>OY997268.1:549960670-551210670 GCA_963921465.1 Triticum timopheevii | reverse complement strand
CTTTTGAACGCCCTGGAATTGTGCTGGAAGAAATGCTTCCTTAGGCCACTCAGTGTGATACCTGCAGTATTGTGGAATACAGGTTTTAGTGTACCTAGTTGGCATTTTCATTACATCTTTGGCATGTTGCAGTCACTTGTTTCACTTTTTATTAACTGTCAAATTGTAATTGCTTCACCAGGTCTGCGTCTAAAAAGAAAAATAGAGCTATAAACAAAGGAATATGTTTGTGCAAGTAGACGGCCAATCGGTGTCTTACCTGGAAGTTTCTTAGGTTGGGTGTAGCATATGATGTGCTCGCTGTCGATGGTTGGTATGAACAAATCGATGAGAGACTGAAATCTCGCGCTGTCAGCACTCACTTTGGCCTCAAGGTGCTCGATCAGCTCCTGGTCCGTGGGATCGAACTTGACGCCAGCCGGCAGCACCGGCCAATCCTTCTTCGACTTGTATCAGTAATTCTAGTTATATGGTACTCAATGTATGATCAATCGACTGTTTTAAGTGAATGATGAAAGATTTTGACAGATAAGTGGTACTCCAAATCTGAAGTCCAGAATACCCGAACACGCCGCTGGGATTCTTGTGTCACCTCACGCACAGCGTGTTGTCACGTCAATTCAATGTGTGGACATGATGAATAATTTGACCGACGTATACTAGTACTGCTACTGTACTACTTACTAGTCGTATTTAGTCTCACAATTTATACATAGGTTTAACTAACAACTACGCACTTGAAGCCTAACTAATATGTATATATATGGCTTCTGCACAACATCTCCATCATCATTATCAGTACATCCTACGCAGGTGAGTTAGGATGCACTTGATCCCAGGAAGGTATCTATCCTTCAAACCAGAGGAGTGCTTCAAACTAACAACAGTACATAATATCCAACAAAAGAGGGTTGTGCTACAGCAGCAGAATACATGGCTCAGTCTAGATATCAGCACGAATCAAGTTGTGCATATTTGTTGTTGGCATGAACCACATCGCCGCATGTCAGGTTTGCAAAAGCCATCCATCGCATGGAAGCTTGATGCCTTTCACACACTGAAGATTACCTGGCAACAAGCTGTGTCGACGAATCTCTGGATACGGTGATTCATGAAACCCATGGTATGATGTGTAAACACAACCCCCCCCCCCTCGCGAATGGATGTTGCATAGCACAGTAATCATCGCCGGTGATATGATTGATGATTGGTTGGATGATCGGATAATTGAGCCCGAGGAACAAGGAGTGGTTGTTGAGGCTGTAAACCCACCTCCAGTTGAATACGCCTGGCCCAACAAAGCTGGGATCTTTCTCGAACACGAAGCAGCCATAGCCATCAATGTCACGAACACCCCACGCATTGTACTGCATGTGGTTTGATGTAATGGTTTGGTCAATTTGGTACATGCGAATGAGCATCAAATGACCGCCGTCAGCTGAACGAGCGATAAACCACCACCCATCGACTGGTATGATTCGAGGTCCTGGAATCATGAAGGCCAGCGCATTTGCGTTTGCTGCAACAATTCAAATTGGAGACCAAAAGGACAAAAATAAACAATCATGTTCAGAGTATGTGTGGAATTAAGATTATTATAACAGTGACACATATAATAGACAGAGAATTGCAATGTCGTGGTCATAATCATACCCCAAGTTTAAAAAAATAAGCCAACGGCTTTCATATTCTAGCAATATGTCATGGTTCAAACATCATGTAACAATGAGAGGAAAACAGCTATGACAGCGCCTACTCATATTCTACCATAGCACTTACTACTACTGTTCTCATATCAACTCTAAGCAATAACATGCGTTGTTATAAAAATCTTGTAAACAAGAGTAACATATAGCAATCATGATGTTATGCTCATAATATGTATTCTAACAATCATTAGATGTCAATTGTTCTCATATCAACTCTAACAATAACATGTGTGGTCATAAAAATCTAGCAAATGAGAGGAACACATAGCAATGATGTGGTTATAGACATGCTATGCATTCTAAATTTGTAACAAATGAACATGCAGTCGTATTCATAAGGTAAAGATGAGATGAGATAGAACAATTACACGACGATAGATTCCACCAGTATAGGCAGCCAATATGTGCGTCGACCGTGTAAATGATGCCATCATGCACTATAGCATCAGACAGAAATGTTGCCTCAACAGGATTGATGATGAGCCATACCCATGTATGGTGACCGGATTCCAGATAGACTAATCCCATGTTGAACAAGGCAATGAGCTTGTAATCCATGTAGTCTTCTGATGGTGTGGGTACTTCACAGATTACAACTTTCTGCAAACAGAGGTCGAGCCAAAAGCTTGACACGTCTCGTGCGTAGTAGGCAGGAGTGTCCAGCGGGCCGCGAGGCTCGATGTCGGCGGTATACAACGATGGAAGGGTGATCTCTTGCTGGGTGTAGATATCCACGAGACGCCACGGACTACCAGTGTGGTGGATGAGGACGATCCAGTTGGCCTTCATGCCCGCCCAGTAGTGGCCGCGCATGAAGGACAGGTGGACGGGTAGTGGTATCATGTCGAGGGGCACCACGGCAACCTCCGTAGGATTGTCAAGTCGGTGTCTGGGCCACCTACGAGGATCGGGCATCAGCAAGCAGGGTGTCTTGAAAAGAGCCGGCCGGTTGCAGACGAGTAGACGATACAAAGATACCGAGCATGCGGCCAGACAGACGGTGCTGAGTAGGTCCATACGAATACAGATCTGCTCCAAGAGAACATCGGGGAGGGAATTCCAATCGCGGCTCTGCGTGTCAGTCGGTTCTGCCATTGGGGTTTTCGGTGCCTGCGAGCCAGCGGGGAAGTGGATTCGGGCGGGCGAGCGAAGAAGCTTCTCCTCGTGTGGCCGAGCAGTGAGCAGGGGGATATGGTACGCGCGAGCTACCAAGGAAGATGGCGCGGGCAGGCGAGCAGTGAGTGGGGGTAAATGGTGTGCGACCGACGATGGGGAAGAGAGGATGAAGAAGAAGAGAGGAGGAAGAAGAGTGGAAAACGGGGAAGAAAGTGCATTAAATCTCAATTCTACTAGTACTACTACCAGGATATAGGCACCATCCTTCGGAGTGTAAATGGTTACACCGATGACATGTGTGTCTACCACAAGAGGGCCCATATGTCAGTTAATGGAGGACAGAGGTGCGTAGGCGTATTTGCGGAAGCGTGCTCTACTGGCAAACATGATGGCAGTACTGGGTAAGGCTGATTTAGTAACACCAACACGCTGGTTCAGCTTATTAATTACGTGCCCCATCTGCTGCAGCGTGTATTGTCACTTCACTGCGAAGACTAGTTGAATAGTTCTCTCTGACCGAGATGGGGAATAATGGATTGCGAGGACTTCCTTTCTACAGTATACCTATGCCTCTACGCTCACTTCACTCATTTTGCTCTGTACCTAGTTACTTGTTGAAATCTGTAGAAAGACAAATACTCCGTATTTGGGAATAGAGGGAGGCTTTTACTCCGTACTACTCCCTCCGTTCCGAATTACTTGTCGCATGTATGGATGTATCTAGATGTATTTTAGTTCTAGATACAACCATTCGAGCGACGAGTAATTTGGAACGGAGGGAGTATTTGGGAACAGAGGGAGTATCACCATATGGAGGTGAGGGAGTCCCGGATTAGGGGGTGTCCGGATGGCCGGACTATGACTCCTGGACTATGAAGATACAAGATTGAAGACTTTGTCCCGTGTCCGGATGGGACATTCCTTGGCGTGGAAGGCAAGCTTGGCGATACGGATATGTAGATCTCCTCCCATTGTAATCGACTCTGTGTAACCCTAGCCCTCTCCGATGTCTATATAAACCGGAGGGTTTTATTCCATAGGACGAACAACAATCATACCATAGGCTAGCTTCTATGGTTTAGCCTCTTTGATCTCGTGGTAGATCTACTCTTGTACTACCCATATCATCAATATTAATCAAGCAGGAGTAGGGTTTTACCTCCATCGAGAGGGCCCGAACCTGGGTAAAAACATCGCGTCCCTTGTCTCCTGTTACCATCCGCCTAGACGCACAGTTCGGGACCCCCTACCCGAGATCCGCCGGTTTTGACACCGACATTGGTGCTTTCATTGAGAGTTCCGTTGTGCCGTCGCCATCAGGAAGGATGCCTCATCCCGTCTTTAAAGACGACACTATTGCTAAAGGAGCTTTGGCTGTCGGCCAAACTCTCCGGCTAGGCGGATTCCTTATAACCGCCTGTTCGGCCTCTGCACCGATGATGACTACTCGGGTCATCGAAAACAATCTTCACATCAACTCGGAACTCGCCGAGCAGCTAGATCCGATGGAACTCTCTTCCTTAAACAAGCTATTGGATCGCATCACCGCCCTGGGAGTCGCTACAGACTACGATCAGATTGGGCTTAAACCCGATCTGAGAGAGATTAACTCTCCCCAGGTCACCCACCACGTTGCGGTGGTGGAGGAACAATGCGGCAAGCCTTCATCTATCTTGAAGACTAGTTATGTCTGGATTCCCGATCCCTCCAAGCCGGATACCCGCGGAGGGCAGGACGTCATTCAAGCCCCGAACCTAAAGTCAGGCAGCAGGCTAGATTCATTGGACGATATCCAAGAACACAAGCTTCCGAGTCCGGAAACTCCTTCGCCCTTGAGCCTCAGATGGGGCGAGGTTTCGGATTTAATTCCACCCGCCCACCCAAATATAAGGGATTTATCCAAAATTCGGCAAGAGCCTGCAGAAACAGTACACCATTACTGGGCCAGATTCCTCCTGATCATGAACAGAATAAAGGACTGCCGCGAGGAGGATGCAATTTCATCCTTCTACAATAATTGCACGGACAAGGGGATCCTCAACGCCATAAGTCGCCGAGAAATTACACGCTTCGCCGACTTGGCATCCATAGTAAGAAAGTACTGTGCGATGGAAAGCGCATGGAAAACCGAAACAAAATTTTGGGACAATTCGGCCCTGAATACAAGCCCAGTCTGAAATAAAATGGTGCGTCATCGCCAGGCACCTGGGTTAAACACCAAAAAGCAAAAACCCTCTGCAGGGCATGGAACCGTACTGGAAGGATGGCTCAATGGACCCTGTAAAATTCATAGTATAGAGGGCGTCACACCAACTCATAGCCTTAGAGCATGTTGGATACTCCGGAAGGTGGCCAGAAGTGGCGACGAGATTCTAACTCCAGAATTCACATAGCACCACCCCAGGGATACCAGTACGGTATTGACGGTCTTCGAGACCTTCGCATCAAACAGTATGCAGAAACGGACACTCCGCAACCTTGCCGAAGTCTACCAAGTAGCAACAATAAACCCATGGAGTGACATGGCTATTACCTTTAATGCCAGTGACGAACCTAAATTCCGAACAGCCCGAGCACCAGCCGCATTGGTCCTTAGTCCAATAGTGGACGGCTTTCGACTTACCAAGGTACTCATGGACGGTGGCAGCGGATTGAACCTCATTTATGAGGAAACACTTCGAAAAATGGAAATAGACTGGAGCCACATTGAGCAAAGCAACACAACCTTTAGAGGAATAATCCCCAATCGAGAAGCGTGCTGTACAGGAAAAATCACACTGGATGTGGTGTTCAGCACGCCGGATAATTACAGATCCGAGGAGGTCACGTTTCAAGTGGCCCCGTTCAGCAGCAGATACCACGCTTTATTAGGGCGAGAGGCGTTCACAATTTTTCAAGCTATACCCCATTACGGGTACATGAAGCTCAAAATGCCCGGACCCAACGGGATCATCACTCTTGCTAGTGACCCGGACATAGCACTCCGCGCCGAAAACAAAACAGCTGCACTGGCCCTTGAGGCACTTTTCGAAGCCCTAGCAGCCGAAGAACTAACTGCGCTGCGCTCCACGGTGAACAGGGACAATGTGATACTTGGTAAAAGATCCAAGTCCACCTCCTTTAAACCAGCGGATGAAATAGTCAAATTCCAGGTCCACCCAATGGACCCTGCAAAAACGGCCTCCATCGGGGTGCAATTAAACCCCGATGTAGACGCCGCACTACGAGAATTCCTACGCGAAAATTGGGACATGTTTGCCTGGCACCCTTCAGACATGCCAGGAATCCCACGCAGGCTGGCCGAACCCAGCCTGAACATCCTAAAAGGATTCAAGCATGTAAAACAGGCTCTTCGGTGATTCTCTGAACCAAAGAGACAAGCCATGGGAGAAGGCTAGCCAAACTACTGGAGGCCGGATTCATCAGAGACATAAAACATCTGGACTGGCTAGCGAACCTGGTGATGGTACCAAAGAAGGACAAATCCTGGCGCCTATGCGTCGATTTCAAGGACCTCAACAAGGCTTGCCCAAAGGATCCCTTCCCCCTCCCCCGCATCGATCAAATTATCGACGCTACCGCAGGACATGATTCATTGTGTTTCCTCGACGCATACTCCGGCTACCATCAAATTAAGATGGCAGAGCCAGACCAAGCCGCAATGGCTTTCATCACCCCATACGGCCCATTCTGTTTCAACACAATGCCCTCCGGGCTCAAAAACGTCGGCGCAACATATCAGCGCATGATTCAGACATGTCTGGCAAACCATATCGGCAAAACAGTGGAGGCATACATAGATGACGTGGTCGTCAAAACCAAGCATGTCGAAACTTTAGTAGACGATTTGAGGCTCACATTCGATAACATCCGGACATATGACAACAAGCTTAACCTGGAAAAATGCGTTTTTGGCGTACCAGCCGGAAAGCTCTTGGGCTTCATTGTATCCGGTAGAGGAACTGAAACAAACCCAGCCAAGATCAGAGCTCTATCACAATTGGATACTCCAAGAGACCTCAAACAAATACAAAAATTGACGGGATGCGTTGCGGCTCTAAGCCGCTTTATCTCCCGTTTGGGAGAAAAGGCATTACCCCTTTATCGCCTCCTCCGGCGCACCGAACACTTTGAGTGGACGGATGCCGCCACGGCCGGACTCGAGGAAATAAAAGCCATATTGGCAACAAACCCGGTCCTGGCCGCGCCTAACACCGGCGAACCAATGTTATTATACATTGCGGCAACTCATCAAGTTGTAAGCGCAGTGCTCGTCGTCGAACGAGAAACGGACGGACACAAATTTCCCCTTCAAAAACCAGTTTACTACGTTCCACTGTCCTCACTCCATGCAAGTCACCATACCCGCACTATCAAAAGATAGCATACGCGGTGTTTATGGCATCCCGGAAGCTGCGACACTACTTTCAAGAGTGTTCAATAATAGTAGCCTCCGAAGTACCTCTTAACGACATTATAAACAACCGCAATGCAACGGGCCAGATTGCTAAATGGGCCATCGATCTCCTCCCGTTCGACATAACCTACAAGCCACGACGAGCTATCAAGTCGCAAGTCTTGGCCGACTTTGTCGCCGAATGGACTGAAGCCGAACTCCCTAAAGAGTACGGCACATACTTGAAAATGCAACTTTCCCTAGGTGGTTTTTGTAATTCATAACAACATATAGCTCATTGAGCTAATGCTATTCCAATACTATTATTTCAGGAAAGCTCAATGAATGGCATGGCATGGATGATGAAAGTGGATCCCTCAAAATACTAATGACAAAGGATTGGCTCAAGCTCAAAAGCTCAAGACTCTTCATTTTACATTTTAGTGATCCAAGATCACATTGAGTCTATAGGAAAAGCCAGTACTATCAAGGAGGGATGAGGTGTTGCTTAATGAGCCTCTTGCTTCATGTGCTTGGTGATATGCTCCAAAAACCCTCAACTACTTTCCCACATCCACATATGACCTAAACCTAAAGCCAAATTCGGTCACACTGATTCTTCCTATCCGGCGCCACCGAGTTCTAATGTCATAGCCACTGCCACAAACCCTAGGCAAATCGGTCCTACCGATAGGCATCTCGGTCTCACCGAGAAGGGATTTTAATCTCTCTGTTTCCCTTCGTAACATTTCGGTCTAACCGAAGTGAGCGATCGGTCTCACCGAGATTGCAATGTAAACTCTTTGTTTCCCTTTTGTAACATTTTGGTCTCACCGAAAAGAGCAAATCGGTCCCACCGAGTTTACCTGACCAACTCTCTGGTTAGCTTATTACCAAAATCGGTCTCACCGAGTTTGTGTAATCGGTCTTACCGAGATTACATTATGCCCTAACTCTAACCATATCGGTTTTACCGAGTTGCATTTCGGTCCCACCGAAAATCCTAACGGTCACTAGGTTTACTGAATCGGTCCGACCGAGTTTGTTGATTCAGTCCCATCGAGTTTGGTAAACTGTGTGTAACGGTTAGATTTTGTGTGGAGGCTATATATACCCCTCCACCTCCTCTTCATTCGTGGAGAGAGCCATCAGAACAAACCTACACTTCCAACTTACCATTTCTGAGAGAGAACCACCTACTCATGTGTTAAGGCCAAGATATTCCATTCCTACCATATGAATCTTGATCTCTAGCCTTCCCCAAGTTGCTTTCCACTCAAATCTTATTTCCACCAGATCCAAAACCTATGAGAGAGAGTTGAGTGTTGGGGCGACTATCATTTGAAGCACAAGAGCAAGGAGTTCATCATCAACGCACCATTTGTTACTTCTTGGAGAGTGGTGTCTCCTAGATTGGCTAGGTTTCACTTGGGAGCCTCCGACAAGATTGTGGAGTTGAACCAAGGAGTTTGTAAGGGCAAGGAGATCGCCTACTTCATGAAGATCTACCGCTAGCAAGGCAAGTCCTTCGTGGGCGACGGCCATGGTGGGATAGGAAAGGTTGCTTCTTCGTGGACCCTTCGTGGGTGGAGCCCTCCGTGGACTCGCGCAACCGTTACCCTTCGTGGGTTGAAGTCTCCATCAACGTGGATGTACGATAGCACCACCTATCGGAACCACGCCAAAAACATCCGTGTCTCCAATTGCGTTTGAATCCTCCAAACCTGTAACGCCCCGGTTTCGTTGCGCCAGGTGTCTGCCAGTTATTTGCTGTCGTTGCCATGTCATTTGATTGCGTGTTGCATTTCGTCATGTCATCATGTGCATCTCATTTCGCATGCGTGTTCGTCTCATGCATCCGAGCATTTTTCCCCGTTGTCCGTTTTGCAATCCGGCGCTCCTATGTCCTCCGGCGTTCCCGTTTCATCTCTCGTTGTGAGCGGGTGTTAAACGTTCTCAGAATGGCCCGAGTCTTGCCAAGAGGCCTTGGTATAGCACCGGTAAACCGCCTGTCAAGTTTCGTGCCATTTAGAGGTCGTTTGATACTCCAACGGTTAACCGGGTAACCGTAAAGCCCCTCTCTCCTTGCAGCCCAACACCCCTTCCAAAGTGGCCCAAGACCCATCTAACTCCCCTCCATGATCTCGGTCGTTCGATCACGATCGCGTGGCCGAAAACCGCTCCTCATTTGGACTCTCCTAGCTCCCTCTGCCTATAAAAGTGCCTCCCCCTTCCAAATTCACGGTCAAATCCCCCCGAAACCCTAAAAACCTCCCTCCGCGCCGCCAGACATGTCCGACGACGGCCGGACGCGTCCGCCCGCCGCCCCCGGCGAACCAGGAGCTGCCACGTGGCCCCGGCGCCCGCGCTGCCGCCCCCGGCCCGCCGAGCCCGCTCCCGGCCCCCGCGGCCCACGCCTCGCCCGCTCGCCCCGCCGCCGTCGGCCGCGCCCGCCGTCCGCCGGCCGCCTCCGCCTCCGTGCCGGAGCTCTGCCCCGCCTCGCCGTGCGCCTTCCCCGCGCCCCGCGCGAGAGCGCCGCCTCCCCTCAGCCCCCGCCGTCCCGCGCCTCGGCCGCCCGCCGCCGCCCGCCACCGAGGCTGCCGCCGGCCGCCGCACCGCGCGCGTCCTCCTGCCGCGCCGCCCGGCCTCCCCTCGCCTCCTCCAGCCGGATCCGGTGGGGAGCGCCTCGGATCCGGCCTCCCCGAGCCTCTCCGGTTGTCCCCATCCTTCTCCGGCGAAGAATCCGGCGAGATCCGCTGCTGCCTCGTTTTGCGTGCCGGGTCAACCCCAGATCCGGAGGTATAATTTTCACCAAGTCCCCGTAGATTCTGACATTTTCATGCCATGTTTGACAGGCCGTATCTCTGCATCCGTAGCTCCGTTTCGTGCGTGTAATATGTCAAATTGTTCGCCTCAACGAGTACATCATTTCATTACATTGCATCATATTCATTTGAGGTCATCTAGATGCCTGAATCATCGTTGTAAGAGTGCTTCATGATGTTTTCTGCTGTCTGTTATCAGAACGAGCTCTTTTGTCATTTTTGCCATGATTGATGTGTGCATCCTATGAGGTTGATGTCTTCATGTCTTTTGAACTATGCCATGTCTTCTTTACAGTGGTGTATGCTATGCATTTTTGTGATCAACATGGTGACTAGCACAAGCATACAAACTAGGCATCGTGATATTGCTGATTTTAGTCCCTGTTCTGCTGTTATTTTGATGCCATGTAAACTTGGTGCTATAGAGAGATCCATGCATATTTAGAGATACTTCAGTAAGAGTGTTTTGAACATGTGGTTATTTTATATCCATTCATGCCCTTTGTTGCAATTATGGAGTAGTCTAGCATGTCATTTGAGTGCTCTACTTTTGCTTCAAAATGTTTCCTGGCAGATTGTTTACATGTTATTCAATTTGGCCAAGGTTGCTATAGTTGATCCTTGCATGCTATGAACTTGTTCTTGACTTGGTTTGTTTCACAAACATGTCTTCTTGATGATGCTATGCTTATCTTGTCATGCAATGACTTGTGGTGAGTGAATCGAGCTTGTTAAGTAGTGTACATGATGTTGCTGTTTTGCTAGACTGAATCTGTTATTTTGCGATGCTATATAAACATGTTGCTACTAATCATTCTATGCATAATCTGGAGACGTTCTATAAACATGTTTTGATCTACATGTCATGCTCTATCCATCCATGCCCCTGGTTGCATTTATAGGTTGTTGTAGCTTGTTATTTCCTTGCTCCAATGTTGCATGATAATATTGCTGTCAGCCTATTAACATTAAGCTCAATTGTTACCATGTGTTTTCCTAGTGTTTCATGCACCCTATGACCTTGCTATTGCCATGCTTAGCTTCACAAACATGCCTTCTTACTATTGGGTGCCTTGCCATGCCATGTATTGCTCTGTAGTGAGTGGTACAAGCTCATTTACATTCCTTCATAATTATGTTCCTGCCATGTTTAAATCTGTATTATAACTTGCCATGTTTACATGGGTGCCATCATATTTTCTGATCCTTTTTGGCTTATGGTCACTAAGGGACTCTTGATCTATGCTTTGAGTAAAATCATGTCATGCCTTTGTTTGCCATGATAAGTTCCTGTAACATGTTGTTTGATAGCTCTAAACATTGCATCGTGATGTTATTTTCTGCAAAGTCTGAATTGTTATAACTTGCAATCTTACCATGTGTGTTTGAGCATGTTCTAGTGATTTCTGGAGATAGCTCAGTGTTCATGTTTTGTAATGCTTTACCTGTACATCATGTCCATGCCTTTTGTTTTCATATTGTGGTACTGTAGTATGTTGTTTTGATGCTTGCAATATGCCTAGTTGCTGTTTTGGACAGATTGTTGCTATAACTTGTTTCATGTGTGTGTGTTGAACCGTTGCTCCGTTTTGAGTGTGCTCTATATGAAACTTGATTAGAATTGCTTGTAGTTTCATATTATCATGTTGCATTCATGTTTTGAGGTGTTTGCTTGATGTTTGGGTGCATTTTGCATCAATGCCATGTATAACTTGTGTTGCTCATATCTTCTAGGCCGTAGCTCCGAACTAAATGAACTTTATATATAACTTGACTAGAATCTCGTGTAGATCATCTTTGTGCATTTTAACTTGCTGTTTAACAACTTGAACATAAGGTTTATTCAGATCTGGACCAATTTCAAAATATGCATATGAGGACTTACCGGAATTGTTATATGTTGTTCCCGGCCTCATTTAAACTTGCCTTGATGTGTTGCTCTTGTTTGCATCATCTCTTGCCATGAGTAGCTTCATGTAGCTTTGTCATGCATCATGCTCGGTTGTGCATCATGTCATGTTCATGTGTGGTGTGTTTACTATGTTGTGTGCTTCTTTTCGATAGTTCCTGTTTCATAGCGATCGTGAGGATTCGTTCGTCTACGCTTGGTTCGTCTTCGTGGCTTCATCTTCTTCATGGACTCGTTCTTCTTTCTTGCGGGATTTCAGGAAAGATGACCGCTACCATGGATCTCACTACTATCATTTCTATGCTAGTTGCTTCGTTCTATCGCTTTGCTGCGCTACCTATCACATGTTTATCAAGCCTCCCGAATTGCCATGAACCTCTAACCTTTGACACCTTTCCTATGCAAACCGTTGTTTGGCTATGTTACCGCTTTTGCTCAGCCCCTCTTATAGCGTTGTTAGTTGCGGGTGAAGTTGAAGATTTCTCCATGGTGGACAGGATTTTGGTTGGGATATCACAATATCTCTTATATTATTAATGCATCTATATACTTGGTAAAGGGTGGAAGACTCGGCCTTTTGCCTAGTGTTTTGTTCCACTCTTGCCGCCCTAGTTTCCGTCATACCGGTGTTATGTTCCTGGATTTTGCGTTCCTTACGCGGTCGGGTGATTTATGGGACCCCCTTGATAGTTCGTTTGAATAAAACTCCTCCAGCAAGGCCCAACCTTGGTTTTACCATTTGCCTCACCACCACCTACCCTTTCCCTTGGGTCGGCCAACCCAAGGGTCATCTTTATTTTAGCCCCCCAGGGCCAGTGCTTGTCTAAGTGTTGGTCCGAACTGAGTAGACTGCGGGGCCACCTCGGGGCAACTCGAGGGCTGGTTTTACTCGTAGGATGTCTCATCCGGTGTTGCCCTGAGAACGAGATATGTGCAGCTCCTATCGGGATTGTTGGCGCATCGGGCGGTCTTGCTGATCTTGTTTTACCATTGTCGAAATGTCTTGTAAACCGGGATTCCGAGTCTGATCGGGTCTTCCTGGGAGAAGGTCTATTCCTTCGTTGATCGCGAGAGCTTGTCATGGGCTAAGTTGGGACACCCCTGCAGGGTATAATCTTTCGAAAGCCGTGCCTGCGGTTATAGGCAGATGGGAATTTTTTAATGTCCGGTTGTAGATAACTTGACACCAGATCCGAATTAAAACGCATCAACCGCGTGTGTAGCCGTGATGGTCTCTTCTCGGCGGAGTCCAGGAAGTGAACACGGTTTCTGGGTTATGTTTGACGTAAGTAGGAGTTCAGGATCACTTCTTGATCATTACTAGTTGGTGACCGTTCTGCTTGCTCTCTTCTCGCTCTTATTTGCGTATGTTAGCCACCATATATGCTTAGTCGCTGCTGCAGCCTCACCACTTTACCCCTTCCTTTCCCTTTAAGCTTTGCTAGTCTTGATACCCATGGTAATGGGATTGCTGAGTCCTCGTGGCTCACAGATTACTACAACAACAGTTGCAGGTACAGGTTGTGCGATGATCATGACGCGAGAGTGATGCTTGCTTGCGTTGAGTTTTGCTTCTGCTTCTTTGATCAGGGGATAGGTTCCAGGTCGGCAGCCTGGGCTAGCAGGGTGGATGTCGTTTGAGTTTCTGTTTGTGTTTCATCCGTAGTCGGATGATGCTCTTATGTATTGTGATGTTGTATTCGTGTGGCATTGTATGCCGCTTGTATGTATCCCCATCTATTATGTAATGTTGATGTAATGATATCCACCTTGCAAAAGCGTTTCAATATGCGGGTCTATCCTTGGTGGGACCTTCGAGTTCCTTTTGGATAGGGTCGCATATTGGGCGTGACAAAACCCTTCCCTTTACTTTCTTAAAAGTTGCATGCTTTAATTTCCGCTGCCTATATACTCTTTGCATGCTTGCTTGAATTGTGTGATGATTGCTTGACTTGTCCTAAGATAGCTAAAATTTGCCAAACTCTAAAATTGGGAAAAGGCTAAGTTTTTAATTGGTCAAGTAGTCTAATCACCCCCCCTCTAGACATACTTCAAGGTCCTACAATACTCCAATTGGATCATGCACTTCGACGGCTCCAAAATGTTAGCTGGTCTGGGGGTTGGCGTCGTTTTGACATCCCCAACAGGAGATACAGTTCAATACGTACTCCAAATAATGTATACAGACTCCAATAACGCAGCCGAATACATGGCCTCCGGATGGCAGTCTCCATGGGCATTCAATGCCTAGAGGTGCGTGGGGATTCGAACCTCGCGATATCCCAAATAAATGGAGACTTTGACGCCAAGGATCCGAAAATAGTAGCTTATCGCAACGCCGTCTTAAAATGTCAGCTCGGTTTGAAGGGCTCGAGTTTCACCATATAGCCCAGGAAAACAATCAGGCAGCAGACGTCTTGGCACGCATCAGCGCAAAGCGCGATGCAGTCCCCCCCAACATTTTCTTGGAAAGGCTATTCAAGCCATCCGTATCATGGGAAGGGGAATCCGGAAATAACAGCCCGGATCCAACCGCATTGGCCGACACCGAACATTCTAACACAGCGGAAGGCTTGGCCAACAAAGTAACATCCTCAACCCACAAGATAATGGCAGTCATTGCCCCATGGAAAAAACCATTCCTAGCCTACCTGACCAGGCAGGAACTTCCAGAGGATCAGAATGAGGCACGCTGCATAGTGCGGCGATCTAAAGCCTACAAAGTCCATGAGGGAGAGCTTTATAAGAAAAGCACCACCGGAGTCCTTCAAAGGTGTATCTCTGAAGAGGAAGTGCGAAATCTCCTGGCTGAAATTCATGCTGGACTTGGCGGGCACCACGCGCAGCTCGGGCCCTTGTAAGCAAGGCCTTCCGTACAGGATTTTATTGGCCGACGGCCCGGGCAGATGCTCAGGATTTAGTCCAACGATGCATCGGTTGCCAACTCTTGGCTAACCAAAGCCACATGCCACCCACCGCCCTCCAAACTATACCCATGACCTGGCCCTTTGCGGTCTGGGGGCTTGACATGGTTGGACCCCTTAAAGGGGGAACCCACAAGCAAAAATACTTACTGGTCATGGTGGACAAATTCACCAAATGGATAGAGGCCAAGCCTGTTAAGACGGCCGAATCCGGACCGGTGATAGACTTCATATCAGGGGTCGTACACCGTTATGGCATCCCCCACAGCATCATCACAGATAACGGCACGAACTTTACGGCCGACGAGGTCAAACTCTGGTGCAAAAACATGGGCATCAAGCTCGACTACACTTCAGTCTACCACCCACAAACTAACGGTCAAGTTGAGCGAGCAAATGGTCTAATCATGAGCGGCATCAAACCCAGGTTAGTGCGATCCCTCAAGGAATCTAATACGCACTGGGTAGAGGAGCTCGACTTTGTACTCTGCGGGCTATGGACCACGCCGAATCGCACTACCGGATTCACACCATTATTTATGGTATATGGCACCGAGGCAGTTCTGCCCTGCGACATAATTCATGACTCACCTCGCGTGCGCATGTACGAAGAAAGAGAGGCCGAACTTGATCGGCAGGACAGCTTGGACGCCTTGGAGGAGGAGCACGACGTAGCAAAGGCCCGTTCCGCATTCTATCAATAGCAGGCTCAAACATATCAAAGCAGAGAAGTACGGGCCAAAACGTACAATGTTGGCGAATTAGTTCTACGCCTACCGGACAAGAAAAAGGACAAACTCAAACCCAAATGGGAAGGTCCCTTCATAATTGACCAAGTCCTGACTGGTGGAGCGTACCGTCTGCGAGATGCATCGGATAACCGACTCGAGCCGAACCCATGGAACGCAGCCCGTCTACGAAGATTCTACGCCTAGCGCCGGACTCTGTGTTCATCTCCTTCCTCTGCCTATTTTTTACATATTAACTGTCTTATATTTCTCTCCTTCTCCTTCCTTCTCTCTCGTAGCCTTTGAGGGCTCGTTCACGTTTTGTTCGCAAACAATTGACGTGCCACTCGCGCTCATTATGCCTGGGGGCTTCTTTAACAGAAGCTTGTTTATACGGGCCTCATGCCCAACACATGTGTCACACTTCCGCATGTACCTTTTATTCACCATTATATGCATCGATATGACTTAAGTTTTGGCCAAGCTGGGTTGCCTGGCTCCTGTGCTTACCCCTACGTTCCCGATTGTCCGGCTAGGCGGTAAAGGGAGCACCTCTGCGATTGTTACTGCCGGGTCAGCCGGATGTGTACCTCAAACTGGGTGAAGCCAAAAGCTAGAGTTCTTAAGGGAATATTCGGTCGGTGAACTAAAAGATGATTTCTCACTCGTTTATTTATCTGCCCCCATATGTTTCTCTGCTTTTTTCACAGTATGGACATGCACTTTAGGGCATGCCTCCCAGGGAAAGGAACCCTTAACGGAACTATTTTCCCTGGAAGATGTTTCTTACTAACCATGTAATATAACATAACTAGTTGGGCACTTGTCTGTTCAAGCACTAATGACCCCTACGCCTGGTCTCCATGCATGCCCCGGTTCTTACATAACTGAGAGGGTATTCGGACACACTCCGGACTATCGGGTCCCGAGGTTGAAGCGAAAAGGTCCGCCATGACAAACGATCTACAATCCGGCTAGAAGGCATTCTACATGTCATATTAAATTACATAGTAAATTTGACTGGGTATATTCCTCTTCAATACCATCCAACAGGCTGTCTAGCTTATAGTCCTGTTGAGAATATTTGGCGGCCAGCTCTACCTGGTCGTACACTAAGCTCACAGGGATCTCCTTCCCATCGGGCCCTACCAGTTTGACCTCGGCCATGTGGTTTGGGTCAGCCTTCGTGTACCGTGTCTTCACCATGGCCCAGGCCTCCCGGGCGCCTTGATGGAAGGCCGATATCTTCCATAACCGGAAGCGCCGTCGCGCTCCCTTCAGCTTCTCCGCAAGCTCTCCAAGGCCTTCGGGCATGGAGACGGATGGCCACAAAGCCTGGGCGACGCCTTGCACCACCTGCCGAACTCGTTCGTGCAATTGTAAGAGCTCGAGAAGAAGGTCACCCGTAGATCCGGGCATTTCCTCCGCAGGGCTACCTGTTAGCATACCTACAGACATAACTCTGTTAATCGACTTCCTCACCGAACTCTTTTTCCGTACTTCGTTCAAGCACTTACTATAAATGCCGCGTTGAAGCCGCCAATTCTCCTTCACGGAGTCTGATAGCTGAGCACGAACATCCTTTAGTTCCTCGCCCAGCTGGGTGTCGGCATCTTGGAGCTTGTTTTTCTCTTGCCTCACCCTTGTAAGCACGCTCTCAATGGCCTTTAACCGGCGCAAGAGCTGTTGTTGGTCCGGATTCACTCTGGCGCCATCTGCAATGTTATTGTCAGATTGTTTACACATGCCGCACTTCGCAACATACTGATCTTTCGAAAACATATAAGTACTAGAGGGGGTCTCCTTGGCCTCCCCTGTCGCGGCTAGTGCAGCCTCAAGCTGGGCTTTGCACTCTTCCAGCTCCTGGGTCAATTGGGTATTCTTTTCTGTAAGACCCTACATAACAAATGATCCTTAAATCAGTTATTCTAACTGTTTCAAGTCTCGGGGGCTACTGACATATATAACCATCAAATTTTCTCACCCGTATGTCTTTTACATACTGCTCTGTGGCTCTGGCTAGACCATTTTGAGCGGCACGGAGATACGCATCTCCCGTATTGAAGGCATCTAACGCCTCTTGGGAGAAACAAGCGTCATGAAGAATTGTTCGGTGACGCCTGTGGTTCATGGCACTCTCCACCTCTGAATTGGTGGCAGACAGCCCGTCCGCATCCTCTGTCGGAGGAGCGTCCGGTGCACACCTTGTACTCGCCTTCGCTTCCGGACCCGGCCTTGGAGCCTGGCCGGTGGAGGCGCGATTGGCAACCTATCCGGATATAGTCCGGCAAGCGCTCTTTTTCCTAAAGAAAGCACGAGCGTTGGTACGCCTCGAGGGAATAAAACCTGGGAATAAAAAGGCACGCCATACCGTTGCTCCGGCGTCTCAATCCGGACCGCACTTCTTTTCAGCCTACCGGGCCTTGATGCCCCTTGTTGGCTGGCCACCGCAGGCTCGGCCTTCCGCCTCAAGGACCTCCCCTGCGAAAACGTCATTGGTATACGGTAACCCAAAATAAGCACCGATGGATCATTCTAAAAAATACTGGGACTTCGGTCTCGGTTACTTGAGAGGCTGGGAGTAGTCTAGGGTAATCGGCCATAATGGCCACCAAGGCGTTGTCCTTGCTCAATTGATGAAACACCCCATCGATCAGCTCCACGCCTAAGTCCGGGTCCTCTTGGGAGTCCGGATCGAGTGACCGTTTTGGGTCCTCGGGTTGTGGAGGAGGGCTGTTTATATCCTTTATAGCCTGGCGTAGCTCTTGCATTGAAATTGCTAGATTAAATACTTAACTGTGGGAATATGAAACGGATGGACAAGTGAAAGTATTCGTTTACCCAGCTTGGAGGATTGTACATAGAAAATCCGCCCCGTGGGTTGACGTGGAGAAATTCCTCCTCTTCTCCCTTGTACAAAGCGGACAAGATCTTTATCAGAGCGGCAGATGAATCCGGCCCCTTACGGCCGCACCGGGTGGCGTCGTCCTCCCCGTTGAAATCCCACATGGGGTGGCCTCTGTACTGAAGCGGCTGCACCCCCCGCGTAATGCATGTGGCCATGACCTCGATCATGGTTAGTCCGGAATGAGCCAACAACCTTATCCGGCTCATCAGGTAAAGGACGTCCCTGTCATTTTCCTTCCGAGGGCTCCGTGGACGCCAGCTTAGGCGCTTCTTCAGAGGAGCATTATCGAACTCAGGGAGGCCGATTCGTACAGGGTCCGATAGGGGGACGTCTTCTATATAAAACCATTCTGAAGGCCAGTCCTCGGACGCCTTCTTTGGGGTTCCGGATAGATATCCGGTCCCGGCGATGCGCCATAGTTCGGCTCCGCCCACTTGATATATCGACCCCTCCTGAGAACGGGGCACGAGGCAAAACAGCTTCTTCCACAGCGCAAAATGAGCCTCGATACCCAAAAATAGCTCGCAAAGGGCTACGAAGCCCGCGATATGCAATATGGAGGCAGGCGTAAGGTTGTGCAACTGGAGGCCATAAAACTCCAGGAGCCCCCGGAGAAACGGATGAATTGGAAATCCGAGCCCTCTTATCAAATAAGGGACAAGGCATACCCGCTCTCCTTTGGAGGGATCAAGAACGCTCTCCGCTTGCTCTCGACCATTATAGGTGGCGAGCCCGGCTCGAACCGGGACCATGAAGGCCGGGGGGAGTAATCCCTTGGCTTGGAGCGCCACTAGCTCGCTGTGTGAGACGGAGCATCTTTCCTAATCTCCAGGCAGAGGACTGGGGGGCGGGAGGAGGAGCTGCGTCGACCGGCCATGATGGAATGGATCTCTGTCGAATGCGCTCTGATGAAAGCTCGCGAAGGAAAGATGGTGTGATTCGGATCTAAATCCCTGTCCCTTTTATAGGCAGCTCATTTGCACAGCTAGGGGGGTAAATGGAAAAAACACCCTGGCTTTTCACATTCGTTTGACACGTGGAAGATGGCCATTATTGGGCACAGAAGCCAAGGAGCGCAAAATTCACCAGAAGCCGGACACTATTCCACAGGTACATGAAGTTTGGAGAAGAACCCGCCTTGCAATGCCGAAGACAAATCTGCGCGCCGGACTCATCGTCATTGAAGCCTGGTTTGGGGTCTACTGAGGGAGTCCCGGATTAGAGGTGTCCGGATGGCCGGACTATGACTCCTGGACTATGAAGATACAAGATTGAAGACTTTGTCCCGTGTCCGGATGGGACATTCCTTGGCGTGGAAGGCAAGCTTGGCGATATGGATATGTAGATCTCCTCCCATTGTAACTGACTCTTTGTAACCCTAGCCCTCTCCGGTGTCTATATAAACCGGAGGGTTTTAGTCCATAGGACGAACAATAATCATACCATAGGCTAGCTTCTATGGTTTAGCCTCTTTGATCTCGTGGTAGATCTACTCTTGTACTACCCATATCATCAATATTAATCAAGCAGGAGTAGGGTTTTACCTCCATTGAGAGGGCTCGAACCTGGGTAAAAACATCGTGTCCCTTGTCTCCTGTTACCATCCACCTAGACGCACAGTTCGGGACCCCCTACCCGAGATCCGCCGGTTTTGACACCGACAAGAGGGAACAGAGGAAGCTTGAAATATGAACATGTCAATGGCAGGGAGTAAGCCCCATGCATGCATGCATGCATGCAACATGCAACACTCACACGTACACATGGACGCATGCAACACGCACGCACCCATGCGACACACGGCACACGACGCAACACACACGCTCACACTCAAGTGCTCAACCTACTACCTACGTCCGTGAAAGACTGTACATTTAGAGATTTACACATTGACCAGGGCATAATTAACGCCCAAAAGTAGCAGACTTATGTGTGCATGTGACCATTGAGATAAGAAGATTAAATGAAGGCCGTTGCATGCTGTAATTAAGGATAGACATGTAGCCTATACCTACAGCACAAGTTGGTGCATTAGTCAATCAATATCGATTTAGATTAAAGGCTAAATGCATTGGCAGTGTAGATGTACATTATGTACCACACTCTTTGTTTTGTAGCCGATGTACACTCTTTATTGGAAGACCGAGGGAGGACACGTGCATGCACTCACATACACAGCTAGGGCGGTTCGCGCGCAAGGGTTGGACTCGTGTTGCGCCTGCGTAAAGTTTTGTTTAACTGATTTCTTTGCTCTGCCAACTGAGAGGTGGGACCCAGAAACCAGGTGAAAATTTAACCAGACAACAAAGTGCCACGTCGACTATGTGGCCGGTCAATAGGGTGCAATACGGTGCTCTATGATGAGCTAGTGATCCCACAATCGCCGCAAAACTATATATAGTGACCGTAAAGAGCGTATTGTTACATACGTTGACCGCCAGTGTATTTTTCTCGTTTCAAATTAAGCCATATTAATCGGAAAGGACGTAGTATGGACTACTACTAGTACTAGTACTCCTTTGATGTGTCCCGTCAACTCGCCGAACGAGGAGAAGCTTGCTTACTATGCCTCTCCCTCGCCCACGCGCGCGGTGGTTCGTAGGACGAGGAGAGGGTTTTGACTACAGCGCCCTCTCCCTCTCCCTCTCCCTCGCCCTCTCCCTTGCCCTCGCGGTGGACGTGCAGCAGTTCAATCGGTGTCAGGTTGCCAGAAGCATATTGTACTGTAGTATCATCATTGTTGGACCTTCCGAAGAGGCGAAGAGCCAAGTGCAAGGTTCACACGAGTACGAACTATTGAACCTCCCGAAGAGGCAAAGAGCCAAGCGCAAGGTTTTATAGGAGTTGTCGTCCTAGTAGGAGTGTACTACAACTATATGATGCCGCCACGTCACGTATGTCCAAAGTTGTGCCACCTTTTTTTCTCAAAGAGCGTGTTTTTTTAGGGGACTCAAAGAGCGTGTTGGAGCCCGTGCAACAACCACACAAGTTGCACATACACATAACACATTTACTAGTAATAAATTCTAAAGGACAAATGACAATATGCCACACAAGTTCATCTCCAATTCATGTGATAAATTTGTGCACGAGTAGTCTACATATATTCACAGCGCTACCATTCACAATTACCGTACTCCACTTACACGTTATAGATGGGCTACATGCATGTCCTCCTCCAGGTTCCAATCCCATGTGTTCTTCATGGATGGCATGATCCATAGCGGTGGGCAACCGGAATCATTGTCGCAGCTTTCTAGTCCGGTTCCACATGATGGAGACTCATCCAAGATGAAGCGGCATAAATCAGGGATAGCATGTCCCAGCATGTTGTTCATCCGGCGGTGCGCAATGAAGACACAACCATGCTTCATGAACGGCAGGCCTTCCATGTCGTGCACGGAAGGTGGCATCCGCTTCACAATGGGGTAGCTGTCCCCGATGAAAAGCGAGTACTCTCCAAGAGTGTTCCTCGGCACCCACGTAGCATCACGAGGGTCGAACTCGGCGCCGTTCATCTGCTACACGCGGCATCCTAGATCTGGACACATGGTGACGTACATAGTCAAGGTCCATGCCTAATAATGTTGTGCTCAAATATGGCGGTCAGTAATACTGTGCAGCAAATAGTACTACTCTGGTATAGAGGAAGTAAAATAACCGGCTTATTATATATAGCCACTCTTGGCTACATGGCTGAGATAGTAAGACATGGAAAAACAAAAATGGTGGCAGCTAGTGGGTTCAAGTCTTCAAGGGCCTAGCTAGCTATACGCGTCCTCCAAGGTAAAAAGTACTCCTACTAGTACTACTAAGTATACTACTAGTACAACAATGAAAGAGAAGGCAAGAGGGTTAAAAATGGAATACCTGGGTAGATGGTGACAGTCCGATGTGGTAGATTGTGTGACCATGTTGCACATCAGTGGTACCATGGGTAACGACTGCTAAGATAGTTGATCCCAATATGCCAAAGTTAGCTACAAGGTTCCAGGTTAGACCGAATCGCGGATGCAAATGCACATCCAGGATCGGCGATCTTATTTTGATCGGGGGATGACTGGTCCCTGCAAAATAATGGAGTACCGTTAGGGATGCAAATGATGGTTTGTGCATTCCGTTTGTAATCTCCCGTACCGTAGGATGGCAACCAGATGAAACAAGTCCCCTGGCTTGTCATCGCGAAGATGCGGCCTAGATAGCGCATGGCGTCTTCGAACGTGTAGGGGTACAAATCTGCCGCCGCCAACATGCGCCGGCCTCTATCGTTACTGCGTCTTGCATTGATGGCAATCCTTATGTCGAACACCGCAATGAGATAGTAATCGTCGTAGCCGCGTCGCTTTGTCGGCGGGTCCGCAATTGCTATCTTCTTCAATCTCATGTAGGCATCATCATACGTATTCAAGCCCAGCCAGTTCGGAAGGCCGATCCCAATGGTGGAGAAGGGGTCTACAGGAACGGCTGCACTGCTGTGGATGTTGTGCAAAATGATGGTGGTATCCGGACGGAGGTATGCAAGCCAATCTTCGTTGGCACCGACCCAGACCTATATATAAGACGGTGGGCAGCGGAGAAATTACGGGATGGAAATGGAATAACTAAGTACTACATGATCAAACTCCATTACTGACCTGCTCATCGGACAAAATCCGACTACCTCTCAACGCCGGCAACTCTAGCGGAGTCAACGTGCAACCATGGCCAGGGAGCAGTGGACTGTTCGAAGGATTGTCCCATAGAAGAACCTTCTCCTCGAGGACGCATGGAAGACCAACAAGCATGGCCTTTTCCCAAGCCTGTTTAAGAAGCGTCTTGAAAAAGTTGGTGCAGGAAGCACCGAGTCTTGCGGCGGTGAGGACGTCGGAGCAGCGTGCGATTTCTCCCAGAGGATCGTCGTCTAAGGTCTCCCAGCCCCGACGAGGAGGAGAACCGCCTAGCGAATCCATGGGAGCAGCGACGAACTGCCTTCTCTTAAGGGGGAGGGGAACTGGCGAGGAGGAGATAAGAGCGTAGTAACCGCAGGGCCTCGTCCCTTCCAACTGTAGATTGTTCCTCAACGAAGGGGTGAGGCTATTATTTACTACTAGTACTAGCATTATGGAACGTTATGGGATTGCATTATACTATAAATAATAGCACTAGTAAGAAATTTTTGGCACTAGGTAGTAGTTTTTGGCGTGGATTGAGAAATTTTGGGTATGTTTTTGCCATTTTTTGTACACGCCAACTAGTGTCAAAAAACATCTTACATTATGTGACGGAGGAGTACGTACTCGTACTGTAGTAGTACCAGTACTAGTTTTCTCAACTAGTAGTGTGATGTACTGTACTTCTAGTCTTGTCTAGTATAGTGCACCAGTTTTGAACTCTTGAATCTTAGGGCCAATGAGCTACAGTTGGAGGTGGAGGGTACTACTGTTCTCTAGAACCATCACTGTACTATCAATGCAGGGGAAGTACACCTGCATAGTGGCCTAGTGGGTACTCTCGGTGCTATATTCAGCCGCTCCTCTCATGTAGGAGTAGCTGGCCTACTCAGTCGCTCCTCTCACGCACACACTAGCGGCCTGTTTATCAGCGACGGTTACTGCGGTGGCAGAACATTTGAGTTATTGATACAGCGAGACTAGGCTTTTCGCTTCCATTTGTGGAGGTGTAATGGATCTCATCAACCTTTGTTAGTAGTTCCTTCTTTATGAATGAGATGAAGCAAATATTTTGCCTCCATTTAAAAAAACACGTCAAGAGGAATTTCTTTTATAGTAGAGCCGATAATGGAGTGAAGTCCATGCATGCAACGCCACAAGCTACAGAGTAGTAGTAGAGCACTTTACATGCAGAGCCATATTGCACAGTTCCCAATGCCCCACCAAGCTTTTTCGGCTCCTCGGGCTTAATTGGGAGGCGCTAGTTTAAATATGCTACTAGCTGATGTGGAAGTTGCAAGCGAGGTGCGGCTAGGGCGAGCACGCGAGCCACGGGATGATGGGAAGGAAAACCCATTCATGTGGCTAGGCTGTCCAGTGCACCCAGATTGTGGGGCCGCACGTCCGTTCGACTTCAAAACTCAAACTACCCGTGTAAAATATTGGCTCGCAGCAAATTGTTGTAGTACTATTTTAAAAAAAAGGCCATCATGTGTTCGGCCGGGATCGAACCCACAAAACGAGATATACACTCCCGCGACCACTAGTAGTACTCGTTGGAGTACAACGCAACCTAGAATCGCCTTTTGCCGCTAGTAGTACGTACATTGTTCCTTACAAGAAACCCCTAATAATGCAAGAAACCACTAAAATGCCAAGAAACTACTACCACTTGCATACGTGGCAGACTTAAGATAAGACTACCTTATCAACCATTGTACATGCTCTTACCAACAAAAATCCTTTTGTGACCTCCTACCTCCGGCCCGTCCACCTAGTCATCCTCGGCCATGGGACGCAGCTACTGCCGGCGGCAAAAGGCAAGGTCAAAACCGCTAGCGGTGCGGAGCCCATGTTGCGGCAGCCCGGATGCCAGCTCCATCCGGCGCTCACGGCCGCTAGCTAGCTAAGATAGCTCCGTCCAGCTGCTTGTCTGCAAGGTTTGCTAGCTAGATTGGCACGGCAGCGTGGCGGCTTGCTCGTGCGCGCCGCGCTTAGGCCAGCCATCTGGCTCAAGCGAAGGCCAGCGCGGCGGCTTGCTCACTCGTGAATCACGCTCGGGCCAGCCTGCCAACCCATGCGGAGGCCAGCGCGGCGTCCGGCCCCTCCGGCGGAGCGGCGGCCAACTCGCTCATCACCGGCGCCACCGACGAACACGCATCAGTACTGTTTGAAGTAATGTTCTGGAAAAATAATGATTTGAAGGGGAATAACAGGATAGAAGGTCAGATGTGGGTCCCTCGTGTCAACGGTCAAACAAAATGTGTTGGTTTAAGCTGCCTCGTCAGCACGGACGTGTGGGCCAACCCTGTCATAATGGCTTTAAACGAACCTAATCGGTAGGAGTACTAGGTAGTAGTTTTTGGCGTGGATTAAGAAATTTTGGGTATGTTTTTGCAATTTTTTGTACAATAGATTCTTCCTAGGGCTGGTTGAAAGTGGTAGTTTTTTGTTAAATACTCTACATATTGTAAGTAGGAGTGAAAGTTAAGCTTTGGAAGCCAATAAGCAAGGCTAGTTACATAGTGCATATGTGTACATGACTGAAAGTAAATATCAACCATGAGTGACTAATATCTTGATGGAAAACTCGAAACTATAGAATCTAGGAAAAAAATGCATGGTTGGAAATACTAGCAATGTTCATGTCCGTTGCAACGAATCATAATTAGAATAATACTTATTCACAAACTTGGTACAAAACACTCTAATTTTGATATACATATGTCAGTAGAGATATATTATGTTTCAATTAGAATATATTCCTTGGGCTGTTTTGGTGAGGTCAGAGAGGGATATGGTTGGTTTTAAGATACTAATTATGGGTTTTTCTGCAAATTGGTAGACAAGTGGGATGTTGGTGAGAAAAGGCAACAACTTACCTCACAACAGTCAGATGTAGATCTAATAGTCAGAAACAACGGATGGCAGACACACCAGCATCACCAACTTAGTCTTGTGTAGGAGTACTAGCAAGATCCGTGCATTGCATGGAACATCAAGATGCATTTTTTTATAAAACACTTGTTGTGATTGACCCTTGCGGGAGTAATCCCATGTGTAAAAACTAATGATATCTCAAGAAATATGAGATAAGGTGAAGAGGAGTGGGGTGTGGTGGTGGTTGGTGGTCGGACTGAGCGGAGGCATGGGGATTGACGACACCGGCAGCGGCCACCAGGCCAGTTTGTTCCAGAGGCTTCCTTTCTTAATTGCTCAACAATGAGGATTGTTGGAGATAGGGATGAATGAGGGAAGGCCTTGTCTGCAAATGTGGAGAGGGGTGCGGGTATCTTTTAGTTTAATTTCCATCCGTCAGATATAGATCGGACGATCTATATTGCAAGATGGCACACGTACCATCATCACCAACTCAGTTTTTTATAAGAGAAGAAATATAAGTATGGAGATACAAACGTATTATCGATACTTGCTTCTGTAAACTAGCATCTACATTCTATTCAACGCCTCGGTATGTGGGGCCTTAGCACAATGACTTCTCGACTGTGTAAAACAAAGATTTTCCCATCGCCGACAAGGAGGGGGTGACGGCGGCGCTCTTTTTGGCTTGCTCTAGTCCTAGTAGTCATACTAGGTGGTCTAAGCATGTGTAGATTTATTCTTTTTCACGTCTCGTGTTCGCCGTACTGCCGCGACTGTTGATGAATAGATGGTAAGTTATTCACGAGGAAACCCTTGATGAGCGTGTTTGCGAGAGAGAGAGAGAGAGAGAGAGAGAGAGAGAGAGAGTGAGTGTGTGATATGTTAGAGACTGAGGCAATGATAACAGATTCTTTGTATCTATGTGTGTGGAGGATAGAGAGAGACATGTACATGGGGCTTTGTGTTGTGTAACGTGGAGACACATATACATAATTAGAGAGTGAGTGTGTGAGATACACATGCGGACATGGGGGGAGATGAGGATCTAGATAAATGGGTGTTTGTGCGTGTTTGTGTGTGTTTGTGCACGTGTTTGTGTGTGAGAGGGAGAGAGTGTACATGGAGTAGAGAGACCAGTGATGATGTAAACCTAGTATAAGGGAAGGGGGAATGGTGTGACATGTGTAGTAGTGGGATAGCATGTGTGCGGGCTGGGGGAGCAGACTATTTGGAAGAGACATCAAGTGTGTGTGTGTGGGAGAGGGGTGTGAGAGCGAGAGAAAGAGAGAGCTAGCGACGGAGAGAGAGAGAGAGGAAGAGAGGGGGCGAGAAGGGTCTTTTGTGTCCATAAATGGCGTATAGATAGGGAGACAATGTTGATGTTGTCCGAAATTGGCCTATGAACGGAGACGCAAGGGAAGCGAGTCATCGTGTGTGTGATAGGGACTTCATGAGAGATCTAGAATGGATGGTGTAGAGAACAATGTGCGAAATCGAGAATGATTATACATTAGGGAGCTATGCAAAGAGTCACGACATATATGTATGCAGGGAAGGAGCTAGGGAGGGTCCGCATGTGGGAGAGATAGAAAGAGGAGAGTGGTGCACAAGGAGACAAAGTGTGCTTGTTTGCAGTGGGGGTGGTGTGTGAGGTGAGTGCGCGAGAACCACATAACTAGGGAGATAGATGTTTGGGGGCGACATTTTGTGTGTATGGGCAATATACACTCTACATAGTGCATGTGCTTGGGTAAGAGAGATAGCGGGAGACCTAGAGAGTGAGGGAAGAGATGTGTGCATGCCCGAGAGACAAAGTGATAGAGACCTATGTTGGGGTACGAACTTTACAAGAGAGAGGGGTGTTAATGTGCTTGTGTGTTGGTGTTGGGGGAGAGAACGACTTCTCTATGTGTGTGTTTGTGTGTGTGGTGGTGGTGGGGGGGGGGGGGGGGTTGACTTCAGATAAAGAGTGAGGTTTCTATATTTGAGGGACTTTAGCGTAATTGAGATATTGTGCACTCATGGTTGATCCATTTGTTTCACAGTTTGTACTATGAGATAACGATACTTTTGAACATGCGTGATATACCTTGATGTACCAGAATTACAAACCTAAGATTGGAATTTTGGAATTCGACTCCATCATTAGCTTTTGTAATTCATTTAAACGGAGGTACATTTTTTAAGCCGGGATTTCGTGATTTCAAATTCGTATATCAAACCTAGAGATATACACATACGGGCATGTTCAAACTTTATAATCATCGACTTTATTCGTACACATACACATTTTTGCTTTTGTCATCATATTTAGGATAAACACATTTGGAATTTCATTTGAATTGGACCGTATGGTGGTATTTGCTTGTAGTAGCTCAATGATCCATATTTGAATTGAATGGACAATCTGATTTTCAAAACTTGCACATTTTTTTTGCGTGCAAAACAAACAAATTGTCGGCCATGATATCATAGTCGGCCATACGAGAGCAGAATACTTATAATTTTAGGTGCCAAAAGCTTTCAAACTTCCCGCTCGCATCGAAATATCACGCGCCCGAAAGTTTAGCCCTTGGATATTCCTGTTTTACCCCTGCCACATGAACAGAAAAGGGCTGCTTTGGTAACTCCATTGTTTTCTCCTCTTTGCCCCCAACATTCTTCCCCAGAGCCCCTCCTCGACCCCCTCAACCACGGCAAGCCGCTGAATCTAGTCCTCCACCGCAACGGTGGACCTCACACCCCGCCGGATCTACCTTCCGCACCTTGGAACCCCCAACTGCCAACTCACCACTTCACCGGAGCCGCTTCAGCGACTGGCTTGTACACCACTCCAGATCTCCTTGACCGCCATCATGGTCCACCACATCGGATCTGCTTAACCGGCGCCCTCCACCACAGCGTAGGCCCTTCACTGACTCCCTCGTCCGCCCCTTCGCTGGCCCTTCATACAAGCCCTCGTCCGACGCAACAGCTCCGCCTCACTGAAAGCACTATACAACGCGCCCGCCGAAGCCTTCGTCCACTGCACCGGACCCGCTCCACGGACGCCATATTCAACTCCATCGGCCCTGCTTTACCGACACCGCAGCCTCATCAGGTTATTTCGATTTGTACTCCTTGGGTTTTTTTCTCTTTATCGTGCAACTGTTCACTTAACACAGATGAGCTTTCTTGTATGTCGACAGGAGCCGCAACCGTAGCACCGGAGCCGCTTCAGCGACGGCGATAGCCGGCCCAAACTCAACCGCAACACGAGCACCATCGAAGATCCTTAGCTATCAAGTATGACAACGATACCCATACGTCGCCGAGAATCACGTACTATTATCCAACGGTCGGCGCCTACATTCACTTTCCTAGCATAAGCACCGCACCTTTGAATTTTTTGGGCATCATTCAGTTTTTCATGAGACGCGTTATTCTGCTTGCACCTTTGGGGCCATACTTTTGGTAGTGAACATGTTACATGTGTTAAATTACATACCAGTGCACATATAGTTAATATGCTTTAGTTTTGTTCTGATGCCACCTGTTGGTTCCATCAGACTGCTTAATGTTCTCTATGCTTAATTACACATCAGCAAACTAGCATGTGGTTCCGCTTCTTTTTGTTCATTTTACCCTACATTTTCTGATGCTAGCTATTACATCACTGCTCCGAGCCTCTGTTCATTACTTGTTTGTGTGTTCTTGATCTTCCCAAGTTGCATGACTAATTTGATGCTTCTATTAATTATGGAGCTGCCGACCCCATCAAGCAAAATATTTGTTCTTTTGGGGCTGGCACCTCGAACAAGCATAAAAATAGAGGGAAGCAGATATATTGTCGTGTATGCACACACCCTTCTTTCATTAGTTTAGATGAACCATTGATGATCAATTCGGACCAGTGCATGTGATTAAAATTAATTTTACCTAAATAGATAGTGCAGAATAAACTACAACAACTAGATTTGCAACCACGGGATGCTGACGATATCTTCAAAGAACATTGCAACAGTAGCTAGGCTTCACAGAAACATATGGTAAGCCAGTGTGTTTTAGTACATGCTAAATGTAATGCGAGTGGGCTGCTTTCTTGGCTTGTGCCCTCAACGTGTAATCCTACTGAATTACAAATAGTTCAGTTGTCTGTGTTGCTGTATTGCTTAATTCGAATGCTTGTTTGTTGTTACGTTATACCTAAGTTGGCCAATATGTCAGCAGTGCCTGCTATACTATCGTAAAGAAATGCATGCCTATTTCATTTGAGTCCTTAACTTTTCCTCTCCACTTCATCACAAGACTGTCTTCGTAGTTTATATGAGGCCACACTGTTAAGTGCTTTCTCAGATTATTTCAACTGCTTAGATGCCTTGGCAACTTAAATATAGCGGTTGTACACTCCCTTTCAACTTTCATCTTACCATTTTAATTTCTTTTCGGCTGATGCTCCTTCCAACCATTTAAATATAGTTTGCCATGCTCGGCAATAATTCGTCCGTCGTTTACCATGTAAGCTTACTGCCTGGATCATACGATAACTATCTCTTACTTATGTCCAGCGAAAACCTTTCAGGATGCCGTTCACACTAGGACACAATGTACAACCCCAGAATCTATTTGTGGAAGCAGTGCACCATCCATGTTACCAGATGGTAGCAGTTCAGAGGCAACACCGCCGGAGAGCAGTCTGAGCACAGATATTATAGTGCTTGAGGCTCTACTAGAGGCAGAAAGAGATGGTGTGGCTGCCATGAATGAGGTAATCTTTATCTTGAGGCTGGAAATTATGGAATTAGCGGCACGCATTATGCAAGCAACCCAAGAATTGGAGGAAGTAAGAATGTTGCATTTGAAGACGGAGGAGGTCCTGCTGTTTCTGCTATCTGAAGCACAAGGTAATCCCGGTTCTTCTTTAAATACCAGTTGAAATTGTCATTAGATTATTGTACTTGCATGTTGTGTCATGTCTCTGAATGGATTATGTTGCAAGACCCCCTATGTTGTCTGGAATTCCATGTTGTCCATGTGTTGTAATGATCCAAATTTTTTAGGTGAGGTAATCCTTAGTACTTGTATGATTGACATAAGGTGAACTATTTTTCGTGTGAGCATATTGTATTGGATGAAATAACTGTTTGAATCAGAGTGTATCCAACCTACTGAATTCGAAGATCACGACATTTCTAAATCATAATCATATATAAAGGTGGAATAAATCTTTGTTGTGGTTTTGAACAAATAAATAACAAAATGTATAATTATCTGTGGATATTCGTAATCGAATACAAATTGGATTTGAATTTAGTTTTCCAGGTCCCAGGGAAAACATGAATGCTAATTCTCCCAAGTTTTGAACGAAGCGGCTAAACACCCACTATAATTTGTGGGCTGCCCGAAGCAAGTGTTTGCAAGATGGAAATTACTGTCTACCCCTAACACTTTACATCCTTATCGACCGGATTTACACTATTGTCGATAGGGGTAGACTAGTAACTTCAATCAGATGTGACACGACGGCCTCTGAGCCCATTCAAACACGGTGGGCGCCAAACGTGGGCGGCAAACACATTTGATTCAAGCTCGTCCGAAAGACATGTGTCTCTTCCTCCATTTCCCCATTCATACACGATGGGCGGCAAAACAAACTCTCCTCGTCCGAAATCGATGTAGGCTAATATTTTAAATAGGGGCAGATGTGTAACTTCCATCAGACATGACACAACCGCCCTACCTGTCAGCCCCGTTCATACACCATGGGCGCCAACCGTGGGCGGCAAAACACCCTCTCCTCGCCCGAAATAGTTACCAGCAAATATTTGGGATATGCGAGATTACCGTCCTATCCCCAACTGACGCGATGTCCGAAATTTTAAATGGGGGATAAGTTCGTAACTTTCCCCTATTTCAGAGAAGCGCGTCCCAAAGTTTGAGATCCCCCCCCTCCCCTCCATTTCCCATTCATACACCGTCGGCGGCACGACAACCTCCGCACTGCGGCCAGCCTCCTCCATCCGCCACCCCATCTTCCACCTTGCCGGAGCCGCTACCCCTACCCCGTCGTCCACTTCAAGAGATGGACGTCTCTCATCCACGGCGCTGGACTAGGATCCTTTCAAAGCCTCCTCTCGCTTCATCGGCGCCGTCGTCCACCTTGTCATTGCCGCTCCTATGACCGCCTCGTCCACGGCAACAAGATATATCCCCCAACCCGGTCGTCTGCCGTCTAAAGTCTTCTTCCCCGCCGCCGATAGCCATCGCACCCGCAGCACCCTCAACGTATCAGCATAGGCCTACACGGCATCGCAAGAGAGGTGGTACTCTTCCATATGTGCTTAAGTTATTAATCTCACCCGGAAAATAGATCGTAATTTGTTTACTATACTTTTCTTGTCCGTACCAAATCGTAGTGGCTAGTTGAAAGCAAACATTGGTTGTGAAGTAGCTTTGTCTGGTTTGCACCTTCAAATCCGCCATGGAATGGGCACTATACTCGTAAAGCTTATGGTTTCCCCCCTTTATATTCACTACCATCATCGTAGGTGCTTCGTGTCGTGCTAGCACTGCTCCTCAAGACCTCAACCCAAAGCTTACGTGTTGAAATACGAATCTGATATGATTCTCATATCACTAAAACAAAGAATGTTTAATTGGTCACCTAATGTTCCTATATTCGTTTTGAAAAGCATGTGCGCCACCCACTGGTCCAGCTAGTTCCACTTTCCTGATTTTTCTCTTGATGCTTAGGGTTTTCCCCTTTTATCTACTCTACTATGATCTCCGTAGGTGATTTCTGTCGTACTAGCATTACTCCACCCTTCAAGATAAACAACACAACACTCAGAATTCAAAAGCTTAGTTGTTCAAATATGATTGTGATATGATACTGATATTAGTTAACCGACACATTTAATTGGTTAGCTAAAGGTCCCACTTGAGTTTCCAAATGCATGTCGCGACATATAGAGAGACAACATAATTGCATTTCTTTGTCACTTGTTGACCGTACTTTCTTGTCCACACCAAATCTTAGTTGTTATTTCAAAGCAAACATCGGTTGCTAACTACCCTTTGCGCGGTTTGCAGCTTCAGATCTGCCATCCCACTGCCACGGTCAACACTGTACTCATCATGCTTATGTTTTCCCCATTTTATGATGACCACAATCAGCCTACGTGGTTCGTGTCATAATAGCACTGCTCCACCCATCGAGCTAAACAAGCTTAGTTGTACAAATTCATATCTGATATTATTGCTGATATTAGTAAAACTGAGAGATGTTTAATTGGTTAGCTAAATGTTCCTACTTTAGTTTCGAAATGCATGTGAGCCACATATGGAGAGACCGGAAAGAATAGTATTTCTCTCTGCGCCCTGGTTCATCATGGGTGGCCAACCGACATTGTATTGAAACACTTGTAATATCTTCAATCTGCTTGCTCTTCTGCTCTTCTTTAAGATGATACTCTTCTCTTGCGGCCGACTGGTCAGGTCGAGTTGTTCTCCCTTAGTATATTTTGAATCTGTCAGGTCAGGTCGACTTGTTCTTCTTTACTATATGTTGAAGCTATCATCTGCGAAGTGTCATCACTTCTGGAGCTCTCATATTTTGAGTAGTAGGCCACATTATATTAATGCACACAACAAATTACAGCATGCATGGCATCTTTTAAAAGAATTGCAGAGATAGCACAAAGGGGTTTACAGGGAGGCAGTATTGGATCAGAATCACTTCTGCATTACAAAGAAAATCTCACTTGTTTTTATGTTTTCATGCATGTCAGATATTGAACATTATCAAAATGAATATGAGAATGGCCGCACGAGAGGAATATTGCAGAACGATCCACTGGCTAACAAACTTGGCATGGTGGAGGATGGCCTATCTTATTCACCCATCAAGGTGCTTGCTCTAACTTTGCAAAGTTGTATTGGTCGCACATATTTTGCATCTGACCTCTTGCATTTCTTCTACTTTGTTACACCATCTGCTTAGTTTAAGCATCATATATAAGTATATGCCATAACTATCCATTTTCTGTACCTATTCCATGTGTCGTCACACTATGTTTTTCCAGTCAAATGTTGTTCTTTCGTGATAGATGTCCAAAAGGAAGAGGGTGAGTGCAGATCCTCAAGGAGTACAAACTAGGTATTTGAAAAAGGTAGTGGTACCTATTAAATCAGATAGATCAGCAGCCACAGAAAACACAGGCCCAACTGTACCACACTTTACCCCTACTCCAGTGGCCAAACCCCTATTAGAACTGTTGGGAGCCCAACGTCAGGTACTGTCTATGATATCAATTCAAAATTTGAACTCCTAAATTTCTGCTTGTGCCTTACCTTCTCTCTTGTATGAAAACTAATTTCAGATGAATCTCCTTGCTCAAAGGATCATATGATCTCAAAACAATAATGGGCTCTGCATTGCTCTTGTCAGTACCTCTCTCCCTTTTGCCTTGTAACGCTGTACTTAATTAATTGCTATTTGATTATGTATCATCAGTCTGCACCTAAGCTTCATTATCCTCTATTTCTTCCAATATTATTTGATCTATATTTACTCTTTGCAAAATGTAGAATAATTGCAACGCTTATAAAGAATTTTCTTTGGGGAATTTATTGAATTATCCTTCCATCAACATGGAGAAGGGCTTTGTCCAGCCCGTGTTAACATGTAATGTAAGTTCATCCTTCTCAAGCCTTCAAACTTTGTTCTAGTATAGATTTGGATATGTATCATTGCCTCCACTGCTGTTTGCTTTGCTGTTTACATCTGATTGGATGTTTGCAACAGCTACCAGTTTCAAATTGTAGTTGTAAAAACATGTTCCTTATGCAGAACAGATCCATTTATTTGCTTATATAATTGTGAAACCTGTTACATGTCTCCCTGTTTCTCTTTCAGAGTCGTATCTCTTACGCTAGGCAAAACTTTAGGGAAGATAGTGAGCCAAACCATCTTGAGGACAGCGAGATGACCCCAAGGTCCTGTCTTGATGAAGACAGTGAGTTGAAGCTACTCACCAGCAGGTGTGAGAAAACCTCTGTGCAGTCGCTGCCTCAATCAGTTCAACTTCTTCAGTCTCAACTTAAAGCGGAAAGGCTTGCTTCAGCTTAGCTCTGACTTGAAGTCAAAGATGCAATGAAGATGTCAGAGGACTGCCATGCGCACCATCATGCCTTAAATCTAGTGTTGATGCATCTATCGTTGACACAACTGAGGTCTACTCAGCTTCTTCAGCTATTTGGGGGGCCCGACCTGGCCAGGCCTAGTGCCTTCTAAAGTGCTCTCAGTTTTGTATATTCTTTTACCGGCGCGTTTATTTGCACTGGTGGCGAACTTTGATGCCCAGTGGATGTAATATGTGTGATAGCCGTGATACCCTAGCGTAAGTTGCTTGCTTATTTATTTCCTTGTTGTCTTGTTTATTTGTTTGCTTGTAGTCATTGCAGTTCTTTTTCCGCGGTTTGCTAGTGGCTGCAATAACCTATTTTTTAAAACTAGGCCACAATAACCATGGGCTAATATTTACTATAGTGACACTAGGCCTCCTACAGGCCGTAGAAACAGTGGGCCTTCTACGGGTCGTAGAAACAATGGGCCTTCTACGGGCCGTATCATCAATGGGCCTTATACGGGCAGTATGATCGATTGGCCAAACATGGGCCAATAACAGGCCGCATTATGGCCGTAAATGGGCTAGAGTTGGAACCATCCGTTCATGGGCCGACCATAATGGGCCATCGTTAATAGGCCGTATTTCATGACACTATGAAAATGGCCCAACGTGTTAACGGACCACAAACGGGCCGACTGTAACCACGGGCTGAATTTGGCCCATAAGCAGAAAATGACAGTAACAGGCCGTAAGTAAACGAATGCTGGAAATGAGCCCAAGAATAAATGGGCTCTGAGAAGGCCGAAAGATAACATGGGCTGGAAACGGCCCAACGGAATAACGAGCCCTTAATGGGTATAAAGTGATACACTGTTCATTACGGGCCAGTTTCACCATGGGCTGTTAATGGGTGTAAAGTGATACACTGTTCATTATGGGCCAGTTTCACCACGGGCCGTTAATAGGCCAAGAGTTACATAGGGCCTCATATGGGCCAAAAGATGTCATGGGCCATACATGGGCTAGAAGTGAAAATAGGCTGGAATCATATTGGGTGGCCCAGATGACACTACTGGGCCTAATTCGGATAGGGCGTACGGGCCTTGGGTTAGCGGGCTGTAAATGGGCTATATGCGAACAGGCCGTGAACAGACTTTACATGGGCCGGCCCGCCACCTTTTGACCAAGTCAAATAGGCCGGCCTTTTCACAGGAATGGGCCTTTGTTGGGTCGTGCCACGTGTCGACGTATCATAGGCGCCTTCTGTCCAATGAGTGGTTGACATCTGTCCCAACGGTGAGCTGACACGTGTTTCCTCCAGCCAATGATGATTTTACACGTGGAAAATCCCCATTGGTTGGGGCTGTTAACGGGTTATCGGATCCAAAACCTGACCCGATAGCTTAACGATGTTCCGTTACAGTGGATGCCACGTGTCGGTCACCCTTGACGAAAGCACTTCTGTGACGCGCGATTTATTGTCATGGAAGTGGACACTTCCGTGATGATCATTTTGGTAATGTCATGGAACACTTCTACGACAGCACAGGTATGACTATCTTGATTCTGTCATAAATTTGTCATGGATGTACATGCATGACAAAAAACGCGACCTACTGTGACAAACACGTATCATCACGGAAGTGTATTTTTTTGTAGTGTATGGTGGCGTCGCCCCTTTTTGCGTGTATGATTGGGTAGTGAAAAATATTCCAGTGGCGCTTTTGATTTACCCACAGAATGGTTGAATTTCTTGTTTCTATGAACTGAGTTCGCCAATAATGTGAAGGATGCCAGTCTTTTCATCCTATTGTAGATTGCTTAGATCTCGATATGCCAAAAGTAATTGCATGAAATATACAGTAAAAGCCAGTGTGATGTGTGTGGCTACAACTAGTCTGACTACACGTCCTCATATAACATATCAAGGACGTACCATCTTACCAGATTAACCATTCGACTTACCAATGCAGTGTGGAAGAAAGAAGTATTAGGACTGCGTATCCAAGCAATTGATGCCATGGACTCCTTTGTACAACCTTGTAAGCGAAAAAGAAGTTGCAGTGTGCCTGTACAAAGAACTAGCGTAAGTTCAGTTACCTGCTTCTCGGAATTTTAGTTAGCCACTTATTGTAAAATTGTTCAATTACGTTGCATGGCTTAATTTAGTTTGCTACTGATTACATAATGCCACAGCCTGTTAATCCTATTGTAGACTGCGCCTATCTATGTGTTTGATACTTACTGTTAAGAATTACCTGTTTGTCTTAACTTAAATATCTACTTGTTTGTTTAACTGCTTTGCTGCTGCAACAGCGGGTTACAATGATGTTAATAACTACTTTTCAGCATCCAATTGAAACTCTTTAATTCCTTGTTTGTTTAGCTGGTTTGCTGTTACAACTCCCAGTTGAGATGTTTTTCTAACTTCAACTTTTCTGAATCCAATCGGAACTTTAATGGCAAAACAGGTTAGCCCAAGATCAAAGAGCGAGGTCCTCATGGACGTTGCATCATCCCACAGCAGTGACACTGGCCCAATCGTGCATTATGAATTGCCAACTGCTGATGCTCTAGAGGCTAAACTAGTGGTAGAAAGAGATTCTGCTTCTGCACTTAGAGATAAAGTTGACATGTTGAGGAAGCAAACAGCACAATCACAAGCAGTACTCAAGACAACCATTAAATATTTGGTGGATTTCAAAACGAAGCAAGATGAGCCTGACCACATTGTTAAGGTCCTGAAGGAAAAAAGGAAATTAAATTGCCACTTGGTAAATAATAGGTGAAATGTTCTTTCCATCATTGAATAACCTTTGTGTTGTTTGTTCATGTAATCAATCAAACCATTTGTTTTAGAGATCATGTAATAATTGTTTTTTGTTTTTTTGTTTTTTGGTTTGTAATTTTATTTGAGCACAAGTTTGTATTAATTGATAAGACTCGGAGACATTTCATTTGGATTGCTGTGGCAGACCTACAAATATGCCAATCGGGCTGAATGTGCATTCAGCACTAATAGAAGTATAGATGGACCATAAGCGGCACGCATCGGAAAGGGCCAAGATGCTGGCTAAAAAAAGCATGTTGTTGTAGCAAAAAAGGTACAGCGGCCTGGCTTATGTATGTAGTTGATATTATTGATCCATATACTCTATAAGTGTTTATATGTCTGTTAGTTCTGTACATTCTTGGTTGATTGACTCGGTATTTGAATCTTGATACATCGCTTGTGTACATATCTAAATGGGAGTACACATTATGCTGCGTGTGACATTTGAGTTGGACATGAAGTGTTCCAAATATTCGAATTCACCTTAAACTGGATTCTAGCTTCTGAATTTGAGTATCAGCATTTGTAAACCATATTCATATATGACAGTGGAATACATCTTTGTCGTCCTTTTGAAGATATATAAAAACACATAGAATGATTTATAAAGATTCATATAGGAATACAAAATGGATTCGAATTTAGTTGCCAGGGTAAACATGGATGCTTATTGTCCCAAAATTCGAAAGAAGCGGCAAAATGTCCACTGCCACGTTGGCTTCCCAAAGCCAAGTGTTTGGGAGATGAAAATTATTGTCTACCCATTACACGGACAATCCATCGGCCCGATTTCCACTTCTCTAAATAGGGGTAGGTTAGTAACTTCAATTAGACGTGACACGACCGCCTCTGAGCCCATTCCGACATGGTGGGCGTCAAACATGGGCGGCAAAACATATTTGATTCAAGCTCGTCCGGCAGACCTCTGTTTCTCCCTCGATTCCCCATTAATACATGGTGGGCGACAAAACAAACTCGACTCGGCTGAAATTGATGTAGGCAAATATTTTCAATAGGGGCAGGTTTGTAACTTCACTCAGACGTGACACAACCGCCCTACCTATCAGCCCCGTTCATACACCGTGGGCACCAACCATGGGCGCCAACCTCCCTCTCCTCGCCTGAAATCGCTCTGAGCAAATATTGGTGAGATGCGAGATTACCGTCCTATCCCCAACCGACGAGACGTACAAATTTTAAACGGGGGCTAAGTTTGTAATTTTCCCATATTTCAGACTGGCGCGTCCCAGAAACATGGTTCCCCGTACCTCTCCCTCCATTTTCCCATTCATACACCGTCCGCGCTAGAACACCCCATCCCCACACCAGCCTCCGTCCTCCACCCCATCCATCACCGCCGTCCTCCACCACATCCATCGCCACCGTCCTCCACCATGCCGGAGCGCCTACCAAGACCGTGTCATCCACTGCTAGAGATGGACATTCCTCATCCACGGCGACGGACCAATAGCCTTGCATCGCGTCCTCTCGCTTCATCGGCGCCGTCGTCCTCTTTGCCGGGTCCGCTCACACGACCTTCTCTTCCACCGCAACGGGACTTATCCCCCGATGCACCCATCTACCATCGCAGATCTGCTTCAATGCCACCGACAGCCATCGCACCCCCGATGCCTACACGGCGCCGCAAGAGAGGTGGTACTTCATATCTCCTCAACTTTTTGATCTCAACCAGAAAATAGATCTTAACTTGGTTACTCTACTTTCTTTTCAACTCTTAGAATTTACTCCCTCTGTTCCTAAATATTTGTCTTTTTAGAGATTTCAAATGAACTACCACATATGGATGTATATAGACATATTTTAGAGTGTAGATTCACTCATTTAGCTCCATATGTAGTCACTTGTTAAAATCTCTAGAAAGACAAATATTTAGGAATAGAGGGAGTAGTTCTTAGTTCGAAGCAAACAATGGATGCTAAATATCATTTCTCCGGTTTGCAGCTTCAAATCTGCCATGGCACAACCATTATACGGTTTAATTGATCATGCTTAGGGTTTAATTGATCCTGTTGGTTCCGTGGTGTTTTCTTTAATAGAAATTGGAGGGGAAACCCTCTTTTGCTAAAAAAAATATGCTTAGAGTTTCCCTCTTTTATGATCACTATACGATCAGAATACATGCTTCGTGTCATAATAACACTGCTCCACCCATCAAGCTAAACAAGCTTAGTTGTTACAATACGAATCTGATATTATTAAAACAGAGTTGTTTAATTGGTCAGCTAAATGTTCCTAAATTTGTTTTGAAAATGCATGTTCGCCGCTCGGGTGTATCTCTACAGGGTTCCCACGGAGGGCCGGCCCATCCTGGGATTTCGGGTCGTCCCAGGCCCCGATTCCCCTCTGTTCTGCTGCGCGCTTCTGATCTCTACTCGCCCCCAGCCGCCTGCCTCGCCGGCGACTTGCCATCCCCGGACGGCATGACTCTAGGAGGAGACGCCGGACTAATAGGAGGCCAGGAGCCGCTCGCCCAACAGCGTCACCGCTGCCCGGGCACACCGCCATGCCTACCTTCCCAGTCCATTCAGGGCTCAGGCGTGCAGCACCCACCAAGCCAACCCGATTTATCCTGAGATATGTCCTCAACACTCAGCAGTCACTCCTCATCACCCATTTTCTAATTGATTCATTACTCATTAGGCAGGACTGTCATTAGGGTTTGTTATGTGCTCAATGCTACCTATACTTAATGGTTCAGATGTATTTTGGTAATCTTTAGTACCTCTAAAGTTCACAGGGTTTTCAAAATTCTGGCCCTCGGAACAGACACTAGTCATTTTGGATTGTTGGTCGTAGTGACATTGACCCACATTACTACTGCAAGCCAGGTTTGTTGACAATTTTACTTGTCTTTCTTACTCATTCGATATAATATCCAATTATTCACGTCGATTAGTTGCAAACAATAAGTGCTAGACAAACTTCTTCATTCAGATTTTGGACGGTCTCTTACTGCAGTTACAATTCTGCATACTGGTCCTAGTAAGCTCACAAGTAAATGATTGATTCACTACATCTATGCTTGCCTTGTCATATTTGTTGTCAATATTCTTTTTGGGTGGACCACCCTATTTCTAAATACTAAAACCGTAGACATGAGTGAATAGTATTTCTCTATGTGATCTCTTCCATCATGTGTGGGCAACGAACACTGCATTGTATAGAAAGAAAGTGTCATTTCCAGCTTTTACATAGGTCTCGATCTTTTACATGGAATACAATCTGCCTACTTGCTTTGTGTCGCACTACCAACACTCCACCCTTGAAGCTAAACATTATGCCACTCATAATTGCTTAGTTTATTTGTTCAAATACGAATTTAATATGATTCTAATGTTCCTACTTTAGTTTTGAAATGTGTGCCTGCCTGTTATAGAGACATAAGGGGTTTGTATTTTTGTGTGTGGTCTGGTTAGCATGGTTGGGGGGTGAACTTTGCATATGCAGGGGTTTATAGGGAGACACTCTTCGAGTTGAATCCGCAATGCTTTCCATAGATAATCTGACTACTTTTTATGTTTTCATGAATCTCAGATTCTGAACAACATCATAATGATTATGATCTTGCGCGCATGAAAAGAATAAAGCAGAACAATGCCATGGCTGTCAAACTTGGCATTAAGGGACTGAAATCAAGTCTGGATGCAATGCAATGCAAACGCTCTCCACCTACAGATTCATGCTCAGAATATGATCCTAACAGTGATTCTGAGCTAGAGGGAGACCTAAGTCAATGTAGCTCCCTAGTGGAGGAGTCATAGGAAGATGCCCTATCTTATTCACCCATCAAGGTACTTGCTCTAACTTTCCAAGGTTACATTGCTCGCACATATCTTGCAACTGATGCTTTGCATTGCTTCTACTTTGTTGAACTTCCGTTAGCTTAGTTTACACATCGTGTATGTGAATACGCCCTGCCTATCCATTTTCAGTGCATATTCCATCTGTCATCATACCATATTTATCCATTCAAATGTTGTTCTTATGTATTAGACGTTCATAAGGAAGAGGGCAATTGCTGATTGTGGAGGAGCACAAGCAAAGTATTTGGAAAAGGTAGTGGCACCTAATAAATCAAATAGCCCACTAGGTGTAGTTGCAATATCACCTGACCCACAAAACACCCCAACTCTAGCAGACTCTAGCCCTACTACATTGGTCATTTCTGATGCCCCAACTCAACAGACCCCAACTGCAGCAAACAGTATGATTATGCCAGTTGACATAGCACCAGCTGTACGACGCAAAACCCCCATTCCAGCAAAGAGTACACCAAATCCAGTTGCCAAATCCTATTTTCGAACTAGAGAGAGCCCCAATTGCAGCAAATAGGACCCCTGTTCCATTTCTTCCCAGTTTAGAAGACGAAGCTTATGTTGTTGTCAGGAACTTTGTGCGCATCTTTCCTTCATGGAAAGATTATACCACAGACACAGAACGATTTCCAGTCTTCCTCCGCAACTTACGCGTAAGTAATGTACTAATGTTATTCATGGTCATTACTGCATATGTTTCTACTGACAGAAGACACAAGATTTCATTCTTTTAAATAGACAAGGAGCAAACTGGATTGTGATGACGAGCAAGGGTTGGTTGCGCTTTTCAAGCACTCATTGATGAAGTATCGTTCCTACCTGAGGCAAGTGCACTTCGATGGCAAGCCTGTGAACAAAATTTCTGTGAAGTCTCTGGTGCTACATTTATTTGACGGTGACTGGAATAATCTTGTTACACATTGGTCTCGGCTGCAGTGTAAGGTACTGTCTATGATATCACATCACAATTTGAACTACATTTCTGCATTTTCCTTAATGTCTCACTTGTACAAAAACTATTAGCAGAAGAACATTCGTTCTCAAGGGACCAAAGAATCTCGCAACTATAGTGCACACTGCATTGCTCTTGTGAGTACCTCTTGCCCTGTATGACCATAATTACTTCCATAGATGTTTGATTATGTAGCATCACTGCACATGTTAGCCTCGTAATCGTCCATTTGGTGGACATTATAAGATCCGTATGGACTCTTACATAAATTTAGAATCAACCCAATACTTTTGAAGAGGTTTAGCTCTTTAGTCCTCTTGTAAGGACAGAACATGGTCTATCACTGTACTTACATTAACAGCTACTCCCTCCGTCCCATAATATAAGAAAGTTTTGTATAGTACACCAGTGTTCAAAACACTCTTGTATTATGGGAAGAGGGATTGGTTCATTTTGTAGCATTCTGCACCTTATCTCCCTCGCCCACCATTTACTAAAAAAGATCAGATCTACATTTAACCTTACCAACAAGTAGAATACACAGACAATGTCAGTGCAGAAGTGTAGCCCATTGCTCTTGTCAATACATTTTGTCCTGTAACGCTTGTACTTCCAGGGATTAGTAGTTGATTATGTAGCATCAATATGCATCTTATCTTCATTATCCTCTATCCCTTCCAGTATTATCATATCTATAATTACTCTCTACAAAATGTAGAGCACGGGCAATGCTTATGAATAAGATTATGTGCTAAAATTCTTGAGTTATCCTTCCCTTGACATGGAGAAGGGCATTATAAAGCCGGTGTTAACTGTTAATGTAAGTCAGTCCTTCTAAAGCCTTTATCCTCAACTGCTGTTTAATTTGCTCATACTCCCTATTGTTTACTGCTGTTTAGTTTGCTGTTTCAACCAAAATGCATGTTCGCAAGAACCATAAGTTCTAAGTTTTACTTGTAAAACCAGATTCCTTATTCATACCATGCACATTACTTAATACTCCCTATATGTATGCTTGTTTTTGTGGATCTATAATCCAGTGTGTGGTGAAGCAGCCCATGTTTGCACCTTGTCATCTCATGTTTTATCTTACTGATGTGGCTAATGATATGAACAACATGCCATGCACATTATCCAAAATAGATATAATGATTTTCTTTGCCCTTCATCTATGCTTGTTATGAACAATGCCAAATTATTCTATTGATATTTTGAACTTACTCTTTATTTTCTAATTTGAAATTGGATGGAATTGACAGCACAGTTATCATCTTTATTTATACACATGCAAAACCTGTCATCTCTCTGCTTTGTTTCAGGGTGATATGCCTGATGGCATGTACAAGTCTGCTGAAGGTTGTGAGACAAACCCAACATATATTGCAGCAAAGAAGGCAAAACATCTTGATGATAGCGAGACAACCCCAAAGTCTTGTCTTGATGTAGTGTTCAAGTTACTTGAGACTAACAGTCAGACAAGCTCACAGAATTCGTTGTCTGAATCAGTTCGACTTCTTCAGTCCCAAGTTCTAGTAGAAAGGCATTCTGCAACTCAACTTTGACTTGAAGTCCTATCTCTAAGAAAGATTGCGGAGAACACTAATGAGAACCTCATCCCTAAACAGCTACACCTAGAAGCTATGACCGACATGCTAGGCCGGTCTCACAGCCTTGCTCAGCAGCTTGCGCAGCAGTTCCCCCGCAAGGCTAACCTTCCTTGAACTGTCTTGGAAGTGGTCTCGGCTCAATATTATTTTTGTTACGCTGCAATGGTGCCCAATTTTTGTAATCTGCTTCTTCGTTGCGCTTTATGATCACTGGTGGCGAACTTCGATGCCCAGTGGATGTAATATACCTTAAATCCTTTATTGTATAGTGTAGGTTTATTCTTCGTTACTATGCCGTAATTTATTTATTGTATAGAGCAGGTTTGTTCTTAATTCCTACTAGTTACTGCCATCATTCGCTATCTAGAAAAAAAATCAGATGTAGTCGACCGGGCCGAAACATTCGACTCTAACGGGCCTGGTTTTTAGCGGACCACAATTGGGCCGGCCTGTGTCTTTCTTGGGCCCGAATGATTGGGGCCTTCACACATTGCGCCAGGCCCAAGCTTACACCGGCCTATATTTTAGTTGGGCCTTTTGTCGACCCAACGCTTAGTTTGGCCCAGGTAGCGTTGGGCCATTAACAGGCTGAATATTGTACTAGCCTATTACGGCCGAGATGAAACCACGGGCCTTTAGCAGGCCAAAATGCATGTTGGGCCTCAATTTTCACTAGTCGTCGACGGGCCTTCAACAGGCCGAAATGTAGACCGGGCCTTTTTGGGCCCAGTTAGCTCACGGGCTGTTACCAGGCCGAAACATATCTCGGGCCTTAGTTGGCCCACTGAGATAATGTGCCTTTAAGAGGCCGAAAGCTTAGTATAGGCATCACCGGGCCGAATTACGCGACAGGCCTTTAATAGGCCCAAAGTCACGTTGGGCTTAACTGTTGCCACCTCTAGCATGAGCCGTTAGTGGGCCCGATGTCCCGTCAGACCATATATGGCCCATGGGCAGCATGGGCCATTACCAGGTCGAAAGTCACACCGGGCTGAAATGGGCCCATGTCTACATCAGGCCTCTAACAGGCCGAAAGTCACTAGGCTGTAGTTGGGCCCAAATATTCGGTGAATAATTAACGGGCCAGATCTGTCTTCGGGACGCAAATGGGCCCAAATATTGGCGAACAATTAACGGGCCAGATCTGGCTTCGGGCCGTAAATGGGCCCAAATATTGGGCGAACAATTAATGGGCCAGATCTGGCTTCGGGTCATAAATGGGCCTTTATTAAGCAGGCCGTTATTGGGCTGGCCCACTAGTACCTGATTAAGTACTACGGGCCTTTGACTGGGCCGGCCTTTTTAACCTATATGGGCCTCTGTTGGGCCCAACCACGTGTCGACGTATCATAGGCATGTCTCCTCTAATGGACGGGCAACATTTGGTCCACTGACGAGCCGACAGGTGTTCCCTTCGGCCAATCAGAATTTTACACGTGGAAATTTCCCATTGGTCCGGGCTGTTAACGGGTTATCGGATCCAAAATCCGACCCGATAGCTTAACGGCGTTCCGTTACGGTGGATGTCATGTGTCGGTCACCCTTGACGAAAGCACTTCTGTGACGCGCGATTTATCATCAAGGAAGTGCACACTTCCGTGATGATAATTTTGGTAATGTCATGGAACACTTCTACGATAGCACAGGTATGACTATCTTGATTTTGTCATAAAATTGTCATGGATGTACATGCATGACAAAAAACGCGACCTACTGTGACAAACACGTATCATCACGGAAGTGTATTTTTTTTAGTGTTGGTTATTGACCAGAGACGTGTCTCGGTCATGTCTACATAGTTCTCGAACCCATAGGGTCTGCACGCTTAAAGTTCGGTGACGATCGGTATTATGAGTTTTTGTGTTTTGATGTACCGAAGGTAGTTCGGAGTCTCGGATATGATCACGGACAAGATGAGGAGTCTCAAAATGGTCAAGACGTAAAGATTGATATATTGGACGACTATGTTCGGACACCGGAAGTGTTTCGGGAGGTTTCGGACATTTACCGGAGTACTGGGGGGTTATCGGAACCCCCCGAGGAGTATATTGGGACTAACGGGCCTTAGTGGGAGAAGAGGAGGGGCGGCCAGGGCAGCCGCGCGCCCCTCCCCCTCTAGTCCAAATTGGACAATGAGGGGGCGGCGTCCCCCCTTTTTCCTTCTCCTCCTCTCTCCCTTCCTTCCCTTCTCCCACTCCTACAAGGAAAAGGAGGAGTCCTACTCCCGGTTGGAGTAGGACTCCCACTTGGCGCACCCTCCTTGGCCGGCCGCCTCTCCCCCCTTGCTCCTTTGTATACGGGGGCAGGGGGCACCTCTAGACACACAAGTTGATCTATTGATGTCTCCCAGCCATGTGCGGTGCCCCCCTCCACCATATTCCACCTCGGTAATATCGTAGCGGTGCTTAGGCGAAGCCCTGCGTTGATAGCATCATCAACACCGTCATCATGCCGTCGTGCTGACGGAACTCTTCCGCAAAGCTCTGCTGGATCGGAGTTCGTGGGACGTCATCGAGCTAAACGTGTGCTGAACTCGGAGGTGCCGTATGTTCGGTACTTGGATCGGTCAGATCGTGAAGACGTTCGACTACATCAACTGCGTTGTCATAACGCTTCCGCTTTCGGTCTACGAGAGCACGTGGACACACTCTCCCCTCTCGTTGCTATGCATCACCGTGATCTTGCGTGTGCGTAGGAAATTGTTTGAAATTACTACGTTCCCCAACAGTGGCATCCAAGCCAGGTCTATGCGTAGATGTTATACGCACCAGTAGAACACAAGTGAGTTGTGGGTGATACAAGTCATACTGCTTACCAGCATGTCATACTTTGGTTCGGCGATGTTGTTGGATGAAGCGGCCCGGACCGACATTACGCGTACGCTTACGCGAGACTAGTTCTACCGACGTGCTTTTGCACACAGGTGGCTGGCGGGTCTGTTTCTCCAACTTTAGTTGAACCAGTGTGGCTACACCCGGTCCTTGTGAAGGTTAAAACAGCACTAACTTGACGAAATATCGTTGTGGTTTTGATGCATAGGTAAGAATGGTTCTTGCTAAGCCCGTAGCAGCCACGTAAAACTTGCAACAACAAAGTAGAGGACGTGTAACTTGTTTTTGCAGGGCATGCTGTGATGTGATATGGTCAAGACATGATGCTAAATTTTATTGTATGAGATGATCATGTTTTGTAACCGAGTTATCGGCAACTGGCAGGAGCCATATGGTTGTCGCTTTATTGTATGCAATGCAATCGCCCTGTAATTGCTTTACTTTATCACTAAGCGGTAGCGATAGTCGTAGAAGCAATAGTTGGCAAGACGACAACGATGCTACGATGGAGAGAAAGGTGATGCGCCGGTGATGATGGTGATCATAACGGTGCTTTGGAGATGGAGATCAAAGGCACAAGATGATGATGGCCATATCATATCACTTATATTGATTGCATGTGATGTTTACCTTTTATGCATCTTATTTTGCTTAGATCGGCGATAGCATTATAAGATGATCTCTCACTAAATTTCAAGGTATAAGTGTTCTCCCTGAGTATGCACTGTTGCTACAGTTCTTCGTGCTGAGACACCACGTGATGATCGGGTGTGATAAGCTCTACTTTCACATACAACGGGTGCAAGCCAGTTTTGCACACGTAGAATACTCGGGTTAAACTTGACGAGCCTAGCATATGCAGATATGGCCTCGGAACAATGGAGACCGAAAGGTCGAGCGTGAATCATATAGTAGATATGATCAACATAGTGATGTTCACCATTGAAAACTACTCCATCTCACGTGATGATCGGACATGGTTTAGTTGATGTGGATCACATGATCACTTAGATAATCAGAGGGATGTCTATCTAAGTGGGAGTTCTTAAGTAATATGATTAATTGAACTTTAATTTATCATGAACTTAGTACCTGATAGTATTTTGCATGTCTATGTTGTTGTATATAGATGGCCCGTGTTGTTGTTCCGTTGAATTTTAATGCATTCCTTGAGAAAGCAAAGTTGAAAGATGATGGTATTAATTACACGGACTGGGTCCGTAACTTGAGGATTATCCTCATTGCTGCACAGAAGAATTACGTCCTGGAAGCACCGCTAGGTGTACCACCCGCGCCGGCAACTACAGACATTGTGAATGTCTGGCAGTCGCGTGTTGATGACTACTCGATAGTTCAGTGTGCCATGCTTTACGGCTTAGAACCGGGACTTGAACGACGTTTTGAACGTCATGGAGCATATGAGATGTTCCAGGAGTTGAAGTTAATATTTCAAGCCAATGCCCAAATTGAGAGATATGAAGTCTCCAATAAGTTATATAGGTGCAAGATGGAGGAGAATAGTTATGTCAGTGAACATATACTCATAATGCCTGGGTACTACAATCACTTGATTCAACTGGGAGTTAATCTTCCTGAGGATAGTGTCATTGACATAATTCTTCAATCACTGCCACCAAGCTACAAGAGCTTTGTGATGAACTATATATTACAAGGGATGAACAAGACAATTCCCAAGCTCTTCACAATGCTAAAGGCAGCCAGGGTAGAAATCAAGAAGCAGCATCAAGTATTGATGGTCAATAAGACCACCAGTTTCAAGAAAAAGGGTAAAGGGAAGAAGAAGGGGAACTTCAAGAAGAATGACAATCAAGTTGCTGCTCAAGAGAAGAAACCTAAATCTGGACCTAAGCCTGAGACTGAGTGCTTCTACTGCAAAGGGACTGGTCACTGGAAGCATAACTGCCTCAAGTATCCAGCGGATAAGAAGGATGGCAAGGTGAACAAAGGTATATGTGATATACATGTTATTATGTGTACCTTACTAATGCTCGTAGTAGCACTTGTGTATTTGATACTGGTTATGTTGCTAAGCTAATATTTGCAACTCGAAATAGGGGCTACAGATTAAGCGAAGATTGGCTAAGGACGAGGTGACAATGCGCGTGGGAAATGGTTCCAGAGTCGATGTGATCTCTGTCGGCATGCTACCTATACATCTACCTTTGGGATTAGTTTTAGACCTAAATAATTGTTATTTGGTGCCATCTTAAGCCTGAACATTATATCTCGATCTTGTTTGATGCGAGAAGGTTATACATTTAAGTCAGAGAATAATGATTGTTCTATTTATATGAGTAATATCTTTTATGGTCATGCACCCTTGAAGAGTGGTCTATTTATATTGAATCTCGATAGTAGTGATACACATATTCATAATATTGAAGCCAAAAGATGCAGAGTTGATAATGATAATGCAACTTATTTGTGGCACTGCCGTTTAGGTCATAATGGTGTAAAGCGCATGAAGAAACTCCATACTGATGGACTTTTGGAATCACTTGATTATGAATCACTTGGTACTTGCGAACCATGCCTCCTGGGCAAGATGACTAAAACGCTGTTCTCCGGAACAATGGAGCGAGAAACAAATTTGTTGGAGATCATACATACTGATGTATGTGGTCTGATGAATGTTGAAGCTCGCGACGGGTATTGTTATTTTCTAACCTTCACAGATGATTTGAGCCGATATGGGTATATCTACTTAATGAAACATAAGTCTGAAACATTTGAAAATTTCAAAGAATTTCAGAGTGAAGTGGAAAATCATCATAACAAGAAAATAAAGTTTCTACGATCTGATCGTGGAGGAGAATATTTGAGTTACGAGTTTGGTCTTCATTTGAAACAATGCGGAATAGTTTCGCAACTCACGCCACCCGGAACACCACAGCGTAATGGTGTGTCCGAAGGTTGTAATCGTACTTTACTAGATATGGTGCGATCTATGATGTCTCTTACTGATTTACCACTATCGTTTTGGGGTTATGCTTTGGAGACGGTTGCATTCACGTTCAATAGGGCACCATCGAAATCCGTTGAGACGACGCCTTATGAACTATGGTTTGGCAAGAAACCAAAGTTGTCGTTTCTTAAAGTTTTGGGCTGCGATGCTTATGTGAATAAGCTTCAACCTGATAAGCTCGAACCCAAATCAGAGAAATGTGTCTTCATAGGATACCCAAAGGAAGTTGTTGGGTACGCCTTCTATCACAGATCCGAAGGCAAGACATTTGTTGCTAAGAATGGATCCTTTGTAGAGAAGGAGTTTATCTCGAAAGAAGTGTGTGGGAGGAAGGTAGAACTTGATGAGGTAACTATACCTACTCCATTATTGGAAAGTAGTTCATCACAGAAACCGGTTCCTGTGACACCTACAGCAATTAGTAAGGAAGCTAATGATGTTGATCATGAAACTTCAGATCAAGTTACTACCGAACCTCGTAGGTCAACTAGAGTAAGATCTGCACCAGAGTGGTACGGTAATCCTATTCTGGAGGTCATGTTACTTGACCAAGGCGAACCTACGAACTATGAAGAAGCGATGGTGAGCCCCGATTCCGCAAAATGGCTTGAGGCCATGAAATTTGAGATGGGATCCATGTATGAGAACAAAGTGTGGACTTTGGTTGACTTGCCCGATGATCGGCAAGCCATAGATAATAAATGGATCTTCAAGAAGAAGACTGACGCTGACGGTAATGTTACTGTCTACAACGCTCGACTTGTTGTGAAAGGTTTTCGACAAGTTCAAGGGGTTGACTACGATGAGACTTTCTTACCCGTAGCAATGCTTAAGTCTGTCCGAATCATTCAATTGCCGCATTTTATGATTATGAAATTTGGCAAATGGATGTCAAAACTGCATTACTGAATGGATTTCTGGAAGAAGAATTGCATATGATGCAACCAGAAGGTTTTGTCGATCCAAAGGGAGCTAACAAAGTGTGCAAGCTCCAGCGATCCATTTATGGACTGGTGCAAGCCTCTCGGAGTTGGAATAAACATTTTGATAGTGTGATCAAAGCATATGGTTTTATACAGACTTTTGGAGAAGCCTGTATTTACAAGAAAGTGAGTGGGAGCTCTGTAGCATTTCTAATATTATATGTGGATGACATATTGCTGATTGGAAATGATATAGAATTTCTGGATAGCATAAAAGGATATTTGAACAAGAGTTTTTCAATGAAAGACCTCGGTGAAGCTGCTTATATATTGGGCATCAAGATCTATAGAGATAGATCAAGACGCTTAATTGGACTTTCACAAAGCACATATACCTTGACAAAGTTTTGAAGAAATTCAAAATGGATCAAGCAAAGAAAGGGTTCTTGCCTGTGTTACAAGGTGTGAAGTCAAGTCAGACTCAATGCCCGACCACTGCAGAAGATAGAGAGAAAATGAAAGATGTTCCCTATGCTTCAGCCATAGGCTCTATCATGTATGCAATGCTATGTACCAGACCTGATGTGTGCCTTGCTATTAGTTTAGCAGGGAGGTACCAAACTAATCCAGGAGTGGATCACTAGACAGCGGTCAAGAACATCCTGAAATACCTGAAAAGGAGTAAGGATATGTTTCTCATTTATGGAGGTGACAAAGAGATCATCGTAAATGGTTACATCGATGCAAGCTTTGACACTGATCCGGACGATTCAAAATCGCAAACCAGATACGTGTTTATATTGAACAGTGGAGCTGTCAGTTCGTGCAGTTCTAAACAAAGCGTCGTGGTGGGATCTACGTGTGAAGCGGAGTACATAGTTGCTTCGGAAGCAGCAAATGAAGGAGTCTGGATGAAGGAGTTCATATCCGATCTAGGTGTCATACCTAGTGCATCGGATCCAATGAAAATATTTTGTGACAATACTGGTGCAATTGCCATGGCAAAGGAATCCAGATTTCACAAGAGAACCAAGCACATCAAAAGACGCTTCAATTCCATCCGGGATCAAGTCCAGGTGGGAGACATAGAGATTTGCAAGATACATACAGATCTGAATGTTACAGACCCGTTGACTAAGCCTCTTCCACGAGCAAAACATGATCAACACCAAGACTCCATGGGTGTTAGAATCATTACTGTGTAATCTAGAAGTGCAAGTGGGAGACTGAAGGAAATATGCCCTAGAGGCAATAATAAAGTTATTATTTATTTCCTCATGTCATGATAAATGTTTATTATTCATGCTAAAATTGTATTAACCGGAAACATAATACATGTGTGAATACATAGACAAATATAGTGTCACTAGTATGCCTCTACTTGACTAGCTCGTTTATCAAAGATGGTTGAGTTTCCTAACCATAGACATGAGTTGTCATTTGATTAACGGGATCACATCATTAGGAGAATGATGTGATTGAATTGACCCATTCCATTAGCTTAGCACTTGATCGTTTCAGTTTACTGCTATTGCTTTCTTCATGACTTATACATGTTCCTATGACAATGAGATTATGCAACTCCCGATTACCGGAGGAACACTTTGTGTGCTACCAAACGTCACAACGTAACTGGGTGATTATAAAGGTGCTCTACAGGTGTCTCCAATGGTACTTGTTGGCTTGGCATAGATCGAGATTAGGATTTGTCACTCCGATTGTCGGAGAGGTATCTCTGGGCCCTCTCGGTAATGCACATCACTATAAGCCTTGCAAGCAATGTGACTAATGAGTTAGTTGTGGGACGATGCATTACGGAATGAATAAAGAGACTTGCCGGTAACGAGATTGAGTTGGGAATTGAGATACCGATGATCGAATCTCGGGCAAGTAACATCCCGATGACAAAGGGAACAACGTATGTTGTTATGCAGTTTGACCGATAAAGATCTTCGTAGGATATGTAGGAGCTAATATGAGCATCCAGGTTCCGCTATTGGTTATTGACCAGAGACCTGTCTCGGTCATGTCTACATAGTTGTCGAACCCGTAGGGTCCGCACGCTTAAAGTTCAATGACGATCGGTATTATGAGTTTTTGTGTTTTCATGTACCGAAGGTAGTTCGGAGTCCCAGATATGATCATGGACATGACGAGGAGTCTTGACATGGTCGAGATGTAAAGATCGATATATTGGGCGACTATGTTCGGACACTGGAAGTGTTTCGGGAGGTTTCAAACATTTACCGGAGTGCCAGGGGGTTACCGGAACCCCCCGGGGAGTATATTGGGCCGAATGGGCCTTAGTGGTAGAAGAGGAGGGGCGGCCAGGCCAGCCGCGCGCCCCTCCCCATCTAGTCCGAATTGGACAAGGAGGGGGTGCGACGCCCCCCTTTTTCCTTCTCCTCCTCTCTCCCTTCCTTCCCTTCTCCTACTCCTACAAGGAAAAGGAGGAGTCCTACTCCCGGTGGGAGTAGGACTCCCCCCTTGGCGCGCCCTCCTTGGCCGACCGCCTCTCCTCCCTTGCTCCTTTATATACGGGGGCAGGGGCACCTCTAGACACACAAGTTGATCTATTGATCTCTCCCAGCCGTGTGCGGTGCCCCCCTGTCAGTGGGAAACGACACCTATGGGATCACAAGAATCCCTACTACGGTTGCGGGGCGCGGGGTTGTGAGAAGAGCAGGACCAACAGTCGGCACAAGGATCGTTTACCCAGGTTCGGGCCGCGGGAATGCGTAAAACCCTAGTCCTACTTGGTGGATGTATTGGGTGTTCTTGAGCTCTTGAACTAGCTACGGGCGTTGTGTGGTTCGGAAGAGCCGAATCCTTTTCTAGTACGCCATGGGCCTCCTTTTATAGGCGAAAGGGGCTGCCACAATGGCACATAGGAGGTGGAAAGGCCTATAGTGCTGTGAGTTTATCGCTCGTGTTACAGGACAAGACGCATTTAATGCGCGGCTTAGGTGTCCCTCGCTTTATCGGGGACGGGAGCGAGGCCCGTCCCGTCCGTCGCCGCTCCTCCTTGCTTCAACACGTGCCCTGGCCAGCGATGCATGCGGTGCCATGTAGGCAGGCAAGTAGCTGAGGTGGCGTGGTGCTGGAGCCTCCATGAAGATCTACATGCCGCCACGCAGGTGTGTGTTGAGTTGGCCTGGAAGCCGCATGTTGCCACGCAGGTCCCTACCCAGCTGGTTGGGCTGGCAGCTATATGTGACTAACGGTGGAGACTTGGTTGGTGCGGGTCTGGCAGTGGCCCCGCTGATGCCCCTAGCAAGGGTCTTGCCGGGTGGCCGGGCAAGGGTCTTGCCGTGGCGCGCTGTCATCCCCGGCAAGGATCTTGCCGGGGGTCTTGTGGATTTTCCTCGGTAAGGATCTTGGCGAGGATTGTTGCCCTCCAATCCTCCAATCCTTCACGAAGATCTGCATGCCACCATGGAGGTGCCTCCCGAGCCCTGGCCCAACATAGTTGATGGTGTTGGAGACCGTGGGTTCGAGGATGGCTCACTCCGTTGGTGTGGGCGAGCCACCCCAGCAAGGGCCTTATCGGGGCTGCTGAGGCTGCCCCGGCAACGGTCTTGCTGGGGAAACCTGCTTCCTCCATCTGATCTTGGTGGCCTTGGTCCTTGATGTCGCCTTGTTTGTCTCATGCTCTCGGCTTCTCTCCAGCTCCCCTCCTTTGCCCTGCTATGTGCAGTCATGGCGCATGGCTCCGACTGCCCGTGCACAAGTAAAGGGGTCAAAAGGAGAGCCCCTACTTTTGTACACCAACAGGAGCCCCCGGGCCTGGGCCACACATAAGCGCAAAACGTTGTTGGGCGAGGCCCAGAACGGTGCGCGGGCAGGCGGGGCGGATCTTACCGCGGTAACTGTTCCGTCCGATGCGCTTCTCCATGACCCGCGTTAAACGCGCGTCATGGAGGAGCGTGTGTGATGTGGGAGGCATGCATGGGACGACTCCCGCATGCATGCGTCGTATCGCAATTAATGGGAAAGGAGGCGGCCCGCGCCTTCCCCATAAAAAGGAATAACCGCGGGCGTGCTGCTCACTTTACCCCCTCCTTGCGCCTTCTCCAATCTTAGAACCGCCACCCCCTTTCTTCCTCCTGCTCAAGCTCCCTGTCCCCGTCCACCGTCACTGTCCCTCTGACATCCTCTGCTCTCTTTCCTCTCACAATTGCCATGGCGCCCGAATCCACCAAAAGCAAGGGAGTGGCCAAAGATGCCGGGGCGATGGAGCAGCCGGAGAGCGAGCTGGTGGCGCGACGGGCGCAGTTCGCCTACTTCCCCTCGATGGTTGATGTGTCCGAGCTCCGGGAGTTTTTCAAAGCTCTATGGGGGGTGAAGACGGGAGGAGAGAAGATGGGGCATCCAGCCACGCGCGTCATCCCTGCCAGCGCCGGGGCCGCCCCGAATCGGTACCCCTTCTTTGTCGACTACTTCTCTTGCGGGCTCTGTCCCCCCTTCTCCAATTTCTTCAAGGACATCATGCACACCTACGGCTTCCGCCTTCTGGATTTCACTCCGAATGTCGTGGCATGCATGGCTCTCTTCGCACACCTTTGCGAGGGCTTCGCCGGGGTGCACCCCAACACGGTGCTCTTTCGCCATTACTTCTCCCCTCGGATCCAAAAAGGGGGTGCCATCTCTGGCTGTGTCGCCTGGATTCCGAGGGCCAAGGGGGCGTACCCAGAGGGCGCCACGAAGGAGAGGTGGGAAGAGTGGCGGGGTCGGTGGTGCTGGATCGAGGAGAAGAACCCACCAGCATTCTGCGAGGTTCGCCAGGAGCCGCCGGTCCATGGAAACAACTGGGGCGACGTCAATGCCAATGACACGAAGCTCACGGTTGCCACCACCAGGATCCTTTGGCTCACCCAGGCCGGGCTCACCCTCGAAATGATCGGGGCAGACTTCATCCGCCGCCGAATCGCTCCTCTGCACGACAAGGGGAGGCCAGCCTAGCTCTTCGTGAATGCTGCTAACATCATGAGGCTCCGCCCCAGCCTCGACCACAACCTGACGGTGCTGAGGCACACCCATCTCTGCCAGCGGATTCCCACTGTGCAACAATTCTCACCGGTCCGAGATTATCGCCATGATGCCGCACTTCAATGCGCATGGCCTTGACCCGAGCTAGGTCGATCCAGACAAGCTCAAAGTGCAGGAATTCTTCGACACCTTGCACGAGGGGTATGTCACTGCTGAGCCGCGGCTCTTTCAGGACACCTCTCCGGTGGAGCTGGACTACATTGCTGCCAGGGTGGCAGAGGCGAAGTTTGCCGAGGAGGAGGCAAAGCTCGCCGAGGAGGCCGGCAGCGCCGGCGGCGTGGAGCACAAAGCCGTGGCGGAAGCGGAGGAAGAAGAGCTCGCTCGATGGGCGGCAGCTGCTGGGGAGGCCAGCAGCACCGGCATTGGGGCTCCCCTCATCGAGGACGTGGTCGACGAGTCGTCGGAAGAGGAGGGAGAAGGGGAGGAGACCGCGACCGCCGACCCTCCAATCGCCGGAAGAGGGCGAGTCTTGCGGTGGGCCACCTCCGGCGAGCCGGTCCGCCCCGACCGGGCCGCGCAGCTGCGGCAGGCCCAGGAGGCGCATGGGCGCCAGACAAGGGCCGCGGCGACAAAGAGGGCGGCGAAGGCCGTGGCGGCAAAGAAGAAGGCATCCGCTTCTTCGTCGTTCAAGCGCGTCCGGACGCCATCACCTCCCCCTTTGCCGGTAAACATTGGCGCGGGGATCGCGTTTGACTTTGGACCCCTCAGCCCGGAGAGGAAGAGGAAAGCAGCAGAGGAAGAGGAGGAGGAAGAGTAAGCTCTTCTTTCCCCCTGCTCTTCTTTTTTTTCCTTTTCCTCTATTTCCTCAAATGGTGTCGCCTATTCTAAATCATCTTCATTTCGCAGGGACGTGGAGACGCTGGCCCAAAGAGCGAAGAGGGCCAGGATTTCGTCGAGCGGCCAGCCCTCGGCAGGCACCTCCAGCATGCCACTGGTGGTGTTGAGCAGCCCGAACAGCAGCCCCCAGCCCAGCCCCCAGCGTGATTCCATCACCCGTCCTTCATCGACGTGTGCCAGGGGCTCGATACTTTGGTACTGACCATGTCGTGGATGTAGGAGGGGAGCAGCATCAAGGGGAGCCGCAGAGGGCTTCTCCCAGCATGTCGCCCCCGTCGACCACGCCGCCCCGAGGGGCGTCCCCAGCAAGGGTACCAAGCGCCAAGCCCGTGCACACGGAGGAGGAGGAGGAGAACGCGGGCACCGGTGGCTTCGCCTCGACGCCGAACCTTGGCGGAGAAAGGACTTCCGCTTCCCGACCTGACACGGGTAAGCCACTCACTTTCTGTCTCTTCTTGCGTTCTTTCTTTCTTCTTTGCTGGCTCTTGATCTTGGCTCCACCCTGTCCCCTTCTTGGCATTCAGACTTCTCCTCGATGGACCCAGAGGACGTCGACACCGTCATCAAGGACGTCGCCGAGGATGCCACGGTGCAGGCCGAGAAGATCACCGCCGAGGAGAGCGCCAAGGGCGCTGCTGAGGACGCTGCCAAGGGGCCCGCCGAGGAACCCGGCAAGGGGCCTGCCGGGGAGGCCGGCAAGGCCGCTGCCGAGGAGGTGCTGTTTGACGACCAGCCCTCCTCCTCCGCTGCCTCCGGCTCAAGCAGGTATCTGAGGGTGAGTGATGATCACTTTGTCCATCTCCCAGGCGCGTTGAGCACCACGACTCCCATCGAGAGGGAGGTTTTCGACGACGAGGTGCTTGCCGCTGCCGGGCTCGAGGTCGTCGACAAGCCGAGCGTTGGTGGTGACGGCTCCCAGGAGGAGCGGCTGCTCCAGGCCATGGGCACCAGCTTCCGGAAGCTCCGGGCGCTCCACCGCGCTCGGTTGGACAAGGCCAAGTCCAGGACGGTGGTGGTGGAGAAGGCGGAGGTGAACTTCGAGGGGCGCGTCGCCGAGGTGCAGGACTGGTTCCGACAGGCTCAAGATGAGCTGAGGGCCGCCCAAGGCGAGCTGGCCAAGCATGGTGTGGAGCTCACCATGAAGCTGGCCGATGTTGAGAAGGCCCAAGAGACGGCGAAGAAGTTGGTCGCGAAGCCGTCCGGACCCAACGCGAGGCCGCACTGAACTCCCAGGAGGAGGATCTTGCCGCGCACGAGGAGAAGCTTGCCACCACGCTCCGCGGCAAGGATGAAGAGGTGGACAAGCTCGTCGTACAACGGACCCAAGAGCTGGAGCAGAGGCATTAGGAGGCACTCGATGCCCATGCTTTGGTTCACGCCGGCAAGGTGAAGGAGCTGGAGGCGGAGCGGGATTAGCTGAAGGAGCAGACTCTGAAGCTGTCCAAGGAGAAGGACACGCTCAACGGTGCCCTGGCGGAGGCACATGATGCGGCCATCAACAGGGCCGGGGATCTCTTTGAGGCCAACAACTCCATCAGAGACCTCAAGCTGAAGTTGGAGGATCTCGAGAAGATGCTGTCGGAGGCCAAGGCCCGGGAGGGGATCCTTACCAAGGACCTGGAGATCGAGAAGCAGCTACGGCGGAACGAGGCCACCAACCTTAACGACCATGTGGAGGGCGAGAAGCGTTGGCCCGAACGCCTTGCCGTCATTGCAAACTCGGCCGCCATGCAGCTGGCCACCATGGGGATGCTGAACATGGGGTACGCCCCAGAGGCGAGCCTGAGCCCCAACGCCAACCTGACCCTGTACTTTGAGAGAGTCATCGGCGCCCTGGAGCGGCTTCACTCCGACCGGGCGACCTCCCTGGCCGAGGAGTCCCGGGATGCTCTGCCGGGGTGCCATGACCAGGGTGCTTGCCAAGATAGCGCACTGGCATCCTGACCTCGACTTCGAAGCTGCGCTGGAGAGCTTGCCGGAGGATGCTAACATTGCGGCGCTCAAGGAGCATATCAAGCCCATCCTCAGCCGCATTGACAAAATCAAGAGGTTGGAGGGCTAGCGCCGGGACTAGGCACCCCGTTCCTTATCGCTGCTGCAGGTTCATGACCAAGACAATTGCTATCTTTAGTTAGAACCGCGGCGGCAATTTATGTAATATAACTCTGCAGTACTTCTGACATTATGCATGTTATTTTCCTGTTCGATTTTCCTTTGTATGTCCACCCTACGTTAACCGGGTAGGCTTGCTGGCACGTAAACCCAAGGCGGCGTCTGGAGGACGGATCCCCATTAGCCTGCCGGGTGCGCTTGCTACCAGACGAACCACCTTACTACCCCTAACACGGCCGCTCGATCTGTCGAGCTTGACTCGAGTCAGAGTCGAGAGCGTTGCTGATGGCGGAAGGCTACCTTGTCGCTCTCGACGCGGCCTCTTGAACCGTTGAGTGGACTCTAAATAGAACAAGGGTGTTTCCAATCGTGGGAGGGCCCCTCTGCGTACAGGTTTTCCATACATAGGCAGAATCTCCGAGGATGATAACCTTATATTAAGGAGAAAAGTTTAAAGTTTGGCATGACTTAGCTTTTTCGTCACCGCCCTGGCATCCTCCGTGCTCGCAGGTGGCGCCGCCCCCTTGGTCGCCTTCTCCGCAGGAGCCATGGTGATGAAGAACTGCTAGGCCAACTACTGGACCAGATTCTCACAATTGCGCCCCCTACCTGGTGCGCCAAAGATGTCGGTGGGAAACGACACCTATGGGATCACAAGAATCCCTACTACGGTTGTGGGGCGCGGGGTTGTGAGAAGAGCAGGACCAACAGTCGGCACAAGGATTGTTTACCCAGGTTCGGGCCGCGGGGATGCGTAAAACACTAGTCCTGCTTGGTGGATTTGGGTGTTCTTGAGCTCTTGAACTAGCTACGGGCGTTGTGTGGTTCGAAAGAGCCGAATCCTTTTCCAATACGCCATGGGCCTCCTTTTATAGGCGAAAGGGGCTGCCACAGTGGCACACAGGAGGTGGAAAGGCCTACAGTGCTACGAGTTTATCGCTCGTGTTATAGGATAAGATGCATTTAATGCGCGGCTTAGGTGTCCCCTCACTTTATCGGGGACGAGAGTGAGGCCCGTCCCGTCCGTCGCCGCTCCTCCTCGCTTCGACACGCGCCCTAGCCAGCGATGCATGCGGTGCCATGTAGGAAGGAAAGCAGCTAAGGTGGCGCGGTGGTGGAGCCTCCACAAAGATCTGCATGCCGCCACGCAAGTGTGTGCTGAGTTGGCCTGGAAGCCGCATGTTGCCACGCAGGCGCCTGCCCAGCTGGTTGGGTTGGCAGCTGTATGTGAACGGCAGTTGAGACTTGGTTGGTGCGGGCCTGGGAGTGGCCCCGCTGATGCCCCTAGCAAGGGTCTTACTGGGTGGCCCGGCAAGGGTATTGCCATGGCGCGCTGTCATCCCCGACAAGGATCTTGTCGGGGGTCTTGTGGATTTTCCTCGGTAAGGATCTTGGCGAGGATTGTTTCCCTCCAATCCTTATCTGATCTTGAGTATTCTTCGTCTTCACCAAGATCTGCATGCCACCATGGAGGTGCCTCCTGAGCCCTAGCCCAACGTAGTTGATGGTGTTGGAGACCGTGGGTTCAAGGGTGGCTCACTCCGCTGGTGTGGGCGAGCCGCCCCGGCAAGGGCCTTGCCGGGGCTGCTAAGGCTGCCCCGGCAAGGTCTTGCCAGGGAAACCTGCTTCATCCATCTGATCTTGGTGGCCTTGGTCCTTGATGTCGCCTTGTTTGTCTCGTGCTCTCGGCTTCTCTCCAGCTCCCCTCCTTTGCCCTGCTATGTGCAGCCATGGCGCGTGGCTCCGACTGCCCGTGCACAAGTAAAGGGGTCAAAAGGAGAGCCCCTACTTTTGTACACCGACACCCCCTCCACCATATTCCACCTTGGTAATATCATAGCGGTGCTTAGGCAAAGCCTTGTGTCAGTAGCATCATCAACACCGTCATCACGCCGTTGTGCTGACGGAACTCTCCCGCAAAGCTCTGCTGGATCAGAGTTCGTGGGACGTCATCGAGCTAAACGTGTGCTGAACTCGGAGGTGTCGTACGTTCGTTACTTGGATTGATCGGATCATGAAGACGTTCGACTACATCAACCGTGTTGTCATAACTCTTCCGCTTTCGGTCTACGAGGGTACGTGGACACACTCTCCCCTCTCGTTGCCATGCATCACCATGATCTTGCGTGTGCGTAGGAATTTTTTTAAAATTGTTGTGTTCCCCATCATACTATTGGTGCTATCCACACTATTAATGATGAGAGTGATTATGCTTATGATATGAAAAGGCCCAAGCTTGGGGATGCTATGTTTGATGAGAATGACATGTTTGAGAATATATTTGCTGCAATTAATGTTTGTCCCAAGCTTGGGGATGCTATGTTTAATGAAGATGATATTTTTAGCCTCCCAAGTTTTGGTGAGCAAATTTATTATGATGATAGCATGCCTCCTATTTATGATGGTTATATTGATGAAAGTGGGTTTGGAAGAGTGTCAACTTTAGGAAGTAATGATCCCACTATTTTGGAGAGTGTTGAATCTTGTAATGAAAGTGGATTTGGAGAGGTCATGACTTTATTTAGTGATGAATCCACTATTTTGGAAGAGGTTTCAATTGATTATGATGAGAACAAAGTTGCTACTTATGATGATTATTGTGATGAAACTTATGCTATAAAATGTAGTGATGATTATATGTATAAAACTTGTCATGATTATGATTACCCTTTTCTGAACATTACTCTTTTAATGTGGAAACAATTTATAGTATTCGAGTCTCTTATGATACTCCCACTATTTCGAATGAGAAGAATTTTGCTTATGTGGAGAGTAATAAAATTTCTATGCAAGTAGATCATGAAAATAATGCTTTAGGTTCTGGTTATATTGTTTAATTCATTCATGATGCTACTGAAAATTATTATGAGGGAGGAACATATGCTTGTAGGAATTGCAATAATATCAAGTTTCCTCTCTATGTGCTTAAAGTTTTGAAGTATTGCTTGCTTTGCCTTCCTATGCTAGTTGATTATTGTTCCCATAAGTTGTTTGCTCAAAAAATCCCTATGCATAGGAGGTGGGTTAGACTTAAATGTGCTATTAATATTCTTCATGATGCTCTCTTTATGTTTCAATTCTTATCTTTTATGTGAGCATCATTGAAATCATCATGCCTAGCTAGGGGCGTTAAACGATAGCGCTTGTTGGGAGGCAACCCAATTTTATTTTTGTTATTTTCTTTTGCTCCTGTTTAGTAATAAATAATTCATATAGTCTCTGTTTAGATGTGTTTTTATGTTTTAATTAGTGTTTGTGCCAAGTAGAACCTTTGGGAAGACTTGGGTGAAGTCTCTGTGATCTTGCTACAAAAAACAGAAACTTTTGCGCTCACGAGATTAGCTGCCATTTTTTACTGGAGAGCGTTTTTATGTTGATTCTTTTTGCAGATGATTAATAGACAAATTCCTCAGGTCCACCAATTTATGTCAGAATTTTTGGAGTTACAGAAGTATACATTTGATACATATTACTACAGTATGTTCTGTTTTTGACAGATTCTGTTTCCTATGTGTTGTTTGCTTATTTTGATGAATCCATGAGTAGTGTCGGAGGGTATGAACCATAGAGAAGTTGGAATACAGTAGATATTACACTAATATGAATTTAGAATGATTTCAAAACAGTACCTAAGTGGTGATTTATTTTCTTGTACTAACGGAGCTTACGAGTTTTCTGTTGAGTTTTGTGTTGTGAAGTTTTCAAATTTTGGGTAAAGATTCGATGGACTATGGAATAAGGAGAGGCAAGAGCCTAAGATTTTGGATGCCCAAGGCACCCCAAGGTAATATTCAAGGACAACCAAGAGCCTAAGCTTGGGGATGCCCCGGAAGTCATCCCCTCTTTCGTCTTCGTTCATCGGTAACTTTACTTGGAGCTATATTTTTATTCACCACATGATATGTGTTTTGCTTGGAGCATCATTTTATTTTATTTAGTTTTGCTTGCTGTTTGAATAATATCCCAAGATCTGAAATTCTTAAATGTTAGAGAGTATTCACATAGTTACATAATTATTCGAGTACTCATTGATCTTTACTTATATCTTTTGGAGTAGTTTGCCATTTGCTCTAGTGCTTCACTTATATCTTTTTAGAGCACGACGGTGGTCTTATTTTGAAGAAATAGATGAACTCTCATGCTTCACTTATATTATTTTGAGAGTCTTAAATAGCATGGTAATTTGCTTTGGTTATGAATTTAGTCCTAATATGATGGGCATCCAAGAGGGATATAATAAAAACTTTCATATAAAGTGCATTTAATACTATGAGAAATTTGATTCCTTATGATTGTTTTGAGATATGAAGATGGTGATATTAGAGTAATGCTAGTTGAGTAGTTGTGAATTTGAGAGACACTTGTGTTAAAGTTTGTGATTCCCGTAGCATGCACGTATGGTGAACTGTTATGTGATGAAGTCGGAGCATGATTTATTTATTGATTGTCTTCCTTATGAGTGGCGGTCGGGGACGAGCGATGGTCTTTTCCTACCAATATATCCCCCTAGGAGCATGCGCATAGTACTTTGTATCGATAACTAATAGATTTTGCAATAAATATGTGAGTTCTTTATGACAAATGTTGAGTCCATGGATTATATGCACTCTCACCCTTCCACCATTGCTAGCCTCTCTAATACGGCGCACCTTTCGCCGGTATCATATACCCACCATATATCTTCCTCAAAACAGCCACCATACCTACCTATTATGGCATTTCCATAGCCATTCCGAGATATATTGCCATGCAACTTTCCACCGTTCCGTTTATTATGACACACTCCATCATTGTCATATTGCTTCGCATGATCATGTAGTTGACATCATATTTGTGGCAAGGCCACCTTCATAATTCTTTCATACATGTCACTCTTGATTCATTGCACAACCCGATAGACCGCCGGAGGCATTCATATAGAGTCATATCTTGTTCTAAGTATTGAGTTGTAATTCATGAGTTGTAAGTAAATAGAAGTGTGATGATCATCATTATTAGAGCATTGTCCCAGTAAGGAGGAGACTATGATTCCCCCACAAGTCGGGATGAGACTCCGGACAAAAAATTAAAAAAAAGAAAAAGAAAGAAAAAGAAAGGCCCAAAAAAGAAAAAAAAAAAGGGGACAATGCTACTATCCTTTTACCACACTTGTGCTTCAAAGTAGCACCATGATCTTCATGATAGAGAGTCTCCTATGTTGTCACTTTCATATACTAGTGGGAATTTTACATTATAGAACTTGGCTTGTATATTCCAATGATGGGCTTCCTCGGAATGCCCTAGGTCTTCGTGAGCAAGCGAGTTGGATGCACACCCACCACTTAGTTTGTTTTGTTGAGCTTTCATACACTTATAGCTCTAGTGCATCCGTTGCATGGCAATCCCTACTCACTTACATTGATATCTATTGATGGGCATCTCCATAGCCCGTTGATACACCTAGTTGATGTTAGACTATCTTCTCCCTTTTTGTCTTCTCCACAACCACCATTCTATTCCACCTATAGTGCTATGTCCATGGCTCACGCTCATGTATTGTGTGAAGATTGGAAAAGTTTGAGAACATCAAAAGTATGAAACAATTGCTTGGCTTGTCATCGGGGTTGTGCATGATTTAAATATTTTGTGTGATGAAATAGAGCATAGCCAGACTATATGATTTTGTAGGGATAGCTTTCTTTGGCCATGTTATTTTGAGAAGACATGGTTACTTTCTTAGTATGCTTGAAGTATTATTATTCTTATGTCAATATGAACTTTTATCTTGAATCATTTGGATCTGAACATTCATACCACAATAAAGAAAATTACATTGAGAAATATGCTAGGTAGCATTCCACATCAAAAATTATGCTTTTATCATTTACCTACTCGAGGATGAGCAGGAATTAAGCTGGGGGATTCTTGATACGTCTCCAACGTATCTATAATTTTTTATTGTTCCATGCTATTATATTACCTGTTTTGGATGTTTATGGGCTTTACTTTACACTTTTATATCATTTTTGGGACTAACCTAATAACCGAAGGCCAAGCCCAGATTGCTATTTTTTTGCCTATTTCAGTGTTTCGCAGAAAAGGAATATCAAACAGAGTCCAAACGGAATGAAACCTTCGGGAGAGTTATTTTTGGAACGGAAGCAATCCATGAGACTTGGAGTATACATGAGGGAAGCAACGAGGCAGGGAGGCACGCCCTACCCCACTGGGCGCGCCCCCCACCCTCGTGGGCCCCTCGTGGCTCCCTTGACCAACTTCTTTCTCCTATATATGTCCATATACCCTAAAAACATCAGGGAGAACAATAGATCGGGAGTTCCGCCGCCGCAAGCCTGTGTAGCCACCAAAACCTCTCGGGACCCTGTTTCGGCACCCTGCCGGAGGGGGGGTCCCTCACCGGTGGCCATCTTCATCATCACGGCGCTCTCCATGACGAGGAGGGAGTAGTTCACCCTCGGGAATGAGGGTATGTACCAGTAGCTATGTGTTTGATCTCTCTCTCTCTCGCTCGTTCTTGAGATGGTATGATCTTGATGTACCGCGAGCTTTGCTATTATAGTTGGATCTTATGATGTTTCTCCCCTCTACTATCTTGTGATGAATTGAGTTTTCCCTTTGAAGTTATCTTATCGGATTGAGTCTTTAAGGATTTGAGAACACTTGATGTATGTCTTGCTGTGCTTATCTGTGGTGACAATGGGATATTCATGTGATCTACTTGATGTATGTTTTGGTGATCAACTTGCGGGTTCAATGAACTTATGCATAGGGGTTGGCACATGTTTTCGTCTTGACTCTCCGTAGAAACTTTGGGGCACTCTTTGAAGTACTTTTGTGTTGGTTGAATAGATGAATCCGATATTGTGTGATGCATATCGTATAATCATACCCACGGATACTTGAGGTGACAATGGAGTATCTAGGTGACATTAGGGTTTTGGTTGATTTGTGTCTTAAGGTGTTATTCTAGTACAAACTCTATGATAGATTGAATGGAAAGAATAGCTTCGTGTTATTTTACTACGGAATCTTGAATAGATCGAGCAGAAATAATAACTTTGAGGTGGTTCCGTACCCTACCATAATCTCTTCGTTTGTTCTCCACTATTAGTGACTTTGGAGTGACTCTTTGTTGCATGTTGAGGGATAGTTATATGATCCAATTATGTTATTATTGTTGAGAGAACTTGCACTAGTGAAAGTATGAACCCTAGGCCTTGTTTCAACGCATTGCAATACCGTTTACGCTCACTTTTATCACTTGTTACCTTGCTGTTTTTATTTTCAGATTACAAAAACCTATATCTACTATCCTTATTGCACTTGTATCACCATCTCTTCGTCGAACTAGTGCACCTATACAATTTACCATTATATTGGGTGTGTTGGGGATACAAGAGACTCTTTGTTATTTGGTTGCAGGGTTGTTTGAGAGAGACCATCTTCATCCTACACCTCTCACGGATTGATAAACCTTAGGTCATCCACTTGAGGGAAATTTGCTACTGTCCTACAAACCCCTGCACTTGGAGGCCCAACAACGTCTACAAGAAGAAGGTTGTGTAGTAGACATTAGTGGCCCCGCTGACGACCCCCCTGATACTATAAATTCACATTATTCTAGAAAAAATCAGGGAGAAAGAATTATCGTGATCCACGAGACGAAGCCGCCGCCAAGCCCTGTTCTTCCACAGGAGGGCAGATCTGGAGTCCGTTTGGGGCTCCGGAGAGGGGGATCTTCGTTCTTCGTCATCACCAACCAATCTCCATCGCCAGTTCCATGATGCTCCCCATCGAGAGTAAGTAATTCCTTCGTAGGCTTGCTGGTCGGTGAGGAGTTGGATGAGATTCATCATGTAATCGAGTTAGTTTTGTTAGGGCCTGATTCCTAGTATCCACTATGTTCTTAGATTGATGTTGCTATGACTTTGCTATGCTTAATGCTTGTCACTTTGGGCTTGGGTGCCATGAACTCAGTTCTGAACCGTTTATGAATTCATCATTATATCCATGTGTTAGATCCGATCTTGCAAGTTATAGTCACCTACTACGTGTTATGATCCGGTAACCCTAGAGTGACAACAACCGGGCCCACTCCCGGTGATGACCGTAGTTTGAGGAGTTCATGTATTCACTATGTGTTAATGCTTTGTTCTGGTTCTCTATTAAAAGGAGGCCTTAATATCCCTTAGTTTCCAATATGGACCCCGCTGCCACGGGAGGGTAGGACAAAAGATGTCATGCAAGTTCTTTTAATAAAGCATGTATGACTATTTACGGAATACATGCCTACATTATATCGATGAACTGGAGCTAGTGCCGTATCGCCCTAGGTTATAACTGTCACATGATGAATATCATCCAACAAGTCACCGATCCAATGCCTATGAATTTATTTATATTGATCTTGCTGCGTTACTATTGATATCATCACTGTTACACTTGCTACAAATTACTGCTATCATTGTTACTGTTACTGTTGCTACTATCACTACTATCAAAACTATCAAACTAGTTTGCTACAAATCACTTTTCTGCAGATAATTAATCTCCAGGTGTGGTTGAATTGACAACTCACCTGCTAATACCTTCAAATATTCTTTGACTCCCCTTGTGTCGAATCTATAAATTTGGGTTAAATACTTTACCCTCAAAAATTGTTGCGATCCCCTATACTTGTGGGTTATCAGTCTATCAAGGATAATCGACATGTTGTTGTCCTCAGGCATCTCAAGAACAACAAAGTCCGTTAAGTGAGATATAAGATAGGTGTGGCAGTTGATTTGTCACCCATTTGCGAAGATATTTCAGTAGGTGTGAGTTTATTTAAATCAAGTCTTTTTATATAAGGAGAAAGGCATGACACTAACACCAGCTCCTAAATCACATAAAACAGTTTTGACATAATTTCTTTTGATGGAGCAAGGTATAGTTGGTATTCCTGGATCTCCAGGTTTCTTAGGTACTCCATTCTTAAAATAGTAATTAGCAAGCATGGTGGAGATTTCAGCTTCAGGTATTTTCCTCTTATTAGTGATGATGTCTTTCATGTACTTTGCATAAGGGGCCATTTTTAGAATATCAGTGAAGCGAGTACGCAAAAAGACTGGCCTAAGCATTTCAGCAGAGCGTTCAAATTCTTCATCATCTTTTTTCTTAGATGGCTTAGGAGGAAAGGACATGGGTTTCTGAACCCATGGTTCTCTTTCCTTTTCGTGTTTTCTGGCCACAAAGTCTCTTTTATCATATCTTTTATGTTTAGTTTGTGGGTTATCAAGATCAACAACAGGTTCTATTTCAACTTCATTATCTGGTTCTTTATCATTGTTTGGTTGGGTATCTTCATGAACATTATCATTATTTTCATTATCACTAGGTGGATGTTCATTACCAGATTTAGTTTCAGCATGAGAAATAGAAACATCATTGTCATCTTCAGATAGTTTTTCTTTCACAGGTTCACTGGAGGTATGCAAGGTCCTATCATTTTTCTTCTTCTTTTTATTTTTAGAAGGACTAGGTGCATCAGTATTAATTCTTTGAGAGTCTTGTTAAATTCTTTTAGGGTGGCCCTCAGGATAAAGTGGTTCCTGGGTCATTCTGCCGCCTCTAGTCACTACTCTAATAACCTGATCATTCATATTATTATTCATTTCATCCAGCAATTCTCTTTGAGATTTAGCAACTTGTCTAACTGGGTTTGGATCATAGAGGCATGTTTCCCTACACCTATAACATCATTGGTGATTCTAAATAACAAGTCACTCAAGCGAGCAATCATATCAAAATTATATTTCAATTTTTCATAACATTGCCATTGAAGTGATCTTGTTTTCTAATGTAGTTATCAAACTCATAAAGGCATTGTCTAGGATGTTTATTGTAAGAGATGTCACTTTCATCAAATTTTATTAAAGATTTTACCTCTATCACTTGTGGGGATGGTGTATCAAGTCCATGTATTTCTTGAATAGGTGGTAATTCTTAACATCCTCTGCTTTAATACCTTTTTCCTTCATGCTTTTCTTTGCCTCTTGCATATCTTCAGGACTGAGATATAAGATACCCCTCTTCTTCAAAGTGGGTTTAGGCGGTGGTTCAGGAAGAATCCAATCATCATAATTTTTCAATATATTATTCAATAATTCCTCAACTTGTTCAACAGTTCGTTCCCTGAAAACACAACCAGCACAACTACCTAGGAAGTCCCTAGAAGAATTGGTTAGTCCATTATAGAATATATCAAGTATTTCATTTTCTGAAGTGGATGATCAGGGAAAGCATTAAGCAATTGGAGAAGCCTCCCCCAAGCTTGTGGGATACTCTCTTCTTCAATTGGCACAAAGTTAAATATTTCCTGTAAGGTAGCTTATTTCTTATGAGCAGGAAAATATTTTTCAAAGAAGTAGTAAATCATATCCTGGGGACTACACACACTACCAGGAGCAAGAGTATTGAACCATATCTTAGCATCACCCTTTAGTGAGAACGTAAATAACTTGAGAATATTATAGTAGCGAATTTTCTCATCATGAGCAAAAAGGGTGGCTATATTATTTAACTTGGTAAGATGTGCCACGACAGTTTCAGTTTCATAACCCTGGAAAGGATTAGATTCAACCAGAGTAATTAAATCTGTGTCGACAGAGAATTCCTTATCAGTAACGGAGATAGGTGAAGTAGCAAACTTAGGATCACATTTCATTCTAGCATTAAAAGATTTTTCTTTTAGTTTGCATAATAATTTCTTAAGATCATCTCTATCATTGCAAGCAAGAAAGTGTCTAGTTGTCTCCTCATCCATAACATAACCTTCTGGTATCTTAGGCAATTCATATCTAGGAGAGCTAGGTCTAACAGGTGTTTCAAGATTTTCAGTTTCAAGTACTTCATCAATTTTAGTGATCTCATCAGTTTCAATAATTTCATTCTCTTTAGCTCTAGCAATTTGTTTATCAAGAAATTCACCTAGTGGCACATTATCCTCAAGCAAGGTACTAGCATCATCATAAGTATCATTCAGAGCAGAAGTAGCATAAATACCACCATGAATTTTGCCCTTAGTCCTGTTGAGGTGCAAACGACGTGCAATAATAGCCCCTAGACTAAAGGTGCGATCATTGTGTAGTGCACGGTGTAAAATGGCGAAGTCGGGAGCATTGAGTGCACCAACCTTCTCTCTAGCAGTTAAACACTTAGCGATGAATAGAGCAAGGTAATGCACAGAAGGAAACTGCAAACTAGTGGCGGTGACACTTGATACGCCTGTCTCATCTCCCACTACAGAGTACGATAAAAGTCCTCAAACTCCGTAGGTCTATGCTCTCTTATTTCTCCGTCAAAAGGTATCAAGCATATATCACAAAAGTCAACGAGTGGTATCTGATGGTTTCAGCTTATAAATTAAATTGCACCTCAGGGGGATTATTCCTACTCAGAAAATGAAAATTTTGCACAGAGGAATTTGTAAGGAGATGGTGTTGGTCACACTCAGCTGCGAGGAAGTCGGTCAGCCAGCATTTGCAAGAATTTGGCGAACTCTTGATGGAACCCGACCCCCTCCACGAAGGCATTATGCGGCCACTCGCACGGCATCCCTCATGGTTGTTTCGCTGATTATTTGGCTATGAGTGGTGTCCATCGGATCACCAACCAAGGATGGAGAGCAAGTTTTTGTGGACGTTCAGGGAGCATCCGTTTCTGATTACTCAAACGCATGGTAAGGGATTGGCTAGTAGTTACCTTTTTATCAATTTGTTCCATATTGGAGATCTTGTGTACAATACTTGGGGCATATCCAATTTCCAAAAATAATAATACTTGGAGAATATATGGGATTAAAGGGGACTTGTTATGTAATACTATGGTTGGGACTAAATGAGACTTGTTACTTAATGTTATGGTTGGGATTAAAGGGGACTAAAGGGGGGATCATATCCTATGTATCCGCTTATGTTAGTGCATCCCTGCATCCCATCATCATCACCCATCCAATCGAAATCTCGTGCCTGTTGTGGGTCCGTGCTAATTTTGCAAAAAAGTGCCCGCCTCCTCCCTTGGCAGCCGCATTAATTTTCCAAACACCCCCTCCCACAAGCCTAGGAAGGTCCAGCACGTCCTGGAGTTCCCCAAATCGCTTGGTCCTCCTAATCTCCATTCCCAGCGGCCGCCATGGCGACGGCGCCACGGTGGAATACGCATCTACAGAGACGATTGCCATGAGGGGGCAGGATTCTCATTTTTACTTCCCAATCATTTTTCAATCAGGATTGCCGCCGCATCCAGCGACGACCGGCCGCCCGGGATGGAATGCATCTGCCGATCGCCATGACAGCCACGATGGAATGCATCGCCCAAACCCCTGATTAGCACGACAGACAAATTCAAGGGACGGACGGCCGACTAGGACGGAATGAATCTGCCCAACTGATCACCATGGTTGCTAATGTTGATAGGGATGGTGAATATGCAACCATGGATGGAATTTTTTGGGCCCCTTCCTCCATAAATCACGTGGCCGACCTGAGTCTGTGTCCTATCTATAGCTGCATGGAAACCCATCTCACTTGCCCTGCCATGTCTTTCTATTTATATGACCTGCTGAGTGTTGAATAGAGTGCACCATGTAGCAGGAGCATGTTCTCATAAATCTGAACATGCTCTGACTTTTTATATCACTAGTAGAAAAAGGGTCAAATGTGAGACACATTAGTCCCGGTTTGAATTTGAGCCGGCACTAATGTGTCCATTAGTGCCGGTTCCAACGGCTAGGCGGGAGGAGATCTTTAGTACTTGTTCGGAACAAACCTTTAGTACCGGTTCGAGCCACAAACCGGTACTAAAGAGGCTGGGGCCCGGCCAGCCCCTTTAGTACAGGTTTGTGGTATGAACCGGTAGTAAAGAGGTTGTGGCAGGCTGTTTTTAGTCCCATCTTGCTCCCCTAGCAGGATTTTTACCACCTTAAATATGTTACTTTTCAAACTATCACAAGCACTTGGTTTTCATTGAACTCTATGTGTAGAATTTGTGGTCGCAATATGAGTCTTCACCGGTTTCTAAACCATTGAGGACTCATGTTGACAATTCAGATTGTACACAAAAAGATCATTGATAATCAATGTATTTTTTATGTATATTTTTACATGTTTACGCCCTCACATGTATAATCAATATTTTTTAAACTTATTTGAACTCCAGACTTTTTGTGCGTTCAATATGCAGCATTCAAAGCGACGCCATTAATTTTCAACCCGTTCTGACATCATTTGCTGTTTTTCATTCATTTACCGATTTGTTTAGAGAGCTAAATGACCGTGAAATTGAAAATCACTACAAAATGAACTCTGAAAATGTTTACACTTGGCATGATATCATTATTTCACCCACATAGCCTGTGCAAGAGAGTAGAGAGGGTTACGGCAAAAACTGGACGCACTTCGTGTATAAACCGGACAATCTCTTTCGGAGTATCAAGGTTTCGGACGAGAACTCATGTGTTACACGGACACTTCATTTTTTAAAACTTATTTGAACTCCAGACTTTTTTTGCATTCAGTATGCAGCATTCAAAGCGACGTCATCAATTTTCAGCCCTTTCTGACATCATTTGCTGTTTTTCATTCATTTACCGATTTGTTTAGAGAGCTAAATGACCGTGAAATTGAAAATCACTACAAAATGAACTCTAAAAATGTTGACACTTGGCATGGTATCATCATTTCGCCCACATAGCATGTGCAAGAGAGTAGAGAGGGTTACGGCAAAAACTGGACGCACTTCGTGTACAAACTGGACAATCTCTTTCGGAGTATCAGGGTTTCGGACGAGAACTCACGTGTTACACGGGCACTTCATTTTTTAAAACTTATTTGAACTCTAGACTTTTTTTGTGTTTAGTATGCAGCATTCAAAGCGACGTCATTAATTTTCAACCCTTTCTGACATCATTTGTTGTTTTTCATTCATTTACCGATTTGTTTAGAGAGCTAAATGACCGTGAAATTGAAAATCACTACAAAATGAACTCTAAAAATGTTGAGACTTGGCATGGTATCATCATTTCATCCACATAGCATGTGCAAGAGAGTAGAGAGGGTTACGGCAAAAACTGGACGCACTTCATGAAATTGAGAATCACTACAAAATTTAAAATATTCAAATTTGAAAACTACTGGCACTAACAGAAAGTTTGTAATTTTTTGTACCTAAAGCAAAAATATTCACAAAGAAACTAAATACAGCAAAAAAAACTACTTAGAAATAAATAGAAGAAAATAAATAAAGTAGAAAAGAAAAAACTATATAAAAATTACTCAAAAATAAATAAAAGAAAATAAATTTAAACTATTCAAATTTGAAAACTACTGGCACTAACAGAAAGTTTGTAATTTTTTGTACCTAAAGCAAAAATATTCACAAACAGATTAAATATAGCAAAAAAACTACTCAGAAATAAATAAAAGAAAATAAATAAAGCAGAAAAGAAAAAACTATATAAAAAAATTACTCAAAAATAAATAGAAGAAAATAAATAATGCAGAAAAGAAAAAAATATATAAAAAAGTATAGGGGCGCTGTCCAGTGGGCCTGCCAGACCTAGGGTGTGCAAATTCAGGCCCAGAAGGGCCAGCGGGCTCACAGGGCAACGCGCCATAGTTAGGCCCAGAAGCCTGCTATACAGAGGAGTTCGAAGAAGCAGCCGTGACTGGGTTTATAAACCAGTGCGGCTGCCCTTCGCCCGACAAGGTGGGACTAAACTTTGCGCCCGTTGCCTGGCAGAGCACCCCTTCAGTACCGGGTGGTGGCTCCAACCGGTACTAAAGTACTAAAGGGTGGGTCTTTAGTACCGTTTGGAGCCACCACCCGGTACTAAAGGGTGTTGCTTCCCGCCGCTTCGCCTGGCCAAAATTGGCCTTTAGTACCGGTTGATGGCTCCAACCGGTACTAAAGGCTCCTCCTATATATAGCACTTATGAAAAATTCAGTTTCCATCTCCTCACTTCTTCTTCGCCGCCGCCGCCCATCGCGCGCGCCCTCGCCGCCCCTACCGCGCGCCGTCGCCCCCGCCGCCCGTTGTCGCCGTCTCGCGCCGCCGCCCCGGCCATACGTCGCGCACCGTCTCGCATCGCCGCCCCGTACGTCGCAGTCTCACGCCGTCGTCGCCCCCGGCCCGCCGCCCGTCGCGCGGTCGCCCCCGGCCCGCTGCCCGTCGCGCCGTCCCCGTCGCGTCGCCATCTCGCGCGGCCGCCCGTACGCCGCCGCCCCCTGCTCGTACACACACACACACACACATACACACACACAACATAGACACACACACACACACACATAAACACACACACACATTTTTTTACTTATTTTTTGTTTTCTGTTGTTTAGATTAATTCATGTCAAATTGTTAATTAGATGATCGAATTAGATGAATTACGTAGATAAGAATGTTAGAATGTTAACGTTACATGAATTAGGTATATGGGATTTGAACTAATTGAATTAATATAACTAGTTTATTTTTAGTAAGAAAATTAATATAACTAGTTCATTTTTAGTAAATGCTTAGTTGAACTAGTTGAATTAACAGAACTAGTTTATTTTTAGTAAGAAAATTTAGGTCTTAAATTTGATGATCTAATTAAAATATTACTATATATAGCTACTTTATATATTTTAGTAAGAAAATTAATAGAACTAGTTTATTTTTAGTAAATTCTTAGTTGAATTAATTAGTTGAATTAATAGAACTAGTTTATTTTTAGTAAGAAAATTTAGGTATCTTAGATTTGATGATCTAATTAAAATATTACTATATAGACCTAGCTACTTTATTTTAGTAAGAAAATTAATAGAACTAGTTTATTTTTAGTAAATGCTTAATTAGTTGAATTAGAACTAGTTGAATTAATAAAAGTAGTTGAATTAATTGAATTAATAGAACTAGTAAGTGTTTAATGTTTCACCTATATGAACATAGGAAATGTCGTCTGACGACGAAAAAGATTTCATTATGTGCGAATACTGTGAAGACCAGCGCGGCCTGTGTGACAGAAATTTCTTAGTTGATGATAGGCGCTTCAGCATCAAACTGGATGAGACCTTCAAAGTGGATATAGTAAGTCACAATGACAAGTCTTTTTTCTTGTTTTAAACATGACCTTCAAAGTGGATATAGTATGCTTCATTTGCTTCAACTTATAATTTTAAATTTTCACTATTCTACTAGCGCATCCCCTGCCATGCAAGAATTTTTGTCTTGGATAAGATAAATTTCAGTACTATGGAAACTATGGAGGTAAAGAGAGTTTACCTGAAGACCGAGCATGGTTATACTTTCAACGTCAAATTATACAATGCAGACACATACACCTATTTTGAATGCAAAACTTGGCAAGCACTATGCAAGGCTTATGCATTTGAGCCTGATATGGTTATCACCTTTGATATTCGTCCGGAAGATGATATTGAAGGTAATAGAGACATCTGGGGGATGTGCAGACACCTCCAGTTCTACCATTATGTGAGTTTCTCAACCATATTTATGTCTTTGATATTGTTTATTCAAAAATAGTTTACAACTAATTTCTATTGTCAGCTCATTTCCGTTCAAGCAAACATGTCCAACGCTTGGTACACAGGACCTACTACTGTCCCGAGGCTGAACTAAACTGCGAGGGGATAAGTCATTATGTTTCATGGCTTGAGGATCTTCATACTGTCAAGACAAATTTCTTCCTACACTTACAAATGTTAGTAGTCAAAACGTGCGACCAATAGTGATCATATTGAACTATGGTCACATCTATTTAGGAAAGATGATAAGATTTTTACTATTTGTCCTCGGTGCAACTTTTGCATACATTATTTTTGAAGCTAAACTTTCATTGCTAAGTATATTAATTACTATACAATGTTTTTCAACAGGGACTCCCGATGACAGTTGTGCCTCAGTGGATCGAGACTAAAGGTCGCATGTCAATGGTTAGCTTACGGCCAAGATATCCTACATTGCACATAAGTGCATTCATGATTTCTAAAAGCGATGAATGCTTAATAGTGAAAGATTGGAGCAAAATTGTTAACGATCCCAAAGAAGTACTAGGGGGCAGCAATCAAAAGCGCAGCCCACGATTAGGAGACAGGTTCATCTGCATGCTCCAGTATGATGAATCAGGAGAGCTATACATGTTCTATGCTATTTTACCTGAGAGAGAGCAGCATGAGTGATTTAGCTAGTTCATTCTCTTAGTACTTGTCCTCTCATGTCCGTGTTCTTCGTCCTAAACTTAATCTCAAAGATTGATTTGCTTTTGTGGTGTTATGAATGCTTATAATATCATGACCATGTTGAACTCGATGATATATTTGCTTCTGGTACAAGTGAATGTTTCTTCTTTAAGCTAGTGTTGGTGGTGATTAGATAGCGGTAATGACTATGATGATTAAATAGTGGTAATGACGACTATGATGATTTTTAGTTAGCTAGTATACTGTTGTTGGTGATGATATCATGCAAGAGTTTTTATATTAATATGATGATGAGTAGTTATTATATCATTTATGAAAGATACCGCAAATTAGTTTCGGCTGGATGGATCCTATAGCTATAAAGTATAATATGGATATGGCATATACTTGATCACTTAGCTAAGATCCACATGCATCCAGTCGAAACTAATCTGCGGTACTTTCACCTAATGATTTAACAACTCATTATAATGTAAAACAATCACTAAATTAAATTGAAAACACAAAATTAAAGGAAGAATAAAAAATAAAACCAAAACACCCCCAAACATTTAGTACCGGTTGGTGTTACCAACCTGTACTAATGTCCTACACGCACCCGGGCCTGGCTCGTGCCACGTGGTGGCATGTTAGCGCCGGTTCGGGTCGAACCGGTACTAAAGGGGGGGGGGGGGACCTTTAGTCTCCACTCTTTAGTGCCGGTTGCGGAACCGGCACTAAAGCCCTTTACAAACCGGGACTAAAGCCCGGTTCTGCACTAGTGTATAAAGGAGCAATTGATATCACCTAGCAAAATTCATGTACAAGGTATTTAGTGAGACTGTTAACTCATCCGTTTATTCTGTTGTATAAGCAGTGACCAGTTCATTGATTCATCAACTGTTTGTGATGTTAGTTACTTCCGGATCAGTAATAGAAGTAGCATGGCAGCATGCATGAGGTGTAAAAGTTTTTTTGACGGCGCATGAGACTTGTGAACCAAATTATAGTATGAATCACGCAAGGAACAACTCAGCTTACAAATTCACACCAACCTCAACAATGGCATTCACCAAAAGAAAGTAAAACACTCTTTTCTCGAGAGGAAATGAGAGTTTTCATTCAATCATAGAAAACTAGTTTACATTGTCATTTTTAGTCACAGGATCAATAAACTTGGGTGTAGGCACAACCAAGATTCATTTATCCCTTGAGTTGTAGCCCAAGGCCAAGCAGCCAACACATCTGCTTCCCTGTTGCTCTCTCTCTCAACTACTATTCCGTCTCATAATGTAAGACATTTTTGACACTAGTGTAGTGTTAAATAAATGTCTTACATTATAGGACGGAGGGAGTATCTAAAAACAGATTCAAAGAACTGACATTCACTTCTTTTTTGAATTTTGAATTCAGTAACACATGTTACTACAATTCTGAAGCTTGATTGGCACGTTCAGAAGGATCATTGCTACTGCAATAAGCCAGAGTCATCTAAAAGAACTAGTGTGGTCACCACGATTGGCGGCAGTGGTCATCGGGATGTAGTGGACTCGTGGTCGCCGTTGCAGTCGAAATGAAGTGGTCGCCTACCGCTATCTCCATCAGGTCGTCACCGTCGGGATGCAGCCGCCGCAGGCTGCCGACGTGGCAGCCATCAACATGGATCTTCGTCCGAGGGTGTTGACCTGACAGCCACCTACACGGCCTTTCCCTGGGACTCGTCACAGGTTGTCTTGCCCCGTCGTGGCAATCGTCCCCCTAGATGTGTATTTCGGCGTGGCGCCGTCGTCGTGGCGGCCGCTAGTAAGCGGGATTGGAAGGACCAAGCGATTTGGGGAGCTCTAGGAATTGGTGGACCTGCCTTGGCTTGGTGGAGGGGGTGTTTAGAAAATTGATGCAGCTAGCAAGGGAGTAGGCGGGCGCTTTTCTACAAAATTAGCGTGGACGCACAACAAGCACCAGATTTTGATCGGACGGATGATGATGATGTGATGTAGGGATGCACAAACATAAGTGGATTAATAGGATATGACACCTTTTTTTATACACATTTAAACATGCATGTCCTGGGTAGAGAGCTGTTACCCATACCAAGACAATAAAAAAAATGAACATTATTTTCTATTTTGTGCATGGGGACAGCATTCGAGATGTCCAATGCAACATCACTATTTTATTGCCTATATGGTGTGAGCATCAAGTAGGGTTATTTGGCAATGGAGGGGCTCATAACCATCACTAAACTACTTGTGCCATGCATGACTGCTCCCGGCCTCCCGCCATCTCCCCAAACAGTTCGCGCCATGCATTGTTTAATACACTGTGCACAGATCCCCATGAGTGATATCCAGAGATCAATGGTGTTGAGCATAGGTTTGGGTGAACCATGGTCCCGTTCAACATTTTCATAGACTTAAATTCAGTTATCTACATTTTGGTTCAGATGTGGTGAGCCGCTGTTCTGCTATGCTTCATTCTTCAAGGTGCCACTGTTGCTGCTGATAACGAGACATGGGGCTACGTTGAAATTCGTCACAGTAAGTATCCACTAATAATAGCAATCTTTACATCATGTTGGGTCCTCTCATCCTTTCGTTTTGCCATTTACTACTATGACCAAATTTTTATTCCATTTGTCTGTTTTTGTGCATGAGTTTAACCATAAGTTTTTGTTGCAGAGGCGCACCTATTTTGGTGGTATTAGAACTAATCGATCGACAATCGAGAGAGACAATCGAAGAGACAACAAATGATTCAACTGCATCCTTTATTGATCATGTTTACAGTATATATATGACATGGGGAGACGCCTTCAGGCGTCGGTTTGGAGAGGCGCCGATTCGGGAGAGAACCGTCATGAGGCAGTTACTGCCTTGCGTAGGTTGCGGGATGCAACGGTGTGGCAGTTTGGATAAGGGGAGATTCCCTTAATTAATCATGTGATGATTAATCACAACACTCCCCCTAATCTACGCTTGTCCAAATAGCATTATATATTGTAAAGAGTCTCCTCTAAAAACCCCGTGGGAAAAATGTGAGGAGTATAGTGTTTGATATGTTGCCAAAACTCCTGCAAACCCAGTGGGAAAATAAGGATAAAATAATGCAACATATAATAGTTATTGTCTCGGTTAACTCAATATGATAGAACCATAGAGTTTGGAGAACAATAATATGTCGTGTATACTTTCCTAAAAACCCCGGTGGGGAAAACGGAAAGTATGGCGTATAATCTTGTGTTGATATTACCTCATTAAAAACCTTTATGAGAACATGTATAGTAAACTCATAAAGGGAAAAGAGTATAATATGATGCATTGAATAGGAACAATTCAGGAAGATACTCCCCCTGATTCTTGCAAAATTAGAAGCCGTCACATACCAATTCCATGAACATATTTGTGGAATGTAAAAGTTTGTAGAGACTTGGTGAACAAATCAGTTGCATGATTTGACTTGTAAAATGTGCAATATAAAGATATTGCTTATTAGTAACCTATTTGCGTCCGGGCAACACAAGCAACATTATCATTGAGATAATGGTTGGTGGATGTAGCCATGAGGTCTGTTTCGAAGACTCTTCATGAGAGGGCTACCACACCTAGTAGGAACACTAAGCTTGTCTATGATCTGAGATAGTGGGGATCTGATCGATGTATCCAATCATATCGGTGTTCACATTTCTGTGAAACTGAAAAATCAGGACAAGATGTTTGATGCCTTGGAGATATTGAAAGATATTCTTGAGTACCAACCAATTCTGTTTGGTGGATCCAATGGCATTATGGAACGTTGAGTCCCAATATCTCATTTCCATCATCTCTTGGTCTAAATAGATCTTTCTCTACGTCTAGAGAATGAACTACCATGAGAGTTATGGATGGATAAGATTTGTCCACAATGAATTTCTCCAATATATTATGGATATAGACAACATAGTATACCATAATGTATGAATGAAGGTGCTCAATTTGTAGTAACGAGCAGTATTTTGGTTTACCAAAATCCTTCATTTTGAACTCCGTCATTTAGATGATTACATGTGTCGTCATTGCAGACACACAAACATGGATAATCATCATTGTAGGAGTAATCCTTGTGTATAAGGATCTCACTACATCAGTTGTACCATATGTACTGACAACAATAAGTCATATTGTGACTCACTGGTTTTTACACAATGTATGTTGCATTTTGTATTTCGATTCAGAATTGAGATTCCATTGGAAATCAATCATATATGTCTGAATCTAGTGAGCCACATGGATATGTGATCACTACATCTATCAACTGCAGAGATAGATGATTTTGTACTGCCAATGATATAAGTTATCGGAAAGAGATTCAACCTCTGGAGAATAGTTGGGTATCTGCGTGAACCCTTGTGCTACAATACTTGCTCTTTGTTTCACCACCTCATTGTTCTCAATTCTGTTTCGAAGAAAACTGGTGTAGGTATTGCTTATGAATACCTTCTCATTATTGAGCAAGATCATTTCTACCTAGATTATACCCTTTGCTTGAGTTCAGTCCGAGTGTTGTTCACACTTTGCCATGGCCATGGTCTTTGGATCTGAATCATTTGAAAGGTTTTTGCAATCTAGTTGAGAAATGTATGTCGACAATTGTAGACTTTCGGTTATATGTTTCTCCAGAATCTATATATCAATATATAGTTGATGGAAATATCGTTACCCATGGTGACTGCTCGCGATTTCCCAATGCGATTGAGTCGGGTATTTCGATGTCCCGGTCATTGTGTGCACTATGACCTGGGTTGGTGGAGGTTTCCCATCCACTGGGTGTATACTACCCATCAGGTGTCTGTCAACGTGAAGTTGACTTGCATTTACTGATTCACAGGCCTTGATATCCTTGCTTGCGAGAAGCTGAATCCTGATGTACTATTGCCGTACTTCTCCCCCTGTTGCTCTGAACGGGGAGTTGAGTGGTTTTAGTTGGTACCTCCACTCTTTTTGACATATTCAGGATTGTAGTATTGTCTGATACCTTTATAGTCAGTAAATGAATCTGGCAGGTTATTTGCAATGTGTTGCAAATATTCTGAACGCATAGTTCTGATCTTTGAGTACGTGGATTTGAGGCAGAAATGTGTTGAACATTCCACTGATTTCCTGGCATTCTTGATGGTACTTGAAATCTCCCCCTAATGCCTGGAAATGTTCCTCATTGAATCAGCATACAGGCCTTGAATAACTCCCCATGCGAGGGGCTTGAGGTATTGACGGAAATACAGTTATTCCTCAGATAGATCCCAACTATATGTTGAGGGGCCAATGATGTATGCCGGGTGGTGATATCGGTATGCAACCGAATTACCGCAGATAGGAAATACTTGGTAGATATCCACATATCAAAAATAGAGGGGAATAATATTATGCAGTTTTGTCATGAGCGTGTAAAACTGCATGACTTCCAAAGTAAAGGTAATGCAATGAGCTTAACTCTTTGGATAGGATTCTACCAAACCATTTTGAGTCTAGACATTAGGACAAATTGCTAAACTTCAATCCAAGGGCCATAGAGAAGGCACTTAAGGAGAATTCTGCAATGTTATCCATTTGATTTTCTTGAAATCGATGTCAGGATAATGAGCCAATGGTTTCGTGTGAATAAAACACACACTTAAGACCATCATGTAGATATGTCTTTTAGAACCATGGAATACCTGAATAGTCTAGTCAATGGATGGGAAGAGCCACTTATCTCAACTTGATGCATTCAAGGAGTCTGAGTGGTTCAGCGTAGACTTTAAGGTGTGCGAGCCTTCAAATGAGATTCCCTGTGTCACTTGTAGTGCACATAAAATCCAAATGGTGTTAGAATTTAGCATCATAATAATCATAAACTATTGGAATTGTTGATAGTTTCGGTTTCAACCCAATGTCTCGATGACCAAGGCGAGTATGCCAAGTTTTTCATGTACAAGACATTTTGGAAAACTATCTTGGACGCAACATGTGCTACGGGTTTTGTAGTATGTGTAGTACAATCTAGATGATACATAGAGAATGTGCTTGCCATATCCGTTGCACATGGTAAAGAGAATGTATTTCTCTTTCTTGCCAGCATAAGTTTCGCTATGGAAACCATTTTGACGAATATCTCTATAGCTTAGTAGGGTACGAGTTAAACTTTGGAAGCAATGAAGCATCCCGACGTTACTCGAGTACCCACGGGGATAGTAAATATGACTCGAGTTGAGCCAACAAATACCTCATCTCACGTCTAGCGATTTTAAAACATCTCCTTTCTCTCAATGAGAGTGGAAACATTGGACTTCCCCGAGTATAGAGTTTGTGGTGCATATGTCCACAAGGCACATATCATTTTTCATCGGATTGACTCCCGTAGAGATCTATATATAGACATGAAGATTCTCAAGAAAAATCACTGTCGGATATATAGAATACATACAAATGAATTTGTATCAAAGTGCTGATACAATATATTATGATATACAATATATAATAACAATAATAATCATGTTCTTATTAGAACATCATAAATGGACATAAATAAATAGATCACTAAGGAGACTAAGGGACTAAATGTATAGTCTCCAAACATGTTGGTTGATGCATATTCAACCATCATGCTCTCCATGCTCATAGGGTCTCGTGACAGCTTGATGGTGTCAGGTTGAGGGTTTGAAGTGAGTTCCAAACCATTACCCTTGAGGCCCTTTGCGTCCCGGTGGCGTGGCTTGGGTTGCACGCGCTATCCCATGGGATGCAAGACTGATCTTGATGTCCATGACCCGTTTAAGTAAGCTGTGGCCATTTAGGGCAAGTGCCTCAAATTGTTAGCCATCGATTACTTATAGGGACAAGCCAGAGATAATTAATTTACAAGAAGTAAATTAAAAACCATCATGGTTTTGTAATAAGAATGCAAAAATTTGACTCAAGTGTATAACTTGAAAATGCTCAACCTCAGCTGTGGGAACATAACACATTGAAGATCATACAGATCTCACAGTAATAGAGATATTCTGCACATGAGCAGTAGATCCAACTCATTACCTTGTGTTTTCCTAATATAATGAGGGAGATGTTATTGTCAAAAATTTACAAGTTTGTTGTGCTGGAGAAATCAATCTCGACCGCTGTGACATGTTCATGAAGAATGTCAATGTGGTAAACACATAGAACATATCATCCCCGGTGAAAACCCGGTAATTTATTTATATTACAGATTGTGTAATATAAATACATCTTAATGTTGCAAAATTATTAGATTTCAAGAAGATGGCTCGAAATCATTAGTGTGAATCTCAAATTGCTAAGGATAACACCTTGAATTTTGCATATGTATTTGCAAGAAATTGAAAATCTCAATTGCAAATAGACGTATTAATCTCGACATGTAGCGAACATGGAGATACATACATTCCGGAATACATCATACTCAACGGAAATACACTACTATTATAATGAATAGTAATGATGTTGTAAATTTGATGTTCAAGTGAGAACTTGAATTGTGTAGATCTCGAATTAAAATAAGATCTTGTATCAAATTGCAAGATAATTCAGCAAAGTGAATTAATATTTTGCAAGAGAAAATTAATTTCAATCGCAATGAGATTGTTTTGCGAGAAAAATTTCTCAATCGCAAATCAACATTGTTGTGCGAAAACAATGTCGTTGTATCGGTAAAGAACATGCCAGGCATTAACAACCGTGTATCTATGGAAATTTTAAAATTCAACAGAAGATGATTTGAAATGCAGATCTGGCCTAAACATGACAAATGCTAATAAATAGCAATAGTTGTTGGAGCACTAATATGTAAAAGAAGCTAAAAATACAAGCAATTAAGCAAATAATGCAAATTAGCATGAGCACCTGGTGGCTCAACCGCATGCAAATAGGACACGTAGGGCAGCCCAGCCAGGTGCAGCCCGGTCAACCGGCCGAATGGATAAGGAAGAGCAGACAGGGATATCCACATGAGGAGTAGATTCGGTCCCTAATCCACATGACCAAGACCGGAGGGACTCCAGCCGCGCTCTTCCTCGGAGGCACCTACGGCCGGTTGCCCGCATCACGGGCGACGGGAGGAATTCCAGCCGCGCTATTCCTCGTCAGAGGAGTCGCCGGGGAGGCGGATGCCAGGCACGGCCCGAGCGCTGCAGGGCCCCAAGTTCTCTTGCGGGCAGTGTGGCTAGTCGACGGCGGGCTGCGGCTGCTCGACGCTGTGAAGGCGGAGGCCACGAGGCGCCGACGAGTGCCTGTGTGCGGCGAGGGCGCCGCCGCGGCGCGGGCCTGGCGAGGCCTGGCACAGGGCGGGCGCGCGCGAGGGCGGCCACGGCCTGGCGCTGCTGCCCACAACTTGGTGCAGGGGCCCGGCCACGGGTGTGGCGCGGGCGCGGCCGGGTGGCGGGGGCGCCTGGCGCGACTGCATCAACATCGACGACTGCGGCGTCGGAGGAGCCGCTCATGACGCGCATGCCGGAGGGCGACCCTGTAGATGGCCGGCGCCGCCGATCTGCGCGGATGCGCGTTTCCGTCGCGGGAGGCGAAGCCGGTGGTTCCGGTCGCCCAGTCTAGCGCGGGGTCGAGGGCAGACGCTGATGGCAAGATGGCGATGAGCGCCACCACCAGTCCAGCGAAGATGGTAATGAAGTGAGGCATCGTACCTTTTGTCGATTCACGTTCTATAAAGAGAAATTTGGATCAACGTATGCCAATGCCCTTGTTCTTCATTCTCTCGTTCACTTCCTGTTGCGGCCGGAGACGACGGCGCGAGGGCTGCATCGCGCGCTTCAGTCATCGAGGACGCCAACTCCGGTTGCTTTCTCTCGGCCAAATCGCTCTTGGCTAGGAGCGTGCTGATAACGTATTAGAACTAATCGATAGACAATCGAGAGAGACAATCGAAGAGACAACAAATGATTCAACTGCATCCTTTATTGATCATGTTTACAGTATATATATGACATGGGGAGACGCCTTCAGGCGTCGGTTTGGAGAGGCGCCGATTCGGGAGAGAACCGTCATGAGGCAGTTACTGCCTTGCGTAGGTTGCGGGATGCAACGGTGTGGCAGTTTGGATAAGGGGAGATTCCCTTAATTAATCATGTGATGATTAATCACAACAGGTGGTACTACAAGAGCCCACATCGGGTGTCTTCGCCAGTAAATCCATGGCCAACCATCCTCTGGTTGGAGGGCGATCCGGTATGTAACTGGTCTCCTCTCACTGCCATTTTTTTCCTTGGTTGAATACAAAGCATTAGTTGACCGTCGTCGTGTTCTTTCAGGGAGGGTCAGGCGTCGGGGGTGGCAACTTCCAGGGGATCGGGCCACTGGATGTCAATCTGAAGCCACGCAACTCGACGTGGCTGCAGAAGGCTGATCTCATCTTCGTGGTAAAAGAGTTGTTCTAATTGCACGTACTATTTAAGGACATTGGCAGTTTAAGTAATGAGTATGTTGGAATGCAGGACTTACCAGTGGGTGTCGGGTATAGCTACGTGGAGGACCCAACCGTGCTAGCTACGACGGACGTGCAAGTCGCTGCTGATGCCATCGAGCTCCTCAAGGCACTTACCAAGGAGATACCCACCTTGCGCAGCAGCCCGCTGTTCCTTGTCAGCGAGTCCTATGGTGGCAAGCTTGCAGCCAAGATTGGAATCTCTGTGGCAAAGGCCATCCATGCCGGGGCCCTCAAGCTCACACTAGGGGGTGTGGTGCTTGGGGATAGCTGGATCTCACCAGATGATTTTGCGGTAATTAAATCATTTTAATCTGTTTGAGTCTCTCAATGACCAAAGCAGTTCCATTTTTTACGCAAAAAAGCTTGGTTTTCCCAACCAATGCTTTGATCCTTTCAGCTGTCATATGCGCAACTGTTGCGTGATGTGTCGAGGCTGAGCGATGAAGCTGTTGCCCCTCTCAACAGGTAAAAATCTGCAACATGTTATTTGCCTCGATCTCCAATGGCATGCCCTGATTTGATATGTTGTTTGCAGAATGGCGGCAATAGTAAAAGAGCAGATAGTAGCTGGGCAATTCACCACGGCGAAGATGACGTGGACGAATCTTGTTGATTTGATTGACCAGCAGAGTGATGGCGTGGTAAGTGCATAGTAATCAGTAACATAGGGTTTGTTTGGTTTGAATCTAGAGTTGCCCCATAAAATATTTGGCTAGCCAAAATATTGGTCAAGGTTTTGTGTGCCTATGAGTTGGCCAACTTTGACTAAAAAATGAAGTAGAGTTGGTAAGGAGCCATTGGCATGCCAAACAGTTGCAACCAACCAAACGAAAACCAAAGTTGTGGTCATAACCAAAAATTTGGTAAGGTACATATTGGCTACAAAGCATGCCAAAACAGTACGCAAGGTTCTCATTCCACCGTTTATTGCCCGCCAATAGAAGATCAGACACTTCGCCAATGTTAGTTTTCTTTTGCCTTCCCAAAGGGTGCCTGCAACTATTCTGAGGTAACCAATCATCTTGCTAGATATCGACTTTTTCTCCATTGACAATTCTTCAGATGATTCCCTGTTTAAGCAACTTCCTTCCAGGTAAAATACTGCGCCATGTCAGGGAAGCACCACCAGGGGAACTATAAGCATTCAGAAAATCAGTGTGCCTAAAATAGCAGGCTCTTAAAACTTGCACAGAGTGACCCAGGACAACCTAGGATCCGCCAACCTCGCCGAGCCAAAAATGTTTGGTTGAAAGCCTCCATATCCCTGAAGCCTACACCTCCCCATTTCTTTGGCACAAAGAACTTCTCCTAGCTGGCCCAATGCACCTTGCGCTGTCCATTGCATAAGTCCCACCAGAATTTTTCCATAACATAAATACAGAAGTAAGCTGCTTGAGGAACTTAGTAAAAGAAACACAGCTCATGGTGTAGGCCAGAACGGCTTGTATTACAGATTTTACTAGGATCTCCTTTCCTTCCTTTGATAGCCTCTGACCCTTCCACCCTTGTACATCCCCCCAATCTCTTTCAGCAATATGCTTGAAAGCAATATCCTTGGACCTACCCACCATTGTTGGGAGGCCCAGATATCCTTTATTCACTGCTTCTATCAATACTGATAACAACTTTCAGATCCTCGTTGGAGTCTTCTTGCACCCCAGGCCCAAAATAAATAGAGGACTTTTGCAAGTTGACCTTTTGACCTGAGCTCATTTCATATCTGGTAAAACAGAGCCAGGAGATCATCTGGACCAGTAGACACAACTATGGATAGCATGCTGATGGCATGTTTGGTAGACATTTATTAGACTGTTCTCACAACAAAATATTAATACCATTCAGCTCAAATTGATAAAACATGCATGACTTTCTGCAGGATATGCTAAATTTCTTGCTTGACAAAGGCGAAGGCTCATCGACGAGCCAGGTGTTTCCGTCGACCCCCAACACCATTGACGGTCTCATGAATGGGGTCATTAAAGAAAAGTTGAAGGTTATTCCTAAGAACATAATGTGAGCATACTTTTCTTCTATATATTTTTCTTTTCCGCCCAAAATATCATCTTACTCAAATTACCGTAATCTGATATCTGATTAAACTGCAGTTGGCAAGGAGTGGCTATTCAAGTTTTCGAAGCAATGAATGCTACCTACATGAAGCCAGCAATCGATGAGGTAAACAAAGCTCTAATGGATCTAATTTGTTGGCTGATGAAAATTTGTGGCGTTTGAGATGTTATGCATGTTTACTTGGTTAGGTTGATCAATTGCTAGCATATGGAGTAAATGTGTCGGTTTACAATGGGCAATTCGATGTGATATGCTCGACAATCGGTGTAGAAGCTTGGGTCAAAAAACTCAAGTAAGGTTCCTATGTTTACCTTCCTCCCTGATGTTACTTTGATGTTTTCATTCCACCATTGCCAATGTAGCATACATACCATGGGCTTCAAGGCAGAGTTACAGGGGCACGACAAGCTGTGCAGAGAGGGTAGTCGCGCCAAGACATAGCGGACACCTTGTCGAGCGGGTCCTTAAATCTTACAGTCCTAAGTTCAAAATCTTCACAAATATTAGAAATAGTAGTCACGGCAGTGTGATCCTCATGGAGAACCACGACAGCATTCCGGGAGTCCCAGATCTAACAAAGAATGGACAAGAGAACCCCAGGCCACACATCGCCGTCAGGAGTCACAGGGGTAGCCATGGACCAAAGATCTTGGAAGCTTGGAGGGGTAAATGCCGAGGGTGTTCCGAACTAGGGTGGCCTTCGGGCAGTGGAGGAACAAATGGTTTGTGGCTTTAGATACACAGGAGCACAAACCATTTCCAGCTGGAAACCCAAGGAAGGGGGGTGGGGGAGGCTAAACATTGCAAAACAAATTTCATAAGCAAGTAATTATTCTGGGTTTGAAGATCTTTGATGCCTAGACCACCGTATTTTTTTGGTTTGCAAACATCCCGCTACACTATAAGACATTTCGCCCCCGTACAGGTCTCCTCCATGGTCCAGAAGAAAGCACGTCGGATTGCGTCGAGCGCCTCAAAACTTTTTTGGGGAGTTGGAAAACTGACATGAAGTAGGTGGCGAGGGAGTCGAAAACGAAGGAGGTGAGGGTTAGCCTAGCTGGCGGTGCAGAAGAGGAGCTTAGCCCTCCACCCTGTTTGATATTTGAAGCTGTTAAAGAGAGAGGGAGTGTGTAGGCAGAGAGAGGGAGGGAGGTACGTTTGTGGGAAGGAGGACACAGACCAGCGCTTCCACATAATGGCGTCATCCACGAGTCACACTCAGTAGTGAATGATGGACACTGTAACAGCACAAAGACGGGTCGATTAGTACCATAATCCATGTATGTAATATCTTAATTCAAAATCGTAGTGCACACTTGTAGCATCGAAATACTCGCATATAGAGGTGCTTGTTTTCTAACCTTTTAACATGATCATGTTTTTCAGATGGGCTGGTCTGAAGAGTTTCTTGAGCACGCCAAGGCAGGCTTTGCGATACTGTGATTCTCCAGCGCGCTGCCTCAACCCCGTGAAGGCATATGCTAGATCATACCAGAACCTGAACTTCTACTGGATCCTCGGAGCTGGACACAAGGTACGTGCCAACGTATACAACATTTCACTATTTGAAAGGTTGGTACATCTTATGTGCAAACTGAAGCGTAAGCTTGCGTCAATGCAAATCTTCTATACAGGTGCCTGTCGACAAGCCCGACGTTGCTTTAAGGATGATCAGCAGCATCGTTCAGTCACCTGACAGCTAGGAAGATATCCTCTGTATGTGGTATGTGCAGGTGAATTAGAGCAAGTCGCACTGTCAGCACAACTTGAGCAGTGAGAACTACCAGGTCATCGAACTTAATTGTTAGTCTAACTATTATCTAGAACATTCCCTAAACCCTGTATAGTGTGGGATGGGGCTAACCAGAGCCTGAAATGTGACTCTCGTAAGAGTGCCTCCCTTCAACGTATGCTTGCTGTGACAAGGTTATTTGGCCCTCCTAGCGTGAGGAGACCTCCTTGCTTTGCTGCTGTTGTGTCGATCCATTTGATTGGTTGCATGTTGGGTAAAGGAAGATCGAATGCCTGTGTGTTTATATGGTTTCTGAACCAAAAAGGGAGTAGATGGCTTGTTGTATCAGCCTTCTTCCCCTTGTTGTTTGAGGGAAGTCATGTCTCTTGTGTTATAAGGCCCTGTTTGGATTATCATTTTCCTTTTAATTACCCCCTAAAAAAAATGCTCCCTCAGTTTGTAAATACAAGCCCTTTTAGAGATTTCAACACGGATGTATGTAGGCATATTTTAGAGTGTAGATTCACTCATTTTGCCGTATGTAGTGCATATTGGAATCTCTAAAAGGTCTAGTATATAGGAATGGAGGGAGTACACGTTTTGTTTCCGGCTGGAAATTACTTAGTTGGCTGGTAAGATCATAGTTCAAAAAAGCGCTAGACGTTAATTGTGTGTTTTGCCACCGCTTTGTGCTTTTTGATCAAAGCGCATGCTTATGCAGTTATGCGCTAGGCGTTTTGCTATCACCTAGAGCCTAGGCGCACTTAAGTGTTTGCTTAGGCGCGTCTTTTTTAACTAAGATACACCTCTAAGTTAAACACCTCCGTATTAAATTACACAGATCCTAAGGCGCGCCCTAACTTGAGTTTTGAAGCAGCTGATCGCTAGTGTGCTCATCATGGCTGCATTTTCTGCAATTAGCGATGCTTAGCTATTCGAATTTATTTGCAGTAAAAAAAACAATTGGCAGTTTGCTTTGGTCAGAGAACATCTTCTGGACCATCCATATGTTGCATGTGTATGAAAAGCTGCTTCTTTTTTCTTTAACCAGGAATATTTACCTCTATTTACAAGGAAAGTGTTTCGCTTTTAGACTTTATAGTACAGTAATAGACTGATGTTTAACATAGTTCAGTTCAAACGATGAGGATGTTTCATTTATATGCAGACATATTTCAGCTCTATTGAGCTTGTATGCTTGCATGTAACGAGCTTTTGCTTGATGTACACTACTTGGATCTGAATGATCCCCATGTCAAAGGGTTTAAACGAATGAACCAAAATGGCAGGCATCGAAAGGGAATCAAGAGATAAGAGGAGGATGTTCCTACAAGCTCTCTCAGAGCTCAGGCACTCTCGGCCGTCGGATCGTCCTGCTTGATGCATTTTCGGTCGTTGGATCCAGATGTGGGAGGAGCTGGGCCGTCGGATCTGGTGCTGGCACTATAGAAATGAATAGTAACTGCTTCTAACTGCCTCCACGCGATGCCTGTTTACTCCGTCTGTTCGATCGGGCCTCGCTGACGTGCGGGGTAACTCGTGTGCGGGCCGCGCCTGTCAGCGGCTGTTTCTGGGTAGGCGTCCAGTGCATGCCTTTTGCGGTCAAAATATCGTGCCACCGCCTGTAATTTTCACACCCCGCCGAGGGCATTTTGGAGAATTCACGTGTTTACCCTTTCGTGGCGTTCTGTCTATGGACAGGGGACGGATAGTGCCGATTGGGTGAGAACCCTAGCCGCAACTTGCCCACTCCCCATCGCGCCCCTCTTCTTCGTTCCTTGTAGCCACCGCCACGCTCCTGTCCTCTCCCCTCGCCGTTCTCTCCAGCCATCTAGCTCGCCGCCGCTGCTCTACTCGGTGAGCTCGCTCGTCGCCGCCGCATCATCTCCTTCCCCTCGCCAGCACAGCATGCCTTCTCCCCTTCTCCTCCTCTGCCCAGCCGTGCGACTCGTGCCGGCAAGATCCATCCTGGTGGCCGAGATCCAGTTTGACGGCAAGCGCCGTCGCCTCCCTAGGACGCGGCAGAGGCGGCACTGGCTGCGGTGGGCGCGAAGAAGGCGGCGGGGACGAAGGACTCGAGCGTACCCATCACCAGGAGGAGCGGAGGTTGCTGCTCCCGCAACTGCTCGGCCCTCTCTCCCTCGTCGTCGAGCGGCTCATGGCGGTGCCGGATCCGGTGTCGGGGTCAAGGGGCGTGCAGTATCCGGGCGCGGCGGCTCATTGATGAGCGCAGCGGCGGGACGAGCTCGAGCCCGGGCGTGTGGGCACGTTGGTGAGCACGCCGGCGACCGTGGATAAGCTCGAGCCCGGGCGTGTGGGCACGTTGGTGAGCACGCCGGCGACCGTGGATAAGCTCGAGCCCGGGCGTGTGGGCCAGGCTCTCCTAGGCGTGTTCCTCCTCCCCAACGGCGGTTGTGGCGAAGACAGACACCAAAGGCCACCCAACGGCAAAGCCACAGCCGCACCTGCGCTCCCGCAGCTCCGGCCACTGTAGTTGGTGGACAAGGTATCTAGGACTGCTTAGTCCCTTTTCATGTTTGGCCATATCTTGTGTTCTTCGTGCAGCTAATGATTTTACATGGGATTTTGTTGTAGGGTTGCTCCTACCTTTGGTGTTTTGGCCGGATCTGTGCTTCGGTTCTCTAGGTTTACCCCCTTGTTCATCTATTTGTCCCATATGATCTGCACATGTCCCATGGATGTCATGTGCTCTGTCTTGGTTCATAGCATAGTTGCTCTTGTTTTATTCCTGTCGTGGAGATGGGCAGCCAACTCCGCCTATGTTGTCTCAACATAGCCGGTCCCAAGCCCGGGTAAAGGAGGAGGGTTGTGATAGGCTTGGCGAGCCAACGTAAAAACTCAGCCACTCTTATGGAGATGAAACCCAAAAGATTTTCGTTGGGGCGTAACCCTCTCAGCGACGCGCCACATCGGAACCCGGGTGTGGTGGAAAATGGGCAAGGGCCGGGCCGTCACCCCTCAAGTGGCGCGCCGTATCTTGATCCGGATACGGTGGCAAGTGAGCGAGGATCGGGTCGTCGCATCCTTAGTGGCGCGCTACATCGGCGCCCGGATGTAGTGGAAAATGAGCAAGGGTCTTCGCATTTGACTCGACGAGTGCGAAGGGTAAGGAAGCTAGCCGAGCCTAGGAGGATTCGCTTAGGTAGCTGGAACGTAGGGTCTCTGACAGGGAAGCTTCGGGAGCTAGTTGATGCAGCGGTGAGGAGAGGTGTTGATATCCTTTGCGTCCAAGAAACCAAATGGAGAGGACAGAAGGCGAAGGAGGTGGAGGATACCGGCTTCAAGCTGTGGTACACGGGGACGGCTGCAAATAGAAATGGCGTAGGAATCTTGATCAACAAGAGCCTCAAGTATGGAGTGGTAGACGTCAAGAGACGTGGGGACCGGATTATCCTGGTCAAGCTGGTAGTTGAGGACTTGGTTCTTAATGTTATCAGCGCGTATGCCCCGCAAGTAGGCCACAATGAGAACACCAAGAGGGAGTTCTGGGAAGGCTTGGAAGACATGGTTAGGAGTGTACCGATTGGTGAGAAGCTCTTCATAGGAGGAGACCTCAATGGCCACGTGGGCACATCTAACACAGGTTTTGAAGGGGCGCATGGGGGCTTTGGCTATGGCATCAGGAATCAAGAAGGAGAAGATGTCTTAAGCTTTGCTCTAGCCTACAACATGATTGTAGCTAACACCCTCTTTAGAAAGAGAGAATCACATCTGGTGACTTTTAGTAGTGGCCAACACTCTAGCCAGATTGATTTCATCCTCTCGAGAAGAGAAGATAGGCGTGCGTGCCTAGACTGTAAGGTGATACCTGGAGAGAGTGTTGTACCCCAGCATAAGCTGGTGGTTGCTGACTTCCGCTTTCGGATTCGTGTCCAGCGGGATAAGCGTGCCAAAGTCGCTAGAACGAAGTGGTGGAAGCTCAAGGGGGAGGTAGCTCAGGTGTTCAAGGAGAGGGTAATTAAGGAGGGCCCTTGGGAGGAAGGAGGGGATGCGGACAATGTGTGGATGAAGATGGCGACTTGCATTCGTAAGGTGGCCTCGGAGGAGTTTGGAGTGTCCAGGGGAAGGAGAAGCGAAGATAAGGATACCTGGTGGTGGAATGATGATGTCCAGAAGGCGATTAAAGAGAAGAAAGATTGCTTCAGACGCCTATACCTGGATAGGAGTGCAGACAACATAGAGAAGTACAAGATGGCGAAGAAGGCCGCAAAGCGAGGTGTTGGTGAAGCAAGGGGTCGGGCATATGAGGACCTCTACCAACGGTTAGGCACAAAGGAAGGTGAAAGGGACATCTATAAGATGGCTAAGATCCGGGAGAGGAAGACGAGGGATATTGGCCAAGTCAAATGCATCAAGGACGGAGCAGGCCAACTCTTGGTGAAGGACGAGGAGATTAAGCATAAATGGCGGGAGTACTTCGACAAGCTGTTCAATGGGGAGAATGAGAGTTCTACCATTGAACTGGACGACTCCTTTGATGAGACCAGCATGCGTTTTGTGCGGCGCATCCAGGAGTCTGAGGTGAAGGAGGCTTTAAAAAGGATGAAAGGAGGCAAGGCGATGGGCCCTGATTGTATCCCCATTGAGGTGTGGAAAGGTCTCGGGGACATTGCGATAGTATGGCTAACCAAGCTTTTCAACCTCATTTTTCGGGCAAACAAGATGCCAGAAGAATGGAGACGGAGTATATTAGTACCAATCTTCAAGAACAAGGGGGATGTTCAGAGTTGTACTAATTACCGTGGAATTAAGCTGTTGAGCCATACAATGAAGCTATGGGAGAGAGTCATTGAGCACCGCTTAAGAAGAATGACAAGCGTGACCAAAAATCAGTTTAGTTTCATGCCTGGGAGGTCGACCATGGAAGCCATTTTCTTGGTACGACAACTTATGGAGAGATATAGGGAGCAAAGGAAGGACTTGCATATGGTGTTCATTGACTTGGAGAAGGCCTATGATAAGATACCGCGGAATGTCATGTGGTGGGCCTTGGAGAAACACAAAGTTCCAGCAAAGTACATTACCCTCATCAAGGACATGTACGATAATGCTGTGACAAGTGTTCGAACAAGTGATGTCGACACCGGTGACTTCCCGATTAAGATAGGACTGCATCAGGGGTCAGCCTTGAGCCCTTATCTTTTTGCATTGGTGATGGATGAGGTCACAAGGGATATACAAGGAGATATCCCATGGTGTATGCTCTTTGCGGATGATGTGGTGCTAGTTGACGATAGTCGGACGGGGGTAAATAGGAAGTTAGAGTTATGGAGACAAACCTTGGAATCGAAAGGGTTTAGGCTTAGTAGAACTAAAACCGAGTACATGATGTGCGGTTTCAGTACTACTAGGTGTGAGGAGGAGGAGGTTAGCCTTGATGGCCAGGTGGTACCTCGGAAGGACACCTTTCGGTATTTGGGGTCAATGTTGCAGGAGGATGGGGGTATTGATGAAGATGTGAACCATCGAATCAAAGCTGGATGGATGAAGTGGCGCCAAGCTTCTGGCATTCTCTGTGACAAGAGAGTGCCACAAAAGCTAAAAGGCAAGTTCTACAGGACGGCGGTTCGACACGCAATGTTGTATGGCGCGGAGTGTTGGCCGACTAAAAGGCGACATGTTCAACAGTTAGGTGTGGCGGAGATGCGTATGTTGAGATGGATGTGTGGCCACACGAGGAAGGATCGAGTCCGGAGTGATGATATACGAGATAGAGTTGGGGTAGCACCAATTGAGGAGAAGCTTGTCCAACATCGTCTGAGATGGTTTGGGCATATTCAGCGCAGGCCTCCAGAAGCTCCAGTGCATAGCGGACGGCTAAAGCGTGCGGAGAATGTCAAGAGAGGGCGGGGTCGACCGAATTTGACATGGGAGGAGTCCGTTAAGAGAGACCTGAAGGATTGGAGTATCGACAAAGAGCGAGCTATGGACAGGGGTGCGTGGAAGCTTGCTATCCATGTGCCAGAGCCATGAGTTGGTTGCGAGATCTTACGGGGTTTCACCTCTAGCCTACCCCAACTTGTTTGGGACTAAAGGCTTTGTTGTTGTTGTTGTTGTTGTGGAGATGGGCAGCCCTTGACGTGTCCTTGTATCTGCAAAGGATTTTTTTTGTTGCCTTCCTTAGTTAGTTGGCTACCTTTTTTCCCGTCGAGAAGACAAATTTGGCCCAAGGTTGTGTCCTTGCTCTCTGGAATAAGTTTTGTTCTCATCCAGGGTTGCTCCTACCTATATTCTGTCTGTATGTAGTTCCAGTAGTTCTATACTTTTTCCTCCTAATTTCTAATTCAAAGCATGTACAGTCATGCTCAAAGCTGGCAAGCTGTGTCAACAAGTAGACCTACACCTGCTACTCACTTCATGGGCATGGATCAAAGCTTTGGTATTCAGCTCGTGCGGCTTGGGATGGATGCTTCTGAAGCAGTAAGAAGCGAATCTTTAACTACACAGAAGCTTATTATGTCATCATTAGTGCAATATCAAATTGGCTTCTCCTTACATCTTCAGCTGCACACTGAGGTAGTACTGAACGGAAGACAATTGAGGTTGAGCCTGTTGCAGCTGCAGGGAATCTAGAAGCTTGAGAAGTACTGAAGAACCTCCCTTTGCAATGCTGAAGCAGATCAAACAGTGGAGAGCCCATCTAAGCTAATTGGCACGGTTCCTCGCTCTCATCTTTGTCTCTATATCATCGGTATTGATGATAATATATCATACATTATATTCTTGGATTTAGAACATTCCAAATCAGGATAGATGGTGCACTTGGGAAAAGCTCTGTGTCATGAGGGCAAATTCTGCTATTGAGCTTGCATTTAATGAATGTGTTACCCTCTGGAACCACATGGGTAAAGGCTAGGGAGAAGTTAAAAAAGTGCATTCGTCTCACGAGGATATGCTACTACAATTAGACTCTGCCTATCTAGGAACATGTTGCTTCCAAAACTGCATTTATCTCTCTGCAATAGTTTTGAAGTTTACATATTATGTATATTTATTACCATATCCTGCTTAAACCTTTGGGCCTTCTTTGTAAGAATATCTTTATTTTTTTCAATTGCAGCTTTCTCCTCGAACCATTGTCATGAACCAATCAACTATTTGAGATTAAAGGTATGCCAATATACTTGACTACTATTCTCATGTTGCTTTGCTATCTGCTATTTTCGTACCTCACTTGATGTGGTGCTTTTTGTTGTATAGATGCGTTGCAGGAAAATGTGGGGCAACATATAATGAGGAGTGGCAGGTTGTAACAGAATTAGAAGCAGCAGATTCATAAAGTATGAGTGCAGGCAGCATCAATTGGCAAATGTTAAGTAAGTCGTAACCTTCTCTTTTTTCCTGCTTGGTCATAAAGTACGAGGGCGGGGATGGAGAATGTTGCATGGCCTGCATCCATCTTGCGGATCTGGGCCATGGCACCCGTAGCGGTGCTTCCAAAACCGGGCCGTTGTCAAGTGCTTCTTCGACCTAGAAGATAAGACTAAAAATCCCGTGTCTTCGTTTATATAGAATCTTAGGTGTTTCATGATAATTCACAAGATTCTCTTAATGAACATTCTGAGTATAGTCTCTTAAACAATCTGGTTGAAGAAAACTGGGAGAAAACATGTGTAGTTAAATCTGAATGCATATATTATTTCGAAGTAAATTTCTATGCATATACCGGCTCTTAAGGAGTATTACATGATTTTTATTTTCTCAATTGGATGGAAGTGTTGGTTCTTTCCAAGTCTTTGGAATAACAATTGTACAACACCATCTGGACTATCTTTCTATGGTGGTTTCACAATCCTTTGATGTTCAGTTTACTGCACGAGTCACTGAGGGATTGCTGTTAATTTGCCTCACGGTTCTGTTGCTAGGTATGATTCTTTTATTAGGTTTTGCATAATATTTGGTCAACATTTGCTAGGTACCAAAAAACATCACTCGCCACTCCTGGTCCATCTAATTGCTGGTGGCATCACATTAGTTAGCACACATTTCTGATGTGCCTATAAATCTGTACCATCCATGTACAAATGATTTATCTTTTATTGTCTTCCCTTGTTATTATTTTTGGTTCAAGAAGTAGCTCTTAAAATTCAGTTCAGCTCTTTTCTCATATTCCATTTTGTAGAATACATTTTATTTAGAATTAATAGTGGGTACAATGTACAGGTTCAGGACACATATATTATGCTATTAGTGATGAATGGAAATCAAGGAGAACTGCCACGCACGCTCCTGAATTTACTTCTGTATGTTCGTCATCTCTGGTTCTTTTTTTCCAGCCAAAATCCACACCCTTGATGAGATTTGAGTAGGGAGTGAATTGTTCTTATGTTTTTTCCTGGTATGTATTGACTGATGCAGTAACTGATGTTTCAGATTATCAAATCCCTATTTAATGAATCGCTCGGTAATTGTCTTGTATGAATGCATATGCTGAATCTGGGTTCCTACTAACTCAACATTACCTGCTTGACCAAAACATCGGGACCGGCACTCTCAAGGTTTATACATCAACTGCAACGGGTTTTAGGAATGCATCACTATATTGATTTTGGTTTATACATGAACTGCAGAGAGTTTTATACATGTATCATTATATTGTTCTGGGTTTATGTATGAATTGCAAAATGTTTTAGGCATGTGAAAATCAAAGCTCAGGCGGCAGGTGATTTTTTTCTTGCTTCTAATGTTACGATGATGTTCTGTATACTAAAAAGGACTCGTGCACACTTGCTTTGCTCCTTACTGTTTATGATCAGTTGCCAAACATTATAATAGGATATACACATTGTTTCAAAACTGAGTATGTTCCTTGGTGATGGTGTATTTATTATGAAAATAAATAGGACTGCTTACCCATGGTGATGTGGTATTGCTACTCGATTACTTACCCTGTTTCTGTGACAAAGGCCTGTGATACATATGGTTAGACACATATTGAGCGTCCAATTTCATAAATATTGAGCATACAGTTTCAACTTCAACTTAAACGTGAGATTGTCTTGCTGTCAAGTTGTTCAGTTCTTTCCATGTAGAACTTACTAGAAATTCTTGCATACATCCTAAACAAATAAAGAGCTGCATGCATTTAAATTAAGCAGTTCCGAAGAAAGAATTATTTAAAGTTATTTTGTTTGGAGATGAGTTTCCTTTTCTACACCTTTGTGTAAAGGATGGAGCCTCCACAATGCCTATGAGCCATGCTTTTTCCCACCCAGTAAAGTGGTCTATTTTCAAGTGGCATCATATGGCGAAGGAGGGGATCCGGATCAAGAGCCGTAATGGTGCTTGTGATGGCATGTCTAGCACTTGCGCGACCACGGAGTCTGGCATCTTCTTGCAAGTAAGCTCCTTTTGCTCTTCTATGCCCCCCACCTCTCTCGTGAGGATCTCTGGTTGGATTTGGGTAACTAGACCCCAAGAGATGTAATCCTATTTGGATATGAACTGTATGCTAGCTTGATTTAGTTTATAGGAGTAGATTTTATAGATGAACTGTGTGTGCTAGCTTGATGGTGATACATGCCATATCTCTGGATTGACTCCATGGGGTATCCATTAACGTCTGAGGTTCCACTTCGTCCACCTATAAATTCTGAAACAGGATATTCTTGAGAATGAGATGTAATTTTAGGAAATAGTTAGTTTTCAGACTTTTATTGAGTGACATTCATTTCTTTCTATACCATGACTAACATACTGAGATTCAGAAGATCCAAAACCTTTTATGAAAGGGCTACTCTAACCAATAATAAGAACTTCGTATATGCTTACTAAGGTTCTATATATACCCACTCAGAAAATGTATTGCTTAGGCTACTTGTGCACTGAAAAATTATTAGATCCCTTGCTGCGTTAATACTGGCATCCAAAGTTTCTTCTATGTATATTATGTTCAATTTTTTTTGTAAAATGCACAACTGTCTTGAGCTTTAATTTCTCTTTTCTCTTTATGTTGTATTACCTATATGAGGATATCTACTAACTTCAGATGCATATATAATGTATTTGATGACACACGGCAAACTACAGTAAGCAGTGTGTTGGGCTTGCAAGATTACAGACACCGGTCTCTGTTTCCCTTTGCCGACGGAGTCTATCGACAAGAGCGATGGATCTGGAGATTGATCAAGAGGTACCCGCCCCTGCCTCTCGTCTTCGATTGTTTTTTGCTTTTGTTGTTGCTTACTTTCCTGCTTTCTTATCGTAGGTTACCCCCCACCGGTGCCACCTTTTGTCGACCTAACTGGCATCTCCTCGGCCGTTTGGAACCAGCGAATTAACTTGCGCATCTCTAGGTTATGGTACCAGCGAGGTGGCTTTGATGATGGCCCTATCAAGAGTATACATATGGTCGTGACTGATGAAAAGGTGAATGCCTATTTTGTTCTCCAGTCTTTTGCGACTCATACACTGCTTATGCAAGTTGTGATTGTTGTTTCTCTACATTGTTGTCTCTGTAGGACATTTAAGGGCTTTCCTTAGTTGCCTGTGATTTGAGTAGGATAAATTATGTCTTTGTAATGTTGACAGCCTATATCTTTTGATGCTGTTCTCCAGGATTATAAGATGCTTGTTGGTTACTGAATGTGTTCTCTGCGTGTGTTTTTTCATAGGGAAACCATGCTAACGTGACATTGCCTAACGAGGTTGTGGACCATCTACACGAGAGAAATTTATATGTATGTGCCAGGATCAGTGTGAAGCCCCCTGAGGTAATACTGAGGGCGGTTTAGCTTTATTTGCGGTTATATATGCCTGTGAGCTGCAGAAACCATCATGTCCTGTAAATCGTTTCTATGCCATGCTAATTACTTTATCATTCAATTCTTGAGGGTACTCAGCTCTTATTTCACGCCTAGACTCAATCAGTCATCCATTGGCATTTCAGTTGTGTGAAACAGTTTTAATGCACCTATATGTTTTTCAACATCTCAACATATAGAAGAGACCTGATGGGAACTATCCATGTGCCTCCACACGCTTTGTATTGCATAATTTCGTTAGCTTCTATAGATGGTCTCGTGCATAAAACACTACCACACCAACACCTGAGTAATTGTATTGGTTTCTGTTCAAGTATCATAATGCAATCTTGTCTTTGATTGTAAACCCTGGTTTGGTATTTTTAGTTGCACGTTTCAGTGAAAGAAAGAAAAAACAGTGTCAAAGTAGAATATATAAACTAGAAAGATTAGCAGCCATGTCTCAGTATAAATTTCATGCATAGTAGTCTGGCATGGCATGTACATAAACAGAGGACCGCACTACATAACCAGTTTTATCTGCAGTGATAAACAAACGCTATCACTGAGAGCATTTTTCTTGTGGAAGTTCTCATTTGAGCTGACATGTTTCCTGATGCAAACTCATTCAACCACATATAGCCTTCACAGCACATCATTTGGTTGATCTTTAGTTCTTGGGTTCTGCAGATGCAAAATGGAGCCGGCGACCAACCCTTCTTCCTCGCCCTCAGCCTTGACACCACCGTTGACGCCTCCAAGAGCAGTCGGGCATCGGCGTCGACGCCGGCAAGGCAACATGTGTTGCAACATGCAACCAAATCAAATGGACAAAGTTATATATCTAATATTCAACCATGTAGTTTACTATTATGCAGTGTGAAAAACGGTGTACATCAGTTATCTGGGACTAATACTATGGCCCGATTTTGATTTCTACCACACCGAACCTTGCTTAGATAGGGCCATTTTTTAGATATTTTGCGGAGTGTTTACTGTTGTTAGTATTTACCATCACCTCTGTGAGTAATATCAGGTATATTTTCATCCCGAGATACATTGAGTAATATCAGATGTTGATTGAAAAAGGGTTATATCAGATATTTGATCATTGAACTTTTTCTGATTAATTCCTTGATATATTTCCAGCATGATAGACACGCACATGTGGGAGTTGGGGTTCGGCAAGTAGCATTGATTAAGTCGTTCAAGTTGTTCTGTTACACGTGCAAAACTTGCCTTCCTACTACTGCATCATATCGGGTTGATCTTTCACTGCTTGATCATATCGGTTGGACCGGCACCCTTGTGCCAAGGTGCGTTGCCGATCTAGTTAAAGGGATTAGAAGGGAAGGGGAGTGGATGGGCATCTAGCCCAGTGACAAGACCGCGGCCTTTGGTAGAGCCAAGTTCGAATCATGTGGGTGGAATTTATTTTGCAGATTTAAAACTTTATGTCCCACATCTTCCTTCTTAATTAAAACTAGCGGATTAACAACTTGATGTCCCACATCTTTCTTCTTAATTAAAACTAGCTATGGTAGGACGTGGGACATCACTTCCTAGGAGTTAAGTTTGAAACTAGCTACCTCCGTCTAGGTGAATAAGTCATTCGCGTAATTCTAGGTCATCGATTTGAAAAATTAAATATGTGTTATATGTCATGAAAAATATATCACTAGATTTCTACACGAATGTAGTTTCTAAATATATATTTTTTGTCACATATAGTACATATTTAGATAGACCTAGAACTACGCGAATGACTTATTCACCGAGACGGAGGTTTTACGGTAGGACGTGGGTCACACAGCTTACTATATCTGGGAACTCTTTTTTACCAAGCTATAAGTAATCACTGTTGCTGCTACACACGCATAGCAACCTTTGATCAAGCAATATGGTAGGATCGACGTGACTAGTAAAACCGCGACATGGCTTATTAGGAGTTAAGTTTGAAATGTATGATTAAGGAATGTAATGTTTATCAATGGTATCATCGTGCCACATGTTTACCATACTCAAATTTAGAAAAAATAAATCATGTTATGTTGGCCACCCGTTCCAGAGATCAGTTAGCGCGTGTTTGGTAGGCTCCGAATCTCCGGCACTGTGAGCTCCCAATGTTTCTCCATGGATTATATATTTTTGTATGGATAGTTGTTGCTTCTACGGTTAGCGATTGTATGCTTATATCTTTTTTCTATGATTAGTTGCTGCTTATATGAAGGTTTTAGTTGATGAGATTTCTAAGATTGTCCAAGTAAACCGAAAAGGAGGGAGTATAGTTAAGTCTTTGATTTACAATGATAAACTGGTAACCTTTACTTGTATCATAGGCGTGGCTAGCTTTGACATTTTGTGTATTGAAGAATAAACAAAATTCTTTAACTCATGCTTGTCAAAGCAGTTACACCTTTAATGTAAAATATTAAGGTTAATTACATTATCTGAGGTCTGAATCTTTGTCTCTCTTCCTTCAAGATTATATACCTATGTGTTGACCTCCCAACAAACTTATGTCAAATATAACCCAATAAGATCTAAATTTTTTTGCATGCGGTTTTTATTTATTTTAGTTGCATTGCACAAGAAAATTTAAGAGAAGTGGAAGGTGGAGGGGCAGGCACCTGGTCCTCCACACTCTTCATTCTGGATATTGGTTCCGAGCCTCTCTGACGGTCTCAGAGTTCATGCTAAAACATTCCAGAATCTTTGACCGAGATGTTATGTATGAGTCCGTGCTAGCCTGAGTAGGCATCCTGAAAGAGATGATGTGCACAATGGGGAGATAATCATTCTGTTGCACCGCATACTGATGTAAAACTCAAGTATATCTAAATGAAATATTTCTTTCTTGCGGGTGTTTTAAGTTTTAGTTGCACTGCACAAAATTTTGAAGAGAAGAGAAGCCTCGTCCGTACCCAAGCCAACATAAAGGATCAAACTGTTAAGGACGTTAACGTTTTCCCATGACCCCTTTTTAGGTTTTTGCATATGTTTCATATGTTGGTTGTGAAGTGCGTAAATGTATTTTGCTATGAAATTTCAATTCTATATGCATGTCTGTTATGAGATGCAAAGCTTTGTGTAATTGAATGATGTATGGAATATGTCTGTTTATTTGAATGTTTACTTTCAGTTTCATTCACGTGACTAGTTAAGTAATACAAAAATCAAGGAGTGTTTCATCTGACTATCATTGACTATCACTAGCAGGGGCGAGTACCTAAAAGGAAACATTTATGTCCCTAACATACAAAATGAAGACGGTTATTTGTACGAAACTGCATGTGGCAAGAAGGGTATTGTTGTCCATGATATTGGAGGCAGTTTCCACAACCGTCTGCCCTGTGCGGAGCATTAGCGGCGTAGCCTTTGAGGCGGAACTGAAAACTAGCGCCGGTTTGTGTATGAGAACCACCTTCAATGCTCGATTATGTATACTAGTGAAACTAGATGATACCACATGCATTGCTTGGATAATATCTTGTAACACATTTCAATAAGATTTGGTTGTAAGAAACATTTAAATTAGCAGTATATGAAAAAAACTTAAAACATATATTATATATTGTATAGTTGAAAATATTTGTTGAATATAGGTAGTAAAATAATATAATGGATTTTTTCGCCATGCATGTTGGGTGGGCCTTTGATAAGGTTTGTTTGTTGTATTGTGCAAAACTATGTTGCAAAACTATGTGCATGGCTTATATGTGTATGTTGAAATAAATAGAATTAGCAAGGATCAATTGGAGCATCTCCAATAGAAGATGCAAATTTGGAGATATAAAAACGAGATGTAAAAATATACATCTCCAAAAAAATGCTTTTTACATCTCCAAAAAAGAGGCAACTTCAATAGATGATGCATATTGAAGATGTAAAAGAGCAACTCCAAGAGAAGATGCAAACTAGAGATGTAAAAGCTGTTGACGGACGCACGGCTACTGTTCAGCCTCACAAATTGAAATAAAACGTCCGAAAATCAAAGAAAAAATTTCACATGTCCACAATATCAAATTATTACATATTCATCAAATCCCCAAGATCAAATGGAACAGAAATACAACATAGTTTTGCATAATACAACAAACAAAAAAATGAAACTAGGCGTCTCTTTCGTCGTGCCATTTCCAATACCCTTCCATCAAATCCTTCCAAAGTTGATCGTGCGCATCAGAGTCTCTAATTTCATTGTACACCTTCATGAAATGTTTGATTCGCTCCTCTTTTCTCATTGGCATAACACTTATGCCCATCAAATGATAGAAGGTGTAATCCAAAATTTGTCCACACCCATTCTCAATGAGCATGTTATGCATGATCACGCAAGCGGTCATGGTATACCAAAGTGTGTTTTGATCCCAGAATCTAGATGGTCCTTGCACAATAGTAAATTGGGAATGCAAAATCCCAAAAGCCCTCTCAACATCTTTCCTAGCCACCGCTTGCGCATTGTGAAAGATGAGTTCTTTCTTACCTTGGGGTTTAGCAATTGGCTTGACAAAAGTACTCTACCTCAGGTAGATCCCATCCTCAAGATAGTACCCATAGTTGTATGTGCGGCCATTTGCTTTGAAGGTCATCGGTGGTGCTTCTCCATTTGCTAACTTGGCAAAAAGAGGTGATCGGTCGAGCACGTTGATGTCATTGCAAGATCCAGGCATCCCAAAATATGAATGCCAAAACCATGTTTCTTGATCGCCAACGGCCTCAAGAATGATAGTGGCATCCTTCCCACGATCCTTGAACTATCCATGCCATGCTTTTGGGCAATTTTCCCATTTCCAATGCATGCAAACGATGGATCCTAGCATACCAGGAAACCCATGAGCTTTGTTCATCTCCAAAAGCCTCTAAGTGTCCCGAGCATTGGGTGCTCTCAAGTACTCTGCACCAAACACTTCTACCATAGTCTTTGCAAATTGTTTGACATAGAAGATAGAAGTGCTCTCCGGAAAAACGGGTGGTGAAGCCAAATAGTTGCGCATCAACCTCTTGTGCGCCTCAACCCGTTCTCTCCGAATGAATGCACGACCATACATGAAACTGTCGTACTTCGGCTTCTTCATCTTGTGCATCGCCACTAGCATAGCAATGTCCTCTTCTTCACTCAAATCAAATTACTCATCCGACGGGAAGAAATTGAAGGAAATATGCCCTAGAGGCAATAATAAAGTTGTTATTTTATATTTCCTTATATCATGATAAATGTTTATTATCCATGCTAGAATTGTATTAACCGGAAACTTGATACATGTGTGGATACATAGACAAAACACCGTGTCCCTAGTAAGCCTCTACTAGACTAGCTCGTTAATCAAAGATGGTTAAGTTTCCTAACCATAGACATGAGTTGTCATTTGATGAATGGGATCACATCATTAGGAGGAGGATGTGATGGACAAGACCCATCTGTTAGCTTAGCATATTGATTGTTCAGTTTTATTGCTATTGCTTTCTTCATGTCATATACATATTCCTTTGACTATGACATTATGCAACTCCTAAATACCGGAGGAATACCTTTTGTGCTATCAAACGTCAAAACATAAATGGGTGATTATAAAGATGCTCTATAGGTATCTCCGAAGGTGTTTGTTGGGTTTGCATAGATCGAGATTAGAATTTTTCACTCTGAGTATCGGAGAGGTATCTCTAGGCCCTCTCAGTAATGCACATCATAAGAAGCCTTGCAAGCAAAGTGACTAATGAGTTAGTTGCGGGATGATGCATTACGGAACGAGTAAAGAGACTTGCTGGTAACAAGATTGAACTAGGTATGAAGATATCGACGATCAAATCTCGGGCAAGTAACATACCGATGACAAAGGGAATAACATATGTTGTCATAACGGTTCGACCGGTAAAGATCTTCGTAAAATATGTAGGAGCCAATATGAGCATCCAGGTTCCGCTATTGGTTATTGACCAGAGAGGTGTCTCGGTCATGTCTACCTAGTTCTCGAACCCGTAGGGTCCGCACGCTTAATGTTCGACGATGATTTTGTATTATATGAGTTTATGTGATTTGGTGTTCGAATGTTGTTCGGAGTCCTGGGTGAGATTACGGAAATGATGAGGAGTCTCAAAATGGTCAAGAGGTAAAGATTCATATATAGGAGGATGATATTCGGACACCGGAAGTGTTCTGGGGGTACCGGGTACATATCGGGTCACCTGAAGGGGTTCCAGGCACCCCCCGGCAACTATATGGGCCTAATGGACCAAGAAGGGGACAGACCAGTGCCAAGAAAAGAGGGGGAAGAGAGAAGGAAGGGGAGGATTCGGCCTCCCCTTCCTTCCCTCCTCCCTACTCCTTCCTCCCCCCTCCGGAAGTTATGGAAGGGGGGGGGGAGCCCGAATTGGGAGGCGCCCAAGTAGGATTCCTCCTACTTGGGGCGCCCCCTTGGCTGCCTCTCCTCCCCTCCAACCTATATATATATATATATATATATATGTGTGTGTGTGTGTGTGTGTGTGTGTGTGTGTGTGTGTGTGTGTGTGTGTGTGTGTGTGTGTGTGGGGAGGGCACCGCTAGAACACACACCAACAATGGTTAGCCATGTGCGGCGCCCCCCTCTACAGTTTACGCCTGCGGTCATATTCACGTAGTGCTTAGGCGAAGCACTGCGCGGATCACTTCACCATCACCGTCACCACGCCGTCGTGCTGACAGAACTCTCCCTCGACACTTTGCTGGATCAAGAGTTCGAGGGACGTCATCGAGCTGAACGTGTGAAGAACTCGGAGGTGCCGTATGTTTGATGCTTGATCGGTCGGAACGAGAAGAAGTTCGACTACATCAACCGCGTTGTCAAACGCTTCTGCTTTTGGTCTACGAGGGTATGTGGATACATTCTCCCCCTCTCGTTGCTATGCATCTCCTAGATAGATCTTGGGTGAGCGTAGGAAATTTTTGAAATTGCATGCTACATTTCCCAACAGTGGCATCCGAGCCAGGTCTATGCGTAGATGATATGCACGAGTAGAACACAAAGAATTGTGGGTGGTGATCTTCATACTGCTTACCACCAATGTCTTATTTTGATTCGGCGGTATTGTTGGATGAAGCAGCCTGGACCAACTTTACATGACCACGTTCATGAGACTGGTTCCACCGACAGACATGCAACTAGCTTTGCATAAAGGTGGCTGGCGGGCATCTGTTTCTCCAACTTTAGTTGAATCGAATTTGACTGTGGCCGTTCCTTGTTGAAGGTTAAAACAACAAACTTGTTAAGTCACCGTTGTGGTTTTGATGTGTAGGTAAGAACGGTTCTTGCTAGAAGCCCGTAGCAGCCACGTAAAACTTGCAACAACAAAGTAGAGGACGTCTAACTTGTTGTTGCAGGGCATGTTGTGATGTGATATGGTCAAGACATGATGTGATATACGTTATTGTATGAGATGATCATGTTTTGTAGAAGTTATCGGCAACTGGCAGGAGCCTTATGGTTGTCGCTTTATTGTATGAAATGCAAACGCCATGTAATTGCTTTACTTTATCACTATGCATTAGAGATAGTTGTAGAAGCAATAGTTGGTGAGGCGACCACGACGCTACGATGGGGATCAAGGTGTCAAGCCGGTGACAATGGAGATCACGACAATGCTTTGGAGATGGAGATCAAAGGCACAAGATGATGATGGCCATATCATGTCACATATTTTGATTGCATGTGATGTTTCTCTTTTATGCATCTTATTTTGCTTAGTACGACAGTAGCATTATAAGATGATCCCTTACTAAAATTTCAAGGTATAAGTGTTCTCCCTGAGTATGTACCGTTGCGACAGTTCGTCGTGCTGAGACACCACATGATGATCGAGTGTGAAAGGCTCTACGTTCACATACAATGGGTGTAAGACAATTTTGCACATGCGGAATACTCGGGTTAAACTTGACGAGCCTAGCATGTACAGACATGGCCTCGGAACACTGGAGACCGAAAGGTCGAACGTGAATCATACAGTAGATATGATCAACATAGAGATGTTCACCATTGATGACTACTCCATCTCATGTGATGATCGAACATGGTTTAGTTTATTTGGATCACATATCATTTAGATGACTTGAGGGATGTCTATCTAAGTGGGAGTTCTTAAGTAATTTGATTAATTGAACTTAATTTATCATGAACTTAGTCCTGATAGTATTTGCATATCTATGTTGTAGATCAATAGCTCGCGATTTAGCTCCCTTATTTTTGATATGTTCCTAGAGAAAACTAAGTTGAAAGACGATAGTAGCAATGATGTGGACTGGGTCTGTGATCCGAGGATTATCCTCATTGTTGCACAGGATGTCCTTGATGCACCGCTAGGTAACAAACCTGTTGCAGGAGCAGATAGAAACGTTATGAACGTTTTGCAAGCTCCATATGGTAACTACCTGATAGTTTAGTGCGACATAATTTGCGGCTTAGAACCGGGACTTCAAAAATTTTTTGAATGCCACGGAGCATATGAGATGTTCCAAGAGCTGAAATTGGTATTTCAGACTCATCCCCGTGTTGAGAGGTATGAGACCTCTGACAAGTAATTTGCCTACAGGATGGAGGAGAATAGCTCAACCAATGAGCATGTGCTCAGAATGTCTGGGTACTACAATCACTTGAATCAAGTGGGAGTTAATCTTCCAGATAAGATAGTGATTGATAGAGTTCTCTAGTCACTGTCACCAAGGTACTAGAACTTCGTGATGAACTATAATATGCAAGGGATAACGGAAAAGATTCCCGAGCTCTTCGCGATGCTGAAATCGGCGAAGGTAGAAATCAAGAAAGAGCATCAAGTGTTGATGGTTAACAAGACACTAGTTTCAAGAAAAAGGGCAAAGGAAAAGAAAGGGAACTTCAAGAAGAATGACAAGCAAGTTGCCACTCCCGTGAACAAGCCCAAAGCTACACCTAAGCATGAAACCGAGTGCTTCTACTACAAAGGGAATGGTCACTGGAAGCGGAACTACCCCAAATATTTGGCGGATAAGAAGGATGGCAATGTGAACAAAGGTATATATGATATACATGTTATTGATGTGTACTTTACTAGTGTTCATAGTAGCCCTGATACGTCTCCAACGTATCTATAATTTTGATTGTTCCATGCTATTATATTATCTGTTTTGGATGTTTTATATGCACTAATATGCTATTTTATATTATTTTTGGGACTAACCTATTAACCTAGAGCCCAGTGCCAGTTCCTGTTTTTTCCTTGTTTTAGAGTTTCATAGAAAAGGAATACCAAACAGAGTCCAAACGGAATGAAACTTTCGCGATGATTTTTCTTGGACTAGAAGACATCCAGAGGGCTTGGAGTGCACGTTAGGAAAACCACAAGGCGGCCACAAGGTTGGGAGGCGCGCCCAGGGGGGTAGGGAGCGCCCCCACCCTTGTGGGCCCCTCGTGACTCCACCGACCTATTTCTTCCGCCTACATATTCTCAAATATCCCAAAACCTTCCAGGGGAGCCACGAAACCACTTTTCCACTGTCGTAACCTTCTGTACCCGTGAGATCCCATATAGGGGCCTTTTCCGGCATCCCGTGGGAGGGGGATTCGATCACAGAGGGCTTCTACATCAACACCATTGCCTCTCCGATGAAGCGTGAGTAGTTTACCACAGACCTACGGGTCCATAGATAGTAGCTAGATGGCTTCTTCTCTCTCTTTGATTCTCAATACCATGTTCTCCTTGATGTTCTTAGAGATCTATTCGATGTAATACTTTTTTGCGGTTTGTTCGTCGAGATCCGATGGATTGTGGATTTATGACCAGCTTATCTATGAATATTATTTGAATCTCCTCTGAATTCTTATATGCATGATTTGATATCTTTGCAAGTCTCTTCGAATTATTGATTTGGTTTGGCCAACTAGATTGGCTTTTCTTGCAATGGGAGAAGTGCTTAGCTTTGGGTTCAATCTTGCAATGCTCGATCCTAGTGACAGAAGGGGAACCGACACATATTGTATTGTTGCCATCAAGGATAACAAGACGGGGTTTTCATCATATTGCTTGAGTTTATCCTGCTACATCATGTCATCGTACTTAATGAGTTACTCTGTTCTATGAACTTAATACTCTAGATGCAGGCAGGAGTCGGTCGATGTGTGGAGTAATAATAGTAGATGCAGGAAGGAGTCGGTCTACTTGATATAGACGTGATGCCTATATTCATGATCATTGCCTTAGATATCGTCATAAATTTGCGCTTTTCTATCAATTGCTCGACAATAATTTGTTCACCCACCATAATATTTTCTATCTTGAGAGAAGCGTCCAGTGAAACCTATGGCCCCCGGGTTTATTTTCCATCATATAATCTTCTATTTTCCATCATATAAGTTTTTGATCTACAATTTTAGTTTCCTATTTACTTTCTTTGCAATCTTTTACTTTCCATTCCATAAACCAAAAATACCAAAAATATTACTTTACCGTTTATCCATCTATATTAGATCTCACTTTGCAAATAATCATGAAGGGATTGACAACCCGTTTGTCGCATTGGGTGCAAGTTGGTGTTTGTTTGTGCAGGTATTCAGTAGCTTGTGCGTTGTCTCCTACTGGATTGATACCTTGGTTCTCAAAAGCTGAGGGAAATACGTACTCTACTTTGCTGCATCACCCTTTCCTCTTCAAGAGAAAAACCAACGCAAGTTGAAGAGGTAGCAGGAAGAATTTCTAGCGCCGTTGCCGGGGAGATCTACGCCAAGCCGAGACATACCAAGTACCCATCATAAACTCTCATCCCTCGCATTACATTATTTGCCATTTGCCTCTCGTTTTCCTCTTCCCCACTTCTAAAACGATTTTCGAAAAGATTCGCCTTTTCTTCGCCCCTCTTCCGTTCGTCTTCTCAGCTTGCTTTTTGTGTGCTTGTTTGTTGGATTGCTTGTTTTGTCACGATGGCTCAAGACAATACCAAATTGTGTGACTTTTTCAATACCGACAACAATGATTTTATTAGTACTCTGATTGCTCCCGCTACTAATGCGGAATCTTGTGAAATTAATACCGCTTTGCTGAATCTTGTTATGAAAGATCAAATTTCCAGCCTTCCCAATGAAGATGCCGCATCCCACCTTAATATTTTTGTTCATTTGTGTGATATGCAAAATAAAAAAGATGTGGATAATGATATTGTTAAATTGAAGCTATTTCCATTCTCACTTCGAGATCGTGCTAAAACTTGGTTTTCATCTTTGCCTAAAAATAGTATTGATTCATGGAATAAGTGCAAAGATGCTTTTATTTCCAAGTATTTCTCTCCAGCTAAGATCATCTCCCTTAGGAACGATATTATGAATTTTAAGCAACTTGATCATGAACATGTTGCACAATCTTGGGAGAGTATGAAATTGATGATACGAAATTGCCCTACTCATGGTTTGTATTTGTGGACGATTATACAAAAAAATTATGCCGGATTGAATTTTGCTTCTAGCAATCTTTTAGATTCGGCCGCGGGAGGTACTTTTATGGAAATTACTTTAGGATAAGCTACTAAACTCCTAGATAATATTATGGTTAATTATTCTCAATGGCATACCGAAAGATCTTCCACTAGTAAAAAGGTGCATGCAATTGAAGAGATTAATGTTTTGAGTGGAAAGATGGATGAGCTTATGAAATTATTTGCTAGCAAGAGTGCTCCTACTAATCCTAATGATATGCCTTTGTCTACTTTTATTGAGAATAACAATGAATCTATGGATGTAAATTTTGTTGGTAGGAATAATTTTGGTAATAACGCATATAGAGGTAATTTTAATCCTAGGCCGTTTCCTGGTAATTCCTCTAATAATTATGGTAATTCCTACAACAACTCTTATGGAAATTATAATAAGATGCCCTATGATTTTGAGAATAGTGTTAAAAAATTATAAGTTCGCAAAAGAATTTCAATGCTTTGATTGAAGAAAAATTGCTTAAGATTGATGATTTGGCTAGGAACATGGATAGAATTTCTCTTGATGTTGATTCTTTGAAACTTAGATCTATTACACCTAATATTGATATCAATGAGTCTCTCAAAGCCATGAGATTTTCCATTGATGAGTGCAAAGAAAGAGCCACTAAGATGCGTGCAAAAAAAGATTGGTTTGTAAAAGCGTGTTCTCTAGTTTCTGTGAGAATAATGGTGAAGATCTTAAAGTGATTGATGTGATTCCTATTAAATATTTGTTTTCCAATGTAAATCTTGATAAATATGGGATTGGAGATGAGTCAACTTTAGTTAAAAGGCGTCCCAATGATTCGGAGTTTTTAGATCTTGATGCAAAAATTGATAAAAGTGGGATTGGAGAGGTCAAAACTTTAGATAGCAATGAACCCACTCTTTTGGATTTCAAGGAATTTAATTATGATAATTGTTCTTTAATAGATTGTATTTCCTTGTTGCAATCCATGTTGAATTCTCCTCATGCTTATAATCAAAACAAAGCTTTTACTAAACATATCGTTGATGCTATGATGCAATCTTTTGAAGAAAATATTGAATTGAAGTTTCTATCCCTAGAAAACTTTATGATTATTGGGAACCTACTATTTAGATTAAGATTAAAGATTATGAATGCCATGCTTTGTGTTATTTGAGTGCTAGTGTTTCCACAATTCCAAAAACTTTATGTGATGTGTTAGGTTTCCGTGAATTTGATGGTTGCTCCTTAAATTTGCATCTTGCGGATTCCACTATTAAGAAACCTATGGGAAGGATTAATGGTTTTCTTATTGTTGCAAATAGTAATTATGTGCCCATAGATTTCATTGTTCTTGATATAGATTGCAATCCTACATGTCCTATTATTCTTGGTTTACCTTTCCTTAGAACGATTGGTGCAATTATTGATATGAAAGAAGAAAACATTAGATTTCAATTTCCTTTAAGGAAAGACATGGAACACTTACCTAGAAATAAAATTAAATTACCTTATGAATCTATTATGAGAGCCACTTATGGATTGCATGCCAAAGATGATAACACTTAGATCTATTCATGTTTTTTGCCTAGCTAATGGCGTTAAACAATAGCGCTTGTTGGGAGGCAACCCAATTTTATTTTAGTTTTTGCTTTTTAGGTACCATTTTGCAATAAATATTTCATCTAGCCTCTGTTTAGATGTGGTTTTATGTCTTAATTAGTTTTTGTGTGCCAAGTAAGACCTTTGGGATAGCTTACGGTGATAGTTGATTTGATCTTGCTGAAAAACAGAAACTTTTTCCCCGAGGAGATTAATTTTAATTTTTAGCATAAGTGCGATAAAATACTGATTCTTTTTGAAGAAGATTAATAACAAATTTCTTAGATCATCCTAATTTCTCAGGATTTTTGGAGTTACAGAAGTATTTGTAATCTCCAGATTGCTACAGACTTTTCTGTTTTTGACAGATTCTGTTTTTTGCGTGTTGTTTGCTTATTTTGATGCATCTATGGATGGTATCGGGGGGTATGAACCATGGAAAAGTTGGAATACAGTAGATATTACACCAATATAAATAAAGAATGAGTTCACAATAGTACCAAAAGTGGTGATGTATTATCTTATACTAACGGAGCTTATGAGATTTTCTGTTGAGTTTTGTGTTGTGAAGTTTTCAAGTTTTGGGTAAGGATTTGATGGACTATGGAATAAGGAGTGGAAGAGCCTAAGCTTGGGAATGCCCAAGGCACTCCAAGGTAATATTGAAGGACAACCAAGATCCTAAGCTTGGGGATGCCCCAGAAGGCATCCCTCTTTCGTCTTCGTCTATCGGTAATTTTACTTGAGGCTATATTTTTATTCACCACATGATATGTGTTTTGCTTGGAGCGTCTTGTATGAGTTGAGTCTTTGCTTTTTAGTTTTCCACAATCATACTTGCCGCACACACCTTTTGAGAGAGACACACATGAATCATGATTTATTAGAATACTCTATGTGCTTCACTTATATCTTTTGAGTTAGGCAAATTTGCTCTAGTGCTTCACTTATATCTTTTTAGAGCACGGCGGTGGTTTTATTTTATAGAAATTGATGAAGTCTCGCACTTCACTTATATATTTTGAGAGTCTTTAAAACAGCATGGTAATTTGCTTGGGTTATAAAACTAGTCCTAATATGAGAGGCACCCAAGAGGGATATAATAAAAACTTTCATATAAAGTGCATTGAATACTATGAGAAGTTTGATTCCTTATGATTGTTTTGAGATATGAAGATGGTGATATTAGAGTCATGCTAGTGAGTAATTGTGAATTTTAGAAATACTTGTGTTAAGGTTTGGGAGTCCCGTAGCATGCACGTATGGTGAACTGTTATGTAACAAAGTTGGAGCATGAGATATTTTTGATTGTCTTCCTTATGAGTGGCGGTCGGGGACGAGCGATTGTCTTTTCCTACCAATCTTTCCCCCTAAGAGCATGCGCGTAGTACTTTGTTTTGATGACTAATTGATTTTTGCAATAAGTATGTGAGTTCTTTATTACTAATGTTGAGTCCATGGATTATATGCACTCTCACCTTTCCGCCATTGCTAGCCTCTCTAGTACCGCGCAACCTTCGCCGTACCATAAACTCACCATATACCTTCCTCAAAACAGCCACCATACCTACCTATTATGGCATTTTCATAGCCATTATGAGATATATTGCCATGCAACTTTCCACCGTTCCGTTTATTATGCCACGCTCCATTATTGTCATATTGCTTTACATGATCATGTAGTTGACATCGTATTTGTGGCAAAGCCACCGTTCATCTTTTTTTATACATGTCGCTCTAGATTCATTGCACATCCCGGTACATCGCTGGAGGAATTCATATAGAGTCATATTTTGTTCTAGTATCGAGTTGTAATTTTTGAGTTGTAAGTAAATAAAAGTGTGATGATCTTCATTATTAGAGCATTGTCCCATGTGATGAAAAAAAAGAGAAAGGCCCAAAAAAAGAGAAGGCCCAAAAAAAGAGAGAAAAGAGAGAAGGGACAATGTTACTATCCTTTTGCCACACTTGTTCTTCAAAGTAGCACCATGATCTTCATGATAGAGAGTCTCCTATATTGTCACTTTCATATACTAGTGGGAATTTTTCATTATAGAACTTGGCTTGTATATTCCAATGATGGGCTTCCTCAAAATGCCCCAGGTCTTCATGAGAAAGCTAGTTGGATGTACACCCACTTAGTTTTCTTTTTGAGCTTTCATAAACTTATAGCTCTATTGCATCAGTTGCATGGCAATCCCTACTCACTCACATTTATATCTATTGATTGGCATCTCCATAGCCCGTTCACACGCTTAGTTGATGTGAGACTATCTCCTTCTTTTTTGTCTTCTCCACAACCACCTTCTATTCCACCTATAGTGCTATGTCCATGGCTCACGCTCATGTATTGCGTGTAAGTTCAAAAAGTTTGAGAACATCAAACGTATGAAACAATTGTTTGGCTTGTTATTGGGGTTGTGCATGATTTGAATATTTTGTGTGATGAAGATGGAGCATAGCCAGACTATATGATTTTGTAGGGATAAGCTTTCTTTGGCCATGTTATTTTGAGAAGACATAATTATTTTGTTAGTATGCTTGAATTATTATTGTTTTTATGTCAATATTAAACATTTGTTTTGAATCATACGGATCTGAACATTCATGCCACAATAAAGAGAATTACATGGATAAATATGTTAGGTAGCATTCCACATCAAAAATTCTGTTTTTATCATTTACCTACTCGAGGACGAGCAGGAATTAAGCTTGGGGATGCTTGATACGTCTCCAATGTATCTATAATTTTGATTGTTCCATGCTATTATATTATCTGTTTTGGATGTTTTATATGCATTAATATGCTATTTTATACTCTTATTTTTGCGAGTAACCTATTAACCTAGAGCCCATTGCCAGTTCCTGTTTTTTCCCTTGTTTTAGAGTTTCACGGAAAAGGAATACCAAGTGGAGTCCAAACGGAATGAAACTTTCACGACGATTTTTCTTGGACCAGAAGACATCCAGAGGGCTTGGAGTGCAAGTTAGGAAAGCCACGAGGCGGCCACAAGGTTGGGAGGCGTGCCCAGGGGGGTAGGGCACGCCCCCAACCCTTGTGGGCCCCTCATGACTCCACCGACCAATTTCTTCTGCTTATATATTCTCAAATATCCCAAAACCTCCCAGGGGAGCCACGAAATCACTTTTCCACCGCCGCAACCTTCTGTACCCATGAGATCCCATCTAGGGGCCTTTTCCGGTGTCCTACCGGAGGGGATTCGATCATGGAGGGTTTCTACATCAACGCCATTGCCTCTCCGATGAAGTGTGAGTAGTTTACCACAGACCTATGGGTCCATAGCTAGTAGCTAGATGACCTCTTCTCTCTCTTTGATTCTCAATACCATGTTCTCCTCGATGTTCTTGGAGATCTATTCGATGTAATACTTTTTTGCGGTGTATTTGTAGAGATCCGATGCATTGTTGATTTATGATCAGCTTATCTATTAATATTATTTGATTCTCCTCTGAATTCTTATATGCATGGTTTGATATCTTTGCAAGTCTCTTCGAAATATCGATTTGGTTTGGCCAACTAGATTGGTTTTTCTTGCAATGGGAGAAGTGCTTAGCTTTGGGTTCAATCTTGCGGTGCTCGATCCTAGTGACAGAAGGGGAACTGACACGTATTGTATTGTTGCCATCGAGGATAACAAGATGGGGTTTTCATCATATTGCTTGAGTTTATCCCGCTACATCATGGCATCTTACTTAATGCGTTACTCTGTTCTATGAACTTAATACTCTAGATGCAGGCAGGAGTCGGTCAATGTGTGGAGTAATAGTAGTAGATGCAGGAAGGAGTCGGTCTACTTGATACGGACGTGATGCCTATATTCATGATCATTGCCTTAGATATCGTCATAACTTTGCGCTTTTATATCAATTGCTTGGCAGTAATTTGTTCAACCACCGTAATATTTTCTATCTTGAGATAAGCCTCTAGTGAAACCTATGGCCCCCGGGTCTATTTTCCATCATATAATCTTCTATTTTCCATCATATAAGTTTCCGATCTACAATTTTAGTTTCCCATTTACTTTCTTTGCAATCTTTTACTTTCCGTTCCATAAACCAAAAATACCAAAAATATTACTTTACCGTTTATCCATCTATATCAGATCTCACTTTGCAAATAACCGTGAAGGGATTGACAATCCCTTTGTCATGTTGGGTGCAAGTTGGTGTTTGTTTGTGCAGGTATTCGGTGGCTTGTGCGGGTCTCCTACTGGATCGATACCTTGGTTCTCAAAAGTTGAGGAAAATACATACTCTACTTTGCTGCATCACCCTTTCCTCTTGAAGGAAAAAACCAATGCAAGGTCAAGAGGTAGCAAGCCCCTGGGTATTTGATACCGGTTCAATTGCTAAGATTTGTAACTCGAAACAGGAGTTGCAAAATGAACAAGATACTAGTTAAGGGCGAGGTGACGATGTGTGTTGGAAGTGATTCCAAGGTTGATAAGATCACCATCGCACACTCCCTTTACCTTCGGGATTAGTATTGAACCTAAAAAAATGTTATTTTGTGTTTGTGTTGAACATGAATATGATTGGATCATGTTTATTGCAATACGGTTATTCATTTAAGTCAAAGAATAATGGTTGTTCTGTTTACATGAATAAAGCCTACTATGGTCATACACTCAATATAAATGGTTTACTGAAATTCGATTGTGGTGATACACATATTCATAATATTGATGCCAAAAGATGCAAAGTTGATAATGATAGTGCAACATATTTGTGGCACTGCCGTTTAGGTCATATTGGTGTAAAGCGCATGAAGAAACTCCATGCAGATGGGCTTTTGGAACCACTTGATTATGAATCATTTGATACTTGCGAACCATGCCTCATGGGCAAGATGACTAAAACTCCGTTCTCCGGAAGAATGGAGTGAGCTAATGGCATATTTGTCGTGGTTTTGTCACGACAGATGTCCTAGTGCGAGGACTTAGTCGTGGAGCCATCGCAACGTAGTTAGCTTAAATGGGTTAAAGCGGGAAAAAAGGATGCAATGAGTTTATACTGGTTCGGCCCCTGCGGTGAAGGTAAAGCCTAATCCAGTTGAGGTGGAATTGCTAGGGTTTCGATGACCAGGGAGCGAATACGCTTTGCCTAGCTCTCGATCTATTGTTTCTTGTCCCTAAACCGCCGTCGGGTCATCCCTTTATATGCATAGGTTGATGCCCGGCGGTTCACAGAATCCCGACCGGCTCATAAACGTGTCCGGCTCTGTTTTTGCCTTTTCCTATCTTACAACTCAAGTTATACATCATATGGCGGTTTACATCTACGGGCCCTAATCCGCCTTTGGGCCCTGGGCCTTCGCGTTAGATCTCCTCCGTAAAGCGCCATACTCCTTATCTTCATGGGCTTCAATATGAATAACTCATTATGGGTATAACCCGACCCCTCCTGGGCGGTTTATACCCAGTAATTATATCCCCAACATTAGGCCCCAGATTGATTTGAACCTATTCATGTCAATCTTCAATACTTAGGAAAATTCCTCTTTCAGCACCTTCATGTAAACCTTGTAATCCGCCATGACGTCATCTTCCAAAATTATAATAAACCGCCATGACGTCACCTGTTTATTAAAAAACCATATATACCTCACCTTTATTACTGAGCCTTCGAAAATTGAGGCGACAGCTCTGTCAAATATCCATTTTTTGGGCTCCTCGATTTTCGCGCCTGTCGCTTATCCCTTCGCCTTATAAATAGGGACGGGGTCCCTTTCATTTTACCCTCTGTGCCTCTTCACATCGTCCCCCTCCTTGCGTCGACCTAGTGCTCGAGCTCTGCCGCCGCCGTCGACCTTCACCTCTGCCCCAACAACGGCCGCTGCATCAACCTGGTTCGACCATATTCTCGTCTGCATGCCTCCGCGTTCAACAGCCCTGGTGAGTCTTTCTTTGCTCTTCCCATAGATCTGTCATTAGGGTTTCTGCGAGTTCATCGAAGCTTAGTGTTGTTCTTCCCTGTTCTTCTCCGTTGCGTAAATGGCGACTTCAAATCTGATATTTTCCTGTGCAGTCATAATCGTAGTTTCCTTTTTCATCATTAGCGCATCCTCTTTGTATAGAAAAATCCCATCTAGATCTGATGAACTGCTTAAGCACCTATAATTTAGGTCTGAATATATTTTGATATGCTGACACGCTGCAGATCTGAAATTATCATATCAATCTGTAAAACATGTTTTTCATCACTTTAGATCTGTACTTTCCATACTGGCATAGGCGGTTTAACTTTATAGAATGATAATCCGCCAAGTACCATTAGTCCCCTCTTAAACCACTGATTTCTCGTCTTGATAACTATGATGACATCAACCTTCGGTTTAACACTTATATGCATTTCAACACCTGCTTTTTCACTTTTGACGGTTTATGCTTTGTCATTCATGAACCTTAAACCGGCTCAAACCTTCCCTCAGGTTCTGGATAAATGGCTAAGTCTTTTCATGCCTGCAACTGGGTTCCTTCCCGAGTTACTGAAGAAAAACTAAACGGGTGCATTGCAACCGGCGCCTTAGGAAAAAAGGACGTCATACACTAGAGAGCCCCTGGTCCAGAAAATCCTCCTGAACCCAAGGATGGAGAAGTGATTGTATTCGTTGATCACCTGGGTCGAGTGTTCAGTCCTCCCGGATCAAAAAATTTCCATGATGTGCTTGCTAGCTCCCAACTCCACCCTCAAGATATTGGACCTAACTCTGTGTCCAATATTTGTAATTTTCAAGTTTTCTGTGAGGCTTATCTGCAGGAAGAACCCACTGTTGAACTGTTCAGAGATTTCTTCTATTTGAACCGCCGTACTGAATTTACAGATGGGCCCAATACTGAACTTGGCGGGGTTTCAATCCAGAAGAGGAAAGATGTCAGTTTTCCTCATGCCAAACATCACACTCACCCAAAAGATTGGAACCAGACTTGGTTCTATTGCCGAGATACGTCTCGTGCTGAAGAAAATCCTCTGCCGGGTTATCGTGCTCACCGGCTTACCAATACACATCCATTCCCTCAAAGGCTGACTGCAAAGGAACAGGCCAACTACGCACCACAACTTTCAAAGCTCAGAGCCTTTGTTGCGAATGGTTTAACAGGTGTTGACTTTGTTCGCCGCTGGATATCCTGGAGCATTCTGCCTTTAAGCCGTCGCCCCGGTTTAATGTGTGAATATACAGGGGACTTGAAAGATCCTCAATGGCATATCGACATACAGCTAACTGAGGCTGAAATTACAGAAGCTATTAAAAAGATACTGGATGAACTGGTGGCTGTCTGCAGCAAAACAGGGCTTAGTCGCTTCTGCGTTTCCAATAAACCGCCAGCTGTAAGAATTATATAACTCTTGTTTTAATCCGGTCCTTTTATATATTCCCTTATAACCTTTGTAATCTTTGACAGGGTGATGATACGTTCTGGAAGAAAAAAACACAAGATAAACCGGCAAAAACCCCTCGTGTCAAGACTAAGGCCACCAAGAAGCCTGCTAAAAATAAAACTGCTGACTCCGACGAGTTAAACATTGATGCTGATGATGACAATCATGAGACAGAGGTAGAACTTGATTCACTTGGTTCCTTTTTCATACATCTCATTGACAATAATTATTATCAGGAGGACGCAGAGGCTAGCCAAGCTGGTGATGTAGAGGTAATTATTCCTTCCTCCGGCTCAGAACCTCTACCAACTCTGAAAACCCGTCAAGCAAACCGAAAGTAAGATTTTCTCACCCTCTAGCTCACATGGATCCAAATTTCTTTTGAAGAAACAGCAACACGAAGCTCGCCGCACAACTCAGCATAGCAGCCATGTGGTAACTTCTTTCGGTTTACCGAACACACCGGTTCGTAAACGTCGCCCAGAGGTCTCTTATAATTCTGACCCACATTATCCTAAGGCGGGTTATTTCGGCAACCTCTTACTCCATCTGATTCAAATTATCAGGGAACTTCCCATTCCTCTTCTGGCGAATCAACAGAAATGCAACTTCCAACCCTCAAGACGGTTCCTGGGTGAGTTATGCTTTAAATTTACCCTTAACACCTTATGTTTGCTTGATGTACTGACCTGTATACTTGTTCTTCTCAGTGCCAAGCCTAGACCTAGCAAAAAGGCCAAATTGAATAAATCGGCTTATGACAATGTGGTCACTGAACCGGAGAGAACTCCAGAACCGGAAGAAGCCAATGCTGACGCCATGCTTGATGATCCACCACCGCAAGATCATGACTTTTTAGTTGAACAAGTGGAAGTTGATCCAACGGGCTATGCTGATAAACTGACAAGCCCGGTCCGAGCTGCTAATAAACCGTCAAGTCCAGTCAAGGCTGCTGATGACAAGGCAGATGATATTATGATTACCGGCTTCGGTCACACCACCCCTGACAATCCTGTCGCTTTATCAAAGCATAGTGCCAAGGAAGAATTTTCTGCTATGGACAAAGGCAAGTGGAATACAGATTTGTCAAGCTACGCCCACCTCAACGCCCAAGACATTCATTCTGGGTTTTTAAACCGCCTGTACACAAGCTGCGACTATGAAGCCGGTTTAGTGAACCTGATGAAGGAGCGATATGAGGTAAATACTGTTTAACTCTGCATAACTGTTTCTCTCTTGTGTCCAATTTCTAATATCAACTCCAGTAGCCCCCAAGGGCCGGTTTATGATATCAATGTAAACCCGGACTTTGTAATACTTCAACTTTGATTGCATAGCCCCCAAGGGCCGGTTTATTATTTCAAGATGAACCGGGACTTTTACCCTGCCAAATTTCTTGTTGAATATCTTTGTACACCAATCATCCACTAAGCTGATTAATGGAAGAATACCCATAATGTTAACTTTGAGGAAATATACATTAGCCCCCAAGTGCCAAGAATAATACTTGTATTGAGCTTGGGACTTGTAATTTTTTTGTGACAATAAGCAAATAGGCATTAGCCCGCAAGTGCCAATTGTATAACCTGCTATGTGCTTGGTACTTCAAATATGTGCTGCCAACTCATGATATGTATGTCTCTTACAGGCTGAGCTGAGCAAGAAGGAATCCCAAACCGCTGATCTTTAAGAAAACATCAAGTCCCAACAAGCAGAAACCTCCAAAGCCAAAGAGGAGCTGACAAGTGCCTTAGTAGCCATGGAAAAGCCGAAGGAAAGTTTCAAGAAGGAGCGGGCGGGTTGGGACATAGAGAAAGCCACATTGCAAAAGAGGGCTGAGGATGCAGAAGCAGCCCTTAATCCGGTGGTAGAAGAGCTGACTGGTTTGAAGCGCCAAATAAATGCCATGACTTCTGCTGTTTTTGGTAAAGAACCTCTTCCTAAGCTTTACACATGTATTATCCCATAAACTGCCGGTTTACCACTGTTTGTAATGATGCATGATCTCGCATTACTCATCTTGGCTCCGACATGCAGAAGAAATTAAAGTCTGCCTATACTCTTATAGAGCAATTATATACCAGTGCACAACGGATCATCTGCACCGCCTCTCATAACAAACCGCCCCCAACCTTGATCAAGGAAACCTTAGAGAGGTTGTCAATGTTGCCTGCCCGGTTTGAAGAGTTAAAAAGATCAGCCACAAGGGCAGGTGCTCTGACCACACTAACCCGTGCCAAAGCGTGGGTACCTGATCTTGATCCAGCGGATGTGGGTAATGGCTATCCAAGCTTAAAGGTGGATGGATCAGATTTTGATAATGATGACCTCTGAGCTTTGACGAAGGAAATGCGCCCCTTGGCTAGCAAATTGGCTGAAGAGACCGATCTTTCGCATTACCAGTCGATTTACGATGCCGACAACAAGCGGGTTAATGCGCCAACCTATGATGTACAAAATCTTATTCCGCCAATCCGTAAGTATACCTACGCCCCTGATGTTGAACCCTCCACACTTATAAGTGATGAAGCTGTATTCCAAGCCTTAACTGGGATCGATTGGGCAACCATTGACTTCTAGCCACTGGGTGGAGAGGAGGATGAAACGGCACAGGATGATCCACAACCGTCAAGTCAGCCCGGCGAAGAGTCATGAACCGGAGGCCGGTTTAGCTTTCAGCATACTGCAACACTTGTCGAAAACAATTATCCTTTTGGGCATGAAGCGCCTTGTAATAGGCTAGTTTAAACACTTGGTCTACTATGCCATCGTGCATATTCACTTTGCATGACACTGTTAATCCGCAATGATTATGCTATGTCTGCTTATGATCCTTAGCACTTTTAATCAACCTGTTTCTGCATACAACAAGTTTAAAATGTCCTGGTGAGTTAGTTTACGGCTTTTGTCGTTTTGAGAGCAACCCACCTCGAAGCCTTTGAGAGAGAAATCCTTCCGAGGACAAAGCCCAAACACCGAGAGCCAAAGAGTGTTAGGCATCACTGAAGTCTTTCTATCTGTAACACCTGAAGAGTTATTACACTTGAGGACTGTGTATCCTCCAGCCGGTTAGGCGTCGTGTTCTGAGCATCCAAGAGTCATTGTGGATTGCCGGTGAACGAAGTCTGTGAAGGTTCGGAAGTCTACCTTGAAGACTTACCAGAGTGATTGGGTGAGGACTGTGTGTCCTTAGCTCAAGGGGAATAAGGTGAAGATGCGGTCTTCTGAGTTGAATCTCAGCCTCCCTAACCAGACGTACAGTTGTCACAGCAACTGGAACTGGTCCAACAAATCCCGTGTCTTCAACAAGTGACTAGTTCTATCCCTTCCCTCCTTTACTTTGAGTTTGTCTTCGTGAAGTCATTGCTTATTTGTCTTATCTGTTTGACTTCATTGCTTGACTACTTTCATTGATTGGCTTCGTACTATCTTCCATCCTGATCCTTACTACCTAGCTGCTATTAGTCTTTGTACGTTCACATTATTGCATACTTGACTATGGCTTGCTTGTTGTAGTTTATCTTCCGCTGCATATCAATTAGGTCATTTCTATTGTGTGTCTTTGAAACTTCCATGTTTTGAAGACTTTGATAAAAATCGTCTATTCACCCCCCCTCTAGTTGATAACTAGCACTTTCAATTGGTATCAGAGCAAGGTACTCCCTTGTTCTGTGTGATTCGGTTTAGCCACCTGGAGTTTAGCTATGTCGACTGCAGGGATAATCAAAGTCTCCGCTGCTTGCCCCGTGTTTGATGGAACTGAATATCCCTACTGGAAGAATAAGATGCGCATGCATCTTGAAGCCATTGATGTCGACCTCTGGTATGTCGTCAAGAACGGCGTTCCAAAAACTGGTGAAGGTGTCACCCCTGCTGATGTCAAGAAGTTCATTCAACTGGACTCGACTGCAAAGAACATCATCTGTGGTCATCTGACCAAAGGATAGTATGGCCGTCTGAGTGCTCTGGAAACATCAAACTAGTCTGGGACTGGCTATCCAAGGTCAACGAAGGCGTCTCAACTCAGAGAGATCAAAGGATCAGTGTTCTTCGCAACCTCTTCAACCGCTTCAAGAGAAACGAAAATGAAAATGTCCAGCTCACGTTTGATCGCCTCACCGACACCACAAATGAGCTTCAGGCTCTCGGCACCACTGAGATCACCAAGCATGAAATCGTCAAGACGCTGTTGAGATCTCTTGATAGCTCCTTTGACACCCTTGCCCTCATGATACAAGAACGTCCTGACTTCAAGACTCTCGATCCGTCTGATATACTTGAGAGGCTCAACACACATGAGTTCCAGCTTTCTGAGAAAAGAGATATCTATGGCCCCAACTATGGCCGAACTCGTGCTTTGAAGGCAAAAGTTGTTTCCTCATCTGAAGAAGAAGAATCTGACTGCAGTTCTGATGATCCTGATGACATTGGAAGGGAACTTGCTATGCTTGTGAAGAAGTTCCAGAAATTCACCAAGAAGAAGGGCTTCAGAAAGTCTTCATGATCCAGTTCAAGGAATGATGAAGCTTCCACTCAAGACAACAAGAAGACAACATGTCACAAGTGTAAGAAGCCTGGGCACTACATCTTTGAGTGTCCTCAGTGGGACAACGAGAAGAAGAAGAAGAAGAGCAAGGAATATGACTCTGATGACAAGAAGAAGAAGAAATCTTCAAAGTCTTCTTCCAAGTCCTCATCAAAGTCTTCATCTCATAAGAAGAGCTCATCTGGCAAGGCTCGTGCTTTTGTTGGCAAGGAAATGGATTCAGAGGAGGAGTCTGCTTCTGAGGAGGCGGAGGTGGAATCTGAAGCTGAGTCCGACTCTGGCGTTGCAAGTCTGGCTCTAGCCACAGCCTACGTTGCCAAGTCCATCTTCAACACTGAAGACAATGACTCCCACTCCAACGCTGATGGTGACAAGGACGATCCTGCTCCCACCTACTGCTTCATGGCACACGGTGCCAAGGTAAAATCACGCGATGCTTACTTTCAAACATCAAGTGAAGATGACTCTGATTGTGAATCTAAACCCAGCTACAAAACACTTGCTAAAATTGCTACTGAACAACAAAGGGCTATGGAACATACTCAAAAACTGTTAGACAAAAGCGATGACCTGTTGGACGCGGAAATGACACGTTCACAGTCCTTACTTGAAGACATAAAAAATCTTCATGCTAAGTATCAAGAACTTGAAAGTCTTCATGAGACGCTCTCAACCACTTATGAAAAGCTTTCCTATGATTATCTTCAAAGGAAGCAAGAGCTTGAGAAATTGAAAGCGACTCATGAAGATCTTCAAAAAGAGAATAAGTCATTTCACGCTCAACAGATCAGTTCCGCTCAGGATGGATTTGAACCACCATGTTTAAAGTGCATTGAGCATAATAATGCTACCTCTGTTGCTGAATGTTCAAATGCTGCTACTGTTGCTTTATCTTCAACTACTGATGTGGCAACTAATCCCTCTGCTAAGGATACCACTACTATTGCTGATGAAAATGCTAGGTTGAAGACACTGCTTGAAACAGGGATGTATAAAAGTCTGAAAGGACATTAGACACTTTGTGATGTCCTCAAAAAGCAGATTCTGAACCGAAACCCTAGGAAAGAGGGTGTTGGGTTCGAGAGGAAAATGAATGCTGATGGTTCCTACTGGAAGCCTGAGCAGTATCCCAAAACCACATGGGTTGCTGCAAAGGAACCTTCAGTGGATCCATCCACTTTATCTGGCTTTACCTGTGCAAATCCTATTATTATTGATGAATCCTTTGATGCAAACTATAAACTGTTCAAAAATCATAATGGTGAAGTGTTTGCCAGGTATATTGGTACTAACTGCAGGAATGGACCACCTATGAAGAAGATCTGGGTTCCCAAAAGCTGTCTTGAGAATCTTCCAATGAATGTCATCATGACACCACCTGGGAAGAAGACAAACCCCAGACCAAAGGCATCATATGGTCCAACAGCTTCATATGAATACAGGACTCACTTGAGTCACGCTAACGCCAATGTTTTGCAGGGAAACTGTACTCAAACTTATGAATATGAACGTGTGTCCTCAAACCGCCATGTTCATAGGACTAAGAACTTTTCTGCTTATTCATATGAGTATCATTCATCTCCTGCAAGGCTATTTGCTAGGGCTTCAAAGCCGAAATTCTCAGATGCTGCACTTAGACTCATTGCTTCTAAACCACCCCTGAAGATGTGGGTGGTGAAGAAGAATTAACTCTCTTTTGCAGAATATGGTCTCCAGCCAGCAATCAAAGGCGTCCGATATTATTGCCGGGGACCTAAAACACAAAGGGACGCATGATAAAATGACTCACTATGTATTCCACATATGAATCGTTTACCTCTCATACTGTGTGTTCTAACATTCATCTATGCTGTGATAATCCTAGTGTGCGTCAAATGCTTATGCTTCACAACATACCTTGTGAAGCCTATCCTCCTAACTGCACTGTAGGGTATGACACCTCGTGCTTCAGAATGGATTATGGACAGCGGATGCACTAATCATATGACTGGTGATTGAAGTCTTCTCATGGACTCAACCTTACGTCCATCCGACAAGAGTCAAATCACATTTGCTGACACTGGTAAAGGCAAGGTATTGGGTCTAGGTAGAGTTGCAATCTCAAAGGATCAACACATGGATAAAGTGATGCTTGTTGAATCCCTTGGATTCAACTTAATGTCTGTCTCAATTCTTTGTGACTTAAACATGATTGTGATATTCGAAAAATATCGTTGCCTTGTACTAATGGAATCTGACAAGTCTCTAGTCTTCGAAGGGTATAGGAAAGGTGATCTATACATGGTAGATTTCTCAGCAGGTCCACAGCTTGCCGTATGTCTTATTGCAAAAGCTTCAGAATGCTGGCTCTGGCATCGAAAGCTGGGGCATGCTGGCATGAGGAACTTACACACACTTGTCAAGAAGAAGCATGTCATAGGCATCGAAGGTGTCAAGTTCAAGAAAGATCATTTGTGTGGTGCCTGCGAAGCTGGAAAGATGACGAGGGCCAAGCACCCCTCGAATACAATCATGACGACATCTCAACCCTTCGAGCTGTTGCACTTGGACTTATTTGGCCCTACTCACTACTCTACCCTCACAACAACAGCGTGTCTCTATGGCTTCGTCATTGTTGATGACTACTCAAGATATACATGGGTGCACATAATTCTCTACAAGACTGAAGTACAAGATGTCTTCAGACGATCGTCAATCGAGCAATGAACAACTATGGCATCAAGATCAAGCATATCAGAAGTGATAACGGCACTGAATTCAAGAACACCGGGCTTGATCTTTATCTGGATACAATGGGAATCACTCATGAGTTCTCTGCCCCATACACACCTCAGCAAAATGGCATTGTAGAGCGCAAGAACAAAACCCTCATTGAGATGGCTCGAACAATGCTTGACGAATACAAGACACCAAGAAAGTTCTGGCCCGAAGCTATTGATACAGCTTGTCACATCATCAACCGTGTTTACATCCACAAGCTTCTGGGGAAAACATCCTATGAGCTCCTTACTGGCAAGAAGCCAAATGTTAGCTACTTCAGAGTCTTTGGTGCAAGGTGCTGGATCAAGGATCCCCATCACAAGTCAAAATTCGAACCCAAAGCTCATGAAGGCTCATGCTCGGTTATGGAAAGGATTCGCACTCTTACAGAGTCTTCAACCTCTTCCACTACAAAATCGTTGAAACTGTGGACTTGTGATTTGATGAAACCAATGGTTCACAACAAGAGCTCCTGCGAAGCACATTAGATGAAGCTCCTTCCAGCAAATCCATCAAGCTGATGGGAACTGGTGAAATCATGACCTCTAAAGCACAGCCTGAAGAGGAACTTATCATTTCTGCACCAAACCAACCTGAAGACAATGCTTAGACCGAACACAATCCTCCCAATGATGACAATGATCAGCATGAGCAAGGGCTTCGTCCAGTTCATCCTCGTGTTGCAAATGAAGTACAAATTGAGAAGATAATTCATAGCATCAATGCACCTGGTCCACTTACTCGCTCAAGAGCAACACAGTTAGCAAATTTCTATGGGCATTTTTCATTTGTATCAATATCTGAACCCAAGAAAGTTGCTGAAGCCTTTATGGAACCTGAATGGATTCAAGCCATGCAAGAAGAACTTCAACAGTTCAAGCTAGAATAATGTTTGGGAACTTGTCAAGCGCCCTGACCCTCGCAAACATAACATTATTGGCACTAAATGGATATACCGGAACAAACAAGATGAGCATGGTCAAGTCGTCAGAAACAAAGCACGTCTGGTGGCTCAAGGATATACTCAAATTGAAGGAATTGACTTGGATGAAACATTTGCTCCGGTGGCTAGGCTTGAAGCTATTCGCATCCTGCTAGCCTATGCTAATCACCACAACATCTTGCTATATCAAATGGATGTGAAGAGTGCTTTCCTCAATGGCAAGATTGAAGAAGAAGTGTATGTTGCTCAACCACCTGGCTTTGAAGATCCAAAACATCCTGATATGGTGTACAAACTAAACAAAGTATTGTATGGCCTTAAACAAGCTCCTCGCGCTTGGTATGATACAATCAAAGACTTCCTGAAGAGCAAAGGCTTCAAACTAGGATCCCTCGATCCCACACTCTTCACGAAGACATATGATGGTGAATTGTTTGTATGCCAAATATATGTGGATGACATAATCTTCGGCTGCACCAACCAGAAGTATAGTGATGAGTTTGGATACATGATGCAAGAGCAATATCAGATGTCCATGATGGGTGAGCTGAAGTTCTTCCTTGGTCTTCAAATTCGTCAGCAAAGGAATGGCATTTTCATATATCAAGAAAAATATCTCAAAGACTGTCTGAAGAAGTTCGGCATGCAAGATTGCAAAGGCTACACGACGCCAATGCCAGCCAAACATCATCTTGGTCCCGACGACAATGGTAAAGAGTTCGATCAAAAGGTATACCGCTCCATGATTGGTTCGTTACTTTACCTATGTGCATCTAGGCCAGATATTATGCTTAGTGTTTGCATGTGTGCTCGATTCCAAGCGGCACCAAAGGAATCGCATCACTTAGCTGTGAAGCGAATTCTTAGATATTTGGCTTACACCCCAACACTCGGATTATGGTATCCAAAGGGCTCAAGATTTGATCTGGTTGGATTCTCGGATGCTGATTATGCTGGTGACAAGGTGGATCGTAAGTCTACATCAGGAACATGTCACTTTCTGGGACGATCACTTGTCTGTTGGTCTTCAAAGAAGCAAAGCTGTGTATCACTCTCAACTGCTGAATCTGAATACATTGCTGCTGGATCTTGTTGTGCTCAACTTCTATGGATGAAGCAAACTCTCAAGGACTATGGCGTCAATCTGAAACAAGTACCTCTCTTCTGCGACAATGAAAGCGCCATCAAGATTGCCAACAATCCAGTTCAACACTCGAAGACAAAGCACGTTGAAATTCGTCATCACTTTCTCAGAGATCATGTCATGAAGAAAGATATTGACATCATTCACGTCAACACTGAAGAGCAACTGGTAGATATCTTCACAAAGCCCTTGGATGAGAAAAGGTTTTTCAAGTTATGGTGTGAGCTAAATATCTTGGAATCCTCAAATGTCCTGTGATCAGGCACACATCCTAACACTTATGCATGTTGATGACTTAGATGTGCAACACACGAAGTAAAGTATATCTTCAATCAATGAAGACTTACATCTGAGTGTGAATACATTAACGTGGAATTTGACTTCGGAGCGCCACGATAATTGTGCGCCGTGTCTGGGTCCAATACTTTCTAAACGGTGGGTAATGCCACCACCAAATTTCTTGGTTTGAAGTGTTCCACTCATGGCGTTATTGTTGAATATCTTCGCATTTGATTTGACTTCAAAATTTCAACTAATGTTCATGATTCACTTCACTATGTTGATTTGATTGCTTTTTCATATATATATATATATATATATATATACTAGTATTCTGTCCTCTACAACATTCACTTATAGCTATGTCTTCATTGTTGAATCTTTTGAACTAAGTGAATGTGATCGGACCCTAATCTCTCTATGCTTACTATCTCAAACTCTATCTGTCCAAATCATATGCATTCTATTGAAACTGTCGAATGTCTTCTCTGCATCCTTGTCAGCAGAAGACACAGAGACAAACATTAAGTCTGCCAAATGATACATCCTTATTGACTAAAATCCGGAGAAGCCGGAACGACCATCCGACAAACTTGGCGGGCGTGGGAACGTGGGACAACTCTGAGTATGTTGCATGTTTGCCACGTGTTCCTCAGATGTGAACAGGCAGGGGCACCTGCGTAATTGCGCTGTGCTGCACACCTTCTTATAAATACGTGCCCCCTGCGGTCAAGAAAACCTTCTTCCACCTCTCCACCTCGTCAAAACCCTAGCGCCACCGCTAGCTCTCGACGACGCCGGTGACGAAGCGCTTAGCTGCCGCGACTTCTCTAACGCTGTCCTCACGCCGGCCGCGGGCATCGTCCTCTCCGCCGCCGCCGTAGGTGTCCTCCGTCGCCAAGTTAGGGCACGGTGGATTGAACTGCTCGGTCTCCTATTCATCCCATATAGCAGTTCGTCGTGTGGTAAATATAACTCTATTTTTACCAGCTTTTTGATCCTCAATGATTCATCCAATTTACCAAAATTGGTTTCTGTCTATACAAAGTTAGATCTATTCTGTCTGCATCTCATACTGCCTAGTATATTCACTTAAGCTTCATATCTAGTTAGATTCCTCACTTGTACTTATTCACGGATTCGTACAAATCTGGAACCAACTCTCAACATATAAGTGAATGTCTTTGCAACATGAGGTCAATGTCTTCAAACTGATTTATCTTCAAAATCTTCTGAGAATGCATATGACCTCTTCCCCTTCCCTCGCATCTCTAATGCTGTCACAGGTACATGTCCGTGGGAGAATCCCTAGGTTCTCATAGTCTGCATTCGTTTGCAGAATTCTTACAGAAACACATTGAATCTACCGAAGCCAGTTCCTGTCTGACCAGCAAGCGAAAGCCTTTGAAGCCTTTGAACATATTGAAACCATTCAGTTTGAAGTTCATGGCTACGGAGAAATCTGTAAGGAAGGGTGGCAGACAGCGTCGAGGGGGGACATCAAAGGATCTGCCTGATGATCTTGCAGAACTTTACAAGACAGATCCTGAAGAGGATTATAATCAGCGCAAGACACGAATCCAATGGATTCGACGCTATTGGGTTGAACAATGGTTCAAGTACAAGTTCGTGACCCAGGAGTACGCTGAGAAGAATGCTATCAAGAGTCCTTGGGGTGATATTCTCTATCGAGGCCTTCCCCCCAAGAACAAAGCTGAAGCCATTGCACAAGAATTCTATCCTTGTATGGTCCGTGGACCACAGCCTGAAGATGTCGACCCATCATCATTGCTCTGGTGTCGTGGCGACAATCTCTTCAAGCACAACTTCTAGTATGCAAAGTCTTCGGCAAAGGAAAACAAGAAGTCATGGGGTTTAGACTTCAATCCTGGTCCCTCCGCTCCCCGTGATGATGGCACACGTGAAGCGGAAGAAAATAGAATCGGCCCATTTTCAAACCTTGATGGCCTAATCTCATATGTCTTGGTACAAGGTGCTAAAGTGGATCATTCTGATAATGATGTTGATTCTGATGAAGCCCCAGCTCCTCCTCCAAGGCCGCAGAAGCCAAAGAAAATTAAGGCTTCAACATCAGCTGCACCTCCAAAAGCTTCTCGTGTGAAGCCACCGGCCACTGCACCTCCTGAAGACAGTGTGCAGTCTGAAGATTTTTCACGCATCTCCAAGAAGAAGGAGAAGAAAAAAGAAAATCGTCAAGAGTACTGATCAGACTCTGACTCCTGCTGCCATTCTGCGTGAAGAGCACATTGATCTGTCCAGCGATGACGATCTTGCAGATGATGCTCTTGAGCAACTGATCAAGAGCAAGGAAGAAGCTGAGATCTTCAACAACTTGCCTCTCTTTGACGTGGCAATCATCCATAACTTCATTGATGAGTGGTTTGACACACCAAATCTCAGCTTTGATGACTTGCAACTTCCCATTGGCCTCAGCGTCGCCTTCAATGGCGCCATTGCTTATGAGCTAGCTATTGCTCAGCGCATCGTCGAACTGAAGCACAAGATTGACTATGAAAAGGCTCAGTTCAAGAAGCATGTGGCCACGCTCAACGTGCAACATGTCAAAAACTTCAAGATCATGCTGCACGAGCTCAAAGAAGCCTTTCACAAGAAGCGTGAAGAAGCTCGAGGCTCTAGAGAGCGCATGAAGGGTCTGGCTGACAAGTGTGTGCTTGCCTACAATGAGGCAGAGAAGTGCAAGGCTCTTGGTCGTCCTGGCATCGACCACAGGATGGCTGCAAAGAAGAAGAAATCGAGTGTCCAATCTGCACCTTCAAGGCAAGATGAACCTCGCATTGTCTTCCCAAGCAGCATGACTGGCTCAAAGCCAAAAGTCACGTCAACCGCTTCAGAACAGAAGAAGACGAGGGCGGCAGAGGCTGAAGCCAGAAAACGGAAAACCTCAGAAGCCTCTGATGTTGCTCCCTCCAAGAAGAAGCGCAAGACCAAGAAAAATCAGGCTGCTCCCATAGAGCCCCTTGTTGTTGAACCCATCTCAGTGGTTCGTCCTGCATCTGCAACCCAAGAACTACGAATGACTGTTCATGAGCCTGCTTCCACAGAGGCTCCTGAAGCTGAAGAGATTCCAGCAGTTGATCCCATCACTGCTGAAGACATTGGTCACCATGAAAATGTTGAAGATGATGAAGTTCTTCCTCAAATTGAATACAATGTGGTATTATCGCCTGTTCATACGAACATCAAAATCATCAGCATTGGTCGTCCTCTGACGCCAATTGCTCAGGATGCATCATGGGCTGATCGCCAGCAACAACAAGACTCCCCCAGTACTCCCCAACAACAACAAGTCACACCATCCGTGCAAGTTGAAGAGGATGAGGACCTGCCTACTCCATCTCCAAAGGCGTCGCCTGTATTACAAAGGCTTCGTAAAGGACCAAGGCCTCAAGTCCCTCTTCCGAGCGTTCCAGAAGGAGAAGTGCACCATCAACCTGTTGCATGTCAAGTGTTTTCAGAAGCCACTCCAACTATGAATGTCTCCGTGTCTGAAGCCCTAGTGGCTGAAGAAATCCGGCTGCATCAGCCGATGAAAAACTTCAAGAAGAACATGTCCCTACTCCCCCCATTCCTGAAGAAGTTGTTCATGAAGTGAACATGTCTGTGCCTGACCCTCCAGCTCATCAAGTGGAGGTTGAAAACCTTGAGGCTGCCACCACCAACACCAATGAAGCAAATGACATAGTCATGGCTGAAGCTAATGTGGAGCTTGTCCCAAGCACCGTGCCAGAAGTCAATGCTGAGAATGCTCCTGAAGCATCTGATGTGCAGCCCGAAGCCACTGTTGCTGCCACTGCTCCTGTTCCGCCACCAAGGCTCTATACAATTGAGCAAGCATACAACCATCGCAAGCTAATCACAGTAAGATGGCCCGTTCTGGTCCCTCCGCCTAATGTCTCTGGTCCTTAGTTTGACTATCACATTGAGCATAGGCCTCAGGTCCAGAAGCCAAAGCCAAGACTGCCAAGGTTTCCTGGTACTGCCACATCTGTAGGGTCCTTCAATGCAAATGGCTTCAAAAGCCACAACACATTCTTTGAAAGCTGAAAGAACCCCTACACAAGGCCAAGAATATCATCAGATCATCTCTGGAGTCATCAGCAACGAAGCTATTACTCCTGTGTTCTATATGATCAAGGGCGCATTTTCCCTCATATGCGCCTCGACACTGAATCCATTGCTGGACTGCCATGCTTAGAAGAAGCACTTGACTGCTTTCGTGATGCTGGTCTGCTCAGCTTTGTGACAGACAAAGAACATTGGAATGAAGAACTACTGCTTCAATTCTATGCTACGCTCCACATTCGCGGTTATAACAGAGATACAAAGACATGGGTTCTCGAGTGGATGACAGGAAATGTTCATCATGAAGCCAAAGCTCTTGACATCATTGAGCTTACAGGTCTATCCACTCCCGGAGAGCTATATGAACCTGGTTGTCAAAACCACCGCAATGCACTGGAGAGCATCTTCCATAAACTAGAACCAAACATGAGCCAGATGTTGAGCATGATAAAGCCTTTGCCACGTGATGCTGAATATCCAAAAGGAGTTCTTTGTTGATGACCTTGAGTATCTGCCGCGCACCATATATCACATCATCAGGCGGACTCTATGGCCGATCAAAGGACATTCATCAGCTGCAAAACTTGAAGGAGCCATGAAGACATTGGTCTTTTACATCCTCAATGGCATCAGCTTCAATGCACAAGATTTCTTCCTCAGGCAACTGGCTGCATCTGGATTTGACCTTTTCGGACTAAAATTCTATGCTCCATGGGTCATGCGCCCCATCAAGCAACATTCTGCTATCAACTATCAACCCTCTGCTCGCAATCATGTGATCTTTCTACCAGAGGTTGATATGTTAGTTGAAGCCATATACCCTGAACCTGCCAAGAAGCCTCTTAGTCTTCAAAATGCTGAACGCCAAAGCTTCACTCAGCCTATGGAAGGAGTCCAAGCCGTAACTCGTGTCTATCCAATGGCTGGAAACACTCGTCTACCTCATCGTGCGCCAACTGAAGCTACTGAGAGCACAGTTGCTCAAAGGCCTCGGAAGCGCTCTCGGGTCCTAAATGACCGAGAACTTCTAGTGTCCCTACATCAGAAACAAGATAAGCATCATTTTTGGCTCAAGCGTCAGATGCAAAGCCTCTTGGTGGATGTAAATCGCATTATCATGGAAGAGTTTGACCCTGCTCAGTGCTGAAGCAGATCTTCAAGACGATGGCTTCACTGAAAGATTCAAGTTTGACTCCACTCCTCCACAGAATGTTGTCCTACGAAGAACTCCATCTCTTGAAGACTCTGACTATTCCTCCTCCGCGGCAACTGTGCATGCAAATATGATCGATGATGAAGATGATGCTACCTCCACCCCCACTTCTGCATGCATCGACACTGCACCAAGTTTGTCTGCACCGCCAAACAACAACGACAACCCTACTGCTTCACCTACTCCTCATGAGGACGAGTAGATGCTCTATATCTTCAAACCTTTATGGTCATTACTGAAAAAAGGGGGAGAAGCATATGAGTTGATAGTCTTCAAGCGGGTTCATAAGGGCGGTTGCTTTATATTTTTGCCTAGTGCTTACAACTCTTGCATTTGATACACTTCGTTCTTTGAGTTGTAACACTTAAACTTGATGGTCGTCGGCTACTTATTTGCGTTTCCACGTGCGATGATAACTTCCGGACTTAGATCATTCTGCAGCCATCCATTTTTCATTATGCATGTCATTATCTTAGTTATATCATTTCGTGCATGATGAATTATCTTCATAAGTTGAAGAGGATCTCCACAAGTACAACCTGCCATGTGCATTTGCATTCCAAAAGCAAATTATTTATATGCACATCTTTAGGGGGAGCCCTTGCCACTTATGAAGACAATACCCTATCCTTTACAATTTCACATACTTATTTCCCGTTGAAAACTTCAACCAGTTTGTCATCAATCACCAAAAAGGGGGAGATTGTAAGTGCATCTAGTGCCACCCCTAGTTGGTTTTGGAGTATTGACAAAAAAGTTGGTTGAGGGACTAATGCGTTTGTGAGAATTGCTGGATAACACAGGTAGTGTCCCTCATTGATTCGGTTTACCTACCGGAGATGACCCCTAAAAATGTATGAAGACATTGAAGACAATGGTGGTGTGTGAAGATATTCACATTGAAGACTATGACATGAGAAGACACTGAGTGAAGACTATGGAGCGCGAAGACTGAGTTGTTTCGTTGTTTCCTTTTTCTTCTTTGTTGAGTCATAGGAACCACCGTACTGTTAAGTGGGGTCCAAGTGAACAAAGTCAGAGTGACTGAAGTGATGCCCAACCCAAATCCTATATCTTCGAGCGAAGACAATGAGAGCAAATCTTATCCAGAGCTGGATGAGTCAGCTTTGCTTGTAGCCCAAGTAAAGTTGCCGTGTGTGTTTGAAATCTGACCGTTGGAACACGTGTCAGTTCCTTAGTGACCCAGGGTCATTTCGGACATATCAGGTCGGGTTGCCTTGTGGCTATAAATAGCCCACCCCCTACACCATAAATTGGTGGCTGCTCAGAGTTAGTTTACGGCTTTTGTCGTTTTGAGAGCAACCCACCTCAAAGCCTTTGAGAGAGAAATCCTTGCGAGGATAAAGCCCAAACACCCAGAGCCAAAGAGTGTTAGGCATCACTGAAGTCTTTCTGTGTGTGTGACCTGAAGACTTATTACACTTGAGGAATGTGTATCCTCCAGCCGGTTAGGCGTCGCGTTCTGAGCATCCAAGAGTCATTGTGGATTGCCGGTGAACGAAGTCTGTGAAGGTCCGGAAGTCTACCTTGAAGACTTACCAGAGTGATTGGGCGAGGACTGTGTGTCCTTAGCTCAAGGGGAATAAGGTGAAAACGTGGTCTTTTGAGTTGAATCTCAGCCTCTCTAACCAGACGTACAGTTGTCACAGCAACTGGAACTGGTCCAACAAATCCTGTGTCTTCAACAAGTGACTGGTTCTATCCCTTCCCTCCTTTACTTTGAGTTTGTCTTCGTGAAGTCATTGCTTATTTGTCTTATCTGTTTGACTTCATTGCTTGACTACTTTCATTGATTGGCTTCGTACTATCTTCCATCTGATCCTTACTACCTAGCTGCTATTAGTCTTTGTACGTTCACATTATTGCATACTTGACTATGGCTTGCTTGTTGTAGTTTATCTTCCGCTACATATCAATTAGGTCATTTCTATTGTGTGTCTTCGAAACTTCCACGTTTTGAAGACTTTGATAAAAATCGCCTATTCACCCCCCTCTAGTCGATAACTAGCACTTTCAAAAAGGATCAGCCGGACAAGCCTTGTTTAAATCTGTGTAGTCCACACACATACGCCAAGTGTCGTTCTTCTTAAGTACTAGCATCGGGTTAGCTGGCCGCACAGGGTGAAAAACCTCCACAATAAACCCTGCTGCCAAGAGCCGGGCTACCTCCTCACCAATGGCCTTGCGCCTTTCTTCATTGAAGCGGCGGAGAAACTGCTTGACCGGTTTAAACTTGGGATCGATATTACGAGTGTGCTCAGCAAGTTCCCTCGGTACACCTGGCATGTCAGAAGGTTTCCATGCAAAGATGTCCCCGTTCTCACGGATGAACTCGATGAGCGCGTTTTCCTATTTCGGATCCAGGTTAGCGCTGATGCTAAACTGCTTGGATGAATTGCAGGAACAAAATCAACCAGCTTAGTCTCATCAGCCGATTTAAACTTCAAGGACGGATCATGCTCTGTAGTTGGCTTTTTCAAAGAAGTCGTATCCGCCGGATCAACATTGTCCTTGTAAAACTTCAACTCCTCTGTTGCACAAACCGACTCAGCATAGGCCGCGTCACCTTCTTCACATTCCAAAGCTATCTTACGGCTCCCATGTACCGTGATGGTCCCCTTATGACCCGGCATCTTGAGCTGCAGATAAACATAACAGGGCCTTGCCATGAACTTAGCATAAGCCGGCCGTCCAAACAGGGCATGATAAGGGCTCTTAATTTTTACCGCTTCAAAAGTCAATGTCTCTGATCTTGAATCATGATCATCTCCAAAAGCAACCTCCAGAGCTATCTTGCCAACTGGATACACCGATTACCAAGCACTACACCATGGAAAACAGTGTTCGACGGTTTAAGATCTTTATCTGTCAACCCCATGTGATGGAAGGTTTCATAATAAAGGATATTGATACTGCTCCCTCCATCCATGAGCACCTTGGTGAACTTATACCATCCAACCTCTGGCGCCACCACCAATGCCAGATGACCCAGATTATCAACCCGGGGCGGATGATCCTCTTGACTCCACACAATGGGCTGTTCAGACCAGCGCAAGTAACGGGGCACTGCTGGCTCGACAGAGTTCACTGCCCTTTTATGAAGCTTCTGATCGCGCTTGCACAGGCTAGTGGTGAAGACATGATGCTACCCACTGTTCTACTGCTTCAGGTTGCTCTGGTAACCCGACTGTTGCTGCTGCTGACTCCCTTGATGATTATAACCACCCTGATTGCCCTGACTACCTTGATTGCCATGTCCGCCCTGATTACCTTGAAATCATGAGCCAGAACTGCCTCCACCATCACCCAACCCATGAGAACCAGGTCCTGAACCGCCGGGCGATCCATGATCATATTGGAAAAGATCCGAGTTTTTGAACTCCCGCATAATAAAGGAATCCTTCCAGAGATGTGTAGCTGGCCTTTCTCGCATCCCATGCCTTGGGCAAGGCTGGTTTAATAGGCGCTCAAGATTGACACCTGATCCTCCACTCCGCGGGGCGGTTTACCCTTACGACGCTGACCGTTATTCTGCGTGTTGGTGTTAGCCACAAAATCCAAACTGTTACCCTCTTTATGCTTACCGTTATTTCCATGGCCCGCCGGGTTATGCTGTTGCCCTTTGGTGCTGCTGCTCTTCTTTCCCTTTACCGGCTTTTCATCGCCAGACTCGGGGTCCTTGGTACTATCAGAGTCGGCATACTTAACCAGAGCTACCATAAGCGTTCCCATGTCATTGCAGTGACGCTTGAGTCATCCTAGCTTCAGCTTCAGAGGCGTGAACCAGCAATTTCCTTCCAACGTCAAGACTGCTGTATCGGTGTTGATGCGGTCCAAGGAATGCAGGATTGCCGAGACCCGGCACACCCAATGGGTTGTTGATTCACCTTCTTCTTGGACACAGGCGGCTAAGTCCACAATTGACATGGGCTGCTTGCACGTGTCTTTGAAATTCTGGATAAACTGGGCCTTTAACTCGGCCCATGATCCAATGGAATTAGCCGGCAAAGTTTTTAGCCAAGTGTGAGCTGTTCCTTCTAACATCATGGTAAAGTATTTAGCACATGCCGCATCATCCACATCCAGCATCTCCATCGCCATCTCATAACTTTCGACCCATGACTCGGGGGGTAACTCAGTAGTGTAATTGGGCACTTTACGAGGACCCTTGAAATCCTTGGGCAACCGCACATTACGTAGAGCCGGGGTGAGACACGGCACCCCCAAAGAACTGAAAGAAACACCTGGTTCCACCGAAGTAGTTGGATGATCCGGAGTAAGCTGACAGGCTGCGTACTGCGCCGCTAACTCGGCTTCTCGACGTGCTCTACCGTGATCCGCCACGTCCTGAGCATTAGCACCACCGCCTGCCGGGTTATGCCCTCGAGGCGGGTTACGGTTCAGCGCACTGCTTGACACAACCGGTTCATCAATATGCCTATTGTAACTTTGGCTTGGGAGGGGGTGGAATGAATCCTCTTGCGGCTGTATGAATAAGCCTGCTACTGAGTCAAAGCTGTCTGAAGGAGCTCCCTAGCCCGTCGCGTCTCAACTGCTATGGGGGACTTGCCTTCGACTGGGAGGGCCGCCAGTCATGAAGCGGCGGCGAGTATGTTATCCAAAGGGTTGGAGTAATGACCAGGACGCGTTGATAGGTGCTGTGACGGGACATTTTGCCGAGGCGGATCCATCGTCCGTCTAAGTGCATCTAGTGCCACCCCTAGTTGGTTTTGGAGTATTGACGACAAAGTTGGTTGAGGGACTAATGCGTTTGTGAGAATTGCAGGATAACGCAGGTAGTGTCCCTCATTGATTCGGTTTACCTACCGGAGATGACCCCTAAAAATGTATGAAGACATTGAAGACAATGGTGGTATGAGAAGATATTCATATTGAAGACTATGACATGAGAAGACATTGCGTGAAGACTATGGAGCGCGAAGACTGTGTGGTTTCGTTGTTTCCTCTTCTTCTTTGTTGAGTCATAGGAACCACCGTACTGTTAAGTGGGGTCCAAGTGAACTAAGTCAGAGTGACTGAAGTGATGCTCAACCCAAATCCTATGTCTTCGAGCGAAGACAATGAGAGCAAATCTTATCCAGAGCTGGATGAGTCAGCTTTGCTTGTAGCCCAAGTAAAGTTGCCGTGTGTGTTTGAAATCTGACCGTTGGAACACGTGTCAGTTCCTTAGTGACCCAGGGTCATTTCGGACATATCAGGTCGGGTTGCCTTGTGGCTATAAATAGCCCACCCCCTACACCATAAATTGGTGGCTGCTCAGAGTTAGTTTACGACTTTTATCGTTTTTAGAGCAACCCACCTTGAAGCCTTTGAGAGAGATATCCTTGCGAGGACAAAGCCCAAACACCCAGAGCCAAAGAGTGTTAGGCATCACTGAAGTCTTTCTGTCTGTGTGACCTGAAGACTTATTACACTTGAGGACTGTGTATCCTCCAGCCGGTTAGGCGTCGCGTTCTGAGCATCCAAGAGTCATTGTGGATTGCCGGGTGAACGAAGTCTGTGAAGGTTCGGAAGTCTACCTTGAATACTTAGCAGAGTGATTGGGCGAGGACTAAGTGTCCTTAGCTCAAGGGGAATAAGGTGAAGACACGGTCTTCTGAGTTGAATCTCAGCCTCCCTAACCAGACGTACAGTTGTCACAGCAACTGGAACTGGTCCAACAAATCTTGTGTCTTCAACAAGTGACAGGTTCTATCTCTTCCCTCCTTTACTTTGAGTTTGTCTTCGTGAAGTCATTGCTTATCTGTCTTATCTGATTGACTTCATTGCTTGACTACTATTGTTGATTGGCTTCATACTATCTTCCATCCTGATCCTACTACCTAGCTGCTATTAGTCTTCGTACGTTAACACTATTGCATACTTGACTATGGCTTGCTTGTTGTAGTTTATCTTCCGCTGCATATCAATTAGGTCATTTCTATTGTTTGTCTTCAAAACTTCCACGTTTTGAAGACTCTGATAAAAATCACCTATTCACCCCCCCTCTAGTCGATAACTAGCAGTTTCAATTGGTATCAGAGCAAGGTACTCCCTTGTTCTGTGTGATTCGGTTTAACCACCTGGAGTTTAGCTATGTTGACTGCAGGGATAATCAAAGTCTCCACTGCTTGCTCCGTGTTCGATGGAACAGAATATCCCTACTGGTAGAATAAGATGCGCATGCATCTTGAAGCCATTGATGTCGACCTCTGGTATGTCGTCAAGAACGGCGTTCAAAAGCTGGTGATGGTGTCACCCCTGCTGATGTCAAGAAGTTCATTCAACTGGACTCGACTGCAAAGAACATCATCTATGGTCATCTGACCAAAGGACAGTATGGCCGCATGAGTGCTCTAGAAACGTCAAAGCTAGTCTGGGACTGGCTATCCAAGGTCAACGAAGGCGTCTCTACCCAGAGAGACCAGAGAATCAGTGTTCTTCGCAATCTCTTCAACCGCTTCAAGAGAAACGACAATGAAAATGTCCAGCTCACGTTTGATCGCCTCACCGACATCATAAATGAGCTTCAGGCTCTCGGCGCCACAGAGATCACCAAGCATGAAATCGTCAAGACGCTACTGAGATCTCTTGACAGCTCCTTTGACACCCTTGCCCTCATGATACAAGAACGTCCTGACTTCAAGACTCTCGATCCGTCTGACATACTTGAGAGGCTCAACACCCATGAGTTCCAGCTTTCTGAGAAAAGAGATATCTATGGCCCCAACTATGGCCGAACTCGTGCCTTGAAGGCAAAAGTTGTTTCCTCATCTGAAGAAGAAGAATCTGACTGCGGTTCTGATGATCCTGAAGACATTGGAAGGGAACTTGCTATGCTTGTGAAGAAGTTCCAGAAATTCACCAAGAAGAAGGGCTTCAGAAAGTCTTCACGATCCAGTTCAAGAAATGATGAAGCTTCCACTCAAGACAACAAGAAGAGAACCTATCACAAGTGTAAGAAGCCTGGGCACTACATCTCTAAATGTCCTCAGTGGGACAATGAGAAGAAGAAGAAGAAGAGATAGGAATATGACTCCGATGACAAGAAGAAGAAGAAATCTTCAAAGTCTTCTTCCAAGTCCTCAACAAAGTCTTCATCTCACAAGAAGAGCTCATCTGGAAAATCTCGTGCTTTTGTCGACAAGGAAATGGATTCTGAGGAGGAGTCTGCTTCTGAGGAGGTGGAGGTGGAATCTGAAGCTGAGTCCGACTCTGGCGTTGCAAGTCTGGCTCTAGCCACAGCCTACGTTGCCAAGTCCATCTTCAACACTGAAGACAATGACTCCCACACCAACGCTAATGATGACAAGGACCATCCTGCTCCCACCTACTGCTTCATGGGACGCGGTGCCAAGGGTATGACACCTCGTGCTTCAGAATGGATTATGGACAGCGGATGCACTAATCATATGACTGGTGATCGAAGTCTTCTCATGGACTCAACCTTAAATCCATCCGACAAGAGTCAAATCACATTTGCTGACACTGGTAAAGGCAAGGTATTGGGTCTAGGTAGAGTTGCAATCTCAAAGGATCAACACATGGATAAAGTGATGCTTGTTGAATCCCTTGGATTCAACTTAATGTCTGTCTCGATGCTTTGTGACTTAAACATGATTGTGATATTCGGAAAATATCGTTGCCTTGTACTAATGGAATCTGACAAGTCTCTAGTCTTTGAAGGGTATAGGAAAGGTGATCTATACATGGTAGATTTCTCAGCAGGTCCACAACTTGCCGTATGTATTCTTTCAAAAGCTTCAGAATGCTGGCTCTGGCATCGAAGGTTGGGACATGCTGGCATGAGGAACTTACACAGTCTCGTCAAAAAGAAGCATGTCATAGGCATCAAAGGTGTCAAGTTCAAGAAAGATCATCTGTGTGGTGCCTGTGAAGCTGGAAAGATGACTAGGGCCAAGCATCCCTCAAAGACAATCATGACGACATCTCAACCCTTTGAGCTGTTGCACATGGACTTATTTGGCCCTACTCACTACTCTACCCTCACAACAATAGTGTGTCTCTATGGCTTCGTTATTGTTGATGACTACTCAAGATATACATGGGTGCACATAATTCTCTACAAGACTGAAGTACAAGATGTCTTCAGACGATTCGCCAATCGAGCAATGAACAATTATGGCGTCAAGATCAAGCATATTAGGAGTGATAACGGCACTGAATTGAAGAACACCGGCCTTGATCTTTATCTGGATACAATGGGAATCACTCATGAATTTTCTGCTCCATACACACCTCAGCAAAATGGCATTGTTGAGCGCAAGAACAGAACCCTCATTGAGATGGCTCGGACAATGCTTGACGAGTACAAGACACCAAGAAAATTCTGGCCTGAAGCCATTGATACATCTTGTCACATCATCAACCGTGTCTACATCCATAAGCTTCTGGGTAAAACATCCTATGAGCTCCTTACTGGCAAGAAGCCAAATGTCAGCTACTTCAGAGTCTTTGGTGCTAGGTGCTGGATAAAGGATCCCCATCACAAGTCAAAATTTGAACCCAAAGCTCACGAAGGCTTCATGCTTCGCTATGGAAAGGATTCGCACTCTTACAGAGGCTTCAACCTCTTCCACTATAAAATTGTTGAAACTGTGGACGTACGATTTGATGAAACAAATGGTTCACAACGAGAACTCCTGCCAAGCACACTAGATGAAGCTCCTTCCAGTGAATCTACCAAGCTGATGGGAACTGGTGAAATCATGCCCTCTGAAGCACGGCCTGAAGAGGAACTTATCATTTCTGCACCAAACCAACCTGAAGACAATGCTCAGACTGACAATCCTTCCAATGATGACAATGATCAGCATGAGCAAGGTCTTCGTCCAGTTCATCCTCGTGTTGCAAATGAAGTACAAATTGAGAAGATAATTGATAGCATCAACGCACCTGGTCCGCTTACTCGATCAAGAGCAACACAGTTAGCAAATTTCTATGGGCATTTTTCATTTGTATCAATATCTGAACCCAAGAAAGTTGCTGAAGCCTTTATGGAACCTGAATGGATTCAAGCCATGCAAGAAGAACTTCAACAGTTCAAGCTGAATAATGTTTGGGAACTTGTCAAGCGCCCTGACCCTCACAAGCATAACATTATTGGCACAAAATGGATATATCGGAATAAACAACATGAGCATGGTCAAGTCATCAGAAACAAAGCACGTCTTGTGGCACAAGGATATACTCAAGTTGAAGGAATTGACTTCGATGAAACATTTGCTCCTGTGGCTAGGCTTGAAGCTATTCGCATACTGCTAGCCTATGCCAATCACCACAACATCTTGCTATATCAAATGGATGTGAAAAGTGCTTTCCTCAATGGCAAGATTGAAGAAGAAGTGTATGTTGCTCAACCACCTGGTTTTGAAGATCCAAGACATCCTGATATGGTGTACAAACTCAACAAAGCACTGTATGGCCTCAAACAAGCTCCTCGCGCTTGATATGATACAATCAAAGACTTCCTGAAGAGCAAGGGCTTCAAACCTGGATCCCTCGATCCCACACTCTTCACGAAGACATATGATGGTGAACTGTCTGTATGCCAAATATATGTGGATGACATAATCTTCGGCTGCACCAATCAGAAGTATAGTGATGAGTTTGGATACATGATGCAAGAGCAATATCAGATGTCCATGATGGGTGAGCTGAAGTTCTTCCTTGGTCGTCAAATTCATCAGCAAAGAAATGGCATCTTCATATCTCAGGAAAAATATCTCAAAGATTGTCTGAAGAAGTTCGGCATGCAAGATTGCAAAGGTTACACGACGCCAATGCCAGCCAAACATCATCTTGGTCCCGACAACAATGGTAAAGAGTTCGATCAAAAGGTATACCACTCCATGATTGGTTCTTTACTTTACCTATGTGCATCTAGGCCAGATATTATGCTTAGTGTTTGCATGTGTGCTCGATTCCAAGCGGCACCAAAGGAATCGCATCACTTAGCTGTGAAGCGAATTCTTAGATATTTGGCTTACACCCCAACACTCGGATTATGGTATCCAAAGGGCTCAAGGTTTGATCTGGTTGGATTCTCGGATGCTGATTATGCTGGTGACAAGGTGGATCGCAAGTCAACATCAGGAACATGTCACTTTCTGGGACGATCACTTGTCTGTTGGTCTTCAAAGAAGCAGAACTGTGTATCACTCTCAACTGCTGAATCTGAATACATTGCTGCTGGATCTTGTTGTGCTTAGCTTCTGTGGATGAAGCAAACTCTCAAGGACTATGGCATCGATCTGAAGCAAGTACCTCTCTTCTGCGACAACGAGAGTGCCATCAAGATAACCAACAATCCAGTTCAACACTCGAAGACAAAGCACATTGAAATTCGTCATCATTTTCTCAGAGATCATGTCATGAAGAAAGATATTGACATCATTCACGTCAACACTGAAGAACAACTGGCAGATATCTTCACAAAGCCCTTGGATGAGAAAAGGTTTTGCAATTTACGGTGTGAGCTAAATATCTTGGAATCCTCAAATGTCCTGTGATCAGGCACACATCCTAACACTTATGCATGATGATGACTTAGATGTACAACACACGAAGTAAAGTATATCTTCAATCAATGAAGACTTACATTCTGAGTGTGAATACATTAACGTGGAATTTGACTTCGGAGCGCCACGGTAATTGTGCGCCATGTCTGGGTCTAATACTTCCTATACGGTGGGTAACGCCACCACCAAATTTCTTGGTTTGAAGTGTTTCACTCATGGCGTTATTTTTGAACATCTTCGCATATTGATTTGTCTTCAACTTTCAACTTATTTTCATGATTTACTTCACTATGTTGAGTTGATTGCTTTCTCATATAGATATGTATACTAGTATTCTGTCCTCTACAGCATTCACTTATAGCTATGTCTTCATTGTTGAATCTTTTGAACTAAGTGAATGTGATCGGACCCTAATCTCTCTATGCTTACTATCTCAAACTCTATCTGTCCAAATCATATGCATTCTATTGAAACTGTCGAATGTCTTCTCTGCATCCTTGTCAGCAGAAGACACAGAGACAAACATCAAGTCCTATTTAAGTGATTCATCTTTATTGTCGATATCCGGAGAAGACGGAATGACCATCCGACAAACTTGGCGGGCGTGGGAACGTGGGACAACTCTGAGTATGTTGCATGCTTGCCACGTGTCCCACGGATGTGAACAGACAGGGGCACCTACGTAATTGCGTTGTGCCACACACCTACTTATAAATACGTGTCCCCTACGGTCAAGAAAACCTTCTTCCACCTCTCCACCTCGTCAAAACCCTAGCGCCACCGCTAGCTCTCGACGACACCGGCGACGAAGCGCTTAGCTGTCGCGACTTCTCCGACGCCGTCCTCACGCCGGCCGCGGGCATCATCCTCTCTGCCGCTGCCGTAGGTGTCCTCCGTCGCCAAGTTAGGGCACGGTGGACTGAACTGCTTGGTCTCCAAATTCTTCCCATCTAGCAGTTCTTCGTGTGGTAAATATAACTCTATTTTTACCAGCTTTTTGATCCTCAATGATTCATCCAATTTACCAAAATTGGTTTCTGTCTATACAAAGTTAGATCTATTCTGTCTGCATCTCATACGGCCTAGTATATTCACTTAAGCTTCACATCTAGTTAGATTCCTCACTTGTACTTATTCACAGATTCGTACAAATTTGGAACCGACTCTCAACATATAAGTGAATGTCTTCGCAACATGAGGTCAATGTCTTCAAACTGATTTATCTTCCAAATCTTCTGAGAATGCATATGACCTCTTCCCCTTCCCTCGCATCTCTAATGCTGTCACAGGTACATGTCCGTGGGAGAATCCCTAGGTTCTCATAGTCTGCATTCGTTTGCAGAATTCTTACAGCAACACATTGATTCTCCTGAAGCCAGTTCCTGTCTGACCAGCAAGCGAAAGCCCTTGAAGCCTTTGAACATATTGAAACCGTTCAGTTTGAAGTTCATGGCTACGGAGAAATCTGTCAGAAAGGGTGGAAGAAAGCGTTGTGGGGGAACTTCAAAGGATCTGCCTGATGATCTTGCAGAAATATATAAAACAGATCCTGAAGAAGATTACAATCAGCGCAAGACTCAAATCTAATGGATTCGACGCTATTGGGCTGAACAGTGGTACAAGTACAAGTTTGTGACCCAGGAGTACGCAGAGAAAAATGCTATCAAGAGCCCTTGGGGTGATTTTCTCTATCGAGGCCTTCCCCCCCCCCCCCCCCCCAAGAACAAAGCTGAAGCCATTGCGCAGGAATTCTATCCTTGCATGGTCCATGGACCACAGCCTGAAGAAGCCGACCCATCATCATTGCTCTGGTGTCGTGACGACAATCTCTTCAAGCGCAACTTCCAGTTTGCTAAGGCTTCGGCAAAGGAAAACAAGAAGTCATGGGGATTAGACTTCAATCCTGGCCCCTCTGCTCCCCGTGATGATGGCTCACGTGAAGCTGAAGAGAATAGAATTGCCCCCTTTGCAAACCTTGATGGCCTCATCTCCTACATCTTGGTACAAGGTGCCAAAGTGGATCATTCTGACAATGATGTCGATTCTGATGAAGCCCCAGCTCCTACTCCAAGGCCGCAGAAGCCAAAGAAGATTAAGGCTTCATCATCAGCTACACCTCCAAATGCTTCTCGTGTGAAGCCACTGGCCACTGCACCTCCTGAAGTCAGTGTGCAGTCCGAAGATCTTTCACGCATCTCCAAGAAGACGGAGAAGAAAAAGAAAATCGTCAAGAGTACTGATCAGGCTTTGACTCCTGCTGCCATTTTGCGTGAAGAGCCCATTGATCTATCCAGCGATGACAATCTTGCAGATGATGCTATTGAGCAACTGATAAAGAGCAAGGAAGAAGCTGAGATCTTCAACAACTTGCCTCTCTTTGATGTGGCCGTTCTCCATAACTTCATTGATGAATGGTTGGACACACCAAATCTCAGCTTTGATGATCTGCAACTTCCAATTGGCCTCAGCGTCGCCTTCAATGGCGCCATTGCTTCTGAGCTAGCTATTGCTCAGCGCATCGTCAAAATGAAGCACAAGATTGACTATGAAAAGGCTCAGTTCAAGAAGCATGTGGCCAATCTAAGTGTGCAAGATGTCAAGAACTTCAAGATCATGCTTCACGAGCTTAAAGAGGCGTTTCACAAGAAGCGTGAAGAAGCTAAAGGCTCTCGTGAACGCATGAAAAATCTGGCTAACAAGTGTGTGCTTGCCTACAATGAGGCTGAAAAGCGCAAGGCTCTTGGTCGTCCTGGCATCGACCCCAGGATGGCTGCAAAGAAGAAGAAATCGATTGTCCAATCTGCTCCTTCAAGGTCAGATGAACCTGGCATTATCTTCCCAAGCAGCATGACTGGCTCGAAGCCAAAAGTCACGTCAATCGCTTCAGAACAGAAGAATACGAGGGCTGCAGAGGCTAAAGCCAGAAAAAGGAAAACCTCCGAAGCCTCTGATGCTGCTGCCTCCAAGAAGAAGTGCAAGACCAAGAAGAATCGGGCTGCTCCCACAGAGCCCCTTGTTGTTGAACCCATCTCAGAGGTTCGTCCTGCATCCGCTACCCAAGAACTTCGCATGACTATTCATGAGCCTGCTTCCACAGAGGCTCCTGAAGCTGAAGAGATTCCAGCAGTCGATCACATCACTGCTGAAGACATTGGTCATCATGACAATGTTGAAGATGATGAAGTTCTTCCTCAAATCGAATACAATGTGGTATCATCGCCTGTTCGTACGAACAGCGAACTCATCAGCATTGGTCGTCCTCTGACGCCAATTGCTCAGGATGCTTCATGGGCTGATCGCCCGCAAGAACAAGATTCCCCGAGTACTCCCCAATAACAACAAGTCACACCATCCGTGCAAATTGAAGAGGATGAGGACCTGCCCACTCCATCTCCAAAGGCGTCGCCTGTACTGCAAAGGCTTCGCAAAGGACCAAGGCCTCAAGCCCCTCTTCCGAGCGTTCCAGGAGGAGAAGTGCACCATCAACCTGTTGCACGTCAAGTGTTCTCAGAAGCCACTCCAACTGTGAATGTCTTCGAGTCTGAAGCACCAGCTGCTGAAGACAATCCGGCTGCAACAGCTGATGATTAACGTCAAGAAGAACGTGTCCCTACTCTACCCATTCCAGAAGAAGAAGTTCATGAAGTGAACCTGTCTGTGCCTGACCCTCCATCTCAGCAAGTGGAGTTTGAAAACCTTGAGGCTGCCACCACCAACACCAATGAAGCTAATGACATCGTCATGGCTGAAGCCAATGTGGAGCCTGTCCCAAGCACCGTACCAGAAGTCAATGCTGACAATGCTCCTGAAGCTTCTATTGTGCAGCCCGAAGCCACTGTTGCTGCCACTGCTCCTGTTCCGCAACCAAGGCCCTATACAATCGAGCAAGCATACAACCATGGCGAGCTAATCACAGTAAGATGGCCCGTTCTGGTCCCTCCGCCTAATGTCTCTGGTCCTCAATTTGACTATCAAATTTAGCATAGGCCTCAGGTCCAGAAGCCAAAGCCAAGACTGCCAAGGTTTCCAGGCACTGCCTCATCTGTCGGGTCTTTCAATGCTAATGGCTTCAAGAGCCACAACACATTCTTTGACAGCTCAAAGAACCCCTACACAAGGCCAAGAATTTCATCAGATCGGTTCTGGAGTCATCAGCAGCGAAGCTATTACTCCTGTGTTCTGTATGATCAAGGGCGCATTTTCCCTCATATGCGCCTCGACACTGAAGCCATTACTGGACTGCCCTCCTTAGAAGAAGCACTTGATTGCTTTCGTGATGCTGGACTGCTCAGTTTTGTCATAGATAAGGAACATTGGAATGAAGAGCTATTGCTTCAATTCTATGCTACACCCCACATTCACGGTTATAACCGAGATATGAAGACATGGGTTCTCGAGTGGATGACAGGAAATGTTCATCATGAAGCCAAAGCTCTCGACATCATTGAGGTTACAGGCCTATCCACTCCAGGAGAACTCTATGAACCTGGTTGTCAAAATCACCGCAATGCTCTGGAAAGCATCTTCCATAAGCCTGAACCCAATATGAGTCAGATGTTGAGCATGATGAATCCTTTGCCACATGATGCAGAATATCCAAAGGAGTTCCTTGTTGATGACCTTGAGTATCTGCCGCGCACAATATATCACATCGTCAGGCGGACTCTATGGCCTATCAAAGGACATTCATCAGTTCCAAACTTGAAGGAGCCATGAAGACATTGGTCTTTTACATTCTCAATGGCATCAGCTTCAATGCACAAGATTTCTTCATCAGGCAACTGGCCGCATCTGGATCTGACCTCTTCGGACTGAAATTCTATGCTCCATGGGTCATGCGCCTCATCAAGCAACACTCTGCTGTCGACTATCAACCTTCTGCTCGCAATCATGTGATTTTTCTACCAGAGGTTGATATGTCAGTTGAAGCTATATACCCTGAACCGGCCAAGAAGCCTCTTTGTCTTCAGAATGCTGAACATCAAAGCTTCACTCAGCCTATGGAAGGAGTCCAAGCTGTTACGTGTGTCTATCCGATGGCTGGAAATCTTCGTCTACCTCATCGCGCATCAACTGAAGCCACTGCGAGCACCATTGCTCAAAGGCCTCGGAAGTGCTCTCGAGTCCTCAATGACCGAGAACTTCTTGTGGCCCTGCATCAGAAGCAAGATAAACATCATTTTTGGCTCAAGCGTCAGATGCAAAGCCTCTTGGTGGATGTAAATCGCATTCGCAACCTTGCCACCAAGAATGCTTTTGTCGCTCATGAAACTTGTCGGCGATCATGGAAGAGTTTGACCCTGCTCAGTGCTGAAGCGGATCTTCAAGACGACGGATTCACTGAAAGATTCAAGTTTGACTCCACTCCTCCATGGAATGCTGTCCTACGAAGAACTCCATCTCTTGAAGACTCTGACTATTCTTCCTCCGCGGCAACTGTTAATGCCAATGTGATCGATGATGAAGACGATGCAACTTCACCGCCTCCTACCTCTGCACACATCGATACTGCACCAAGTTCATCTGCACCACCAACCAACAACGACAACCCTGCTGTTTCACCTACTCATCAAGAGGACGAGTAGATGCTCTATGTCTTTAAACCTTTTTGGTCATTACTGACAAAAGGGGGAGAAGCATATGAGTTGGTAGTCTTCAAGCGGGTTCATATGGGCGGTTGCATTATATTTTGCCTCGTGCTTACAACTCTTGCTTTTTAAAACATTTGGTTCTTTGAGTTGTAACACCTAAACTTGATGGTCGTCTGCTACTTATTTGCTTTACTGTGATGCGATGATAAATTCCGCATGTGCGATGATAACTTCCGCACTTAGATCATCCTGCAGACGTCCATTTTTCATTATGCATGTCATCCTATTTGCTATATCATTTCATGCATGATGAATTATCTTCATAAGTTGAAGTGGATCTCCACAGGTACAACCTGCCATGTGCATTTGCATTCCAAAAGCAAAATTACTTATATGCACATCTTCAGGGGGAGCCCTTGCTACTTATGAAGAAAATTTCCTATCCTTTACAATTTCACATACTTTATCCGCGTTGAAAACATCAACCAGTTTGTCATCAATCACCAAAAAGGGGGAGATTGTAAGTGCATCTAGTGCCACCCCTAGTTGGTTTTGGAGTATTGACGACAAAGTTGGTTGAGGGACTAATGCGTTTGTGAGAATTGCAGGATAACACAGGTAGTGTCCCTCATTGATTCGGTTTACCTACCGGAGATGACCCCTAAAAATGTATGAAGACATTGAAGACAATGGTGGTATGAGAAGATATTCATATTGCAGACTATGACATGAGAAGACATTGCGTGAAGACTATGGAGCGCGAAGACTGTGTGGTTTCGTTGTTTCCTCTTCTTCTTTGTTGAGTCATAGGAACCACCATACTGTTAAGTGGGGTCCAAGTAAACTAAGTCAGAGTGACTGAAGTGATGCTCAACCCAAATCCTATGTCTTCGAGCGAAGACAATGAGAGCAAATCTTATCCAGAGCTGGATGAGTCAGCTTTGCTTGTAGCCCAAGTAAAGTTGCTGTGTGTGTTTGAAATCTGACCGTTGGAACACGTGTCAGTTCCTTAGTGACCCAGGGTCATTTTGGACATATCAGGTCGGGTTGCCTTGTGGCTATAAATAGCCCACCCCCTACACCATAAATTGGTGGCTGCTCAGAGTTAGTTTACGGCTTTTGTCGTTTTGAGAGCAACCCACCTCGAAGCCTTTGAGAGAGATATCCTTGCGAGGACAAAGCCCAAACACCCAGAGCCAAAGAGTGTTAGGCATCACTGAAGTCTTTCTGTCTGTGTGACCTGAAGACTTATTACACTTGAGGACTGTGTATCCTCCAGCCGGTTAGGCGTCGCATTCTGAGCATCCAAGAGTCATTGTGGATTGCCGGGTGAACGAAGTCTGTGAAGGTTCGGAAGTCTACCTTGAAGACTTACCAGAGTGATTGGGCGAGGACTAAGTGTCCTTAGCTCAAGAGGAATAAGGTGAAGACACGGTCTTCTGAGTTGAATCTCAGCCTCCCTAACCAGACGTACAGTTGTCACGGCAACTGGAACTGGTCCAACAAATCCTGTGTCTTCAACAAGTGACTGGTTCTATCTCTTCCCTCCTTTACTTTGAGTTTGTCTTCGTGAAGTCATTGCTTATCTGTCTTATCTGATTGACTTCATTTCTTGACTACTATTGTTGATTGGCTTCATACTATCTTCCATCCTGATCGTGCTACCTAGCTGCTATTAGTCTTCATACGTTAACACTATTGCATACTTGACTATGGCTTGCTTGTTGTAGTTTATCTTCCGCTGCATATCAATTAGGTCATTTCTATTGTTTGTCTTCGAAACTTCCACGTTTTGAAGACTCTGATAAAAATTGCCTATTAACCCCCCCTCTAGTCGATAACTAGCACTTTCAGTGCGCGGCTAAACCGGCGCCCCCGTTCCAGGTGCTTCCATCCGGTTTACTACTGGATGATTACTGGTTCCTGCTTCTGGCATGTTAAGGAGATTCCTTGCCTCATAAAACGGAGGCATGTGAGACCGGTACCTTCTCCTCATCACATCATTGGACGCGTTCTGATCCAACATAAGCCGGTAAGCCTATGCATCCAACTCAGCCCGCTCTGCAGCCATCCTGGTGTTTTCAGCTGCCAGGTCTGCCTTGACCTGAACTATCTGATCATTCACCATCGCAACTTCCGCGTTATGCTGATCCTGATTCACTAGGTTAACCTCCGCTGCCAGCAGCGTTGCCAAGGTGTCAAATAAATCGGACAAAACTTGAGCCGACGGCTGCACAGGGCCTCCTGCCCCAACTGCTATTGACGCTGCTGACCCGGAGACCATCGCTGCTGCGGTCGAAGAGTGCTGCACTGATTGTGTACCGGCCATGAAGATCACATTCCGGCTCGGCGGATCAACGGGGTCTGGAATACTGTCACCATCGGAACAGCCCCCAAGCCAGCCGTCCTGCAGTTGGTACAATGACTCGGTCTCTCCGGTAGATGACTCGTCATCAGAGTAAATGATGGTTTCACTACGAGATGCCGCTCTATCCTCAGATTCCGCTCCGTGGATGACTCCCACAAATGCACGCTTCATGGCAGGCTGAATCCTGGCGGGTCTCGCACGCTGAGCCATTTCGACGATGTCGGTGCAGAAGTCCGGCTCAGGGCCCGGTTCGCCGATCTTGCCAATGAAGACGTGAATACCGCCAAAGGGGACCAGGTACCCATACTCTATCGAGCCGGCCCCGGGGCCCTAGCCTGCATCGTCGATGTAGAGCTTGCTGCGATGACTCTTGGTCATCCGGCCCACAACGTATCCCTTGAGCCCTTCGAAGCTGCCCTATAAGAACTTGAACCATCATGCGATAGCCCCACAGTGGGTGCCAACTGTCGTGGTTTTGTCATGGCAGATGTCCTACTGTGAGGACTTAGTCGTGGAGCCATCGCAACGTAGTTAGCTTAAAGGGGTTAAAGCGGGACAAAGGACACAAGGAGTTTATACTGGTTCGGCCCCTTGCGGTGAAGGTAAAAGCCTAATCCAGTTGAGGTGGAATTGCTAGGGTTTTGATGACCAGGGAGCTAATACGCTTTGCCTGGCTCTCGATCTGTTGTTTCTTGTCCCTAAACCGCCGCCGGGTCATCCCTTTATATACACAGGTTGACGCCTAGCGGTGCACAGAATCCCGGCCGGCTCATAAACGTGTCCGGCTCGGTTTCTGCCTTTTCCCATCTTACAACTCAAGTTATACATCATATGGCGGTTTACATCTACGGGCCCTAATCCGCCTTTGGGCCTTGGGCCTTCGTGTTAGATCTCCTCCGTAAAGCGCCATACTCCTTATCTTCATGGGCTTCAATATGAATAACTCATTATGGGTATAACCCGGCCCCTCCTAGGTGGTTTATACCCAGTAATTATATTCCCAACAATATTGGAAGTAATACATACCGATGTATGCGGCCCGATGAGTGTTGAGGCTAGTGATACGTCTCCAACGTATCTATAATCTTTGATTGTTCCATGGTGTTATATTATAAATCTTGGATGTTTTATAATCATTTTGTAGTCATTCTATATCATTTTTTGGTACTAAACTGTTGACATAGTGCCAAGTGCCAGTTGCTATTTTTTGCATGGTTTTTACATCACATGTAATCAATATCAAACGGAGTCCAAACGCAGCGAAACTTTTTGTGGATTTTTTTGGACTAGAAGTCACCCAATGGGCCAGAGAAGCGCCTGGGGGGGTGCTCTGAGGGGAGCACAACCCTCCCATCTTGGGGAGGACAATCTCCATCAACATCTTCAAGAGCAGTATCTCGTCTCAAACCCTAGTTCATCTCTTGTGTTCAATCTTGTTACCGAAACTACAAATTGGTGCTTGTGGGTGACTAGTAGTGTTGATTACATCTTGTAGTTGATTATATGGTTTATTTGGTGGAAGATTATATGTTCAGATCCAATATGCTATTTAATACCCATCTGATCTTGAGCATGATTATCATTTGTGAGTAGTTACTTTTGTTCTTGAGGTCACGGAAGAAACCATGTTGCAAGTAATATGTGAACTTGATATGTGTTCGATATTTTGATCGTATGTATGTTGTGATCCCCTTAGTGGTGTCATGTGAACGTCGACTACATGACACTTCACCATATTTGGGCCTAAGGGAATGCATTGTGGAGTAGAAATTAGATGATGGGTTGCGAGAGTGACAGAAGCTTAAACCCCAGTTTATGTGCTATTCCATAAGGGACCGATTGGATCCAAAAAGTTTAATGCTATGGTTAGAATTTATTCTTAATACCTTTCTTGTAGTTGTGGATGCTTGTGGGAGGGTTAATCATAAGTAGGAGGTTTATCAAAGTAGCGAACACAAATCGAACCAACATGGTGAAAGTGACTAGATGAAAATCCCGTGTACCCTCAAGAACGCTTTGGTTATCATATGAAACCATTTTGGCCTGTCCTTTGCCTCAAAAGGATTGGGCTACCTTGCTGCACTTTTGCTACTATTATCGTTACTTGCTCGTTACAAATTATCTTGCTATCAAACTACTCTGCTACTTACAATTCCAGCACTTGCAGACATTACCTTGCTGAAAACCACTTGTCATTTCCTTCTGCTCCTCGTTGGGTTCGACACTCTTACTTATCGAAAAGAGCTACAATTGATCCCCTATACTTGTGGGTCATCAAAGGGCCTTTCTTTTACTTTATGCATTTTTTATTTTTGAATTTGAGTCTCCATCTTCTCTTATAGAAGCACCAACTAGGAGGCACTATGCTCGTACTTGAGCATTGGGTGTAGTTAATATGTGAGTGTGTTTCATGAATGGATCAATGATTGAGCATGATGGGCTAGGGATAGCTTATTTTAGCGTTGATATTTTGAAAGACATGGATGCTTGTTGATATGCTTGAGTATTTAAGTTATCATGTCAAAACTAGACTATTGCTTTGAAGAACATATAAGTTCAAATGTCCATGCTATAAAGACAAGAATATGAGATGACATGTTAGGCAGCATTCCACATCAAAAATTCTGTTTTTATCATTTACTTACTCGAGGACGAGCAGGAATTAAGCTTGGGTATGTTGATACGTCTCCAACGTATCTATAATTTTTTATTGTTCCATGCTGTTATATTATTAATCTTGGATGTTTTATAATCATTTTATAGTCATTTTATATCATTTTTGGTACTAACCTATTGACATAGTGCCAAGTGCCAGTTGTTGTTTTTTGCATGTTTTTTACATCGAGGTAATCAATATCAAACGGAGTGCAAACGCAGTGAAACTTTTTGTGGATTTTTGTTGGACCAGAAGACACCCAATGGGCCGGAGAAGCGCCTGGGGGGGGGGGGTTGCTCCGAGGGGAGCACAACCCACCAGGGCGCTCCTGGGGGCCCAGGGGCGCCCTGGTGGGTTGTGCCCACCTCGGGTGCCCCCGGACCGCCTCTTTGCTCTATAAATATGCCAATATTCCAGAAACCCTAGGGAGTCGACGAAAATCAATTCCAGTCGTCGCAGATTCCAGAACCACCAGATCCAATCTAGACACCATCATGGAGGGGTTCACCACTTCCATTGGTGCCTCTCCGATGATGCATGAGTAGTTCTTTGTAGACCTTCGGGTCAGTAGTTAGTAGCTAGATGGCTTCCTGTCTCTCATTTGATTCTCAATACAATGGTCCCTTGGATATCCTTATGATGTAAATCTTTTGCGATGTGTTTGTTGGGATCCGATGAACTTTGGGTTTATGATCAGCTCTATCTCTTTTTATCCATGAAAGTTATTTGAGTTTCTTTGATCTCTTATATGCATGATTGCTTATAGCCTCATATTTCTTCTCCGATATTTGGTTTTTTTGGCCAACTTGGTCTATTTATCTTGCAATGGGAAGATGTGCTTTGTAGTGGGTTCGATCTTACGGTGCTTGATCCCAGTGACAGAAGGGGAACCGTCACGTATGTATTGTTGCTACTAAGGATAAAATGATGGGGTCTATTTCTACATAAATAGATCCCTTCTACATCATGTCATCGTTCTTATTGCATTGCTCCGTTTCTCCATGAACTTAATACACTAGATGCATGCTGGATAGCGGTCGATGTGTGGGGTAACAGTAGTAGATGTAGGCAGGAGTTGGTCTACTAATCTTGGACGTGATGCCTATATAATGATCATTGCCTGGATATCGTCATGATTATTTGAAGTTCCATCAATTGCCCAATAGTAATTCATTTACCCACCGTTTGCTATTTTTCTCGAGAGAAGCCACTAGTGAAACCTACAGCCCCCGGGTCTCTTTCTCATATTATTTGCCTTCGCGATCTATTTTATTTGCCTTTTATTTTCAGATCTATTAAACCCAAAAATACTAAAATACCTTGCTGCAATTTATTCTTATTTATTTTATTTGCCATTCGATCTATCAATCTACTACAATTTACTCACGTCAGTTTGCCTATTTCTGGCGCCATTACCCGAAATGGATTGACAACCCCTTTAATACGTCGGGTTGCGAGTATTTGTTCTTTGTGTGCAGGTGCAGTTTACATATTGTTGCTTGGTTCTCCTATTGGTTCAATAACCTTGGTTTCATCACTGAGGGAAATACCTACCATCGTTGTGCTGCATCATCCCTTCCTCTTTGGGGAAATACCGACGTAGCTTCAAGCCGCATCAGCTCGCGGCGGGTATCGTTATTTTCTGACCTTCACAGATGATTTGAGCAGATATGGGTATATCTACTTAATGAAACACAAGTTTGAAACATTTGAAAAGTTCAAAGAATTTCAGAGTGAAGTGGAGAATCATCGTAACAAGAAAATAAAGTTTCTACGATCTAGTTGCGGAGGCGAATATTTGAGTTACGAGTTTGGCCTTCATTTAAAACAATGTGGAATAGTTTCACAACTCACGCCACCTGGAACACCACATCATAATGGTGTGTCCGAACGTCATAACCATACTTTATTAGATATGGTGCGATCTATGATGTCTCTTATCGATTTACCACTATCATTTTGTGGTTATGCATTAGAGACAACTGCATTCACGTTAAATAGGGCACCGTCTAAATCCGTTGAGACGACACCATATGAATGGATCCTTTCTAGAGAAGGAGTTTCTCTCGAAAGAAGTGAGTGGGAGGAAAGTAGAACTTGATGAGGTAATTGTACCTTCTCTCGAATTGGAAAGTAGCTCATCACAAAAAACCATTCACATGATGCCTACACCAACTAGAGAGTAAGCTAATGATAATGATCATGAAACTTCGGATCAAGTTGCTACCGAACCTCGTAGGTCAACTAGAGCATGTTCCGCACCAGAGTGGTATGGTAATCCTATTCTGGAAGTCATGTTACTAGGCCATGACGAACCTACAAACTATGAAGAAGCTATGATGAGCCCAGATTCTGACCGATGGCTTGAGACCATGAAATCTGAGATAGAATCCAAGTATGAGAACAAAGTGTGGACTTTGGTGGACTTGCCCAATGATCAGCAGGCCATTGAGAATAAATGGATCTTCAAGAGGAAGAAAGACACTGATGGTAGTGTTACTATCTACCAAGCTCAACTTGTTGTAAAAAGGTTTTCGACAAGTTCAAGGTGTTGACTATGATGAGATTTTCTCACTCGTAACGATGCATAAGTCTGTTCGAATCATGTTAGCATTTGCCGCATTTTATAAAATCTAGCAAATGGATGTCAAAACTGCATTCCTTAATGAATTTCTTAAAGAAGAGTTGTATATCTTGCAACCAGAAGGTTTTGTCGATCCTAAAGGTGCTAACAAAGTGTGCAAGCTCCAGCGATCCATCTATGGACTGGTGCAAGAATCTCGGAGTTGGAATATACGCTTTGATGAGGTGATCAAAGCATATGGTTTTATACAGACTTTCAGAGAAGCCTGTATTTACAAGAAAGAAAGTGAGCTCTGTAGCGTTTCTAATATTATATGTGGATGAAATATTGTTGATTAGAGATGATGTAGAATTTCTGGATAGCATAAAAGGACACTTGAATAAAAGTTTTTCAATGAAAGACCTCGGTGAAGATTCTTATATATTAGGCATCAAGATCTATGGAGATAGATCAATATGCTTAATAGGACTTCCACAAAACACATACCTTGACAAAGTTTTGAAGAAAGTTCAAAATGGATCAGACAAAGAAAGGGTTCTTGCCTGTGTTGTGATACGTCTCCAACGTATCTACAATTTATGAAGTATTCATGCTATGATATTATCATTATTGGATGTTTTACAATCATTTTATAGCAACTTTATATCATTTTTGGGACTAACCTATTGACCTAGTGCCTAGTGTCAATTGTTGTTTTTTGCTTGTTTTTTACATCGCAGGAAATCAATATCAAACGGAGTCCAAACACCGCGAAACTTTTTGAGGATTTTTATGCACTAGAAGACATCGAATGGGCCAGAGCAGCACTTGGGGGGGTGCCCCGAGGGGGGCACAACCCACCAGGGCGCGCCTAGGGGCCCAGGTGTGCCCAGGTGGGTTGTGCCCACCTCGGTGGCCTCCTGCACCTCCTCTTCGCCATATAAATCGTCAAATATTCCAAAAAAACCTCGGGTACCCCTAGATCACAAGTTCTGCCACTGCAAGGCTCTGTAGCCACAAGAAACCAATCTATACCCCGTTCCGGCACCCTGCCGGAGGGGGAAATCATCACCGGTGGCCATCTTCATCATCCCAGCAGCCACCATTATGAGGAGAGAGTAGTCCACCCTTGGGGCTGAGGGTTTGTACCAGTAGCTATGTGTTTAATCTCTCTCTCTCTCTCTCGTGTTCTTGATGGCATGATCTTGATGTATCGGGGGCTTTGTTAATATAGTTGGATCATATGGTGTTTCCCCCTCTCTATCTTGTTGTGATGAGTTGAGTTTTCCCTTTGAGATTTCATTTTATTGGATTGAATACTTTTATGGATTTGAGAGCACTTGATATATGTCTTGCATATGAATACCCGTGGTGACAATGGGGTATTATTTTGATTCACTTGATATATATTTTGGCACTCAACTCACGGATTCCTGAGGTGACATTGGGATAATCTACGCATTGGGGTTGATGAATGTTCTTGTGTTTGTTTCTCTGGTAGAAATCTTAGGGCACTCTTTGAGGTTCTTTATGTTGGATTGAGTATTATAAATCTGAAATTATTTGGTGTTATTTTAGTACAAACTCTTGGATAGATCAATCAGAAAGAATAGCTTCGAGGTGGTTTCGTACCCTACAAATATTTTCTTCTTAGGTTCTCCGCTAGATAGGAACTTTGGAGTGATTCTTCATCGCACGTTGAGGGATGGTTATTTGATCCAATTATATTACCATTGTTGAGAGATTGCACTAGTGAAAGGACAAACCCTAGGCCTCATTTTCAAGCATTGCAATACCGTTTGTGCTCCGTTTTATCAATTGCTACCTTGCTGTTTTTACTATTCTTATTACAAAAATCAATATCTACTATCCATATTACGCTTGTATCACCATCTGTTCGTCAAACTAGTGCACCTATACAAATTACCATTGTATTTGGTGTGTTGGGGACACAAGAGAATTTTTATTATTTGGTTGCAGGGTTGTTTGAGAGAGACCATCTTCATCCTACGCCTCCCACGGATTGATAAACCTTAGGTCATCCACTTGAGGGAAAATTGCTACTGTCCTACAAAACTCTGCGCTTGGAGGCACGTGTCTACAAGAATAAAGTTGCATAGTAGACATCAAGCTCTTTGCTGGCGCTGTTGCCAGGGAGGTGAGTGCATGAAGGTATATCTTTAGATCTTGCAATTGAATCGTTTAGTTTCTTGTTTATCACTAGTTGGTTTATAAAAAGAAAACTACCAGAAAATGGAATTGAGGTTGCATCATATTATTCATCTTTATAATGTCTTTCATGAAAATGATGGAAAGAAAAATTGTGCTCAATTGATAGGAGAAGAATTCAATAGAATGTTTGGTATAAATGATGAGAATGATTTCAATGTTCTTAGTATGAATTCTTGGAATATCCATGATGCTAATGATATGCAAAGTCATAAGCTTGGGGATGCTATGTTTGATGAAGATGATATTTTTAGTCCCCAAGATTTGTTGTGCAAATTTGTTATAATGATTGCATGCCTCCTATTTATGATGATTATAATGATGAAAGTGGATTCAGAGAGGTCATGACTTTATTGAATGACGAATCCACCATTTTGGATGAGGCTTCAATTGACTATGAGAACAAGGTTGCTATTTATGATGATTATGGTGATGACATGTATGCTATAAATAATAATGATAAGCATGAAACTTTTCATCATGATTTTAATTTTCACTCTCATGATAGTTATTTTGTTGAGTTTGCTCCCACTACTATTGATGAGAAGAAATTTGCTTATGTGGAGAGTAATAAGTTTTCTATGCTTTTGTGTCATGCAAAGAATGCTTTATGTGATGGTTATATTGGTGAATTTATTCATGATGCTACTGAAAATTATTATGAGAGAGGAACATATGTACATATCTCAATAATATCAAGTTTCCTCTCTTTATGTTGAAAGTTTTGAAGTTGCACTTGTTTTGCCTTCCTATGCTAGTTGATTCTTGCTCCCATGAATTATTTGCTCACAAAATCCCTATGCATAGGAAGTGGGTTAGACTTAAATGTGCTTGCCATGTGATTCATGATGCTCTTGTTATGTTTCAATCCTTATCTCTTATGCGAGCATCATTGAACTCATAATGCCTAGCTTAAAAGGCATTAAAGAAAAGCGCTTGTTGGGAAACAACCCAACACTTGTACCTACTATTTTTGTGTGTTCACATGATTAGGCTACTGTAGTAGTAATGTTTTATAATTTTTGTTTCAATAAAGTGCCAAGTAAGACCTTTGGGATGGTCTATGGTGAGAGTTGATTAGATCTTGCTGAAAAACATAAACTTTTGCGCTCAGGAAAATAATTCTCATTTTAAACAGAAGCGTGATAAAATAATGTTTCCTTTTGCAGAATATTAACAGACAAATCGCCCAGGTTTTCCTAATGTTTCAGAATTTTTGGAGTAGCAGAAGTATGGTAGGAGTACAGATTACTACAGATTGTTCTGTTTTTGACAGATTCTGTTTTCAATGCATAGTTTCCTAGTTTCCCAGTTTCTATGGCTTATATTGTTCAATATAAATTGTGGAAATGATATGCTATAGTAGGCATTGTGTGGAAACAATCATGAATCTTGTGTTTGACAGTACCAAAGTGAATGGTTTGCTCTTTACCATACTAACCTATTTCACGAAGTTCCGTTAAGTTTTATGTGATTGAAGTTTTCAAGTTTTGGGTGAGATATAGATATGAGGAGAATAAGGAGTGACAAGACCCTAAGCTTGGGGATTCCCAAGGCACCCCAAGGTAATATTCAAGGAAGATCCAAGCAACTAAGCTTGGGGATTCCCCGGGAGGCATCCCCTCTTTCGTCTCCAACAATATCGGTAACCTCACTTGGAGCTATGTTTTCATTCATCACATGATATGTGTTTTGCTTGGAGTGTCATTTTATTTTGTTAGGATTTTCTTGATGTAATTTATAATAATGTTTTGCATCTATCTTTTCAATAAAAATGTCAAGTGTAGCCTTTGCCATGCTTATTTTGCAAGTCTATGTGTTGCTGTTTCAAAACAGAAAGTTTACCGCTGTTCCAAAAATTCCCTAGAAAAATTAGAATGTGATAAAATGTTGAAACTTTTCTAAAAATAACCTCTGATAAATTTTCTACAGTTTGTTAAATTTTCAGAATTTTTGGGGTTAAAGAACTATTGATACTCTTGCATTCTTTACAGACTGTACTGTTTTGGCAGATTGCTGTTATATTTGCATTGTTTGCATACATTTGCTTGTTTAGTGATTCTATTTGAGGATAGTAGTATTAAATATGCAGAGGCATTTAGTATGCAATGTTGAATAATAATTTTAGTGATTTGCTACAGTAGAGAATGATAAGGTTTTGCATTGATTTATACTAACTTATCTCACGAGTTCTTGTTGAGTTTTGTGTGGATGAAGCTTTTAATATTTAGGGAAACCATGATATAAAAGGAATTAAGGAGACAAAAAATCTCAAGCATGGGGATGCCCAAAGCATCCCAAGATAATATTTCAAGAAGTCTCAAGCATCTAAGTTTGGTGATGCCCCGGTAGGCATCCCACCTTTCTTCATCAATAATTATCAGTTAGTATCAGTTGAGCCTTCAAGTAGCTACCCATGATGAAGTTTTTTGCTTCTTCACATGATGTGTGCTATTATTGGAATGTCATTTTGTTTTGTTTTGCTTTCTGTTTTAATAAAATACTTAGATCTGACACTTTTAAATAAGAGAGTCCTCAAGTAGCTACCCATTTACATAACTACTCACTTGATCTTCACTTATATCTTTTTGGAGTAGCTTGTCATTTACTCTTGTGCTTCACTTATATCCTATGAGTAAATTGTTGAATGAATTGAATATCATGAAGTTGAAATTATATTTTCATATCATGCCTAGTAGTAGCTTCACATTGGGTTTAGAAAGTGAAATCTTTTGAAGCTTGACAATCACAATATTGGTCATACAAGCAATTCATGAATGATTATTAGAAGGAACAGAACTTTCACATGCAAATACACTATCTTGGAAATCTTTTGTGATTGTGAGGCCCCATCAAAATACTATATGCCAAAATTGTTGAAGTTGGACAAGGAAGACAATGTAATGATTTATGCTTGTTCATATTCACATAGAAGTTATATTGTCATAGATCCTTCAACATGTGGTGCTTGCCCCCCATCTTTGCTAGCCAAAAATTCCGCACCAAGTAGAGATACTACTTATGCATCCAAAAACCCTTAAACCCAAATCTTATTTTCAAGAGTCCACCATACCTACCTAAGGATTGAGTAAGATCCTTCAAGTAAGTTGTCATCAGTGCAATAAGGCAATTAAAATTGTTTCTAAAAGTGTTAGATCATTTAGTGTAAGAGAAAATTGAGCGTTGTATGAACTTGTGATGGAAAATAATAAAAGCGACAGACTGCATAATAAAGGTTGCTATCATAAGGGGCTATATAATGTGACGTTCTTTTGCACCAAGGGATTGATCATACAAACAAAAAGCACATGGCAACCTCTGCTTCCCTCTGTGAAGGGCCTACCTTTTACTTTTATGTGTTTACTTTCATGCAAGAGTCAAAGTTTTTCTCTCTACTCCTTTTTATTTTTCTCTTTTGGCATGCATCATGCGCTGAGGAAAGATCTAGGCACATATATCTAGTTGGATAAGGGTAGCATGAGTTATTATTGTTGACATCACCCTTGAGGTTAATACGCTGGGAGGCGAAATTATAAGCCCCTATATTTCTATGTATCTGGTTGAAACGTTTTGCTCATGTGTATGCTGTGAGTGTTAGCAATCATAGAAGACTATATGATGGTTGAGTATGTGGAGCTCTTACTTAGACTTTGTTGAATAAGTTGAATTGCAATTGCTTGGTGACTGAGAACATAGCTTGTTGAGTTTCAAGAGAATTCATTGTTTGAACCTTAACATGTGAATTGGTTGCTACTTTAACATGAGAAGTTTTATAAGAAAGAATTTCTATTATGATGCTAGAAAAGTGATTCAAATTGTCATTGATCAAACTTGTGCACTTTGCTAGCATTCACACTTCATAAACTATTTCTATTATCATTTACCTACTCAAGGACGAGTAGGAATTAAGCTTGGGGATGCTGATACACTGGTGTGTGTCGGTGCTATACAAACGGTTTTTAACCCCTTTCCGCGACGGCATTTGGAACCATCGCCAAGTGAGTGTGGGCGATAGGAGGGCCCTTCCCACACGACCTAGAAACCGTCGGGGATAGGGAGCCTTCATGCATACAATTGTCCCTATATAATCATTTCTGATATCTCGAATATCCAAATGCTTCATCCTTGCTACACGTTTGTGCTCGCATTGCCATCACAGTCGGAGTTTTGTGGTTTTACCTAAATCCAGGCAGATTCTAGGCACGAGAGTTTTCCAGGCAGATTCCAGGCACTGGACTTTTACGATGCGTGACACATCACAAACAGTTCATGATTATAAACCGTGTACGATAAGTAGACAATCACACACATTTAGTTTTCCTGCACCGTGTGCGATAGTGTCTGACATCACACACGCTTTGCAAACGGCAACTGTGTGCATTGTTACACACGTTTCCTCTCCGTGAACCGTGTCAGATTATGATGTATATCGCACACGCTGTGCTTATTAACCATGTGCCGTAATGACCTGCACATCCTAATTTCTCCCTAATTTAATTGCTGCTATTTAAATTTGTACCTAATTTAAACTTGAAAGTAGGCTTTAGCTTTATTCATATCCATCAGGTTCAAACAACCAATGCATAATTCGATTCACAGGTACATATGTTTAAGAATTACATAAGCACCAAATAAAGAATGATGAACCAGGGTTCTATACTTGTAGTATTACAGATGGTAAAGAAAGAGGCGACAGACATTCCGGTTGTTGAACAAGGTGAAGCGGAATGGCCCTATTGTGCTCTCCTGGATGCAGAAGGCATGCAGGACTCTAGTCCAACCCCTTGTGATGGACGGCCGCCAATCATGTAGTTTGAGAGGTAATCTTGAGTAAACTGCTTCAGGATCCACTGCAAAGGAAAAAAGATTCAGACATTGTCATCTAACACAACTCATTACGAGTAGTAAAAAGAAGGCTACAAGGTTCTTACTTACCATCCTGCAGTTCACTGTTGTCTTGCATAATGTGTAAACAAATAGTTCGATTGACGTCTTTGGACCCATTTTAATAACAATCTTTATCAGTTTCCTCACTTGATGCTGGTTCATGAATATCTCATTGCCCCAGAAAAGGTCGAAGTGTGGAACTTTGGCAATGATATATGTACCTAAAAGCACCAAGTTAATATTAGAAGCTAAACAACAATTGAAAAATGATGTAGTACAACACCCCCTCCATCCCATTATATAAGATTTTATTTCATATATATCTAGACATCATCAAAACATTAAGGTAACACTCTTCCTTGTTGCTATGTAGCCTGGGATTGCATATTTAGTCATTCAGTACAATGTATGTTGCTATGTAACCTCAGATATATTAAATATGGCCCTAGTTAACCTACTGATAAATGGGTTACAGATATATTTAGTGAAATGTCTGATTCGATGATTAATCCCTTATCGGCCCTAGGCTATATGGTACCAGCTACCGATATCCTGAACAGTGAGTACATATAAGCAATGCGATGAAAATAACCTCGATAGAAAACAACATTGTTCACAATATTGTCCTGCATGAGAATAACCCTACTTGAACTGATGAATTCAAGCGGTTGAACTAATGAAATTCGAGCGGTTGAACTAATGCTTTCTGTTCCTCTTAAAAATCGTCTTCTTTAGTTCAAATTTTTTGCAATTTTTTTTGTCGAAATGGGCGTGTAATATATCGTTGGAAAGCTCTTGACATCCACATTACAATCTTATAATTTGTTTTTGCAAAAAAATTATGATTTAAGAGCAGTTTTGAAAAAACCGTTTTTTCAAAACCGAAAACGCGAATCATATTTTGGACTTAATTTTCAAACGGTTTGTCAGAATTGAGAAAGTGAGATGGCGTTGGAAAGCTTGTGAAAATCCGCATCTTCCATATATCTACTATTTTTTCAAATTCTATATGATTTAAAAGTAATTTGAAATACGGTGAAATTCTAGGAAAAATGTTTTTTCACTGTTTTTTGCAAACGGTTTGTCGGATTGCTGCAAATGATACCGCGTTGGAAAGCTATGGAAAATGCACAACTTTTGCATATAGAAAGTTTTTTCTAATTCCCTACGGTTTAAATACAAATTCAAATACGGTTAAAATTGGTTTTGAACGTGTTTTTTTAAAAAAGTTTGTCGAAATGGGGCAAATAATATACCCTTGGATAGCTATAAAAATGCAAAACTTAATCATGTTGGACGTTTTCTCTACTTCGCAACCGTTTAAAAGTAATCTTGAATACGGCATGACGGATCCTGCTGTTTTCTCGTCTAAAAAACAGAGTAGTCGTACTGATATATGTGTATGTTTGTACTGAGCTATTTTTTGTAGAGTAATTTTAAATGGTTCCGAAAAAAGGTACTTGTACTGATGCTTGCATGGGTTTGTACTAAGCGTGTTTTCACTAACTAGACTTTGCTCTGTTTTTTGGGTAATTTTTTTCTCGTAAATTTTCAACGGTTTACTGTATCCTAGCCCTGAACTTGCATGGTTTATATTGTTGAACTGAATGTTATTGTATCATCCGCCCTGTACTTGCATGGTTTATATCATCGAAGTGAATGATATTTTTATTCAAAAATAAAATGTTTTCTTATTTTTTTTGAACTAAACATTTTTTTACAACGATGTTCTGGACTTCTCTTATTTTATGACTTGTACTTTTACCATTTGAATTGCATGGGGCTTCTTTTTGCTTGAACTTTTAAATTTTGAATTTCTGCCATTTCTTTTATTCCGAACGAAGCACCATTTTTAACTTGTACTGATCAATATTTTTAATTCAACCATTTTTCCTTTGTACAACAGATGAATATATGTTCGGGAAAAAGAGTACTTGAACGGATGTATGTATGGTTCCGTACTGAGCGTGTTTTCATATACTAGACTTTTACTCTGTATTTTCAGTAAAATTTTCCTGTTTTATTTTTGAACTCAACATTGTTTTGCGACGATATTCTGGACCTCTCTCATTTTACCACTTGAACTTTTACCATTTTGCAACGGGATGTGGGGGTGGCGCATGGCGGTGGCGGTCGCGGGGGAATGTGGAGGCGGTGCATGGCGACATGAACTTGGTTCCTTAGTTTCTCAAATTCTCAAGTGTTTAAAAGTAATTTTGAATAATTAGCAAGATGAACCACTAGTTTTTGTGAACCAGACCTACAAGAATTAGCCAGCAATTAAGAAAGGGTCATTGAGAAATAAGAGTTCTAGTAATTATAAATTCCAAACACTAGTAGCAACCACTGTTTTGGTTCAGTTTCCTTTGAATAAAATCAACAACACTGTCTCTATTTGAATAAAGCAACATGCATTATCTCAAGGCCATGTCCACACTGCCTTACACAACGATTCTTAATCCTCTCAGCTAAGCTCGAACAGGTTGCTATTCTCAAGCTATTTGGCATTCACACGAACAAGTGTGAGCAGATAAACTTACACATGAAAAAGTGTATCAATTTCACAATTGTTGGAAAAAATAACACAAGAGCGGTGCCAGCTTCCCTGTATCCGTCCATGCTCCTGAAAACCCACACCTACACCCACCTAAATCTAGCGGTGATTGATCCAGCCGGGAAGGAGCCACCATTGAAGTACTTGGGGGATGAAGAAACGGAATCATTTGGATTCCATGTGTAAATCATGGGTGCTCCTAGGCATTTGATCAAACACAACCAATGCCTAGTACTGTCAGCACCACATCTGTAGCTGCAGGAACACCACCAACTGAACGGGCTCTGGTGGTGGTGTTGAACGGCCTAGGTGGCCAAGTTTGAACGAAACCTGCAAGATGAACCCAAGAGGAGCTCCTTCACCTGCAAGATGAACAGAGAATGCACACTAAGGTGACCTGAAGAACCATCAGATGTTGAACTGAATATACACAAGATAAGGAGATGAACATCCGGGGGGAGGTGGGGAAAAGCTAGCACCTCCCGAGCTGCGACGTAGAACGACTTAGCGCATGTGCACAGTACCATCAACGTTGAACTTGTTGAGATATGATTTTTGAACCTTCGCAGTAGTAATACATGTACTGGTGGTACATGCTTCTGTTGTCGAGAAGCTGACCTACAGAAACAAAAACACTCCTGGGTGGACACACAAAATCATGATAAAAATAGCGGCAGCGAGAAGCAATCAGAAGTGAATATGCAGTAGTACTATAATGGAATATTAGTCAGGATTGAAATTCAGATAACTATGGCACACGCATTATACAATAATTTTGAACTTACATAATCCTGAAACAAGAACTTCGTTTTTTTTAAATTAGCAATTTTGAATGCACTAGCAATGTAATTGAATTTTTTAGACCATATTAATTGAACTTCAAGCACATTTCTTTATAAAACATTTGTTTTTTTTCATTTGCACAATAATTATGTCCTTGTCAGTACGAATCATCAGAATTGTAAATGGCATCCTTGTCAGTATGATTCATCAGTACTAGTGCTCTTTTTTCCAAAAGAATGTGTTAGAATAGAAGCATTTTTCCTATATGATGTTACTTTTAATGTAAACCTTTCTTACCACGGAAATTAATGTAACAATAAGCAATGAGAGATACAGATGAACATACCGTTGTGAGATCACAAGTAACATGAAGTAAAATTTTCACTAAAATTTTGTGAACAAAATACATTAAGAAACTTTGTGTAGAAAAAAATATTTAAGATAAAATAATGGTGCCGGCCACGCGACCAGAGATGTCGTGTGCGCCTGGAAATTAAGCTAATGGCCCATCATTGCGCTAATTTATATGTAAAGCACTATTCGACATGAGCTCCTTTGAGGAAGCTTGCATGGTCTAGGGAAAGCAAGTTTTTTGTATGTAAAGTACCGTACAGACATTTTGTGCATAGTATATACTGCATGAGCTGATCACATACTCCATAATACTACAGTAATAATAAATATACAATAAATGAATGGTTTTACTTCTCCCTAATACTGAAACACACATGAGAATCTAATACTACAAGCCTGCAATATGAACCGAAAAAGCCAACAAGATGAGCTGAAAAAACCTACAAACATGTTGATTTGTTTTTGTAAGTACATGTGCTAAACTGATATAGTTTTAGTCAATGACCTGTTGTAAAATAAGTAATAGTACATCTACTGGCTTTTATATATTTCACGAAAAAATCAAACAAAGTTAAGAAAAGGCAGACGACTGCATAAGTACTAGAACTGCTATTGTTTTTGTACGTGGTCTAGAAAAATCAAACCTTTTGTAATATCTACTTCAAACCTGTTGTAACAACCGCTTCCACTCTGTGGGAGCTTGTAGTACCCAAACAATCACTTTGGAAGAAATAAGCTTCCCAACCTGAATTTTTGCTGAAAGAAAAAGGCACCACAACCTCAGTGGTAAGATATTTCACAAGCCTTACAACAACATCGAAACAAATTACGTCTGTCACATCTAGTTGCAAAGAAATAACAAATTACGAGTACAAAGAAGTAGCAATCACATCTATGACTTGATAGAGTACTAGCTACATCCTACGGTTGAGAGAGAGGGCACCCAATAAAGGATTTGTTTCCAGCAAACTCCCCAGTTGGTCGGGTTTTTTAATTTCTCAATTTTTATGTTCTAAACTTGCCCAACATCGAAACATGCACTTCACCGTACACAAATTTTCCATCATGCACATTGTATCCTGAACATAAATGAAATGTAAGAGGGGAAAGAGAATTTACAACGAACACACACTTACTTTTCTGCCTTCTCCCCAAGCCTGAATCAAGAGCAACATCAGTTCAGTTCGAAATAAATTGGAAGTGCAGACATGGGGCTGCAGATTTTCACCGTGAGGAGCCGGGTAGGTGAGATTCAAGCAGGATGTACGGCCGCATGTTCCCGGCATGTACTTCCCATCAGTTAGTACATCTAGCAATCTAGGCCAAATAAAATCCATAGACTACAGATTGACTAAAATAAGAATTGAAATAAACTAAAACTAAAATAAGAATTGAACTGAAATAAACTTGGATATTGTACTGAACTAAAATAAGAAACTTCGACTAAACTAAAATGAGAATTTTGAAATTGGACTGAACTAATTTTTGCTGAACTGATCATGAAAGAAACAAGAATCAATTCATTCTGGAAGTATTTTAAGGATCAAGTCCATGAGGTTTGAGAAGTTACAGAATCATTTTCAGTTTCAAGCACAATCGCAATTCAGAATTGCTAACATAATTTCAAGGTACTATGCAAAAAAACACATTACAGTATATTGCGATCTCCAACTACATGTACCATCTTAATACCTTCTCATAAAAAATGAATCAATAGTAAGAAACAAAATAGTAACAATCCTAACTCTGCATAGTTTTGGGATTTGTAGAAGTCTGAACATGGATATCATAGTTAATTAGTTACTGTGTAAGCAGGATGTGTTTAGACACCTATAATTCAGAATTGAACTGAACGACCCATTTTTCTTGTACTGAAGCTTGTTTTCAGAATTCGTATCAGTGGGTTTATTAAACACATGCATCAACATCGAAAGAGGAACACTAGAAAGAAGGACACCGCTATGCAGGAGCTACACTGGACAGATCCAGAGGAGAAATCCGCAAGCAAAAATCAAGAGAGGTCGCAATCTCCACGGAAGATGCCGGCAAATTTGCTATGGAAGGGCCTCCCACTCCCCTGCTCTATCTCCTCCCACTCCCTGCTCACACAAACGCAGACCAGAGAGAGGATGTCACACCCTAGCTAGTTCATGCATTAGAGTGTTGCATCATGTCTATTTCTTTCAGCAGAAACTTGAAATGGGGATGACAGAACCCCCAGCCCCCTCTGAATCCAACTAGGGTTTACTAAAAACATTTTCAATGAACCTGAAATGCCCTTCTAAAATGTCCATCATTTTTGTTTTGGTTCAGAACCTCTGCCAAAAGTGGTGCACAATTTCCTAGGTCATCCTAAGGTCTTTGAATTAAATCATAAGTATTTGAATTTGGACATTTAAAGTTTATAAAATATTTTAAGTGTCCAAATAATCCTAAACTAAAATGTTCCATGTTGTTTATATTCTAAACAGTGGGCATGAGTAGTTTGGGGATTTTTGGAATTGCTTAGGTATTTTTATAAATTCCACAAAGTTACAGAAGAAATAGAAAAACCTGAATAAAAGAGAGAGAGGGAACTAACCTGGCAGCCCACCAGCCGGCCCACCTAGCCGGCCCACCTAGCCGGCCTAGCCCAGCAACCGCTCCAGCGAGCTGCTTGGCTTGGCCAGGCAGGCAGGCAGGTGCTCGACGGCGACTCCAGCATGCGCCACGCAGCTGCTCGCCGTCCTGCTTCCTCCCCTCACCGCCGTGCTGGCCTAGACGACCTCCACGTCACACCCCGACCCCTCTGGACACGCCCATTCGCCCCCTACCCCTCTCCCTCGCTCTCCCGTTCCATGGCCGACGCTGCCGCACCCGCACCACCGTGAAGTCGCGCTCTCCGTCATCCCTGCGCCGCGCCACCGTGTCTAGGAGCTCCGCCGCCCTCCTCTCCTTCGAGCTAGCCGAGCCCCGAGCGCTCGCTTGCCTCGAGGCCTCTGCACCGACCTCGCCCGACTCCGCCACCACCGGAGATCCCTTTCGCCGTCGCCGCCGCACCAGCTCGTCCCCGACCGCGCCGTCTGCTCCTACGAGACCGCCGTGAGCCCAGCTGCCTTCTCCCCCTTTTCTTTCTCGCTCTCGTGCACCACATCAAGCACATGAAGCTTCACCACACGCGCCGCCGCCGAGCTAGTCACCGACGTGACTCCAGCCACCCACAGGCCACACCACCGTGTCCAACACACTCACTGCGTCCCCAGGAGCCTAACGCACCTCACCACGAGCCTCGCCGTGTCCCGTAGCCTCGGGTTCATCTTCACCCGACTCCGGTGACCGCCAAGGTCGTCGCCGGCGGTGTTTTCTGCCACCCCGAGCTCAACCACCACCACCAAGAGCTGCGGCTTGCTCCCAGCTACGCGTAGACGCCCTCCGCCGCTCATTTGGTCGCCAGAACGCACTAATGCACTCTCTCCGCCGCGTCTGGCCTCGCCGGCGGCTAAATGTCGGCGGGTTTGACCCCGTTGACTTGACTGGGTGGGCCCAGGTTGACTCCCCTGGAGTCTATGACAAGTGGGGCCCGTTATGCTAATTAACTTAGATTAGCACTAACTAAATTTAGTTAGTTTAAATAACTACTAACACGCGGGACCCACTGGTCAGTTTGACCTGGACCAGCTCCGTTGACCACTGACGTCATCCTGACGCAATGCTGACGCAATAAGTTATTTACTGGAATTATTATTACACAGGAAATTCCAGAAATTACCACAAACTTCAAAAAATCATAGGAATTAATCTGTAGCTCCAAATGCAAAGTGTTATATATGAAAAATGATCAGAAAAATCCAATCTATCCATCTGTACTGGTTTCATGCATGTTTAAACAAGTTAACCTGCTGTTTAGTACAGAACTAGATAAAGCACTTAAAAGGGCCACATATGAGTTTGGAACTTGAATCTTTGGTTCAAAATAGTTCAAACCCATCTGGTCTTAGTTGCATTAGCCCAATACACTCATTTTGCCATGTCTCATGCATGCATCATATTGTTGCATATTGTTTGGTGATGTTTGTGTATCGGTGCTCTCTGCGGCAGGTTCTGCCCCCGAGGAGTACCACGATTACCCTAACGAGGAACAATATCAGTGCACCGACCCTTCAGGAAAGCAACCGACCATTTGATCATATCGATACGATCCCATGTTCTCGCTTCTGCTCTCTTTTACTGCATTAAGACAACGCGATTCAAACTGCTGTGTGCTACAGTAGTTGAACCCATTTCCTCTGCATGACCTGTCATTGCCACAATAACTAGATGAAACCCACTAGCATGTGTAGGAGTTGATTGAGCCATATGAATGGGTTGTTCCTACCTTGCTATGCCTGCTATGCTTAGACTCGTGTCAGGTCTGGTTCATCTGGGTGATGGGCTAGAGTGAAATGATCATGTGGGTATGAGAGTAATGTGCTGAACACGATTTGGTAAAGGTATCGATGAGAGGCCATGTAGGAGTACATGGTGGGTTGTTTCATTGAAGCCGTCCTTAAGCACTGAGATCTGTATGTGTGATTTAAGAATCAGCTACTACCATGCATTGGGCCCGAAACCAATGGACCCTCTCGGCTTCTTATTCACCCTAGTCCTATGTCCAAGAGTTGCAAGTAGTTTCTGGTGTTCGTAGCCTACTGGAGGCCGTGGATAGCGCTGACCCGCGGGGTGAGCTGTGATGCGGTAGGTACGTGGCACGGTGTACCGGATGCCCATTAGGTATCTCGGGAACCCTACACACATCGTTTGGGGCCGTATGTGGAAACCTCGACCGGACTCCCTGCGGATGGAACCTGAATAGGCGATAAACCTGGACTAGAGACTTAGGTGTTTAGGTAGGTCATGGCCGACACCCACGTTGGGCGTCCGCTTGAAGGTTGCTGAGTACATGTCGTGTAAACGACGGTAAGTGGTGAGAGCGTGTATGAATAAGTACACCCCTGCAGGGTTAACATTATCTATTCGAATAGCCGCGTCCGTGGTAAAGGACTACTTGGTTGCCTATACAGTTCATAGAAAAGTAAATGGATACTACTAAAAACCTCAAGATAAGCATGAGTGCCGAGGATGGCTCTTCCGTAGGATGACGAAGGTGGATCCTCGGTGGTGTATTGCAGTGGTGAGTAGTGGACTCGTGTGCGCAAAACCATTTCAAGTTGTAGTCTCGTAGGATAGCTTAGCCAAGAGTCAAAGCTGGCTTGCTGCAATAACCCCACCAACCCTTCTTGATAATGTGCATGTAAGTAGGATCTGATGTAAGTCTTGCTGAGTACCTTTGTACTCATGTTGCTTTAATTTACATTTTACAGAAGATGCTACAACCCCTTCTGACGGGTTCTTCGTAGACGTTGACATCGATGAGTAGACTGAGGCCCAGGTGGTGATCCTGAGCTTGTGAAGGACCATGTAGTATAGCTAGGCTTACCCAAGCCTCTTTTATTTTACTAGTTGTCTGTACTCAGACAAGTTACTTCCGCTGTTGGCTTGTATGCTTGTATGACTTGAATGTGGGTCGTGTGACCCGTACTTGTGTGTATGCTATGTATGGCTTCCTGAGCCTTTAAATAAAGTACTTGTGTTGTAGAGTCATGTTGTGATGCCTTGTTGTATTTGCACATATCGAGCATATTGTGTGTATGATTGAAATGCTTGGTATGTGTGGGATCTGACTATCTAGTTGTTTATTCTTAGTAGCCTCTCTTACCGGGAAATGTCTCCTAGTGCTTCCATTGAGCCATGGTAGCTTGCTACTACTCCAGAACACTTAGGCTGGCCGGCATGTGTCCTTCTTCGTTCCTGTGTCTGTCCCTTCGGGGAAATGTCACGCGATGAATACCAGAGTCCTACTAGCCCAGTGCTACAACCCGGATTCACTTGCTGATGACCGACACGTTCGATGCTGGGTCATGGATGCCTGTCCCTGTAAGTCTGTGCCACTTTGGGTTTACGACTAGCCATGTCAGCCCGGGCTCCTTACCATATGGATGCTAGCGACACTATCATATACGTGTGCCAAAAGGCGCAAACGGTCCCGGGCAAAGGTAAGGCGACACCCGTGGGAATATCGTGCGTGAGGCCGCAAAGCGATATGAGGTGTTACATGCTAGATCGATGTGGCATTGAGTCGGGGTCCTGACAGCGTTGGCATCAGAGCCGGACTGCCTGTAGGTTCTCCAAGCCAAACTGGTCGATGTTGAGTCTAGAAATGCTTTAGTTATATGTAGGGGAATTGATTGTGGGAGGGAACCTAAGGCTCTTTTTACTTCTTTACCTCATGGCATTCTGATCTGAGTCAGTCCATTCTTCCACCGGGGGTTAAGGATTAGGATCTCTTCTCTCTATCAAGTTCACGTGTTACTAGTCAGTAGTACCTTATAGGTTTGATGGATACAAGCCTAGTTCAGTTCTACTACCCCATTATGTGCTAAGATGGACCCAGAACCTTGATATCATGTTGTTGAGTGTCTATGCAATTCTGTGCAAAATGTCTCAAAATCCTTTTTGAGCATTTACAGCCGTTATGCTGTCCAAATTCTGCTATAAATTCTAATGCCTTTGTATTATATCATGTTTCAGATGGCTTCCCACCCTCAGAATCAAGTGGTTCGCCTGACTCGATGTCTCGATGTGCCCGGTCATACGGCTATGTTAGTCCGGGTAATGATCGAGACGGGTTACCGTTGGTATCCCAAATACACCGTCAAAGAGCAGTTCCGAGACTTTAATCAAACCCAATATCTCTGCACTGTCAGGATATTTCCCTCTTACCCTGGATCTACCAAGCCCCTCCACTGTTCCTATGGACTCGGGGTTACTATTGAGATGGCTGTGCAGGATGCTGCCTATTCTATGATGACCATCATGCGAGTCAGGACTGGCCTGCTTCAGAACACCGACTTCCGATATATGCCAGCTTCACTCCCGGGAGCACAAGGGTATCTCCAGGCTATCTATGCTGACTCCACTCAGGAGGACTCACTAGTCCGCACCACTGCACAGTTGCTTGAGGACAAGGACCGTGAAAATTGGGCCTTGAGACTGGAGCTTTTCAACACCCGTGCTGATCATTGGGCCACTTTGACTCGGTTTGCATCGGCTGTGCAAGCTGGATATATGGATATGAGGGATCTGTACCCTGTGAGATCTGCTCTGCCAGATATGGTGGATTAGCGTGATGTGGGCGGCATCACCCCACCCCGTGGTCCCCGCAGGCCACCATTTGTTGGTCCAAGACCTCATCCTAGTCCCTATGGTCCACAAGCTCCTCAGGACCGTCTGTTTCCGGATGGTCACGTTGAGCTTCCAGGCTATGGTGGTGACTTCTATGAGGACTACTACGGAGATGTCTGAGTTAGTAGTAGTATCTCTAGTAATGTAATAGTTACATCGTCTAGCGTCCTGTGTGACTCGTGGGATATGACTTAGTGTGTACCACTTTCCGGAGGTGTCGAAAAATAATGTATAGGAGCTTGGAATGCCTCCGATTAGATGCAATCTTCCTTTCACTGTAGTAGTACTTTGTTTGGTTTTGAACTAAACCTTGTATGGTGTGTATGACGATGGAATAAAAGAAGCAGTTTCTGTATCTACCATGTCATACGGATGATCATCTTACATTCCAAGTTATCCATTACATTCTACATTTCTATGTCAGAATCTTATCATCCTGGACTAAACCATTGTCTTGTTTTCCTAGGATGGTTAACACCCGCAACAACCCTGCTCCCCCAGAGTAGGCCGAAGGCAGCAGAGTTGGGGAAGCAAACCTGCCTCACCCTCCTTCTCTGGCCGAGGTTATGCTGGAAGCTAAGAGAAACAAGCGGGAGACCAGCCGTTTGTTGGAGCGCATCGAGCAGAACACAGCACATCATCAGAGGAATAACTTGGTGTCGCTCAGTGACTTCATCAAGTTACATCCACCCACCTTCCACCACTCCGTCGAGCCTCTCGACGCCGATGACTGGCTTCGCAGTATTACTCACAAGCTACGCTCTGCACTTGTAGCTGAGGCTGATAAGGTCACATTTGCTGCATATCATCTCGAAGGCCCCGCCAGTCTCTGGTGGGAGAACTATGAAGCTATGCGCCCAGCGGGCCAGGTCACTACTTGGGCTGAATTCAGCGAGGCTTTCCGTGAACATCACATTCCGGAGGGTCTTATGGACCGTAAACGTGAGGAGTTCTGCAGTTTCACTCAAGGTAGACTCTCTGTGGATGCTTACAGTAGGGAGTTCGGTAACCTAGCATGTTATGCAACTGAGGAAGTTTCTACCGATGCCAAGAAGTAGGCAAGGTTCCGCAAGGGACTTAGCCCTGAGCTTCGCCGTGACCTCCGTCTGCATGAGTGCACATCTTTTCAGAAGCTTGTAAACAAGGCCATCAGTGCTGAGTCTGGTCAGACTGATTATGAAGCAACACGCAAGCATGGTCGTGACATGGGTTCCTCATCTGGTGCTGCACCACAAAAGCGCCGGGTCTTGGTGCCTAACACTGCCCTGCCACCCAGGTTCACACCGAGGCCATCCTATCAGGCGCCTCGCCCAGCTCAACAGTATGCACCAACTAAGCCCTATGGTGGGCCAACCAACAATGCTCCTCCACGCACCAGCTCCGTGACATGCTTCAAGTGTGGGGAATTGGGCCACTACTTGCGCGAGTGTCCCCAGTCCAACCCCAACCAGTCTGGAAAAACTGTTGGCCGTGGCAAGCCGACAGGAAAGTGTTCTACGCCAAGCCGGCCACTGCTGCACATGGCCATGTCAACTGTATCTCTGCGGAAGAGGCTCAAGAGGATCCCAACGTCGTACTCGGTATGCTCCTTGTTAACTGCCACCCAACATCTGTTCTTTTTGATACTGGAGCATCTCATTCTTTTATATCCGAGAGCTATGCTCGACTGCATAACACCACATTCTGTGAGATGCCCACCTCCATGGTAATTCAAACCCCGGGATCCAAATGGCAAACTTCTAGAGTAAGCCATGGGAATGAAATTCAAGTCGACAGACTTGTTTTTCTCGCGTCATTGATAGCTCTCAAATCATTGGATATTAATATCATCTTGGGTATGGACTGGATGTCATCCCATCATGCCAAGATTGATTGCTTCTCTAGGACTGTTCAACTTACGCACCCTTCGGGAAAGATAGTCAATGTCTTGACCCGAGTAGCCAAGCGACAGCTATATTCCCTTAATGCCAGTCCTTTGCCAGATCTCGAAGATGTTTCGGTACTCCGTGACTTCCCGGATGTCTTTCTAGAAGAATTGCCAGGTGTTCCACCTGACAGAGATGTCGAGTTCGTGATAGATCTCATTCCAGGAATTGTCCCAATTTCTAGAAGACCCTATAAGATGGCACCACTAGAACTAGCCAAGCTTAAGAAAGAACTCGATGAGTCCTTGAAAAAGGGTTTCATCTGTCCTAGTTCATCTCCATGGGCTTGCCCCGTCCTCTTCGTCAAGAAGAAGGATGGTACGGATCGGATGGTTGTAGATTATCGACCAGTCAACCTGGTCACAATCAAGAATAAGTATCCGCTCCCAAGGATCAACGATCTGTATGATCAGCTTGCTGGATCCTCAGTCTTCTCTAAGATGGATTTGAGGTTGGGCTACCATCAAATCAAAATCAGGAATGGGGACATTCCTAAAACGGCCTTTGTTACTCGTTATGGCCAATACGAGTACACCGTCATGTCCTTCGGTTTAACCAACGCTCCAGCCACTTTCTCTCGGTTAATGAACTCAATCTTCATGGAGTATTTGGATAAATTTGTCGTGGTTTACCTCGATGATATACTCATCTACTCCAAGAATGAGGAAGAACATGCCGAGCATCTAAGGTTAGTGTTGATGAAACTTCGAGAGCATCGCCTTTATGCAAAATTTTCTAAATGCGAATTTTGGTTGCCAGAAGTGACCTATCTAGGACATGTAATTTCTGGTAAAGGTATTGCTATCAATCCCGAGCGAGTTCAAGCCGTCCTTAATTGGACTCCACCTGAATCGGTCAAGCAAGTTCGGAGTTTCCTTGGCTTAGCGAGCTATTATCGCCGCTTTGTCGAGAACTTCTCCAAAGTTGCTAAACCTCTAACTGAACTCCTCAAGAAAGATAAAAAGTTCGAGTGGACTCCACAATGTGAGCACAATTTTCAGGAACTGAAAAGACGCCTCACATCTGCTCCCGTATTGGTGCCACCAGATTTCTCTAAGGACTTTGTTATCTATTGCGACGCCTCGCGACAAGGACTAGGTTGCATTCTCATGCAAGATCGTCACGTAATTGCTTATGCTTCAGGCAATTACACCCACATGAGGAAAACTACCCTACTCATGATCTAGAGCTTGCAGCTGTAGTCCATGCACTCAAAACCTGGCGACATTACCTCCTCGGTAATCGTTGTGAAATCTTCACTGATCACCAAAGTCTGAAGTACATATTCACCCAACCAGATTTGAATCTCAGGCAAAGACGTTGGGTCGAGTTGATCACAGATTTTGACTTAGGGATAACTTACACCCCAGGAAAAGCCAATATCATGGATGATGCACTAAGTCGTAAATCTTATTGTAACAATCTGATGTTACAATAAAGTCAACCGCTTCTCCATGAGGAATTTCGAAAGCTTAACCTTCACATCGTTCCTCAAGGATTCCTTTCCACCTTGGTGGCGAAACCTACCCTTACGGATCAAATCATCAAAGCTCAGAAGGTAGATCCGGGGATTTCCCATATCAAAAGAAACATCAAGAAAGGAGTTGCAAATTGTTTCTCCATTGATGATCAAGGAGTCGTATACTTCGGGAACCATCTAGTGGTTCCCAAAGTGCGAAATCTGAGGCGATTGATCCTTAAGGAAGCTCATGAATCTCCTCTCACCATTCATCCCGGTAGCACTAAGATGTATCAGGACCTACGCCAGAGGTTCTGGTGGACTAGGATGAAGAGAGAAATTGCTCAATATATTGCTAACTGCGACGTCTGTCGTCGTGTAAAAGCAGAGCATCAACGGCCTGCTGGCACCCTTCAACCCTTAGCTATTCCTGAATGGAAATGGGATAAAATTGGTATGGATTTCATCACCGGTTTTCCCAGGACCAAGAGAGGGAATAATGCTATCTTTGTTGTTATCGATCGTCTTTCTAAAGTGGCCCATTTCCTACCTGTTCGCGAGAGTATAACCGCTAGTCAGCTAGCAGACTTGTACATCTCCCGAATAGTGTCCCTCCATGGTGTTCCACTGGAAATTAACTCGGATCGAGGAAGTCTCTTCACCTCTCGATTTTGGGAAAGTTTCCAAAATGCTATGGGAACCCGCCTTTCCTTTAGCACTGCCTTTCACCCTCAATCAAGTGGTCAAGTAGAACGCGTCAACCAGATTCTAGAAGACATGCTTTGAGCTTCTGTTATCTCATTCAGAATGGATTGGGAGAAATGCCTTCCATTTGCTGAATTTGCTTATAACAACAGCTATCAATCTAGCTTGGGTAAAGCCCCTTTTGAAGTTCTCTATGGACGAACGTGTCGAACGCCTCTTAACTGGTCAGAAACCGGGGAAAGACAATTCTTTGGCCCGGATATGATCCAGGAAGCATAAGAGCAAGTTCGCATCGTTCGTGAAAAGTTGAAAACAGCCCAATCTCGTCAAAAGAGTCAATATGACCGAAAACATAAGGCTATGACTTTTGAGGTTCACGAGAAGGCCTACCTCCGGGTTACTCCTCTGAAGGGAACCCATCGTTTCGGTATCAAAGGCAAATTGGCTCCTCGCTACATTGGACCTTTTCGCATTCTTGCCAAGCGAGGAGAAGTTGCCTACCAATTGGAACTACCTCCGCATCTCTCCAGAGTCCACGATGTCTTCCACGTTTCTCAACTCAGGCGTTGCTTCTCGGATCCTATCTGTGGAGTGGACCACGAAACGCTTGATCTTCAAGATAACCTCACGTATCGAGAGTACCCCGTTCGTATCCTCGATCAAGCCGAGCGTACCACTCGACGTCATAATATCAAGTTTCTTAAGGATCAATGGTCGCACCATTCTGAGAAGGAAGCAACTTGGGAAAGGGAGGATCGTCTTCGACTTGAGTATCACGCCTTCTTCCCGGAGGAACCTAAATCTCGGGATGAGATTCTTTTGAGTGGGGGTGAGTTGTCACACCCTAGCTAGTTCATGCATTAGAGTGTTGCATCATGTCTATTTCTTTCAGCAGAAACTTGAAATGGGGATGACAGAACCCCCAGCCCCCTCTGAATCCAACTAGGGTTTACTAAAAACATTTTCAATGAACCTGAAATGCCCTTCTAAAATGTCCATCATTTTTGTTTTGGTTCAGAACCTCTGCCAAAAGTGGTGCACGATTTCCTAGGTCATCCTAAGGTCTTTGAATTAAATCATAAGTATTTGAATTTGGACATTTAAAGTTTATAAAATATTTTAAGTGTCCAAATAATCCTAAACTAAAATGTTCCATGTTGTTTATATTCTAAACAGTGGGCATGAGCAGTTTGGGGATTTTTGGAATTGCTTAGGTATTTTTAGAAATTCCACAAAGTTACAGAAGAAATAGAAAAACCTAAATAAAAGAGAGAGAGGGAACTAACCTGGCAGCCCACCAGCCAGCCCACCTAGCCGGCCCAGCCCAGCAACCGCTCCAGCGAGCTGCTTGGCTTGGCCAGGCAGGCATGCAGGTGCTCGACGGCGACTCCAGCGTGCGCCACGCAGCTGCTCGCCGCCCTGCTTCCTCCCCTCACCGCCGTGCTGGCCTGGACGACCTCCACGTCGCACCCCGACCCCTCTAGACACGCCCATTCGCCCCCTACCCCTCTCCCTCGCTCTCCCGTTCCATGGCCGACGCTGCCGCGCCCGCACCACCGCGAAGCCGCGCTCTCCGTCGTCCCTGCGCCGCGCCACCATGTCCAGGAGCTCCGGCGCCCTCCTCTCCTTTGAGCTAGCCGAGCCCCGAGCGCTCGCTTGCCTCGAGGCCTCTGCACCGACCTCGCCCGACTCCGCCACCACCGGAGATCCCTTTCACCGTCGCCGCCGCACCAGCTCGTCCCCGACCGTGCCGTCTGCTCCTACGAGACCGCCGTGAGCCTAGCTACCTTCTCCCCCTTTTCTTTATCGCTCTCGTGCACCACAGCGAGCACCTGAAGCTTCACCGCATGCGCCGCCGCCGAGCTCGTCGCCGACGTGACTCCGGCCACCCACAGGCCACACCATCATGTCCAACACACTCACAGCGTCCCCAGGAGCCCAACGCACCTCACCACGAGCCTCGCCGTGTCCTGTAGCCTCGGGTTCATCTTCACCCGACTCCGGCGACTGCCAAGGTCGTCGCCGGCGGCGTTTCCGGCCACCCCGAGCTCAACCACCACCACCAAGAGCTGCGACTTGCTCCCAGCTACGCGTAGACGCCCTCCGCCGCTCATTTGGTCGCCGGAACGCACTAATGCACTCTCTCCGCCGCGTCTGGCCTCGCCGGCAGCTAAACATCGGCGGGTTTGACCCCGTTGACTTGACTGGGTGGGCCCAGGTTGACTCCCCCGGAGTCTATGACAAGTGGGGCCCATTCTACTAATTAACTTAGATTAGCACTAACTAAATTTAGTTAGTTTAAATAACTACTGACACGCGGGACCCACTGGTCAGTTTGACCTGGACCAGCTCCGTTGACCACTGACATCATCCTGACGTAATGCTGACGCAGTAAGTTATTTACTGGAATTATTATTACACAGGAAATTCCAGAAATTACCACAAACTTCAAAAAATCATAGGAATTAATCTGTAGCTCCAAATGCAAAGTGTTATATATGAAAAATGATCAGAAAAATCCAATCTATCCATCTGTACTTGTTTCATGCATATTTAAACAAGCTAACCTGCTGTTTAGTACAGAACTAGATAAAGCACTTAAAAGGGCCACATATGAGTTTGAAACTTGAATCTTTGGTTCAAAATAGTTCAAACCCATCTGGTCTTAGTTGCATTATCCCAATACACTCATTTTGCCATGTCTCATGCATGCATCATATTGTTGCATATTGTTTGGTGATGTTTGTGTATCGGTGCTCTCTGCGGCAGGTTCTGCCCCCGAGGAGTACCACGATTACCCTAACGAGGAACAATATCAGTGCACCGACCCTTCAGGCAAGCAACCAACCATTTGATCATATCGATACAATCCCATGTTCTCGCTTCTGCTTTCTTTTACTGCATTAAGACAACGTGATTCAAACTGCTGTGTGCTACGGTAGTTGGACCCATTTCCTCTGCATGACCTGTCATTGCCGCAGTAACTAGATGAAACCCACTAGCATGTGTAGGAGTTGATTGAGCCTGATCGAAGTTGAACATTCCTATGGAACTCCCCTTCAGACGACTTCTCTGCGCTTGCCCAGCACCTTTCGTTTTATGGACAATTTTTCTTGCTCTTGCTACAGTTAAACGATCCTCTTCCGATAATTCATCCAAGCCAAGAATTGCAATAATGTCCTGAAGTTCTTTGTAACGTTGTAAATGGGTTGTTCCTACCTTGCTATGCCTGCTATGCTTAGAGTCGTGTCAGGTCTGGTTCATCTGGGTGATGGGCTAGAGTGAAATGATCATGTGGGTATGAGAGTAATGTGTTGAACACGATTTGGTAAAGGTATCGATGAGAGGCCATGTAGGAGTACATGGTGGGTTGTTTCATTGAAGCCGTCCTTAAGCACTGAGATCTGTATGTGTGATTTAAGAATCAGCTACTACCATGCATTGGGCCCGAAACCAATGGACCCTCTCGGCTTCTTATTCACCCTAGTCCTCTGTCCAGGAGTTGCAAGTAGTTTCTGGTGTTTGTAGCCTACTGGAGGCCGTGGACAGCGCTGACCCGCGGGGTGGGCTGTGATGCGGTAGGTATGTGGCACGGTGTACCGGATGCCCGTTAGGTATCTCGGGAACCCTGCACACATCATTCGGGGCCGTATGTGGAAACCTCGGCCGGACTCCCTGTGGATGGAACCTGAATAGGCGATAAACCTGGACTAGAGACTTAGGTGTTTAGGTAGGTCGTGGCCGACACCCACGTTGGGCTTCCGTTTGAAGGCTGCCGAGTACATGTCGTGGTGGCTGACTGACTCTGATATCAAGATTCTACGTACATATTAGAGGATAAAGGACAAAGTAAATAGTTGACTTTGGATGAACAGCGGCCAAATGTTGCTTCGTTTCGTCATATCCAAACGCATCTCGGGGGGATAGTCAATGAGGCATTTATCCATGGTAAGCATTGTAGAAACATTCATCTCACAGAGTCACAATTGCAGGGACAACCATAGTCTTCAACCTCTTCCATTTATCACAAGATAAATTCCTTGTCAATAACATAATTAATGGAGGCAATATCTGATAATAATCCCATACGTAATCAAGATGCACACTTGACGATTTATAAAATGGATTCTATAAACTCTAAGTTCTTCAGTTTCGACGATAGCAGAAGATGCTCGACCAAGTACTCTTAGTCCTGTTCTACACCTCGCCTTGGTCGCTGCTGGTAGATTTTTACTTAGACGGTGCTACATGCCAAAAATGCTAAAGTTACCTTCTCATGATTTGTAAAAAGGAACGCCGAAGCCGGTTGCTTACATGAAACCCATGCTCGTACTTGAAGAAACTTAGTTTCCATTCTGAAACCTTCTGTTCAACACAACATCATGTGGGGAATATACTGAGAGAATCAGCTATATAATATTTAGAAAGTACAAATTAAGATGAAATAAAAAAAAAGTTATTTATGAAAGAAGATGCTACAGTTTTACCTTTTCCCTCGTTCTAGTTGGGACGTTCACGGACAATGCGAATGTTCAATAACAAAATTCAGATGGATAGAGAAGATGAGATTCAGCTTCTGAGAAACAGGGTGTACTGCCATCCACAACAAAATAAAGATAATGAATAACACTGCAACATAAAACATAATAACAGCGTCGTGTTCCAAGGAAGCAACCTCATTAAACCACAAAATAAACGTGATGTGAACAAATATTCTTATAGGCAAGCAGATGGGCATATTTACTGATTTTGAGAACTCTCCCGTGGTACAATGCACACAAGTAGGACTCACTTCTACATAATAACATAAAGTTGAAGGAGGGAGCTTCCGCCTTTAACCTTGTTTCTTTTTCATATTTACTGATTTTTAAGCAAGACAGTGATTATTTCTGAATACAAAGCCTGTAAGATTATGATACATTTTCTGGTTGACATTGCAACTGAGAATTATTAAGTTTTTATTGAAAATACATGTTTATTCATTTGTATACTAGTAACAGTCATGAAGAAAACCATACAACATAGTGAAGGTCCTTTCCACACTTGTGTAGACAACTTTTGCTTGAAAAGCTACAGCGCACATATGTGAATAGGTTGCGCCAGTAGGCTTCATTAGATGCACATTACTACTACATAGTGAAGGTCCTTTCCTCAATTTCACAATCTCCTAACATAACATAACACAAACAAGAACTGAGAGGAGGAGAATCTGGGAGAGATGGAAATGAAATCTCGTAAACCTAGATTTTCGTACAAGGAAGAGGAAGAGGAGGAGGATGCAGGTATCCTTACAAGAGAACAAAGCATCCACCTTCTTAGTCGACGGTGTCGCTGATGGTCGTGTATGGAAAGGGATAGGTGGGCAGCATCGTACGTCTCTGCTTGAAACAATACTAAGCTTGTAGCATAGATATGGCCAAAACAAATAAATTTGGGACTGAGATCAGAATCGAAAACACAATGATTCGCCTCTGCATATATGGGTACGTAATACTAAATTCCATACAAAATGTAACCAAATTGGAGCAAGTACTTGCCATGGGAGAATAAATTGACGTACACTCATCTAAATCGATGGAGAGGGGCTACGGCGGTGAAGACATGGTTGCCGACCGTCCTGGTGGGAGGAGATGCAGACTACATCAAGAAGCATGCCAATGGCCACCGTAACCTAACACCGATGAACACCGACGGCACTATACTGCGAACCCCCATCGTAGTGCAAAAGTTAGAGTGGTCCTAAGAAAAACACATACTAATATCCACAGAAAAGCTAACTAAAATCAATTCCCCATAGGTGCATTTCTTGAAACAATGAGCCTAAACTCCAAACCCATTCAAACAACTATTGTTAATTAAATTCGAAACATGTAAAAAGTTGAATGGTTTCCCCTAGGCCTAGCTGACTAAAACAAAACCGCAAATCTTCATCATGGACCCAGAGCTTAAGCACTTTAAACAATAAACCAAATAATCTCCCTACATCACCTTCTACATGACAGAAGCTTAGCCATTACGGAGCATTTGATGCTTCCAATCACAGAGCACAAAAATTCTACATAAGCGCTGCTCCATCTCAATGATTGATCTCAACATGGACTTATGGACTAGAATAGACAGCAGATAGAAAATGCCCAGTCTAAAAATGCATTCGCCCAAACTATTTGGAGATAGAAAACAAACAAGAATCTGAAATTTTTCCTAAGAAGACAAACAAGAATCGGATTACCTCTTCGGGCAGGACGTACAGTCGTGATCTGTCCAGTCTGCAGCCTCCGGAAAAACTGAACACCAATTTAACAATCTGTGAAGAACACGACGAAGCAAAACAAAGTGAAAATTGACTGAAGCTGAAAGGATTAGGATCGAGGCTGTTCACCTCCACCAGTGCTCTCCTCACCTAGCGATGAGACACATCCAACGAAATTAAAGCCAAACCTAGCGAAAATGCTGTCGCTGTTGGCTAAGGGAGGCACACAAGCCACGGTCACCCACGACAGCGTCGCTCCCCGCCCCCCCCCCCCCACCCCCCCACCAACATCGATGCCAGGCGCTACCCACCACGTAGCCCACGCCCGTTGACCACCGCACCCTCGAGCCCAGCAGCCGCCGCTCACCATGAAGTATTCACCGTCGAATCTCGAACGGCTCGCATCGCCTGTATGAGGAGGTGGGCAGGTTTTTTTCCCAACGGGTTAGTCCCACGACCAGCTAACCGTGCCCGTTTTTCTGGAGAGGTCACATCTGCTTCCTAGGAAAAAAGGTGTTGTAATAGAAAGGGAAAATGTAAAATTACCTTTCTGACGGGCAAAAGTTACGGTGAGGCGTGGGAATGGATTAGTCACTGCCGGAGGTGCCATCCGGCGAATAAAATGACCTGACTTCCTCGGTCGAACGACTGGGGTGAGGAATAAACTATTCTTCACCTAGGGTCACTAATAGAGTTTCTATATATATATATATATATATATATATATATATATATATATATATATATATATGAAAATGGGTTAGTACTCCTAGGAGTACATACTCCCACCACTAAATTTGTTCTTTATAATTAAATTAAATTAGATAATTAAGTACGTCCAAGTCCCATTCGAATGGATAAGGTTAACTTTGAAAATTAGTTCCACAAAATAAGGGATTCATGCTGCACATCGTTTGCCCAGCTATTAATATCCGGCCGGCGGCTACTTGTACACAGTGCTCACCAACACGAGTGGGCTGTATAGTGTGTGTTAGGCCCCATGGCCCATGTACCTTGTATGTATAGCAGCACATACGAGCAATGGAAGAGATTGATGATCACTCATCAAATAATACCCATGAAACGAATCCAGACTCAGTGAGTGGTGAAGACCACTGACCCCAATAGGAATACGGAAGACCTAATTATTGAAGAGAATAGTACAATTAACAACTAAACCTAAATGGATCCACTCTGGCAGCTTGCAACTCATCCGGCGGGCGGCGGCTACTCGTCCATGGTGCTCAGCAACCCGATCTCCGACGGCCTCGATGAGACCTGGCAACGTGCGCCTGATCCAGTGACCGGCGGCTAATCGTCTATGGCGCTCACCAACATGATCTCCGATGGCATAGACGAGACTCGGCAGCGTGCGCCTCGACCGGCAGCATGCTCAGGGATCCATCTCAATGAGCAATGAGTTGATTCGTTTCTTGCATGTTGTTACACTACGTGGATTAGTAGTCGTGGTGCGCGGAGGTTGTATGTGCTCTTGTCAATTCTTAGAATTCATATCCTTTTTGTCCAACTTGTTACAGATCGCACTCGAGAAATCTTGTAGCAGGGCTAGCTACTCCATGTCAGAGATGAGCATTGTCTCAGCGAGAAGGCTTTTCACAGGAGAGATGCCATGCGACCAGTGGTGGACGACGGAGACGTCATGCTGGCGACGAGCCGACGACGGTTAGACGACAAAACACATGAAGATGTCCAACGATGTTCTGAACGTGTTTCCATTAGAACTCTCATGTCAGTCAGGGTGTGGTGCATGGCAGATGGGTTGGTGGCCAAGGTTTCAACATGAAGCTCCGGTAGGCTAAAATACTTCATGCATGGCTGATGATCCACACAGGCGTGATCCAATACATGCACATACTACTCCTTTTTTGGAAGTGTATAACTTTTTGAATTGGACGGTATATACTACTTCATTTAGATGAAGTATATGTACTCAATAAAGGCAAATCAGTATATACCATCCAACATTTCACTTGATGTATTTAAAAAGAAAAAAAATGGTATATAGCATCTATAAATTCACTTGGATCTCAGATGGACATTTTTTTCTTGAAATAATTGGATATACCTGTAAATTTTGTATAAAAGGAGTGTACTCGTAGTTTCGCCAAAAAAGAGTAAACACATACTTGTTCGTTCCGAGCCACCTGGCTAAAAAAAGATACACATGTGTTAAAAAAAATTCACACCCCAAGGTTGCAATCTGTATATATTTTTTATCAATATAAAGTGGTATATACTCTTTTATGAGGTAGTATATACTTTCCAATCTGTTCTAAAAGCAGTATATCAACGAAAAGCTAGGGTTTTTGCCTCCCGCCGCCGCCGCCGCAGGTCCGCCTACTCTCCGATGGCCTTAGGGCCATGCATGGGGGCGCAGTGGATCTCGGCAAGGGTCGGCGGGAGGGCTCCGTTTTTAATCGTTTCTTTCAGTTTTGCTAGGGTTTGTGTCCTGCTCAGGAAGACGAGACGGCGGCGGCTCCCTGAAGATGGAATAAAGGTCTCCCCGCCTAGCCCCCGTTCCGGCGATGCGTCTAGCATCGTTGGTGGGCGTGTGGAGGTGTGTCTCCGGCGGATCTATCTTTGGTGGATTTGCTCGGATCTCGTCGTTGTTCGTCTACGTTCGTGTGTCTTCGGATTGGATTTTTCTGATCTACGTTATCCTTCATCTGCGGCGGTTGCTGTTCTGGTGCGCTGGTCCTACGGGGCCTTAGCACGACGACTTCCCGACTGTCTACTACAACAAGTTGTGCCCGACTCCGGCGATGGAGGGGCGATGACGGCGGCGCGCCTTCGGCTCGCTTCAGTGCTGGTAGTTGTCGCTAGGTGGTCTACGGATCTGGATGTAATTTCTATTATTTCTGGTATTCGTTGTATTGCCATGATTGAAGATGAATAGATCGGAAATTTTCTCGCAAAAAAAAAACGTTTTAATTGAAACGAAGTATATACTCTCTATTTTGCAGGGAGAAAGAAGTATATACTCACTCCAGTTCTAGTTGCCTGGCCGAAAAGTATGTAAATCAAATTTCAAAACAACAGTACATATACTGCAAGCTAGTAGAATCTACAGTTCTACACAGCCACATATGATATGTACGGCATGCATGACACGAAAAACAAGTGAGCACGTCAACTCTACTCAACTTGCTAAACCTTTGGATAACATATGAGCGGTTCCTACCTTCTAGGGAGTAGCCATGCATGCAATGGAATTAGTTAGAACATTCCACTAATTAGCACGGTTTGTTAGTCACGACTAAGAGGTATCTTCCCCTCATCTGTCATACCTTATCCATTAAGGACGGGAGTACATACTCCCAAGAGTACGGAAAAGGTATATATATATATATATATATATATATATATATACGAGAAAACTATATTCCTGCCGACTGTCTGTTAGCGACAGGTCCGAACGACCTCTTCGTCGTTCGATCCGGATCTTGCGGGCGCGCTCGTCTTCCCTCTCTCCCGATATTCTGGCCTCAGTTTCCTATACTATCGGTATTAATTCGCGCTTTCCTTTTATTTTAATTAACGCTTTCCTTTGAAACCGCACCTCCCGCACTCTCATTGCTCCGATCCCGCCGCGAATTTTTCTCCCACCCAAAATCCCCGCAACAATTAATGCTGGATTAATTAGCCAACTACTCTCTCCGTTCCAAAATATTTGTCTTTCTAGAGATATCAATAAGTGACTACGTACGGAGCAAAATGATTGAATCTACACTCTAAAATATGTCTACATACATCCATATGTTGTGTCCATTTGAAATGCCTAGAAACACAAATATTTGGAAACGGAGGGAGTAATAAGCATGCATGGGTTCTAAAAAAAGAAGCACAACCCCAAAAAAAGCATGCATGTCGCACGTTTCGTACGGGAGACACATTTAACGCAACCAACAAGGCATGTGCATGCTCCTCCTTTTATGGGGTTAATGCCTCGTTTAGTGGCTATGACTTCAGCCATGCTTTTTTATGCTAAAATTAATGCTTGATTAAAGTAGAAAAATATAGGTACTTCATGGGATTTGATACTTGGTCGTCGGATTAGTACATTTTCACAACAACCGTCTATTCTATATCTAATTCTTATGTAAACGAAAGGGGATTTTCGTAGTTGTCTTTTGGTTTCTATATTACATTGTAGAAAAAAAACATGTATGTAGTGCTATTAAAGTGGAACATAATTCAACTCGCATGGCTATGATGGTGTCACTGCAAAATGCCCTGATGGTGCTGACAGACAATGTTAATACGATGAGGTCAATGTGTAGTTAGCATGGTAATTTACACATCGCACATCTGATAACTTACGTACAACTATTGTGATAACTTTGGCGGGAGGGGGGGTGGCGGTTGTTGAAAACATACCCCTAATAATTTATGTGTGAAGAACATGGTAATTTACGCATCACACACCTGATGTACAAACAATGCGAGAGCTTTGGTGGGGAAGCGGGTTGTTGTAATTAATACACTCCCGATAACTCATGGATGAATAACATGGTAATTTTACGCACAACAAACCTGATAACTTATGTGCAACACATTGATAAGTTTTAACCCGGCAAAATAAAGTTGAAGAAATATGTCCCCGGTAATTTTTGTGCAAATACATGGTAATATACGCATCGCATACCTGATAACTTACATACAAACACGATGATAACTTTGACCCGGTAACTCATGTGTAAATAACATGATAATATATGCATAACTGAGTTCATAACTTAGTTCAGATGTGATAACTTTTTATAGGGAGGGGGGCTATTGAAAAACACCCATCGGTAAATCGTGTGTAAATAGCATGGAATATACGCACAAAAGAGCTGATAACTTAGTTAGCCTTGGCCGATAACTTCCCTGTAAATATCATGGTACTATACGCACTGTATACATGATAACGCATGCAGAAACACCGCGGTAACTTTGACCCAGGGGTGAGGGAAGGTGAGGAAGTTGTTTGAAACCATACGCTCTCCCGATAACTTTTGCGTAAATAGCAAGGTGATATCCACACCGTAGACTTGATAACTCACGTATAAACATTGTGGTAACATTTGACCACGGGGAATGAAGTTGTTTGAAAACATACCCTCGATAACTTATGTGTAAATAACGTGATAATATACGAAGCGCGGACATGATAACTCCCGGACAAACACCGGCGTAACTTTATCCCGGTAAAAAAAGTTGTTGAAAACATACCATGATAACTCATATGTAAAGAACATGATAATATACACACATCAAAGTTGATAACTTACTGAGCCCAGGACGGTAACTATTTGCACGACAAAAGTCATCAGAACATATGAAATGGGATCTAGTTTCATAGGTCTCACCGTGACATATTTTTTTACGTGACAACGTTTTTTTGAATTGATCAACAGTTTGAGATATAAAACATTTTAAAACAAAACAGGAAAGAATCTAGGATGACATCAGATTTCATATCTTCCTCTAATGCATGCACGCATGTGCATGTGAATAGAAGGTTAAAGGAACCATTTTCAGCCCCAGTAATTTTCTATGTAAATAACATGATAATTTATGTACCACACCCGTGATAACTTGCGTTGCATAGGTGTGGTAAATTTTTACCTAAAAAATAAAGTCGTCGGAACATATCAACATGGGATCTAGTTTCGAAGGTCTCGTCGCGACGAATCTTTTATGTGAAAACGGTTTTTCAATCGGACTGACGGTTTGAGCTACAAAACATTTTGATTTTCGAAATTAAAGGGAATCGAGGATGACATCATCAATTTTGTCTTTTTTGCATGCATGCATATATGTGGTAAAAGGGAGGTGCAGTTTACGTGAAAGAACCAAAGAACCAAAGAACCAGGCTGCGTACCCTCAATGCGTCAATACTCAATACTCGGTTGATTGTCCGCACCTATCGCTAAATTCCTGCCGTCTGGAAGTTAGTCATGTCCATATATATATATACACACACACTCCAGCAATTTTTGGCCTTTTCTAGTCGACCCCCCTAAACTTAAGTTGTAAGCTTCAATTTGATCAACTTCAAAGCAGGTTCAACCTAAAGTAGCATGCATTCAAACATAAACATAGATAGTTTTGCATCACCGAACATAAAGCATAAATTAAAACTAATGTAAACTACTTTCAGTCGAAGTAGAGGTCGAGCCAATCCTTCCATGTCATGTACAGTGTGCCGCGAGCCGGGTATGGGCCGGTGTCATCGTCGGGGTCGTTGGGGACGGCACTCCTCCACTGGTCAACGTCGATCTCCTCATCCTTGGGGCCCACCTCGACGCCCTCCGTGCCGCCGTTGCCGCCGCCTTTGACCTCGTCATCGAAGGAGAGCGCGATAACCTCGCCGCCGTCCTCCCCGCCTTCTACCTTGTCATCGGAGGAGAGCGCGATAACCTCGCCATCCTACACACCGGCAAAGATCGTCCGCTCCGCCTCCACGAGCTCCAGATGCTGCCGGCGGAGCTCTTGCATGTAGGCCTCGAGGCGGCCTCGGCCTCGAGGCGCTCCCACGCTTCACAGTCCTCCCGCGCCATAGCCGAGCTCACCACCCCCGGCTCCGGCGGAACAAGGTGGACCGGACGTGTGCCGAAGGGGAAATTGAGCCTAGCCGCCACGCCGTGGTAGCGGACCTGCAGCGGTCGTACTCCATGATCGCGAGCTCGGCCGTGTGGAAGCTATCGAGCCACCGACAGGTGTGGGTCTCCCGATCTGTAATCTCGGCCCACGTCCCCCACCCCCGCTGTCGGACCCCGAGGTAGGACCTCGTCGGCTGCCGGGTCCAAGGGAGGACGGGTGTCGGTGTCAAAACCAGCGGATCTCGGGTAGGGGGTCCCGAACTGTGCTTCTAAGGCTAATGCTAACAGGAGGCGGGGGACACAATGTTTACCCAGGTTCGGGCCCTCTCGATGGAGGTAATACCCTACTTCCTGCTTGATTGATCTTGATGATATGAGTATTACAAGAGTTGATCTACCACGAGATCGTAGAGGCTAAACCCTAGAAGCTAGCCTATGATTATGATTGTTGTTGTCCTACGGATTAAACCCTTCGGTTTATATAGACACCGGAGGGGGCTAGGGTTACACGGAGTCGGTTACAAAGAAGGAGATCTACATATCCGATTTGCCAAGCTTGCCTTCCACGCAAAGGAGAGTCCCACCCGGACACGGGACGAAGTCTTCAATCTTGTATCTTCATAGTCCAACAGTCCGGCCAAAGTATATAGTCCGGCTGTCCGAGGACCCCCTAATCCAGGACTCTCTCAGTAGCCCCTGAACCAGGCTTCAATGACGATGAGTCCGGCGTGCAGTTTGTCTTCGGCATTGCAAGACGGGTTCTTCTCCAAATCCAGAGTACCTGTTGTAACAAGTAGTGTCCGGCTTCCCATTAATGTTGCACTCCTCGGCTTCTATGCTTTAATAATGGCTACCTCCACGTGTCGAGCGAATGCGAGAAGTTGGGGCATTTTTACATTTGCCACCCTGACCATGTAAGTAAATTGTCTATTTAAAGAGATGGGGATCCTCAGATCCAAATCACACCATCCTCCCACAGCAAGTATCCATCAGAGCGCGCCCAGAGAAAACCGTCCCATCATGGCCGGCCGTCGTAGCTCCTCCTCTCGCTCCTATAGCACTAAGCCAGGCAATTGGGAGAAGTGTTCCGTCCCCCACATCTAATTGGTAGAGTTGCAGACCCAGGGGTTTCTCCCTCCTGCGTATATGGTCCCCGTCCGAGCCAGACTAGCCACTTACAATGGCGTGGAGCAAGCGGAGAGTTTTCCCAACCCATCCAGGGGTGAGCGGGTATGCCTTGTCCCTTACTTACTGAGGGGACTCAGATTTCCAATCCATCCGTTCCTCCGCGGGCTCCTGGAGTTCTATGGCCCCCAACTGAATAACTTCACTCCTGCCTCCATATTACACATCACCGGCTACGTCGCCTTTTGCGAGCTGTTTTTGGGCAGCGAAGCTCATTTCGAGCTATGGAAGAGGCTATTCTGCCTCGTACCCTGTACTCAGGAGGGGTCAATATAACAAGTGGGCGGAGCCGAAATATGGCGCATCGCCGGGACCGGATACCTGTCCGGTACTCCGAAGAAGACATCCAAAGACTGGCCTTCGGAGTGGTTTTATATGGAGGACGTCCCCCTTCCGGACCCTATTCGGATGGGCCTTCCTGAGTTTGCTAATGCCCCGTTGAAGAAACACCACAGCTAGCTGGCGCCCCCGGAGCCCCCAGGAGGAAGATAACAGAGAGGTCCTTTACCTGATGGGCAGGATAAAGACGCTAGCCAAATCAGGGCTGATAATAATCAAGGTTATGCCAATATGTATAATGTGGGGGGTGCAACCACTTCACTATCGGGGGAAACCCATGTGGCACTTCAATGGAGAAGACGATGCCACCCGCTCCGGTCATAAAGGTCCGAACTCCGCCGCCGCTCTGGCGAAAATACTGTCCGATTTGTACAAAGGAGTAGAAGAGGATTTCATCCGTATTAAGCCACGGGATGGATTCTCCATGTACAACCCCCCAAACTGGGTGAGCTGCTATCTTTTACTCCAGTCCTTCCCGCATTCTTCATCACAAATATTTACCTTGCTAATTCATAGCAGGAACCGTGAAAAGCTGTGAGGGAGGTCCACAACCCGTCTCCACAGCCAGAGGACCCTGACCGGGACCTCGATCCCGGACTCAAAGAAGATCCGGATGTATTTGTGGAGCTCGTCGACAGGACATTCTATCAGTTAAGCTGCGACGGTGCCTTGGTGGCCATCATAGCCGATTATCCTGGCCTACTCCCTGCATCGCATGTAAGTAAAACCGGAGTCCCAACTTCCGAGAAGGATCCCTTCTTTGCACTTTACCCACCGCAGACGTATTGCGTCTTACAGGGAAGGCCATTGGGGCACCGTGCCGAACCCACGGTGACTCGTCAACAAGGGGCACCGAAGCTGGGTAGGCTCAAAAGGAAGGCGGTTAGGACCGAGATGCCATCGCAGAGGTATGAAAAAACCTGCTCCGTGGTTATCGTCTTTAAAATATAATAATGTCCATGGTTCCTGGCAGAAAAAATGCTCGCCGGACCGTGTCCAGAGAGCCTGCCGGCCATGCCTCCACCAGCCGGACTCTAGAGCCGGACTTAGGGGCAGATGCTAACGCAGGGACAATGCCGGATGGTCCTCCTATAGAGGATGCGGATAGACTGTCTGCTACGAATTCCGAAATGGAGAGCGCCATGAATCACAGGCATCGCCGAGCCGTACTCTGCGACCCTAGTTTCTCCGAATAGGCGTTCGATGCCTTCAACTCAGGAGACGCGTACATCCGAGCTGCTAAAGATGGCCTTGCCAGAGCCACAGACCAGTATGTAAAGGATATACAGGTAAGCAAATCTGATAATTATGTATATCAGTAGCCCCTGAGACTTGAAACAGTTGGCACAACTGATTTAAGGATCATTGTATGCACATGTTCTTACGGAGAAGAATACCCAGTTGTCTCAAGAGCTGGAGGAGTGCAAAGCCCAGCTACGGGCCGAAGTTGCTGGAATGGAGGAGTCCAAGAAGGCCCCATCTGGTAATACGTGTCTTGATCGAAAAGAATGTAATGACGTGTACTAGTTAGTATTCGGCATGCATGAAAATCTAACAATAGATTCTGTAGACAATCCCGGATGTAATTCGGAGATCGTGCCGGGGGATGAGCAACATGCTCAACGACAGCTAGAGGCTGGCGAGCGCGTGCTTACACGGGTTATTCGAGAGAAAAATGATCTCTAGGATGCCCATACCCTGCTGGGCGTTGAACTAAAAGATGTTCGAGCCCAACTTGCTGACTCCGTGAAGGAGAATAAGAGGCTTCAACGCGAAATTTTTAGTAAGTGCTCGAATGAACTTTTATAGAGTTCGACAAAGAAAAGGGCTAACAGAGTTATGTCTGTAGGTATGCTGACGGGTCGTCCTGAAGAGGAGATGCTCGGATCTGCAGGCGATCTTCTGCAAGAGCTCTCACAACTGCACGAACAAGTTCGGCAGGTGATGCAGGGCATTGCCCAGGCCTTGTGGCCATCCGCCTCCCAGCCAAGAGGCATGGGGGAGCTTGTAGAGATGCTCAAGGGAGCACGGCGGCGCTTCCGATTATGGAAGATATCGGCCTGCCGACAAGGTGCAAGGGAAGCCTGGGCCATGGTGAAGACGCGATACACCAAGGCTGACCCAAACCATATGGCCGAGGTCGGACCTGTAGGGTCGGATGGGAAAGAGATCCCCGTCAGTCTGGTATATGACTAGGTAGGTTTAGCCGCAAAGTATTCCCAACAGGATTGTAGGCTAGACAGCCTGTTGGATGGTATAGAAGAAGAATTTAGTTAGTCTAAGTGACTGTGTATTTCAAATAACATATTTTGTCCCTAGCCGGATTGTAAATCATTTGTCATGGCGGACCTTTTCGCTTCAACCTCCGGACCCGTCAGTCCGGAGTGTATCCGAAAACCCGCTCAGTTATGTAAAAATCGGGGTACGCGTGGAAACCAGGCGTAGGGGTCATAAGTGCTTGAACAGACAAGTACCCAACTAGCTATGTTATATTACATGGATAGTAAGAAACATCTTCCAGGGAGAATAGTTCCGTTAAGGGTTCCTTTCCCTGGGTACGCATGCATTAATGTGCATGTCCGAACTGCGAAAAAGACGCAGGATATAAACATCTGGGGGCATGTATTGCAATAGGTAAGAAACATCTTTTGTTCACCGACCGAATATTCCCTTAAGAATGCTAGCTTTCGGCTTCACGCAGTCTGAGGTACACATCCGGCTGACCCAACAGTAACAATCGCAGAGGTGCTCCCCTTATGCCCTAGCCGAACTAACGGGAACATAGGGCATAAACACTGGAGCCAGGCAACCCAGCTTGGCCAAAACTTAAGTCATATCGATGCATATAATGGCAAAAAAGGTACATATGGAGAAGTGACGCATATGTAGTGGGCATAAAGCCCGGGAGATAATTATATTAAGCTTTTGTATAAGAAGCCCCCAGGTATAATGAGCGTGCATGGCGCGTCAAGATTGTGTAGTCAAGACACACTTTAAGCTTTTAAGGCCATAAAGAAAAAGGAAGAAAGAAAGAAAGAAAGAAAGTGGATACATAAAAAAAGTGGAGGTAAGGAGACGAACACAGAGTCCGTCACTAGGCGTAGAATCTCCAGAGTCTGGCCGCGTTCCATGGGTTTGGCTCTAGTCGATTGTCAGATGCGTCACGCAGACGGTATGCTCCACCGGTGAGAATTTTATCGATGATGAGGGGACTCTCCCACTTGGGCTTGAGCTTGAACTTTTTCTTCTCTGGTAGGCGTAGAACGAGTTCGCCAACGTTATAAGTTTTGGCACGTACTTCTCTGCTTTGATACCTTCGAGCCTGTTGTTGATAGAATGCGGAGCGAGCTTTTGCAACGTCACGCTCCTCCTCCAGGGCATCTAAACTGTCCTGCCGATCAAGCTCGGCTTCTTTCTCTTCTTACATGCGCACTCGAGGTGAGTCATGAATGATGTCGCAGGGCAATACCGCCTCTGCGCCGTACACCATAAAAGATGGTGTGTATCCGGTAGTGCGATTCGGCGTGGTCCGCAGCCCCCGTAGTATGGAGTCGAGCTCCTCAACCCAGTGTGTATCTGATTCCTTCAAGGATCACACCAGTCTGGGTTTGATGCCGCTCATAATAAGACCATTTTCTCGTTCGACTTGACCATTTGTTTGGGGGTGATAGACGGAGGCATAATCGAGCTTAATGCCCATGTTGCCGCACCAAGTTTTTACCTCATCAACTATGAAGTTTGAGCCGTTATCAGTGATGATGCTGTGGGGGACACCGTAACGGTGTACGACCCCGGATATGAAGTCTATCACTGGTCCGGCCTCGGCCGTTTTAACTGGTTTGGCTTCTATATCCATTTGGTGAATTTATCCACCATGACCAACAAGTATTTTTTCTTATGGCTTCCTCCTTTAAGGGGTCCAACCATATCAAGCCCCCAGACCGCAAAGGGCCAAGTTATGGGGATTGTTTCAAGAGCGGTAGGTGGCATGTGGCTTTGATTTGCAAAAAGATGGCAACCAACGCAATGTTGGACGAGGTCCTATGCGTCTGCTCGGGCTGTCGGCCAGTAGAAACCTATACGGAAGGCCTTGCTTACAAGGGCCCGAGCTACGGCGTGGTGGCCGCCGAGTCTAGCATGAATTTCTGCCAAAAGTTGCCGTCCTTCCTCTTCGGAGATGCACCTTTGAAGTACTTCGGTAGAGATTTTCTTGTACAGCTCTCCCTCGTGGACCTTTTAGGCTTTAGACCGCCGCACAATGCAAGGTGCCTCATTTTGGTCCTCAGGGAGTTCTTGCCTATTTAGGTAGGCCAAGAAGGGTTCTGTCCACGGGGCGATGACAGCCATAATCACATGGGCCGATGGTGTTATTTCGATGGCGGAGCCTCCGATTACGTCAGAGTGTTCGGGATCTGGTGTTGTGGTCGGATCCAGACTGTTATTGCCGGTCTCCCCTTCCCACACCACGGATGGCTTGAACAACCTTTCCAAGAAGATATTAGGTGGGATAGGGCCGCGCTTGGCGCCAATGCGGGCGAGGATATCCGTCGCTTGATTGTTTTCTCGGACCACATGGTGGAATTCAAGCCCCTTGAAACAAGCCGCCATTTATTTGAGATATTGCGAGGTTCAAATCCCCACGCACCTCTAGGCGTTGAATGCCCATGGAGACTGCCATCCGAAGACCATGCAACAGAGCCTCATATTCGGCTGCATTGTTGGAGTCTGTGTATAATATTTGGAGTACGTATTGGACTATATCTCCGGTGGGGGATGTCAGGACGACGCCTGCCCCCAGACCAGCCAGCATCTTAGAGCCGTCAAAGTGCATGATCCAATTGGAGTACACGCCGTACTCTTTAGGGAGTTCGGCTTCTGTCCATTCGGCGACGAAGTAAGCCAGTACTTGCGTCTTAATGGCTCGCCGTGGTTTGTATGTTATATCGAACGAGAGGAGCTCAATAGCCCATTTAGCAATCCGGCCCATGGCATCGCGGTTATTTATTATGTCGTTGAGTGGCACTTTAGAGGCCACCGTGATTGAACACTCTTGAAAGTAGTGTCGTAGTTTCTGGGATGCCATGAAGACCGCATATGCTATCTTTTGATAATGTGGGTACCGTGATTTGCATGGAGTGAGGACAGTGGATACGTAGGATACTAGCTTTTGAAGCGGGAACTTATGTCCGTCCGTCTCTCGTTCGACGACGAGCACTACGCTTACAACCTGGTGTGTTGCCGCTATATATAACATCATTGGTTCGCCGATGTTTGGCGCGGCCAAGATTGAGTTGCTAGCCAAGAGGGCCTTTATTTCTTCCAATCCGGCTGTGGCCACGTCCGTCCACTCGAAGTGTTTGGTGCGTCGAAGAAGGCGATAAAGAGGTAGTGCCTTTTCTCCCAATTGGGAGATAAAACGGCTTAAGGCAGCCATGCATCCAGTTAATTTCTGGATTTTCTTGAGCTCTGTTGGGGTAGCTAACTGTGACAGAGCTCGGATTTTAGATGGATTTGCTTCAATTCCTCTATTGGAAACGATGAAGCCCAAGAGCTTTCCGGCAGGCACGCCGAAAACACATTTTTCCGGATTGATCTTGATGTCATATGTTCGTAGATTGTCGAACGTAAGCCTCAAGTCGTCTATTAAAGATTTGATGTGTCTGGTTTTGATGACCACATCGTTTACGTATACCTCCACTATTTTGCCGATTTGTGTTTCCAGGCATGTCTGAATCATGCGTGGATAGGTTGCACCGGCGTTCTTGAGCCCGAAAGGCATGGTGTTAAAACAGAAGGGGCCGTATGGAGTGATGAATGCTGTTGCGGCTTGATCGGACTCCGCCATCTTGATTTGATGGTATCCAGAGTATGCATTGAGGAAACGAAATGAGTCGTGTCCTACGGTAGCGTCGATAATTTGATCGATGCGGGGGAGGGGGATCCTTGGGGCAAGCCTTATTAAGGTCCTTGAAATCGACACATAGGCACCAGGATTGGTCCTTCTTTGGTACCATCACCAGGTTTGTTAGCCAGTCCGAATGTTTTATTTCTCTAATGAATCCGCCCTTGAGTAACTTGGCTAGCTCCTCTCCCATGGCTTGTCGCTTAGGTTCTGAAAAACGCCGAAGAGTCTGCTTGACTGGCTTGTATCCCTTTTGTATGTTTAGGCGATGCTCAGCCAACCTGCGTGGGATTCCTGGCATGTCTGAAGGATGCCAGGTGAAGATGTCCCAATTCTCGCGCAAGAACTCTCGTAGTGCGGCATCTATTGTGGGGTTCAGCTGTGCCCCGATGGATGCTGTTTTTGTAGGGTCCTGGAATTTGACTATTTCGTCCGCTGGTTTGAAAGAGGTGGACTTGGGTCGTTTGTCGAGTATCACGTCGTCCCTGTCCACTGTGGAGCGCAGCGCAGTTAGTTCTTCGGCCGCGAGGGCTTCGGATAATGCCTCGAGGGCCAGTGCGGCGGTTTTATTTTCGGCGCAGAGTGCTACGTACGGATCACTAGCTAGAGTGATGATTCCATTGGGCCCGGGAATCTTGAGCTTCATGTACCCGTAATGGGGTATAGCTTGGAAGCTCATGAATGCATCCCGCCCTAAAAGGGCGTGGTATCCGCTACTGAACGGGGCCATTTGGAATGTGATTTCTTCAGACCTATAATTCTCCGGCGTGCCGAATACCACATCTAGTGTGATTTTTCCCGTACATCGTGCCTCCCGACTAGGGATGATTCCTCTGAAGGCCGTGCTGCTTTGCTCAATGCGGCTCTTGTCTATTTCCATTTTGCGAAGAGTCTCCTCGTAGATGAGGTTTAATCCGCTACCACCATCCATGAGCACTTTAGTAAGCCGGAAGCCGTCCACAATTGGATTAAGGACCAAAGCAGCTGGTGCTCGGACTGTTCGGAATTGAGGTTCGTCACTGGCATTGAAGGTTATGGTCGTATCGTTCCATGGATTTATTGTTGCAAGTGGCAGACTTCGGCGAGGCTGTGGAGTGCTTGCTTGCGCCTATTATTTGAGGCAAAAGTCTCGAAGACTATCAATACTATATTGTTATTTTCCGTGGGATGGTGCCCTGTGATATTGTTGATGAGGAGATCCTCGCCGCTCTTGGCCACCTGCCGGAGTATCCAACATGCTCTAAGGCTGTGTGTTGGTATGGTATCCGGTGTACTGTGAATTTTGCATGGCTTATTGAGCCATCCCTCCAATACGGTTCCACGCCCTGTAGTGGGCTTTGGTTTCTTTGTAATTGGATCGGGTGACTTGTGAGAGTGCACCCTTTTAGTTCGGACGGGGGGTTTAGTGAGAGCCGGAGGATCCCAGAATTTTGTTTGGGTTTTCCAAGCGCTTTCCATCGCACAATACTTCTGTACTATGGCCGCCAAGTCAGCGAAGTGTGCTATGTCATGGCGACTTATGGCATTGAGGATTCCCCTGTCCGTGCAATTTTTGCAAAAGAATGAAATTGCGTCTTCCTCGCGACAGTCCTTGACCTTGCTCATTACAAGGAGGAATCTGGACCAAAAGTGATGTACTGTCTCTTGGGGCTTTTGTCTAATGTGGGAAAAATCACTTGTGTCTGGGTGGGTGGGTAGATTTAGGTCCAAACCCTGACCCAATCTGAGACTTAGGGGCAGAGGAGTTTCCGAGCTTCGCAGTTCGGGCTCCGGGATGTTACCCAATTTTTCTGGCCTGCTGCCCGATTCGAGGTTCGGAGCTTGGGCCATGTCCTCTCGTAGATGGGTGTTGGTGTCAAAACCGGCGGATCTCGGGTAGGGGGTCCCGATCTTTGTGTCTAAGGCTGATGGTAACAGGAGGCAAGGGACACAATGTTTTACCCAGGTTCGGGCCCTCTCGATGGAGGTAAAACCCTACTTCCTGCTTGATTGATATTGATGATATGAGTAGTACAAGAGTTGATCTACCATGAGATCATAGAGGCTAAACCCTAGAAGCTAGCCTATGATGATTATGATTGTGATCGTCCCTCTAAGGACTAAACTCTCCGGTTTACATAGACACCGGAGAGGGCTAGGGTTTACATGGAGTTGGTTACAAAGAAGGAAATATAATATCCAGATCGCCAAGCTTGTCTTCCACGCAAAGGAGAGTCCCATCCGGACACGGGACGGAGTCTTGAGTCTTGTATCTTCATGCTCCAATAGTTCGGACAAAGTATATAGTCCGGCTGTCCGGATACCCCCTAATCCAGGACTCCCTCAGTAGCCCCTGAACTAGGCTTCAATTATGATGAGTCTGGCGCGCAGTTTTGTCTTCGGCATTGCAAGGCGGGTTCCATCTCCGAATACTCCAAAGTAATTATCGAACACTTAAACCGTGTCTGGATCTGCAAGATGATCTTCATATACCATCATAGAGAATGATATTTCACAAATGTGATCAGCTAACAACTTTAGACAATGTGACATGACACTACGGTCGGGTCATTATTCGAACCGTTTTCCCACAACCAGCCACAGAGCATATTGTGAGGCGGTTTCCTTGGCACGTCTTGTCAAAGCAGAGATCATGTCCCCTTATCATGGGATTCCCATTAATACGGGTATGGGTAACCGAACCGCGCCATCAATCGTGGTGCTTGGGAAATAAGCAACCCTCAACGGATAAGTGGGGAGGCGCACCACTTTTGTTGCCTCTATAAAGGGATAAGGATTCCCCATCTTCACCCACACCTTCTTCCTCCTCTGCTTATCCATTCTCACACCCTCGAGCTCCAGCGACCTAGGTCACGCTTTCTCCGCACAGCCAAACATGTCCGGAGCAGGAGGCAAATAGGTGGCCTCCACCGTGAAGGAGGAGCATATTGCGAAGCTCAGGGCGGCCGGATACTTGGCCGCAGACATCGCGCACCGGCTACCGGACGAAGGAGAGATCATTCCAACTCCGGAACCCCACGAAAGGGTCGTGTTTCTCGCCCACTTCGTCCGTGGACTGGGATTTCCACTTCATCCCTTCGTCCGTGGGCTCATGTTCTACTACGGGCTAGATTTCCATGATCTAGCCCCAAATTTCATCCTCAATATCTCGGCGTTTATCGTCGTGTGCGAGGCCTTCCTCCGCATCAAGCCTCACTTTGGCTTGTGGCTACGAATCTTCTGCGTGAAGCCGAAGATCGTGAGCGTCCAGCAAGTGGAGTGCAGAGGTGTAATGGTGGACAAGATTCCCAATGTCACCTGGCTCGATGGCTCCTTCACGGAGACCGTGAAAGGGTGGCAATCGGGGTGGTTCTACATCACCGAGCCGCGTGATGCCAACTGGGCAGCGGCCCCCGAATTCCGATCCTGAATCCCTATGCGGCTCACCTCCTGTGAAAAGAAGGGCCTGGCCTGGGGCGAGCCTGCGGAGCTGACCGGACTTCAGAACCGCATCAAGAATATGAAGGACAAGAAAATCAAGCTTGTCAATGTGGTCCAAGTCATGCTTGTCCGCCGGATTCTTCCGTGCCAAAGACTGGCATTTAATCTGTGGGAGTTCGTCCCGGCCGAACACCAGACGCTTCAAAAGCTCTACGGCATGACACACAAGGGCGCATCAAAGGCGCTATTCAAGGCTTCCGAAATACCTTCTCCCACATCCGAGGACCGCGGACTTCACGCCACGCGGCTCCGCCGTTCGGTTAGTTTTCTGACTACCACCGGATGCAGTTTTTCCCAATGTACTCACGGTGGAATCTTAAGTCATTGTGTGTATTTGATCAGGAGTATGTGGAGATGGCGGAGCGGATTGACTGTCCGGCTCCACTGCCAGAAGGTCCAGCAGATGCTCTCCTGACGGAGATGCTAGTCCCGGCGCCCTACAAGGCGCCGGAAAAGAAGGCCGAAAAGAAGGCCCCAGGGACCAGGAAGGGTCTCCGGCGTAAGGTCGTACCGGATGCCTCGTCCAAAGACGACGAGGCACACTCCTCCCACAAAGGGGAGGAGGAAGAGGAAAGGGCCGCCCCACCCGGAGAGGACGAGGGGCCTAAGAGGGCGGCCCAGGGGACCGGGAAGGGTCGGCGGCGCAAAGCCGTCATACCCTCGTCGTCCGAAGACGACGAGGCAGATTCCTCCCGTGGAGGCGGGGGGAACACGAAGAAACTCTGCCTCCCCGCGCTAGGGAGGAGAAGAAGAGGAAGCCGCCCCTGAGGGGGAGGCTAGGACGCCCAAGAAGGGAAAGGCGTCCCTTCCGGATTACTCCACCACTACCGCCTACAGCGAGGAGGAGTGGCTGCCTACGGGGAAGCCTCTAGTAAGATCGTAAGTATCCGCACTCTATAGTACGACTTTGCTTCATAGTCTGTTATAACGCCGAACGTGTATATGCAGTCCGGCCAGGGTCCATCCCGAGATATCCTCTTCGGATGGGTCCTTGAGTGATTCGGTGATGAACTCGCTCCCGACGGCCACTTGATGGGGAACGTTGCAGAAAACAAAAATTTTCCTACGGTTTCACCAAGATCCATCTATGAGTTCATCTAGCAACGAGTGATTAGATGCATCTACGTACCTTGTAGATCGCGAGCGGAAGCGTTCAAAGAACGGGGATGATGTAGTCGAACACGACGTGATCCAAATCACCGGAGATCCTAGCACCGAACGGACGGCACCTCCGCGTTCAACACACGTACGGAACAGCCACGTCTCCTCCTTCTTGATCCAGCAAGGGAGGGAGGAGAGGTTGAGGGAGATGGCACCAGCAGCAGCACGACGGCGTGGTGTTGATGGAGCTGCAGTACTCCGGCAGAGCTTCGCTAAGCTCTATGGAGGAGGAGGAGGTGTTGGAGAGGGAGAAGGAGGCAACCAAAGGCCAAGGTATGAAGTCCCTCCTCTTCCCCACTATATATATAGGAGGGCCAAGGGGGGTGGCCGGCCCTAGGAGATCCAATCTCCTAGGGGGGCGGCGGCCAAGGGGGGTTTCCCTCCCCCCAAGGCACCTAGGAGGTGCCTTCCACTAGTAGGACTCCTCCCCATGGAAACCCTAGGCGCATGGGCCTATGTGGGGCTGGTGCCCTTGGCCCATGTAGGCCAAGGCGCACCCCCTACAGCCCATGTGGCCCCCCGGGACAGGTGGACCCACCCGGTGGACCCCCGGGACCCTTCCGGTGGTCCCGGTACAATACCGATAACCCCGAAACTTGTCCCGATGCCCGAAACAGGACTTCCCATATATAAATCTTTACCTCCGGACCATTCCGGAACTCCTCATGACGTCCGGGATCTCATCCGGGACTCCGAACAACATTCGGGTTACTGCATATACATATCCCTACACCCCTAGCGTCACTGAACCTTAAGTGTGTAGACCCTACGGGTTCGGGAGACATGTAGACATGACCGAGATCGCTCTCCGGTCAATAACCAACAGCGGGATCTGGATACCCATGTTGGCTCCCACATGCTCCATGATGATCTCATCGGATGAACCACGATGTCGAGGCTTTAATCAACCCCGTATGCAATTCCCTTTGTCAATCGATATGTTACTTGCCCGAGATTCGATCGTCAGTATCCCAATACCTCGTTCAATCTCGTTACCGGCAAGTCACTTTACTCGTACCGTAATGCATGATCCCGTGACCAGACACTTGATCACTTTGAGCTCATTATGATGATGCATTACCGAGTGGGCCCAGTGATATCTCTCCGTCATACGGAGTGACAAATCCCAGTCTCGATCCGTGTCAACCCAACAGACACTTTCGGAGATACCTGTAATGCACCTTTATAGTCACCCAGTTACGTTGTGACGTTTGATACACCCAAAGCACTCCTACGGTATCCGGGAGTTACACGATCTCATGGTCAAAGGAAAAGATACTTGACATTAGAAAAGCTCTAGCAAACGAACTACACGATCTCACGCTATGCTTAGGATTGGGTCTTGTCCATCACATCATTATCCTAATGATGTGATCCCGTTATCAATGACATCCAATGTCCATAGCCAGGAAACCATGACTATCTATTGATCAACGAGCTAGTCAACTAGAGGCTCACTAGGGACATGTTGGTGTCTGCTATTCACACATGTATTACAATTTCCGGATAATACAATTATAGCATGAATAAAGGCAATTATCATGAACAAAGAAATATAATAATAATGCTTTTATTATTGCCTCTAGGGCATATTTCCAACAGTCTCTCACTTGCACTAGAGTCAATAATCTAGTTACATTGTGATGAATTGAACACCCATGGAATTCTGGTGTTGATCATGTTTTGCTCTAGGGAGAGGTTTAGTCAACGGATCTGCTACATTCAGGTCCGTATGTACTTTACAAATCTCTATGTCTCCATCTTGAACATTTTCACGAATGGAGTTGAAGCGACGCTTGATGTGCCTTGTCTTCTTGTGAAACCTGGGCTCCTTGGCAAGTGCAATAGCTCCAGTGTTGTCACAGAAGAGCTTGATCGGCCCCGACGCATTGGGTATGACTCCTAGGTCGGTGATGAACTCCTTCACCCATATTGCTTCATGTGCTGCCTCCGAGGCTGCCATGTACTCCGCTTCACATGTAGATCCCGCCACGACGCTCTGCTTGCAACTGCACCAGCTTACTGCCCCACCATTCAAAATATACACATATCCGGTCTGTGACTTAGAGTCATCCAGATCTGTGTCGAAGCTAGCGTCGACGTAACCCTTTACGACGAGCTCTTCGTCACCTCCATAAACGAGAAACATTTCCTTAGTCCTTTTCAGGTACTTCAGGATATTCTTGACCGCTGTCTAGTGTTCCTTGCCGGGATTACTTTGGTACCTTCCTACCAAACTTACGGCAAGGTTTACATCAGGTCTGGTACACAGCATGGCATACATAATAGAACCTATGGCCGAGGCATAGGGGATGACACTCATCTCTTCTATATCTTCTGCTATGGTCGGACATTGAGCTGAGCTCAATTTCACACCTTGCAAAACAGGCAAGAACCCTTTCTTGGACTGATCCATTTTGAACTTCTTCAAAATCTTATCAAGATATGTGCTTTGTGAAAGACCTATGAGGCGTCTCGATCTATCCCTATAGATCTTGATTCCTAATATATAAGCAGCTTCTCCAAGGTCCTTCATTGAAAAACTCTTATTCAAGTAGGCCTTAATGCTATCCAAAAGTTCTATATCATTTCCCATCAAAAGTATGTCATCTACATATAGTATGAGAAATGCTATAGAGCTCCCACTCACTTTCTTGTGAACACAGGCTTCTCCATAAGTCTGTGTGAACCCAAACGCTTTGATCATCTCATCAAAACGAATGTTCCAACTCCGAGATGCTTGCACCAGCCCATAAATCGAGCGTTGGAGCTTGCACACCTTGTCAGCATTCTTAGGATCGACAAAACCTTTCGGCTGCATCATATACAATTCTTCCTTAAGGAAACCATTAAGGAATGCCGTTTTGACGTCCATTTGCCAAATTTCATAATCATAAAATGCGGCAATTGCTAACATGATTCGGACGGACTTCAGCTTCGCTACCGGTGAGAAAGTCTCATCGTAGTCAACCCCTTGAACTTGCCGATAACCCTTAGCGACAAGCCGAGCTTTATAGATGGTCACATTACCATCCGCGTCTGTCTTCTTCTTAAAGATCCATTTATTTTCTATGGCTCGCCGTTCAACAGGCAAGTCAGTCAAAGTCCACACTTCGTTTTTATACATGGATCCTATCTCGGATTTCATGGCTTCTAGCCATTTGTCGGAATCCGGGCCCGCCATCGCTTCTTCATAGTTCGAAGGTTCACTGTTGTCTAACAACATGATCTCCAAGACAGGGTTGCCGTACCACTCTGGTGCGGAACGTGTCCTTGTGGACCTTCAAATTTCAGTAGGAGCTTGATCAGAAGTATCTTGATCATCATCATTAACTTCCTCTCTAGTCGGTGCAGGCACCTCAGGAACATTTTCTTGAGTTGCGCCATTTTCCGGTTCAAGAGGTAATATTTCATCAAGCTCTACTTTCCTCCCACTTACTTCTTTCGAGAGAAACTCTTTCTCCAGAAAGGACCCATTCTTGGCAACAAAGATCTTGCCTTCGGATCTGAGGTAGAAGATATACCCAACAGTTTCTTTAGGGTATCCTATGAAGACGCATTTTTCCGATTTGGGTTCGAGCTTTTCAGGTTGAAGTTTCCTGACATAAGCATCGCATCCCCAAACTTTTAGAAACGACAGCTTAGGTTTCTTCCCAAACCACAATTCATACGGTGTCGTCTCAACGGATTTCGACGGTGCCCTATTTAAAGTGAATGCGGCAGTCTCTAAAGCATAGCCCCAAAAAGATAGTGGTAAATCGGCAAGAGACATCATAGATCGCACCATATCTAATAGAGTGCGATTACGACGTTCGGACACACCATTACGCTGAGGTGTTCCAGGCGGCGTGAGTTGTGAAACTATTCCACATTTTCTTAAGTGTGTACCAAACTCGTGACTCAAGTATTCTCCTCCACGATCTGATCGTAGAAACTTGATTTTCCTGTCACGTTGATTCTCAACTTCACTCTGAAATTCCTTGAACTTTTCAAAGGTCTCAGACTTGTGTTTCATTAAGTAGACATACCCATATCTACTCAAGTCATCAGTGAGGGTGAGAACATAACGATAGCCACCGCGAGCCTCAACACTCATTGGACCGCACACATCAGTATGTATGATTTCCAATAAGTTGGTTGCTCGCTCCATTGTTCCTGAGAATGGAGTCTTGGTCATTTTACCCATGAGGCATGGTTCGCACGTGTCAAATGATTCGTAATCAAGAGACTCTAAAAGTCCATCAGCATGGAGCTTCTTCATGCGTTTGACACCTATGTGACCAAGGCGGCAGTGCCACAAGTATGTGGGACTATCACTATCAATCTTACATCTTTTGGTACTTACACTATGAATATGTGTAGCATTACGCTCGAGATTCATAAAGAATAAACCATTCACCATCGGAGCATGACCATAAAACATATCTCTCATATAAATAGAACAACCATTATTCTCGGATTTAAATGAGTAGCCATCTCGAATTAAACGAGATCCTGATACAATGTTCATGCTCAAACTTGGCACAAAATAACAATTATTGAGGTTCAAAACTAATCCCGTAGGTAAATGTAGAGGTAGCGTGCCGACGGCGATCACATCGACCTTGGAACCATTCCCGACGCACATCGTCACCTCGTCCTTCGCCAGTCTCCGTTTATTCCGCAGCTCTTGCTGTGTGTTACAAATATGAGCAATGGCACCGGTATCAAATACCCAGGAGTCACTACGATTACTGGTAAGGTACACATCAATTACATGTATATCAAATATACCTTTGGTTTTGCCGGCCTTCTTGTCCGCTAAGTATTTGTGGCAGTTCCGCTTCCAGTGACCACTTTCCTTGCAATAAAAGCACTCAGTCTCGGGCTTGGGTCCATTCTTTGGCTTCTTCCCGGCAGCTTGCTTGCTGGGCGCGGCAACTACCTTGCCGTCCTTCTTGAAGTTCTTTTTACCCTTGCCCTTCTTGAACTTAGTGGTTTTATTGACCATCAACACTTGATGTTCCTTCTTGACTTCTACCTCTGCTGATTTCAGCATAGCAAATACTTCAGGAATGGTCTTCTCCATCCCCTGCATATTGAAGTTCATCACAAAGCTCTTGTAGCTTGGTGGAAGCGACTGGAGGATTCTGTCAATGACCGCATCATCCGGGAGATTAACTCCCAGCTAAGTCAAGCGGTTATGTAACCCAGACATAGTGAGTATGTGCTCACTGACAGAACTATTTTCCTCCATCTTACAGCTGGAGAATTTGTCGGAGACTTCATATCTCTCGACCCGGGCATGAGCTTGGAAAACCATTTTCAGCTCTTCGAACATCTCATATGCTCCATGTCTCTCAAAACGCTTTTGGAGCCCCGGCTCTAGGCTGTAAAGCATGCCGCACTGAACGAGGGAGTAGTCATCGGAACGTGCCTGCCAAGCGTTCATAACGTCTTGTTCTGCAGGGAGAACAGGTGCATCACCTAGCGGTGCTTGTAGGACATAATCTTTCTTGGCAGCTATGAGGATGATCCTCAGGTTCCGGACCCAGTCCGTATAGTTGCTACCATCGTCTTTCAGCTTGGTTTTCTCTAGGAACGCGTTGAAGTTGAGGACTACGTTGGCCATTTGATCTACAAGACATATTGTAAAATATTTAGACTAAGTTCATGATAATTAAGTTCATCTAATCAAATTATAATGAACTCCCACTCAGATTTGACATCCCTTTGGTCATCTAAGTGTTACACGATCCGAGTCGAGTAGGCCGTGTCCGATCATCACGTGAGACGGACTAGTCATCGTCGGTGAACATTCTCATGTTGATCGTATCTTCCATATGACTCGTGTTCGACCTTTCGGTCTCCGTGTTCCGAGGCCATGTCTGTACATGCTAGGCTCGTCAAGTTAACCCTAAGTGTTTTCGCTGTGTAAAACTGTCTTACACCCGTTGTATGTGAACGTAAGAATCTATCACACCCGATCATCACGTGGTGCTTCGAAACGACGAACTGTAGCAACGGTGCACAGTTAGGGGAGAACACTTCTTGAAATTTTGTAAGGGATCATCTTATTTACTACCGTCGTCCTAAGTAAACAAGATGCATAAAACATAATAAACATCACATGCAATTATATAAAGTAGTGACATGATATGGCCAATATCATATAGCTCCTTTGATCTTCATCTTCGGGGCTCCATGATCATCTTGTCACCGGCATGACACCATGATCTCCATCATCATGATCTCCATCATCGTGTCTTCATGAAGTTGTCACGCCAACGACTACTTCTACTTCTATGACTAACGCGTTTAGTAATAAAGTAAAGTAGTTTACATGGCGTTCTTCAATGACACGCAGGTCATACAAAAAATAAAGACAACTCCTATGGCTCCTGCCGGTTGTCATACTCATCGACATGCAAGTCGTGATTCCAATTAAAATAGCATGAACATCTCATACATGACATATAGATCATTCATCACAACTTTGGCCATATCATATCACAAAGCACTTGCTGCAAAAACAAGTTAGACGTCCTCTAATTGTTGTTTGCAAGTTTTACGTGGCTGAAGTAGGGTTCTAGCAAGAATGTTTTCTTACCTACGTTAAAGCCACAACGTGATTTGTCAACTTCTATTTACCCTTCATAAGGACCCTTTTCATCGAATCCGCTTCAACTAAAGTAGGAGAGACAGACACCCGCCAGCCACCTTATGCAACTAGTGCATGTTAGTCGGTGGAACCGGTCTCACGTAAGCGTACGTGTAAGGTTGGTCCGGGCCACTTCATCCCACAATACCGTTGAAGCAAGATAAGACTAGTAACGGCAAGAGAGTTGACAACATCTACGCCCACAACAAATTGTGTTCTACTCGTGCAAGAAGAACTACGCATAGACCTAGCTCATGATGCCACTGATGGGGAACGTTGCAGAAAACAAAAATTTTCCTACGGTTTCACCAAGATCCATCTATGAGTTCATCTAGCAACGAGTGATTAGATGCATCTACGTACCTTGTAGATCGCAAGCGAAAGCGTTCAAAGAACGGGGATGATGTAGTCGAACACGACGTGATCCAAATCACCGGAGATCCTAGCACCGAACGGACGGCACCTCCGCGTTCAACACACGTACGGAACAGCCACGTCTCCTCCTTCTTGATCCAGCAAGGGAGGGAGGAAAGGTTGAGGGAGATGGCACCAGCAGCAGCACGACGGCGTGGTGTTGATGGAGCTGCAGTACTCCGGCAGAGCTTCGCTAAGCGCTATGGAGGAGGAGGAGGTGTTGGAGAGGGAGAAGGAGGCAACCAAAGGCCAAGGTATGAAGTCCCTCCTCTTCCCCACTATATATATAGGAGGGCCAAGGGGGGGTGGCCGGCCCTAGGAGATCCAATCTCCTAGGGGGGCGGCGGCCAAGGGGGGTTTCCCTCCCCCCCAAGGCACCTAGGACGTGCCTTCCACTAGTAGGACTCCTCCCCATGGAAACCCTAGGCGCATGGGCCTATGTGGGGCTGGTGCCCTTGGCCCATGTAGGCCAAGGCGCACCCCCTACAGCCCATGTGGCCCCCCGGGACAGGTGGACCCACCCGGTGGACCCCCGGGACCCTTCCGGTGGTCCCGGTACAATACCGATAACCCCGAAACTTGTCCCGATGCCCGAAACAGGACTTCCCATATATAAATCTTTACCTCCGGACCATTCCGGAACTCCTCATGACGTCCGGGATCTCATCTGGGACTCCGAACAACATTCGGGTTACTGCATATACATATCCCTACAACCCTAGCGTCACTGAACCTTAAGTGTGTAGACCCTACGGGTTCGGGAGACATGTAGACATGACCGAGATCGCTCTCCGGTCAATAACCAACAGCGGGATCTGGATACCCATGTTGGCTCCCACATGCTCCACGATGATCTCATCGGATGAACCACAATGTCGAGGATTTAATCAACCCCGTATGCAATTCCCTTTGTCAATCGATATGTTACTTGCCCGAGATTCGATCGTCGGTATCCCAATACCTCGTTCAATCTCGTTATCGGCAAGTCACTTTACTCGTACCGTAATTCATGATCCTGTGACCAGACACTTGGCCACTTTGAGCTCATTATGATGATGCATTACCGAGTGGGCCCAGTGATATCTCTCCGTCATACGGAGTGACAAATCCCAGTCTCGATCCGTGTCAACCCAACAGACACTTTCGGAGATACCTGTAATGCACCTTTATAGTCACCCAGTTACGTTGTGACGTTTGATACACCCAAAGCACTCCTACGGTATCCGGGAGTTACACGATCTCATGGTCAAAGGAAAAGATACTTGACATTAGAAAAGCTCTAGCAAACGAACTACACGATCTCACGCTATGCTTAGGATTGGGTCTTGTCCATCACATCATTATCCTAATGATGTGATCCCGTTATCAATGACATCCAATGTCCATAGCCAGGAAACCATGACTATCTATTGATCAACGAGCTAGTCAACTAGAGGCTCACTAGGGACATGTTGGTGTCTGTTATTCACACATGTATTACGATTTCCAGATAATACAATTATAGCATGAATAAAGACAATTATCATGAACAAAGAAATATAATAATAATGCTTTTATTATTGACTCTAGGGCATATTTCCAACACCACTACCCCTCAGCCTGCGGATGACACGGAGGTGTTGCCCCAAAGGTTCCCCGAGCAGGGGGAGGTGACTCTGGAGACGCCCCAAGGCAAAATCCCAGACACCGGGTATGCGGGGCGTAAGATCCCCGCAGATTGTACCGACGAGAGCTGCAGCAAGCCAGGCTCTCAGCCGGACACTGTATCGGAACCTCCAATGGTTCCGAATTTTGGCAGGCGGCCCCTCGCTAAGGAGGGCGAGCCGTCCGTGCTCATGACTTCCGTTATGCCAGAGGCGTCGAATAGTCTGCTGGAAGCGCTTCGCAGTGCTTCCATGGATGAAGAGCACCGTACTCTTATGAGTGCGGTGATTCAGAAGGTTCTGTCTGCCAGGAGCGGACTAACCGAAGCCTGCACTAGCCTCCTGACAGGTTTTGAGGTAAGTAATCAAAAATGTGTGGAATTATCACTTGATAGGTAGTAGCCCCCGATACTCTGTTTGGTGTTCGGAACAAAAAGCCAAACGGATGGTCGGTTATAATCTGCAGGAGTCTAATAGTAGGTGTGCATGTGAATAAGCAGGCGGTGCTGCTTGCCGTTGCTGCCCGCACGACCGAGGTCGCCGGACTTAAACGGGACCTGGAGCAGGCACAGGGAGAGGTCGGTCTCACGAAGAGGCGGCTCGAAGAGAACAAAGGTGAGTGATACCCCGTTCGCATATCATAAAGAATAGACAAAATTGGTTATTCTAACAACAAAGTGTCGTGACTTTGTAATAGGGGCCACAATTGAAGTGGCGTCCCTGAAGAAAGCATTGTCTGAGGCCGAAGACAAGGCGGGCATGGAGCGCAAAGAGCGTGAAAAGCAAGATGCTAGAGAGGGCGAGGTACAGCAAGAGCTACAGGAGCTCGGCAAGAAGCTCGAGTCCTTGGAGCACAATCTCAAGATGAAAGAGTCTGAGCTTGCGAAGGCCCTTGCGAGTATGAAAGACGCCAAGGCCGAAGCCGAAAAGGCACAGCAGGAAATCCAGGCAGCCAAGAAGATAGCGGTGGGTAAGACATTCTTTATGCAAAGCAAGCATGTGGAGGAGACATTTCTTTTACTTACCCGGATTCGGAGCTCTCCAGGGGCATTCACAAATCTGCCATGCAGCATATCTGATGCTGCGGAGTTCTACCGTGCCGAGGAGGGGAGCTAACTGAAGAAGTTGTTCTGGTCCCAGTATGCGGGAGCCGAACACCCGGTGCCTCTGAGTGACCAACTGAAGCAGTTGGTTGAACTCCATAGGGCGGCCGAAGTGGCTATGAAAGATTTCATAGTCCGGATGTGGCCTGGTGAGCCCTTGCCTGCCAGCTACTTCGGCCTGATAAAGTGGATGGTAAATGCCTGTCCGGGGCTTGAGGTGATCAAGCGATCCGTTTGTATTGAGGGTGCTCGCCGAGCCTTTGCCCGTGTGAAGGTGCACTGGGGCAAGCTGGATGCGGAGAAGCTGGTCAAGGATGGGCCGCCGGAGGGAAAGGCGCATCGTTGTCCCGAAAAATATTATGATGGCGTTATGAAAGGCGCTCGTCTCGTGGCCGATGAATGTACCAAGGACACGATCCTTGAGTAAATGTACTTCTGTCGTTGTTGTTATATAAAGATGAAGTTACTTGCGCTATATAGCACTTCTTGATTTAAAACATTACCTTCTATGCGGCTGTTTATAAAATTCTGAAAGTAGGCCAGTCGTCGGCTTCCGCCCCCACGTAACTAGTATCGGGGTGTTCCTGGAAAAACCCAGACACTCTTTATGCAAATTTTTGGTCCCTGAAGGAGGTGTCTGGCGCAGCGAACAAGGCAATCGGACTATGCGGCTTTATAACTTTCACTTAGCCATAGAAGTCTACAATTTTAAATTTTGGCGAAGCCCCTAGAATTCGGAAAGCCGAATTGGGGCGCTATATACGCCTAAATCGGACGAGGCCGATTCCTCGCCTAAAGCGGAAAAATCTTTAAGGATTTTAAGACCTCTCGAACAGCGACTGGCTCTTGCCGCATCATGCCGGTCAGTTTTTGGCTTTCTCTAAAGGTGCTCGTCCGGAAGAACCGGAACACAGTCGCAGTAGTTCTCCCTGCGCTACCTTAGCCGATATAATGGAACGTAAGGTACCAAAACAAGGGAGCCGGGCAAACCCAACTATTGACCCAAGACATGATTCATAGCTGATGCATATAATGCTATAAGTTTGGGGTGCCGCACTGTTGAAAGTGTTCGGACTTGTCTTGCCGTATTATTGGGCGCCATAAGAAGCCCCTGGCAAACTGAACGTACCAAGGTGTACGGATGCAATATTAAATAAACATTTATAGGAGAAATGTGCAAATAGGAATAATAAGATGATGCTATATATTATCTCCCATTGATGAATAATACATTTAAGTGTATGTTTACAAGGAATGCGTTTAAGCAAAAATAAATAGGACTATTTAACATGTCCTATCCAAGGGCGGGCTACATGTAGGTATATAAAACAGGTATAACGATCGTGAACAGATTCCACCTGGGTATTCCCTTTGTGCGCAAAGCCTGTTGCCTCCTTGGTTTTCTCTCTTGTGTAAGTCCGACAATCCAGCTCTTCTGAAGAGGCTGCCCGAAAGCAGTGTCCTGAAAGATAAAGGGGGGTTATTAAAGTATGTTGCGGCTATACCGTACTGTTGACTGAGTCACTGTTGCGCCTCCGCCTATGCCCATGGTATTTTGAGTGTGTATTTGTGTACGCGCGGCACAAATGCTGCTTTGATGGGGCTTGAGCGGAGGCCGAACTGCTAGTAGCGCTCTTGGCGTCCCTGGCGATCCTGTTGCGGGGTGCTCCAGACTCGCTTGACGGTGTTCGGGGTTGTTGTCACCGGATTCGTGGTTTGCCGGAGAAGGCTGCATTGTACTTCTGCTGCGAGGGCTGCAGTATGCTTGTCTATACGGAGAGAGCAGTCCATGTTTCCGTTGACTGTTATGACCCCGTGAGGTCCTGGCATCTTGAGCTTGAGGTATGCATAATGTGGTACCGCATTGAATCGAGCGAATGCGGTTTGTCCAAGCAGTATGTGATAACCACTGCAGAAAGGGACGATATCAAAGATTAACTCCTCACTTTGGAAGTTATCCAGAGATCCAAAGACCACTTCCAGTGTTATGGAGCCCGTGCAACGGGCCTCTACTCCTGGAATTACTCCTTTGAAGGTGGTTTTGGTGGGCTTGATCCTCGAAGGGTCGATGCCCATTTTGCGCACTGTGTCCTGATAAAGCAGGTTCAGGCTGCTGCCGCCAACCATAAGGACTCGCGTAAGGTGGAATCCGTCGATGATTGGGTCTAGGACCAATGCGGCTGAACCGCCGTGATGGATGCTGGTAGGGTGATCCCTACGATCAAAGGTGATCGGACAGGCTGACCATGGGTTGAATTTTGGGGCGACTGGCTCCATTGCATAGACGTCCCATAGTGCTCGCTTCCGTTCCCGTTTGGGAATGTGGGTGGCGTAGATCATGTTGACCGTTTTCACCCAGGGAGGAAATTTCTTCTGTCCCCCCGTGTTCGGACACCGAGGCTCCTCGTCGTCGTCGCTGTGTAGCCCCTTGTCCTTGTTTTCGGCGTTTATTTTACCGGCCTGTTTGAACACCCAGCTGTCTCTATTAGTGTGGTTTGCTCGCTTGTCCGGGGTTCCATGAATTTGGCACGAGCATTCAAGTATGCGGTCCAGACTGGACAGTCCGTGATTGTTTCTTTTGAACGCCTTTTTCCGCTGACCGAATTTGGATCCGCTGAATCCGGCGTTGACTGTCGTGTCTTCAGTGTTGTCGACGTTGTTCCGTCGCTTATGCCCGTTCCGCCGTGGCTTGCCGTTATTGTCACGGACATCTGAGGTGCCGGAATTTATAGGCGTGGTGCTACTGCGAGCCAACCAGTTGTCCTCGTCCGTGCAGAAGTGGGTCAGGAGTGTTGTGAGGGCCGCCATGGATTTTGGTTTTTCCTCGCCGAGGTGTTGGGCGAGCCACTCGTCATGGATATTATGCTTAAAGGTCGCCAGTGCTTCAGCATCCGGACAGTCGACTATTTGGTTCTTTTTCGTTAAGAACCGAGTCCAGAATTTCCTGGCTGACTCTCCGGGCTGTTGGGTAATGTGGCTCAGGTCATCGGCATCCGGTGGTCGCACATATGTGCCCTGGAAGTTGTCGAAGAACGCGTCCTCCATGTTTTCCCAACTGCCAATGGAATTTGCCGGCAGGCTGTTTAGCCAATGCCGGGCTGGTCCTATGAGTTTAAGGGGGAGATACTTGATGGCGTGTAGATCGTCTCCGCCGGCCATGTGGATGTGGAGAAGGAAATCTTCGATCCATACTGCGGGGTCTGTTGTGCCATCGTATGAGTCGATGCTTACGGGTTTAAACCCTTCTGGGAATTCATGATCCATCACTTCATCAGTGAAGCAAAGGGGGTGTGCGGCGCCTCTATGCCGGGCTATGTGGCTACGCAGTTCGAATGAGTCTGGGTGGCTGTATTCGGCCCGGCCGGACTTGTTCATAGTGTATCCGGTGTGACGATCATCATCACGTGTTGGGGCACGCCCCGCAATCCGTAGATCGATCTTGGCTGTCCTGCCTTGTTTTCCAGTATATCTTGTAGGTCCTGCCTATTGCCCCGGGCCGTAGTGTATTGTCATGGGGGTGCGGGCTGGTATTCAGGCTGGTATGCCTCTTTATCCCAGCCATGACGTGGCCGGTCAGCCGTCTGGCATTCGAGTCCGTATTCCTCAGCTGCCAGAACTTCAGTCCACCTGTTTGTGAGCAGGTCTTGATCAGCTTGGAGCTGCTGCTGCTTCTTTTTCAGGCTTCTCGCAGTGGCCATAAGCCGGCGCTTGAAGCGCTCTTGCTCCACGGGGTCCTCAGGCATGCCGAACTCGTCGTCACCGAGGCTAATCTCGTCCTCGGAGGGGGCATGTAGTTGTCCTCCTCTAGATATCCATCTATCGCCTGTTCGTCTGGGTTGTCCTGCCCATCATCCTGTTCGGCCTGCTCGAAGGCAGGCTGATAGGGGTTGTATTCATCTTCGGCACCATCCGGACTGTTTTCGTCACCTGTGCCGGTATTGCTGTGGCGGGGCTTGGAGCGGCGCCGACGACGTCCATGCTTTGTTTTCTTCCTTGAGGGGTTATCCTCCATTGCCTCATCGCCATTTGTTTCTTTTGGAGTGTCCACCATATATATATCATATGAGGAGGTGGCTGTCCACCGCCCCGTGGGTGGTGGTTCCTGTTCTTCTCTTGCATCGTCATCCACACTATCGATATCTTCGGAGTCGAAGTCAAGCACGTCGGTTAAATCATCGACCGTGGCAATGAAGTGGGTGGTGGGTGGGCAACGAATTCCTTCGTCGCCTGCTTCCCACTCGAGCCGGACATAGTTCGTCCAAGAGTCTCCTAACAAAGAGAGAGACTTTAATGAGTTTAGCACGTCACCAAAGGGAGAGTGCTGGAAGATATCCACAGCGGTGAACTCCATTACCGGAGCCCAACCAGATTCGTCGAGCTTGGGAGTGCGCGGACTGGAACCTATAGCCGGATACGAGTCTGGGGGTCCGGTGTCACAGGCTTCCTTGGGGGTGAGGCCTGTGTTTGGCTCTACCGCCGATGAGTGTGTGGCCTCCGGGGCGGGGTCCATCCACCCGTCCTCGGGCAACGCGATCTGCTCCGTATTTAGGTCCGGGGCTCCTGCGTGGGCGATATCCCGAGCATTGTCCGACGGCAGGTCTAAGCCGTGCTCATCGTGATTGTCCGGCGCTCCTAGCGCAGGCCTGAACCCGTTGAAGATCAAGTCTCCACGGATATCGGCCGTGTAGTTCAAGTTTCTGAACCTGACCTGGTGGCCAGGGGCGTAGCCATCGATCTGCTCCAAATGGCCAAGCGAATTGGCCCATAGTGCGAAGCCGCCGAACACGAAGATCTGTCCGGGGAGAAAAGTCTCACCCTGGACCGTGTTATTGTTGATGATTGGAGGAGCCATCAAGCCTTGCAGCGACGACACAGAGGAACTCTCAATGAAAGCACCAATGTCGGTGTCAAAACTGGCGGATCTCGGGTAGGGGGTCCCGATCTGTGCATCTAAGGCTAGTGGTAACAGGAGGCAAGGGACACAATGTTTTACCCAGGTTCGGGCCCTCTCAATGGATGTAAAACCCTACTTCCTGCGTGATTCATATTGATGATATGAGTAGTACAAGAGTTGATCTACCACGAGATCGTAGAGGCTAAACCCTAGAAGCTAGCCTATCATGATTATGATTATGATCGTCCCTCTAAGGACTAAACTCTCCGCTTTATATAGACACTGGAGAGGGCTAGGGTTTACATGGACTCAGTTACAAAGAAGGAAATATAATATCCAGATCTCCAAGCTTGTCTTCCACGCAAAGGAGAGTCCCATCCGGACACGGGACAGAGTCTTGAGTCTTGTATCTTCACGCTCCAATAGTCCGAACAAAGTATATAGTCCGGCTGTCCGGATACTCCCTAATCCAGGACTCCCTCAACGGGTGTCCGGCTCAGACAGCTTGGGAATCCGGACATAGTTCATCCTCAAAATAGAGGAAGAATCGCTGCATTGCTCCTCCACCACCGCTATCTGATGGGTGACCGGCTGTAACGCCCCGGATTCGATGCACCAGGTGTCTGCCAGTTATTCACCGTCGTTGCCATGTCGTTGCCATGTCTTTTGCTTGCGTGTTGCATTTTATTATGTCATCATGTGCATTTCATTTTGCATACGTGTTCGTCTCATGCATCCGAGCGTTTTCCCCGTTGTCCGTTTTGCAATCCGGCGCTTCTATGCCCTCCGGCGTTCCCCTTTTGCCTCTCGTTGTGAGTGGGTGTTAAACTTTCTCGGAATGGCCCGAGGTTTGCCAAGCGGCCTTGGTATAGCACCGGTAGACCGCCTGTCAAGTTTCGTGCCATTTGGAGTTCGTTTGGTACTCCAACAGTTAACCGGGTAACCGCAAAAGCCTCTCTCTCTTTGCAGCCCAACACCCTTCCAAACTGGCCCAAAACCCACCTAACTCCCCTCCATGCTCTCGGTCGTTCGATCACGATCGTGTGGGCGAAAACCGCTCCTCATTTGGACTCTCCTAGCTCCCTATGCCTATAAAAACGTCCTTCCCGTCCATTTTCCCCCTGAAACCCTAGATCCATCCCCTCTGCGCCGCCGGACACGTCCGCCAATGGCCGGACATGTCCGCTCAACCCCGCCGCCGCTCGCAGCCTCTCCCGTCACGCCACGTGGGCGCCGCCGGCTCCCCGCGCCGCCGGCCTGCCCGCAGCCCGCAGCAGGCCCGCGCGGGCCCAGATCCGTGCCCCGCGCCCGAGCGCCTGGCTGCTGCCGCCTCCGCCGCCTCCCGTCGCGCGGAGCCTCCCTCTGCCAACCGCGCCCCGCCCCGTCGCCGGTTGCCCCAGCCGCGGACGGTCGGAGCCGCAGTGGTCCGCGCCGGTGTGCCCCGCGCCCGCCTCCGCCTCGCCGGCCCCGTGCTCCGGCGAGCTCGCCCCCGAGTCCCTCCATCGCCGTCCCCGCGCCTTCTCCGGCCAGATCCGGTCGGGAACGGGTGCCCCGCGGCCGGATCCGCCTCCTCCCGGCCTCCCCGAGCCTCTCCGGCCATCTCCGTCGTCTCCGGCGAGGTTCTCCGGCGAACCTCGTAATCCATGCAGATCCAGAGGTTGACCCCCGAAATCCTAAGTCCCTGAATTCTCTAATTTTCATGCCATGTTCATGCCATCGTAACTCTGCATCCGTAGCTCCGTTTCATGCGTGTAATATGTCAAATTGTTCGTCTCGACGAGTAAATCATTTCATTCCGTTGCATCATATTCATTTGAGGTCATCTTGATGCCCGAATCATTGTTGTAAGAGTGCTTCATAATGTTTTCTGCTGTCTATTATCAGAACGAGCTCTTTTGTCATTTTTGCCATGATTGATGTGTGCATCCTATGAGGTTGATATCTTCATGTGTTTTGACCTATGCTATGTCTTCTTTACAGTGGTGTATGCCATGTATTTTTGTGATCAATGTGGTGACTAGCACAAGCATGCAAACTAGGCATCGTGATGTTGCTGATTTTAGTCCCTGTTCTGCTGTAATTTTGATGCCTTGTAAACTTGATGCTACAGTGTGATCCATGCATATTTTGAGATACTTCAGTAAGGGTGTTTTGAACATATGGTTATTGTCTATCCATTCATGCCCTTGGTTGCAATTATGGAGTAGCCTAGCATGTCATTTTCGTGCTCTACTTTTGCTTCAAAATGTTTCCTGACAGATTGTTTACATGTTATTCAATTTGGCCAAGCTTGCTATAGTTGATCCTTGCATGCTATGGACTTGTTATTGATTTGGTTTGTTTGACAAACATGTCTTCTTGATGATGCTATGCTTATCTTGTCATGCAATGACTTGTGGTGAGTGAATCGAGCTTGTTAAGTAGTGTTCATGATGTTGCTGTTTTGCTAGGCTGAATCTGTTATTTCGTGATGCCATGTAAACATGCTTCTACTAATCATTCTATGCATAATCTGGAGATGTTCTATAAACATGTTTTGATCTACATGTCATCCTCTATCCATCATGCCCCTGGTTGCAATTATAGCTTGCTGTAGCTTGTTCATATCTTGCTCCAAAGTTGCTTCATAATGTTGCTGTCAGCCTGTTTACATTAAGTTCAGTTGTTTCCATGTGTTTTCCTAGTGATACATGCACCCTATGACCTTGCTATTGCCATGCTTAGCTTCACAAACATGTCTTCTTACTGTTGGGTGCCTTGCCATGCCATGTTTTGCTCTGTAGTGAGTTGCACAAGCTCATCTACATGCCTTCATAATTATGTTCCTGTCATGTTTGAATCTGTCTAATAACTTGCTATGTTTACGTGGGTGCCATTATATCTTCTGATCCCTTTTGGCTTATGGTCAGTAAGGGACTTTTGATCTATGCATTTAGTAGATTCATGCCATGCCTTTGTTTGCCATGATAAGTTCCTGTAACATGTTGTTTGATAGCTCTGAACATTGCATCGTGATGTTATTTTCTGCAAAGTCTGAAATTGTAATAACTTGCAATCTTACAATGTGTGTTTGAGCATGTTCTAGTGATTTCTGGAGTTAGCTCAGTGTTCATGTTTTGTAATGCTTTACCTGTACATCATGTCCATGCCTTTTGTTATCATGTTGTGGTGCTGTAGATTATAGTTTTGTTGCTTGCAAGATGCCTAGTTGCTGTTTTGGACAGATTGTTGCTATAACTTGTTTCATGTGTGTGTGTTGAACCGTTGCTCCGTTTTAAGTGTGCTCAATATGAAACTTGCTTGATTTTGCATGTAGCTTCATATTATCATGTTGCATCCTTATTTTGAGGTGTTTGCTTGATGTTTGGGTGCATTTTGCATCAATGCCATGTTTAACTTGTTTTGCTCATATCTTCTAGACCGTAGCTCCGAACTAAATGATCTTTATATGTAACTTGACTAGAATCTCGTGTAGATCATCTTTGTGCATCTTAACTTGATGTTTAACAACTTGAACATAAGGTTTATTCAGATCTGAACCAATTTTGAAATATGCATATGAGGATTTACCGGAATTGTTATGTGTAGTTCCCGGCCTCATTTAAACTTGCCTTGATGTGTTGCTCTTGTTTGCATCATCTCTTGCCATGAGTAGCTTCTTGTAGCCTTGTCATGCATCATGCTTGTTGTGCATCATGTCTTGTCTATGAGTGGTGTGTTTACTATGTTGTGTGCTTCTTTTCGATAGTTCCCGTTTCGTTGCGATCGTGAGGATTCGTTCGTCTACGGTTGGTTCGGCTTCATCTGTTCGTCTTCTTCATGGACTCGTTCTTCTTCCTTGCGGGATTTCAGGCAAGATGACCGCTACCTTGGATCTCACTACTATCATTGCTATGCTAGTTGCTTCGTTCTATCGCTATGCTGCGCTACCTATCACCTGTTTATCAAGCCATCCCAAATTGCCATGAACCTCTAACCTTTGACACCTTTCCTATGCAAACCGTTGTTTGACTATGTTACCGCTTTTGCTCAGCCCCTCTTATAGCGTTGCTAGTTGCAGGTGAAGTTGAAGATTTCTCCATGGTGGACAGGATTTTGGTTGGGATATCACAATATCTCTTATATTATTAATGCATCTATATACTTGGTAAAGGGTGGAAGACTCGGCCTTTTGCCTGGTGTTTTGTTCCACTCTTGCCGCCCTAGTTTCCGTCATATCGGTGTTATGTTCCCGGATTTTGCGTTCCTTACGCGGTCGGGTGATTTATGGGACCCCCTTGACAGTTCGCTTTGAATAAAACTCCTCCAGCAAGGCCCAACCCTTGTTTTACCATTTGCCTCACCTAGCCCTTTTTCCCTTGAGAGTCGCGCTCTCGAGGGTCATCTTTATATTATTATGCCCCCCGGGCCAGTGCTCGTTGTGAGTGTTGGTCCAACCTGTCAACCGCCGGTGGCCACCAGGGGCAACTCTGGGCTGGCCTACCGGAAGTTTGGACAATCCGGTGTGCCCTGAGAATGAGATATGTGCAGCTCCTATCGGGATTTGTCGGCACAGCGAGAGGCTTTGCTGGTCTTGTTTTACCATTGTCGAAATGTCTTGTAAACCGGGATTCCGAGTCTGATCGGGTCTTCCTGGGAGAAGGTCTATTCCTTCCTTGATCGCGAGAGCTTGTCATGGGCTAAGTTGGGACACCCCTGCAGGGTATAATCTTTCGAAAGCCGTGCCTGCGGTTATTGGCAGATGGGAATTTGTTAATGTCCGGTTGTAGATAACTTGACACCAGATCCGAATTAAAACGCATCAACCGTGTGTGTAGCCGTGATGGTCTCTTCTCGGCGGTGTCCGGGAAGTGAACACGGTTTCTGGGTTATGTTTGACGTAAGTAGGAGTTCAGGATCACTTCTTGATCATTACTAGTTGACGACCGTTCCGCTTGCTCTCTTCTCGCTCTTATTTGCGTATGTTAGCCACCATATATGCTTAGTCGCTGCTGCAGCCTCACCACTTTACCCTTCCTTTCCCTTTAAGCTTTGCTAGTCTTGATACCCATGGTAATGGGATTGCTGAGTCCTCGTGGCTCATAGATTACTACAACAACAGTTGCAGGTATAGGTTACACGATGATCATGACGCGAGAGCGATGCTTGCTTGCGTTGAGTTCTTCTTCTGCTTCTTTAATCAGGGGATAGGTTCCAGGTCGGCAGCCTGGGCTAGCAGGGTGGATGTCGTTTGAGTTTCTGTTTGTGTTCATCCGTAGTCGGATGTTGATCTTATGTATGATGATGTTGTATTCATGCGGCATTGTATGCCTTATGTATGTATCCCCATCTATTATGTAATGTTGATGTAATGATATCCACCTTGCAAAAGCGTTTCAATATGCGGGTCTATCCTTGGTGGGACCTTCGAGTTCCTTTTGGATAGGGTCGCATATTGGGCGTGACACCGGCGGAGAGTTGATCTCCCTTTGGTCGGGTTTAAGCCCGATCCGATCATAGTCCGTAGCGACTCCTAGGGCAGCGATGCGATCCAAGAGCTCGTTCAAGGAGGAGAGCTCCATTGGATCCATCTGCTCAGTGAATTCTGAGCTGACATGGAGGCTGTTTTTGATGACCCGAGAAATCATCGTCGGCGCGATGGCCGAACGGGCGGTCATGACGAAGCCGCCTAGTCGGAGAGTTTGGCCTACAGCCAGGGCTTCCCCAGAGGTGATGTTGTCCTTGAAAACAAGGCGAACCATCAAGCCTTACCGTGACGGCACAGTGGAACTCTCAATGAAAGCTCCAATGTCGGTGTCAAAACCGGCGGATCTCGGGTAGGGGGTCCCGAACTGTGCGTCTAAGGCTAATGGTAACAGGAGGCGGGGGACACAATGTTTACCCAGGTTCGGTCCCTCTCGATGGAGGTAATACCCTACTTCCTGCTTGATTGATCTTGATGATATGAGTATTACAAGAGTTGATCTACCACGAGATCGTAGAGGCCAAACCCTAGAAGCTAGCCTATGACTATGATTGTTGTTGTCCTACGGACTAAACCCTCCGGTTTATATAGACACCGGAGGGGGCTAGGGTTACACAGAGTCAGTTACAAAGAAATAGATCTACATATCCATATTGCCAAGCTTGCCTTCCACGCAAAGGAGAGTCCCACCCGGACACGGGACAAAGTCTTCAATCTTGTATCTTCGTAGTCCAACAGTCCGACCAAAGTATATAGTCCGGCTGTCCGAGGACCCCCTAATCCAGGACTCTCTCGACGGGGAAGTCCTCGAACCGGTGTAGGGGTGCGACGGCGGGCGGATCGGGGGACCGGCGACGGCGGATCAAGCCCGCGGAGGACGACGGGGACACCTCGGCGGCCACCTTGCCAGCATCGGGCATACAGGCCGTGATAAACCTCTTTTTGGCCATTGGCTCCTCGAGCTCCCCGGCACACAGGAAGAGGTTGAGGATGGAAGCGCCGGTGATGGCGGCGACCTATCAATGGTTTCGAGGGTTGTGTGTGTCTGTGTGAGCGGAGGTTTTGGGGAGTGTGTGGTGTGTGTGGAGGGGGGGCGGGGGGGGGGGGGGGGGGCAAGGTGGTGTTTGAGGAAATACTATGGCAACTGAAAATTTTACTAGGCGGGAGTAACAAGGCGAGGTTACTGAAAATTTGGATTAAGGGCGAGCATATATTTTTGAGATTGTGAGGGATGCAGTGGCGAGTAAAATGCCGTGGCTACTGAAAATTTGAATCAAGGGACTGAAGGAGAGCGGGAGTAACAGACATCGCACATGGTCCGCACATACTAATCGTGTGCTATCAAACATTAAAACCTTCCAGCACTACAAAAAAAGACACATCCGTGACATCTTGGGCCGAACGGAATTTTTTTCTGTCATACATATGACACTTCTATGACGATAATTGCAACAAAACCCGGTATCATCATAGATGTGGTGGGCTCCTACTTCTATGACAAAAAATCATGACAAAAAATGGGCTTTTCGTCTTGGGCGGGCCGGAGACGCAGCTGCATGACATTCTTTGGGCCGTCCATGACGGAAAAAACCGTGGTAGAAGCGAGGGGGAGGAAAATTTCGGGGAGTTGCCGGTCACGGTGGGAGAGCGATGCGCGTTTCTCTCGTACAGGTACGCGCGTGTGTGCGAGGCGTTGGCTCTAACTGAACCCGAGCGAGGCGTTGGGCTCTAACTAAACCCGAGCGATTGCACTGCAGGTTACGCGTTACTGAACCCGAGCGATCGATCGATGGCTGTTAACTGAACCCGATGGAGCGATTCCTTTGCTACTGCTGCTAACTGAAGCCGATCGATGCTGCCTCTGGGATGAATAGTGAGCGTTGCGGGGGAGGGGGGGGGAATGGATGAACAGTGAGCGGTGGCGTTGCCTCTGGATGAACAGGAACCCGTGGTGTGGAGGGCTGGATGAACAGTAGACGGTGGAGGGGTGGCCATGGAGGGGTGGTTGAACAGGACGTCGTGGTGTGGAGGGCTGGATGAACAGTTGATGGTGGAGGGGTGGTTGAACAGTAGCCGGTGGAGTAGCGCACAGTGGAGGCTGGATGAACAGGAGCCCGTGGAGGCTAGAGGAGGTCGACGGTAGCCCGTGGAGGCTGGAGGAGGTCGACGGTGGAGATGAACAGTATCCCTTGGAGTCCCATTTTGCGGTACGCCACACCCCTCCCCCCCTGTTTCGACCGTAGCGCTCCAACACAAGTCTGTTTCGTCCGTTTTGCGGTACGCCACACCCCTCCCGATCAACAGGACCCCCATTTTGACCGTAGGAGGTCCGTTTCCTCCGTTTTGCGGTACGCCGGGCCCCTCCCGATCAACAGGACCCCGTTTCGAACGTGGCCGGTCGAACACAAGGCCGTTTCTTCCGTTGTGCGGTACGCCAGGCCTCGTTTCCATCGCCTGTTCTGTCCAAGCCCTCTCGATGAACACGACCACGCATTCCGTTCCGACCCAGCCTGTTGACTCCCCATGAACACGACGATGATGCTATTTCTCCGTTCCGACCCAGCCATGTACATATGCGCGAGTAGGCGTTCGAGACCCTGCCCGTATGTACGTACGTGGCCGTATTTTCTTTCTTGCACTCTCGCCGCTGTACATATGTGTACATGCTACGTGCGCGCCTCTACTACGACACGTGCGCGCCTCTACATCTACGACACGTGCGCGCCTCTACATCGACCAGTATGTACGTACAAGTTCGCGACCAGAATGAGAACGCTACATACGCTTCGACCAGGTGGGTCCCAACTGTCAGGCACTTCCTTGCGTGCGAAGATGTAGCTGGTGGGTCCCAGCAGTCAGGGGGGAAACGTTTTTCTCACGAAATATGGTGGCCCGTCCGGTGGGTCCCCGCTGTCAGGTGGAGGAATAATTATTTTGCGCATAATAAGGAGGCACTTCCTTGCTGCGGCCATGGACCCACTTGTCAGCCTCTCCTCGTACAGTCCACGTCCGATGGAAGCCGTTCCTTGACCACGTTGACCATGCCGCACTGAGAGCACCAGGGCGGTGAACGACGGCGAGGCCTAGGAAGGGGATGACGCGGAGCCGGGGAAGACGCGGCAGTGGATGCCCACACGTAGAGGAGTACGAGGGTTCACTAGTTCGCTGCGGTGTGAGGCTGCCGTTGCTGCAGAATAACAGGGGGTGTGGGTGAGTAGAGGGATGGCCTGGCCAGCGGTGGGAGTAGTAGGGGGCGGTGAGTCCTCCGCCGCATCGCAGCCGGCCACGGGAGGCAGGAGCACGAGGCACGATCGACGCTAGTTTGGGCGGCTGGAGCAAGAAGACCAGAGGTTGAAGAAGCACTACGGTCGTTGGATGGACATCGTACGGTCACTGGAGCTAGAATCATGCATATTGACTAAGTTGACAAAGCCCTCCGTCCCCGTCAACTTAGTAGGCCCACAAGTCAGCCTGCCACTATACTGGGTCCCATCTAACAGGGGGATTATTCATTTTTTTTGTGCGTAATAAGGAGGCACTTCCTTGCGAGCGAAGATATAGCTGGTGGGTCCGAGTTGTCAGCGGCGGTAACATTTTTTTCGCGAAATACTGAGGCCCTTTCGGTGGGTCCCCGATGTCAGGTGGAGGAATCATTATTTTGCGCATAATAAGGAGGCATTTCCTTGCGTGCGGCCATGGACCTAGTTGTAGGCCTCTCCACGTACAGTCCACTTCAGATGCATGTCGGTCGTTGACCACATTGACCAGGCCGCGCCGAGAGCACCAGGGCGGTGGACGACGGTGAGGCCTAGGAAGGGAACGACACGGAGGCAGGGAAGACTCCGCAGTTGTTTCCCACGCGGAGGGGAGTACGACTGAATGAGGGTTTACTGGTCCGTCTGCTGTCATCGGAGAATAACAGCAGGTGTGGGTGAGTAGAGGGATGGCTAGGCCAGCGATGGGAGTACGGTGGGGCAGTGAGGCCTGCGCGGTAGCACAGCCGGCCGCGGGGAGGAGGGAGCAGGCAGTCCCGTCAGCGCTTGTTTGAGCGGCTGGAGCAGGAAGAGCAGAGATTGAAGAAGCACGACGGCCGTTGGATGGCCATCCAACAGTCACTGCTTGTGCGTCAACCTTTTTTTTAGGAAAGCCTCAAATCTGTGGAAAACAACATACAGCCCATCGGCCATTATTTCTAATAATTTGCAGCCCATTTGCTAATTCTTAAGGTTTTGTTTGGAGCCCATATTCTTTTTGTTAGCATTACAACCCATATTGTGGCCACGGTTAAAAAATTATACGAAATTTTGCATATTTCGGTGCGGTCCGAACTGTTTTTACTCCTGAAATTTCGACTCACATTCAAACTGATTTTAAAAATAAATGTATATCAATATAAAATCCAACAAATTCTCCATGCATAAAAATTAATGTAATTTAAAATCTCGAAATGAAAAAAGATATTTGAAACTAATTGCCGGTTTGATGTTTTTAAAAAATGTACAGCCCATTTCTCATTATTGATAGGCCATTTTCTCGGCGAGCCGAATAAAGCTCTCCTCGTCTTGAAAGATTTGCAGCCCAACAGGCCTGACAAAGCGACTTACTTGGAAAATCACAAAAAAACTGGGCTGTGGCCGTGGACCCAGCTGTCAGCCTCTCCACGTACAGTACTCTTCCTATGGAAGTCGTTCCTTGACCATGTTGACCACGCCGCGCGGAGAGCACCATGGCGGTGGACGACGGTGAGGCCTAGGAAGGGGACAACACGGAGCCGGGGAAGACGCGGCAGTGGAAGCCCGCGCGAAGAGGAGTATGAGGGTTCACTGGTTCGGCTGCGGTGTGAGGCTGCCGTCGCTGCAGGGCCTGGCCAGCAGTGGGAATAGTAGGGGGCGGTGAGTCCTCCGCGGCAGCACAACCGGCCACGGGAGGCAGGAGCATGAGGCATGACCGGCGCTGGTTTGGGCGGCTGGAGCAAGAAGACCAGAGGTTGAAGAAGCACTACGGCTGTTGGATGGACATCGTACGGTCACTGGAGCTAGAATCGTCCATATTGACTAAGTTGACAAAGCCCTTTGTCCCCGTCAACTTAGTAGGCCCACAAGTCAGCCTCCCACCAAGGTGGGTCCCGGGGAGTATTCATTTTTTTGTGCGTAATAAGGAGGCACTTCCGGAGGGTCCGAGCTGACAGCGGGGTGGACATTTTTTTCGCGAAATACGGTGGCCCGTCAGGTGGGTCCCAGCAGTCAGGGGGCACACATTTTTTTTTGCAAAATACGGTGGCCCGTCTAGTGGGTCCCTGCTGTCAGTTGGAGGAATCATTATTTTCCGCGTAATAAGGAGGCACTTACTTGCTGCAGCCATGGACCCAGCTGAGACTCTCCACGTATAGTATACTTCCGATGGAAGTCGTTCCTTGACCACGTTGACCTCGCCGTGTTCTGTTGCATGCATGCGTCCATGGGCGTGGTGCGTCCCCACTGTCAGCCTCTCATGTACAGTCATCTTCTGATGACTCTCGTTGTTGACCATGTTGACCACACCGTGCCGAGCGCATCCAGACTGGAACAACCCGGAGATGGGGAAGACGGGGCAGTGGAGTCGCAGATGGAGAGGAGTGGGAAACTTCACTGGTTCGGGTGCACGGCAGCACAACCGCAGTGCCGCCCACGGGAGACAGGAGCAAGAACAGAGGTTGAAGAAGGAGCACAGCTGTTGGATTAACATCCATCGGTCCAGCTGCTAGAATCATTTGTTGATTAAGTTGACAAAGCCGTGCGTACACGTCCGCTTAGCTGGCCCACAAGTCAGTCACCAAATCTGACGGGTCCCAGCTGTCAACGGGATGAATAATGTTTTTCGCAAAACAAGGAGGCACTTCCTTCCGTGCGAAGATATAGCCGGTGGGTCCCAGCTGTCAGGTGGAGGAAACATTTTTTTCCAGGTTAATAAGGAGGAACTTTCCTTGCGTGCGACCATGGACCTCGTGGGTCCCAGCCGTCAGGCTCTCCACGTACAGTCCTCTTCCGATGACTCTCGTTTGTTGACCACACCGCACCGAACACAGCGAGGCGGTGGACGACGGCGAGGCCCAGGACGGGAACGACTCGGAGATGGGAAAATGCGGCAGTGGAGTCGCAGATTGAGAGGAGGAGAAGGGTTATAACTGGTTCTGTTGCAATTCATATCAAACTCAGGTTCACAGGACACGTTCATATTCATAGCCAACATTCACTATCAACAACTCAAAAGATTCATATATACACAAGCTCAGCATATCTATGCATCCAAATGATTGATAGATCACACGACAATATTCATACATAATTCACAAAAAGATTCAGATATACACATGTTCAGTATGTTTATGCATCCAAATGATTGAGATCACAGCCAATATGATCCATGGACGAACTTTAATTACCTAGGGTACAGACTGGTAAATGGTGTTCAATCAGAGGTACTTCTTGCTAAAATTAGTTCTTGTACGAGTAAACTTTCGAGTACATAAGAGGCAGCACAGACAATCTGAACTTTGCTTGTAGGTTTATCCTCAAATAGTGGCCTCGTGCCGACGGAGGTTTGAGCAACTTGGCCACTACTTTCATCCAACTAATTTACTGGCTCATCTTGGTCCTGTATCTCGCCAAAATTCTACATTACAGACGAGAAAGGAGGCGGTTGAGAAAATGAACCACCCAAATTTTTTGTGCAGTTCAACTGAAATGGAGCATCCTTGGCGTGCAGGCTGATTAAGTCCCAGATGAATATACGCGTCAACCAACTTGTCTGGAATCTTTAGACTCCATGCCATATAGTTCGCTACCATATGTGCCGATAACCAAAAGGCACAAGTTGGGACAAAAGACTGGACTACGTTTTTCTGGGCTATGCACCAAGCAATATTTTTGGCGTTCACTCTCCTAATACTTGGAGTTTGACAATTGGTTGACGCTGGTTGGTACTCGAATGAATATAGGCACTTCTTGTCAACATCGATACATGTTTGAGTGATCTTTGGAGTACATAGCAGCAGCATAAGTACCTGTCCATCTGATCATTTTGTGCAGTTCTACTGAAATCACCCGATGTAATGATTTGCCTGCGAGTTCAGGCTCCAAATTACTCCTTCATGAAATCGGCAAACAGTAGCACAATACCAAATTACCAATACATATGACAGGCACAAGAATCAGGATAAAGACCAGTACCAACCTGTGTGAGGTAGCATATCAATTACTATTTCCTTTGACTGGAAGCCGAGATAAGCCAAGCGACTGACAGCAAACGAAGAAAGCAAGCGGAGATTAGCGACTGACAGGAAAGGACGGAAGCTGTCGAGGCAATGATGCACCCAAAGTTTTTGTGCAGTTCCACCAAAATCGAGCATCCCTGTTGGCACATTTATTGAGGGAGTGAGATTACTATAATAGTGGGACTAGTTGATGAAACAAACACTAACAAATAGAAGCACCCTCATTATCTTAATGGGTAAAGTTAGCAACATAGTAGTCTTGCTTAAAGAGAGGTATTAGTTTATTTAATCAGTGCCAATTAGCTCAACTCAACACTCAAAGCATTGGCATTTATCATAGGTTGCAAAACTTAAACGTGCAAAGATAAAGGAGTTTCTCATGACAGTAGCATGATACAAATAGAGATGACAGCAAACTAATATGGATGAAGGCCTTAGGCCCGTACCAACCTGAGAAAAAAAGCTTATTCATGTAGTCCCATAAGAGATGATAAAGCACTCACTGGAATCACACAATAGTATATATTTTTGTGAACTTCAAATGTATGATTGAAATCACTCTTGTTTACCAGTGCTGAGATCTGTATGTGTGATTGAAGCCGTCCTTAAGCACTGAGATCTGTATGTGTGATTTAAGAATCAGCTACTACCATGCATTGGGCCCGAAACCAATGGACCCTCTCGGCTTCTTATTCACCCTAGTCCTCTGTCCAGGAGTTGCAAGTAGTTTCTGGTGTTTGTAGCCTACTGGAGGCCGTGGACAGCGCTGACCCGCGGGGTGAGCTGTGATGCGGTAGGTACGTGGCACGGTGTACTGGATGCCCGTTAGGTATCTCGGGAACCCTGCACACATCGTTCGGGGCCGTATGTGGAAACCTCGACCGGACTCCCTGCGGATGGAACCTGAATAGGCGATAAACCTGGACTAGAGACTTAGGTGTTTAGGTAGGTCGTGGCCAACACCCACATTGGGCTTCCGCTTGAAGGTTGCCGATTACATGTCGTGTAAACGGCGGTAAGTGGTGAGAGCGTGTATGAATAAGTACACCCCTGCAGGGTTAACATTATCTATTCGAATAGCCGCGTCCGCGGTAAAGGACTACTTGGTTGCCTATACAGTTCATAGACAAGTAAATGGATACTACTAAAAACCTCAAGAGAAGCGTGAGTGCCGAGGATGGCTCTTCCGTAGGATGACGGAGGTGGATCCTCGGTGGTGTATTGCAGTGGTGAGTAGTGGACTCGTGTGCGCAAAACCATTTCAAGTTGGAGTCTCGTAGGATAGCTTAGCCAAGAGTCAAAGCTGGCTTGCTGCAATAACCCCACCAACCCTTCTTGATAATGTGCATGTATGTAGGATCTGATGTAAGTCTTGCTGAGTACCTTTGTACTCATGTTGCTTTAATTTACAGTTTACAGAAGAGGCTACAACCCCTTCTGACGGGTTCTTCGTAGACGTTGACATCGATGAGTAGACTGAGGCCCAGGTGGTGATCCTGAGCTTGTGAAGGACCATGTAGTATAGCTAGGCTTACCCAAGCCTCTTTTATTTTACTAGTTGTCTGTACTCAGACAAGTTACTTCCGCTGTTGGCTTGTATGCTTGTATGACTTGAATGTGGGTCGTGTGACCCATACTTGTGTGTATGCTATGTATGGCTCCCTGAGCCTTTAAATAAAGTACTTGTGTTGTAGAGTCATGTTGTGATGCCTTGTTGTATTTGCACATATCGAGCATATTGTGTGTATGATTGAAATGCTTGGTATGTGTGGGATCTGACTATCTAGTTGTTTATTCTTAGTAGCCTCTCTTACCGGGAAATGTCTCCTAGTGCTTCCATTGAGCCATGGTAGCTTGCTACTGCTCCAGAACACTTAGGCTGGCCGGCATGTGTCCTTCTTCGTTCCCGTGTCTGTCCCTCCGGGGAAATGTCACGCGATGAATACCGGAGTCCTGCTAGCCCAGTGCTACAGCCCGGATTCACTTGCTGATGACCAACACGTTCGATGCTGGGTCATGGATGCCTGTCCCTGTAAGTCTGTGCCACTTTGGGTTTACGACTAGCCATGTCAGCCCGGGCTCCTTACCATATGGATGCTAGCGACACTATCATATACGTGTGCGAAAATGCGCAAACGGTCCCGGGCAAAGGTAAGGCGACACCCGTGGGAATACCGTGCGTGAGGCCGCAAAGCGATATGAGGTGTTACATGCTAGATCGATGTGGCATTGAGTCGGGGTCCTGACAGCGTTGGCATCAGAGCCGGACTGCCTGTAGGTTCTCCAAGCCAAACTAGTCGATGTTGAGTCTAGAAATGCTTTAGTTATATGTAGGGGAATTGATTGTGGGAGGGAATGTAAGGCTCTTTTTACTTCTTTACCTCATGGCATTCTAATCTGAGTCAGTCCATTCTTCCACCGGGGGTTAAGGATTAGGATCTCTTCTCTCTATCAGGTTCACGTGTTACTAATCAGTAGTACCTTATAGGTTTGATGGATACAAGCCTAGTTCAGTTCTACTACCCCATTATGTGCTAAGATGGACCCAGAACCTTGATATGATGTTGTTGAGTGTCTATGCAATTCTGTGCAAAATGTCTCAAAATCCTTTTTGAGCATTTACAACCGTTATGCTGTCCAAATTCTGCTAGAAATTCTAATGCCTTTGTATTATATCATGTTTCAGATGGCTTCCCGCCCTCAGAATCAAGTGGTTCGCCTGACTCGATGTCTCGATGTGCCCGGTCATACGGCTATGTTAGTCCAGGTAATGATCGAGACGGGTTACCGTTGGTATCCCAAATACACCGTCAAAGAGCAGTTCCGAGACTTTAATCAAACCCAATATCTCTGCACTATCAGGATATTTCCCTCTTACCCTGGATCTACCGAGCCCCTCCACTGTTCCTATGGACTCGGGGTTACTATTGAGATGGCTGTGCAGGATGCTGCCTATTCTATGATGACCATCATGCGAGTCAGGACTGGCCTGCTTCGGAACACCGACTTCCGATATATGCCAGCTTCACTCCCGGGAGCACAAGGGTATCTCCAGGCTATCTATGCTGACTCCACTCAGGAGGACTCACTAATCCGCACCACTATACAGTTGCTTGAGGACAAGGACCGTGAAAATCGGGCCTTGAGACTGGAGCTTTTCAACACCCGTGCTGATCATTGGGCCACTTTGACTCGTTTTGCACCAGCTGTGCAAGCTGGATAAATGGATATGAGGGATCTGTACCCTGTGAGATCTGCTCTGCCAGACATGGTGGATTGGCGTGATGTGGGCGGCATCACCCCACCCCGTGGTCCCCGCAGGCCACCGTTTGTTGGTCCAAGACCTCATCCTAGCCCCTATGGTCCACAAGCTCCTCAGGACCGTCTGTTTCCGGATGGTCACGTTGAGCTTCCAGGCTATGGTGGTGACTTCTATGAGGACTACTACAGAGCTGTCTGTGTTAGTAGTAGTATCTCTAGTAATGTAATAGTTATATCGTCCAGCGTCCTGTGTGACTCGTGGGATATGACTTAGTGTGTACCACTTTCCGGAGGTGTAGAAAAATAATGTATAGGAGCTTGGAATGCCTCCGATGAGATGTAATCTTCCTTTCACCGTAGTAGTACTTTGTTTGGTTTTGAACTAAACCTTGTATGGTGTGTATGACGATGGAATAAAAGAAGCAGTTTCTGTATCTACCATGTCATACGGATGATCATCTCACATTCCAAATTATCCATTACATTCTACATTTCTATGTCAGAATCTTATCATCCTGGACTAAACCATTGTCTTGTTTTCCTAGGATGGTTAACACCCGCAACAACCCTGCTCCCCCAGAGTAGGCCGAAGGCAATAGAGTTGGGGAAGCAAACCTGCCTCACCCTCCTTCTCTAGCCGAGGTTATGCTGGAAGCTAAGAGAAACAAGCGGGAGACCAGCCGTTTGTTGGAGCGCATCGAGCAGAACACAGCACATCATCAGAGGAATAACTTGGTGTCGCTCAGTGACTTCATCAAGTTACATCCACCCACCTTCCACCACTCCGTCGAGCCTCTCGACGCCGATGACTGGCTTCGCAGTATTACTCACAAGCTACACTCTGCACTTGTAGCTGAGGCTGATAAGGTCACATTTGCTGCATATCATCTCGAAGGCCCCGCCAATCCCTGGTGGGAGAACTATGAAGCTATGCGCCCAGCGGGCCAGGTCACTACTTGGGCTGAATTCAGCGAGGCTTTCCGTGAACATCACATTCCGGAGGGTCTTATGGACCGTAAACGTGAGGAGTTCTGCAGTTTCACTCAAGGTAGACTCTCTGTGGATGCTTACAACAGGGAGTTCGGTAATCTAGCATGTTATGCAACTGAGGAAGTTTCTACCGATGCCAAGAAGTAGGCAAGGTTCCGCAAGGGACTTAGCCCTGAGCTTCGCCGTGACCTCCGTCTGCATGAGTGCACATATTTTCAGAAGCTTGTAAACCAGGCCATCAGTGCTGAGTCTGGTCAGACTGATTATGAAGCAACACGCAAGCATGGCCGTGACATGGGTTCCTCATCTGGTGCTGCACCATAGAAGCGCCGGGTGTGGGTGCCTAACACTGCCCTGCCACCCAGGTTCACACCAAGGCCATCCTATCAGGTGCCTCGCCCAGCTCAACAGTATGCACCAGCTAAGCCCTATGGTGGGCCAACCAACAATGCTCCTCCACGCACCAGCTCCGTGACATGCTTCAAGTGTGGGGAATTGGGCCACTACTTGCGCGAGTGTCCCCAGTCCAACCCCAACCAGTCTGGAAAAGCTGTTGGCCGTGGAAAGCTGATAGGGAAAGTGTTCTACGCCAAGCCGGCCACTGCTGCACGTGGCCATGTCAACTGTATCTCCGCGGAAGAGGCTCAAGAGGATCCCAACGTCGTACTCGGTACGCTCCTTGTTAACTGCCACCCGGCATCTGTTCTTTTTGATACTGGAGCATCTCATTCTTTTATATCCGAGAGTTATGCTCGACTGCATAACACCACATTCTGTGAGATGCCCATCTCCATGGTAATTCAAACCCCGGGATCCAAATGGCAAACTTCTAGAGTAAGCCATGGGAATGAAATTCAAGTCGACAGACTTGTTTTTCTCGCGTCATTGATAGCTCTCAAATCTTCGGATATTAATATCATCTTGGGTATGGACTGGATGTCATCCCATCATGCCAAGATTGATTGCTTCTCTAGGACTGTTCAACTTACGCACCCTTCGGGAAAGATAGTCAATGTCTTGACCCGAGTAGCCAAGCGACAGCTATATTCCCTTAATGCCAGTCCTTTGCCAGATCTTGAAGATGTTCCGGTAGTCCGTGACTTCCCGGATGTCTTTCTAGAAGAATTGCCAGGTGTTCCACCTGACAGAGATGTCGAGTTCGTGATAGATCTCATTCCAGGAACTGTCCCAATTTCTAGAAGACCCTATAAGATGGCACCACTAGAACTAGCCGAGCTTAAGAAACAACTCGATGAGTCCTTGAAAAAGGGTTTCATCCGTCCTAGTTCATCTCCATGGGCTTGCCCCATCCTCTTCGTCAAGAAGAAGGATGGTACGGACTGGATGGTTGTAGATTATCGACCAGTCAACCTGGTCACAATCAAGAATAAGTATCCGCTCCCCAGGATCAACGATCTGTATGATCAGCTCGCTGGATCCTCAGTCTTCTCTAAGATGGATTTGAGGTTGGGCTACCATCAAATCAAAATCAGGAACGGGGACATTCCTAAAATGGCCTTTGTTACTCGTTATGGCCAATACGAGTACACCGTCATGTCCTTCGGTTTAACCAACGCTCCAGCCACTTTCTCTCGGTTAATGAACTCAATCTTCATGGAGTATTTGGATAAATTCATCGTGGTTTACCTCGATGATATACTCATCTACTCCAAGAATGAGGAAGAACATGCCGAGCATCTAAGGTTAGTGTTGATGAAACTTCGAGAGCATCGCCTTTATGCAAAATTTTCTAAATGCGAATTTTGGTTGCCAGAAGCACCTATCTAGGACATGTAATTTCTGGTAAAGGTATTGCTGTCAATCCCGAGCGAGTTCAAGCCATCCTTAATTGGACTCCACCTGAATCGGTCAAGCAAGTTCGGAGTTTCCTTGGCTTAGCGAGCTATTGTCGCCGCTTTGTCGAGAACTTCTCCAAAGTTGCTAAACCTCTAACTGAACTCCTCAAGAAAGATAAAAAGTTTGAGTGGACTCCACAATGTGAGCACAGTTTTCAGGAACTGAAAAGACGCCTCACATCTGCTCCCGTATTGGTGCCACCAGATTTCTCTAAGGACTTTGTTATCTATTGCGACGCCTCGCGACAAGGACTAGGTTGCATTCTCATGCAAGATCGTCACGTAATTGCTTATGCTTCAGGCAATTACACCCACATGAGGAAAACTACCCTACTCATGATCTAGAGCTTGCAGCTGTAGTCCATGCACTCAAAACCTGGCGACATTACCTCCTCGGTAATCATTGTGAAATCTTCACTAATCACCAAAGTCTGAAGTACATATTCACCCAACCAGATTTGAATCTCAGGCAAATACGTTGGGTCGAGTTGATCACAGATTTCGACTTAGGGATAACTTACACCCCAGGAAAAGCCAATATCATGGATGATGCACTAAGTCGTAAATATTATTGTAACAATCTAATGTTACAACAAAGTCAACCGCTTCTCCATGAGGAATTTCGAAAGCTTAACCTTCACATCGTTCCTCAAGGATTCCTTTCCACCTTGGTGGCGAAACCTACCCTTACGGATCAGATCATCAAAGCTCAAAAGGTAGATCCGGGGATTTCCCGTATCAAAAGAAACATCAAGAAAGGAGTTGCAAATTGTTTCTCCATTGATGATCAAGGAGTCGTATACTTCGGGAACCGTCTAGTGGTTCCCAAAGTGCGAAATCTGAGGCGATTGATCCTTAAGGAAGCTCATGAATCTCCTCTCACCATTCATCCCGGTAGCACTAAGATGTACCAGGACCTACGCCAGAGGTTCTGGTGGACTAGGATGAAGAGAGAAATTGCTCAATATATTGCTAACTGCGACGTCTGTCATCGTGTAAAAGCAGAGCATCAACAGCCTGCTGGCACCCTTCAACCCTTAGCTATTCTTGAATGGAAATGGGATAAAATTGGTATGGATTTCATCACCGGTTTTCCCAGGACCAAGAGAGGGAATAATGCTATCTTCGTCGTTATCGATCATCTTTCTAAAGTGGCCCATTTCCTACCTGTTCGCGAGAGTATAACTGCTAGTCAGCTAGCAGACTTGTACATCTCCCGAATAGTGTCCCTCCATGGTGTTCCACTGGAAATTAACTCGGATCGAGGAAGTCTCTTCACCTCTCGATTTTGGGAAAGTTTCCAAAATGCTATGGGAACCCGCCATTCCTTTAGCACTGCATTTCACCCTCAATCAAGTGGTCAAGTAGAACGCGTCAACCAGATTCTAGAAGACATGCTTCGAGCTTCTGTTATCTCATTCGGAATGGATTGGGAGAAATGCCTTCCATTTGCTGAATTTGCTTATAACAACAGCTATCAATCTAGCTTGGGTAAAGCCCCTTTTGAAGTTCTCTATGGACGAACGTGTTGAACGCCTCTTAACTGGTCAGAAACCGGGGAAAGACAATTCTTTGGCCCGGATATGATCCAGGAAGCAGAAGAGCAAGTTCGCATCGTTCGTGAAAAGTTAAAAACAGCCCAATCTCGTCAAAAGAGTCAATATGACTGAAAACATAAGGCTATGACTTTTGAGGTTGACGAGAAGGCCTACCTCCGGGTTACTCCTCTGAAGGGAACCCATCGTTTCGGTATCGAAGGCAAATTGGCTCCTCCCTACATTGGACCTTTTCGCATTCTTGCCAAGCGAGGAGAAGTTGCCTACCAATTGGAACTACCTCCGCATCTCTCCAGAGTCCACGATGTCTTCCACGTTTCTCAACTCAGGCGTTGCTTCTCGGATCCTATCCGTGGAGTGGACCACGAAACGCTTGATATTCAAGATAACCTCACGTATCGAGAGTACCCCGTTCGTATCCTCGATCAAACCGAGCGTACCACTCGACGTCATAATATCAAGTTTCTTAAGGTTCAATGGTCGCACCATTCTGAGAAGGAAGCAACTTGGGAAAGGGAGGATCGTCTTCGACTTGAGTATCCCGCCTTCTTCCCGGAGGAACCTAAATCTCGGGACGAGATTCTTTTGAGTGGGGGTGAGTTGTCACACCCTAGCTAGTTCATGCATTAGAGTGTTGCATCATGTCTATTTCTTTCAGCAGAAACTTGAAATGGGGATGACAGAACACCCAGCCCCCTCTGAATCCAAGTAGGGTTTACTAAAAACATTTTCAATGAACTTGAAATGCCCTTCTAAAATGTCCATCATTTTTGTTTTGGTTCAAAACCTCTCCAAAAGTGGTGCACAATTTCCTAGGTCATCCTAAGGTCTTTGAATTAAATCATAGGTATTTGAATTTGGACATTTAAAGTTTATAAAATATTTTAAGTGTCCAAATAATCCTAAACTAAAATGTTCCATGTTGTTTATATTCTAAACAGTGGGCATGAGCAGTTTGGGGATTTTTGGAATTGCTTAGGTATTTTTAGAAATTCCACAAAGTTAAAGAAGAAATAGAAAAACCTAAATAAAAGAGAGAGAGAGGGAACTAACCTGGCAGCCCACCTAGCCGGCCCAGCCCAGCAACAGCTCCAGCGAGCTGCTTTGCTTGGCCAGGCAGGCAGGCAGGTGCTCGACGGCGACTCCAGCGTGCGCCACGCAGCTGCTCGCCGCCTTGGTTTCTCCCCTCACCGCCGTGCTGGCCTGGACGACCTCCACGTCGCACCCCGACCCCTCTGGACACGCCCATTCGCCCCCTACCCCTCTCCCTCGCTCTCCCGTTCCATGGCCGACGCTGCTGCGCCCGCACCACCGTGAAGCCGCGCTCTCCGTCGTCCCTGCGCCGCGCCACCGTGTCCAGGAGCTCCGCCGCCCTCCTCTCCTTTGAGCTAGCCGAGCCCCGAGCGCTCGCTTGCCTCGAGGCCTCTGCACCGACCTCGCCCGACTCCGCCAACACCGGAGATCCCTTTCGCCGTCGTCGCCGCACCAGCTCGTCCCCGACCGTGCCGTCTGCTCCTACGAGACCGCCGTGAGCCCAGCTACCTTATCCCCCTTTTCTTTCTCGCTCTCGTGCACCACAGCGAGCACATGAAGCTTCACCGCACGCGCCGCCGCCGAGCTCGTCGCCGACGTGACTCCGGCCACCCACAGGCCACACCATCGTGTCCAACACACTCACAGCGTCCCCAGGAGCCCAACGCACCTCACCACGAGCCTCGCCGTGTCCCGTAGCCTCGGGTTCATCTTCACCCAACTCCGGCGACCGCCAAGGTCGTCGCCGGCGGTGTTTCGGGCCACCCCGAGCTCAACCACCACCACCAAGTGCTGCGGCTTGCTCCTAGCTACAAGTAGACGCCCTCCGCCTCTCATTAGGTCGCCGGAACGCACTAATGCACTCTCTCCGCCGTGTCTGGCCTCGCCGGCGGCTAAACGTCGGCGGGTTTGACCCCGTTGACTTGATTGGGTGGGCCCAGGTTGACTCCCCCGGAGTCTATGACAAGTGGGGCCCATTCTACTAATTAACTTAGATTAGCACTAACTAAATTTAGTTAGTTTAAATAACTACTGACACGCGGGACCCACTGGTCAGTTTGACCTGGACCAGCTCCGTTGACCACTGACGTCATCCTGACGTAATGCTGACGTAGTAAGTTATTTACTGGAATTATTATTACACAGGAAATTCCAGAAATTACCACAAACTTCAAAAAATCATAGGAATTAATCTGTAGCTCCAAATGCAAAGTGTTATATATGAAAAATGATCAGAAAAATCCAATCTATCCATCTGTACTGGTTTCATGCATATTTAACCAAGTTAACATGCTGTTTAGTACAGAACTAGATAAAGCACTTAAAAGGGCCACATATGAGTTTGAAACTTGAATCTTTGGTTCAAAATAGTTCAAACCCATCTGGTCTTAGTTGCATTAGCCCAATACACTCATTTTGCCATGCCTCATGCATGCATCATATTGTTGCATATTGTTTGGTGATGTTTGTGTATCGGTGCTCTCTGCGGCAGGTTCTGCCCCCGAGGAGTACCACGATTACCCTAACGAGGAACAATATCAGTGCACTAACCCTTCAGGCAAGCAACCAACCATTTGATCATATCGATACAATCCCATGTTCTCGCTTCTGCTCTCTTTTACTGCGTTAAGACAACGCGATTCAAACTGCTGTGTGCTACGGTAGTTGAACCCATTTCCTCTGCATGACCTGTCATTGCCACAGTAACTAGATGAAACCCACTAGCATGTGTAGGAGTTGATTGAGCCATATGAATGGGTTGTTCCTACCTTGCTATGCCTGCTATGCTTAGAGTCGTGTCAGGTCTGGTTCATCTGGGTGATGGGCTAGAGTGAAATGATCATGTGGGTATGAGAGTAATGTGTTGAACACGATTTGGTAAAGGTATCGATGAGAGGCCATGTAGGAGTACATGGTGGGTTGTTTCATTGAAGCCGTCCTTAAGCACTGAGATCTGTATGTGTGATTTAAGAATCAGCTACTACCATGCATTGGGAACGAAACCAATGGACCCTCTCGGCTTCTTATTCACCCTAGTCCTCTGTCCAGGAGTTGCAAGTAGTTTCTGGTGTTTGTAGCCTACTGGAGGCCGTGGACAGCGCTGACCCGCGGGGTGGGCTGTGATGCGGTAGGTACGTGGCATGGTGTACCGGATGCCCGTTAGGTATCTCGGGAACCCTGCACACATCGTTTGGGGTCGTATATGGAAACCTCGGCCGGACTCCCTGCAGATGGAACCTGAATAGGCGATAAACCTGGACTAGAGACCTAGGTGTTTAGGTAGGTCGTGGCCGACACCCACGTTGGGCTTCCGCTTGAAGGTTGCCGAGTACATGTCATGTAAAAGGCGGTAAGTGGTGAGAGCGTGTATGAATAAGTACACCCCTGCAGGGTTAACATTATCTATTCGAATAGCCGCGTCCGCGGTAAAGGACTACTTGGTTGCCTATACAGTTCATAGACAAGTAAATGGATACTACTAAAAACCTCAAGAGAAGCGTGAGTGCCGAGGATGGCTCTTCCGTAGGATGACGGAGGTGGATCCTCGGTGGTGTATTGCAGTGGTGAGTAGTGGACTCGTGTGCGCAAAACCATTTCAAGTTGGAGTCTCGTAGGATAGCTTAGCCAAGAGTCAAAGCTGGCTTGCTGCAATAACCCCACCAACCCTTCTTGATAATGTGCAAGTATGTAGGATCTGATGTATGTCTTGCTGAGTACCTTTGTACTCATGTTGCTTTAATTTACAGTTTACAGAAGAGGCTACAACCCCTTCTGACGGGTTCTTCGTAGACGTTGACATCGATGAGTAGACTGAGGCCCAGGTGGTGATCCTGAGCTTGTGAAGGACCATGTAGTATAGCTAGGCTTACCCAAGCCTCTTTTATTTTACTAGTTGTCTGTACTCAGACAAGTTACTTCCGCTGTTGGCTTGTATGCTTGTATGACTTGAATGTGGGTCGTGTGACCCGTACTTGTGTGTATGCTATGTATGGCTCCCTGAGCCTTTAAATAAAGTACTTGTGTTGTAGAGTCATGTTGTGATGCCTTGTTGTATTTGCACATATCGAGCATATTGTGTGTATGATTGAAATGCTTGGTATGTGTGGGATCTGACTATCTAGTTGTTTATTCTTAGTAGCCTCTCTTACCGGGAAATGTCTCCTAGTGCTTCCATTGAGCCATGGTAGCTTGCTACTGCTCCAGAACACTTAGGCTGGCCGGCATGTGTCCTTCTTCGTTCCTGTGTCTGTCCCTTCGGGGAAATGTCACGCGATGAATACCGTAGTCCTGCTAGCCCAGTGCTACAGCCCGGATTCACTTGCTGATGACCGACACATTCGATGCTGGGTCATGGATGCCTGTCCCTGTAAGTCTGTGCCACTTTGGGTTTACGACTAGCCATGTCAGCCCGGGCTCCTTACCATATGGATGCTAGCGACACTATCATATACGTGTGCCAAAATGCGCAAACGGTCCCGGGCAAAGGTAAGGCGACACCCGTGGGAATACCGTGCGTGAGGCCGCAAAGCGATATGAGGTGTTACATGCTAGATCGATGTGGCATTGAGTCGGGGTCCTGACAGAGGATGAGAGGGAGATGACTGAGACGGGTCGATGGTGGACAGTGGTTGGCCTCCGCGCAGCTCTTCTCGCGACCGGCAGCAGAGTGTGTTGTCGTACTATCGAGGCAAAGTTCCTCGACCCAGCGGCTCCACCCGTAGCCGTTGAGCGCAGGCCATGGCACGGCAACCGAGGATGGCGCACGGGAGTGAAGCTGCGGCCGTGGCGCGAGCGAGGGGTGCAGAGGATGGCGTGGGGGGAGGGAGACATTTGTACTACAAGAACTGCATAGAGTGCAAATGTTGAACTTGCAAGTTCCATATGGGAGCTAGCCATGAACGGGGCGGTGTGTGACCAGAGGCGGTAGTGGAGACACGCCGCGGCACGCTAAGGCAGACATGGCAGAGGAAGGCAGCTAGCGGTGGTTCGCGGGAGGAAGGCGGCTGGCGGTTGCTCGCCGGAGGAAGGCGGCCGATGATGGCTCGCGCGAGGAAGGCGGCCGGCGGTTGCTCGCCGGAGGAAGGTGGCCGGCGGTGGCTCGTGCGAGGACTTGAACTAATCCTCAGTGGGGAGAGGGTCGGCGGCGCGGTGGGGGAGAGGGTCGGCGGCGCGGTGGAGGAGAGGGCCGGCGGCGCGGTGGCCTAGAGGGGCGGTGGCGCTCAAGAGGAAGGGCGGGGTGTGTGGGGTGGGACGGGTTGCGAGGCGCTCCTTATAAGGCCGAGGGTAACAAAATATTATTCTGTTACTAGTAACAGAAAAGTCCAACACTATATATATATATATATATATATATATATATATATATATATATATATATATATATATATATATATATATATAGAGGGTCGCGCTATTCGCTATTCCTCACTCCAGCCAGCCTTCTCACCCCCTTCCCAACCAGTTCGCACGCTTTCATTCTGGTCGATGTAAGAATTTTTGCATGCAAAAGTAATCTTATAGTGTGGAACGGACGGACATCACAGACATGCACGCACCTAACCTGCATGTCCCTAACTTTATGGCCAAAAGACTAGGTAAATTACCACTATGTACTACACTGCTCTACGGCTCTACCCGTAACTTTATGTCTCTCTATCATCGATTTTTTTTTAGTTTTTTCTAAGACATCGATCAATTTTGAACGGGCTCTACTGGATATTTCTATATAACCAGTCAACTTTTTGGACAAAGGAAATCTTGCAGTTAATTCCTAGGCCAGTAAGAAATTTAGAATCCAACACAAACAAGATACACATTCTACTAATTCAGCTGAGAGTAGGAATTGCCAGCGTAGGAAATTTGGGAGCAGACGTAAACAAGAGTATCACCAACGCATGGTCCACCGATTGAATGTACTGTCAGCGTAGGAATTAAGATGTGTAACGATGGCCAAATGTATTAAATTACACGGCATATTCCAAATTCTTTTGTTACATTATTTCCATTTAATGATCCTGAAGGTCATCTCATCAGCCTCCATGGTGGCTGACTGACTCTGATATCAAGATTCTACGTACATATTAGAGGATAAAGGACAAAGTAAATAGTTGACTTTGGATGAACAGCGGCCAAATGTTGCTTCGTTTCGTCATATCCAAACGCATCTCGGGGGGATAGTCAATGAGGCATTTATCCATGGTAAGCATTGTAGAAACATTCATCTCATAGAGTCACAATTGCAGGGACAACCATAGTCTTCAACCTCTTCCATTTATCACAAGATAAATTCCTTGTCAATAACATAATTAATGGAGGCAATATCTGAAAATAATCCCATACGTAATCAAGACGCACACTTGACGATTTATAAAATGGATTCTATAAACTCTAAGTTCTTCAGTTTCGACGATAGCAGAAGATGCTCGACCAAGTACTCTTAGTCCTGTTCTACACCTCGCCTTGGTCGCTGCTGGTAGATTTTTACTTAGACGGTGCTACATGCCAAAAATGCTAAAGTTACCTTCTCATGATTTATAAAAAGGAACGCCGAAGCCGGTTGCTTACATGAAACCCATGCTCGTACTTGAAGAAACTTAGTTTCCATTCTGAACCCTTCTGTTCAACACAACATCATGTGGGGAATATACTGAAAGAATCAGCTAATATTTAGAAAGTACAAATTAAGATGAAATAAAAAAAAGTTATTTATGAAAGAAGATGCTACAGTTTTACCTTTTCCCTCGTTCTAGTTGGGACGTTCACGGACAATGCGAATGTTCAATAACAAAATTCAGATGGACAGAGAAGATGAGATTCAGCTTCTGAGAAACAGGGTGTACTGTCATCCACAACAAAATAAAGATAATGAGTAACACTGCAACATAAAACATAATAACAGCGTCGTGTTCCAAGGAAGCAACCTCATTAAACCACAAAATAAACGTGATGTGAACAAATATTCTTATAGGCAAGCAGATGGGCATATTTACTGATTTTGAGAACTCTCCCGTGGGATAATGCACACAAGTAGGACTCACTTCTACATAATAACATAAAGTTGAAGGAGGGAGCTTCCGCCTTTAACCTTGTTTCTTTTTCATATTTACTGATTTTTAAGCAAGACAGTGATTATTTCTGAATACAAAGCCTGTAAGATTATGATACATTTTCTGGTTGACATTGCAACTGAGAATTATTAAGTTTTTATTGAAAATACATGTTTATTCATTTATATACTAGTAACAGTCATGAAGAAAACCATACAACATAGTGAAGGTCCTTTCCACACTTGTGTAGACAACTTTTGCTTGAAAAGCTACAGCGCACATATGTGAATAGGTTGCGCCAATAGGCTTCATTAGATGCACATTACTACTACATAGTGAAGGTCCTTTCCTCAATTTTACAATCTCCTAACATAACATAACACAAACAAGAACTGAGAGGAGGAGAATCTGGGAGAGATGGAAATGAAATCTCGTAAACCTAGATTTTCGTACAAGGAAGAGGAAGAGGAGGAGGATGCAGGTATCCTTACAAGAGAACAAAGCATCCACCGTCTTAGTCGACGGTGTCGCTGATGGTCGTGTATGGAAAGGGATAGGTGGGCAGCATCGTACGTCTCGTCTTGAAACAATACTAAGCTTGTAGCATAGATATGGCCAAAACAAATAAATTTGGGACTGAGATCATAATCGAAAACACAATGATTCGCCTCTGCATATATGGGTACGTAATACTAAATTCCATACAAAATGTAACCAAATTGGAGCAAGTACTTGCCATGGGAGAATAAATTGACATACACTCATCTAAATCGATGGAGAGGGGCTACGGCGGTGAAGACATGGTTTCCGACCGTCGTGGTGGGAGGAGATGCAGACTACATCAAGAAGCATGCCAATGGCCACCGTAACCTAACACCGATGAACACCGACGGCACTATACTGCGAACCCTCATCGTAGTGCAAAAGTTAGAGTGGTCCTAAGAAAAACACATACTAATATCCACAGAAAAGCTAACTAAAATCAATTCCCCATAGGTGCGTTTCTTGAAACAATGAGCCTAAACTCCAAACCCATTCAAACAACTATTGTTAATTAAATTTGAAACATGTAAAAAGTTGAATGGTTTCCCCTAGGCCTAGCTGACTAAAACAAAACTGCAAATCTTCATCATGGACCCAGAGCTTAAGCACTTTAAACAATAAATCAAATAATCTCCCTACATCACCTTACTTCTACGTGACAGAAGCTTAGCCATTACGGAGCATTTGATGCTTCCAATCACAGAGCACAAAAATTCTACATAAGCGCTGCTCCATCTCAATGATTGATCTCAACATGGACTGATGGACTAGAATAGACAGCAGATAGAAAATGCCCAGTCTAAAAATGCATTCGCCCAAACTATTTGGAGATAGAAAACAAACAAGAATCTGAAATTTTTCCTAAGAAGACAAACAAGAATCGGATTACCTCTTCGGGCAGGACGTGCAGTCGTGATCTGTCCAGTCTGCAGCCTCCGGAAAAACTAAACACCAATTTAACAATCTGTGAAGAACACGGCGAAGCAAAACAAAGTGAAAATTGACTGAAGCTGAAAGGATTAGGATCGAGGCTGCTCACCTCCACCAGTGCTCTCCTCACCTAGCGACGAGACACATCCAACGAAATTAAAGCCAAACCTAGCGAAAATGCTATCGCTGTTGGCTAAGGGAGGCACACAAGCCACGGTCACCCACGACAGCGTCGCTCCCCCCCCATTCAAACAACTATTGTTAATTAAATTTGAAACATGTAAAAAGTTGAATGGTTTCCCCTAGGCCTAGCTGACTAAAACAAAACTGCAAATCTTCATCATGGACCCAGAGCTTAAGCACTTTAAACAATAAATCAAATAATCTCCCTACATCACCTTACTTCTACGTGACAGAAGCTTAGCCATTACGGAGCATTTGATGCTTCCAATCACAGAGCACAAAAATTCTACATAAGCGCTGCTCCATCTCAATGATTGATCTCAACATGGACTGATGGACTAGAATAGACAGCAGATAGAAAATGAACAGTCTAAAAATGCATTCGCCCAAACTATTTGGAGATAGAAAACAAACAAGAATCTGAAATTTTTCCTAAGAAGACAAACAGGAATCGGATTACCTCTTCGGGCAGGACGTACAGTCGTGATCTGTCCAGTCTGCAGCCTCCGGAAAAACTGAACACCAATTTAACAATCTGTGAAGAACACGGCGAAGCAAAACAAAGTGAAAATTGACTGAAGCTGAAAGGATTAGGATCGAGGCCGCTCACCTCCACCAGTGCTCTCCTCACCTAGCGACGAGACACATCCAACGAAATTAAAGCCAAACTAGCGAAAATGCTATCGCTGTTGGCTAAGGGAGGCACACAAGCCACGGTCACCCACGACAGCATCGCTCCCCCCCCCCCCCCATTCAAACAACTATTGTTAATTAAATTTGAAACATGTAAAAAGTTGAATGGTTTCCCCTAGGCCTAGCTGACTAAAACAAAACTGCAAATCTTCATCATGGACCCAGAGGTTAAGCACTTTAAACAATAAATCAAATAATCTCCCTACATCACCTTACTTCTACGTGACAGAAGCTTAGCCATTACGGAGCATTTGATGCTTCCAATCACAGAGCACAAAAATTCTACATAAGCGCTGCTCCATCTCAATGATTGATCTCAACATGGACTGATGGACTAGAATAGACAGCAGATAGAAAATGCCCAGTCTAAAAATGCATTCGCCCAAACTATTTGGAGATAGAAAACAAACAAGAATCTGAAATTTTTCCTAAGAAGACAAACAGGAATCGGATTACCTCTTCGGGCAGGACGTACAGTCGTGATCTGTCCAGTCTGCAGCCTCCGGAAAAACTGAACACCAATTTAACAATCTGTGAAGAACACGGCGAAGCAAAACAAAGTGAAAATTGACTGAAGCTGAAAGGATTAGGATCGAGGCCGCTCACCTCCACCAGTGCTCTCCTCACCTAGCGACGAGACACATCCAACGAAATTAAAGCCAAACCTAGCGAAAATGCTATCGCTATTGGCTAAGGGAGGCACACAAGCCACGGTCACCCACGACAGCGTCGCTCCCCCCCCCCATTCAAACAACTATTGTTAATTAAATTTGAAACATGTAAAAAGTTGAATGGTTTCCCCTAGGCCTAGCTGACTAAAACAAAACTGCAAATCTTCATCATGGACCCAGAGGTTAAGCACTTTAAACAATAAATCAAATAATCTCCCTACATCACCTTACTTCTACATGACAGAAGCTTAGCCATTACGGAGCATTTGATGCTTCCAATCATAGAGCACAAAAATTCTACATAAGCGCTGCTCCATCTCAATGATTGATCTCAACATGGACTGATGGACTAGAATAGACAGCAGATAGAAAATGCCCAGTCTAAAAATGCATTCGCCCAAACTATTTGGAGATAGAAAACAAACAAGAATCTGAAATTTTTCCTAAGAAGACAAACAGGAATCGGATTACCTCTTCGGGCAGGACGTACAGTCGTGATCTGTCCAGTCTGCAGCCTCCGGAAAAACCGAACACCAATTTAACAATCTGTGAAGAAAACGGCGAAGCAAAACAAAGTGAAAATTGACTGAAGCTGAAAGGATTAGGATCGAGGCTGCTCACCTCCACCAGTGCTCTCCTCACCTAGCGACGAGACACATCCAACGAAATTAAAGCCAAACCTAGTGAAAATGCTATCGCTGTTGGCTAAGGGAGGCACACAAGCCACGGTCACCCACGACAGCGTCGCTCCCCCCCATTCAAACAACTATTGTTAATTAAATTTGAAACATGTAAAAAGTTGAATGGTTTCCCCTAGGCCTAGCTAACTAAAACAAAACTGCAAATCTTCATCATGGACCCAGAGGTTAAGCACTTTAGACAATAAATCAAATAATCTCCCTACATCACCTTACTTCTACATGACAGAAGCTTAGCCATTACGGAGCATTTGATGCTTCCAATCACAGAGCACAAAAATTCTACATAAGCGCTGCTCCATCTCAATGATTGATCTCAACATGGACTGATGGACTAGAATAGACAGCAGATAGAAAATGCCCAGTCTAAAAATGCATTCGCCCAAACTATTTGGAGATAGAAAACAAACAAGAATCTGAAATTTTTCCTAAGAAGACAAACAGGAATCGGATTACCTCTTCGGGCAGGACGTACAGTCGTGATCTGTCCAGTCTGCAGCCTCCGGAAAAACTGAACACCAATTTAACAATCTGTGAAGAACACGGCGAAGCAAAACAAAGTGAAAATTGACTGAAGCTGAAAGGATTAGGATCGAGGCTGCTCACCTCCACCAGTGCTCTCCTCACCTAGCGACGAGACACATCCAACGAAATTAAAGCCAAACCTAGCGAAAATGTTATCGCTGTTGGCTAAGGGAGGCACACAAGCCACGGTCACCCACGACAGCGTCGCTCCCCCCCCCCCCCCATTCAAACAACTATTGTTAATTAAATTTGAAACATGTAAAAAGTTGAATGGTTTCCCCTAGGCCTAGCTGACTAAAACAAAACTGCAAATCTTCATCATGGACCCAGAGGTTAAGCACTTTAAACAATAAATCAAATAATCTCCCTACATCACCTTACTTCTACGTGACAGAAGCTTAGCCATTACGGAGAATTTGATGCTTCCAATCACAGAGCACAAAAAATTCTACATAAGCGCTGCTCCATCTCAATGATTGATCTCAACATGGACTGATGGACTAGAATAGACAGCAGATAGAAAATGCCCAGTCTAAAAATGCATTCGCCCAAACTATTTGGAGATAGAAAACAAACAAGAATCTGAATTTTTTCCTAAGAAGACAAACAAGAATCGGATTACCTCTTCGGGCAGGACATACAGTCGTGATCTGTCCAGTCTGCAGCCTCCGGAAAAACTGAACACCAATTTAACAATCTGTGAAGAACACGGCGAAGCAAAACAAAGTGAAAATTGACTGAAGCTGAAAGGATTAGGATCGAGGCTGCTCACCTCCACCAGTGCTCTCCTCACCTAGCGACGAGACACATCCAACGAAATTAAAGCCAAACCTAGCGAAAATGCTATCGCTGTTGGCTAAGGGAGGCACACAAGCCACGGTCACCCACGACAGCGTCGCTCCCCGCCCCCCCCCCCCCACCACCACCAACATCGATGCCAGGCGCCGCCCACCACGTAGCCCACGCCCGTTGACCACCGCACCCTCGAGCCCAGCAGCCGCCGCTCACCACGAAGTATTCACCGTCGAATCTCGAACGGCTCGCATCGCCTGTATGAGGAGGTGGGCAGGTTTTTTTCCCAACGGGTTAGTGCCACGACCAGCTAACCGTGCCCGTTTTTCTGGAGAGGTCACATCTGCTTCCTAGGAAAAAAGGTGTTGTAAAAGAAAGGGAAAATGTAAAATTAGCTTTTTGACGGGCAAAAGTTACGGTGAGGCGTGGGAATGGATTAGTCACTGCCGGAGGTGCCATCCGGCGAATAAAATGACCTGACTTCCTCGGTCGAACGACTGGGGTGAGGAATAAACTATTCTTCACCTAGGGTCACTAATAGAGTTTTCATATATATATACACGAGAAAACTATATTCCTACTGACTGTCTGTTAGCGACAGGTCCGAACGACCTCTTCGTCGTTCGATCCGGATCTTGCGGGCGCGCTCGTCTTCCCTCTCTCCCGATATTCTGGCCTCAGTTTCCTATACTATCGGTATTAATTAGCGCTTTCCTTTTATTTTAATTAACGCTTTCCTTTGAAACCGCACCTCCCGCACTCTCATTGCTCCGATCCCGCCGCGAATTTTTCTCCCACCCAAAATCCCCGCAACAATTAATGCTGGATTAATTAGCCAACTACTCTCTCCATTCCGAAATATTTGTCTTTCTAGAGATATCAATAAGTGACTACGTACGGAGCAAAATGATTGAATCTACACTCTAAAATATGTCTACATACATCCATATGTTGTGTCCATTTGAAATGCCTAGAAAGACAAATATTTGGAAACGGAGGGAATAATAAGCATGCATGGGTTCTAAAAAAAGAAGCACAACCCCAAAAAAAAGCATGCATGTCGCACGTTTCGTAGAGACACATTTAACGCAACCAACAAGGCATGTGCATGCTCCTTCTTTTATGGGGTTAATGCCTCGTTTAGTGGCTATGACTTCAGCCATGCTTTTTTATGCTAAAATTAATGCTTGATTAAAGTAGAAAAATATAGGTACTTCATGGGATTTGATACTTGGTCGTCGGATTAGTACATTTTCACAACAACCGTCTATTCTGTATCTAGTTCTTATGTAAATGAAAGGGGATTTTCGTAGTTGTCTTTTGGTTTCTATATTACATTGTAGAAAAAAACATGTATGTAGTGCTATTGGAGTGGAACATAATTCAACTCGCATGGCTATGATGGTGTCACTGCAAAATGCCCTGATGGTGCTGACGGACAATGTTAATACGATGAGGTCAATGTGTAGTTAGCATGGTAATTTACACATCGCACATCTGATAACTTACGTACAACTATTGTGATAACTTTGGCGGGAGGGAGGTGGCAGTTGTTGAAAACATACCCCTAATAATTTATGTGTGAAGAACATGGTAATTTACGCATCACACACCTGATGTACAAATAATGCGAGAGCTTTGGTGGGGAAGCGGGTTGTTGTAATTAATACACTCCCGATAACTCCTGGATGAATAACATGGTAATTTTACGCACAACAAACCTGATAACTTATGTGCAACACATTGATAAGTTTTAACCCGGCAAAATAAAGTTGAAGAAATATGTCCCCGGTAATTTTTGTGCAAATACATGGTAATATACGCATCGCATACCTGATAACTTACATACAAACACGATGATAACTTTGACCCGGTAACTCATGTGTAAATAACATGATAATATATGCATAATTGAGTTCATAACTTAGTTCAGATGTGATAACTTTTTATAGGGAGGGGGGCTATTGAAAAACACCCATCGGTAAATCGTGTGTAAATAGCATGGAATATACGCACAAAAGAGCTGATAACTTAGTTAGCCTTGGCCGATAACTTCCCTGTAAATATCATGGTACTATACGCACTGTATACATGATAATGCACGCAGAAACACCGCGGTAACTTTGACCCAGGGGTGAGGGAAGGTGAGGAAGTTGTTTGAAACCATACGCTCTCCCGATAACTTTTGCATAAATAGCAAGGTGATATACACACCGTAGACTTGATAACTCACGTATAAACATTGTGGTAACATTTGACCGCGGGGAATGAAGTTGTTTGAAAACATACCCTCGATAACTTATGTGTAAATAACGTGATAATATACGAAGCGCGGAGATGATAACTCCCGGACAAACACCGCCGTAACTTTATCCCGGTAAAAAAAGTTGTTGAAAACATACCATGATAACTCATATGTAAAGAACATGATAATATACACACATCAAAGTTGATAACTTACTGAGCCCAGGACGGTAACTATTTGCACGACAAAAGTCATCAGAACATATGAAATGGGATCTAGTTTCATAGGTCTCACCGTGACGTATTTTTTTACGTGACAACATTTTTTTGAATTGATCAACAGTTTGAGATATAAAACATTTTAAAACAAAACAGGAAAGAATCTAGGATGACATCAGATTTCATATCTTCCTCTAATGCATGCATGCATGTGCATGTGAATAGAAGGTTAAAGGAACCATTTTCATCCCCAGTAATTTTCTGTGTAAATAACATGATAATTTATGTACCACACCCGTGATAATTTACGTTGCATAGGTGTGGTAAATTTTTACCTAAAAAATAAAGTCGTCGGAACATATCAACATGGGATCTAGTTTCGAAGGTCTCGTCGCGACGAATCTTTTATGTGAAAACGTTTTTTCAATCGGACTGACGGTTTGAGCTACAAAACATTTTGATTTTCGAAATTAAAAGGAATCGAGGATGACATCATCAATTTTGTCTTTTTTGCATGCATGCATATATGTGGTAAAAGGGAGGTGCAGTTTACGTGAAAGAACCAAAGAACCAAAGAACCAGGCTGCGCACCCTCAATGCGTCAATACTCAATACTCGGTTGATCGTCCGCACCTATCGCTAAATTCCTGCCGTCCGGAAGTTAGTCACGTCCATATATATATATATATATATATATACACACACACACACACTCCAGCAATTTTTGGCCTTTTCTAGTAGACCCCCCTAAACTTAAGTTGTAAGCTTCAATTTGATCAACTTCAAAGCAGGTTCAACCTAAAGTAGCATGCATTCAAACATAAACATAGATAGTTTTGCATCACCGAACATAAAGCATAAATTAAAACTAATGTAAACTACTTTCGGTCGAAGTAGAGGTCGAGCCAATCTTTCCACGTCATGTACAGTGTGACGCGAGCCGGGTCTGGGCCGGTGCCGTCGTCGGGGTCGTTGGGGACGGCACTCCTCCACTGGTCAACGTCGATCTCCTCATCCTTGGGGCCCACCTAGACGCCCTCCGTGCTGCCGTCGCCGTCGCCTTCGACCTCGTCATCGAAGGAGAGCGCGATAACTTCGCCGCCGTCCTTGCCGCCTTCTACCTTGTCATCGGAGGAGAGCGCGATAACCTCACCATCCTACACACCGGCAAAGATCGCCCGCTCCGCCTCCACGAGCTCCGGATGCTGCCGGCGGAGCTCTTGCATGTAGGCCTCGAGGCGGCCTCAGCCTCGAGGCGCTCCCACGCTTCACGGTCCTCCCGCGCCATAGCCGAGCTCACCACCCCGGCTCCGGCGGAACAAGGTGGACCGGACGTGTGCCGAAGGGGAAATTGAGCCTAGCCGCCATGCCGTGGTAGCGGACCTGCAGCGGTCGTACTCCATGGCTGCGAGCTCGGCCGTGTGGGGGATGCCCATACCCTGCTGGGCGTTGAACTAAAAGATGGCTTACACGGGTTATTCGAGAGAAAAATGATCTCCAGGATGCCCATACCCTGCTGGGCGTTGAACTAAAAGATGTTCGAGCCCAACTTGCTGACTCCGTGAAGGAGAATAAGAGGCTTCGACGTGACATTTTTAGTAAGTGCTCGAATGAACTTTTATAGAGTTCGACAAAGAAAAGGGCTAACAGAGTTATGTCTGTAGGTATGCTTACGGGTCGTCCTGAAGAGGAGATGCCCGGATCTGCAGGCGATCTTCTACAAGAGCTCTCACAACTGCACGAACAAGTTCGGCAGGTGATGCAGGGCATTGCCCAGGCCTTGTGGCCATCCGCCTCCCAGCCAAGAGGCATGGGGGAGCTTGTAGAGATGCTCAAGGGAGCGCGGCGGCGCTTCCGATTATGGAAGATATCGGCCTGCCGACAAGGTGCAAGGGAAGCCTGGGCCATGGTGAAGACGCGATACACCAAGGCTGACCCGAACCATATGGCCGAGGTCGGACCTGTAGGGTCGGATGGGAAAGAGATCCCCGTTAGTCTGGTATATGACTAGGTAGGTTTAGCCGCAAATTATTCCCAACAGGATTGTAGGCTAGACAGCCTGTTGGATGGTATAGAAGAAGAATTTAGTCAGTCTAAGTGACTGTGTACTTCAAATAACATATTTTGTCCCTAGCCGGATTGTAAATCATTTGTCATGGCGGACCTTTTCGCTTCAACCTCCGGACCCGTCAGTCCGGAGTGTATCCAAAAACCCGCTCAGTTATGTAAAAATTGGGGTACGCGTGGAAACCAGGCGTAGGGGTCATAAGTGCTTGAACAGACAAGTACCCAACTAGCTATGTTATATTACATGGATAGTAAGAAACATCTTCCAGGGAGAATAGTTCCGTTAAGGGTTCCTTTCCCTGGGTACACATGCATTAATGTGCATGTCCGAACTGCGAAAAAGACGCAGGATATAAACATCTGGGGGCATGTATTGCAATAGGTAAGAAACATCTTTTGTTCACCGACCGAATATTCCCTTAAGAATGCTAGCTTTCGGCTTCACGCAGTCTGAGGTACACATCCGGCTGACCCGGCAGTAACAATCGCAGAGGTGCTCCCCTTATGCCCTAGCCGAACTAACGGGAACATAGGGCATAAACACTGGAGCCAGGCAACCCAGCTTGGCCAAAACTTAAGTCATATCGATGCATATAATGGCAAAAAAGGTACATATGGAGAAGTGACGCATATGTAGTGGGCATAAAGCCCGGGAGATAATTATATTAAGCTTTTGTATAAGAAGCCCCCAGGTATAATGAGCGTGCATGGCGCGTCAAGATTGTGTAGTCAAGACACACTTTAAGCTTTTAAGGCCATAAAGAAAAAGGAAGAAAGAAAGAAAGAAAGAAAGCGGATATATAAAAAAAGTGGAGGTAAGGAGATGAACACAGAGTCCGTCACTAGGCGTAGAATCTCCAGAGTCTGGCCGCGTTCCATGGGTTTGGCTCTAGTCGATTGTCAGATGCGTCACGCAAACGGTATGCTCCACCGGTGAGAATTTTATCGATGATGAGGGGACCCTCCCACTTGGGCTTGAGCTTGAACTTTTTCTTCTCTGGTAGGCGTAGAACGAGTTCGCCAACGTTATAAGTTTTGGCACGTACTTCTCTGCTTTGATACCTTCGAGACTGTTGTTGATAGAATGCGGAGCGAGCTTTTGCGACATCACGCTCCTCCTCCAGGGCATCTAAACTGTCTTGCCGATCAAGCTCGGCTTCTTTCTCTTCTTACATGCGCACTCGAGGTGAGTCATGAATGATGTCGTAGGGCAATACCGCCTCTACGCCGTACACCATAAAAGACGGTGTGTATCCGGTAGTGCGATTCGGCGTGGTCCGCAGCCCCCATAGTACGGAGTCGAGCTCCTCAACCCAGTGTGTATCTGATTCCTTCAAGGATCACACCAGTCTGGGTTTGATGCCGCTCATAATAAGACCATTTGCTCGTTCGACTTGACCGTTTGTTTGGGGGTGATAGACGGAGGCATAATCGAGCTTAATGCCCATGCTGCCGCACCAAGTTTTTACCTCATCAGCTGTGAAGTTTGAGTCATTATCAGTGATGATGCTGTGGGGGACACCGTAACGGTGTACGACCCCGGATATGAAGTCTATCACTGGTCCGGCCTCGGCCGTTTTAACTGGTTTGGCTTCTATATCCATTTGGTGAATTTATCCACCATGACCAACAAGTATTTTTTCTTATGGCTTCCTCCTTTAAGGGGTCCAACCATATCAAGCCCCCAGACCGCAAAGTGCCAAGTTATGGGGATTGTTTCAAGAGCGGTAGGTGGCATGTGGCTTTGATTTGCAAAAAGATGGCAACCAACGCAATGTTGGACGAGGTCCTGTGCATCTTCTCGGGCTGTCAGCCAGTAGAAACCTATACGGAAGGCCTTGCTTACAAGGGCCCGAGCTACGACGTGGTGGCCGCCGAGTCTAGCATGAATTTCAGCCAAAAGTTGCCGTCCTTCCTCTTCGGAGATGCACCTTTGAAGTACTCCGGTAGCGCTTTTCTTGTACAGCTCTCCCTCGTGGACCTTTTAGGCTTTAGACCTCCGCACAATGCAATGTGCCTCATTTTGGTCCTCAGGGAGTTCTCAGGGAGTTCTTGCCTATTTAGGTAGGCTAAGAAGGGTTCTGTCCACAGGGCGATGACAACCATAATCACATGGGCCGATGGTGTTATTTCGGTGGCGGAGCCTCCGATTACGTCGGAGTGTTCGGGATCTGGTGTTGTGGTCGGATCCAGACTGTTATTGTCGGTCTCCCCTTCCCACACCACGGATGGCTTGAACAACCTTTCCAAGAAGATATTAGGTGGGACAGGGCCGCGCTTGGCGCCAATGCGGGCGAGGATATCCGTCGCTTGATTGTTTTCTCGGACCACATGGTGGAATTCAAGCCCCTTGAAACGAGCTGACATTTTAAGGACAGCGTTGCGGTAAGCCGCCATTTACTTGAGATATTGCGAGGTTCGAATCCCCACGCACCTCTAGGCGTTGAATGCCCATGGAGACTGCCATCCGAAGACCATGCAACAGAGCCTCATATTCGGCTGCATTGTTGGAGTCTGTGTATAATATTTGGAGTACGTATTGGACTATATCTCCGGTGGGGGATGTCAGGACGACGCCTGCCCCCAGACCAGCCAGCATCTTAGAGCCGTCAAAGTGCATGATCCAATTGGAGTACACGCTGTACTCTTTAGGGAGTTTGGCTTCTGTCCATTCGGCGATGAAGTCAGCCAGTACTTGCATCTTAATGGCTCGCCGTGGTTTGTATGTTATATCGAACGAGAGGAGCTCAATAGCCCATTTAGCAATCCGGCCCATGGCATCGCGGTTATTTATTATGTCGTTGAGTGGTACTTTAGAGGCCAGCGTGATTGAACACTCTTGAAAGTAGTGTCGTAGTTTCCGGGATGCCATGAAGACCGCATATGCTATCTTTTGATAATGTGGGTACCGTGATTTGCATGGAGTGAGGACAGTGGATACGTAGTATACTAGCTTTTGAAGCGGGAACTTATGTCCGTCCGTCTCTCGTTCGACGACAAGCACTGCGCTTACAACCTGGTGTGTTGCCGCTATATATAACATCATTGGTTCGCTGATGTTTGGTGCGGCCAAGATTGGGTTGCTAGCCAAGAGGGCCTTTATTTCTTCCAATCCGGCCGTGGCCGCGTCCGTCCACTCGAAGTGTTTGGTGCGTCGAAGAAGGCGATAAAGAGGTAGTGTCTTTTCTCCCAATTGGGAGATAAAACGGCTTAAGGCAGCCACGCATCCAATTAATTTCTGGATTTGCTTGAGCTCTGTTGGGGTAGCCAACTGTGACAGAGCTCGGATTTTAGATGGATTTGCTTCAATTCCTCTATTGGAAACGATGAAGCCCAAGAGCTTTCCGGCAGGCACGCCGAAAACACATTTTTTCCGGATTGATCTTGATGTCATATGTTCGTAGATTGTCGAACGTAAGCCTCAAGTCGTCTATTAAAGATTTGACGTGTCTGGTTTTGATGACCACATCGTTTATGTATACCTCCACTATTTTGCCAATTTGTGTTTCTAGGCATGTCTGAATCATGCGTGGATAGGTTGCACCGGCGTTCTTGAGCCTGAAAGGCATGGTGTTAAAACAGAAGGGGCCGTATGGAGTGATGAATGCCGTTACGGCTTGATCGGACTCCGCCATCTTGATTTGATGGTATCCACAGTATGCGTCGAGGAAACGAAATGAGTCGTGTCCTGCGGTAGCGTCGATAATTTGATCGATGCGGGGGAAGGGGATCCTTGGGGCAAGCCTTATTAAGGTCCTTGAAATCGACACATAGGCACCAGGATTGGTCCTTCTTTGGTACCATCACCAGGTTTGTTAGCCAGTCCAAATGTTTTATTTCTCTAATGAATCCGCCCTCGAGTAACTTGGCTAGCTCCTCTCCCATGGCTTGTCGCTTAGGTTCTGAAAAACGCCGAAGAGTCTGCTTGACTGGCTTGTATCCCTTTTGTATGTTTAGGCGATGCTCAGCCAGCCTGCGTGGGATTCCTGGCATGTCTGAAGGATGCCAGGTAAAGATGTCCCAATTCTCGCGCAAGAACTCTCATAGTGCGGCGTCTATTGTGGGGTTCAGCTGTGCCCCGATGGATGCTGTTTTTGTAGGGTCCTGGAATTTGACTATTTCGTCCGCTGGTTTGAAAGAGGTGCACTTGGGTCGTTTGTCGAGTATCACGTTGTCCCTGTCCACTGTGGAGCGCAGCGCAGTTAGTTCTTCGGCCGCGAGGGCTTCGGATAATGCCTCGAGGGCCAGTGCGACGGTTTTATTTTCGGCGCAGAGTGCTACGTCCGGATCACTAGCTAGAGTGATGATTCCATTGGGCACGGGAATCTTGAGCTTCATGTACCTGTAATGGGGTATAGCTTGGAAGCTCATGAATGCATCCCGCCCTAAAAGGGCGTGGTATCCGCTACTGAACGGGGCCATTTGGAATGTGATTTCTTCAGACCTATAATTCTCCAGCGTGCCGAATACCACATCTAGTGTGATTTTTCCCGTACATCGTGCCTCCCGACTAGGGATGATTCCTCTGAAGGCCATGCTGCTTTGCTCAATGCGGCTCTTGTCTATTTCCATTTTGCTAAGAGTCTCCTCATAGACGAGGTTTAATCCGCTGCCACCATCCACGAGCACTTTAGTAAGCCGGAAGCCGTCCACAATTGGATTAAGGACCAAAGCAGCTGGTGCTCGGACTGTTCAGAATTGAGGTTCGTCACTGGCATTGAAGGTTATGGTCGTATCGTTCCATGGATTTATTGTTGCAACGTGGCAGACTTCGGCGAGGCTGTGGAGTGCTCGCTTGTGCCTATTATTTGAGGCGAAAGTCTCGAAGACTATCAATACTATATTGTTATTTTCCGCCGGATGGTGCCCTGTGATATTGTTGATGAGGAGATCATCGCTGCTCTTGGCCACCTGCCGGAGTATCCAACATGCTCTAAGGCTGTGTGTTGGTATGGTATCCGGTGTACTGTGAATTCTGCATGGCTTATTGAGCCATCCCTCCAATACGGTTCCACGCCCTGTAGTGGGCTTTGGTTTCTTTGTAATTGGATCGGGTGACTTGTGAGAGTGCACCCTTTTAGTTCGGACGGGGGGTTTAGTGGGAGCCAGAGGATCCCAGAATTTTGTTTGGGTTTTCCAAGCGCTTTCCATCGCACAATACTTCTGTACTATGGCCGCCAAGTCAGCGAAGTGTGCTATGTCACAGCGACTTATGGCATTGAGGATTCCCCTGTCCATGCAATTTTTGCAAAAGAATGAAATTGCGTCTTCCTCGCGACAGTCCTTGCCCTTTCTCATTACAAGGAGGAATTTGGACCAAAAGTGATGTACTGTCTCTTGGGGCTTTTGTCTAATGTGGGAAAGATCACTTGTGTCTGGGTGGGTGGGTAGATTTAGGTCCAAACCCTGACCCGATCTGAGACTTAGGGGCAGAGGAGTTTCCGAGCTTGGCAGTTCGGGCTCCGGGATGTTGCCCAATTTTTCTGGCCCGCTGCCCGATTCGAGGTTCGGAGCTTGGGCCATGTCCTCTCGTAGATGGGTGTTGGTGTCAAAACCGGCGGATCTCGGGTAGGGGGTCCCGATTTGTGTGTCTAAGGCTGATGGTAACAGGAGGCAAGGGACACAATGTTTTACCCAGGTTCGGGCCCTCTCAATGGAGGTAAAACCCTACTTCCTGCTTGATTGATATTGATGATATGAGTAGCACAAGAGTTGATCTACCATGAGATCATAGAGGCTAAACCCTAGAAGCTAGCCTATGGTGATTATGATTGTGATCGTCCCTCTAAGGACTAAACTCTCCGGTTTATATAGACACCGGAGAGGGCTAGGGTTTACATGGAGTCGGTTACAAAGAAGGAAATATAATATCCAGATCGCCAAGCTTGTCTTCCACGCAAAGGAGAGTCCCATCCGGACACGGGACGGAGTCTTGAGTGTTGTATCTTCATGCTCCAATAGTTCGGACAAAGTATATAGTCCGGCTGTCCGGATACCCCCTAATCCAGGACTCCCTCAGTAGCCCCTGAACTAGGCTTCAATTATGATGAGTCTGGCGTGCAGTTTTGTCTCGGCATTGCAAGGCGGGTTCCATCTCCGAATACTCCAAAGTAATTATCGAACACTTAAACCGTGTCTGGATCTGCAAGATGATCTTCATATACCATCACAGAGAGAATGATATTTCACAAATGTGATCTGCTAACAACTTTAGACAATGTGACATGACACTACGGCCGGGTCATTATTTGAACCGTTTTCCCACAACCAGCCACAGAGCATATTGTGAGGCGGTTTCCTTGGCACGTCTTGTCAAAGCAGAGATCATGTCCCCTTATCACGGGATTCCCATCAATACGGGTATGGGTAACCGAACCGCACCATCAATCGTGGCGCTTGGGAAATAAGCGACCCTCAACAGATAAGTGGGGAGGCGCACCACTTTCGTTGCCTCTATAAAGGGATAAGGATTCCCCATCTTCACCCACACCTTCTTCCTCCTCTGCTTATCCATTCTCACACCCTCGAGCTCCAGCGACCTAGGTCACGCTTTCTCCGCACAGCCAAACATGTCCGGAGCAAGAGGCAAATAGGTGGCCTCCACCGTGAAGGAGGAGCACATTGCGAAGCTCAGGGCGGCCGGATACTTGGCCGCAGACATCGCGCACCGGCTACCGGACGAAGGACAGATCATTCCAACTCCGGAACCCCACAAAAGGGTCGTGTTTCTCGCCCACTTCGGCCGTGGACTGGGATTTCCACTTCATCCCTTCGTCCGTGGGCTCATGTTCTACTACGGGCTAGATTTCCATGATCTAGCCCCAAATTTCGTCCTCAATATCTCAGCTTTTATCGTCGTGTGCGAGGCCTTCCTCCGCATCAAGCCTCACTTTGGCTTGTGGCTACGAATCTTCTGCGTGAAACCGAAGATCGTGAGCGGCCAGCAAGCGGAGTGCAGAGGTGTAATGGTGGACAAGATGCCCAACATCACCTGGCTCGATGGCTCCTTCACGGAGACCATGAAAGGGTGGCAATCGGGGTGGTTCTACATCACCGAGCCGCGTGATGCCAACTGGGCGGCGGCCCCCGAATTCCGATCCGGAATCCCTATGCGGCTCACCTCCTGTGAAAAGAAGGGCCTGGCCTGGGGCGAGCCTGCGGAGCTGACCGGACTTCAGAACTGCATCAAGAATATGAAGGACAAGAAAATCAAGCTTGTCAATGTGGTCCAAGTCATGCTTGTCCGCCGGATTCTTCCGTGCCAAAGACTGGCATTTAATCTGTGGGAGTTCGTCCCGGCCGAACACCAGACGCTTCAAAAGCTCTACGGCATGACACACAAGGGCGCATCAAAGGCGCTATTCAAGGCTTCCGAAATACCTCCTCCCACATCCGAGGACCGCGGACTTCACGCCACGCGGCTCCGCCGTCCGGTGAGTTTTCTGACTACCACCGGATGCAGTTTTTCCCAATGTACTCATGGTGGAATCTTAAGTCATTGTGTGTATTTGATCAGGAGTATGTGGAGATGGCGGAGCGGATTGACTGTCCGGCTCCACTGCCAGAAGGTCCAGCAGATGCTCTCCTGACGGAGATGCTAGTCCCGGCGCCCTACAAGGCACCGGAAAAGAAGGCCGAAAAGAAGGCCCCAGGGACCAAGAAGGGTCTCCGGCGTAAGTTCGTACCGGATGCCTCGTCCAAAGACGACGAGGCACACTCCTCCCACGAAGGGGAGGAGGAAGAGGAAAGGGCCGCCCCACCCGGAGAGGACGAGGGGCCTAAGAGGGCGGCCCAGGGGACCGGGAAGGGTCGGCGGTGCAAAGCCGTCATACCCTCGTCGTCCGAAGATGACGAGGCAGATTCCTCTCGTGGAGGCGGGGGGAAACACGAAGAAACTCTGCCTCCCTGCACTAGGGAGGAGAAGAAGAGGAAGCCGCCCCTGAGGGGGAGGCTAGGACGCCCAAGAAGGGAAAGGCGTCCCTTCCGGATTACTCCACCACTACCGCCTACAGCGAGGAGGAGTGGCTGCCTACGGGGAAGCCTCTAGTAAGATCGTAAGTATCCACACTCTATAGTACGACTTTGCTTCATAGTCTGTTATAACGCCGAACGCGTATATGCAGTCCGGCCAGGGTCCATCCCGAGATATCCTCTTCGGATGGGTCCTTGAGTGATTCGGTGATGAACTCGCTCCCGACGGCCACTACCCCTCGGCATGCAGATGACACGGAGGTGTTGTCCCAAAGGTTCCCCGAGCAGGGGGAGGTGACTCTGGAGACGCCCCAAGGCGAAATCCCAGACGCCGGGTAGGCGGGCCGTAAGATCCCCGCAGATTGTACCGACGAGAGCCACAGCAAGCCGGGCTCTCAGCCGGACACTGTACCGGAACCTCCAATGGTTTTGGATTTGAGCAGGCGGCCCCTCGCTAAGGAGGGCGAGCCGCCGTGCTCATGACTTCCGTTATGCCAGAGGCATCGAATAGTCTGCTGGAAGCGCTTCGCGGTGCTTCCATGGATGAAGAGCACCGTACTCTTATGAGTGCGGTGATTCAGAAGGTTCTGTCGGCCAAGAGCGGACTAACCGAAGCCTGCACCAGCCTCCTGACAGGTTTTGAGGTAAGTAATCAAAAATGTGTGGAATTATCACCCGATAGGTAGTAGCCCCTGATACTCTGTTTGCTGTTCGGAACAAAAAGCCAAACGGAGGGTCGATTATAATCCGCAGGAGTCTAATAGTAGTTGTGCATGTGAATAAGCAGGCGGTGCTGCTTGCCGTTGCGGCCCACACGGCCGAGGTCGCCGGACTTAAACGAGACCTGGAGCAGGCACAGGGAGAGCTCGGCCTCACGAAGAGGCGGCTCGAAGAGAACAAAGGTGAGTGATACCCCGTTCGCATATCATAAAGATAGACAAAATTGGTTATTCTAATGACAAAGTGTCGTGACTTTGTAATAGGGGCCACAACTGAAGTGGCGTCTCTGAAGAAAGCATTGTCTGAGGCCGAAGACAAGGCGGGCATGGAGCGCAAAGAGCGTGAAAAGCAAGATGCTAGAGTGGGCGAGGTACAGCAAGAGTTACAGGAGCTCGGCAAGAAGTTCGAGTCCTTGGAGCACGATCTCAAGATGAAAGAGTCTGAGCTTGCAAAGGCCCTTGCGAGTATGAAAGACGCCAAGGCCGAAGCCGAAAAGGCACAGCAGGAAATCCAGGCGGCCAAGAAGATAGCGGTGGGTAAGACATTCTTTATGCAAAGCAAGCATGTGGAGGAGACATTTCTTGTACTTACCCAGATTCAGAGCTCTCCAGGGGCATTCACAGATCTGCCATGCAGCATATCTGATGGTGCGGAGTTCTACCGTGCCGAGGAGGGAAGGTAACCGAAGAAGTTGTTCTGGTCCCAGTATGCGGGAGCCGAACACCCGGTGCCTCTGAGTGACCAACTAAAGCAGTTGGTTGAACTCCACAGGGCGGCCGAAGTGGCTATGAAAGATTTCATAGTCCGGATGTGGCCTGGTGAGCCCTTGCCTGCTAGCTACTTCGGCCTGATAAAGTGGATGGTAAATGCCTGTCCGCGGCCTGAGGTGATCAAGCGATCCGTTTGCATTGAGGGTTCCCGCCGAGCCATTGCCCGTGTGAAGGTGCACTGGGGCAAGCTGGATGCGGAGAAGCTGGTCAAGGATGGGCCGCCGGAGGGAAAGGCGCATCGTTGTCCCGAAAAATATTATGATGACGTTATGAAAGGCGCTCGTCTCGTGGCCGATGAATGTACCAAGGACACGATCCTTGAGTAAATGTACTTCTGTCGTTGTTGTTATATAATGATGAAGTTACTTGCGCTATATAGCACTTCTTGATTTAAAACATTACCTTCTGTGCGGCTGTTTATAAAATTCTGAAAGTAGGCCAGTCGTCGGATTCTGCCCCCACGTAACTAGTATCGGGGTGTTCCTGGAAAAACCCAGACACTCTTTATGCAAATTTTTGGTCCCCGAAGGAGGTGTTTGGCGCAGTGAACAAGGCAATCGGACTATGCGGCTTTATAACTTTCACTTAGCCATAGAAGTCTACAATTTTAAATTTTGGCGAAGCCCCTAGAATTTGGAAAGCCGAATTGGGGCGCTATATATGCCTAAATCGGACGAGGCCGATTCCTCGCCTAAAGCGAAAAAATCTTTAAGGATTTTAAGACCTCTCGAACAGCGACCGGCTATTGCCGCATCATGCCGGTCAGTTTTTGGCTTTCTCTAATGAGGTGCTCGTCCAGAAGAACCGGGACACAGTCGCAGTAGTTCTCCCTGCGCTACCTTAGCCGATATAACGGAACGTGAGGTACCAAAACAAGGGAGCCGGGTAAACCCAACTATTGACCCAAGACATGATTTGGAGCTGATGCATATAATGCTATAAGTTTGGGGTGCCGCACTGTTGAAAGTGTTCGGATTTGTCTTGCCGTATTATGGGGCGCCATAAGAAGCCCCTGGCAAACTAAACGTACCAAGGTGTACGGATGCAATATTAAATAAACATTTATAGGAGAAATGTGCAAATAGGAATAATACGATGATGCTATATATTACCTCCCATTGATGAATAATACGTTTAAGTGTATGTTTACAAGGAATGCGTCTAAGTAGAAATAAATAGGACTATTTCACATGTCCTATCCAAGGGCGGGCTGCATGTAGGTATATAAAACAGGTATAACGATCGTGAACAGATTCCACCTGGGTATTCCCTTTGTGCGCAAAGCCTGTTGCCTCCTTGGTTTTCTCTCTTGTGTAAGTCCGACAATCCAGCTCTTCTGAAGAGGCTGCCCGAAAGCAGTGTCCTGAAAGATAAAGGGGGGTTATTAAAGTATGTTGCGGCTATACCGTACTGTTAACTGAGTCACTGTTGCGCCTACGCCTATGCCCATGGTATTTTGAGTGCGTATTTGTGTACGCGCGACACGAATGCTGCTTTGATGGGGCTTGAGCGGAGGCCGGACTGCTAGTAGCGCTCTTGGCGTCCCTGGCGATCCTGTTGCGGGGTGCTCCGGACTCGCTTGACGGTGTTCGGGGTTGTTGTCACCGGATTCGTGGTTTGCCGGAGAAGGCTGCATTGTACTTCTGCTGCGAGGGCTGCAGTATGCTCTTCTATATGAAGAGAGCAGTCCATGTTTCCGTTGACTGTTATGACCCCGCGAGGTCCTGGCATCTTGAGCTTGAGGTATGCATAATGTGGTACCGCATTGAATCGAGCTAATGCGGTTTGTCCAAGCAGTACGTGATAACCACTGCAGAAATGGACGATATCGAAGATTAACTCCTCGCTTTGGAAGTTATCCAGAGATCCAAAGACCACTTCTAGTGTTATGGAGCCCGTGCAACGGGCCTCTACTCCTGGAATTACTCCTTTGAAGGTGGTTTTGGTGGGCTTGATCCTCGAAGGGTCGATGCCCATTTTGCGCACTGTGTCCTGATAAAGGAGGTTCAGGCTGCTGCCGCCAACCATAAGGACTCGCGTAAGGCGGAATCCGTCGATGATTGGGTCTAGGACCAATGCGGCTGAACCGCCGTGACGGATGCTGGTAGGGTGATCCCTACGATCAAAGGTGATCGGACAGGCTGACCATGGGTTGAATTTTGGGGCGACTGGCTCCATTGCATAGACGTCCCGTAGTGCTCGCTTCCGTTCCCATTTGGGAATGTGGGTGGCGTAGATCATGTTGACCGTTTTCACCCGGGGAGGAAATTTCTTCTGTCCCCCCGTGTTCGAACGCCGGGGCTCCTCCTCGTCGTCGCTGTGTAGCCCCTTGTCCTTGTTTTCGATGTTTATTTTACCGGCCTGTTTGAACACCCAGCTGTCTCTATTAGTGTGGTTTGCTCGCTTGTCCAGGGTTCCATGAATTTGGCACGAGCGTTCAAGTATGCGGTCCAGACTGGACGGTCCGTGATTGTTTCTTTTGATCGGCTTTTTCCGCTGACCGAATTGGGATCCGCTGAATCCGGCGTTGACTGTCGTGTCTTCAGTGTTGTCGACATTGTTCTGTCGCTTATGCCCGTTCCGCCGTGGCTTGCCGTTATTGTCACGGACATCTGAGGTGCCGGAATTTATAGGCGTGGTGCTACTGCGAGCCAACCAGCTGTCCTCGCCCGTGCAGAAGCGGGTCAGGAGTGTTGTGAGGGCCGCCATGGATTTTGGTTTTTCCTGGCCGAGGTGTCGGGCGAGCCACTTGTCATGGATATTATGCTTAAAGGCCGCCAGTGCTTCAGCGTCCGGACAGTCGACTATTTGGTTCTTTTTCGTTAAGAACTGAGTCCAGAATTTCCTGGCTGACTCTCCGGGCTGTTGGGTAATGTGGCTCAGGTCATCGGCATCCGGTGGTCGCACATATGTGCCCTGGAAGTTGTCGAGGAACGCGTCCTCCAGGTTTTCCCAACTGCCAGTGGAATTTGCCGGCAGGCTGTTTAGCCAATGTCGAGCTGGTCCTTTGAGTTTAAGGGGGAGATACTTGATGGCGTGTAGATCGTCTCCGCGGGCCATGTGGATGTGGAGAAGGAAATCTTCGATCCATACTGCAGGGTCTGTTGTGCCATCGTATGATTCGATGCTTACGGGTTTAAACCCTTCTGGGAATTCATGATCCATCACTTCGTCAGTGAAGCAAAGGGGGTGTGCGGCGCCTCTATGCTGGGCTATGTGGCTACGCAGTTCGAATGAGTCTGGGTGGCTGTATTCGGCCCGGCCAGACTTGTTCATAGTGTATCCGGTGTGACGATCATCATCACGTGTTGGGGCACGCCCCCGCGATCCGTAGATCGATCTTGGCTGTCCTGCCTTGTTTTCCAGTATATCTTGCAAGTCCTGCCTATTGCCCCGGTCCGTAGTGTATTGGCATGGGGGTGCAGGCTGGTATTCGGGCTGGTATGCCGTTTTATCCCAGCCACGACGTGGCCGGTCAGCCGTCTGGCGTTCGAGTCCGTATTCCTCAGCTGCCAGAACTTCAGTCCACCTGTCTGTGAGCAGGTCTTGATCAGCTTGGAGCTGCTGATGCTTCTTTTTTAGGCTTCTCGCAGTGGCCATAAGCCGGCGCTTGAAGCGCTCTTGCTCCACGGGGTCCTCAGGCATGCCGAACTCGTCGTCGCCGACGCTAATCTCGTCCTCGGAGGGGGCATGTAGTTGTCCTCCTCCGGATATCCATCTGTCGCCTGTTCGTCTGGGTTGTCCTGCCCATCTTCCTGTTCGGCCTGCTCGAAGGCAGGCTGATCGGGGTTGTATTCATCTTCGGCACCATCCGGATTGTTTTCGTCACCTGTGCCGGTATTGCTATGGCGGGGCTTGGAGCGGCGCCGATGACGTCCATGCTTTGTTTTCTTCCTTGAGGGGTTATCCTCCATTGCCTCATCGCCATTTGTTTCTTTTGGAGTGTCCACCATATATATATCATATGAGGAGGTGGCTGTCCACCGCCCTGTGGGTGGTGGTTCCTGTTCTTCTCTTGCATCGTTGTCCACACTGTCGATATCTTCGGAGTCAAAGTCAAGCACGTCAGTTAAATCATCGACCATGGCAATGAAGTGGGTGGTGGGTGGGCAACGAATTCCTTCGTCGCCTGCTTCCCACTCGAGCCGGACATAGTTCGTCCAAGAGTCTCCTAACAAAGAGAGAGACTTTAATGAGTTTAGCACGTCACCAAAGGGAGAGTGCCGGAAGATATCCGCAGTGGTGAACTCCATTACCGGAGCCCAACCAGATTCGGTGGGCTTGGGAGTGCGCGGACTGGAACCTATAGCCGGATACGAGTCTGGGGATCCGGTGTCACATGCTTCCTTTGGGGTGAGGCCTATGTTCGGCTCTACCGCCGATGAGTGTGCGGCCTCCAGGGCGGGGTCCATCCACCCATCCTCGGGCAACGCGATCTGCTCCGTATTTAGGTCCGGGGCTCCTGCGTGGGCGATATCCCGAGCATTGTCCGACAGCAGGTCTAAGCCGTGCTCATCGTGATTGTCCGGCGCTTCTGGCACAGGCCTGAACCCGTTGAAGATCAAGTCTCCGCGGATATCGGCCGTGTAGTTCAAGTTTCCGAACCTGACCTGGTGGCCAGGGGCGTAGCCGTTGATCTGCTCCAAATGCCAAGCGAATTGGCCCGCAGTGCGAAGCCGCCGAACACGAAGATCTGTCCGGGGAGAAAAGTCTCACCCTGGACCGTGTTATTGTTGATGATTGGAGGAGCCATCAAGCCTTGCAGCGACGACACAGAGGAACTCTCAATGAAAGCACCAATGTCGGTGTCAAAACCGGCGGATCTCGGGTAGGGGACCCCGATCTGTGCATCTAAGGCTAGTGGTAACACGAGGCAAGGGACACAATGTTTTACCCAGGTTCGGGCCCACTCGATGGAGGTAAAACCCTACTTCCTGCGTGATTCATATTGATGATATGAGTAGTACAAGAGTTGATCTACCACGAGATCGTAGAAGCTAAACCCTAGAAGCTAGCCTATGATGATTATGATTATGATCGTCCCTCTAAGGACTAAACTCTCCGGTTTATAGAGACACCGAAGAGGGCTAGGGTTTACATGGAGTCGGTTACAAAGAAGGAAATATAATATCCAGATTGCCAAGCTTGTCTTCCACGCAAACGAGAGTCCCATCCGGACACGGGACAGAGTCTTGAGTCTTGTATCTTCACGCTCCAATAGTCCGGACAAAGTATATAGTCCGGCTGTCCGGATACTCCCTAATCCAGGACTCCCTCAACGGGTGTCCGGCTCGGACAGCTCGGGAATCCGGACATAGTTCATCCTCGAAATAGAGGAAGAATCGCTGCATTGCTCCTCCACCACCGCTATCTGATGGGTGACCGGCGGAGAGTTGATCTCCCTTTGGTTGAGTTTAAGCCCGATCCGATCATAGTCCGTAGCGACTCCCAGGGCAGCGATGCGATCCAAGAGCTCGTTCAAGGAGGAGAGATCCATTGGATCCATCTGCTCAGTGAATTCCGAGCTGACGTGGAGGCTGTTTTTGATGACCCGAGAAATCATCGTCGGCGCGATGGCCGAACGGGCGGTCATGACGAAGCCGCCTAGTCGGAGAGTTTGGCCTACAGCCAGGGCTTCCCCAGAGGTGATGTTTCCCTTGAAAACAAGGCGAACCATCAAGCCTTACCGTGACGGCACAGTGGAACTCTCAATGAAAGCTCCAATGTCGGTGTCAAAACCGGCGGATCTCGGGTAGGGGGTCCCGAACTGTGCGTCTAAGGCTAATGGTAACAGGAGGCGGGGGACACAATGTTTACCCAGGTTCGGTCCCTCTCGATGGAGGTAATACCCTACTTCCTGCTTGATTGATCTTGATGATATGAGTATTACAAGAGTTGATCTACCACGAGATCGTAGAGGCTAAACCCTAGAAGCTAGCCTATGACTATGATTGTTGTTGTCCTACGGACTAAACCCTCCGGTTTATATAGACACTAGAGGGGGCTAGGGTTACACAGAGTCGGTTACAAAGGAGGAGATCTACATATCCATATTGCCAAGCTTGCCTTCCACGCAAAGGAGAGTCCCACCCGGACACGGGACAAAGTCTTCAATCTTGTATCTTCATAGTCCAACAGTCCGGCCAAAGTATATAGTCCAGCTGTCCGAGGACCCCCTAATCCAGGACTCTCTCGACGGGGAAGTCCTCGAACCGGCGTAGGAGTGCGACGGCGGGCGGATCGGGGGACCGGCGACGGCGGATCAAGCCCACGGAGGACGACGGGGACACCTCGGCGGCCACCTTGCCAGCATCGGGCAAACAGGCCGTGATAAACCTCTTTTTGGCCATTGGCTCCTCGAGCTCCCCGGCACACAGGAAGAGGTTGAGGATGGAAGCGCCGGTGATGGCGGCGACCTATCAATGGTTTCGAGGGTTGTGTGTGTCTGTGTGAGCGGAGGTTTTGGGGAGTGTGTGGTGTGTGTGGAGGGGGGCAGGGGGGCAAGGTGGTGTTTGAGGAAATACTATGGCAACTGAAAATTTTACTAGGCGGGAGTAACAAGGCGAGGCTACTGAAAATTTGGATCAAGGGCGAGCAGATATTTTTGAGATTGTGAGGGATGCAGTGGCGAGTAAAATGTCGGGGCTACTGAAAATTTGAATCAAGGGACTGAAGCAGAGCGGGAGTAACAGACATCGCACACGGTCCGCACATACTAATCGTGTGCTATCAAACATTAAAACCTTCCAGCACTACAAAAAAAAGACACATCCGTGACATCTTGGGCCGAACGGAATTTTTTTCTGTCATACATATGACACTTCTATGACGATAATTGCAACAAAACCCGGTATCATCATAGATGTGGTGGGCTCCTACTTCTATGACAAAAAATCATGACAAAAAATGGGTTTTTCATCCTGGGCGGGCCGGAGATGCAGCTGCATGACATTCTTTGGGCCGTCCATGACGGAAAAAACCGTGGTAGAAGCGAGGGTGAGGAAAATTTCGGGGAGTTGCCGGTCATGGTGGGAGAGCGATGCGCGTTTCTCTTGTACAGGTACGCGCGTGTGTGTGAGGCGTTGGCTCTAACTGAACCCGAGCGATGCGTTGGGCTCTAACTAAACCCGAGCGATTGCACTGCAGGCTACGCGTTACTGAACCCGAGAGATCGATCGATGGCTGTTAACTGAACCTGATGGAGCGATTCCTTTGCTACTGCTGCTAACTGAAGCCGATCGATGCTGCCTCTGGGATGAATAGTGAGCGTTGCGGGGGGGGGGGGGGGTGGATGAACTGTGAGCGGTGGCGTTGCCTCTGGATGAACAGGAACCCGTGGTGTGGAGGGCTGGATGAACAGTAGACGGTGGATGGCTGGCCATGGAGGGGTGGTTGAACAGGACGTCGTGGTGTGGAGGGCTGGATGAACAGTAGATGGTGGAGGGGTGGTTGAACAGTAGCCGTTGGAGTAGCGCACGGTGGAGGCTGGATGAACAGGAGCCCGTGGAGGCTAGAGGAGGTCGACGGTATCCCGTGGAGGCTGGAGGAGGTCGACGGTGGAGATGAACAGTATCCCGTGGAGTCCCATTTTGCGGTACACCACACCCCTCCTCCCCCCTCGTTTCGACCGTAGCGCTCCAACACAAGTCTGTTTCGTCCGTTTTGCGGTACGCCACACCCCTCCCGATTAACAGGACCCCCGTTTTGACCGTAGGAGGTCCGTTTCCTCCGTTTTGCGGTATGCCAGGCCCCTCCCGATCAACAGGACCCCGTTTCGAACGTGGCCGGTCGAACACAAGGCCGTTTCCTCCGTTGTGCAGTACGCCAGGCCTCGTTTCCAACGCCTGTTCCGTCCAAGCCCTCCCGATGAACACGACCATGCATTCCGTTCTGACCCAGCCTGTTGACTCCCCATGAACACGACGACGATGCTATTTCTCCGTTCCGACCCACCCATGTACATATGCGCGAGTAGGCGTTCGAGACCCTACCCGTATGTACGTACGTGGCCGTATTTTCTTTCTTGCACTCTCGCCGCTGTACGTATGTGTACATGCTACGTGCGCGCCTCTACTACGACACGTGCGCGCCTCTACATCTACGACACGTGCGTGCCTCTACATCGACCAGTATGTACGTACAAGTTCGCGACCAGAATGATAATGCTACGTACGCTTCGACCAGGTGGGTCCCAACTGTCAGGCACTTCCTTGCGTGCGAAGATGTAGCTGGTGGGTCCCAGCAGTCAGGGGGGCGAATCGTTTTTTTAGCCCGGTCGCACTTCCTTGCGTGCGAAGGTGTAGCTGGTGGGTCCCAGCAGTCAGGGGGGAAACGTTTTTCTCACGAAATATGGTGGCCCGTCCGGTGGGTCCCCACTGTCAGGTGGAGAAATAATTATTTTGCGCGTAATAAGGAGGCACTTCCTTGCTGCGGCCATGGACCCACTTGTCAGCCTCTCCACGTACAGTCCACGTCTGATGGAAGCCGTTCCTTAACCACGTTGACCACGCCACGCTGAGAGCACCAGGACGGTGAACGACGGCGAGGCCTAGGAAGGGGATGACGCGGAGCCGGGGAAGACGCGGCAGTGGATGCCCACACGTAGAGGAGTACGAGGGTTCACTGGTTCGCTGCGGTGTGAGGCTGCCGTTGCTGCAGAATAACAGGGGGTGTGGGTGAGTAGAGGGATGGCCTGGCCAGCGGTGGGAGTAGTAGGTGGCGGTGAGTCCTCCGCTGCATCGCAGCCGGCCACGGGAGGCAGGAGCACGAGGAACGACCGACGCTGGTTTGGGCGGCTGGAGCAAGAAGACCAGAGGTTGAAGAAGCACTACAGTCGTTGGATGGACATCGTACGGTCACTGGAGCTAGAATCGTGCATATTGACTAAGTTGACAAAGCCCTCCGTCCCCGTCAACTTAGTAGGCCCACAAGTCAGCCTGCCACTATACTGGGTCCCAGCTAAAAGGGGGAGTATTCATTTTTTTTGTGCATAGTAAGGAGGCACTTCCTTGCGTGCAAAGATATAGCTGGTGGGTCCGAGTTTTCAGCGGCGGTAACGTTTTTTCGCGAAATACTGAGGCCCTTTCGGTGGGTCCCTGATGTCAGGTGGAGGAATCATTATTTTGCGCGTAATAAGGAGGCATTTCCTTGCGTGCGGCCGTGGACCCAACTGTAGGCCTCTCCACGTACAGTCCACTTCAGATGCATGTCGGTCATTGACCACGTTGACCAGGCCGCGCCGAGAGCACCAGGGCGGTGGACAACGGTGAGGCCTAGGAAGGGAACGACACGGAGGCAGGGAAGACTCCGCAGTTGTTTCCCACGCGGAGGGGAGTACGACTGAACGAGGGTTTACTGGTTCGTCTGCTGTCATCGGAGAATAACAGCAGGTGTGGGTGAGTAGAGGGATGGCTAGGCCAGCGATGGGAGTACGGTGGGGCGGTGAGGCCTGCGCGGCAGCATAGCCGGCCGCGGGGAGGAGGGAGCAGGCAGTCCCGCCGGCGCTTGTTTGAGCGGCTGGAGCAGGAAGAGCAGAGATTGAAGAAGCACGACGGCCGTTGGATGGCCATCCAACAGTCACTGCTTGTGCGTCAACCTTTTTTTTAGGAAAGCCTCAAATCTGTGGAAAACAGCATACAGCCCATCGGCCATTATTTCTAATAATTTGCAGCCCATTTGCTAATTCTTAAGGTTTTGTTTGGAGCCCATATTCTTTTTGTTAGCATTACAACCCATATTGTGGCCACGGTTAAAAAAATATACGAAATTTTGCATATTTCGGTGCGGTCCGAACTGTTTTTACTCCCGAAATTTTGACTCACATTCAAACTGATTTTAAAAATAAATGTATATCAATATAAAATCCAACAAATTCTCCACGCATAAAAATTAATGTAATTTAAAATCTCGAAATGAAAAAAGATATTTGAAACTAATTGCCGGTTTGATGTTTTTTAAAAATGTACAACCCATTTCTCATTACTGATAGGCCATTTTCTCGGCCAGCCGAATAAAGCTCTCCTTGTCTTGAAAGATTTGCAACCCAACAGGCCGGACAAAGTGACTTACTTGGCAAATCACAAAAAAACTGGGTTGTGTCCGTGGACCCAGCTGTCAGCCTCTCCACATACAGTACTCTTCCTATGGAAGTCGTTCCTTGACCATGTTGACCACGCCGCGCGGAGAGCACCACGGCGGTGGATGACGGTGAGGCCTAGGAAGGGGACAACACGGAGCTGGGGAAGACGCGGCAGTGGAAGCCCGCGCAGAGAGGAGTATGAGGGTTCACTGGTTCGGCTGCGGTGTGAGGCTACCGTCGCTGCAGGGCTTGGCCAGCGGTGGGAATAGTAGGGGGCGGTGAGTCCTCCGCGGCAGCACAGCCGGCCACGGGAGGCAGGAGCATGAGGCATGACCGGCGCTGGTTTGGGTGGCTGGAGCAAGAAGACCAGAGGTTGAAGAAGCACTACGGCCGTTGGATGGACATCGTATGGTCACTGGAGCTAGAATCGTTCATATTGACTAAGTTGACAAAGCCCTTCGTCCCCGTCAACTTAGTACTCCCACAAGTCAGCCTCCCACCAAGGTGGGTCCCAGCTAGCAGGGGGAGTATTCATTTTTTGGTGCGTAATAAGGAGGCACTTCCGGTGGGTCCGATCTGACAGCGGGGGGGGGGGGGGACGTTTTTTTCGTGAAATATGGTGGCCCGTCAGGTGGGTCCCAGCAGTCAGGGGGCACACGTTTTTTTTCGCGAAATATGGTGGCCCGTCTAGTGGGTCCCTGCTGTCAGTTGGAGGAATCATTATTTTCCGCGTAATAAGGAGGCACTTACTTGCTGCAGCCGTGACCTAGCTGAGACTCTCCACGTACAGTATACTTCCGATGGAAGTCGTTCCTTGACCACGTTGACCTCGCCGCGTTCCGTTGCATGCATGCGTCCATGGGCGTGGTGCGTCCCCACTGTCAGCCTCTCACGTACAGTCATCTTCCGATGACTCTCGTTGTTGACCATGTTGACCACACCGTGCCGAGCGCATCCAGACTGGAACGACCCGGAGATGGGGAAGACGGGGCAGTGGAGTCGCAGATGGAGAGGAGTGGGAAACTTCACTGGTTCGGGTGCACGGCAGCACAGCCGCGGTGCCGCCCACGGGAGACAGGAGCAAGAACAAAGGTTGAAGAAGGAGCACGGCTGTTGGATTAACATCCATCGGTCTAGCTGCTAGAATCATTTGTTGATTAAGTTGACAAAGCCGTGCGTACACGTCCGCTTAGCAGGCCCACAATTCAGTCACCAAATCTGACTGGTCCCAGCTGTCAACGGGATGAATAATGTTTTTCGCAAAACAAGGAGGCACTTCCTTCCGTGCGAAGATACAGCCGGTGGGTCCCAGCTGTCAGGTGGAGGAAACATTTTTTTAGGTTAATAAGGAGGAACTTTCCTTGCGTGCGACCATGGACCTCGTGGGTCCCAGCCATCAGGCTCTCCACGTACAGTCCTCTTCCGATGACTCTCGTTTGTTGACCACACCGCACCGAACACAGCGAGGCGATGGACGACGGCGAGGCCCCGGACGGGAATGACTCAGAGATGGGAAAATGCGGCAGTGGAGTCGCAGATTGAGAGGAGGAGAAGGGTTATAACTGGTTCTGTTGCAATTCATATCAAACTCAGGTTCACAGGACACGTTCATATTCATAGCCAACATTCACTATCAACAACTCAAAAGATTCATATATACACAAGCTCGGCATATCTATGCATCCAAATGATTGATAGATCACACGACAATATTCATACATAATTCACAAAAAGATTCAGATATACACATGTTCAGTATGTTTATGCATCCAAATGATTGAGATCACAGCCAATATCATCCATGGACGAACTTTAATTACCTAGGGTACAGACTGGTAAATGGTGTTCAATCAAAGGTACTTCTTGCTAAAATTAGTTCTTGTACGAGTAAACTTTCGAGTACATAAGAGGCAGCACAGACAATCTGAACTTTGCTTGTAGGTTTATCCTCCAATAGTGGCCTCGTGCCGACGGAGGTTTGAGCAACTTGGCCACTACTTTCATCCAACTAGTTTACTGGCTCATCTTGGTCCAGTATCTCGCCAAAATTCTACATTGCAGACGAGAAAGGAGGCGGTTGAGAAAATGAACCACCCAAATTTTTTGTGCAGTTCAACTGAAATGGAGCATCCTTGGCGTGCAGGATGATTAAGTCCCAAATGAATATACACGTCAACCAACTTGTCTGGAATCTTTAGACTCCATGCCATATAGTTCGCTACCATATGTGCCGATAACCAAAAGGCACAAGTTGGGACCAAAGACTGGACTGCGTTTTTCTGGGCTATGCACCAAGCAATATTTTTGGCGTTCACTCTCCTAATACTTGGAGTTTGACAATTGGTTGACGCTGGTTGGTACTCGAATGAATATAGGCACTTCTTGTCAACATCGATACTTGTTTGAGTGATCTTTGGAGTACATAGCAGCAGCATAAGTACCTGTCCATCTGATCATTTTGTGCAGTTCTACTGAAATCACCCGATGTAATGATTTACCTGCGAGTTCAGGCTCCAAATTACTCCTTTATGAAATCGGAAAACAGTAGCACAATACCAAATTACCAATACATATGACAGGCACAAGAATCAGGATAAAGACCAGTACCAACCTGTGTGAGGTAGCATATCAATTACTATTTCCTTTACCTGGAAGCCGAGATAAGCCAAGCGACTGACAGCAAACGAAGAAAGCAAGCGGAGATTAGCGATTGACAGGAAAGGACGGAAGCTGTCGAGGCAATGAAGCACCCAAAGTTTTTGTGCAGTTCCACCAAAATCGAGCATCCCTGTTGGCACATATATTGAGAGAGTGAGATTACTGTAATAGTGGGACTAGTTGATGAAACATACACTAACAAATAGAAGCACCCTCATTATCTTAATGGGTAAAGTTAGCAATATAGTAGTCTTGCTTAAAGAGAGGTATTAGTTTATTTAATCAGTGCCAATTAGCTCAACTCAACACTCAAAGCATTGCCATTTATCATAGGTTGCAAAACTTAAAAGTGCAAAGATAAAGGAGTTTCTCATGATAGTAGCACGATACAAATAGAGATGACAGCAAACTAATATGGATGAAGGCCTTAGGCCCGTACCAACCTGAGAAAAAAAGTTTATTCATGTAGTCCCATAAGAGATGATAAAGCACTCACTGGAATCACACAATAGTATATATTTTTGTGCACTTCAAATGTATGATTGAAATCACTCTTGTTTACCAGTGCTGAGATTACATCGAAAGTTTATCAAGAACTTCCAGCAGAGTTGAAGCACTGGCTGGGATACAGTTCATTGTATTGTCTTGTGTAGTTCCACTAAAATGTATGATTGGCACAACATGATCCCTGTTTGCACAAGTAGGAACAAGGTGAAACCTTCATTAGCTTAGTGAGAAAGGATAGGAAGACATTAGCATATTACTCAAACAGTAGCATCAAATTCATGATGGGCAATACGCAAAACATTGCCTCATTGAACCAATGGCAATAAATTGACATGCAAAACAATAGCACTATTATGTCATGACACTAATAATATTCCCTCCCTGCTCCACCACATGATTCACCTCCATAGACAAACATTCACACATACATGATTCAGCATAGGGTCCTACTAAAGATTTGTTTAACTCCAACAGGAAAATTAGGCAGTAATAAATTAGTGGTACTTAAGTGCTCCTAATTAATTAAGTGAGACAGCAGAAGTGGAAGGGCTCCCTGGAAGATCGTCTCACATGTAAGGGAGTCGTTGCCAGAGCCCTTGAATAGACTCGACTGAGGCCTCTCGCTTCAGCAAGATCGCCTTGGCACTGTTTATTCTTCTTCTTCTTCCTCTTCATGCTATGTTTCTCTTTCTCCTCACCAGTTGGTGAAACCAAGTACATGATTGGCCTTCTAATTCAGAATTGGATTTGTCAGTGAGGGAGTACAAGTGTACTAGTAAAAACAGCATTATTTTCTCATGGCAGTCGGAAAATAGAGATGAACACATGCATTAAATATCATTCTTACCTAAAGGAAGGTTATGGCACCAATATGGATGATGAGGATTGGAACACAGATCTCCCTTTGTGCAGTTCCACCAAAATGAACCAACTGTTCCATCTGACATTCCAGTTAAACAACACAAAAGTCACTTCTTTTAAGAAGAGTTTTGTGCAGTGCACCAAAAGGTCACAATAGCAACCAGGTGAATTGGATATCCCTGTTTGCACAAAAAGGCACAGAGGAAACAGTCAGAGTCTCAAACAATTACAAGCAAAAACATTTGGCTAAACTTGTCATAGTCTCAAAAAATTACAGGCAAAAACAGTGGCATGGCTTCATTTTTACCAGGGACATTATATTAAGAACAACTAAGGCTGCGTTCGGTTCACAGGTTTGGTGCAGGATTTTCGTAGGAACACAATTCCTACCGTATTCTTTCCCTTCCAACCGTTCGGAACACGAGAAAGGTTAATAGTGTTTCATAGGAAAGCTGGTCTGGTAGTACTGATTCCATCGGATTAGAAACATCCACGCACTACTCATTTTTTGGGCGGAAGCCCGACGCAGGCGCTCGCTGCCATGCATTAGACAGGTTGCTATGCTGTGTTTGCCGGAATAAAAAAATCAACCTATGTGTGGTACGTGAGGTGAGGACAAGAGTAGTCACTGTGCAGCTGAATAAACAAATAGCATCTCATACTGCCAAGCATGCTACTCTAAAAAAACAAATATGTACATTTCGTAGTCCATCCGAACACATTCTCTTGAGAGTTTCCTCCGGTTCGCTGTTCCATAGTTTTATACCTACATTCCTTTCCTATTCCTCTATTTTCATCAAGACCTATGTTTCCTGCCCCTTTATTCTGACCGGAGCCTAAATATTTGGTATAAGGGAATGGGACAGTGGATGCACCAGCAGTACAGCACCATGTACGTAAACAGGGGCATAAAGTGGTGATTCATAGTTTGTTGCCCCGAGAAACAAACATCCAAGAAACATATCTGGGTTGGTCCCATTTTTGTTCACTCTAGCCACCTACTCCTATGTGTGGATAGCAAATCTAGTCCTGGTCATACCACTGTGTACAGTGTTACCCCTATATTTCCCTCTTCGACCAAGAGACCGGTTGGATGACCAGTCTGTACTACTTTCATCCCCTTTCCTTCCTGTTTGTACCAAGTCCGATGTACATACTAAATTCCCCCACCCCCACTTTATTTCAATGACAAGTATTTTCGGACGGAGGGAGTACAAGATTCGACTCCATGAAGTAGCTTTACCTCTAACAATAGAAGAAAAAAATAGGTGACGTTGGACCATCCGATCGAGAGGGGCTGAGAGGTAGAAAATGATGCACATGCAGCAACGTAGCGAGCTGGGGAAGTAGAACTAAGGCGGTTTTGAACGAAGATATACCTGAAGGTCGTCGGGATGTGGATAGGTGGGCGGCGGGAGGCCGGATCCACCCACACGCAACGACAAAGGGATCAGAGGACCTCCCGCATCGGCGCTCGGCCAGTGATAACGGTGCGGCCGACAGTGGGTCTCCTCCCTCGCTGTCGATGACGGCCTAAACGCTGCCCCTCCTCCCCTTCACCGGCGGAGGGGGATACATCCGGATCTGTAACCAGCGGTGAGGATAGAAAGCCAATGTTTTTTGAAGGGAGAAAGACAGGGTTACTACCCCTATCTTGTTTAGATCTGGAGAGGATGAGAGTGTGTGAATAGAGCAGCCCTAGCAAGCAAGCGCGGAGGCTCCGGCCTATATATAAGTAGTGGGGTAGTTATCCTTTTTCACTCCATCAAAACAATCGTTTAAAATTGTGTACTATACTACATGCCAGGTCGCGGTTTTTTTAGTTGTTGATTGTTTTTTGAGATAGCTACCCGCTTGTTCCAAGTGGTGTTACGGTGTGCCAGGTCACACTTTCTATCGTTCAAGTTTGGTAGTACTACAAGTCCCTCCATTAAATGAACAACCACCCCCTCGTAAAAATTGTGAACAAGCCCACGGCTAAAATTAGCGGAAACGTGGGTTGCCACAACATGCATTATTATTTATATTTTCTACTCCCTCCGTTCCTAAATATAAGTCTTATTTATTAGCCACACCTAAGACAAGAATTTTTTTATTAGCAGTGAACCCCACATGTCATAGACACAAAAATTGTGGCAAGATTCCTTAGGCAAGCCAAAGTGTGTCTAACAATTTGAGTAACTCAGGTTAGGCAAGTGTGGCAAGTGTGGGAAAAATAATGTGGCAACATAAGACAAACATAGTCACAATCCAAACAGCCCCGTGATTTTTTGTGACATGCATGAAAATTTGGTTAGTTAAATTTATAGTCAAAATTTGCCAAGGTGCATCAAATCAACACATGCAAGTATCAAAAGGAAAGTCACGGCATGCATGCATGCGTTGTACTCCCTCTGTTTCCAAATATAAGTCTTTTTAGAGATTGCAACAAGTGACTACTCCCTCCGTTCCTAAATGTAAGTCTTTTTAGGGATTCCACTACAAACTACATACGTATGTATATAGACATATTTTAGAGTGTAGATTCACTCATTTTGTTTCGTATGTACTCCAGTTCATAGTGAAATCTCTAAAAAGACTTATATTTTGGAACGGAGGGAGTACATACGAAGCATAATATGTCTACTCCTACATACGAAGTAGCCCATTTGAAATGTGTAAAAAGAGTTTTATCGAATGCAGTGCTTTGATGTGTCGCGTCAACTCATACAAGCCCGACAAATTTGATTACTACGACGCCCTCTCCCTCGCGGACTGAGCTCCGGTGCCTTAACTGCACCTGCCTTTGGTTGCATGACAGGTGGGCCAACCACCTGTTGGGCCCACCTATCATGGACACAAAGGTAGGAGCAGTAAGTAGAAGCTTTCGCTACACGCTATCCCTCCCGCACGAGGTGGACGGACATGCAGTAGTGGATTCGATAATGTAGAAGTAGGAGTAACATCATTGTCCATCTTCTCGAAGAGGCGAAGAGCCAAGTGCAGACCGAACGTGGTAGTTACGAACGCTCGCGTGGTGCGGTTCCTTGGAGTACTAGCCAGGCTCTTGCATGAGACAAAATTGCTATTGTTTAACAATTAAACTCCATTATCCATTGGTTGATACTCATTCTGCATAGGTCCACGCGCTTAGCACCGTTTCCTCCTGGAGTCACCAATGTTTATTTGCTAATTATTAGCATTCCATGCAATGAACTAGCCATTGCAAGTCATTAAAAGCATGCACACCTCTCATCTCTTATTGGTTGATACGTATGTCAAGAAACAAGAAACAAGGTAGAAGTTAATGCACCGCGCCTAAGTGTTTTGGGACTATTTGGTTTTCGTAAGATGACTTATACACCTAGACGGAGGGAGTAGTATAGACCTGTAAACCGGAAAGGAGTATTTTCCTTTCTAGAGATTTCAACAAGTGACTAGACTTCGGCTCAAAAAAAAACAAGTGACTAGACTACACCGTGTGCAGTACCCCCTCCCCTCCGGTTTATAGGACTCAAATCTCAAATCTCATGAACCAAGGCATTTTGCGATTGGAGGAATGTATCTCGTACTTTACAAAACTACCCTAATTAAACTCATGCATTAATTACGTAGTTTTCTCATTTTCCTCTCCGCCTTGGTCGCGGTGCACAATATTGAGGCTAGCCATAGTGGGAGTAACTTAGGTAGTAACTTAACACATCCCAAGACAATTTTGCTTATGTGGCAAGTATTTAATGAGGAAAGAGGTGCTTGTGGTAACATAATACGTTACTATAACATAGCGCTTTCCGAGGGAAAATGAGTCTATGAGATAATAAATGAAGCAATCTATGATACTACTACTATGTTACTTTGCACTATGGATGTAGGAACTTACACTAGTGTCATATGCATGACACTAGTCTAAGTTACTCCCCACTATGACCAGCCTGAGAGAGTGCTTTGATACGTTTTAGTCTCATGACTAAAAGTAGTGGGACTAAAACTTGTTAGCCTCATCCATGCTTGGATCCAAATACTAAAGAGACTAAAATCAAGTTAATGACATTTCAAAGCATCCGGGCCCGCATGCCATCCACCAAATCACAGCGAGGTGCTATAGTCGATACTCACCTGTCACCCCGGTGTGGCCGTCATGACCCGTCATATCACAAAACCCACACCTTTACCAGCAGTGGTAAGGTGGCCTCCAAGTTGGACTGGATGAAGCAACCATCATTTCATTGGAACGCTCGTTCAAGCCCTTTCTTCCCTTTCTTGAAGAAAACCTCACTACAGGCTACTCACTTCTGCCATTTTTCTTCTCTACCGACGAAGGAAAGGTGGGCGAATCAGTTATGCTGCTATATTTTCATTCCAATAATCTTCTTTTTGCGAAGCACCGACCGATTCTCACATCCTATTCTTTTCCCATTTTCATTGCGATTGTGGTTTCCTTTCGATTGCTTTTTATTTGTCAGTTCATTGATGGATCCTGGAGCACTAGGCAAAGAGTTGCCGGTGGACAACCCACTGGAGACAGCAATCTCCAGGAAGCAAGCACTGACCAACGAGTTGACCTTGTTGGCGGGCCAACCATGGAGACGAAGAACTCCAAGAAACAAGCACTAGCCAAAGAGTTGAGGATGTTGGCGGATGAACTCCTCAAAGAAAGTTGGAAGAACAGCAAGGGCCCCACCGTGCCTACCCCAGGAGCTCTGATTGCCACCTATGTGAGGCTCAAGACCGATTTTGAGGAGATAGTCGCTGTTGAGAAGCAGTATTCCCCTGGCAAGGTGATGGCCCCCATCGAGGACGAGGAGATGGCCCCCGGAGGGATGAGATCCCCCGGTGAGCTGCACAAGGTAAAAGATAATGGCTTATTACCATAGTTGTGGTTTTTGATTATTTGCAATGTGCTTGCTTTTTGATTATTTGCAATGTGCTTGCTTTTTGATTATTTGCAATGTGCTTGCTAATATGTTAGTGTTGTGCAGGTGCCGGTGGTTGTGATTCCGATGTCGTGGCCCGTCCTGTTGGCATCGCCCCGGAGATCGATTCTGATACTGCTATCCATCCTGTGGACATCGCCCCAGAGATCGAGTCCGATGTTGCAGCTAGTCCTGTGGACATCACCCCAGAAATCGATTCCCATGCCGTTGTCCGTGCTGTGGTCATTGCCCGAGAGATCGATGACAAGAAATAGTTGGTCACGCTAATCCTTCAGGGTAGTTTGCATTGCCCAGTGTTTAATTACCAGAACGATGCGTGTTATCAAACCATCTTAGGGCTAGTGCACTGTCTTGTGTGGGCGGATCTTGCTACTTTTGCTTGACAGTGAATCATGCGATGAATCATGCGAACCCTCTCCGAGTTATGGAAATAGATGTATCCTCACCAGCTTTTGATGTGATATATGGCATGCTTAGATGTTAGTTTGAACTGTTTATCATATCAGCAGGGCTTGTTTGATGATTCTTGGTGTTAGTAGGCTAGCTACTGTGCGAGCTATTGTACTTGCAAAACACTCACCGAAGAGAAACGTTGGGGCTGATGAGCTCGTGGTACGCTTATACTTATCCCTCGTCGATCGACCAATAGCCCTAGCTCCTAAAATTGTAGGCTTAGCGATCGATCAGACAATAGTCGACATACATTCATGCCTCATTTGGTTCATAGGGTAGGAAAATCATAGCAAAAGTACAGAGAATGTGCAACACAAAATCATAGCAGTGCAGAGACGTACTCCCTCCATTCCAAAATAGATGACCTAGGCGGGCTAGTTTGGCCTAGTGGGTTTCAGTGATATGACGTGCTACAGTGTCGTCCAGTCTTCGCGTGTGGTAGCAGTATTGCGGGTACAGTAAGTTTTCTTGAAGAAGCGGAATTCAACGAAGTCATGATGGTTCCTTCGTCCGAACAACTTACGGTGGGAAAGGTTGGGCTTGTGATACGATTGGGGTAGACCTGGATAATTTTGTGCATGGCAGGTGGACCAGGATGGTCGACGTCCCACATGTCGGCGAATGAAAGTATTCTTTCCGATATAGATGATGAGCAACGAGTATTCATTTTTTATTTTTGATGAATGCTATTGTCTCCACTGTTACTCCTTAACTTTGTCAATGCCTCTCTCTCCTCCACACAAGCGGGGACTACTTGCTATGCATGCAGTGGGCAGCTGGCGTCTTGAGGGGGCAGGGCGGTGAGAGCGGGCTCCAGAAGTGGTCCGGCCTCCAGCATGGCCCACCTCACATTATCACCATATATTTCTTGGAGTCCATGTGCGGCGGGCGGGCGATCTCTTCTCCCTCCCCCATTTCTCTCTTCTCAGCCGACGCCCACCGAGCGATTAGATTTCGGCTATCGACGGTTTATTCAATTACGGTCCCACATGTCAGTGAAATTGCAAGACAACATGTGTCCCCTTTGGTGAGCGGCGTGCGAGCCGGACTGTCGGGGTTGCAACACGTATGAGTTGTAAGTGTGCCGCCTTTTCCTTTATAACTTGCGAAGCATAACATTTTCGCGCGATTGATCGATAGAAATCCAGAACAAAATGACGAGGGCGGTGCTTTCCCGCTCGTTAGGCGGGCTAGTTCGAGTGATATGACGTGCTACAGTGCCGTCCACTTGCTCCATTTTTATGTAAGCAAGAGTTTACACTCGTACACGGGAGGAGTACGAAACACCGCGGATCTGATTTTGATCGAGGGATAACTGTTCCCTGCCAAATAATGGAGGATTGTTAGCGATTATAGCATGATAGTTAGGGCATCTCCAGCACTGGCCCACAAATTTACACCGGCATTTGTCTGAGGACACTGATGTATGCCATCCGATGCTGCCCGCATACCTTTCGACAACTATATGAACTAACCGGACGAAATTCATGCAAACAAAGCAAATTTCAAACTAACCAGATGAAATTAACCAGATGAAATTCATTACATTTCAAAAACTTTTCCTACAAACTGGACGAAATTCATTACATATTTCGCACAAACCATACTAAACCTACTGTAAACCTAATCTAAATGACCGCCGGTGCCCGACCACCAAGTCCGTCCATGAACCCGAGAAAGCCGGCCATTGCATTTGCCTCCTCCTCATCCGCCTCGATAACCTCCTCCTCCGACCGGAGCACAAGGTTATGAAGGTTTCTGCCTCCACGTCGCCGTCAAGCGCCGATGTTTACCCCACCAAGCTTGGCGTCGACTGAGTGGAGTAGCGGTGGCCTTCCCAGGACTAGAGCGGCAGCGACCTACTGTGTACTACTCTTCTCGCTGCCGGCTGCGCCTGCGCACGCGCGCCGGCTTTGTGGTCGTGGCGGCGGAGGGCGGCCTGGGGGGTGCCGGCGATCTCCTTCATTTGCTCCTGCAACAGTATGTTGAAGAGAGCTTTGGAGCGCGCCCGGAGCGGAGCCGCCGATGTCCCTCGTCTGCTCCTGCGACAGTACGTCCAAGAGAGCTTCGGAGCGCCACGAGGCCATGGTTGAAGTGGTGCCGACAGAAGGAAGGGACCGGAGGATAATAAGTGTGGGTCTTTGGCTATGGCTGGGAGCTGGGGCTCAAGTTAATATAGCGGGCGAATGGCAATGAGCCGCGGCAGACGGATGGACAACTGACGTTGACATTCTGGAGAGACGGTGACTGTTTCAGTTAAGTCCAGTGAATGCGGCATTGACATTCTGGAGAGACGATGACCGTTTCAGGCACATGCAGGCTGTTTGACTAGTCAACCATACAAATACGGAGCTATACGCTGAGCCAGCGACCGTATAATCACCATATCTCGTATACAATGATCAAAGTGAGCTATCAAGACAAGTTCGATGACCGCCAATGCATTTTACTCGGTAATAAATGACCAGGATTGAAGGGGAATCCTAATTTGCTTCGTCTTCTGTCCTTGAGCTCTTGACAAAGCAATGCACTATATGGTTGTCCGGCCACTCCACCCAGAGCTCTCACCAAGCGTCGTTCATGCCACCGCGTCGCACACTAACCGGTAAGGCAGCGATGGCATCCCGCCGCGCCGAGTTCCTCGCAGCCCACGAACACACACACAATGGTTGGGAAGCAATGGCATCTCGCTGTGCCGAGTTCATCGTCGCTCGCAGCCTCACAATTATGTGGGAGGAATTTGAAGATGCCAAGGCCAAATGGGCGGTAGAGCAAGAGGCGGCCAAATCCGCACAGAGGGAGCGGAAAAGTCAGAAAGCACTCAAGAAAAGAGAGGCCCGCCGCCGCAAGAAAGAAAAGGACGAACGCCGCTGCTGCGGAGAGGTCGGCAGAGATCCAAGCATGGTGGGGTGTCGCCGACAAAGCCGGGAAGGAGAACGACGGCGTCTGGCCAGCATGTGAGAAGTAGTAGTACTAGTAGTTAGTGTGTGTGTCTGTGTCTGAGTACGAGCATGTACCAGTACTACTAGTTACTACTATAGTTTTTAGAGCAAATTACCAGTACATTAGCCTAGACTAAGTGGAAAATTCCTATCCTATGCATCAAATGGCATCTCTTTCTCTATAGAAATTGAGATGCATGTCATCTCACTTCCTATGATTTTCATATTCCTATCCTATGAACGAAAGCAGGCCTCTGTTGGAGTAAATACTGTAGCTAGTAGTACTGCTGGTACAGTAGTTTTCTTCAAGAAGTAGAATTCAACGAAGTCATGATGGTTCCTTCGTCCGAGCAACTTCAAAGTGGGAAGTGGGCCTGTGATTTGACGGCCCATTAGTCATTGTTACTGTGGCGCGACGACCTGGGTGACTCTCCCTTAGAGTTCTGTGTGCATGGCAAGTGGACCAGGATGGTCGACATCCCACATGTTGGCGAACGGAAGTATTCTTTCAGATATCGAGGAGCAAGGAAACCGCGTGGTATAGTATCACTGCTGATTGGTTCGCAAAAAAATAGTATCACTGCCGATTTATAATTATTTTTTATTTCTGATGAATGCTAGCGTTTCAACTCTTACGATGAAGGGTGCCAAACACGGCACGTGCTGGATGTCCCACACGTCAGCGAAAGGAGTGGGACATGAACAGCGTGGTAGAGCCCAGCGTAAAAAAATAGCGTGGTAGAGCGTCTCCACTTCTTCCACTTCTGGGTCGGAGACCACACGTAGTAGTACTTAGCTGTATGAACGATACAAAGTGCGACCTGGAGAGAAAGACACGTCTAGTTGGAAGGTCTCGGGGCATACACGTAAACAAATATAAAAGTTAATATGTGCCTCCAACTAATATAGTAGTAGTAGAGTACTTAGACACGTACTCCATAACATCACCGTGCATTGCACGTACAACATTTAGTGGTAGTACATAGTAAGAGACAAATGTCGCCCAAGAGTTCCCTTCTCGACCTACTTTTGGGTGTTTGGTAGAGTGTATGGAGGGTGCATGAGTCCACACTAGTTTAGCACAAATACACTAGAAGCATGCATGAAGAGAGCATGCATGAAGAGGGGTGTTGTGTTGAGCATGCATGAAGAGGGAACAACTATGCTGAGACGAGAACGCAACCAAACACACCCTGTATGCCACGCATGTTCATACCATTTGTGCCTTTCTACTTCACTTACTGCGCTACATTACTCAGGTTCGTACGTCCACTCCTGGGAACATGTCCGTCTCGTAGTTCCAGTGCCACGTGTTCTTCATATAGATGAAACGATCGTTGCATAACACATGCGCCTTGATGCTAGATGTCTCGCGTGTTGGCAAAAGGATGAACAAAGCTCACGTAAAAAAATAGAGTGGAAGAACATAGATTCCGGACGACCGAGAAGGAGCAAGGAACCTCGTGGTGGAGCGTCTGCACTCATAATATTTAATATTATTCAGTGTTATAAAATTAACCAATCATCTCCACAGTGGACTGGAAGAGTACGAAACACGGCAGCCCAGTGTAGTTACATCATACTAGTACATGGCTAACCCATGCTATCACCATATTTCTTGGCTTCCGGGCGACACCTATCTCTAGTAATCCAGCAGCCTGTATCGCTTCTCCCTCCTCGTCTCTATCAAAGTGCGGCGGGCTGGCGTTTCTGTCGTCTATTGAGGTCGGTTAACTATCACATGTTAGCGACATGCCAAGAGCATTCTAAAAAAATTCCTTTCACGTTCCGTTTTCAAAAAGAAAAAAAACCTTTCACGTACGAATTTGCCTGTATGCTTTGAGCAACTTGCATGTCCTATACTGCTCCTGTTTGATACTCTAACTTAGCTAGAGGTTAGACTAACTCATGACTAACCCTGAACTAACTGTATCCAAAGAGGTGTTTGGGTGACAGGGTTAGATTGACAATAAATGCACTTCATGGAGAGAGAAAAGTGATTTTTCAGTGGTCCCAATGAGAACTATCTCCAGTTAGCACCTCTTGGGTGGGATAGTTTTTTTTGGTGGGTTCGGTACAACTTGCTCCAATTTAAACCCTCATGCTTGGATACTTTAGGGCTATTTGAGCCCCAACTGGCTCAAACTAACTCTAACCCATGGATCCAAACAGGGCCTATGGCCAGTCTCGACGCGGAGCAGTCGCGTGCACCGGGAAGTGGCGCTCTCTCGGCCGTCGCGCCACTTCAAAGCCGGCGCCAGTGAGAGGTCGCATCCGCTCTGGCCGGGCATTAATGCGGCACTGACGCTCCAGGCGACACTCACCGTTTCACGTGGGAAGCGCGTGCTGGCAAGGGAGTATAGGTTTTGAACCATTTCAGGTGTAGTAGTAATGGTAGTTTGCAAAACTACTCAATTATTGCACTCAGTTTCCTAAGAAATTGTGGTAAGAAACGTTACTCCATAGCCCGCTTCCCTTCTCCTTCCTGCTCGTGATTTACGTGGCCATATTAACGTGTTGTGTCAAAAAAATGCCACTTCCTGCTCGTGATTTGCGTTATATAATTACAAGCAAGATTCTCGTCCATTGCATGGAACATCAATATGCATTTTTTTACAAAACACCTGTTGTGATTGACCCATGCAGGAGTAATCCCATGTGTAAAAACTAATGATATCTCGAGAATTTTATCGGAAAACTGGTATCTCGAGAATGTCATCGAAAAAATGAAAGATGAGAGATAAGGTGAGGAGGAGTGGAGCGTGGTGGTGATTGGTGGTCGGAATGGGCGGAGGCATGGGGATGGACGGCGCCGGCAGGCGGTAGCGGCCACCATGCATGCTAGACCTTTTTTAGTTGCTGAGCAATGAGGTTGCGGGAGATAATGATGTGGAGAGAGGAGCGGGTATCTTTTGTAAAATTATCATAGTTTACTTCCTATCTGTCAGATATAGATCATACGGTCTGTATTACAAGATGGCAGGCACACCATCATCGCCAACTCGTTTTTTTATAAGGGTATATAGATGATAAGTTTGCTGACTACTAAAGTAAAGTGGAATTTGTCCATGTTATGCAAGTAAATAAAGGTGATTGTTTATCATACGGGTAAGGTTGGATGAAGGGTGGTAGGAACAAATGCTCCGCCTAGAGCATGTGTGTGTGAGATGGAGTCTTAGTGTGTGTGTGGTGTGTGTGTGTGAGAGAGAGAGAGAGGAGAGAGAGAGAGAGATGGAGTCTTAGTTTGTGTGTGTGAGAGAGAGAGAGAGATGGAGTCTAAGTGTGTGTGTGGGGGGGTGCGTGTGTGTGTGTGTTTGTGTGTGTGCGAGAGAGAGATGGAGTCTTAGTGTGTGTGGGGGGGTGCGTGTGTGCATGCGTGTGTGTGTGTGTGCGCGCGCGCGCGTGTGTGTGTCCCGAGGTCCTCTGTGGCAGATGTAATTTAAGTGTCCATGGCTTCATCATAGAGAGGTGATGTGTATGGCAGAGGCCGCCAACGATGGGGTGCGAGAGAGAAAATGCCCGTAGGAGGGAAGAGAAGGTGCGTGCGCGTGAGAGGAGTCAACATCAAGAGAATGTGTTTGTTCGAGAGACACCACGGAAGACTACTATATATCAATGGTGCATGTAGGCGGGAATTAAACAAAGGGATGGCCTTATTGGTTTCGAGGATATAGGGGAAGAGTGAGAGGCACGCGGGGCGGCGGGTAGCTAGAAGGAGATTGTTAAGTGTGAGTGTGTGTTTTGCCCATCCAGGCGGAAGTTATGTGCACAAAAGAGGAGAACGATTCGATGTGGCGTTAGGATTGAGGGTAATTAACTACGTATGGAGATATAGAGACCTTGAACGTGCATGTGTGAGAGGTATACATGTATACGTGGGATGTGTGTGTGTGCGCGCGCGCATGATAGAGATAAAAGAAAGAAGACATAAGTCCTAAGATCAACGACATGGGAGAGACGGATTGGTATGACAATATGCATGCATGTGAGAATGCACGGAAGAAGGCCCGACAATTGAGCATGTGTTTTTGTATTTAAGAGATAGTGGCGTGGGCTGGAGCATGCATCTATGGCGAGCAGAGGGGGTGAGGCGCAACGATTGTGCAAAAGAAATCAACCTATAAATGCATATGTATGGATAGACATATATAGTGTGGGTGATAGGAAGCAAGACTCCGTGCGAGAAAGAAATGTTGACAGACAAACTACAGATAGATACAGAGATGGAGATGCTAGCTAGAGAGACATCCGTTAGTTTGGGTGTCGGAGATGACCGTCGGGTGGTTCAAAGGGTGAAGTTATATATGTGTGTGAGAGGGCACTTGACTGCATGCATGTAGAGAGAAACATATGTAGTGTGCGTGATAGGAATCAAGAGTGAGGGCGAGAAAGAAGGTTGATGGAGAAACAGATAAATAGAAAGATAAAGATGCTAGCTAGTGTGCGCTAGAGATAGGAGTCGAGTGGATCAGAAGGCTGGGTTATGTGTGTGGGTGTGAGAGAGATAGAGAGAGGGTGCATGTGAGTCACATACAAACAAATATCAGAGGGAAATGAGATCCAGAGAGACGGAGTTTTGTGTTTGCGAGAGAGAAGATATTTCACAACGTGAGTGATAGCTAGAGAGACATATGAGGGAACGCAAGATATCTCTAGGGAGAGAGGGTGTGTTTGAGCGACATACAAGAGAACAATGGAGAAATATGAGACCCTGGGAGACAGAGTTTGTGTTTGTGTGTGAGAAAGAGATATTGAAGAGGAAGAGTCATAGGTTCTCATATCTAAGGAGCGAAAGACATCTCTGTATGAGGGGTGTGCGAGTGGCACACATGGGAATAGTTGAGAGAAATGAGACCCCGGGAGACAAAGTTTTGTGTTTGTGTGAGAGAAAGAGATTCCACATGGAGAATCATAGCTAGAGACACATAGCAGGGAGCGAGATATACTTAGAGAGAGATAAAGTGATGAAGGTCGATGGAGAGAGTACCGTCAGTGTGTTATGAAGATAAAAGATCATTGTCGACATACAGGTAGCACGAGAGATGCCTGAGAGACGATGAACGCGTATAGGTCCAGAGAGATAGTCCTATATAAGCATGAGTGATAGCTATATGAGACGAATATCTGGATTAAAGGGGATTCCAATATTTAAACTGGAGATCACGACATCGATAATATCATAACGCAAATTGGTGTATCAAACATGCATATTCATTTGAATTTGGGCACACATGTAATGTTATATAGTTTATCAATATTGGTGATCCATAGATTCTTCAATTACAAACAATGCATGGTTTTTATGCAATTAGTGTCTAAACGGGATTACACTATATGTTGCGTGTGTGAAACACATTATACATGTTTGAGAAGTTAATAAAAAAAACCCGCATGAAACACACATTAATTGGAGACAGTTAGCGAGGATTGCATACATTGGATTTCAACATAAAGTGGTTTCAAATATTTGAAAATCCAAATTGATGGATACAACCTTATGAATCTGAGATCATGCCATTTGTAAACCATATTTATGTATAAATGGTGTTGTGCTTTTGAAAGTATATATATAAAAAAATGATGTATATAGAATGTAATTCCAATTGAAAATGGATCCCGCCCGAAAAAAATAGTAGAATACAAACGGGATTCGAATTGAGTTGGCACGGTAAACGTGCACTGTGCAAAATTTGAACGAAGCGGGGAAAGTCGCAGTAACCGCCCGAAACCAAAATCTGCGCGATGGAAATCACTACTGCCTATCCCTGCCGTGCAAAGCCTATCTGCTGGATTTCTATAGGTTTCAATAGGGGTAGGTTTGTAATTTCACCCAAACATAACGTAACCGCCTCTCACCCGGATTCATACACGGTGGGCGCCAAAACATAGTGTGCCCTCGGCCGAAATTGACTCCCTCCCCGATTCATATTCATGCACGGTGGGCGCCACAAACAAACTCTCGTCGGCAAATATTCGGTGTATGCGAGATTACCGTCCTATCCCCAACCGACTAATGTTGTTGTGATATAGTAGAAATTTGAAACGGGGGCTATGTTTGTAAATTTCCTCGCATTTGAGACAAGCGCGCCCTGACTACATGGTTTCCCCCTTCCTCTCTACCTCCCTTTTCCCCATTCGTACTATGTGGGCGCCAAAACACCCTCTCCACCCGACCCTCCTCCGTCCGCCGCCATCCGCCACCCCATCCACCGCCGTCCTCCTCCACCATGCCGGAGCTGATACCCCGACGCTGTCGTCCATTACAAGAGATCGACCTCTCTCATCCACGCCTTCGGACCGGGATCCTTGCATCCCGTCCTCTCGCTTCATCCCCACCATCGTCCACCTTGCCGACGCCGCTCCTACGACCGCCTCGTCCACCGCGCCCCGCCGCCACCGTCTACCCTCCTAGATCTGCTCCCACGCCGCCAACAGCCAACGCTACCGCAGCACCCTCAAATTCTCACCAGATGCGTACACGGCGCCGCACCAGAGGCGGTACTCTTTTGTATCTGCTCAACTTATTTATCGCAGCAAGAAAATAGATCGCCACTGCTTTACTCTAATTTCTTGTCTTGGTTGCGAAGTTGCCTTTGTCCGGTTTGCACCTTCAGATCCGCCATGGCACGCTCAACACTATACTCCCAATGCTTATGGTTTTCCCCTTTTATATTCCACACTAGTTAAATCACAGTAGACTAAATTTCAAAATTGGGTCAGTCGATTTTTCAGAGCTCGCCGGAGTTCGCCGGTGCGATCCAAGGGGCTCGGGTGGTTGTGGGGCCTCGCCGAATGAAGAAAACTCGACGTGGGTGGGGGGATGGGGGTGGCGGAGGAACACAGGCGGTGGGGGACGATGGTCCGGCCGGTGACCCGTGCGGTGTTCTGTATGGGAAGAATCACAAACAAGGAATAAGAAGGGTTAGGAGACGTAGGATCTTCATCCAACCGCCTGAAATGGTCGAGAGACAGCTGGGAGTTGCATTCTTAATGCGCTCTGGTTCATCATGTGTGGGCACTGCGCAACCAACATTTTATTATCCAAAATCTGCTTGCTCTTCTTTACCATGTTCGATAGAGCTGTGACACAAAACGTAGGACCAACTCCATCAGACTGTACCCATACTTCACTGGCCACACCACTAGCCCCACCAAACAGGACCTGCACTCCAGCAAAAGGTATACTAATTTCATTTGCCATAGCACTAGTTGTACCACAGAAAAATCCCACTCCAGCAAAAAGTACGGCAAGTCCACCGGCTGAAGACCTATCCCAACTGCAGAGACGGCCAATTCCTGCAGATTGGAACCCCATTCCATTTATTCCCAATTTAAAAGACAATGCTTTCAATGTTGTTAGGGACTACGTGCATATATTCCCATCATGGGAAGATTATTGTGAAGACAAACACCATTTTCACATCTTCCTGTCCAACTTACGTGTAAGTGCTATTATTCATGGTTATTATTTTCCTGTTTTCTGCTGATTGAACACATCAATGATTTACATTACATTGTTGTATCTAGGCAAGGGTCAATCTGGATAGTCATGACGAGGAAAGCTTGCTTGTGCTTTTCAAGGAAGCATTGCAGCAGTATCGGTGTTACCTGAGGAAATCACACTTTGGTGGCAAATCTATAAAGGAATTTCCGGTGAAGTCTCCTGTGCTAAATTTAGAAGACATTGAATGGAAAAACATTGTTATGCACTGGTCTCGTTCCCAGGATGAGGTACTGTCTATGAAATCACATGACAATTTGAACTTCTACTTTTCCGCATGTGCCTTACGGATCTTGTTTGCAGGAAATCTGCTCGAAGAAGAATTCCGGTTTGAAAAGAACGACAGGATATCGCAAATATGCTGCCCGCTGCTTTGCTCTTGTTAGTACCTGTTGTCTTGTATCACTGTACTTGCATACATACCTGGTTCATTATGTGACAGCAGTATGCAGGATAGCTTGCTTATCAATTGTTCGCTCCAAATTCTTCAGTATCCAATGCCAATGTTTTTTAGCTCTGCATTGTTCTTGTAAGTACATGCTGTCATTTATCAGTGTACTTATAATGACAGGTAGTTGTTCATGTACCATCACTCTGTAGCTTATTTTCCTTTGCCCTCCATTTTCTACACATCAGATCTATATTTACTCTTACCATAAGGTTGGTACTGAAGAAGTTTAGCTGTGCATTGCTCTTGGCTGTACCTTTTGCCTGTATCGCTGCACTTACATTTATAGCTACTTGGTTATGTAGCATCACTCTTCATCTTATCTTAAATATTCTCCATTTTTTCGTATATTATCACATCTATATTTACTCTTAACAAAATGTAGAATAAAGGCAATGCTTATGAACAAGATTCTGTGGTAAACTTCTTGAATTGCCCCCCCCCCCCATCTGCATGGACAAGGCCTTTATAGAGCCTGTCTTCACCAATAATGTAAGTTTGTCCATCTCAAGCCTTCAAACTTTGTTGTATATATTTGGTTAGGCATGACTGCAACAGCTGTTTATTTTTGGTGTTTGCATCAAATTGCATGTTTAAAGTTTATTATGTACTCCCTCTGTTCCAAAATAGATGACCCAATTTTGTACTAAAGTTAGTATAAAGTTGGGTCATCTATTTTAGAACGGAGGGAGTAGTTCATAAACAAAAGTTTGTCCTTTCTCAATTTAAGTTTTCAGTTGTACAACCAAGTTCCTTATTCATACCATGTAAATTAAAGTATACAGAGCAAGTGATCTTCTTTTGCACTGCATGTATGCTTCTGTTCTTCATCCGTAATCCAGTGGTGTGGTGAACCTACCCACTACAGCACAATGTCATATTCTGCAATGTCTTAACTATGAACAATGTCATATCATTCTACTACTCCCTCCATCCGAAAATACTTGTCATTGAAATGGATGTATCTAGATGTATTTTAGTTCTAGACACATCCATTTTGATGACAAGTAATTCCGGACGGAGGGAGTATTATTTAAACCGTCTATTTATTTGCCAATCTGAAATGGGATAAATTGACAGCACACTAACCATTGATACTTATGAGTTCTTGATCTGTAACCTAGTGGTGTCGTGAAGCTGCCAACTCCTTCACAATGTCATTTCCTACCCTGTCTTGACCTGAACAATACCATATTGTGTTAATGCAATTTTAAACTGTGTCACTTTATTCGTCAGTAAGAAATGTGATGAATTGTCAGCACTGATACTTTTATGTGCGAAACCTGTCATCTGTCTGCTTGTTTATCTTTCAGAGTGAGGAAGATTTAAGTGTTGAACAAGTGCAGTCTCATCATCTTGCTCAGCTGCTTGCGCTGCAGCTCCCCAGCAGGGCTAACCTTTCTTGAACTCTATTGAAGTGTTGTCGATTTTGTATATTATTTTGTCGGCGTGTTTATTTGCACTAGTGGCGATCTTTGATGCCCAGTGTATGTAATTTGTTGTCTGCTTGTGCTTTATTATCATAGTGGCGAACTTTGATGCCCAGTGGATATAATATGCTGTAATTTCTTTATTGTATAGTCTAGGTTTTTTTTATTCACGATGCTGCAGTTATTTTACTGTCTTCGCAGTAAACCGGCCAAACCGTAAAATTACGGTACATAATCGGGCCGCCAGGAAATCACGATGTAGGTTGGGCCTGAAACGTGCCGAACAGCTAATGGGCCGGCAGCAGCCCGAAATGAACCCCGGTCCATGATTGTGCGAATCAAATCACGGGCTTTTAACAGGCCAAAATTGTCTCGATCCTTGTTTGGCCCAATCAGATATCGGGTGCGAGCAGGCCGGATGCAAACCGGGCCGTAGTTAGGCCCAACTATATGATGGGCATTTAACAGGCCGAAATTAATATAGGGCCGAAATGTTAAACGGGTCCTTAAGAGGCCAAAACTAATGTCAGGTCAAATTACTAAGTGTGCCTCTAGCAAGTGGGCCCAAAAGCATAGTGTCCAGGTGACGGGCCGAATCTGATATGGGCCATAATTGAGCCCATAGCCTCTTAAAGGGTCGTACCTGATCTGGGCCGTAATTTGGCCCAGAACGTGGTAGGCTTTTAACGGGCCGGATCTCATATGGGCCACTATTAGGCCCAGAACATGGCAGGCCATTAATGGACCAGATCAAATATGGGCCGGCATTTGGCCCAAAACATGGCAGCCAGTTAATGGGCCGGCCTACTAGGGCCCTCAAATTCTTGCGGGCCTACAACTGGGCCGGCCCGTTAATGTCGGCAAAATCTCGTGAGCCTTTAGCCGGGCGGCCCATTATGATCCGCAAGAATCTTGTGGGCCTTTACCTGGGCCGGCCCATTATGGCAAACAAAAATCTTGTGGGCCTTTACCTGGGCCGGCCCATTATGGCCCGCGAAATCTTGTGGGTCATTAGCTGCGCCAACCCATTATGGCCCGCAAAATCTCGTGGGCCTTTAGCTGGGCCGGCCCATTATGGTCCGCAAAATCTTGTAGGCCTTTAGTTGGGTCGGCCCATTTAAACTTGATGGGCCGGTCCACGTGTCAACATATCATAGGCGCGTCTCGCCCATTGGATGAGTGACACCTGTGCCAGCGCGGACCTGACACGTGTCTCCTCCAGCCAATGATGATTTTACACGTGGAAAATCCCCATTGGTCAGGTTGTTAACGGGTTATCAGATCCAAAACCCGACCTGATAGCTTAACTGCGTTCTATTACGGTGGATGCCACGTGTCAGTCACCCTTGACGAAAGCACTTCTGTGACGCGCGATTTGTCGCCATGGACGTGGACACTTCCGTGATGATAATTTTGGTAATGTCATGGAACACTTCTATGACAGCACAGGTATGACTATCTTGATTCTGTCATAAATTTGTCATGGATGTACATGCATGACAAAAAATGTGACCTACTGTGACAAACACGTATCATCACGGAAGTGTATTTTTTTTGTAGTGCAGGCGGTAGATATTTTCATGATTACGAGAAAGTAATATTTTCGAGGTTGCGAGGGATGCAGAGGTGGGAGAATTCGGGGAACGAGCTAGTGTGCTTGATACGCCGGTTGTGGACTGTAGCCGACGCACCTTCTCGCGTAAGCCATAGGCGTACTATACACCGACGGTGCTCCAAGATATTTTGTACTACACCTCATACGGTTGGTGATAATAAACTGTGTGGGATCTACTTGATTTTTCATCTTAATTTGAATTACATAATGGAGTCACAGTGGCAATGGACGGTGTTTCAATTGCTAGACCTTGTATCTGCAGTGAACATGCAACTATATGTGTGTCGTAAAAGAATTGGAATTATTCAAGGTTCGTTTGGACATTTTATACATTAAGCTGGTTTTCTAGCCATTTCAGGTGCACAATTCAAATTTGAAATACATGCACATGCTCCGGTGCATATAAATTGGTTGAAAAATCAAATCTATGTCCTTGGGTGCATGCTTAGGTCCCATGGAAGAAATGGGAATGAATTTCAAACACCATAACACTGTTGATTGCCGGCAAACTGTTGAGATACCTAGTTTTTAAATTCTAGTAAATCCAACTCGTCTGAAATTCATGAAACTTGGCATGGTATCATGGAGCGGCATCAACATGGCGTGGTAAAAATTTTGTCCCATTTGGGGCAGGTTCGGGTATAAGCTTCTCACAAACCAAAGCTTCTCACAACAAGCGTGATGGTTTCGATAGGGAACGTGCCACCTTTGGGGACGGAATGATATCCGTTGCCTCTTATTGCTTTCAAAAAATTTCTCGTGTCAACATAGAACAACAGGAGTGTTGTGTTTAATTTTGGAATTTTTCGGGATTCGTTTGGCCTATACATTAATTGGGTTTCTGGGCATTTAATGTGCATAATTCAAATTTGAACTACAAGCACATGCTCCGGTGCATATAAATTGGTTGAAAAATCACATGTGTGTCCTTGGGTGAATTTCTAGGTCCCATGCAAGAAATGGGAATGAAATTCAAACACCAGGGCATTGTTGATTGCCGACAAAACATTGAGATGCTTGGTTTTTAAATTCTAGTAAATCCAAAACTCGTCTGAAATTCATGAAACTTGGCATGCAATAATGGAGCGGCATCAACATGTCGTGGTAATTTTTTTATCCCATTTGGGGCAAGTTTGGGTATAAACTTCTCACAAACCAGAGCTTCTCACAACAAGTGTGATGGTTTCGGTAGGGAACGTGCCACCTTTGGGGACGGAATGATATCGTTGCCTCTTATTGCTTTCAAAAAATTTCTAGTGTAAACATAGAACAATAGGAGTGTTGTGTTTAATTTTGGAATTTTTCGGGGTTCGTTTGGCCTTTTTTATACATTAATTGAGTTTCTGGGCATTTAATGTGCATAATTCAAATTTGAACTACAAGCACATGCTCCAGTGCTCCAAATTTGGTTGAAAAATCACATGTGTGTCCTTGGGTGAATTTCTAGGTCCCATGCAAGAGATGGGAATGAAATTCAAACACCAGGGCACTGTTGATTGCCGGCAAAACATTGAGATACATATTTTTTAAATTCTAGTAAATACAAAACTCATCTGAAATTCATGAAACTTGGCATGCTATCATGGAGTGGCATCAACATGCCATGGTAAAAAAAAATATCCCATTTGAGGCAGGTTTGGGTATAAGCTTCTCACAAACCAGAGCTTCTCACAACAAGCGTGATGGTTTCGGTAGGGAACGTCCCACCATTGGGGACGGAACGATATCCATTGCCTCTTATTGCTTTCAAAAAAATTCTAGTGTCAACATAGAACAACAGGAGTGTTGTGTTTAATTTTCGAATTTTTGGGGTTTGTTTGGCCTTTTTTATACATTATTTGGGTTTTTGGGAATTTAATGTGCATAATTCAAATTTGAACTACAAGTACATGCTCCACTGCATATAAATTGGTTGAAAACTCACATGTATGTCCTTGGGTGAATTTCTAGGTCCCATGCAAGAGATGGGAATGAAATTCAAACACCAGGGCACTATTGATTGCCGGCAAAATATTGAGATACCTGGTTTTTAAATTCTAGTAAATCCAAAAATCGTCTGAAATTCATGAAACTTGGCATGCTATCATGGAGCGGCATCAACATGTCGTGGTAAAATTTTTGTCCCATTTAGGCAGGTTTGGGTATAAGCTTCTCACAACAAGCGTGATGGTCTCGGTAGTAAACGTGCCACCTTTGGGTACGGAACGATATCCGTTGCCTCTTATTGCTTTAAAAAAATTCTAGTGTCAACATAGAACAACCGGAGTGTTGTGTTTAATTTTGGAAATTTTAGGGGTTCGTTTGGCCTTTTTATACATTAATTGAGTTTCTGGGCATTTAATGTGCATAATTCAAATTTGAACTACAAGCACATGCTCCAGTGCACCAAAGTTGGTTGAAAAATCACTTGTGTGTCCTTGGGTGAATTTCTAGGTCCCATGCAAGAGATGGGAATGAAATTCAAACAACTGGGCGTCGTGGCTCGGCCGGAAAGCTTGAGAAACTTGGTTTTTTAATTCCTGTAAATCCAAAACACGAGTGAAAATCATGAAACTTGGCATGGTGTCATGACATGGCACCAACATGTCGTGGTAATTTTTCTGTCCGATTTGCGAAGGCGCACACATTAACATCAACAAAGTCATTTTGCAACAAGTGTTGTCATGTTATAAATCGGAAACACAAGTATTATTGAAACCGTGGGCATTCTACTTACCAATTACGTGCCGCCATGCGTCCCCTTTTTTTATTGGCTACTAGGAGGTGCCGTGCGGGGTAGCTATGGTGTGCGATCAGACCCTTGCGCGTGCTCATTGGGAGGAGAGCCCTTGTTTCACGGGTGGCTATGTCTCATTGGACTGAGATTTAAGAGAGAAAAATGAAAATCTGGAAAGAAAGTTTTGCACAGATCTTGCTGTAAGATCCTACGGACCTATATAGCATCGACTGCGACTTATAGCAAGCATGATAAATATAAGGACGATGACAGTGGATAATAGTTTTCTTACATATTTAGTAATATAATTAAAAAAGCCACATGCGGCAACGCCCGAAATACACAAGGGCGAAAGAAGAAGGAAGACAACGATCTGGCTCGCTGATCTCTACTTACTTTATGCGTTGCTGCAAGCCGTGGGAACTAGTCTCCTCGGCGAGCGGCGATGAGCTCTTTCTTGTCCTCAAGATGTTGCTTGAGAGCATCCACGGATTCCTCCACCAGCCTTTTGCGCTTGATGCGCAGCATGGCATTCTCGTCCATAAGTTTCTCGACGATGACGTTGATCCTCTTCAATAAGGCAGTGGTCTCCTCCTGCTGCTCCGCACTTCCGACGATCTTCGCCCTTAGCAGGTCGCGCTCGGCCCGGAGCTTCGCATTACTCTCATTTAGTTGCCAGATGACGTCGGTAGCCTATTCAAAAGAGGCTTTCATGTCATCCTGCAACCTCGCCCAGCCGAAGATCTGATCCATCTGGCTAAGGACGATGGCATGCATGCACCTATAAGAGTCCTCGCCTGCCCGCGAGACATTTTCCCAAGCCGCCATTGCGCGGGAGGACATCTCTGCAGCATTTGCAGCGTGGCGGGACATCTTCTGCTTCGGCGGTGCGGCCGGAGCAGTCTGTTGCATCGACGGCGCGGTAGGACCTCCGTGCTGCTTCGACGGCGCGGTGGACCTCTCTGCTGCTACGGCCACGCGGCGGGACATGTTGGTTGCTTTCGCAGTGAGGCGGGACATCTCTCATGCTTCCGCTTCCATGCTCGCCTCTCCCTGGTGGCAATCTCTCGACCCAGAACTCATGCTGGCCATGGCAGACGCAAGGGAACGATGATGAATGACTTGTTTGTTTTTGTGGATGAGGAGTTGAGGAGGAATGTGCAGTCATGTTGGAGTAGTAATATTTATAACCGAGTACTAGTACACTCCTAAGTGGGAAACCATTTAGGTTTTGACCGGTGTGAACAGGTTTTCAATTTGGAATGTGACGGGATGCAGGCTCAAAATTTATTGACGGTTCTATAATTTATACTAAGTGTGGCACTATTCTTGGACGGTGTAACGTGGGCATGCTTTCTCGGCCGCGTACGTGGCGTTTCTGTTCTGTGGCCTAATCGCAGAGAGTTAATTCTTCTAAAGCGTATGCCCTCAGTCGCACATTGTCAAAAAGTAATGCGTTAGACCTTCTTTAACATGTGTTAAAAAACAAAAAAAATTCAAAAAAGGACCTTGAGGTTAATTCCACTGATGGGATGTGTCATAAATGTCCTTAATGGACATTTAAGATACATCCGATCAGTGGGATTAACATCAAGACAACTTCCCATCCCGTCACCCATCTCATGCCTACTCTAGCCTGAGCACAGTTAACTTGAGAGTTCTCTTAGATGAGCTATTGGTGGAATAGCTAGTCCTTGCTGATATAGGATGCCCTCTTCGCATCCTTATGGCGTACCCGGATGACTGCTCGTCACCCAATGGCCAATAGATGTTGTGTAGATAGAGCATATCACATACGTCTTATTAGAATCAATCGTCTGTGTTATTATCGGTCTTCGCACACATTTCTGATTATAGACCTGTTTTTCGTGTATCACACACACATTGATATATTGAACCATTTTTGTTCTCTTGTCTCAACGCAAATAGTTCATCTGAGTAAACCGCATGCCGTATATTGCACACACCTTGATCTGGCTGGCCATTTCTTTTGTGTTGCGTAATCACGAATAGTTCATCCGAGAAACGTAAGCCATATATCGCACACACCTTCATCTGCCTGCCTGTTTATTTTGTGTTGCCTAATCACAAATAGTTCATCTGAGTGAACCGTATGATGTACATCGCACACACCTTTATCTGGTTGCCCGTTTCTTTTGTTCCTCCTCATCGCAAACGGTTAATTGAACTGAACCGTATGCCCTGCATCGCACATGCAACTAAAATCTGAACCGTGTTTTATGCATCCTCCATCGCAAACGTTTTGCACCTTTTTTGACGGTTTTTTTATACCACCGTTTGCGATTAATGCATCGCACACAGTTTCATCGATGGGTCTCTCATTGTAGTGTCGCGTTAGCAGCAACCTGCAGTAGTGATACGTCTCCAATGTATCTATAATTTATGAAGTATTCATGTTGTTATATTATCATTCTTGGATGTTTTACAATCATTTTATAGCAACTTTATATTGACCCAGTGCCCAGTGCCATTTGCTATTTTTTGCTTGTTTTTTACAACGCAGGAAATCAATATCAAACGGAGTCCAAACACCACAAAACTTTTTGTGGATTTTTCATGGACCAGAAGACATCCAATGGGCCAGTGCAACACCTGGGGGTGCACCGAGGGGGGCACAACCCACCAGTGCACGCCTGGGGGCCCAGGCGCGCCAAGTGGGTTGTGCCAACCTCAGTGGCCCCCCGCACCTCCTCTTCGCCCTATAAATCGTCAAATATTCCAAAAAAAACCTCAGGGATGATGGTTTATACCAATAGTTATGTGTTTAATCTCTCTCTCTCTCTCTCTCTCTCTCGTATTCTTGATGAGACGATCTTTATGTACTGGGGGCTTTGTTAATATAGTCGGATCATATGGTGTTTTCACCTCTCTATCTTGTTGTGATGAATTGAGTTTTCCCTTTGAGATTTCGTTTTATTGGATTGAATACTTTTATGGATTTTAGAGCACTTGATATATGTCTTGCATGTGAATACCCTTGGTGACAATGGGGTATTATTTTGATTCACTTGATATATGTTTTGGCACTCAACTCGCGGATTCTCGAGGTGAAATTGGGGTAATCTATGCATTGGGGTTGATGCACGTTCTTGCCTTTGTTTCTCTGGTAGAAATCTTGGGGCACTCTTTGAGTTCTTTGTGTTGGATTGACTATTCTGAATCTGAAATTATTTGGTACTATTTTAGTACGAACTCTTGGATAGATCGATTAGAAAGAATAGCTTCGAGGTGGTTTCGTAACCTATAAATGATTTCTTCTTAGATTCTCCGCTAGATAGGAACTTTAGAGTGATTCTTCATCGCACGTTGAGGGATGGTTACATGATCCAATTATATTAGCGTTGTTGAGAAATTGCACTAGCGAAAGGACGAAACATAGGCCTCATTTTCAAGCACTGCAATACCGTTTGTGCTATGTTTTATCAATTGCTACCTTGTTGTTTTTATTGTTCTTATTACAAAAATCAATATCTACTATCCATATTACACTTGTATCACCATCTCTTCGCCGAACTAGTGCACCCATACAAATGACCATTGTATTTGGTGTGTTGAGGACACAAGAGACTCTTTATTATTTGGTTGCAGGGTTGTTTGAGAGAGACCATCTTCATCCTACGCCTCCCACGGATTGATAAACCTTAGGTCACCCACTTGAGGGAAAATTGCTACTGTCGTACAAAACTCTATGCTTGGAGGCCCAACGTGTGTCTACAAGAATAAAGTTGCATAGTAGACATCATGTTGCAAGGTGTGAAGTTGATTAAGACTCAAAACCCGACCACAATAGAAAATAGAAAGAGAATGAAATTCATTCCCTATGCCTAAGTCCATAGGTTCTATAATGTATGCTATGCCATGTACCAGACCTATTGTGTACGTTTCCATGAGTTTGGCAAGGGGTACAATGGTGATCTAGGAGTAGATCACTAGACAGCGGTCAAAATTATCCTTAGTTACCTAAGAGGACTAAGGAAATGTTTCTCGGTTATGGAGGTGATAAAGAGTTCGTCGTAAAGGGTTACGTCGATGCAAGCTTTGACATCGATCTGGATGACTCTGAGTATCGATCTGGATACATACTGAAAGTGGGAGCAATTAGCTGGAGTAGCTCCATGCAGAGCATTGTAGACATAGAAATTTGCAAAATACATACGGATCTGAATGTGACAGACCCGTTGACTAAACTTCTCTCATAAGCAAAACATGATCACACCTTAGTACTCTTTGGGTGTTAATCACATGACGATGTGAACTAGATTATTGACTCTAGTAAACCCTTTGGGTGTTGGTCACATGGCAATGTGAACTATGGGTGTTAATCACATAAAGATGTGAACTATTGGTGTTAATCACATGGCGATGTGAACTAGATTATTGACTCTAGTGCAAGTGGGAGACTAAAGGTAATATGCCCTAGAGGCAATAATAAAGTTGTTATTTTATATTTCCTTATATCATGATAAATGTTTATTATTCATGCTAGAATTGTATTAACCGAAAACTTGATACATGTGTGGATACATAGACAAAACACCGTGTCCCTAGTAAGCCTCTACTAGACTAGCTCGTTAATCAAAGATGGTTAAGTTTCCTAACCATAGACATGATTTGTCATTTGATGAACGAGTAGCATATTGATCGTTCATTTTATTGCTATTGCTTTCTTCATGGCATATACATATTCCTTTGACTATGAGATTATGCAACTACCGAATACCGAAGGAATACCTTGTGTGCTAGCAAATGTCACAACGTAACTGGGTGATTATAAAGATGCTCTACAGGTATCTCCGAAGGTGTTTGTTGGGTTGGCATAGATCGAGATTAGGATTTGTCACTCCGAGTATCGAAGAGGTATCTTTGGGCCCTCTCGATAATGCACATCATAAGAAGCCTTGCAAGCAAAGTAACTAATGAGTTAGTTGCGGGATGATGTATTACGGAACGAGTAAAGAGACTTGCCAGTAACGAGATCGAACTAGGTATGAAGATACGGATGATCGAATCTCGGGCAAGTAACATACCGATGACAAAGGGAATAACGTATGTTGTCATAACGGTTCAAACGATAAAGATCTTCGTAGAATATGTAGGAGCCAATATGAGCATCCGGGTTCCGCTATTGGTTATTGACCGGAGAGGTGTCTCGGTCATGTCTACATAGTTCTCGAACCCGTAGGGTCCGCACGCTTAACGTTCGATGACGATTTTGTATTATATGAGTTATGTGATTTGGTGACCGAATGTTGTTCAGAGTCCCGGATGAGATCACGAAAATGACGAGGAGTCTCGAAACGGTCAATAGGTAAAGATTCATATATAGGACGATGATATTTGGACACCGGAAGTGTTCTTGGGGTACCAAGTACATATCGGGTCACCGGAATGGGTTCCGGGCAACCCCCCCCCCCCCCCCCCGGCAAATATATGGGCCTAATGGGCCAAGAAGGGGATAGACCAGCGCCCCCATATAGGCCGAATAGGAGGAGAACAAAAGAGGGGGAAGAGAGAAGGAAGGGGAGGGATTCGCCCCCCCCCCCCCCTTCCTTCCCTCCTCCCTCCTCCTTCCTTCCCCCTCCGGAAGTTATGGAAGGGGGGAGGCCGAATTGGGAAGCACCCAAGTAGGATTCCTCCTACTTGGAGCGCCCCCTTGGCTGCCTCTCCTCCCCTCCAACCTATATATATGTGGGGGGGCACCGCTAGAACACACACACCAACAATTGTTAGCCGTGTGCGGCGCCCCCTCCATAGTTTACGGCTCCGGTCATATTCACGTAGTGCTTAGGCGAAGCCCTACGTGGATCACTTCACCATCACCGTCACCACGCCGTCGTGCTGATGGAACTCTCCCTCAACACTTTGCCGGATCAAGTTCGAGGGACGTCATCGAGCTGAATGTGTGTAGAACTCGGAGGTGTCGTATGTTCGGTGCTTGATCAGTCGGAACGAGAAGAAGTTCAACTACATCAACTGTGTTGTCAAATGCTTCCGCTTTCGATCTACGAGGGTATGTAGACACACTCTCCCCTCTCGTTGCTATGCATCTCCTACATAGATCTTGCGTGAGCATAGAATTTTTTTTGAAATTGCATGCTACGTTCCCCAACAGAAATCGGAGTCACATGAGCTCATCTACAATGCAGAAAATCACCGTCAAACTACCTCTCCAACCCCAATAAAAAAACGTCAAGTTTGATCGAATTTTTACCTTGGGGAATTTCGTCGAACACCTTGCTTCCGGGGTGGACGAAATCAGCCGGGTGCGGGTTGGGAAGCCGTTTGGCGGCGGCGGGTGCGGGCGGCGGCGATGGCTCGACAGAGGAGATGGCCGCAGCTCGGCAGAGAATACGGTGGGAGCTCGGCACCGCGAGCGGACGGCTCCCGCTGCCGGACGAACGGCCGAGGCTGGCGGTTTGGCGCGCCTCCGCTACCTCCGGCTGGGGGTCTTGTCTAGGTAGAAGCCTAGCCCAACGACGACCTCGCCGTGGAAGGCATTATGCTAGCAGGACCGCTGGAGAAGCTTCAACACGAGGCGGGAGGCCGAAAAGGAATCGGCAACTGCGGGCGACGGCGGCGATTTTGGGCAAAATCGGCAGGCTGCGGAGTTGGGCGGGCAACGGGCGGTTGCATGGAAGGAAATTGAAGGAAATGGAAGGCAGTTGGACGGCTGGCACGCGACCACGAATTTTACATCCCCAGTCGGCTGAGATGCAAATTTGCAATGAGAGGTGTTGTATTTTACATTTCTGGGAGGCGGAGATGTAATTTTTTTTTTGCATCTATATCGTCTGTTGAAGAGGCGGTTTTGGGCTCTGAAGATGCAAAACTTAGGTAATTTTGCATCTACATCTTCTATTGGAAATGCTCTTAATAATAAAAAATAATTCTCATACATGTCGTGGTGGACCTTTGATGATGTGGCATGTGTGCATGTTAAGATAAAAAAAAACACTAGTAAGGATGTGAACTATTTAGGTATATAGGATATGTTTCAATCTCATATTATGGTACGTATTGATTATGCAGATTTGAGGAACGTTTCAAATTTGTCAAAACCACTAACTATGGGATGTTTGACTAGGCCAAACGTAAATATGAATTAATAGGATGTTATATTTAACGTATTTGATGGGGCGGTTGATGGAATGAAAATTAGGAACAAAATAAATGCAATTAAAATACGATTGTCTTTGATTTCGTTGGACAACATATATAATACGCGGTCAGGGCCTCAGTCTGCACGCACTTCCCCATTCCTCATTTTCGTATATCGATCCTACAATTTATAAGCAACAGTTAGCCATGGCCATCCAGCATCTGCTCCTCATCATCTTCCTGGCTTCTGTCCTCCAAGCAGCCACCTCCGACACAGCGTATGACCTTTTGGAGAAAAACAACTTCCCGCGGGCTCTCCTGCCTCAGGGTGTGAAGTCGTACGTGAACCATGGGGGCGCCGTTGAGGTGACACTCCCCGCCTCCTGCGACTTCAATGTTACGGTTGCCGGTGGACCACACAAGATTCGGTTTGACAGCATAGTCAGTGGTGTTATCCGGCCCGGATCCATAACTCAACTGGGTGGCGTGAGGATCCAGTTTGAGTGGGATTTTCTTGCATTCCACACGGTTCAACGCGTCGGTGACAAGCTGAGGTTTACTGGTAGTGAGCATGCAGCCACGTTCGACCAGTCATTTCCGGTTAGCAACTTCGTGCAGAGCCCCAGGTGCAGCTAAGGGTGTGATCGGTTAGGGATGCATGCACGCCTTCCATATAATGTAGTATCCAATATGCATGTGTCTTTGTGAGTCCGCTGCTTTATGTAGAGTGAATAAACTGATTATGTAATAAGTCATGGTTCCAAGACCTAATATTATTGTGATGATCATATTTTTTTTGCCCAGCTATTTATTGTGAGATGTTGCAATGGTTCCTCCTAACCACAGGAACAAGAAATTCCACATGATATACTCTGTCGTTGTCTCGCAGGTAATTAGAAATAATCTTGATCTACATAGCATCAGATCCACAAGGGTGTCCGATGGGTTGTAAAATATCGCAGGGCTTACTGGAAAATAGAAGAGCAAAACAACTCAATCCTAATGTGTAATATTCTTTATGATGACATTAACAGCCACTAAAATAAGAAAGGAGAGCAATGTATATTTGATCTTTCATTCCCCATGCATTGTAAGTTCTACATGTTAATAAATGCCTAGACACCTCCCCCCCGAAAAAAACAAGAAGAATGCCTAGACTCTTATTTAGTTGATTTGCAGAATGTTCTCTAAAAATAATCATTGCATTTCTCTGAAAAAGTTCAACATTGCTTTAGAAAACCGTGGAAAAAAACATCAGCAATCTTTGTTCTTTCAGGGGATGAACTATATTTGATGGCATGCATAAAGTAAGTATATTCCAATATTCAGTGAGCAAATCCCCAAGTAGTAATTCCCCTTCAGCAACATGGACGATACTAACATTTTCTTGTGATCCGGACAAACAGTTCAAAATTAGCCAAAATACTGAAGGGGGATATCCCGGTAGCTACACCAACTTTCTATGGCCAGAGTCGGTGGAATCGGATGCGCCGGCCCAAGATTTGGTAGCGGACATCCCGAGCGGCAGGGTGGTGCCGGGGCTGAGAACGGCCGATTGAGTCGCGGCGGCGGCATGCGCTGCACAGTCGGTCAGAGTAGGTGTGGGGTGGCGACTGTCGGCGGTGGGGTAGTCTCATCGCAAGTGGTTGGGTTCCTGCTGCATTCTTTTTGGTTTCAGCGCAGCTGCTAGATGTGTGTGACAAAAATTTGGGTAATTTTCTTTTGCAACATATAGGTATATAGGGCATCTTCTGGATACTTTTTTGGCCCAAAGTGACCTAACTGTCAATTTTTTTGACACAATGGCTATTTTACAGCATACGTTGAAAATTCTCCACTACAAGAAAGCATGTTAAGCTGGGTGTGCACAGTGGCGGAGCTAGCCGAAGATCACTGGGAGGGGGGGGGGGGGGGGGCGAAACAAAAATCTTCAGTGTTTGGGGGCGCCAAATGCTAAAACAAGTCTAATCTAAGCCTCCCTAAATAAGTTTTCTTCAGGAATTGATCAAAGGCTGGGGGGCAGTGGCCCCCCTGGCCCCAACATAGCTCCGCCATTGGGTGTGCAGACCCCCTAGCAAAGGCTGATTTTGCCTCGGCGGGTTTGACACTCAGCGTAACGCACTCAAGGTACATCATGTTGGCATACCGACGTAAGCCGAGTGCCTTTTGTCCATTAGTAGAGAAATGGCAGAACAAAATATCGTAGAGTGTGTGATGGGTTGTCCAATTATGAGTTATGTCTGGTGCTATGTTTGCTTGTAAAAAAATGAGTAATTGTATAATGTAGCACTTATTTTAGACCTAGTCGAGCCCATTCATCGCACACCGTTTTGAAAGCGTGTGTGTTGGCACCCCAATCGCCAACCCATCCGAGCACACGATTTTTAATTATAACCGTGTGTGATGGACCCTTCCTATTGCACATAGTTTGTATGTTCTAACTTTGTGTGATGGATTCAATATCGCATACAATTTTTATGCTCTAACCGCAGCCCAGGTTCGAGATCAACCCACCGCGATGGTTGATGGACTATGAGCACGCCCTTCTACTATGTTAGCGATCACTAGTTTAAATACCCAAGCCTCTATTGCAGGCAAGGTTTTCGCTATGAGATTAAACCAATTGGATGAAAGTGACCTATGGTGAGTTAGTGGGTATGGCGCGTGGTATTTTTTTGGTACACGGCAGGGTAGAAATGAGTGGTGTGTTCAGTTTTTTATTCAAATTTCTTCAACGGGTGTGGCGATCGCTTGGTTGGCTTAGCGTTTCTTCATTGCTTGTGGGCCAGTCTGACACATTGATGCTTCTCCGTATTTCTGTCGCGGCCGCTTCTGGCCCAATCGATATGTCCCTTTCCTGACACATTGATGCTTCTCTGTATTTCTGTCGCGACCGCTTCTGGCCCAATCGATATGTCCCTTTTTGTTACTGCCGCTGTTGGCCAGCCGTGTGTTCTAGACGCTCCCGAAAACTCTGCTCCAGTGCGGTGCATAACCCAGCCACCCATTCACCGCCGTACTGGCCTATAAAAGGGCTCTTCTTCGTACATAGCATCTTGCCTAGCGTGGCAGCGCCCGGCTGCCTCCACCCAGAAGAAGCCGCCCACAACGCTATCCTCCTGATTAGTCACGTTGCCGCTGGCGAGGCCCCTGCCGACACCCGCCACGGTCACGGTGGTGTCGACGGCGAGGATGCCACCACCACCCTCCACAGTGACGGTGGTGTCGACGACGAGTAAGCCACCACCACCGCAACCTGCCACGGCCACGGTGTCGACAACGACGATTACGCTGCAGTGTTTGGCTTCGCGGCGTTGGCGCGCCTGTTGGAGAAGCGGAAGGAGTGCATATACATCAAGATCTTACCGGATACCTCCGGTTTCTCCTACACGCGCGGTCATCGCTCTGCCATCCGCATGCATCTCACACGTCGACCGTCATCTCCGAGACCTTCCGCCTCAGTCTCCCAGGTGTACGCTGGTTCGTCATGGGCGACGACAAGTCGACAACACGGTCTTCCTCCCGGACAACCTCCTCGCCGTCCCCTACTACATCGTGCATGGGGCATGGCAGAGCTGGGCGTGCCGACACTCGGGCTTCCACGAGTAAGGCGTGTATGGTGACCTCCTGGGCCTCCTCGCCGCCCACCAGGTGGCACCGCTGGTGTCGCTGACTCGCTGCACCACCTCGACCGCTTATCCCCAACGTGCGTTCGCGCCCGGCGTCACTGCGGAGGCTGTTCGACGGGGGTGATGCACCGGTCGATATGCTACATCGCGGCGAACCGGTGGACGCTGTCAGTGCCGTGGGGGTTCGTGGTGACGGTGGCGAGGGCGTCGTGCTGGCGCGGGAGATGCAGATGCCGGCGCGGACGTTCATGAACTGGTACTGGCCCGCCGACTACAAGGCGCACGCGTTCAACATGAAGCCCCTGGTGCACAACCAGTGCGAGAGGCCCGCGCTCTACTACCTGGCGTCGGCGTGGCGCACGGTGGTGCGCGTCATCGTGTTCGAGAAGCCTGACCCTGAGTTATGGGACCTGGTAATGCTCACTCTGCCTATTTTATGTGTCAGAAGGCTGCTGGACGAGTGATCCATTCACAGCGCTACGCTTCAAAACTTTATACAGCTCTAACTTTGTAAGTATAGCTAGCTTGAGTGGAGGATAAAGACAGCTCCCCCGCAAAAAAGAGAGGATAAAGACAGCTCCTCCTCGGTTATTCAGAGTAAAGGCGTACTGTCTGTATACTGCCATTTGCAGGTCGTAGGGTCACTGAAGGCGCTTACGACCCATCTGTTCTTGCTGCCAAGTTAGTGTGCATTTACCTCATATTAGCTGTTTCATTTGCCTCATTATTCGATCGAATTCTGGTTGAGCCGCAGTGATGGTGATTACGCCGTAGTCGTTGGTGGGTTATAAGAGACACTGAATTAGGCAGATTCCTAGCCGTATACTCTGTCAGGTAGCTTTTGTATAATTGTTTCCGGTTTTGAGAAGTTTCAGACATTCTGCATCTTTTTTATTCCTCTCAGCAATTTATTATACATCATTCCTGTACAGAAAGTTCCGATTTCTCATCATTCCTGTACTGTATAACCGTTTCATGAATATTTTTCCTGTACTGTAATAAACTTTTCATCAGGTCTGAAACCTACAATGACATATCACACATCATTCCTGTACTGTATCTATCTGCATTTGGACCTAGCTAAAGAAGATTTACACCCTTGATGCGTGAGTGCATCATGAATAAATTCATGCCATTTGCTACTTGCTGCAACTATGTGCAACCCTACATGCCTTGATCATCTCTTACAAATTATGTGCAACCCTACATGTGTTTCTTTGCACTTACTTTTTTTTTCCTTTTTTCTGATAGACACCCTTCTTCAGTCTAAGTGAAATGATGGGTGACTTCCTATAAGAGCTCTAGCAATTGTTTTATCCTTCTGATTGTGTCAATTCAGAGACCTGTGCAAGGAGTCAATTTAGATGTTCTGAGATACTGTGTATGCCAAAAAAAAGGTCAAATTGGCATATGAAGATGTCCGGAGCAAACAATATTTGATGGTGTTAGCAGCATGGGGAGCTCAAACAATAGATAGCCAGATGATAATATGTTTAAGACCTACCTTGCCAGAGTAAATTCCAACATTCCATCTAGAAGGTTGCTTACCTGCCTTACAATAGCCTGCCAACTCGGTTTGAAATTAGGAGTGTGAGGGGTGGATGTAGAACATGTATGTCCTGTGCGTGAAGGGAGTGGTGTTCTGAAATGGTAGTATGTGAAGACATGTCTCGCAAGTGATGCTCCTTGAGAATCCAATGTACAAGAATGTAGCTCGGCAAAAGAAATAGCTCAACGCATTCTGAATAAAAAATCGAATAAGACTATTAAATAAATTGCAGGTATTTCTTTGAGTTTGGTGGTTTAATCGCAATAAAGTAGATGCAGTGACCTGATGAGTAAATTCCTGATCTCCGATATAGATCAGCACTGGTTCAGAGGCAATGCAGAGGCAAGTCAGAGCAGCACTGATTTCTGGTACAATGCATATATGAATGCAGATCGTTTGTTCAAGTTCATCTCATGTCTACCGGTGCAGGCACACTTCATTATTCTCCAAGCAAATAAGTGTTCCTCAAACAAATAAACAAACTACTCCCTCCGTCGTGTCAAAAACGCTCTTATATTATGGGACTGAGGGAGTAGATATGACTTGCTTTATCCCATCTTTTGCATATTCTGCTGTATTGATGATCGTAAAACTTCATGTCAGCCAAAATTCCATCGTCTACCTCGGTTGAATATCTTAAAGCAACCAAATTATTTTTCGTGGTACAACCAAACATAATATGCATCAGTCCATTTGACCAGGACTAAAACCAATATTTTCACACGGGAACTCGGCCACCAAGATGTTTAGATTCAGAAAAAAGGCCTGCTGCACTGATTTTTATATGTATATAACCCATATACGGTATGCATATATGTTTATCATATTAAGATGCATACCCTCCATCCAAATTTAATGGATGAGATGGCCAAAACTCTAATACTTCTACTCACCCGATTGATCAAATTAGTCCGTCCAGCATCTTTCCCTCCAATTTTCATCACATCAAAACCAAATAGTCATGTAAGCATACAAGCCCGTCATTCATTATACAACAACATACATTAAAAAATGGAATCGTGGGGCCTGTCTTTAGTTGGCCCCACTCGATCATATACCCTTGGCGGCAGAAGAATATGGTCTTGCACGGTTATTTTTTAACTGAAAATTGGCATTCGGTTCTATGGCAGGCACATCACTGGCACTGAACCTTCTAAGATGTTTTGGTGATAGAAATTTCTGGGGTACAAACTGAGGTTGTATTACTATTGAACATACTTAGTAGTAGTTTATTGTGATATTTTACATTATATTTTCTAAGTCATGTTACTTAGTTTCATATATGCATTGCTGAGAATTTTGTTTCCATCCACACTTGTCCGCTGTCAGCAACGGTAACATAAAAGTGAATGATTCACCTTCTTGACATATTCTTAGAGGCAGGATAAGGTACGTAGTATCTGAGAATGTTTGTTATTCTTATTTCTAAGTACATCTCTCTTCATTTGATGGATTTCTTATGCCTAATTTTATTGATGTTCCCTCCTTCAGCATGACCGTGTAATAAGATGAAATGCCGCATATTTGGCTAATTATATTCATGGGGTTACTGGGACAAATTAAGGCCCCTTCCTCCTTCCATTTCGAGAAATAAGTGAAGGCTCTCAACTTCAATTTGCAAGTGGTTTTTAATTTGTTAAAGCTTTTTCTGGCCGCCACATGGTGAGGTAGAGAAACAAGTATGTTCAAGCATTGTTGGTTTTATATCAAACAATGGCTCATATTGTTCTCACCTGTGGGTGTATAAATATTGCTTTGTTTCAGTGGAGACCCAGGAAGGAATACTTTTAAGCTGAGCAAGGGGTTGTTTAACAAAGTTTCCATGCACACTGTTTCCTGGGTATATGCTACCATAGATTCCCCATCATCAGTTCATCGCATCATGCTCCCTTGATTCAGAGTGATATGGTTGTTTCTATATTAAGAGCTGCTTAATTTTGTTGTTTATGGTAAGAATTTGTATCACTACATGATTCCACAAGATACAATGGGTCTAACTAAAGCCTAAAGGTAACAAAGTGTTCTTTTGAATAATATACACAATTACTCTTTGGAGCGCCTTTTGTGATCTGAAATAGTTTTTCTCTTGGCTAAATTATTTTGTCTCTAAACTTTTTCCATGAAATGCACATTAATTTTTTTGTGATGATCAAAATAGTTGTTTTTTTACTGTCTCAATGGTTATACTTCGGATCAGATGTAAGTTTTAGTTAAGTATTTATGTTATGAAATGTGAAAAATTATTAAATTTTAGCTACGAAAGCACTGTTCCGAAGTTCCTTACTTTTGGTCATGTTGTGTATTCGTTTCAACTTGGTGGACAGACCCTTGCTATGTACAAAATAAACTAAAAGTTTCCATGAAAGATAGATATTTGTGTCTATAAATTGTTGTGAACAAAACAATTTGCTAAAAAGCCTCAAGTTATGCAAGAAATTTCATCATAACTACTTATTACTCTATTGCTTGGACCATAGTCTACATAGTCGCGACTGATCGATGGGCGCGGCGTGTCGCCGCGCGGGCTAAGCTTGTAGGCATTATACTTCTCTCCTATCTCTTGGTTGGGATTTGGATGATGGCAACAGGCGGTGTAGTGTAGCTGTGAGGGTGGACGGATGGCTAGCTAACGAACCAATTTCCGCAATTTCGAATTCTAATCCCTAGCAATTCCTCTCGATCGGGTGAGTTGCTCACAATTGGTATAAGATTAAGTGGTCCTGGAGTTGCCGCGACACCATCACGGGACGCGGTGGCGTGATCGGCCGTGAGCGGAGGCGATGGACAAGCCGTCCTAGAAAAGGTGCGGCGTGTACGCGCTTCAACGAGCGTATTTCACCGTAGGTCTGGACCGGCTCTTCAAGGATCATGATGAGAACCTCCTTCAAGCGGTCGACAATCTCATCCAATCCAACACTGGCATGTTCGATGGCTTGCTTTCGGCTCATGACCCAACAATTATAATAGCATGGAACAATAAAAAATTATAAATACATTGGAGACGTATCATAACCTAACAAGATCTAAATTGAATATATTGCTTGGAGTTGTTTTTTAGTTTAGTTGCATTGCATAGGAAAATTTTAAGAGAAGTGGAAGGTGGAGGGGTAGGCACCTGCTCCTCCGCACTCTTTATTTTGGATATGGGTACTGAGCCTCTCTCATGGTCTGGGAGTTCATGCTATAACATTGTGGAAACTTTGATGGAGATGTTATGTATGAGTCTGTGCTGGCCTGAGTAGGCATCCTGAAAGAGATGATATGCACAATGGGAGTTAATCATTCTATTGCACCGCATACTGATGTAAAACTCAAGTATATCTAAATGAAATATTTCTTTCTTGCGGGTGTTTTATGTTTTAGTTGCACTGCACAACATTATTTGAAGAGAAGAGAAGCCTCGTTGATACCCAAGCCAACATAAAGGATCAAACTGTTGGGATGTTGATGTTTCCCCTTGATTCATTTTTAGGTTTTTGCATATGTTTCATATGTCGGCTGTGAAGTACGTAAATGAATGTTGCTCTGAAATTTCAGTCTCATTTTATGGTACGTATTGATTATGAAGATTTGAGGAACGTTTTGGCATAACCATTAACTATAGAATGTTCTAGGCCAGAAATAAATATGATTTAATGGGATGATATTTTTAGCATATTTGATGAGGCGGTTGATGGAGTGATAGTCAGGAACAAAATAAATGCAATTAAAGTACGATTGACTTTGATTTCGTTGGGCAGCATATATAATACGTGGCCAGGGCCTCAGTCTACACGTACTTCCTAGTTCCTCATATTCCTTGATACAATTTGTAAGCAGCAACAGTTAGCTAGCCATGGCCATCCAGCATCTGCTCCTCATCGTCTTCCTGGCTTCTGTCCTCCAAGCAGCAACCTCCAACACAGCGTACGACCTTTTGGAGAAAAACAACTTCCCGCGGGCTCTCCTGCCTCTGGGCGTGAAGTCGTACGTGAACCATGGGGGCGCCGTTGAGGTGACACTCCCCGCCTCCTGCGACTTCAATGTTACGGTTGCCGGTGGATCACACAAGATTCGGTTTGACAGCATAGTCAGTGGTGTTATCCGGCCCGGATCCATAACTCAATTGGGCGGCGTGAGGATCCAGTTTGAGTGGGATTTTCTTGCATTCCATACGGTTCAATGCGTCGGTGACAAGCTTAGGTTTACTGGTAGTGAGCATGCAGCCACGTTCGACCAGTCATTTCCGGTTAGCAACTTCGTGCAGAGCCCCAGGTGCAGCTAAGGGTGTGATCGGTTAGGGATGCATGCACGCCTTCCATATAATGTAACTAGATCATCGAAGGCGCGCGTTGCGGCTCCAGTCCACTTTTACAATAGCTTGATAGATTTTATGTAATATATTATTATACGAAACACAGAAACTAAATTAGCATAAAATTGGCCCATATATTGCTAAGTCATCAAAGGAAAAAAAATAATCGGTTTATTGTGAAGCAATGCAAAAGGGAATACATGGGAGGTGGCTGCATTTTGGTGCATTGATTTTTTCCATGTCTTCCAAAAATGTAATCCGGTGATGAAACTTTGCAAACAATAAAAACATTTATCAATGATTGGCACAAATGAAACAGAATTTTCTAATAATCTTTCTTTTTTCTTACTGCTCACACGAGCTCAGGATCAGAAGAGCAATTTTGGGAATACATGGTGATGGGTGAATGCTAGAGGTATATGATAAGATATGATCAAGTTTAAAGTTTGCTTAAAGTTCAACGTTCTTGACGTTTTAGATGACAGGTCACAGAAATCAACACATGTATTAATAAAAGAAGAAGAGATAATCTGATACTTGAACTAAGTCTTGCTAGAGCATTGTGATAGTACAAACATGTTTGAAAATTAGAGAAAGATCATATAGGTTAGAGACATATTGGGGAATAAAAGCAAATGAAAATACAACCAAAATTGCTAATGAAAACAGTTTGTATTTCTAAGTGAAGGTACAGTTTTCCTTTCAGGAAGATAAATACATGTTCGTGATATAGAAACTACAGTATCTTTTAGACAAAAGTGGCAAACACTCACTTCTCTGCTAGGAGCACTATGAAGGGTAAGGATGTAGCAGTAGCACTCTAGCATTGGCACCCATCAAAGATCAATCCACCTATTCAATAAACAAAATCAATCACGTCACTTCCGAATGACCTGCTATGAAGGCAACATTATGAATTGATGTAATCCATCTAATTGATACACTTACAATTATACATTAGATGCCTACCAAATTTGGCACCATGGAACGGAAGAATCATACATTCACCAAGAAAATGGGAGATTCAATTGTTGCTTTCTCTGATGCCTACATGGACTGAAAGTTTGGAACTTTTCCAATGAGCTAATTACAATTTTCTAGCTAAATTGCTAATATAAATAAGCAAAGAATGACACCAAACTCTAGCTCCCTCTTTCTGATGGCAATCAGAAAACCTACAAAAAAATATCCTCACAAAACAAATCACATAATCACACTAAACCGAGATGGAACTCATGGACGCAGGAGCCTCGTCAGGGTATTCACTGACGCGTGGCATCAATGTGTCGAGTAAGTTGTACCATCATATGATGCATCATTGAGAAGTTCTTCAGAGCTACAACTATTAATGGTGTTACTGCAGTTGCTTTCCATATTCGAAAAGGTGGCTTGCTATTCAACCAAGAAAGTATGGTCAAAAGGGAATTTAAGCAAGAGCATAGTCATTATTTACATTGTTGACTGTAGGATTTGGACTATATTCAGCCCCTCGAGACTCCTAGTAGTGGGAGCAGGAGGAAATAAGCCTCTCATTAGCTAGCAAAATTTATTCCTGTGTTTTTCTTTTGAAACTGGATTAGATAAAACATATAGAAATTTGTATCAACATAAATCTGTCTATGCAGGTAGTAGTGACAGCCCAAAGGTGTTAGTACTGAGCTTAATCGACTGAATTATTTCAACGTAAAAAATAAAAGTGGCTAGAATTAAAAAATTGATATTATATCAGTAAATCATGCTCAAGATACACTAATTGGAGGCAACGGTTGCTATATACTCCCTCCGTCCCAAAATAAGTGACTCAACTTTGTAAAGTTGAGTCACTTATTTTGGGACGGAGGGAGTATATTATAGGGAAGAAGGTCAAAACCTGAAGGTGCAAACAATAAGATTGCTAGGATAAGTTACTGAAAAACATTTCATAGAACCAGTAAGGTTCATGTATCATTATTTGTGTTATGCAACATAAAATTTGTGTGCATTCTTCAGGTAACCATCATAATAATTTCATGTATTTGATCAAGGGTCAACTTCGTCATGGCTACAAAATTTACATCCATGTAGTATTCTATGAGAATTGACGCAAAAGCGTAAAGGTGTACTTTGTCAATTCACCTCACAAACCGAATCAGATCATAGGAAGGGATTCAGAGTAGGTTACCTTTTCAAGTCTGATGTGGTACACTGAGATTTCTGCTCCACTGCAACTGTACATTCCTCCGACGGTGTCTAATTAATCTTCTGAATGGTTACGATTCAAACTGGACGCATATGGAACAGAACAGATGTCAGACATGATCTACTTTACAGTTACCCTTGATGTCAGATCAAGATGATAGACAGGTCGTAGGGAGCATGACACGAACTGCAAGCTATCTATCCAGAAACTACAGGTGCAACGCCACTGCCTAGAGTGAGGACAAGGAGGACGGCCGCTGTGGCGGAGAACATCACTGGTGAGCTGCGAGAGAGAAGCAGATGTTGCTGTCCTCACCCAACACCACCACACGCACTCATCCCGCCTCCTCCTCGCCTCCCCCGATACCAGACTCTTGGCCGCGCCATGCAGCTTGCCTCCTATCCGCCGCCACTGTTAGGGTTCGCCAGGCATGCTGCGATGGAGAGGTGGAAGGCAGGAAGAGAAAGGGGAGCGAGTTACGGTGGGTGTCGTTGCAGTTGGTGGAGGGGGCGTCGGACTGGCGTGCGACGAGATCACGGATGAGCTCCTCACGCAGAAGCCACCGCCGTCGCCTCATGCTGAATGTTGTGAAGGCCGCCGACCGTCGCCATCGCCCCCTTCTCGGCTCCGCAGAGCAAATCTCGATCTGGACGCCATACGGCGCCGATGCCGACGCTGCCTGGCTAACTGAGGCGTCGCTGGGGAAGTGCTAACCACGCTGAACGGCCATATAGTCTCTTTACCAGCCCAACACAAGCCCAGTTAACCACAGATCTTCAAAACGGCTACCGGAATAGCAGCTCATTAGGACATCCGGGCCGTGTTGCAATTAAGTTGTACGGGACGTGTGATGTAGGCTCATCCAACGGCCAAAAATGACAAGATTGTGAATTGGACGGCCAGCAACGCACAAGGCGTGAGAGGGCTCAGAAGTGGTTCAGTTATAATGTCCTTAATATCCAATATGCATGTGTCTCTATGAGTCCGCTGCTTTATGTAGAGTGAATAAACTGATTATGTAATAAGTCATGGTTTCGAGATCCAATATTATTGTGAATGATCATAATTTTTTTGCACAATTATTTATTGTGAGACGATATTGCAACGGTTCATCCTAACTATAAGAACAAGAAATTCCACATGATATACTATGTCGGAGTCTCGCGGGTAATTAGAAATAACCTTGATCTACATAGCATCAGATTTAGGGCTGTTCGATAGGTTATATATCATAGGGCTTATTGGAAAATAGAAGAACAAAACAACTCAATCCTAATGTGGTAATATTCTTTATGATATCTGACATTAATGGCCACTAAAATAAGAAAGAAGGGTAGCCCACTGACTGAGGCACTTTAATAGGATGCGGAGCACGAAAGGTAGGTCCAAAGTCCAAGAGTTATGGATTTCCGTGGTTGTTGTCTTTTCCCCTTCACAATCAGAGTTTAAATTGGATAGCCACACACACGTACCGGAAATAAATGCATCAAGTCCCGAAGGAAGAACACAACACCGAGCAACACCAGGAACAGCGGCGATCACCCATGCCGCCACCGAGCTCTCCACGTTTTTCGTCATGCTGTTGAAGGTCGCCCTGCGACCGCGCTAACCGCTCCCAGTGCCAAGGCAAGATGATCGTTGGGGGAGACAACGATCCCTTGCTTCTTGCTCCGCGTGTCGTCATCAGCCGTCTCACCGCCATTGCAGATCATCGCTGTGAGAGACGACAGTCCCTTGCTGCTTGCTTCGTGCGTCGTCATCGGCCGTCTCACCGCCGCCGCAGATAATCGTGATGGGAGCTGTCGAGCAGCGATACCTTCCTGCTTGCTCTGTATGTCGTCATCAGCCGTCCAACAGCCGGTGATGCGGATCATCGCCGCGAGAGACGGTGATCCATTACTGCTTGCTTCATGCGTTGTCGTTGGCTGTCTCACCAGTGCCGCCTATCATCTCCACCGGAGCCGATGATCCCTTGCTGCTTGCTCCGCACGTTGTTGGCCGCCGTCTCGCCGCTGCCACGACTTCCCTGGTCTCGCCGCATGTACGCGATGTCAGGGTCATGTAAGTCGCCCACTGCCTGACCGAGCTGGCCTCCGATGTTGTGCAAGGTAGTCCCTTTATTAACCATGCAAGTAGCACTTTGCTCCTTTCAGATCTTATACTCAAGGAGTATATGATACAGAAACTACACACAAATTTTGCTACCTGTGTTTTACATCTTGCAGATTATGCTCATTCTTCTTTCAACCGGTTCTGCGATGCTCCGAAGAGGGTGATTCTTCACCAATCCTAAAGAATACGACAGTTCATGTACGATGATACAATTGGATAATTTTGCACACTTCACTTTAACGATGGGTGCACACCTACTATTCATGTATCATGATGATGCAGAGGTCGGATTACCTTTTGTTTAAAAAAACATCTATGGTCCGTGCAAATGTATGTGAGAAATCATATCGTACATGTTGAATTGATAAAATTCTAATCTCCAACAAAAAATTCTTGCCCGGACCATATCCACATCCCCCTTCATAATCATCACCCTTTTGTAAATGAGAAACATTCTCATACTTCTAGGTGTTTTGAGTCATACAAAAGTACATATATATCATCCGTACTTTTTTCGCAAACCTCTATTGTGATGCATATGTTGGCCTCTTGACCTTATGTTAATGTAGATCGTCGGTATTGTAGAATGTGCAAGTCACATGTAGAGATTTGGCACATAAGTTTGGATCCTGGCCTTCCTCAAAATATTTATGAAAAAATCCTCAGGAACACGCGGGGCATTATCTAATTTCATATAAGCTCAAGGATACAAGTGTTTGGGTGTACAAAAGAGGTGGTCAGGGCACTAGCTAGAGTGCCTAAACACCTTTCTATCTTCTCTCTGTACCTTCTCTCCTCTACCAGTGCTCCTATGAGGGAGTGGGGTTGCTAGAGTATGCGAAAGTTCTCCTCTATTCAACCACGGCCCTCCCCTTATATAGATCCGGGGGTACCACACTTGGTCATGTTAATAAATATAGTACATTGTACAAAGGAGGATATTCGTCGCGCTTCGTCCACTTGCCTCTGTCGATCAGTCAGGAGATAACCTGACACTGCGCCGGACGTGACGCGCCGCACTGCCCTCATGTCTTTATTTATGGTCATCGTCCCTTCTTGCCTCGTGCCTCCCAGGCCGTCATGATGATGGCCCTAAGCGTAGCCCTGTACTGGGCTAAGCTAGTAGCCTTGTCAGGTTTTCAAGGCTTGGTCGGTGGAGTGTGCAGCAAGGCCAGCTTCGCTGGCCGACGTGTGTCCTACCAGCTCAAGGAGGCAGCCCCCGTGTGCGTCATGGAGGACTGGTAGAAAAAGAGGCTTCCATAAGCCCCCATTAGTCCCCAAAACAATCGAACCGCGACCAAAGGGGTCTTTAGTCGCGGTTCGGGAGAAGACCCGCGACCAACTATCTGGGCCCAGCGCGCTCGGTCGACAGCTGGCGGACGGGAGGGGCTTTAGTCCCGGTTGGCCTGGCCAACCGGGACTAAAGGTCCCCGAAGGCCTTTAGTCACGGTTGGCCAGGCCAACCGGGACTAAAGGCCCATCCAGCTGGCGGACGGGAGGGGCTTTAGTCCCGGTTGGCCTGGCCAACCGCGACTAAAGGCCCATCCCTATATATAGGACTCAGCTCACTTCACTTCACTCAGCTCACTTCACAATTTTCAGAAGGTGGTGGTGGGTTTGCTTTTGGTTTCTCCTATGCACACAAGGTGTTTGATGAAATGCCCGAGAGCCTAAAACAAACATGATATGAAGTGTCCGAGCCACACTTGAGCTTTCTCATTTATTTTTCCTCCGCGATCGCGGTTAGCAACTTGAACCTTTCATGTGTCATTGATAAAATACGCATGTGTGTAGTTCATTGTTTAATTTGTATTATTTCTAGCTAGTTAGTTTAACAAATGCATCATGGTTAATTATATACTTTATATAATAATAATGCAGATGAATCGGCAATGGATGTACGGTCCCCGACTCTCCGGCGAGTTCACTACGGGTTTGAAAGATTTCCTCGTAGTGGCAAATGCGAACAAGCAGCAAGGTTTTATTATCTGTCCATGTGCTGTCTGTAAGAATCAGAAGGGTTACTCCTCCTCAAGAGACGTTCACATGCACCTGCTTCGGCATGGTTTCATGCCAAGCTATAATTGTTGGACCAAGCATGGAGAAAGAGGGGTTAGAATGGAAGAAGATGAAGAAGGGGATGATATCGATGACAACTATCATGATCATTTCGGTGATACTTTCATGGAGGATGATGCTGAAGGTGGGGAAGGGTTAGGTGAAGGTGAAGAAGAGGCACATGATGAGCCCGCTGATGATCTTGGTCGGACCATTGCTGATGCACGGAGACGCTGCGAAACTGACAAGGAGAGGGAGAATTTGGATCGCATGTTAGAGGATCACAAAAAGTCATTGTATCCAGGATGCGATAATAGTCTGAAAAAGCTGGGCTGCACACTGGATTTGCTAAAATGGAAGGCACAGGAAGGTGTAGGTGACTCATCATTTGAAAATTTGCTGAAAATGTTGAAGAATATGTTCCCGAAGAATAACGAGTTGCCCGCCAGTACGTACGAAGCAAAGAAGGTTGTCTGCCCTCTAGGTTTAGAGGTTCTGAAGATACATGCATGCATTAATGACTGCATCCTCTACCGCGGTGAATACGAGAATTTGAATGAATGCCCTGTATGCACTGCATTGCGTTATAAGATCAGAGGCGATGACCCTGGTGACGATGTTGAGGGCGAGAAACCCAGGAAGAGGGTTCCCGCCAAGGTGATGTGGTATGCTCCTATAATACCACGGTTGAAACGTCTGTTCATGAACAAAAAGCATGCCAAGTCGTTGCGATGGCACAAAGAGGACCGTAAGTCCGACGGGGAGTTGAGACACACCGCTGATGGAACGCAATGGAGAAAGATCGATAGAGTTTTCAAAGATTTTGCAGCTGACGCAAGGAACATAAGATTTGGTCTAAATACTGATGGCATTAATCCTTTTGGCGAGTAGAGCTCCAGCCATAGCACCTGGCCCGTGACTCTATGCATCTACAACCTTCCTCCTTGGTTGTGCATGAAGCGGAAGTTCATTATGATGCCAATTCTCATCCAAGGCCCTAAGCAACCCCGCAACGACATTGATGTGTACCTAAGGCCATTAGTTGAAGAACTTTTACAGTTGTGGGCCAGACCTGGTGTACGTGTCTGGGATGAGCACAAAGGAGAGGAATTTGACCTACGAGCGTTGCTTTTTGTAACCATCAACGATTGGCCTGCTCTCAGTAACCTTTCGGGACAGACAAATAAGGGATACAATGCATGCACGCACTGCTTACATGAGACTGAAAGTGTACGTTTGGTTAATTGTAAGAAGAACGTGTACCTGGGTCATCGTCGATTTCTTCCCCGAAATCATAACGTAAGAAAGAAAGGCAAGCATTTCAACGGGAAGGCAGATCACCGGCCGAAGCCTGCGGAACGTACTGGTGCTGAGATATTTGATATGGTCAAGGATTTGAAAGTCATCTTTGGAAAGGGTCCTGGCGGACAATCAGTTCCGCGGGGAGTTGACGGGCACGCACCCATGTGGAAGAAGAAATCTATATTTTGGGAGCTAGAATATTGAAAAGTCCTAGATGTCCGCTCTGCAATGGACGTGATGCATGTTACGAAGAATATTTGCGTGAACCTGCTAAGCTTCTTGGGCGTGTATGGGAAGACAAATGATACAAAGGAAGCACGGCAGGACCAGCAACTTTTGAAAGACCCAGATGACCGGCATCCGGAATGGTTTCAAGGTCGTGCCAGCTACGCTCTTACCAAAGAAGAGAAGGTCATTTTTTTTGAATGCCTGAGCAGTATGAAGGTCCCGTCTGGCTTCTCGTCGAATATAAAGGGAATAATAAACATGTTGGAGAAAAAGTTCCAAAACCTGAAGTTTCACGACTGCCACGTGATTATGACGCAATTGCTTCCGATTGCTTTGAGGGGGCTCCTACCGGAAAATGTTCGAGTAGCCATTGTGAAGCTATGTGCATTCCTCAATGCAATCTCTCAGAAGGTAATCAATCCAGAAGATCTACCACGGTTACAGAACGATGTGGTCCAATGCCTTGTCAGTTTCGAGTTGGTGTTCCCACCATCCTTCTTCGATATTATGACGCACCTCCTGGTCCACCTAGTCGAAGAGATTTCCATTCTCGGTCCTGTATTTCTACACAATATGTTCCCCTTTGAGAGGTTCATGGGAGTATTAAAGAAATATGTTCGTAACCGTGCTAGTCCAGAAGGAAGCATCGTCAAGGGCTATGGAAATGAGGAGGTAATTGAGTTCTGTATTGACTATGTTCCTGACCTTAAGCCGATTGGTATTCCTCAATCGCGGCATGAGGGGAGACTAAGTGGAAAAGGCAAGATCGGAAGGGAATCCACGATATGTATGGACGGTCATTCTATGACTGAAGCACACCACACAGTTCTGCAAAATTCCAGCTTGTTGGCTCCGTACTTCGAGCAACACAAGAATATTTTACGCTCGGACAACCCGGGGAAGCCTGAATCCTGGATTAGAAAGGCCCACATGGAGACTTTCGGCAGTTGGTTGCGAAAACATTTAATGAATGACAATGATGTTGGAGATCAGCTGTACATGTTGGCCAAGAAACCATCTTCGACTATAACGACTTTCCAAGGGTACGAGATAAATGGGAATACATTTTACACCATCGCCCAAGATAAAAAGAGCACCAACCAAAACAGTGGTGTCCGCTTTGATGCAGCAACCGAGAATGGGCAAAAGGTCACATATTATGGTTACATAGAGGAGATATGGGAACTTGACTATGGACCCTCCTTTAAGGTCCCTTTGTTCCGGTGCAAATGGTTCAAGCTAACAGGAGGTGGGGTAAAGGTGGACGAGCAATACGGAATGACAATGGTGGATTTCAACAATCTTGGTTACCTTGACGAACCATTCGTCCTTGCCAAAGATGTCGCTCAGGTTTTTTATTTGAAGGACATGAGTAGCAAACCGAGGAAACGGAAAGATAAGAAAACGATCAGTACATCATGCGATGATCCAGAGCGCCACATTGTTCTTTCAGGGAAAAGAAACATCGTGGGAGTGGAGGACAAGACAGACATGTCAGAAGATTATAATATGTTTGGTGAAATTCCGCCCTTCAAAGTGAACACTGACCCAAGCATTAAGTTAAATGATGAGGATGCTCCATGGATACGGCACAATCGTAAGCAAGAAGGGACACAAGGGAAGAATTGATGTGAAATAATTTATTGTACCAAACTTTGTATTTGGTCGATGAACTGAATGATGTATCAAACCTTTTGTCAAACCTTCAAGGGGTTTTAAAATGAATTAGTTTTATTTTTTTGATTTTTTTGATATATAATTGTATTTTTAAGATTTTAAAATGAATTAGTTTTATTTTTCTGATTTTAAAAGGAAAAAGGAAGAAGAAGAAAGAAGGAAAAAGGAAGAAAAAAACAGAAGAAAAAAACAGAAGAAAAAAGGAAAAACAGAAGAAAAAAACAAACAGAAGAAAAACATAAGAAAAAACAGAAGAAAAAACAGAAGAAAAAAGGAAAAAGGAAGAAAAAAAGAAGAAAAACAAAACAAAATAAATAAAGCAAAAAAGAAAACAAAAAACATGCCACCTACTGGGCCACCACGGCCTGAATACGACTAGAAACCCATTAAAGGGCCAGGATTCAGGCCCGCAGAAGGCCCAGCAGGCCCACAGGTACCCTTTAGTCGCGGTTGTTGTCCCCAACCGCGACTAAAGGGTCTTTCTGCGCGGGAACTTAAGCGGCACCAAAACCCTTTAGTCCCGGTTGGGGAGGCGTACCGCGACTAAAGAGTACCCTTTAGTCCCGGTTGGGGAGGCGGACCGCGACTAAAGGGTACCTTTAGTCGCGGTCCGCCTCCCCAACCGTGACTAAAGGTGCGTCTATAAATACTGCACTTAGCAGTTTTGCCACTTCCCATTCTCCTCTCTCTCGACGCCGAAGCGCTGCCCCGACGCCGATCGACGCCGAAGCCCTGCCCCGACGCCGACACCGAAGCCCTGCCCCGACGCCGACGCCGACGCCGAAGCCCTGCGCGCCGCCGCCCCCGTCCCTAGTGAGCGCCGCCTCCGCCCATGCCCTGCCCTTGCCCGCCGCCCGTGCCTTGCGCCCTTGCCCGCTGCCTGCCGCTCGCCGCCCGCCGCCCGACGCCCTGCCGCCCGCCGCCCGCTGGCCCTGCCTGCCGTCCTCCGCGCGCCGGCAGAAGAAGAAGAAGGAAGAAGAAAAAGGAAGAAGAAGAAGAAAGAAAAAGGAAAAAGGAAGAAGAAGAAAGAAGGAAGAAGAAAACAAAAGAAAAACAGAAGAAAAACAAGAAAAAGGAAGAAAAAAGGAAAAATGAAGAAAAAAAAGAAAAAGGAAGAAAACAACAGAAGAAAAAAAGAAAGAAGAAAAAAAAGGAAGAAGAAAAAAAGAAAGAAGAAAGAAAGAAGAAAGAAAAAGGAAGAAGAAAAAACAAGAAAGAAAAAGGAAGAAGAAGAAAGAAAGAAGAAAGAGGAAGAAGAAAGGAAGAAGAAGAAAAAAAGAATTTTTACTTAAAGAATCTTATTTTTTAATTCCTCCTCCTCTATGTCCCCTTAATCTTATTTTTTAATTCCTTTATACTTAAAGAATTTTTACTACATGCAGGAGTGACATATGGCGGACGATAGAACCGAGCCGCTTAGGGATCCGGAGGCTGAACGTTATTTAATGGGCATCATCAACAACGAGATTCCTTATGTGCCGGGCTCAGAATATGAGCAACAAGAGGATGTAGTCTCTTCTTATCTGAACCTTGACGGTGGAACAGAGATTGTCGATGATCAAGAAGGTGAAGGAACGGACATTGTCGACGGAGGTCAACCGTCAACAACTGACGATCTCGAATTGCAAGTAGCAACCACCTCCGGCGAGGTATATATATACATTGAGCCTCTCGTGATACAAACTTGTGAATACATATGTATTAACGCGCGCGACTCTTTTTCTTTTTTTAGCCCTCCGGATCGAGTACGACAAAGCGTGGCAAATCCAAGGCGATGAAAACAGGAGAAACATATGCCATTGAGTTTGTCAGTGAAACCGGCAAGCCCCTACAACACACCTCAAAGTTTATCAACCAATGCGGAGTCGTTGTTAGAGAGAACGTCCCGATCACCGTCCAGGAATGGAAGGAGCCAAAGAAGGCACGTCTTGGTTTCAGTTTTGTCGACAAGAGAACGAAAAAGGATTGCTGGAGAAAGCTTATGGAACATTTCATTCTACCTCCGGAATACAACAAAGTCGATGAATTCGGTAACGAGGTTCCGGGTGGACGTCAGAGAAGGAGGCTAGTTAAAGAGTTCGCTCTTCAGAATATGGGCGAAGCATTCCGGAACTTCAAGAAAAATTTAACCCGTGACTATGTCAACAAGGGCAAGACTCCGGATTTCAATGGACAACATGAGAAACTGAAAGATGATTGGCCAGAATTTGTGAGGCAAAAGCAATCGGAGCATTTCAAGGAAATATCAAAAAAAAATAAGGATAATGCGAGTAAGAAAAAGTTCCATCATATTATGGGGCCAGGAGGATACCGCCTTTCGGAGCCTAGGTGGCAGAAGATGGAGGAGGACCTGAGGGTGCGAGGAATCCCTCTAGGTACAGAGGGATGGGACCCAAGGGCCAAAAGCTGGTGGTACGGGCATGGGGGATCGCTAGACCCGGAGGCAGGGGTGTGTGTTCACCAGCAGAGACAGTTTGCTCCCACCCAAGCCCTTATTGACGCAATGACCCAAGCTCAAGAGGGCTTGATCAAGTTCAACAGAGAGAAAGACGCACTGACAATAGCCCTCGGGAATGATGAACACGGAGGACGTGTACGAGGCAAAGGCAAAGTTCTGTGGAAAGTAGGGTTTTCCCAAGACAATGACCCGTACTGTTACAGAAGCCGTAAGAGAAAGACGGACTGGGATGCAGATCTTATGACGAAGTTAGCATCGGAACTCCATGAGTTGAAGCAGACCGTGCATGAACTAGTGAAAGAAAAATCGGCTACAGGGCCGCATGAAGATCATGAAGCGGATCGCGGAAGCCAGCAGCGGAGAAGCAGCGTGGCTTCCACGGATGCCCCGCCTGGTGCTAGTGCACCGATGATCGAGATTCATGCACCGGAGCCTCACTACCCCGTGGATGATGTAAAGGAGATGAAAGAATGTGATCTGCATTATCCCGTGGGGAACGTTTCCACGAAGGTAGCTAGCGGCAGTGCTTTACCCTGTACACCTGGAGCACTCCACCACAACAACCCCATTGCATATGGCTATGCTCGTGTCACGGTGGAAGACATAGTCCAAGGGTTTGAGGACCTGGAGATTGACAAACCTACACCCGAAGGGGAGAGAAGACTTGGAGATGTCAAGCGCCAGTTCATTCTATGGAAAAAGAGGTACATAGTGTTTCCAGGCGAGGCGCCAAGGCTAGCAAGTCCACCCCCCTCCGATGGTGGTGGTGGTGGTGGCGGTGGTGGCGGTGGTGGTGGTCGTGGTGGTTCACCTACACCTCCTTCACGCCATTCGACGTCGTCCCCCGATCCACAACCTCCGGCGGGTACGACGCCCCCCAATCCTCCTCCGGCGGGTACGACGCCCCCCAATCCACCTCCGGCGAAGAAGCAGAAGCAGGCGGACAGCAAGGAAACCCGCTCCTGGACTATTAACCCGGACCCTTATGTACCTAAGACCACAAGGGTACCGGAGCCATCACTGAAGCCTCTCCTCCCAAGGCCTGGGGAACTTAGTGAAGCTGAAATCAAATTGGCCGCGTCTGCTGATTATGAGAAATGGAAGGCGGATATGAAGGCGAAAAAAGAGCCTGAGCCCAAGCAAGTATTCACTGAGAAGCAAAAGAAGTGGGCTAAGGATTTTTTGACGACACCGTCCCAAGCCGAGCTGAATATGCCTGACGACTATGGACATGAACTTCGTAGGCAAGCAAAAATATTGAAGGAGGAGAAAGAAGAAAGTAAAAAAAGCGGGAAACAAGTTGACCAGCTCGGGATGCAGAAGAAACAATCGATCCCCCCGCTCATAGTGAAAGCCGGTCCGGAAGAGGACCCCGAGATCATAGCAGCTGCGGCAGCACTTGGATTGACTGTAGCGGGTGCCATGAAACAAGCGTCCGAGATGGGTTTGACTCTTCGTGCCTTCTTAGACCTTGAGGATGCGCCAGTATGTGAGATAGCATTACAATATGTGCGGAATGGGCCTCTCGTCGAGCCTGCGCAGAAAAAGAGTCTACCACCACAAATGCGAAATCTGCTATGTTGGTACAAGCAAATCATAACATGGGACGACAAAGAATATGTTTATGCGGATGTTACAGATGAGCATCACACCAAACGGTACTCTGTAGAAGTTCATATGAGTGAATTGTTCCAGCTGTTCAATCTGCGCGACCTCGACAAATCTATGCTGAGTTGCTACGTTCTGTAAGTGATTTATTTCTACCTCATCTCGTTCTTCATTGCCTGCACTATATATATATATATATATATATATATATATTGTCCTAACTATATTGTTGCGTACGCTATTATGCAGATTGAAGATTTGGGAATGCAAAATAAGAAACATCCATGATGTTGGGTTCATTGACCCACATATCGTTAATGGACATGTGTTACAACATCACCCCGAAGACGTGGAGAAAGACCTGTACAAGTTTCTTAGAAAGCATCAACTCAAAAGTCATATTCTATTTCCTTACCATTTTGGGTGAGTGTTTCTCTCTTGTGCCCATTCTCTTTTGTTTACTCCATGCATGGTATGTCTAATCGATGAGTTATGCATGACTGTGCATGTAACGTGTCCGCAGGTTCCACTGGATTCTGCTAAATATTGAACTTCACACCTCCAGAGTTCTAATCATGGACTCTATGGATTCGGATCCAAAGCGTTGGGCCGACATGAGAAAAATGCTGCAAAAGTAATTATTTTCAATCATTTGAGCTCTATATCGATCGGTCTCTTTCATTCATTTCCTAATATCAAGTAACTAATAACTCCCTTATTCATTTAATTTTCTTTGCCCTGTAGGGTTTGGAGACGGTTCTCAGAATAAATTGTCAGTGAATTCAAACATGAACTAGATTTCAGAAGGTTAGTTAATGTGGATAAGCAGCCACCAGGGACCAATCTATGTGGATACTATGTTTGTGAGAACATCCGGAGACACACCACTGAGCGAAAGGCATCAGATAGCGTGCGGAACGCGACGGATAACTTGCGGAGGAGGCTTAGTCCAGAAGCTCGCTTCCGACCAATTCAAGAAGAATTAGCAGGATTTTTCATGAGGGAAGTCATCAATCCTAAAGGAGAACACTATACCGAGGACGAAGAAATTTATATGCATACCCGAGATTGAAACTTGTTCGAAGTTGTATATGGTCATCCATCCTAATTGTGTATGGAAACTTGTTCGAAGTTGTATATGGTCACCCGAGATTGAATATATATTATATATTCCTCTTGAATTCTTCTTGTTTGAAATTTCATATGCATGTATATAGTAGCGTAGAATATGTGTACTGAAACTTCATCAAAAATAAAATAAAACACAAAATAAAATATAAAACAAATAAAACACTACAAATTAAAAAGAAACCAGGTTTAGGGGGGCTGAAACCCTAAACCTGCGGAGGAGGCCTTTAGTCCCGGTTGGCCACGAGAACCGGGACTAAAGGTCCTCCGCCCCAACGGACCATGGGCGCCCACGTGGACGGGCCTTTAGTCCCGGTCAGCCACAAGAACCGGGACTAAAGCCTTTAGTCGCGGTCCGTAAGAGGCGCGACTAAAGGGGGGGGGGGTCTTTAGTCGCACATATTTAGTCCCGGTTGCACAGCCGGGACTAATGGCTGTTACGAACCGGGACTAAAGGGCTTTTTTCTACCAGGCTAACTGAGGCGTCGCTGGGGAAGTGCTAACCACGCTGAACGGCCATATAGTCTCTTTACCAGCCCAACACTAGCCCAGTTAACCACAGATCTTCAAAACGGCTACCGGAATAGCAGCTCATTAGGACATCCGGGCCGTGTTGCAATTAAGTTGTACGGGACGTGTGATGTAGGCTCATCCAACGGCCAAAAATGACAAGATTGTGAATTGGACGGCCAGCAACGCACAAGGCGTGAGAGGGCTCAGAAGTGGTTCAGTTATAATGTCCTTAATATCCAATATGCATGTGTCTCTATGAGTCCGCTGCTTTATGTAGAGTGAATAAACTGATTATGTAATAAGTCATGGTTTCGAGATCCAATATTATTGTGAATGATCATAATTTTTTTGCACAATTATTTATTGTGAGACGATATTGCAACGGTTCATCCTAACTATAAGAACAAGAAATTCCACACGATATACTATGTCGGAGTCTCGCGGGTAATTAGAAATAACCTTGATCTACATAGCATCAGATCTAGGGCTGTTCGATAGTTTATATATCATAGGGCTTACTGGAAAATAGAAGAACAAAATAACTCAATCCTAATGTGGTAATATTCTTTATGATATCTGACATTAACGGCCACTAAAATAAGAAAGGAGGGTAACCCACTGACTGAGGCACTTTAATAGGATGCGGAGCACGAAAGGTAGGTCCAAAGTCCAAAAGTTATGGATTTCCGTGGTTGTTGTCTTTTCCCCTTCACAATCAGAGTTTAAATTGGATAGCCACACACACGTACCGGAAATAAATGCATCAAGTCCCGAAGGAAGAACACAACACCGAGCAACACCAGGAACAGCGGCGATCACCCATGCCGCCACCGAGCTCTCCACGTTTTTCGTCATGCTATTGAAGGTCGCCCTGCGACCGCGCTAACCGCTCCCAGTGCCAAGGCAAGATGATCGTTGGGGGAGACAACGATCCCTTGCTTCTTGCTCCGCGCGTCGTCATCAGCCGTCTCACCGCCATTGCAGATCATCGCTGTGAGAGACGACAGTCCCTTGCTGCTTGCTTCGTGCGTCGTCATCGGCCGTCTCACCGCCGCCGCAGATAATCGTGATGGGAGCTGTCGAGCAGCGATACCTTCCTGCTTGCTCTGTATGTCGTCATCAGCCGTCCCACAGCCGGTGATGCGGATCATCGCCGCGAGAGACGGTGATCCATTACTGCTTGCTTCATGCGTTGTCGTTGGCTGTCTCACCAGTGCCGCTATCATCTCCACCGGAGCCGATGATCCCTTGCTGCTTGCTCCGCACGTTGTTGGCCGCCGTCTCGCCGCTGCCACGACTTCCCTGGTCTCGCCGCATGTACGCGATGTCAGGGTCATGTACGTCGCCCACTGCCTGACCGAGCTGGCCTCCGATGTTGTGCAAGGTAGTCCCTTTATTAACCATGCAAGTAGCACTTTGCTCCTTTCAGATCTTATACTCAAGGAGTATATGATACAGAAACTACACACAAATTTTGCTACCTGTGTTTTACATCTTGCAGATTATGCTCATTCTTCTTTCAACCGGTTCTGCGATGCTCCGAAGAGGGTGATTCTTCACCAATCCTAAAGAATACGACAGTTCATGTACGATGATACAATTGGATAATTTTGCACACTTCACTTTAACGATGGGTGCACACCTACTATTCATGTATCATGATGATGCAGAGGTCGGATTACCTTTTGTTTAAAAAAACATCTATGGTCCGTGCAAATGTATGTGAGAAATCATATCGTACATGTTGAATTGATAAAATTCTAATCTCCAACAAAAAATTCTTGCCCGGACCATATCCACATCCCCCTTCATAATCATCACCCTTTTGTAAATGAGAAACATTCTCATACTTCTAGGTGTTTTGAGTCATACAAAAGTACATATATATCATCCGTACTTTTTCCGCAAACCTCTATTGTGATGCATATGTTGGCCTCTTGACCTTATGTTAATGTAGATCGTCGGTATTGTAGAATGTGCAAGTCACATGTAGAGATTTGGCACATAAGTTTGGATCCTGGCCTTCCTCAAAATATTTATGAAAAAATCCTCAGGAACACGCGGGGCATTATCTAATTTCATATAAGCTCAAGGATACAAGTGTTTGGGTGTACAAAAGAGGTGGTCAGGGCACTAGCTAGAGTGCCTAAACACCTTTCTATCTTCTCTCTGTACCTTCTCTCCTCTACCAGTGCTCCTATGAGGGAGTGGGGTTGCTAGAGTATGCGAAAGTTCTCCTCTATTCAACCACGGCCCTCCCCTTATATAGATCCGGGGGTACCACACTTGGTCATGTTAATAAATATAGTACATTGTACAAAGGAGGATATTCGTCGCGCTTCGTCCACTTGCCTCTGTCGATCAGTCAGGAGATAACCTGACACTGCGCCGGACGTGACGCGCCGCACCGCCCTCATGTCTTTATTTATGGTCATCGTCCCTTCTTGCCTCGTGCCTCCCAGGCCGTCATGATGATGGCCCTAAGCGTAGCCCTGTACTGGGCTAAGCTAGTAGCCTTGTCAGGTTTTCAAGGCTTGGTCGGTGGAGTGTGTAGCAAGGCCAGCTTCGCTGGCCGACGTGTGTCCTACCAGCTCAAGGAGGCAGCCCCCGTGTGCGTCATGGATGACGTTAGGGCCCTCCTCGGGGATCTCCTATAATTTTTTACATCTTTGGGTTCATATTTTTACCATGACATCGTGACTTTCTTTTAACCAAACCACAAAATGTATTTACTGTCGAGCAGAACATACCCTATATTTTAATACTCCATCGCATGTGGAACTATAGAAACTCTGTAATGTGATCTGATGTTAAACATATATGGTGGCAGATTTACTTGACACTCAAGAAGTGGATGATATTGTTCAGGGAGAACCCGTTGGAAACCCTGAAATAGGTCTCACAGCAGATCACAATGGTTCTCACCTCTCCCTTCCTACTAACAGTGGGGTGGTCGATGGCCTAGTCACTGATGGTGTCTTGAACTATGATGCTCTCACCAAGATGTCTCTGGGATTTGTAGAGTGGGGTACAGGGAGTCTATGCTCGAGGCTTTATATGTCTCCTCCAAGAAGACCTGGCCTAAACAACAATTGCTTGTCGGCGCCTAGCCCTGTCACTCCACTAGAACTGCCGTTATCACTGATCTAGCCGATTAAAAAGATCAGAAACAGAGGATATATTAGTCCGATGGAGGCGGATCCAGCGCTGGGCGGTGACCAGATGTTGTTGGGTGCTAGAAGTTTGAGTATTTTGGCTCTAGCCTTCTTGTGTTTGTCTTTTGGCATTGGATCAACTATAGGGAGAAGTAATAAATTGTACTGCATGGAAGGTGAGGCTTTGTTGAGGCTGTAGTAGTAAATGGAAAAACAGAAGGATGAGAAGACCAAACATGATATAAAGACTGCTATTATGAGCGGATACTTACTGTGACAAATTTCAACGTAGCCCCATATATATCTCGCCTCTATCAGCAGCAACGGCAACACCTTGAAGAATGAAGCATAGGAGGAGAACATAGGCTTGAAACAACTGAATCAATGTAGATAACTGAATTTACTTGTGCTACGAATTCTTGAGAATCACTATGGCTGTCGATTTCTGAGAATCAGTTGTGGCTCTGTATTCCCGAGAATCAGAATCTGGCTATTTGTTTACCTTGTTGTTGGTCAGCTGTAGGAGATGTGGGTTTTGTGACATGTTAGTAACGCCCCTAAGTGTTGACTATGATATTTATATGCAGATTAAAGCACAAGTTGTCTATATTGAGTAGATAAAGTGAGCGTTAGCGGAAAAAACAAGTAGCACTGCCTGTGTACCAAAATATAAGACGATTGTGGTATGGAGGGAGTATTCATTACAGCATGGGAAGGCTATATGTTCTATTCACGGTCTATTCTCCTCTCTGCTTCTACGGGGATGAGGAGGGTCTTTTTAGACTCCCGGGAGGGCAAATGCCCCCCCCCCCCCCCCCCCCCCGTTCCATTGCATTGAAACGAAACAGAGTACCTCATACAAGCACACTAAGAGAAACTCCACCATGCATGATCCTGGAGTAGTCCGTTGATCATTCTCGACCAGCCTTTGGGTGCCAGGCTTCCAGCCAAGATCGGTATCTCTGTGGTAAAGGCAATCCATGCCGGCACCCTCGAGCTGAGACTAGGTCATGTCGTGCTTAGGGATAGGCTGGATCTCACCATGTGATTTTGCAGAAAGTAAATCATTTAATCTGTTTGAGTCTCTCGATGATCAAAGCAAGTCCATTTTCCATGCAAAAAGCTCGATATTTCCAACCAATGCTTTGGATCCTTTCAGCTCTTATATCAGCAACTATTGCAAGATGTGTCGAGGCTGAGCGACGAAGCTGTTGTCCTCTCAACGGGTAAAAATCCGCAACATGTTATTTGCCTCGATCTCCAATTGCATGCCCTGATTTGATATGTCACTTGCAGAATGGCGGCAATAGTAAAAGGGCAACGCTAGGCATCAGACTACTGATGATTCCTATCTATCAGACTAGTGGTAAGCCACTGAATGTAAACTAAATGAGTGGTGGATGATGCATGGTTGCATGCAACCCACAAAACCTGGAAGGGTTCCAAATTTGAAACAAACCGCCGTATGTGGGGTTTGACCCATTGATTGCTTCCGGTAATCACTCACAATTGCTGATTATTGGAAGTAATTATGGATAGTAGATTTTAGGGAAATTCATAAATTATTTTAGCACAATGATTTCCTGTATATTTTGTTTCTGCTATTTGTCTGCGTTGCTTCCAACACAACTAAATTTTGCTTCTATCTAAAGCAGTGAGAATTTCATTTTTTTTCCAGTATATTCACAACTTTCTTTAACCATCATAGTCATGTTGCTTTCATATATTTATGATTTTTACTCTGGGTCCCTAGAATCACGTGCTTCCTTTCATTCCATATTTGTTTCCATTGTAAGATAAACATGCTTCCGGCACTACAAACCATGCTCCATGTTTGTTTCCATCGTACTAAGATAAAACGTGCTTCCAGGACTACAAACCATGCTTCATAGTTTTTGCTATTAAGCATTTGTGGTTATATTTCGAAGCACAATTTCATGATGGTCGAAACATGTCAAATGTGATATTGATGCATTTTATGTGTTTGTGAGCCAATGGAAACGCTTGTTGAAGCTTGAGCAAAAGTACTACTGGTGCATTGAACCTTGATTGTAAAAGAATGAATCAATCACATAGATACATGGCGACATATTATATACGTAAGTTGGAAACATGCCACATATGATGCCGAAGCAGGTGTTGCATTTGTGACAATGAAAACGACATCCACACTCTCAGGTGCATAGCATGATACATCGAGGAACCGGTGGTGTCGATGGCAGGAAGCATCAGAGAGATGGTGTAGAGGGATTGGAACGATGACGACAATTGCGACGACTACAATTAGGTGATGGTCGTTGCCGGCACTATGGAGAGTGACGACGTGTGGTAGATCGATATGCTGAGATGATTGATCTCAACGGCCGTGCCAAGGGATCGACCATCAAACTCTCGCTCATGATCATCGGCCCATGCGTACTTCCGTTCTTGTCGATCTTGGCGGATCAAGATCGCGGCGCCATTGAGAATCACCGTCTTGGCAGATCACGGCACACCGTCGTGAAAAATTAGCCGCCTCTCCCCATCGACAACGGGCTCGTCCCATCGACATCGACAAGGAGCTGCTGCCCGTCAACGTACTCGCCAACGAGATGCCCGTCGTCCTTGATTCCCAGCGGCGGCGGTGGCGATAGGCATTGGATTTCTGGATGGCGGCTGTGGTGGTTACCCTAGCTAGGTCGTGGTCATGATAATGTGGTGGTGATAGGTTTATATAGCCAGCTTGCAAGGCGTTGGATCTTTTTCCAAAATCCAACGGAGGGAGAGATGTCTGACACGAGGCGTGGGATCAGACTACTGTTACAAAGCGTTTCCCATAGTAAAAGAGCATATAGCAGCGGGACAAGTCACCACGACGAAAATGACGTGGATGAATCTCATTGATTTGATTGAGCGATGGCGTGGTAACTGAATAGTAATTAGTAACATAGAGTTTGTTTTGTTTGAGTCTAGAGTTTCCCCATCAAATGTTTGGCTAGCCAAAATATTGGTCAAGGTTTTGTGTGCCTATGAGTTTGCCAACTTTGACTAAAAATGAAGTAAAGTTGGGAATGAGCCATCGGCATGCCAAACAGTTGCAACCAACCAAATGAAAATCAAAGTTGTGGTCATAGCCAAAAATTTGCTAAGATACATATTGGGTACAAAGGATACCAAATACTTGTACATAAGGTTCTCGTTCCACCGTTTATTGCCCGTGAATAGAAGATCAGACACTTCACAAATGTTAGTTTCCTTTTGCCTTCCCAAAGGGTGCCTACAACTATTCCAACGTAACAAATCATCTTGCTAGATATCAACCTTTTCTTCATTGACGATTCTTCAGATGATTCCCTGTTTGAGCAACTTCCTTTCATTTAAAATACGCGCCATGTCAGGAACCATGACGAGGGGAACTAAAAGCAATCAGCAAATTAGTGTGCCTGAAATAGCAGGCTCTTAAAACTTCCACAGAGTGACTCAGGACAATTTAGGATCGCAAAGTTCTAGCATAGCTCAAGCTACACGGTACCCTCTATCCAGCCCGTTCAATGCCTTTAAGATTGGTGCTTGTGACAGACTTTTTTGGAAGCAATGCAAGGTGATTAGCTGTAGTAGCGGTAGGCTCTTTTTTATCCTGTGCGCATGCGAACAAAGGACAAAGAACTCGCTGCACATCTCTCTTCCCTGTCTCTCTCTCATGCATTAAAGTCTCCTGACATGCATGCACAACAGTCTCACTTTCTCCTCGTGTTTTCTCTTTTTTAATTTAACAGCATTCTTACATGAAAACACAAGCATTCTCATTCCGTCTTCACCTCTCTCCCTTAACTCTCAAGAAAGAAATTCATGTAGCCTGGCCGACATCTTGCACTCGCAGTAAGACAAATTGAAAACTAAGAAATATGAAAACCCAATGCCATCAGACAACGCACCGTGTAGCCATGCATATAAAAAATACATTCAAGAAAATTGTAGCACATGCAGATTCTTCTGGACAAGCAATGGTGCATGCGCGCTGACTAGTAGTATTGTGTGTTGGAAATATGAGCAATTTACTGAATGATTTTATTAACAGAAATACTAGATAAAGCATGACTAAAATAGCAAATATAAAGCAAGTCATGCAATCTGACAGAGAGAAGGTAAACATCGTCTGCATATATGATCTTGAGCTAAACACATCTAGAACAGGCAGTAGATGAAGTTGCTTATGCGTCATAGAACCTAACATACGTAGGGCAGAAACTAGAGCCAAGAACGGTAGCAGGACTTCTAACAGAAAGGGGAAGAACACGTACGGCACGGCAGCAGCGGAAGCGCTGGACTTGGGGTCGGTGTCCTCGCCTGCCATGTCGTCGAGGAGGTCGTGGACGTCGGGGAAGAAGTCGTCGTCGGGGAAGTAGTCGTCGGCGACCGGATCCTCCGTGATGAAGCAGCCAGTAGTCGCGCTGAGCGCTCCCCAAAAACCTTATCACCATTTTTCCGTACAGGACTCAAAAGGTGCGGTTCCGGAGGCCTACTGTCCCGACCTCCGGTGCACGCCGCAAGCCGGGATGAGGAAGAACGTAACAGCAGCGCAGTGCTCAGGAACTTGTGGAGAGAGGAGGAAGAGATTCTGGTGCGTCTCTCTGAGGGAAGCGACCTCCCTTTTATAGGCGCAAGAGAAGGAGGCGAGAGGGCAGTGACGGAAGGTAAAACGAAGAGACGAAGACGAAGCTAACAGCTAGCAGCCGAAGGGCTGCACCGTTCGCATTCAAACTCCACTATTGCAAAAAAAAAATCAGCTTCCGTGTGACCTTTCGTATACCCGTAGTGTGGCGTGGCGTGGAGTGGAGTGGCGTGGCGTGGCGTGGCGAGGCGAGCGGCGGAGGAGGAGCGCGCGTGGTTGTCCCTCTTGTTCTCATGCTCATACAAGTAGGGAAAGAACCTCCCTTATAAGGAGGTCCAACTCCCACTGAACTAGCAATGTGGGACTAAACTTTAGTAGTATCCCTTGCCTTGCACAAATGGGCTGAGTGGGCCTCTAGGATTTATTAGGAATTTCTGAAATAGTTATTGGGCTGCCCAAAATAAACTAAATTCTAGCAATCCCCCACCAGATCCCAGAGGCACACAGAAATTTGCCTTTGGTTCCAAAATACTGTTTTATATAATGGTACTGCAGTGGAGACTGTTAACTTGAACTTCCACCTAGAACTCTATGCTACACTAGTAAGCAACTTGAACAGTGGACTAGGCCTTGAACTGCAAGTTTTCTGCGAATCTAGCTTCACATAAAGCCTTGACCGATATGTGGCTACCGTGGGTCTTCCCCGCGGGTGGAGCTTATGCGTCATACTCCGAGACCTTTCATGAGTTTACTAGAGAGAATCCTACTCTCATAGATTGCGACGTTTAACAATCAGACTCATATAGGTGTGTTCTTCAAAAGATGTTCTGCAGGACAACATCTCTGCTCCAAAGAGCCACTTAGAACACATTAAGATATACATCAACCTGCCATGCAGATTAGGAGAGTATTGCATCTTCATGAAGTGGTATTTTAGCAGTAAGGGTACTCTCCTCCCAGTTGACCAACAACTTGTCTTCCACATCTAATTCACGGGATCTCCGATCACAAAGAATAGGTTACCACTGTGAACAACTCATATTGTGGGTCTCATACCCATCTCCCTCGATGCATTATCTATCACATTACGTGATAGACCCTTAGTAAAAGGATCTGCCAGATTTTTAGACGTTTGGATATAATCCAATGCAATAACTCCGGAGTTTTTCATTTTTCTGACTGACTTTAACCTTCTCTGAACGTGTCTTGATGACTTCATGTTATCCTTTGAGCTGCTCACTTTAGTGATCACAGTTTGATTGTCACAGTTCATAAGGATACCCGATACAGGTTTCTCAACTACCGGCAAGTCATTCAAGAGCCGACGAAGCCAATCTGCTTCGACCGTAGTTGTATCTAGTGCTGTGAGTTCTGCTTCCATTGTTGACCTTGTTAAGATGGTCTGCTTGCAAGACTTCCAAGAAACAGCGCCACCTCCATGAGTGAATACATAACCGCTCGTGGCCTTTATCTCATCAGCATCTGAGATCCAGTTTGAGTCACTATACCCTTCAAGCACCTTTGGGTGCCCAGTGTAGTGAATTCCATAATTCGCAGTGCCTTCCAAATAACGCAAAACTCTCTCTAGAGCTTTCCAATGCACATCTCCTGGTTTTGAGACAAACCGGCTCATCTTGCTAATAGCAAAAGAGATGTCAGGTCTTGTAGCACTGGCTAAGTACATAAGCGAGCCAATAATCTGAGAATACTTCAATTGATCTCTAGTAATTCTTCGATTCTTTCGAAGCAACACGCTAGCATCATATGGTGTTGGAGAGGGCTTGCAGTCACTATAGTCAAAGCGACTCAAGATCTTTTCCACATAGTGAGATTGAAGCAATGTAATCCTACCATCATCGTCTCTCAACAACTTGATGTTCAGAATGACATCAGCCACTCCTAAATCCTTCATCTCAAAACAGCGAGATAGGAAATCCTTGACTTCCTTAATAACATTCAGATTTGTTCTGAAAATCAGTATGTCATCAACATACAATCAAAGCATAACTCCCTCGCCCCCACCATGGCGATAGTACACACATTTGTCAGCTTCGTTCACAACAAAGCCTGCAGATGTTAAAGTTCTTTCGAACTTCTCATGCCACTGTTTGGGTGCTTGCTTGAGTCCATATAAAGACTTCAGCAACTTGCACACTTTCCCTTCCTGACCATCTATTACAAACCCATCTGGTTGTTCCATATAAATTTCCTCATCCAACTCTCCATTTAGGAAAGCAGTCTTAACATCCATTTGATGAACGAGAAGACCATGTGAGGCAGCTAGTGAAAGTAGAACTCGAATAGTGGTCAGTCGAGCCACAGGTGAGTAAGTATCAAAGAAGTCTTCACCTTCCTTTTGGGTATAACCCTTAGCCACGAGCCGAGCCTTGTACTTTTCGATAGTACCATCAGGCCTAAGCTTCTTCTTGAATACCCATTTGCATCCTATAGGTTTGCACCCATAAGGACAATCAGTTATCTCCCAAGTTTCATTCGCCAAGATGGAATCCATCTCGCTATGAACTGCTTCCTTCCAGTAGTCAGCATCTTCAGATGCATAGGCCTCTGAAATAGAACTGGGAGTGTCATCTATGAGATACACAAGAAAATCATCACCAAAGGACTTTGCAGTCCTCTGTCTCTTGCTCCTAATAGGAACTTCATTGTTCTCCTCCACGGGACTTTCAAAGTGTTCCATCGAAATGGCAGGTTCGGTAATTGTAACTGGTTCCTGATTCGATGAACTAGGCATCTCCTGATTAGATGAGGTAGCCATATCCTTCATGGGAAAGATATCTTCAAAGAAAGTCGCATCATTCGACTCCATGATCGTACCGACATGCATGTCAGGTACCTCAGGTTTTACAACCAAGAATGTATAGCCAATGCTATGAAAAGCATATCCCAGGAAAACACAATCCACAGTCTTTGGTCCAAGTTTCCGCTTCTTTGGAATTGGAACATTGACTTTCGCCAAACAACCCCATGTTCGCAGATAAGAGAGTTTTAACCTTTTCTTCTCCCATTCCTCGAATGTAGTTATTTCTTTGTTCTTTGTGGGGTCTCGGTTTAGGACATGACATGCTGTCAATATCGCCTCCTACCACCATGCCTTGGAGAGACCCGATGTGTCTAACATGGCGTTAACCAAATCAGTTAGAGTACGGTTCTTTCTTTCGGCCACCCCATTTGACTGAGGTGAGTAGGGAGGCGTCCTCTCATGGATTATACCATGTTCCACACAAAAAGCATCAAATTCATTCGAAAAATACTCTCCACCACGGTCGGACCTAAGCCTCTTGATTTTTACATCAAGTTGGTTTTCCACTTCAGCTTTATAGATCTTGAAAAAGTTCAAAGCCTCATCCTTAGATTTCAGAAGATACACACGGCAATATCTAGTGGAGTCGTCAATTAACGTCATGAAATATTTCTTTCCACCTTTTGTTAAAACACCATTCATTTCACATAGATCTGAATGTATAAGTTCTAGTGGTGCAAGATTTCTCGTCTCCGCAGTCACGTGAGACTTACGAGGTTGCTTAGATTGCAAACACACTTGACACTTAGATCCCTTGACAATGGTGAAACTAGGGATTAAGTTCAACTTTGCTAGTCGCGACATGCAACCAATGTTAACATGACAAAGACGTGAATGCCACACATTTGATTCACTATTGTTGCAAATATGGTTAACAACTTTATTGCAAACGTCTGATAAGGATAAACGAAACAGGCCTCCTGACTCATAGCCTTTACCAACAAAGGTTCCATACTTGGATATTACAAATTTATTAGACTCAAAGACAAGCTTCTAGCCATCTCTACACAGAAGAGATCCGCTAACAAGATTTTTATTGACGGAGGGGACATAATGCACGTTCTTCAGATGCACGATCTTCCTCGAAGTAAACTTCAGATCGACCATGCCAACACCACGAACAGAAGCACTTGAACCGTTGCCCATCAGCACGGTTGAAGTCCCTACGGTCTGATAAGACGAAAACATGGAAATATCACCGCATACATGCACATTAGCACCCATGTCAATCAACCAATCAGGAGAATGACATACTGAAAGAATAGTGGGAAATATACCATACCCAGCATCCTTCATGTCAATGTCTCCGATGACAACATTAGTGGTCTTGCCGCCTTTCCCAGGATGCCGCTTGTAACAGCAATTAGGACAACTAGGAGCCCAATGATCAGGATCTCCACACACATGACAAGCACCTTTCTTCTTGTCATTCTTCTTCCTGAAGTTCGTGTGTTGTACAGCCTTGTTCTTCCCATCAAACTTTGCTTTACCATCAAGCTTTCCCTTGTTCTTGAACTTGTGGGACTGAAATTTTTTCTTCTGTACCAAATTGGCACTAGATCCTCCCTCAATACCTCGAGCACGTGTGTCCTTTGCTCTCGCCTTTTCTTCCACATCAAGAGTACCAATGAGATCCGGGACGGAAAATTCCTGTCTCTTATGCTTCAGTAAGGTAGCAAAGTTCCTCCATGAAGGAGGAAGCTTAGTGATGATACCCCCGGCAACAAACTTGTCCGGTAGGATACAATTGAAGTGCTCAAGTTCTCTAGCAAATGACTATATCTCATGAGCCTGCTCAACCACGGAGCGCTCTTCAGTCATCCTGTAATCATAGAATTGCTCCATGATGTACAACTCAGTGCCGGCATCCGAGACCCCAAACTTGGCCTCGAGTGCGTCCCACATATCTTTTCCATTGTCAATTGACGCATAAGCATCAACTATGTTCTCACCAAGAACACTCAAGAGAGCAGCCTTAAACAAGGTATCCATTTTCTGAAAAGCTTGTGCCTGTTGGGCATCTTGCTCTCCTTCAGGTTTGCCAAGAGTGGCATCATACCAACTCATGGTTTGAAACCATAAGACTGCTCTCACGCGCCACCTCTTATAGTGGATACCCTCAAACATAGGAGGTCTCATGGAAGCAGCAAAACCATTTGAGGTAAATTGCCTATAATAAGGTTTTTGGATTGTTGGAAATATGATCAATTTACCGAATGATTTTATTAACAGAAATACTAGATAAAGCATGACTAAAATAGCAAATATAAAGCAAGTCATGCAATCTGACAGAGAGAAGGTAAACATCGTCTGCATATATGATCTTGAGCTAAACACATCTAGAACAGGCAGTAGATGAAGTTGCTTATGCGTCATAGAACCTAACATATGTAGGGCAGAAACTAGAGCCAAGAACGGTAGCAGGACTTCAAACAGAAAGGGGAAGAACACGTACGGCACAGCAGCAGCGGAAGCGCTGGACTTGGGGTCGGTGTCCTCGCCTGCCATGTCGTCGAGGAGGTCGTGGACGTCGGGGAAGAAGTCGTCGTCGAGGAGTAGTCGTCGGCGACCGGATCGTCCGTGATGAAGCAGCTAGTAGTCGCGCTGAGCGCTCCCTAAAAACCTTATCACCCTTCTACCATACAGGACTCAAAAGGTGCCGTTCTGGAGGCCTACTGTCCCGACCTGCGATGCACGCCGCAAGCCGGGATGAGGAAGAACGTAACAGCAGCGCAGTGCTCAGGAACTTGTGGAGAGAGGAGGAAGAGATTCTGGTGCGTCTCTCTGAGAGGAGGGACCTCCCTTTTATAGGCGCAAGAGAAGGAGGCGAGAGGGAAGCGACGGAAGGTGAAACGAAGATGAAGCGAACAGCCAGCAGCCGAAGGGCTGCACCGTTCGCATTCAAATTCCACTATCGCAAAAACTTTTCAGCTTCCGTGTGAACTTTCGTATACCCGTAGTGCGTGGAAAAAATTTAGACATCGGCTCGGCTCATTCCCGCAACCCGCAACCCGCAACCCGCGGCGTGGCATGGCAAGGCGGGCGGCGGAGGAGGAGCGCGCGTGGATGTCCCTCTTGTTCTCATGCTCATACAAGTAGGGAAAGAACCTCCCTTATAAGGAGGTCCAACTCCCACTGAACTAGCAATGTGGGACTAAACTTTAGTAGTATCCCTTGCCTTGCACAAATGGGCTGAGTGGGCCTCTAGGATTTATTAGGAATTTATGAAATAGTTATTGAGCTGCCCAAAATAGACTAAATTCCAGCATTGTGCGCCATGCGGACTAACTCCTAGGAACCTAGGACCTATACCCTTGTAGGACCTTGAGAAGAGGTGTCTAGAGGGGGGGTAATTAGACACTAAGTACCAAAGTTACAGTTTTTAACCCTATTAAAATTTAAGTGGAGTTTAGGCACAAGTTTAACATTCACAACACATATCAAGCAAGCATGCAAAGAGTATATGAGCAGCGGAAAGTAAAGCATGCAACTTGCAAGAATGTAAAGAGAAGGGTTTGGAGGATTCAAATGCAATTGGAGACACAGATGTTTTTGGCGTGGTTCTGATAGGTGGTGCTATCGTACATCCACGTTGATGGAGACTTGAACCCACGAAGGGTAACGGTTGCGCGAGTCCACGGAGGGCTCCACCCACGAAGGGTCCACGAAGAAGCAACCTTGTCTATCCCACCATGGCCGTCGCCCACGAAGGACTTGCCTCACTAGCGGTAGATCTTCACAAAGTAGGTGATCTCCTTGCCCTTACAAACTCCTTGGTTCAACTCCACAATCTTTGTCGGAGGCTCCCAAGTGACACCTAGCCAATCTAGGAGACACCAGTCTCCAAGAAGTAACAAATGGTGCGTTGATGATGAACTCCTCGCTCTTGTGCTTCAAATGATAGTCTCCCCAACACTCAACTCTCTCTCATAGGATTTGGATCTGGTGGAAAGAGGATTTGAGTGGAAAGCAACTTGGGGAAGGCTAGAGATCAAGATTCATATGGTAGGAATGGAATATCTTGGCCTCAACACATGAGTAGGTAGTTCTCTCTCAGAAATAGGATGCTGAAAGTGTAGGTTTAGTCTGATGGCTCTGTCCACGAATGAAGAGGAGGTGGAGGGGTATATATAGCCTCCACACAAAATCTAACCGTTACACACAATTTGCCAAACTCGGTGGGACTGAATTGAGAAACTCGGTCGGACCGATTTAGCAAATTTAGTGACCGTTAGGATTTTCGGTGGGACCGAAATGCAACTCGGTAGGACCGATATGGTTAGGGTTAGGGCATAATGTAATCTCGGTGAGACCGATTACACAAACTCGGTAGGACCGATTTTGGTAATTAGCTAACCAGAGAGTTGGTCAAGCAAACTCGGTTGGACCGATTATCAAACTCGGTGGGACCGATTTTGGTAATGAGTCAACCAGGAAGTTTGCATTGTAATCTCGGTAGTACCGATTGCTCAAACTCGGTGAGACGGATTTTGATAATGGACATACATAGAGAGATTACAATCCCATCTCGGTGAGACCGAGATCCCTATCGGTGAGACCGATTTGCCTAGGATTTGTGGCAGTGGCTAAGACATCCAAACTCGGTGGCGCCGGATAGAAAGAATCATTGGGGCCGAGTTTGATTTTAGGTTTAGGACATATGTGTGGAAGTGGGAAAGTAGTTGGGGGTTTTGGAGCATATCACTAAGCACTTGAAGCAAGAGGCTCATTAAGCAACACCTTATCCCTCCTTGATAGTATTGGCTTTTCCTATAGACTCAATGTGATCTTGGATCACTAAAATGTAAAATGAAGAGTCTTGAGCTTTAAGCTTGAGCCAATCCTTTGTCCTTGCATCTTGAAGGAGTTCCCACATCCTTTAGTCCATGCCACTCCATTGTTGAACTTATCTGAAATATACTAGATAAAAGTGTTAGTCCAACAAGAGATATGTTGACATTAATTACCAAAACCACCTAGGGAGCACTTGTGCTTTCAATCTCCCCTTTTTTGGTAATTGATGACAACATACATCAAAGCTTTAGATAAAGATTTAAGAAATAGCAAGTAAAGCTTTGGAAAGACATGTAACAACCATAGGCTCCCCCTACATGTATGCAATCATGTGAATATTGAAAATGGAAGCATGTTATAGCATAACTATGATAGAGCAGGCAATATGTTACATGTATCTTGGCCATATGCATCAGAGCAAAAAGTATTAAAGGAAGTACCTTCATGCCCATGAGTCCTTGCAAACAGTATGTACATCAGCAAGAATTCCTCATACACATGATTGTGATGTATATACTTACCTTGTAGTCTTGAGTTGGCTTAGGATAGAAGCGTAAACAAGGTTAGATAACACAGATACATCTACTAGCCAAAGCAAACAAAAGACACCACAAGAATACCAAGACTGGGATGACATGTAGAGAGTGAGTACTAAGTACCACATTGGAATTGACATGTCCCCAAGAGTAAAGATATACAATGAATTTGAATGATTTCTTTCCCTTAGATGTCTTTCTCCCCCTGAATCTAGCATGGGATACTAGGACAAGATAGGGAACAGAAAATCAGAGTTGAAAGATATAAATGAACAGAGCTAATGCAAACTAATGCAAGTAAGCACATATGAACATGTCTTTCCCCTCAAGAAGACATGTGGCATCTCTCCTCATGAACACCAAGCATCTGGGATCCTTGAGAAATACTTTCTACTAGTATTCTCTCCCCCTGGAGATCTCTCTCTCCCCCTAAAGGATCTCTCTCTCTCTCTCTCCTTCTCTGATGTGCTCTCTTTAAGTGATAAGCTTTGATGTGATCTATCTCTCCCCCTTTGACATCAATTTCCAAGAAAGGCTTGATAAAGATGTAATCACTCTCTCTCCCTCTGGAATTTGTCGTGAATGGGTTTGATCCTTGAGTCACAACATAAAGCAATGATTAAAAATGTGATGCTTGTAGAGGACAAGATTCACTGAGTGGAGCTGGATCAGAAGAAACACAGAATAAGTGGCAAACTATTTTTCCTGTTGTGAAGTTGGTGGCACCGAGAGGTATGCTTTGGTGGTACCGAAAGTTTTCGGTTGGACCAAAAATAACAAATCGGTGTAACCGAGTTCATCGCAGAGAAAACACTTACCACCTCAGCTCACCAGACTAATAAGATCTCACAAAGATTTGCAAGGAATTTACTGAATGATATGCAAGGAATTGGATGCATAAAATGCAGAGTAAAAAGAAAGAAATCTAGATGAAGTTTTTTTTAAAAAGGAAACAAATATGCATGAGACAAATGCAAAAACACAGAAGAAAACACAAGGGAACTTCATCTAGAGATGGTCGGCGATGAAGTCACCTATGTTAGAGTATATTGACTTAGGAGTCAAGTGAGATCACTTGATCATAGGTCATACTCATCGTTTAAGCTCAAAATGGGGTTGCCATTTTTCATTTAAGCATCTTGATGTATTCACATCTTGTCGAGTTGCTTTAGCTCATGTCTTGGAGTAAAGCTTCTCTAAGATTGAATAACATACCTTGGTTGGTGGTGTTGTCCATGTAGTTGAAATTGTGTGAGTTGCTCGAGGTTGATGTAGCTCATCAAGAATTTGGAGCACCACTTGGAATTTGAGTCCATCTACCTACATGGGTTAGTTCTTGCAAGGAAGAGCACTTGTGTATCCAAAAATGACAATCATGAAGCTCAACATTGAATTTGTCAAAGGATATGTTTAAATGGTTTTGTGCTTCCTTGTCTTGAACCACCTTTGTGTAGAGACTTGGTGATTTAGAGATTGTTCAAGATATGAGTAGATTACAATCTCATGGAATTTGATTCAACCAAGTACCTACATGGGTTAGATACCATGCAAGATACAAATATATCCAAGACATAAGATTTTCATCATAAGAGAAATATCAAGGATTAGTCATAAGCTCATGTCTTGCATGTATCCAATGGAGTTTCTACTCCAAGTTTGCAGCATCAATGATGTTCAGTTCTCCTCTTAACCTGCAAAACACTTATTCATCAAGAGGTTTAGTGAATATATCTGCTAATTTCTTTTCGGTGCGAACATGCTTAAGATCAATGTCACCCTTAGCAACATGATCTCGAATGAAATGATGACGAACTTCAATATGCTTAGTTCGAGAATGTTGCACAGGATTATGACCAATTTTGATAGCACTTTCATTGTCACAAAGCAATGGAACATGTTTCACATATATCCCATAATCTTTAAGAGTTTGAGTCATCCAAAGTAATTGAGCACAACATGAACCAGCGGCAATGTATTCCGCTTCGGCGGTGGATAAGGATACCGAGTTTTGTTTCTTGGAGGACCAAGACACAAGAGATCTACCAAGAAATTGACAAGTACCCGAAGTGGACTTTCTATCAACCTTGTCTCCGGCATAGTCTGAGTCAGAGTAGCCCACAAGATCGAAAGAGGCCCTCTTAGGATACCAAATGCCAAAATTTGGTATATGTATTAAGTATCTCACTATCATTTTCACAGCCTTAAGATGACATTCTTTAGGAGCAGCTTGATATCGTGCACACATGCACACACTTAGCATAATATCGGGACATGAAGCACATAGGTATAACAATGAACCAATCATAGAGCGATAAACCTTTTGATCGACCGGTTCACCATCTCAAATCAAGATGTCCACTAGTAGGCATGGGTGTAGTCATACCTTTGCATTCTTGCATATTGAACTTATTGAATAAGTCCTTAGTGTACTTCGTTTGAGAGACAAAAGTACCTTCCTTAGTTTGCTTGATTTGCAACCCAAGAAAGAATTTGAGTTCACTCTGTTGGAAATATGCCCTAGAGGCAATAATAAAAGTATTATTATATTTCCTTGTTCATGATAATTGTCTTTTATTCATGCTATAACTGTATTATCCGGAAATCGTAATACACGTGTGAATACATAGACCACAATATGTCCCTAGTGAGCCTCTAGTTGACTAGCTCGTTGTGATCAACAGATAGTCATGGTTTCCTGGCTATGGACATTGGATGTCGTTGATAACGGGATCACATCATTAGGAGAATGATGTGATGGACAAGACCCAATCCTAAGCCTAGCACAAAGATCGTGTAGTTCGTATGCTAAAGCTTTTCTAATGTCAAGTATCTTTTCCTTAGACCATGAGATTGTGCAACTCCCGGATACCATAGGAATGCTTTGGGTGTACCAAACGTCACAACGTAACTGGGTGGCTATAAAGGTGCATTACAGGTATCTCCGAAAGTATCTGTTGGGTTGGCACGAATCGAGACTGGGATTTGTCACTCCGTGAAAACGGAGAGGTATCTCTGGGCCCACTCGGTAGGACATCATCATAATGTGCACAATGTGACCAAGGGGTTGATCACGGGATGATGTGTTACGGAACGAGTAAAGAGACTTGCCGGTAACGAGATTGAACAAGGTATTGAGATACAGACGATCGAATCTCGGGCAAGTATCGTACCGCTAGACAAAGGGAATTGTATACGGGATTGATTAAGTCCTTGACATCGTGGTTCATCCGATGAGATCATCGTGGAACATGTGGGAGCCAACATGGGTATCCAGATCCCGCTGTTGGTTATTGACGAAACTCCATGTCTATTGGTGTATATGCATGAAGCAACTCCATGCAAATGGACCGTTTGAACTCACTTGATCTTGAATCACTTGAGACATGCAAATCATACCACATGGGCAAGATGACTGAAAAGCCTCGTTTTCAGTAAGATGGAACAAGATAGCAACTTGTTGGAAGTAACACATTTTGATGTATGCAGTCCAATGAGTGCTGAGGCATGCAGTGAATATCGTTATGTTCTTACTTCACAGATGATTCGAGTAGATGTTGAGAATATTTACTTGATGAAACACAAGTCTGAATTATTGAATGGTTCAAGTAATTTCAGAGTGAAGTAGAAGATCATTGTGACAGGAGGATAAAATGTCTATGATATGATCATAGAGATAAATATCTGAGTTACGAGTTTTGGCACACAATTAAGACATTGTGGAAATTGTTTCACAATTAATACCGCCTGGAACACCATGGTGAGGGTGTATCTGAACATCATAGTAGCACCCTATTGAATATGGTGCGTACCATGATGTCTCTTGTCGAATTACCACTATTGTTCATGGGTTAGGCATTAGAGACAACCACATTCACTTTAAATAGGGCACCACGTAATTCCGTTGAGATGACACCGTATAATTATGGTTTAGAGAAACCTAAGTTGTCGTTTCTTAAAAGTTTGGGGCTGCAACGCTTATGTGAAAAAGTTTCAGGTTGATAAGCTCGAACCCAAAGCGGATAAAATGCATCTTCATAGGACACCCAAAACAGTTGGGTATACCTCCTAATTCAGATCCGAAAGCAATATGGATTGTTTCTTGAATCGGGTCCTTTCTCGAAGAAAAGTTTGTCTCGGAAAGTTGAGTGGGAGGATGGTGGAGACTTGATGAGGTTATTGAACCGTCACTTCAACTAGTGTGTAGCAGGGCACAGGAAGTTGTTCCTGTGGCACCTACACCAATTGAAGTAGAAGCTTATGATAGTGATCATGAAACTTTGGATCAAGTCACTACCGTACCTCGTAGGGTGACAAGGATACGTACTACTTCAGAGTGGTACAGTAATCCTGTCTTGAAGGTCATGTTGCCAGACAACAATGAACCTACGAGCTATGGAGAAGCGATGGTGGGCCCAAATTCCGACAAATGGTTAAGAAACCATGAAATTCGAGATAGGATCCATGTATCAGAACAAAGCATGGACTTTGGTGGACTTGCCCAATGATCGGCAAGCCATTAAGATAAATGGATCTTTAAGAAGAAGACGGGCGTGGATGGTAATGTCACCATCTATGAAGCTCGACTTGTGGCGAAGAGTTTTTTTCACAAGTTCAAGGAGTTGACCACGATGAGATTTTCTCATCCGTAGCGATGCTTGAGTCCGTCAGAATCATGTTTGCATTAGCTGCATTTATGAAATCTGACAGATGGATGTCAAGACGAGTTTCCTTACCAGTTTTTGTCAGGAAAGGTTGTATGTGATACAATCAAAAAGGTTTTTGTCGATCCTAAGGATGCTAAAAGGTATGCTAGCTCCAGCGATCCTTCCATGGACTGGAGTAAGCATCTCGGAGTTGGAATGTGCGCTTTGATAAGATGATCAAAGATTTTGGGTTTACACAAAGTTTATGAGAAACTTGTATTTCCAAAGAAGTGAGTGGAAGCACCATGGAATTTCTGATGAGTATATGTTGTTGACATATTGTTGATCACAAATGATGTAGATTTTCTAGAAAGCATATAGGGTTATTTGAAAAGTGTTTTTCAATAGAAAACCTGGATTAAGCTACTTGAACATTGAGCATCAAGATCTATAAGGATAGATCAAAATGCTTAATAATACTTTCAAATGAGCACATACCTTGACATGATCTTGAAGGTGTTCAAGATGGATCAGTCAAAGAAGAAGTTCTTGCCTGAGTTGTAAGGTATGAAGTTAAGACTTAAAGCTCGACCTCGGCAGAAAAGAGAGAAAGGACGAAGGTTGTCCCCTATGCTTTAGACGTAGGCTCTACAGTATGCTGTGATGTGTACCGCACCTGAAGTGTGCCTTGCCATGAGTCAGTCCAGGGGTACAAGAGTGATCCAAGAATGGATCACCGGACAGCGGTCAAAGTTATCCTTAGTAACTAGTGGACTAAGGAATTTTCTCGATTATGGAGGTGGTAAAAGAGTTCGTCGTAAAGGGTTACGTCGATGCAAGCTTAACACCTATCCGGATAGCTCTGAGTAGAGATACCGGATACGTATAATGGAGCAACAATTTAGAATAGCTCCAAGTGGAACAGTTATTTGGAATAGCTCCAAATAGAGCGTGGTAGCTGCATCTAGGAGATGACATAGAGATTTGTAAAGCACACACGGATCTGAAAGGTTCAGACCCGTTGACTAAAACCTCTCTCACAAGCAACCTGATCAAACCCAGAACCCTGTGAATGTTAATCACATGGCGATGTGAACGAGATTATTGACTCTAGTGCAAGTGGGAGACTGTTGGAAATATGCCCTAGAGGCAATAATAAAAGTATTATTATATTTCCTTGTTCATGATAATTGTCTTTTATTCATGCTATAACTGTATTATCCGGAAATCGTAATACACGTGTGAATACATAGACCACAATATGTCCCTAGTGAGCCTCTAGTTGACTAGCTCGTTGTGATCAACAGATAGTCATGGTTTCCTGGCTATGGACATTGGATGTTGTTGATAACGGGATCACATCATTAGGAGAATGATGTGATGGACAAGACCCAATCCTAAGCCTAGCACAAAGATCGTGTAGTTCGTATGCTAAAGCTTTTCTAATGTCAAGTATCTTTTCCTTAGACCATGAGATTGTGCAACTCCCGGATACCGTAGGAATGCTTTGGGTGTACCAAACGTCACAACGTAACTGGGTGGCTATAAAGGTGCATTACAGGTATCTCCGAAAGTATCTGTTGGGTTGGCACGAATCGAGACTGGGATTTGTCACTCCGTGAAAACGGAGAGGTATCTCTGGGCCCACTCGGTAGGACATCATCATAATGTGCACAATGTGACCAAGGGGTTGATCACGGGATGATGTGTTACGGAACGAGTAAAGAGACTTGCCGGTAACGAGATTGAACAAGGTATTGAGATACCGACGATCGAATCTCGGGCAAGTATCGTACCGCTAGACAAAGGGAATTGTATACGGGATTGATTAAGTCCTTGACATCGTGGTTCATCCGATGAGATCATCGTGGAACATGTGGGAGCCAACATGGGTATCCAGATCCCGCTATTGGTTATTGACTGGAGAACGTCTCGGTCATGTCTGCATGTCTCCCGAACCCGTAGGGTCTACACACTTAAGGTTCGATGACGCTAGGGTTATAAAGGAAGTTTGTATGTGGTTACCGAATGTTGTTCGGAGTCCCGGATGAGATCCCGGACGTCACGAGGAGTTCCGGAATGGTCCGGAGGTAAAGATTTATATATGGGAAGTCCTGTTTTGGTCATCGGAAAAGTTTCGGGTTTTATCGGTAAAGTACCGGGACCACCGGGAGGGTCCCGGGGGTCCACCAAGTGGGGCCACCAACCCCGGAGGGCTGCATGGGCCATGTGTGGGAGGGAACCAGCCCCAGGTGGGCTGGTGCGCCCCCCACAAGGGGCCAAAGGCGCAGGGGAGAGTGGGAGGGGGCAAACCCTAGGGCAGATGGGCCCTAAGGCCCATGCTCCCTGCGCCTCCCTCTCCTCCCCCTCTTGGCCGCCACCCAAAACCCATCTAGGGCTGCCACCCCCCCTAGGGGTGGGAACCCTAGAGGGGGCGCACCCTCCTCCCTCTCCCCTATAAATAGTGAGGCCTAGGGGCTGCCCATAACACGCGATTCGATCTCTCGTTGGTGCAGCCCTGCGTCTCTTCTTCCTCCTCTTCTGTGGTGCTTGGCGAAGCCCTGCAGGATAGCCACGCTCCTCCACCACCAACACGCCGTTGTGCTGCTGCTGGACGGAGTCTTCCTCAACCTCTCCCTCTCTCCTTGCTGGATCAAGGCGTGGGAGACGTCACCGGGCTGTACGTGTGTTGAACGCGGAGGTGCCGTGCGTTCGACACTTGATCATCGGTGATTTGAATCACGACGAGTATGACTCCATCAACCCCGTTCACTTGAACGCTTCCGCTTAGCGATCTACAAGGGTATGTAGATGCACTCTCCTTCCCCTCGTTGCTGGTTTCTCCATAGATAGATCTTGGTGACACGTAGGAAAATTTTGAATTTCTGCTACGTTCCCCAACAGTGGCATCATGAGCTAGGTCTATTGCATAGATTCTTTGCACGAGTAGAACACAAAGTAGTTGTGGGCGTTGATGTTGTTCAATATTCTTACCGTTACTAGTCCAATCTTGTTTCGACGGTATTGTGGGATGAAGCGGCCCGGACCGACCTTACACGTACTCTTACGTGAGACAGGTTCCACCGACTGACATGCACTTGGTGCATAAGGTGGCTAGCGGGTGCCAGTCTCTCCCACTTTAGTCGGAACGGATTCGATGAAAAGGGTCCTTATGAAGGGTAAATAGCAATTGGCATATCACGTTGTGGTTTTGCGTAGGTAAGAAACGTTCTTGCTAGAAACCCATAGCAGCCACGTAAAACATGCAAACAACAATTAGAGGACGTCTAACTTGTTTTTGCAGGGTATGCTATGTGATGTGGTATGGCCAACAAGAATGTGATGAATGATATGTGATGTATGAGATTGATCATGTTCTTGTAATAGGAATCACGACTTGCATGTCGATGAGTATGACAACCGGCAGGAGCCATAGGAGTTGTCTTAAATTTATTGTATGACCTGCGTGTCATTAAACGACGCCATGTAATTACTTTACTTTATTGCTAACCGGTAGCCATAGTAGTAGAAGTAATAGTTGGCGAGACAACTTCATGAAGACACGATAATGGAGATCATGATGATGGAGATCATGGTGTCATGCCGGTGACGATGATGATCATGGAGCCCCGAAGATGGAGATCAAAAGGAGCAAAATGATATTGGCCATATCATGTCACTATTTGATTGCATGTGATGTTTATCATGTTTATGCATCTTGTTTACTTAGAATGACGGTAGTAAATAAGATGATCCCTTACAACAATTTCAAGAAGTGTTCTCCCCTAACTCTGCACCGTTGCTACAGTTCGTCGCTTCTAAGCACCACGTGATGATCGGGTGTGATGGATTCTTACGTTCACATACAACGGGTGTAAGACAGATTTACACACGCGAAAACACTTAGGGTTAACTTGACGAGCCTAGCATGTACAGACATGGCCTCGGAACACAGAGACCGAAAGGTCGAGCATGAGTCGTATAGTAGATACGATCAGCATGAAGATGTTCACCGATGATGACTAGTCCGTCTCACGTGATGATCGGACACGGCCTAGTTGACTCGGATCATGTAATCACTTAGATGACCAGAGGGATGTCTATCTGAGTGGGAGTTCATAAGATGAACTTAATTATCTTGAACATAGTCAAAAGACCTTTTGCAAATTATGTCGTAAGCTCGCGCTTCAGTTCTACTGTTTAGATATGTTCCTAGAGAAAATATAGTTGAAAGTTGACAGTAGCAATTATGCAGACAGTAGAAAGCTTATGTCCTTAATGCACCGCTCAGTGTGCTGAACCCCAAACGTCGTTTGTGGATGTTGCGAACATCGGACATACACGTTTTGATAACTACATGATAGTTCAGTTAAACGGTTTAGAGTTGAGGCACCAAAGACGTTTTTCGAAACGTCGCGGAACATATGAGATGTTTCGAGGGCTGAAATTGGGATTTCAGGCTCGTGCCCATGTCAAGAGGTATAAGACCTCCGACGATTTTCTTAGCCTACAAACTAACGGAGAAAAGCTCAATCATTGAGCTTGTGCTCAGATTGTCTGAGTGCAACAATCACTTGAATCGAGTGGGAGTTGATCTTCCAGATGGATAGTGATGTTTCTCCAAAGTCATTGCCACCAAGCTGCTAGAGCTTCATGATGAACTGTAACATATCAGGGATAGATATGATGATCCTTGAGGTATTCGTGATGTTTGACACCGCGAAAGTAGAAATCAAGAAGGAGCATCAATTGTTGATGGTTGGTGAAACCACTAGTTTCAAGAAGGGCAAGGGCAAGAAGGGATACTTCATGAAACGGCAAATCAGCTGCTGCTCTAGTGAAGAAACCCAAGGTTGAACCCAAACCCGAGACTAAGTGCTTCTGTAATAAGGGGAACAGCCACTGGAGCAGAATTACCCTAGATACTTGGTAGATGAGAAGGCTGGCAAGGTCGATAGAAGTATATTGGATATAAATTATGTTAATGTGTACTTTGCTAGTACTCCTAGTAGCACCAGGGTATTAGATACCGGTTCGGTTGCTAAGTGTTAGTACCTCGAAATAAAAGCTACGGAATAAACGGAGACTAGCTAAAGGTGAGCTGACAATATGTGTTGGAAGTGTTTCCAATGTTGATATGATCAAGCATCGCACGCTCCCTCTACCATCGAGATTGGTGTTTGCATTGAGCATAGATATAATTGGATTATGTCTATCGCAATACGCTTATTCATTTAAGGAGAATAATGGTTACTCTGTTTATTTGAATAATACCTTCAATGGTCTTGCACCTAAATGAATGGTTTATTGAATCTCGATCATAGTGACACACATTTTCATGCCAAAAGATATAAGATAGTAATGATAGTACCACTTACTTGTGGCACTGCCATGTAAGTCATATTGGTGTAAAACGCATGAAGAAGCTCCATGTTGATGGATCTTTGGGCTCACTTGTTTTTGAAAAGTTTGAGACATGCGAACCATGTCTATTGGTGTATATGCATGAAGCAACTCCATGCAAATGGACCGTTTGAACTCACTTGATCTTGAATCACTTGAGACATGCAAATCATACCACATGGGCAAGATGACTGAAAAGCCTCGTTTTCAGTAAGATGGAACAAGATAGCAACTTGTTGGAAGTAACACATTTTGATGTATGCAGTCCAATGAGTGCTGAGGCATGCAGTGAATATCGTTATGTTCTTACTTCACAGATGATTCGAGTAGATGTTGAGAATATTTACTTGATGAAACACAAGTCTGAATTATTGAATGGTTCAAGTAATTTCAGAGTGAAGTAGAAGATCATTGTGACAGGAGGATAAAATGTCTATGATATGATCATAGAGATGAATATCTGAGTTACGAGTTTTGGCACACAATTAAGACATTGTGGAAATTGTTTCACAATTAATACCGCCTGGAACACCATGGTGAGGGTGTATCCGAACATCATAGTTGCACCCTATTGGATATGGTGCGTACCATGATGTCTCTTGTCGAATTACCACTATTGTTCATGGGTTAGGCATTAGAGACAACCACATTCACTTTAAATAGGGCACCACGTAATTCCGTTGAGATGACACCATATGAATTATGGTTTAGAGAAACCTAAGTTGCCGTTTCTTAAAAGTTTGGGGCTGCAACGCTTATGTGAAAAAGTTTCAGGTTGATAAGCTCGAACCCAAAGCGGATAAAATGCATCTTCATAGGACACCCAAAACAGTTGGGTATACCTCCTAATTCAGATCCGAAAGCAATATGGATTGTTTCTTGAATCGGGTCCTTTCTCGAAGAAAAGTTTGTCTCGGAAAGTTGAGTGGGAGGATGGTGGAGACTTGATGAGGTTATTGAACCATCACTTCAACTAGTGTGTAGCAGGGCACAGGAAGTTGTTCCTGTGGCACCTACACCAATTGAAGTAGAAGCTTATGATAGTGATCATGAAACTTTGGATCAAGTCACTACCGTACCTCGTAGGGTGACAAGGATACGTACTACTTTAGAGTGGTACAGTAATCCTGTCTTGAAGGTCATGTTGCCAGACAACAATGAACCTACGAGCTATGGAGAAGCGATGGTGGGCCCAAATTCCGACAAATGGTTAAGAAACCATGAAATCCGAGATAGGATCCATGTATCAGAACAAAGCATGGACTTTGGTGGACTTGCCCAATGATCGGCAAGCCATTAAGATAAATGGATCTTTAAGAAGAAGACGGACGTGGATGGTAATGTCACCATCTATGAAGCTCGACTTGTGGCAAAGAGTTTTTTTCACAAGTTCAAGGAGTTGACCACGATGAGATTTTCTCATCCGTAGCGATGCTTGAGTCCGTCAGAATCATGTTAGCATTAGCTGCATTTATGAAATCTGACAAATGGATGTCAAGACGAGTTTCCTTACCAGTTTTCGTAAGGAAAGGTTGTATGTGATACAATCAAAAAGGTTTTTGTCGATCCTAAGGATGCTAAAAGGTATGCTAGCTCCAGCGATCCTTCCATGGACTGGAGTAAGCATCTCGGAGTTGGAATGTGCGCTTTGATAAGATGATCAAAGATTTTGGGTTTATACAAAGTTTATGAGAAACTTGTATTTCCAAAGAAGTGAGTGGGAGCACTATGGAATTTCTGATGAGTATATGTTGTTGACATATTGTTGATCAGAAATGATGTAGATTTTCTAGAAAGCATATAGGGTTATTTGAAAAGTGTTTTTCAATAGAAAACCTGGATTAAGCTACTTGAACATTGAGCATCAAGATCTATAAGGATAGATCAAAATGCTTAATAATACTTTCAAATGAGCACATACCTTGACATGATCTTGAAGGTGTTCAAGATGGATCAGTCAAAGAAGAAGTTCTTGCCTGAGTTGTAAGGTACGAAGTTAAGACTTAAAGCTCGACCTCGGCAGAAAAGAGAGAAAGGACGAAGGTCGTCCCCTATGCTTTAGACGTAGGCTCTACAGTATGCTGTGCTGTGTACCGCACCTGAAGTGTGCCTTGCCTTGAGTCAGTCAAGGGGTACAAGAGTGATCCAAGAATGGATCACCGGACAACGGTCAAAGTTATCCTTAGTAACTAGTGGACTAAGGAATTTTCTCGATTATGGAGGTGGTAAAAGAGTTCGTCGTAAAGGGTTACGTCGATGCAAGCTTAACACCTATCCGGATAGCTCTGAGTAGAGATACCGGATATGTATAATGGAGCAACAATTTAGAATAGCTCCAAGTGGAACAGTTATTTGGAATAGCTCCAAATAGAGCGTGGTAGCTGCATCTAGGAGATGACATAGAGATTTGTAAAGCACACACGGATCTGAAAGGTTCAGACCCGTTGACTAAAACCTCTCTCACAAGCAACATGATCAAACCCAGAACCCTGTGAATGTTAATCACATGGCGATGTGAACTAGATTATTGACTCTAGTGCAAGTGGGAGACTGTTGGAAATATGCCCTAGAGGCAATAATAAAAGTATTATTATATTTCCTTGTTCATGATAATTGTCTTTTATTCATGCTATAACTGTATTATCCGGAAATCGTAATACACGTGTGAATATATAGACCACAATATGTCCCTAGTGAGCCTCTAGTTGACTAGCTCGTTGTGATCAACAGATAGTCATGGTTTCCTGGCTATGGACATTGGATGTCATTGATAACGGGATCACATCATTAGGAGAATGATGTGATGGACAAGACCCAATCCTAAGCCTAGCACAAAGATCGTGTAGTTCGTATGCTAAAGCTTTTCTAATGTCAAGTATCTTTTCCTTAGACCATGAGATTGTTCAACTCCCGGATACCGTAGGAATGCTTTGGGTGTACCAAACATCACAACGTAACTGGGTGGCTATAAAGGTGCATTACAGGTATCTCCGAAAGTATCTGTTGGGTTGGCACGAATCGAGACTGGGATTTGTCACTCCGTGAAAACGGAGAGGTATCTCTGGGCCCACTCGGTAGGACATCATCATAATGTGCACAATGTGACCAAGGGGTTGATCACGGGATGATGTGTTACGGAACGAGTAAAGAGACTTGCCGGTAACGAGATTGAACAAGGTATTGAGATACCGACGATCGAATCTCGGGCAAGTATCGTACCGCTAGACAAAGGGAATTGTATACGGGATTGATTAAGTCCTTGACATCGTGGTTCATCCGATGAGATCATCGTGGAACATGTGGGAGCCAACATGGGTATCCAGATCCCGCTGTTGGTTATTGACCGGAGAACGTCTCGGTCATGTCTGCATGTCTCCCGAACCCGTAGGGTCTACACACTTAAGGTTCGATGACGCTAGGGTTATAAAGGAAGTTTGTATGTGGTTACCGAATGTTGTTTGGAGTCCCGGATGAGATCCCGGACGTCACGAGGAGTTCCGGAATGGTCCGGAGGTAAAGATTTATATATGGGAAGTCCTGTTTTGGTCACCGGAAAAGTTTCGGGTTTTATCGGTAAAGTACCGGGACCACCGGGAGGGTCCCGGGGGTCCACCAAGTGGGTCCACCAACCCCGGAGGGCTGCATGGGCCATGTGTGGGAGGGAACCAGCCCCAGGTGGGCTGGTGCGCCCCCCACAAGGGGCTAAAGGCGCAGGGGAGAGTGGGAGGGGGCAAACCCTAGGGCAGATGGGCCCTAAGGCCCATGCTCCCTGCGCCTCCCTCTCCTCCCCCTCTTGGCCGCCACCCAAAACCCATCTAGGGCTGCCGCCCCCCCTAGGGGTGGGAACCCTAGAGGGGGCGCACCCTCCTCCCTCTCCCCTATAAATAGTGAGGCCTAGGGGCTGCCCATAACACGCGATTCGATCTCTCGTTGGTGCAGCCATGCGTCTCTTCTTCCTCCTCTTCTGTGGTGCTTGGCGAAGCCCTGCAGGATAGCCACGCTCCTCCACCACCACCACGCCATTTTGCTGCTGCTGGATGGAGTCTTCCTCAACCTCTCCCTCTCTCCTTGCTGGATCAAGGCGTGGGAGACGTCACCGGGCTGTACGTGTGTTGAACGCGGAGGTGCCGTGCTTTCGGCACTTGATCATCGGTGATTTGAATCACGACGAGTACGACTCCATCAACCCCGTTCACTTGAACGCTTCCGCTTAGCGATCTACACGGGTATGTAGATGCACTCTCCTTCCCCTCGTTGCTGGTTTCTCCATAGATAGATCTTGGTGACACGTAGGAAAATTTTGAATTTCTGCTACGTTCCCCAACACACTCATCATAGACATCTCAAACTTCTCCGACATTAGCTTCCCAAACTTTTCACTAAAATGAGGGTTAGTCGACCCAAATATGATATCATCAACATAAATTTGGCACACAAATAGTTCACCATTAACCCTTTTACTAAAAAGAGTAGAATCAATTTTCCCAATTTCAAATCCTTTTTCAATAAGGAACTTGGTCAAGCATTTATACCATGTTCTAGGAGCTTGTTTAAGACCATAAAGAGCTTTGTGAAGTTTGTAAACATGATTGGGTTTCTTAGGATTAACAAAGCCGGGAGGTTGTTTAACATAAACTTCCTCCTCTATTTCTCCATTTAGAAAAGCACTTTTAATGTCCATTTGGTACAATGTGATATCATGGTGATTAGCATAGGCAAGTAAGATGCGAATAGACTCAAGTCTAGCAACGGGAGTGTAAGTCTCACCATAGTCCATACCTTCGACGTGTGTGTAGCCTTGGGCGATGAGACGTGCTTTGTTGCGAACTACTTGTCCATCTTCATCTTGCTTGCTGCGAAACACCCATTTGGTACCAATGATGTTGTGGTTGTTGTCGGGCTTCTCAACCAATGTCCAAACTTGGTTCCTCTCAAAGTTGTGTAGCTCTTCATGCATAGCATTTATCCAATCCGGATCTTCCAATGCTTCTTCGACCTTCATAGGTTCAATGCTAGAGATGAAAGAATAGTTTTCACAAAAGTTAGCTAGACGAGTTTTAGAGCGAGTGATTCTCCCGGTTTGAATATCATTGTAGATTTGTTCGACGGGATGGTCTTCAGAAATTCTTGCTCAAACTCGTGAAAGCTTTTGCTTGGATCTTCGTTGAACATCTTCTTCATCTTGTTCTTCTTCTTGGCCTTCTTCATTGTTGGCGTTGTCATTCTCTTGTCGTGGTGGAGAAGGAGATTGTTGACGTTCATCTTGATGCACTTCCTCGTTTCCTCCATCTTGGTGTGTCCCACTTGTGGATGCTTCCATATCAACTCTTGGTTCACCTTGTCGTGAAGTAGAAGCTTCCACTTGGACAGACGAGGTACTCTCCTTCACCTCCGTTGGACGGACCTTGCCAATAGACAAGTCTTGGATTGCTTCCGAAGGATCTTTGTCTCCTACATCAATTGGCAATTGCTCTACTTGCGAGCTGTTAGATTCATCAAACTTCACATCTACCGTCTCTTCAACCTTTCAGGTGAAATTGTTGTAGACATTGTATGTGTGAGAGTTTGAGCAATAACCTAGTAGGAAACCTTCATGAGACTTAGGAGCAAATTTAGAACGACGATGCTTATCAAGAATGTAGCACTTTGAGCCGAATACTTGAAAGTATCCAACTTGGGGTTTGTTACCGGTGAGTAGCTCATATGCCGTCTTGCCGAGTAGCTTGTGAAGATACAAGTGATTTGTTGCATGACAAGCTGTCTCAACCGCTTCTGCCCAAAAGTGCTTCGGCGTCTTGTACTCATCAAGCATCGTTCTCGCCATTTCGATGAGTGTCCGGTTCTTCCTCTCAACAACTCCATTTTGTTGAGGTGTTTTTGTAGCCGAGAACTCGTGTGAGATCCCTTCTTCGTCAAGAAAGGTGTCCACATTTGCATTCTTGAACTCCGTTCCGTTGTCGCTGCGAACCTTCTTGATCTTCACTTCAAATTGATTTTGGGCCTTCCTAGCGAAGTTTTTGAAGATCTTTTGAACCTGCGATTTATCATCGAGAAAGAACACCCACGTAAATCTGGAAAAATCATCAACTATAACTAGACCAAAGGAATTTCCACCGAGACTCTTGTAAGAGTTGGGACCAAAGAGATCCATGTGAAGTAGCTCGAGTGGCCTCTTTGTGGTCATGATGTTCTTCACGGGATGCCTTCCTCCAACCTGTTTACCTGCTTGACAAGCACTGCAAAGTCTATCCTTATCAAATATGACATCATTAACTCCAAGGATATGATTTCCCTTAATAAGCTTGTCAAGGTTTCTCATGCCAACGTGACCTAATCGTCTATGCCATAACCATCCTTTTGAGGATTTAGCAATGAAGCAAGTTTTAGGTTGAGCCTTTTTAGTGAAATCAACAATGTATAGATCACCTCTACATATGCCGGTAAAGACCATTTTATGATTGTCTCGACGAAACACTTGGCAATCAACTTTAGTGAATAGGACATTGAAATCGAAATCAGCAAGTCTAGATACTGAAAGTAAGTTGTATCCAAGAGATCCAACGAGCATGACATTTTGTATGGAGCTATCATGTGAGATGGCCACCTTACCAAGGCCAACCAACTTACCCTTTGAGTTGTCACCGAAAGTGACATACTTTCGAGGACTATCATTATCAGCAAGCTCACGAAACATGTCTTTATCTCCGGTCATGTGATTGGTACATCCACTATCAAGAACCCATTCCTTTCCTCCTGACATATATCCCCGAAGATTTGCCATAAGACCAAAGTGTCTCATTGCATCATCAAGATCGAAGTCACTATCATCATCCTCATCATAGTATCCATGTTCAACATCGTCATGTGGTGGATCAAATCCTAGAGAGGGTGATTCGTTAAAGTGAATTTGACAATGATCTTGTCTATGAATTTTTATAGCTTCGGAAATAATATCACTAATAATACCAACATTTCCTTTGGCACACATAAGGTTTGTAAGCTCAAATAGACGATCACCAAACATAGGATCACTAGTATTCATTTTACTCAAAGGAATAGACTTATGGAGAATTTCATCAAGATTTTTCAAAGAATAATCTGGAAATCGTTCCTCAAGAAATTTCCATATAGTGTAGGCACACTTAAAAGTAGGCAAACATCCAATCAAGTTTCTAGGCAATCCTCTAATGATAAGTTCGGCAGTTCTAAGATTCCTAACCATGTCAATTGACTCATCATGGGTGGGATGCATAGGGTCAACATAAGGTGCACAAGGGCTAGCAATGTACTTGTTCAAATGATATTGATTGAAAATTACAAGCATCTCATTTTTTCACTCATGAAAATACTCTCCATCAAGAATAGGCACTCTATGTCTAAGACTCCCCAAAGTAGACTCATCCATCTTCCTCCAATGGTGATTAAACCAAGGCAATGGAAACCTGGCTCTCATACCACTTGTAGGACCTTGAGAAGAGGTGTCTAGAGGGGGGGTGATTAGACACTAAGTACCAAAGTTACAGTTTTTAACCCTTTTAAAATTTAAGTGGAGTTTAGGCACAAGTTTAACATTCACAACACATATCAAGCAAACATTCAAAGAGTATATGAGCAGCGGAAAGTAAAGCATGCAACTTGCAAGAATGTAAAGGAAAGGGTTTGGAGGATTCAAACGCAATTGGAGACACGAATGTTTTTGGCGTGGTTCCAATAGGTGGTGCTATCGTACATCCACGTTGATGGATACTTCAACCCACGAAGGGTAACGGTTGCGCGAGTCCACGGAGGGCTCCACCCACGAAGGGTCCACGAAGAAGCAACCTTGTCTATCCCACTATGGCCATCGCCCACGAAGGACTTGCCTCACTAGCAGTAGATCTTCACGAAGTAGGCGATCTCCTTACCCTTACAAACTCCTTGGTTCAACTCCACAATCTTTGTCGGAGGCTCCAAAGTGACACCTAGCCAATCTAGGAGACACCAGTCTCCAAGAAGTAACAAATGGTGCGTTGATGATGAACTCCTTGCTCTTGTGCTTCAAATGATAGTATCCCCAACACTCAACTCTCTCTCATAGGATTTGGATCTGGTGGAAAGAGGATTTGAGTGGAAAGCAACTTGGGGAAGCCTAGAGATCAAGATTCATATGGTAGGAATGGAATATCTTGGCCTCAACACATGAGTAGGTAGTTCTCTCTCAGAAATATGATGTTGAAAGTGTAGGTTTAGTCTGATGGCTCTCTCCACGAATGAAGAGGAGGTGGAGGGGTATATATAGCCTCCACACAAAATCTAAACGTTACACACAATTTGCCAAACTCGGTGGGACCGAATTGAGAAACTCGGTCGGACCGATTTAGCAAATTTAGTGACCGTTAGGATTTTCGGTGGGACCGAAATGCAACTCGGTAGGACCGATATGGTTAGGGTTAGGTCATAACGTAATCTCGGTGAGACCGATTACACAAACTCGGTAGGACCAAGTTTGGTAATTAGCTAACCAGAGAGTTGGTCAGGCAAACTCGGTTGGACCGATTATCAAACTCGGTGGGACCGATTTTGGTAATGAGTCAACCAGAAAGTTTGCATTGTAATCTCGATAGTACCAATTGCTCAAACTCGGTGAGACCGATTTTGATAATGAACATACACAGAGAGATTACAATCCCATCTCGGTGAGACCGAGATCCCTATCGGTGAGACCGATTTTTCTAGGATTTCTGGCAGTGGCTAAGACATCCAAACTCGGTGGCGCCGGATAGAAAGAATCAGTGGGGCCGAGTTTGACTTTAGGTTTAGGACATATGTGTGGAAGTGGGAAAGTAGTTGAGAGTTTTGGAGCATATCACTAAGCACTTGAAGCAAGAGGCTCATTAAGCAACACCTCATCCCTCCTTGATAGTATTGGCTTTTCCTATAGACTCAATGTGATCTTGAATCACTAAAATATAAAATGAAGAGTCTTGAGCTTGAAGCTTGAGCCAATCCTTTGTCCTTAGCATCTTGAAGGAGTTCCCACATCCTTTAGTCCATGTCACTCCATTGTTGAACTTATCTGAAATATACTAGATAAAAGTGTTAGTCCAACAAAAAATATATTGACATTAATTACCAAAACCACCTAGGGAGCACTTGTGTTTTCAACCCTACTGCCCCACTACACTGCCATGCGTGCCTAGAAAGCTGTACCAGCTGCTAATGGCACTGCATGGCTCAAAACAGCCTGCATCGAGAACGAATCTTTGCACACATCCATACACACATGGTCCAGTTTGGACGGTGAGGATATAGGGTCACGTGTAGCTCGTCCTACAAAAAACATACTCATTTAGGATCCGCCAATCTCGCCGAGCCAAAATGTTTACTTGAAAGCCTCCATATCCCTGAAGAGAACACCTCAACTTTTCCATGGCACCGAGAGCTTCTCCTAGCTAGCCCAAGGCACCTTGCGTTGTCCATTGTATAAGTCGCACCAGAATTTTTCCATAACATAATTACAGAAGTAAGCTACTTGAGGAACTTAGTTAAAGAAACACAGTTCACAGTGTAGGCCAGAACAACTTGTAGCACAAATTTACTAGGATCCCCTTTCCTGCCTTTGATAGCCTTTGACCCTTCCACCCTAGTCCACGACAACTGGTGATCCGCTCGTTCGTATCGCGGTGGTAAATCCGGACGTCCGCAGCGCCACAGTTGAAGCTCTTTCCATCCGCAGTGTCATCCACCCATCGGCGGCTGCGCGATGGCACCACAAGGACTGCATTGGATCGTCGCCGCCACCGACCTCCACCGAGGCCTCCGAATCTCCGGCACGGTGAGCTCCCAATCTTTCGCCATAGATTATATATTTTTCTATGGATAGTTGTTGCCTCTAGGGTAAGCGATTTTATGCTTATATGACGATTTTTAGTTGACGAGATTTCTAAGATTGGCCAAGTAAACCAGAAAGGAGGGAGTATAGTTAAGTTTTTGTTTTAGACCAATGAAAAACTGGTAGCCTTTACTTGTATCATAGGCGTCGCTAGCTTTGACTTTTTGTTTTGGTGAAGCATAAACAAAATTCTTTAACTCATGCTTGTCAAAGCAGTTACACCTTTAATGTGAAAAATTAAGGTGAATTACGTTATCTGAGGTCTGAATCTTTGTCTCTCTTCCTTCTAGATTATATACCTATGTGTTGACCCCCGAACATAATTATGTCAAATATAACCCAACAAGATCTAAATTATTATTTTTGCTTGCAGTTGTTTTTTATTTTAGTTGCATTGCACAAGAAAAATTTAAGAGAAGAGATGCTAAGCTTTGTGGAAATGAATGATGTATGACTATGTTTATTTGAACGATTACTTTCAATTTCATCACGTGACAGGTTAAGTAATACGAAAATCAAGGAGTGTTTCATCCGACTATGATTAGTAGAGGCGAGTACCTAAAAGACAACATTTATATCCCTAACATACAAAATGAAGGCGGTTATTCGTACAAAATTGCCTGTGGCAAGAAGGGTATTGGAAGCAGGACAAAACCGCATGTGTTGTCGACGATATTGGAGGTAGTTTCCATAACAGCCGACTCCGTGCAGAGTATTAGCGACATAGGCTTTGAGGCGGAACTGAAAACAGCCGCTGGTCGTCTGTGTACAAGAACCACCTCAATGTTCGATTCTGTATACTACTGAAACTAGATGATACACCATGCGTTGCTGCGAGAATATGTTACAATATATTTCAATAAGATTTGATTGTAAGAAACATTTGAATTAATAGTATATGAGAAAACTTAGAATACATATTATATATTGTATAGTTGAAAATATTTGTTGAATATAGGTAGTAAAATAATATAATGGATTTTTCCCCATGCATGTTGGGTGGGCCTTCGATAAGGTGGCATATGTGCATGGCTTATGTGTGTATGTTGAAATAAAAAAAAATTAGGCGAACCAACCTGTGGTTGAATGGTTAGAGGGACTGTGGTATCCCCAGTCCACCAGGGTTCAAGTCCTGGTGCTCGCATTTATTCCTGAAATTATTCAGGATTCCCGGCGATGCACATTCGGTGGGAGGAAACCTTCCCGTCGACGACGAGGTGCGTATGGTGTCTTCGTAAATTTTAAGATGATATGCCGGCTCAGTCTTTCGGAGGTGCTCATAGGGATAGGGTATGCGTGTGTGCGTTCATAGGGGTGAGTGTATGCACGTCTACTATACTTTATTCAATCAAAACAAATAAAAAGAATCAGTGAGGATTAATTAATAATAATAAAATAATTTCATACATGTTGTGGTGGACGTTTGATGATGTTGCATATGTGCATGTGTTATAAAATAATAAAAATAATGAGGATGTGAACTATTGATGTATATAGGATATGTTTTCAATCTCATATTATGGTACGTATTGATTATGCAGATTTAAGGAAGGTTTTAAATTTGGCAAACTATGAAATGTTTGACTAGGCCAAAATTAAGTACAGTTTAATTGGACGATATATTTAGCATATTTGGTCAGCTGATTGGTGGAATGCTAATTGAAAACAAAATAAATGCAATTAAAATACGATTGTCTTTGATTTCGTTGGGCAGCATATATAATACGCGGCCGAGTGCCTCAGTCTAGACGTACTTCCCCATTCCTCTTCTTCCTATATTGATACAATTTGTAAGCAGCAACAGTTAGCCATGGCCATCCAGCATCTCCTCCTCCTCCTCTTCATGGCTTCCATCCTTCAAGCGGCCACCTGCGACACAGCGTACAATCTTTTAGTGAAAAACAAACTTCCCGCAGGCTCTCCTGTCTCTGGGCGTGAAGTCGTACGTGAACCATGGGGCGCCGTTAATGTGACCCTCCCTGCCTCGTGCGACTTCAACGTGATGGTTGCCGGCGGACAACACACGATTCGGTTTGACAGCATAGTCAGTAGGGTTATCCGGCCCGGATCCATAACCCAACTGGGCGGCGTGAGGATACAGGTGTAATGGGATTTTCTTGCATTTCACACGGTTCAACGCGTCGGTGACAAGCTCAGGTTTACTGGCAGTGAGCATGCAGCCACGTTCGACCAGTCCTTTCCGGTTAGCAACTTCGTGCAAAGCCCCAGGTGCAGCTAAGGGTGTGATCGGTTAGGGATGCATGCACGCCTTCCATATAATGTAGTACCCAATATGCATGTGTCTATGTGAGTCCCCTGCTTTATGTAGAGTGAATAAACTGATTATGTAATAAGTCATGGTCCCAAGACCTAATATTATTGTGATGATCATAATTTTTTTTTGCACAATTATTTATTGCGAGAGGTTGCAACGGTTCATCCTAACCATAAGAACAAGAAATTCCACATGATATACTCTGTCGGAGTCTTGCGAGTAACTAGAAATAACCTTTGAACTACTCCCTCCGTTCCAAAATAGATGACTCAACTTTGTACTAAAGTTAGCACAAAGTTGAGTCATCTATTTTGGAATGGAGGGGGTACATAGCATTGAATGCCCTTTGAAAAAACAAACTATCCAATGGTGTGCGATGGATTGTCAAATATCGTAGGGCTTACAGTAAAGATAGAGGCTCAATCTTAATGGGTAATATTATGTATACGTTGCAAAATCAACACATGTGACACCGACATATAAATAAGGATTGGAATGTCATTTTTGTCAAAAAAAAACATTGGAATGTCATTGTGCAAAAAAAAAATTCTAAGTAGAACATTTGGTAATATATTTGAATAAGCGGCAGAACATGTATGATTTCTAATAAGGTACTCCCTCCGTAAAGAAATATGATTAGGCGCTGAATTTATTGATGCAGACGCAGATTTTCGACAGGGGTGTGGCGTGGTGGTCGGGGTAGTGGTGCGGCGGTGACGGCAAAAGAGAGAGGAGGAAGGAGAGAAAATAGGGAGGATGGAGTCGCGGGGTCAGGAAAGGGTTTTGGGTGGGCCTGGGGTGTCGGATTCGTACGTTTCGCGTGTAGGGACTCTCGTAAACCTCCCTCACTTTTGTCTCCGTTTTGCCGGATAATCGCTTCTGGACCGTCCCACGGACCGATAAAGGACGGCGTTGGACGGCTTCCGCAGTCCGGAAAGCGCGGTCTGAATGGTTACCTGAGGTTTACGGGTCCGCCTTGAAGATGCCCTAACATTTAATTAATATTGTTGAGTAGATAGGCAATTTCTCGATTAAATTAATCCACGAATAAATCACTAGCATGGCATTGACTAAGTTGATGACGTACTGACTTTAGTAGACAAATCTACACATACTGCTAGTACTGCTAATATGAAATTAATCAGGAGTGGGATAAACAAGTTATACCCTCTAGTAGGCCATGCAGAGGCCGCGACTTTGGTGGCAGCAGCGGCGTCCTCGGCGGCCTTCTTGTCGGCTTCAGCTTTCTCGGCGGCGGCACGGTCGGGGTCGGTGGACATGGTGATGATGAAGGCGACGCGGACGTAGAGGAAGTAGACGATCGGAAGCGAGCAGTCGCGTAATCGCTGCCCAAAAACCTATTCGCCCCTCACCCCGTACAGGAACCAAAAGGGCGTGGTTTCGGAGACTTGCTCTCCCGTCGACCGTGTACGCGGCGGACGGGATGGAGTCACCGGCGGCAGCAGCAGCAAAGGAACGACGGTGGGCGTGCGCGTGAGCAGATGTGATCTGTTCGTGGAGGCTAGGGTTAGGGGACACCGCACACTTATATAGACGCAGCCACGTGGAGAGACGTGGGCTTGACCCACGTCCGAGTCCGTGACAGCCCACGATCCGACGTCTCAGATCGTGGCCCTGCTGTCAGAACCTCTCCGTTAGTGACTGGCAAAAATAAGCGCATAGGTGTGAGCTCGGCTCGGCTCATTCCCGCAACCCGCGGCGCGGCACGTCGTGACGAGGCGAGGCGAGGCGTGGCGAGGCGGGCGGCGGAGGAGGAGCGCGCGAGGGCCTCTTCTCTTCTCAAGCTCCAATAGCATGTAGAAGAGCCACCCTTATAAACCACTCCAACTTTCCTTCCACTAGCATGGTGGGACTAAACTTCCCACCACCTTGTCATGCCACCTACATGGGCCCTTAAAGATCAAATCTGAAATTGTCATATGGGCTCTAGGCCCATCTCACATTTCAATAATCCCCCACCAGATCTCAGGGGCCCACTTTGTCCTTTGTTCCAAACGCTGTTTTGATATACTAGTGTTTCAGTGAAGACCTGTTAAGGTTGAGCTTCACCTAGAGCAAGTAGCTACACTCCTTCACAACTAAACAATGGACTATGCCTTGAATTGTCAGTTTGGCGTAAAAAAGTTTCACCACATGTCTTACTAGTACTGGGCTGCCGAAGGCTGACCCCTCGGGTGGAGCATATAAGTCACACTCCTGGCCTATTCATGAGCTTACTAGAGATCACCCCAATCTCATAGACTGTGACTAGCAGTCGGGCTCACATAGGTGTGTTCCTCCAAAGATCGCTCTGTAGGATAGCATCTTGCTTATACATATAAGCCTTGGAACACATTAGGACAGTAGTCATCCTTCCATACAGTTTCCGAGAGTATTGCATCTCCAACGGAGCGGGTTAGTAAAGTTACTCTCCTCAGTTCACCACTGGCTTGTTTCCCAGGTCCTACTTCACGGGATCTCCGATCACATAGGTTGGGTTACCACCATGGCAACTCATGTGGGTCTCATACCCATCTCCCTCGATGCACTATCTATCACTACACGTGATAGCTCTTTCGCAAAGGGATCTGCCAGATTCTTAGCCGTATGGACATAGTCCAGCGCTATCACTCCGGAGTTCCTTAACTTTCTGACAGCTTTAAATCTCATTCTTATGTGTTTGTTGGACTTCATGTTGTCCTTTGAACTCTTCACCTTGGTGATGATAGTCTGATTGTCACAGTTCATAAGGATAGCCGGAACCGGTTTATCAACCAGTGGCAAGTCCATCAAAAGATCTCGAAGCCATCCTGCTTCAACACCAGAAGTGTCTAATGCTGTTAATTCTGCTTCCATAGTCGATCTCGTTAAGATCGTTTGCTTGCAAGACTTCCAGGAAACAGCACCACCTCCAAGAGTAAACATATACCCAGTTGTGGCCTTCATCTCATCAGCATCAGAGATCCAATTCGCATCACTATACCCTTCAAGTACCGACGGGTCTCCGGTATAGTGAAGTCCATAGTTCATAGTACCTTTCAGATAGCGCATAACTCTTTCAATAGCATGCCAATGTACATCACCCGGTTTGGAAACAAACCGGCTCAGTTTGCTCACAGCAAACGCGATGTCAGGCCTCGTTGCGCTCGCTAGGTACATTAATGAACCAATGATTTGAGAGTATCTCAATTGATCTTTAGCCATGCCTTTGGACTTTTGAATCAACACGCTAGGATCATATGGCGTTTGAGATGGTGTGCAGTCTGAATATCCAAAACGACTCAACACCTTCTCAACATAATGGGATTGCAGAAGTGTGATCCCACCCTCATTATCTCTCAGTAGCTTGATGTTCAAGATAACATCAGCCACACCAAGGTCCTTCATCTCAAAGTTCTGAGACAGAAACGATTTGACCTCCTCAAGAATCAGTGAGGATTAACTAATAATAATAAAATAATTTCATACATGTTGTGGTGGACGTTTGATGATGTTGCATATGTGCATGTGTTATAAAATAATAAAAATAATGAGGATGTGAACTATTGATGTATATAGGATATGTTTTCAATCTCATATTATGGTACGTATTGATTATGCAGATTTAAGGAAGGTTTTAAATTTGGCAAACTATGAAATGTTTGACTAGGCCAAAATTAAGTACAGTTTAATTGGACGATATATTTAGCATATTTGGTCAGCTGATTGGTGGAATGCTAATTGAAAACAAAATAAATGCAATTAAAATACGATTGTCTTTGATTTCGTTGGGCAGCATATATAATACGCGGCCGAGTGCCTCAGTCTAGACGTACTTCCCCATTCCTCTTCTTCCTATATTGATACAATTTGTAAGCAGCAACAGTTAGCCATGGCCATCCAGCATCTCCTCCTCCTCTTCATGGCTTCCATCCTTCAAGCGGCCACCTGCGACACAGCGTACAATCTTTTAGTGAAAAACAACTTCCCGCAGGCTCTCCTGTCTCTGGGCGTGAAGTCGTACGTGAACCATGGGGCGCCGTTAAGGTGACCCTCCCTGCCTCGTGCGACTTCAACGTGACGGTTGCCGGCGGACAACACACGATTCGGTTTGACAGCATAGTCAGTAGGGTTATCCGGCCCGGATCCATAACCCAACTGGGCGGCGTGAGGATACAGGTGTAATGGGATTTTCTTGCATTTCACACGGTTCAACGCGTCGGTGACAAGCTCAGGTTTACTGGCAGTGAGCATGCAGCCACGTTCGACCAGTCCTTTCCGGTTAGCAACTTCGTGCAAAGCCCCAGGTGCAGCTAAGGGTGTGATCGGTTAGGGATGCATGCACGCCTTCCATATAATGTAGTACCCAATATGCATGTGTCTATGTGAGTCCCCTGCTTTATGTAGAGTGAATAAACTGATTATGTAATAAGTCATGGTCCCAAGACCTAATATTATTGTGATGATCATAATTTTTTTTGCACAATTATTTATTGCGAGAGATTGCAACGGTTCATCCTAACCATAAGAACAAGAAATTCCACATGATATACTCTGTCGGAGTCTTGCGAGTAACTAGAAATAACCTTTGAACTACTCCCTCCGTTCCAAAATAGATGACTCAACTTTGTACTAAAGTTAGCACAAAGTTGAGTCATCTATTTTGGAATGGAGGGGGTACATAGCATTGAATGCCCTTTGAAAAAACAAACTATCCAATGGTGTGCGATGGATTGTCAAATATCATAGGGCTTACAGTAAAGATAGAGGCTCAATCTTAATGGGTAATATTATGTATACGTTGCAAAATCAACACATGTGACACCGACATATAAATAAGGATTGGAATGTCATTTTTGTCAAAAAAAAGCATTGGAATGTCATTGTGCAAAAAAATAATTCTAAGTAGAACATTTGGTAATATATTTGAATAAGCGGCAGAACATGTATGATTTCTAATAAGGTACTCCCTCCGTAAAGAAATATGATTAGGCGCTGAATTTATTGATGCAGACGCAGATTTTCGACAGGGGTGTGGCGTGGTGGTCGGGGTAGTGGTGCGGCGGTGACGGCAAAAGAGAGAGGAGGAAGGAGAGAAAATAGGGAGGATGGAATCGCGGGGTCAGGAAAGGGTTTTGGTGGGCCTGGGGTGTCGGATTCGTACGTTTCGCGTGTAGGGACTCTCGTAAACCTCCCCCACTTTTGTCTCCGTTTTGCCGGATAATCGCTTCTGGACCGTCCCACGGACCGATAAAGGACGGCGTTGGACGGCTTCCGCAGTCCGGAAAGCGCGGTCTGAATGGTTACCTGAGGTTTACGGGTCCGCCTTGAAGATGCCCTAACATTTAATTAATATTGTTGAGTAGATAGGCAATTTCTCGATTAAATTAATCCACGAATAAATCACTAGCATGGCATTGACTAAGTTGATGACGTACTGACTTTAGTAGACAAATCTACACATACTGCTAGTACTGCTAATATGAAATTAATCAGGAGTGGGATAAACAAGTTATACCCTCTAGTAGGCCATGCAGAGGCCACGACTTTGGTGGCAGCAGCGGCGTCCTCGGCAGCCTTCTTGTCGGCTTCAGCTTTCTCGGCGGCGGCACGGTCGGGGTCGGTGGACATGGTGATGATGAAGGCGACGCGGACGTAGAGGAAGTAGACGATCGGAAGCGAGCAGTCGCGTAATCGCTGCCCAAAAACCTATTCGCCCCTCACCCCGTACAGGAACCAAAAGGGCGTGGTTTCGGAGACTTGCTCTCCCGTCGACCGTGTACGCGGCGGACGGGATGGAGTCACCGGCGGCAGCAGCAGCAAAGGAACGACGGTGGGCGTGCGCGTGAGCAGATGTGATCTGTTCGTGGCGGCTAGGGTTAGGGGACACCGCACACTTATATAGACGCAGCCACGTGGAGAGACGTGGGCTTGACCCACGTCCGAGTCCGTGACAGCCCACGATCCGACGTCTCAGATCGTGGCCCTGCTGTCAGAACCTCTCCGTTAGTGACTGGCAAAAATAAGCGCATAGGTGTGAGCTCGGCTCGGCTCATTCCCGCAACCCGCGGCGCGGCACGTCGTGACGAGGCGAGGCGTGGCGAGGCGGGCGGCGGAGGAGGAGCGCGCGAGGGCCTCTTCTCTTCTCAAGCTCCAATAGCATGTAGAAGAGCCACCCTTATAAACCACTCCAACTTTCCTTCCACTAGCATGGTGGGACTAAACTTCCCACCACCTTGTCATGCCACCTACATGGGCCCTTAAAGATCAAATCTGAAATTGTCATATGGGCTCTAGGCCCATCTCACATTTCAATAATCCCCCACCAGATCTCAGGGGCCCACTTTGTCCTTTGTTCCAAACGCTGTTTTGATATACTAGTGTTTCAGTGAAGACCTGTTAAGGTTGAGCTTCACCTAGAGCAAGTAGCTACACTCCTTCACAACTAAACAATGGACTATGCCTTGAATTGTCAGTTTGGCGTAAAAAAGTTTCACCACATGTCTTACTAGTACTGGGCTGCCGAAGGCTGACCCCTCGGGTGGAGCATATAAGTCACACTCCTGGCCTATTCATGAGCTTACTAGAGATCACCCCAATCTCATAGACTGTGACTAGCAGTCGGGCTCACATAGGTGTGTTCCTCCAAAGATCGCTCTGTAGGATAGCATCTTGCTTATACATATAAGCCTTGGAACACATTAGGACAGTAGTCATCCTTCCATACAGTTTCCGAGAGTATTGCATCTCCAACGGAGCGGGTTAGTAAAGTTACTCTCCTCAGTTCACCACTGGCTTGTTTCCCAGGTCCTACTTCACGGGATCTCCGATCACATAGGTTGGGTTACCACCATGGCAACTCATGTGGGTCTCATACCCATCTCCCTCGATGCACTATCTATCACTACACGTGATAGCTCTTTCGTAAAGGGATCTACCAGATTCTTAGCCGTATGGACATAGTCCAGCGCTATCACTCCGGAGTTCCTTAACTTTCTGACAGCTTTAAATCTCATTTTTATGTGTTTGTTGGACTTCATGTTGTCCTTTGAACTCTTCACCTTGGTGATGACAGTCTGATTGTCACAGTTCATAAGGATAGCCGGAACCGGTTTATCAACCAGTGGCAAGTCCATCAAAAGATCTCGAAGCCATCCTGCTTCAACACCAGAAGTGTCTAATGCTGTTAATTCTGCTTCCATTGTCGATCTCGTTAAGATCGTTTGCTTGCAAGACTTCCAGGAAACAGCACCACCTCCAAGAGTAAACATATACCCAGTTGTGGCCTTCATCTCATCAGCATCAGAGATCCAATTCGCATCACTATACCCTTCAAGTACCGACGGGTCTCCGGTATAGTGAAGTCCATAGTTCATAGTACCTTTCAGATAGCGCATAACTCTTTCAATAGCATGCCAATGTACATCACCCGGTTTGGAAACAAACCGGCTCAGTTTGCTCACAGCAAACGCGATGTCAGGCCTCGTTGCGCTCGCTAGGTACATTAATGAACCAATGATTTGAGAGTATCTCAATTGATCTTTAGCCATGCCTTTGGACTTTTGAATCAACACGCTAGGATCATATGGCGTTTGAGATGGTGTGTAGTCTGAATATCCAAAACGACTCAACACCTTCTCAACATAATGGGATTGCAGAAGTGTGATCCCACCCTCATTATCTCTCAGTAGCTTGATGTTCAAGATAACATCAGCCACACCAAGGTCCTTCATCTCAAAGTTCTGAGACAGAAACGATTTGACCTCCTCAATGACTTTGAGGTTTGTTCCGAATATCAGTATGTCATCAACATACAAGCACAGTATAACTCCTTCGCCCCCACCATGGCGATAGTATACACATTTGTCAGCCTCATTAACAACGAAACCAACAGATGTCAGAGTTGTATTGAACTTATCATGCCATTGCTTAGGTGCTTGCTTCAGGCCATATAAAGATTTCAGCAACTTACACACCTTCCTTTCCTGACCATCTATCACAAAGCCGTCTGGCTGTTGCATGTAGATTTCCTCATTTAGCTCTCCATTCAGAAAAGCCATCTTAACATCCATTTGATGGACGAGAAGACCATGTGAGGCCGCCAACAAGAGTAATACTCGAATGGTGGTCAGTCTAGCCACAGGTGAATAAGTATCGAAGAAATCTTCCTCTTCTTTCTGGTCATAGCCCTTGGCCACAAGCCTAGCCTTGTATTTTTCAATCGTACCATCGGGCCTAAGCTTTTTCTTGAACACCCACTTACATCCCAATGGTTTGCAACCATAGGGACTCTCAGTGATCTCCATGTCCCGTTAGCCATGATGGAATCCATCTCGCTACGGACCGCATCCTTCCAGTAGTCAGCTTCTGGAGAGGCATACGCTTCTGAGATAGAAGTGGGAGTATCATCCACGAGGTACACGAAGTAATCATCACCAAAGGTCTTTGCAGTCCTTTGTCTCTTGCCCCTACCAAGGGTTTCCTTGTCATCCTCCTCAGGATTTTCATCATGTGTTCGTTCATAATATCCATAGGAATGGCAGGCTCAGGAGTCTCCTCAGATTCCTGTCTAGAAGTGCTTTGCATATCTCTCATAGGAAAAATATCCTCAAAGAATGTAGCATCCTTAGACTCTATGATTGTACCGACCTTCTGGTCAGGTAACTCAGATTTCACTACTAGAAATCTATAGCCAACGTTGTTCTTAGCGTAGCCCAAATTAACGCAGTCCACAGTCTTGGGTCCAAGCTTACACTTTTTAGGGATCGACACGTTGACTTTCGCCAAACAGCCCCAAGTACGCAAGTACGAGAGTGTTGTCCTTCTCTTTGCCCACCTCTCATAGAGAGTGGTCTCATTATCCTTTATCGGAACTTTATTCAGGACATGACATGCCGTCAATATAGCCTCCCCCCACCATGCCTTGGATAAACCCGACGTATCTAACATGGCGTTAACCAGATCAGTTAGAGTACGGTTTTTCCGCTCGGCAACCCCGTTTGACTGGGGTGAATAGGGAGGCGTCCTCTCATGAATAATGTCGTGTTCCGCACAGAAGGAATCAAACTCACTCGAGAAGTACTCTCCACCACGATCTGAACAGAATCATTTAATTTTCTTTTCAAGTTGATTCTCAACTTCTGCCTTATAGATTTTAAAGTAGTGTAGAGCCTCATCTTTAGTATTTAACAGATACACATAGCAATATCTAGTGGAATCATCTATCAATGTCATGAAGTATTTCTTTCCACCTTTAGTCAATACACCGTTCATCTCACAAAGATCAGAATGTATGAGTTCTAATGGTGCCAAGTGTCTCTTCTCCGCAGCCTTGTGAGGCTGGCGAGGTTGCTTAGCTTGCACACATGACAGGCACTTAGAACCTTTGGCTAAAGTGAAACTCGGGATTAAATCCAACTTAGCTAGCTGCGTCATAACACCGAAACTTATGTGACAAAGACGTGAATGCCAAACCTCAGATTCATTAACACTCGAATGAATATGGTTCACGACTTTATTATAGAAATCTACGAGGGAAAGGCGGAACATCCCTCCGCTCTCATAACCTTTTCCAACAAATAGTCCATACTTAGTAACAACTAATTTATTAGACTCGAATACCAACTTAAACCCTTCTCTACATAGAAGGGAGCCACTAACGAGGTTCTTCTTGATGGCGGGGACATGCTGCACGTTCTTCAGCTACACGATCCTTCCCGAAGTAAACTTCAGATCGACCGTGCCAACACCATGAACAGAAGCACTCGCGCCATTCCCCATCAATACGGACCCGTGGCCTGTGACCTGGTAAGAAGAAAACAATGAAATGTCAGCACACACATGAACACCTGCACCTGTATCCACCCACCAATCGGTAGGCTGAAACACTGAAAAAACAGTAAATAAATTACCGTACCCAGATGCACCATTCTCATTGTTGCCCACAATCATGTTGACAGACTTGGAGTCCTGTCCTGACTTCTTAGACTTGTTTGGGCACTTGTTGGCCCAATGTTCAGTCGAACCACAAGTAAAGCAGCCCTCATCCTTCTTGTTCTTCTTGAAGGTCTTATTACCCTTATTCTTGAAGTCGGTATTCTGTTGGACACCGTTCTTTCCCTTGAACTTGTGGGAGTTGAAGTTCCTCTGGTTCACCATGTTGGCAACAGAAGTCCCTTCGGCCCCTTTTCCGTGCGAGTCCTTTGCCCTCGAATTCTGCTCAACACTCAGATGGCCAATGACATCCTCCACAGAGAATTCACGCCTCTGATGTTTCAGAGTGGTGGCAAAGTCCTCCAGGAATTGGGGAGCTTAGCGATTATGCAGCCCGCAACAAACTTGCCCGGTAACTTGCACTTCAGAAGCTCAAGCTCCTTAACAATGCATATTATCTCATGAGCCTGCTCCAGTACAGGACGGTTCTCAACCATCTTGTAATCATGGAACTGCTCTATAATATACATCTCGCTCCCTGCATCGGCGGCCCCGAACTTAGATTCGAGCGCCTCCCACAAGTCCTTGGCGACATGCACATGTAAATATGCGTCGACCAGTTTATCTCCAATCACGCTAAGAACTGCTCCGAGAAACACAGTGGTTGCCTTCCTGAACGCCTTCTCCTGTTCAGGAGCAATCGTTCCCGTGGACACACCGGTGACCCAGAACACGTTCATAGCCGTGAGCCATAAAGTGGTCTTTGTTTGCCAACGCTTAAAATACATACCGGTAAACTTATCCGGTTTCAGTGCTGCGGCAAAGCCACTTGCCGAAAAATTCCTACACATAATAGGTTTTTGGATTGTTGAGTAGATAGGCAATTTCTCGATTAAATTAATCCACAAATAAATCACTAGCATGGCATTGACTAAGTTGATGACGTACTGACTTTGATCTAAACATGCACGTACTAAGCAAACAGTAGACAAATCTACACATACTGCTAGTACTGCTAATATGAAATTAATCATGAGTGGGATAAACGAGTTATACCCTCCAGTAGGCCATGCAGAGGCCGCGGCTTTGGTGGCAGCAGCGGCGTCCTCGGCGGCCTTCTTGTCGGCTTCAGCTTTCTCGGCGGCGGCACGGTCGGGGTCGGTGGACATGGTGATGATGAAGGCGACGCGGACGTAGAGGAAGTAGACGATCGAAAGCGAGCAGTCGCGTAATCGCTGCCGAAAAACCTATTCGCCCCTCACCCCGTACAGGAACCAGAAGAGCGTGGTTTCGGAGACCTGCTCTCCCGTCGACCGTGTACGCGGCGGACAGGATGGAGTCACCGGCGGCAGCAGCAGCAAAGGAACGACGGTGGGGATTCGACGTCTCAGATCGTGGCCCGCGCTCATTCCCTCGACCCGCGTCGCGTCGCGTCGCGACAAGGCGGGGCGGGGCTGGGCGGGCAACGGAGGAGGAGCGCGCGAGGGCCTCTTCTCTTCTCAAGCTTCAATAGCATGTAGAAGAGCCACCCTTATAAACCACTCCAACTTTCCTTCCACTAGCATGGTGGGACTAAACTTCCCACCACCTTGTCATGCCACCTACATGGGCCCTTAAAGATCAAATCTGAAATTGTCATATGGGCTCTAGGCCCATCTCACATTTCAACAAATATCATAGAAAATATCGACATCGGTGGCAATCACATAATTAATGCGTAAATAATATCCGCCCTAATGCATGCAATTAGCACCATACCAAATAATATCCACCCTAATGCATGCAATTAGCACCATACCAAATATCTTTGTTAGGTAATTACATAATTAACATGTAAGTAATATCTTTGTTAGGTAATTACATAATTAACACGTTAGATACATCCTTTTTTATTCATTTTGATGACAAGTATTTTCGGACGGAGGGAGTACTAGCTAAAATATACTCCCTCCGTCTCAAAATAAGTGTCTTGAGCTTAGTACAAATTTATATTAAAATTAGTACAAAGTTGAGACGCTTATTTTGGGACGGAGGGAGTACATGCAATCAATGTCTAATGTCAACTTGCATTGCACGTATGCACACATTTACGAGTTTAAACAAGTTCTTATTAGCCACAAGTTTTTTTGGGATGTTTTATTTGCAACTTGGAAACAGAGCTAAATGATATCCAAAGCCAAATCATTGCTACAAGGTCCAGCACACAGGCCCGAGTTTCACTCTGCTACAACACACGGGTCTCTCCCTCCACAACACTATTTCATGTCCTTTTTTGAACAGCCTGTTATTACAGGTCCTTGAACGACATATTTTTGAAGGACGTTCTTTTAGGCACGTTGGTCACAGGCAACATTTGTGTTCTTCTACATCGGTGGCTAAAAAAAAAAGATCAGCGATCAGCAGCCCGATCGTCGCTCATCGGCAGCCACTCGGCCCACAGCAGCCCGGTTCATGAGAAAACGCCTGAAACAGTGGCACTTTTAAAAATCATTATTGGTAATGTTCGTGTAGGTGAAAGAGTAACAAAATTGTTGCTCCAGTCCAATTGCAGTATCTTCACTGAAGTCTTTGAAGTATTTCTTCGAGCAAAGATTGTTACCTTGAAGAAGGTGTTTTCAAGAGGTGTCATTGTAACACTTAATCATCGGAGTTACTTTGTATTTTCTTGGATCTTAGATCCAAATCAGTGTACCTTTAATTGTTATGAGTACGCATAAAATTACAGGTGTTTCTAAAAAAAAGTGAACATTCTAGAAGATTGTGCCTGTGCTTTTTTGGCTTTCTTCTTCTTTTTTCTCTTTAGTCTCTTTTAGTTTTTTCTTCCTGTTTTTTTTTCCTATTTTCCTTTTATTTTTTCAGATTGTTTTTATTATCATTTTCATTTTTATTTTAATTCCTGGACCTTTTTCAAATTCAGAAGTATTTTCAAATTCATGAACTTCTTTGAATTCGGAAACATTTTTCTAAATTCTTGAAAAAATTAAAAAAACAAATAATTCTTAAAAACTCATGGACATTTCCAAAATTCATGAACTTTTTTCTAAATTAACAAACTATTTTCATATCCACGAAATTATTTTTCAAATTTGTGAACTCTTTCACCATGATGAACTTTTTTCAAATCAACAAACATATTTTTAATCTGTTTTTTAGCCCATAAAAACCGGGACTTGGTTTTTCCCCCAAAGAATATCACTGGTTTCTCCGAACCGATAGAAAGTGAGCAAGCAAATTTGTCTATAGATCAAGCGAGCGAGCGAGCCGGTCTAGCGATCAAACGAGCGAGCGAGCTGGTCAGTGATCAAGCGAGTGAGCGGTCGAAGGGTGCTTAATGGGCCGGCCAAACCGAGCGTTCACATGGGCGTTGACGTGCAAAAACCATTGACCGTCAATGGTTGACGTAAGTGTTCGGAGCAGCGTACCTTTTGACGGGAGCAACTAATTAAACGAGCGCTCCTTCGGGAGCCTCGTAACGATCAGCGTTACTTGGTGCGCTCTCAGCCATTCGTCACGTGTCGCGCTCTGGGCGCTCACTTCGGATTTTGTTTTTTAATTTTTCCGCACATGTTTTCAGTTTTTTAAACGGTTTTTTTCAGGTTTTTTTTACGTTTTGGTTTTCCATCGGTCTTCCCTTTTTTTCGCGAGAGGCACGGTTCTGCTTTCGCGAGAGGCACGGCCATGCCTCTTGAAAAAGAAAAAAAACGTATTTTCTGTTTTTTTTCTTTCGCGGGAGGCACGGTTGTGCTTTCGCGAGAGGCAGGGGCGTGACTCTTTTGGAAAGGAAAAAAAACGTGTTTTCTGATTTATTTTTTTTCTTTCGCGAGAGGCATAGTTTTGCTTCCGCGAGAGGCACGGTTGTGCTTCGCGAGAGGCACGGGCGTGCCTCTTTCGGAAAGGGAAAAAACGCGTTATCTGTTTTTTTTTCACGAGAAGCACGGTTTTGCTTCCGCGAGAGGCACGGTTATACTTTCGCGATAGGCATGGGCGTGCCACTTTCAGAAAAGGAAAAAATGTGTTTTCTGTTTTTTTCTTTCACGAGAGACACGATTTTGCTTCCGCAAGAGGCACGGTTGTGATTTCGAAAAGGAAAAAAACCGTGTTTCAGGTTCGGTTTTTTCGTCGGTTTTTTTTGTCCGGTTTTTTCGTGAAAAAAAGTTCGTCAAAACCTATCAACATGGGATCTAGTTTTGAAGATCTCGACGCGAGGAATCCAACAGCGAAATCGGTTGGAGATTTAGATGCACGGTTTAAGAGATAAAATATTTTGAATAAATGAATCTAGAAAAAAGGGAAAACTCCTAGGTTGCGACAAGTGGCACACATACAGCACGCCACTTGTCGCAACCTGGGGGAGTTAGAGTGATCTCCGTAAGGAGTACTCCTTAATTAATGATTTCGCCTTTTGACGTTCATCCGGCCTGCTTAGGTCGGCTAACGAGGTGAACGAGGACCAAATAAGCGTTGGGGCGATGGTGGTTCACAAACGTAAATCTGGAGCATTTAAGATCCAATAGGATGGCTAAGGGTACCGAATCGCTATGGAAGCTTGAGTCTCACTATTAGTATTATTTATCTATTTTGCAAGAAAACTTCTGATCTATTCATCATCAATCATGACAGTACAACGAACACCGGAAATAATAAATATTATAACCAGATCCGTAGACCACCTAACGACGACTATAAGCACTGAAGCGAGCCGAAGGCACGCCGCCGTCATCGCCACTCCATTGTCAGAGTCGGGCACAACTTATTGTAGTAGATAGTCGGTAAGTCGCCGTGCTAAGGCCGCATAGGACCAACACACCAGAACAGCAACCGCCGCCGATGAAAATTAATGTAGATCACAAGGATCCGAACCGAAGACACATAAACGTGGACAAACAACGATGAGATCCAAGCAAATCCACCAAAGGTAGATTCGCCGGAAACACGCCTCCACACGCCCACCAACGATGCTAGACGCACCGTCGGAACAGGGACTAGGCGGGGAGACCTTTATTTCATCTTTAGGGAGCCGCCGCTGTCTCGTCTTCCTGAGCAGGACACAAACCCTACAAAACTGAAAGAAGCGAATAAAAACGGAGCCCTCCCGCCGGCCCTTGTTAGGATCCACCGCGTCCCCATGGCCCTAGGACCACCGGAGGCGAGCCGGACCTGCGGTGGTGCCGGCGAGAGGCAGGAACCCTAGGTTTTGTTTTGGAGGAGTAGGAGGCAGCTGAGTCTCACTATTATAAATTTAAGATAAATCGTAACTAAAATAGACTCAAATAGTATTAACATACGACCATGAGCAATTTCAGAAGTGTCTACGTGATCATCGAGGAGCACGTTCATAGGATTTAGGGCTTTCTATTTTGATGCCCCTGATTTTTTAGTTCTACTTAGTTTTGCTCTGCCACCTTCACGTTCCTCACTTTTCCCCTCCTTACTAGGCCCCGGCCTTGCAAATGCCCAAACGATGCATTCCGTTGGGTAAAAGCCCATTTACCGTTACTTGGATGACATCCTAACGAGTGGGACCACCTCAAAAGTGTGCCATTGACGTCGCATCCCAGCCCGTAGAGACAAAGCTGGGTCGAGCCAGTGTGACATGTGTGTGTATCTCCTTAAGCGCGCTAGGTTGGTGTTTTAAGTAATTGGGTCGATCTATGTAGCCCGCCTGAACAGTGTCGAATACCTTTTTGCAATTCTAGTCAATTTTATAAATTCATAGAACATTCATTTTAAATCCAGTTGACTTGATTCAAGTTCATAAATTCATCAGATCTTCAGACCTATTTAATATCCAATTTTCATAATTATACATGAAGTTTTTCTATGTATCTTTGATTTAAATCTATATTTGATATATACAGGACTTCTTTAGAAATTCCTAATCAAATTCCCTCTTGGTCCAACTCTAGCAAAAACAATGTCTATAAATCCCTATTTTACCTTACTAATTTAATAAAAATTGCTCACAATTTTCAGAGAATTGTATTTAAGAATGAACACTAAAAAGATAGCTTTCAAAAGAGGGAGTTTCCAAATTTGTTACAATAAAAATCATTTTTCAACTTCCAATAAAGTTTTTTTTGGTGAAGCAAATAGCACAAATAAGACACAAAAATGTACTTTTGCCAATTTCATCATATTTCTGCTACTTGCTTCATAGAAATCCCTAGAAATAGTGAAGGATTTGGCACAATCTCTATAAATAGTGCACAAGTTCAAATTTGGCAATTTTGTGAAGGATTTTTTTTATTTTATGGTATTTCAAGTTTATAATTTTTCCTACGAACAAGGGAGTTTTCAAAATATTTCATAATAAGGTGACCATATTTGGCACAAACATGGGGCTCAACTTGTGTGATGTAGTGTTTTTTGTACTTTGATGTGTATTGGTACACACTATGTATTCCCGTCTTTTTGTCCAAACTTGTTCTTGGTTTGTGGTATTGAAATTTGTGTGATGTAATGCTATTTGTACTTTGGTGTATATTGGTACACACTATTCAAATTTGAGCCAAATTTCAAATTTGAGCCAAATTTCAAATTTGTACTTTGATGTATATTGATGTTCCGATGCTTTTTCAAATATCATGCACTTGAGGTGATCAATCCGAGCACTTTTGTGAAAGTAAAACTCGTAGTCATGAAAAATGAGCTCCAAAGCTAGGGTAAACAACATCAATTATATGCAAGTTTTTTTTCTACCTTCTCTAAATGAGCGGAAAAAAATCTTGGCATCAAGTGTGCAAATATAGGGTTCATGCCCAATATGGGATCATTTGGACAAACTATGTCATGCTTAACCCTAAACCCTAGCTCATATCCCTTGAAAACACTGCAACCTCATTCATGATAGCTAAGTTCTGTAAAGGGATTTTCATGAAAATATCCGTATAACAAGTTCCTTATTTTTCCTAGCAACTTAGTCACATAAAAACGATGATGCACAAGTTACATATTTTTCTATTTTTTTAGTTACTTATGCTCCTTAACCCTTGAAACCCTCTCAAAACCCCTCAACCCCCACCCCCCTCTGAAACCCCGCACCCTTTCATGTCGTTAGATCGCTATGTGTGGACAGTTTGGATCAGACGCTAGGGTTACGCATGGCTGATCCACGAGAGGCTGGTTCTGTTGGGACAAACCCACCGGCGACATACGCCGAACCACCCTCCGGCGATGACCTCCGGACGAAGGTAGAAGAAGATGAACAGAATTTTCCAGCGACGAATGCCCCGGCCACCGAACGGCCTGTATGTTGGCTTCTATTCAACTCAACTACTCAAACACACATACATGGAGGTACACACGCACACACACACGTAGCACAACCCCGGAAGAACTCTCATATCGACCAGGCGCATACCACGGTCCCGATGGAGACTACATCTTCCTTAGGCCCCTCCCCCTCGGCTCGGCACATACCGTCACCATGGCGCGGCAACAAACCGACGCACCTCCATCAATACATGGGAGGCCTTTTTATACCCGGACGCACACACACGACCCAGCCATCACACCGGCCACTAACCCCACGACACACACATAGTAATCCAACCACCACTGGCCGGCTAACACGCTAACCACCCATGCATGCATCCATATACTAACTACCTCGACTAGATGCACGTATGACCCGTGTGGCTCGGTCACCACCTGTGACCACTAATCCAGCTACATGCATGCACGAACTGTCATAGCACACACGACTCGGGCGGCCTCTCCCACGCATACACGGACACACACCTGGCGCACCCAACGCCAGTCACCACCGCACATGGCATGGCTTATGCCAACACTCACCTCCTAAGCCATGACATCGCCGTCGTTGTCCTCGCTGCAGCTCCCGTCGTCTTCGCCACCATGGCCGCCACTACAGCCTCTCGGACGTGAACCCTGCTGCATCTTCTTCTTCGTGTCCGGCGACACACGCCAATTCCCTTCACTGCCTGCAACACACTTTGTCGATGCCGACGCGCTCGGGCGGCCGACGCCGTGCTACACCACGCCGCCGCGCCTTCGCGGCCTCTGCGCCACCAAGCAGGACCTCCGCGGCCTCCTCGCCGTGTTGTCGCAGCACCGCGCACCTCCATAGGCTGACACACGACCCGGAGCACCGCGCAGCCGCCGGCGAACTCCGCCACTGCCGGCACTCCCCCGGCAAGGAGAACGACGCCCAAGACAACGAAGCTCATGATACCAAATGTTGGGACAAACCCACCGGCGACATACGCCGAACCGTCCTCCGGTGATGACCGTCGGGCGAAGGTAGAAGAAGATGAACAGAATTTTCCGGCGACGAACGGCCTGTATGTTGGCTTCTATTTAACTCAACTACTCAAACACACATACATGAAGGTACACACACGCAGCACAACCCCGGAAGAATTCTCACATCGACCAGGCGCATACCACGGTCCCGATGAAGACTACAACTTCCTTAGGCCCCTCCCCCTCGGCTCGGCACATACCGTCACCGTGGCGCGGCAACAAACCGGCGCACCTCCATCAATACATGGGAGGCCTTTTTATACCCGGACGCACACACACCGACACGACCTGGCCATCACACCGGCCACTAACCCCACGACACACACGTAGTAATCCAACCACCACTGGCCGGCTAACACGCTAACTACCCATGCATGCATCCATATACTAACTACCTAGACTAGATGCACGTATGACCCGTGTAGCTCGGTCACCACCTGCGACCACTAATCCAGCTACATCCTACATGCATGCACGAACTGTCACAGCACACACGACTCGGGCAGCCTCTCCCACGCATACACGGACACACACCTGGCGCACCCAACGCCAGTCGCCACCGCACATGGCATGGCTTATGCCAAGATGTTCTATACCTGATTGGCTGGATTCGGTGGGGTGCTCCATGGCTGGTTTTGTGACCTGATTAACTGGCTGGCTTGGAGAAGGAGCTGAAGTGAGTGGCCCACCTGGCATCGACAACAAAGGGGCAAGCGACGGCGGCCGTAGCGGGACCCTTGTGTCAGCTCAGCTGATATCGGGGACCAACGGCTTGCCGGAAAAATCACGACGCTGGTGCAGCGAGGCTGCAACGATCTTGAGGAGTGGCGTGTTCAACATGATGTCTCACTCCGCATCGATGGGAGGCAACACAAAGACCAATGGTCCTTCGAGCAATGTGGGCGATGACTTTATAGTCGACGAAGGACGATGCTCCGCAACGGACTGCTACGTGCTCAAGAGGATGTGGAGGAAAGGGTCAAATGATCCTAGGTTGACCATACACATGATAGGGTGCTTGCAGAAGGTGTGGGACGGCCGTGACCATCGAATGGCTAGACACGGATCTCGCCGGCCACGAGGAAGACGACATTCGGGGTGGCGAATGGTGGTGACTCGATTCGATTTCTTTAGCTAGAAGGCGTGGGGAGGCAAGGCGGGAATGGATAGTGGGCTTTGATGCTCGGGGATAGCTGGAGATGACTGAATCAAGGGCGGCGACCTTCAGCCGGAGTTGGGGAAGAAGAACGCTTCAGCGGCAATTTGGGATGCTCACGCTTGATTCATTGCATGGGGAAAAGAGGAGGCGCGCGACGACGTTGACATGGTCAATTCTTCTCAGGAATGACAAGGGAAGCGTCGCGACGACGAGATTATCTGGGCGCTCGGGAGATCGGTGAGAGAGCAAAGGAGAGTAGGAACGACCAGGGGGCTAGGGATTTTTTTTCCATTTGTTGAATTGGTCCCACATGTAAGAGAGAGGGGGATGTGTATATTTATTTTTAGCAAGGGACCCATTGACCGGTCAGCATTTTTAGCGACCCCACCTATCAGCATTTCATGTGGTCCCACTCGTCAGAAACTAACCCAAGTAACGGTCGATAGGTTTGACTTGATGGAAAATGCACCATTTAGGCATTTGTGAGGATGGGCTCGAGAGAGATGGGGAAAAGTGAGGAAAACTAAGACGGGTGGGTAAAACTAAGTAGAACTGAGGAAAAGGGGGTACAAAAATAAAAATTCCTAGGATTTATATATCGGATTTACATCAGAATATATGTAAGAACCTAAATACAAGCCACCTACATATGAATGTACTTGAAGACCTGCTCTTAGTGCGGAGTTCGGGGACAGGGCAGTGAGGGCTGGCCGTCGACAACGGCACAACCTGGGTAACTGCATATGAAAACGTTGGGTGATTGGCCGTCACCGGCTCACTCTTCTTGAATCCTTGTCGTCACGTGAAATGCTACAGATGCAATCGCCGCTGCCTGTTGGGTAGCTCAGTCGCGAGAATCATAAGGGTGTTGTGGAGTATCTAGATTAGAGTGAGGTTTATTTCAAACCTCGAATTCATACGGCTCATCGGAATCGAACCCTAACCATCCAATCCCTCGAATCAAAAATTTATATTCACCGATCCTGGTTAATCCCAGCTCGAAACCCATTTAGACCAGTTTGATGCTCTAGGAAAATAAACGACCCATTCGGGATCACTCTCTATTTTCACTAATTGCATGAGTTTGCATGTCATATTCACCTTCTCTCCTCAAATTTTCCATCTCTCTTTACCAGAAACCATGGTAACTCCTTGGAGCATCTACAACCGGACCCCTCAAACCCTCTCTAAACATCCAGGCAGATAGCCCGGTCACCGCCCGCCCGGTCTCAAAATGGTCACCATCCCACCCACCCGCCCACCCCCCACTAGTAGAAAAGGGGGCAATGGTCCAGGCCGAGTCAGCCCATTAGTCCCGGTTCAATCCAGAACCGGGACCAATGGGGCATTGGACCCGGTTCGTGAACCCCGGGGGCCGGCGGCCCACGTGGGCCATTGGTCCCGGTTCGTCTGGACCTTTTTGTCCCGGTTGGAGGGACGAACCGGGACCAATGTGCCTTGGTCCTGGCCCACCACCATTGGTCCCGGTTGGTGGCCTGAACCGGGACCAAAGGCTTCCCTTTAGTCCCGGTTCAAGCCACGAACCGGGACCAATTAATTGCCTATATATACCCCTCGCCCGCGAGTAGAGCATTCTCACTGCTCTGTTTTTCGTGGCCGGCGAGGACAGAGCTTTGTGGTGCTCTAGCTCACCTCCTATGCACACGAGGTGTTCGATGGAATGCCCGAGGCACACTACTTAAGCTTTCTCCTCTCCAAGCTCGACCTCCAAGCTCCATTTTCCTCAATATTTGTCTAGATTTAGCGGTCCGTCACGTCCCGTCCCCATCTTCACCGCCGTCGATCGCCCGCGCCGATCTCGTCGCCGGCACCACCATGGTGAGCCTCTTGTTCTTATCTTCTTTCTGAAAGGAAAAAAAATTCTTACTTGTATGTTTATATAGATACTTGTATAATTTTCTTACTTTTATTATTGCATCTTATATAGTGCGATGGTTTTGGTAGCCGCACCCGTCGGTCCTCGTCCTGTCTATGATTCGGATGTGGTATATATTATCTTTTCATAACTATTGTTTCATCTATTGTTTATGACAATTATGCCGACCAACGTGACATAGATTTTATTTATCTAGGAGGTTGTTGAACCGGAAATTCCAACCGACCCTATTGTCGAGAGGTTAAATTTAGTTGAAGAAGAAAACAATTTCTTGAAGGAAAAAATTAGAAAAATTGAGGAGGAGAAGATGATATTGGAGTTGCATGTTGCGGATGTCGTGGATGATCACAAGATCAAGATGGATGCAATGCGCTTGAAGATTAGAAAGATTAGAAAATATGCCATTCATACCGAGGCTTGGTATCATTATGCCGTTGGATCAGTTGTTACATTGCGATTATGATCGCATTTGTTTTCGCATTGAAATGTTTTACATAGTTTCAATGTATGGTTTAATTAATTTAGATGCTCTGCAGAGCTTTATGTTGTTAGATGAGAACTATGTATGTACTTTGGTTTTAATGTGATGATGAACTTCTATTAATTTGGTCACTTAATTATCTATTCATGATGTTCTGTAATGATTTTTGACACACTTAATTATATATAATGCACGCAGATGAACCGGCAATGGATGTACGGTTCAAGACACACCTCCGAGTACATTAAGGGCGTGCATGAATTTCTCGAAGTGGCTGAGGCAAACAAGCAGAATGGTTTTATGTGTTGTCCATACCCTATATGTGGGAATACGAAGTCTTACTCTGATCGGAAAATCCTTCACACCCACCTGCTTTACAAGGGTTTCATGCCACACTATAATGTTTGGACGAGGCACGGAGAAATAGGGGTTATGATGGAAGACGTCGAAGAAGAAAAGTACGATGACAACTATGTGCCCCCTCAATACGGTGATGCTACTGAAGATCAAGAGGAACCAGACGATGTGCACGATGATGCTGCAACAGGCGAAGCTGCTGAAGATCAAGAGGAACCAGACGATGTGCCCGATGATGATGATCTCCGTCGGGTCATTGTCGATGCAAGGACGCAATGCGAAAGTCAAAAGGAGAAGCTGAAGTTCGATCATATGTTAGAGGACCACAAAAAAGGGTTGTACCCCAATTGCGAAGATGGCAACACAAAGCTCGGTACCATACTGGAATTGCTGCAGTGGAAGGCAGAGAATGCTGTGCCTGACAAAGGATTTGAGAAGCTACTGAAAATATTGAAGAAGAAGCTTCCAAAGGATAACGAATTGCACGACAGTATATACGCAGCAAAGAAGGTCGTATGCCCTCTAGGATTGGAGGTGCAGAAGATACATGCATGCCCTAATGACTGCATCCTCTACCGCGGTGCGTACAAGGATCTGAACGCATGCCCGGCATGCGGTGCATTACGGTATAAGATCAGACGAGATGACCCTGGTGATGTTGACGGCGAGCCCCCCGGGAAGAGGGTTCCTGCGAAGGTGATGTGGTATGCTCCTATAATAGCACGGTTGAAACGTCTGTTCAGAAACGGAGAGCATGCCAAGTTGATGCGATGGCACAATGAGGACCGTAAGAAAGACGGGAAGTTGAGAGCACCCGCTGACGGGTCACAGTGGAGAAAAATCGAGAGAAAGTACTGGGATGAGTTTGCAAGTGACCCAAGGAACGTATGGTTTTCTTTAAGTGCGGATGGCATTAATCCTTTCGGGGAGCAGAGCAGCAATCACAGCACCTGGACCGTGACTCTATGTATGTATAACCTTCCTCCTTGGATGTGCATGAAGCGGAAGTTCATTATGATGCCAGTTCTCATCCAAGGCCCTAAGCAACCCGGCAACGACATTGATGTGTACCTAAGGCCATTAGTTGAAGAACTTTTACAGTTGTGGAATGGAAACGGTATACGTACGTGGGATGAGCACAAACAGGAGGAATTTCACCTAAAGGCGTTGTTGTTCGTGACCATCAACGATTGGCCCGCTCTCAGTAACCTTTCAAGACAGACAAACAAGGGATACCACGCATGCACGCACTATTTACTTGACACCGATAGTATATGTTGGAAATATGCCCTAGAGGCAATAATAAAAGCATTATTATTATATTTCCTTGTTCATGATAATTGTCTTTATTCATGCTATAATTGTGTTATCCAGAAATCGTAATACATGTGTGAATAACAGACACCAACATGTCCCTAGTAAGCCTCTAGTTGACTAGCTCGTTGATCAATAGATAGTCATGGTTTCCTGACTATGGACATTGGATGTCATTGATAACGGGATCACATCATTAGGAGAATGATGTGATGGACAAGACCCAATCCTAAACATAGCACAAGATCGTATAGTTCGTTTGCTAGAGTTTTCCAATGTCAAAGTATCTTTTCCTTAGACCATGAGATCGTGTAACTCCCGGATACCGTAGGAGTGCTTTGGGTATACCAAACGTCACAACGTAACTGGGTGACTATAAAGGTAGACTACGGGTATCTCCGAAAGTGTCTGTTGGGTTGACATGGATCAAGACTGGGATTTGTCACTCCGTATGACGGAGAGGTATCACTGGGCCCACTCGGTAATGCATCATCATAATGAGCTCAGAGTGACCAAGTGTTTGGTCACGGGATCATGCATTACGGTACGAGTAAAGTGACTTGCCGGTAACGAGATTGAACGAGGTATTGGGATACCGACGATCGAATCTCGGGCAAGTAACATATCGATTGACAAAGGGAATTGCGTACGGGGTTGATTGAATCCTCGACATCGTGGTTCATCCGATGAGATCATCGTGGAGCATGTGGGAGCCAACATGGGTATCCAGATCCCGCTGTTGGTTATTGACCTGAGAGTCGTCTCGGTCATGTCTGCTTGTCTCCCGAACCCGTAGGGTCTACACACTTAAGGTTCGGTAACGCTAGGGTTGTGAAGATATGTATATGCAGTAAACCGAATGTTGTTCGGAGTCCCGGATGAGATCCCGGACGTCACGAGGAGTTCCGGAATGGTCCGGAGGTAAAGAATTATATATAGGAAGTGCAGTTTCGGGCATCGGGACAAGTTTCTGGGTTGTCGGTATTGTACCGGGGCCACCGGAGGGGTCCCGTGGGCCCACCGGGTGGGGCCACCTGTCCCGGGGGGCCACATGGGCTGTAGGGGGTGCGCCTTGGCCTATATGGGCCAAGGGCACCAGCCCTACTAGGCCCATGCGCCTAGGGTTTCCACCAAGGAAGAGTCCAAGTGGTGGAAGGCACCCCTAGGTGCCTGGGGGGGGGGGAGGGAAACCTCCCGTTGGCCGCCGCCCCCCCTAGTAGATGCCATCTACTAGGGCCGGCGCCCCCCCTTGGCACCCCTATATATAGTGGGGGAGAGGAGGGACTTGATACCAGCCCCTGGCGCCTCCCTCTCTCCCCGTTACGTCTCTCCCTCGTAGTATTGGCGAAGCCCTGCTGCTGTGACGCCCTGCATCCACCACCACGCCGTCGTGCTGCTGGATCTTCATCAACCTCTCCTTCCCCCTTGCTGGATCAAGAAGGAGGAGACGTCTCCCGTCCCGTACGTGTGTTGAACGCGGAGGTGCCGTCCATTCGGCGCTTGGTCATCGGTGATTTGGATCACGTCGAGTACGACCACATCATCACCGTTCTCTTGAACGCTTCCGTGCGCGATCTACAAAGGTATGTAGATGCATCTAATCACTCGTTTCTAGATGAACTCATAGATGGATCTTGGTGAAACCGTAGGAAAATTTTTGTTTTCTGCAACGTTCCCCAACAGTGGCATCATGAGCTAGGTCTATGCGTAGTTCTTCTTGCGCGAGTAGAACACAATTAGTTGTGGGCGTGGATTTGTCAACTTTCTTGCCGTTACTAGTCTTTTCTTGCTTCAGCGGTATTGTGGGATGAAGCGGCCCGGACCAACCTTACACGTACGCTTACGTGAGACCGGTTCCACCGACTAACATGCACTAGTTGCATAAGGTGGCTGGCGGGTGTCTGTCTCTCCTACTTTAGTTGGAGCGGATTCGATGAACAGGGTCCTTATGAAGGGTAAATAGAAGTTGACAAATCACGTTGTGGCTTTAACGTAGGTAAGAAGACGTTCTTGCTAGAACCCTAATTCAGCCACGTAAAACTTGCAACAACAATTAGAGGACGTCTAACTTGTTTTTGCAGCAAGTGGTTTGTGATATGATATGGCCAAAGTTGTGATGAATGATGAATGATCTATATGTCATGTATGAGATGTTCATGCTATTGTAATAGGAATCACGACTTGCATGTCGATGAGTATGACAACCGGCAGGAGCCATAGGAGTTGTCTTTATTCTTTTATATGACCTGCGCGTCATTGAGAAACGCCATGTAAATTACTTTACTTTATTGCTAAACGCGTTAGCCATAGTAGTAGAAGTAATAGTTGGCGAGCAACTTCATGGAGACACGATGATGGAGATCTTGATGATGAAGATCATGGTGTCAAGCCGGTGACAAGATGATCATGGAGCCCCAAGATGGAGATCAAAGGAGCTATGTGATATTGGCCATATCATGTCACGTTTATTATTTGATTGCATGTGATTTTTATCATGTTTTGCATCTTGTTTACTTAGAACGACGGTAGTAAATAAGATGATCCCTCATACTAATTTCAAGAAGTGTTCCCCCTAACTGTGCACCGTTGCGACAGTTCGCTGTTTCAAAACACCACGTCATGATCGGGTGTTTTATTCAGACGTTCACATACAACGGGTGTAAGACAGATTTACACATGCAAACACTTAGGTTGACTTGACGAGCCTAGCATGTATAGACATGGCCTCGGAACACAGAAGACCGAAAGGTCGAGCATGAGTCGTATAGAAGATACGATCAACATGAAGATGTTCACCGATGTTGACTAGTCCGTCTCACGTGATGATCGGACACGGTCTAGTTAACTCGGATCATGTAATACTTAGATGACTGGAGGGATGTCTAATCTAAGTGGGAGTTCATTATTAATTTGATTAGTTGAACTTAATTATCATGAACTTAGTCTAAATTTTTTACAATATGTCTTGTAGATCAAATGGCCAACGTAGTCCTCAACTTCAACGCGTTCCTAGAGAAAACTAAGCTGAAAGACGATGGCAGCAACTATACAGACTGGGTCCGGAACCTGAGGGTCATCCTCATAGCTGCCAAGAAAGATTATGTCCTACAAGCACCGCTTGGTGACGCACCCGTTCTCCCTGCAGAACAAGATGTTATGAACGCTTGGCAGGCACGTACCGATGACTACTCCCTCGTTCAGTGCGGCATGCTTTACAGTTTAGAGCCGGGGCTCCAAAAGCGTTTTGAGAGACACGGAGCATATGAGATGTTCGAAGAGCTGAAAATGGTTTTCCAAGCTCATGCCCGGGTCGAGAGATATCAAGTTTCCGACAAATTCTTCAGCTGTAAGATGGAGGAAAATAGTTCTGTCAGTGAGCACATACTCACTATGTCTGGGTTACATAACCGCTTGACTCAGCTGGGAGTTAATCTCCCGGATGATGCGGTCATTGACAGAATCCTCCAGTCGCTTCCACCAAGCTACAAGAGCTTTGTGATGAACTTCAATATGCAGGGGATGGAAAAGACCATTCCTGAAGTATTTGCTATGCTGAAATCAGCAGAGGCAGAAGTCAGGAAGGAACATCAAGTGTTGATGGTCAATAAAACCACTAAGTTCAAGAAAGGCAAGGGTAAAAAGAACTTCAAGAAGGACGGCAAGGAGGTTTCCGCGCCCGGCAAGCAAGCTGCCGGGAAGAAGCCAAAGAATGGACCCAAGCCCGAAACTGAGTGCTTTTATTGCAAGGGAAGCGGTCACTGGAAGCGGAACTGCCCTAAGTACTTAGCGGATAAGAAGGCCGGCAAAACAAAAGGTATATGTGATATACATGTAATTGATGTGTACCTTACTAGTGCCCGTAGTAGCTCCTGGGTATTTGATACTGGTGCAGTTGCTCACATTTGTAACTCAAAGCAGGGGCTGCGGAATAAGCGGAAACTAGCAAAGGACGAGGTGACGATGCGCGTCGGGAATGGTTCCAAGGTCAATGTGATCGCCATCGGCACGCTGCCTCTGCATCTCCCTTCGGGATTAGTTTTAAACCTTAATAATTGTTATTTAGTGCCAGCTTTGAGCATGAACATTGTATCGGGATCTCGTTTAATTCGAGATGGCTACTCATTTAAATCCGAGAATAATGGTTGTTCTATTTATATGAGAGATATGTTTTATGGTCATGCTCCTATGGTGAATGGTTTATTCTTTATGAATCTCGAACGTGATGCTACACATGTTCACAATGTGAGTACCAAAAGAAGTAAGGTTGATAATGATAGTCCCACATACTTGTGGCACTGCCGCCTTGGTCACATAGGTGTCAAACGCATGAAGAAGCTCCATGCAGATGGACTTTTAGAGTCTCTTGATTATGAATCATTTGACACGTGCGAACCATGCCTTATGGGACAAATGACCAAGACTCCGTTCTCAGGAACAATGGAGCGAGCAACCAACTTATTGGAAATCATACATACTGATGTGTGCGGTCCAATGAGTGTTGAGGCTCGCGGTGGCTATCGTTATGTTCTCACCCTCACTGATGATTTAAGTAGGTATGGGTATATCTACTTAATGAAACACAAGTCTGAAACCTTTGAAAAATTCAAGGAATATCAGAGTGAGGTTGAAAATCAACGTGACAGGAAAATCAAGTTTCTACGATCAGATCGTGGAGGAGAATACTTGAGTCATGAGTTTGGCACACACTTAAGAAAATGTGGAATAGTTTCACAACTCACGCCGCCTGGAACACCTCAGCGTAACGGTGTGCCCGAATGTCGTAATCGCACTTTGTTGGATATGGTGCGATCTATGATGTCTCTTACCGATTTACCGCTATCTTTTTGGGGCTATGCTTTAGAGACTGCTGCATTCACTTTAAATAGGGCTCCGTCGAAATCCGTTGAGACGACACCGTATGAATTATGGTTTGGGAAGAAACCTAAGCTGTCGTTTCTAAAAGTTTGGGGATGCGATGCTTATGTCAAGAAACTTCAACCTGAAAAGCTCGAACCCAAGTCGGAAAAATGCATCTTCATAGGATACCCAAAAGAAACTATTGGGTACACCTTCTACCTCAGATCCGAAGGCAAGATCTTTGTTGCCAAGAATGGGTCCTTTCTAGAGAAAGAGTTTCTCTCGAAAGAAGTAAGTGGGAGGAAAGTAGAGCTTGATGAAGTATTACCTCTTGAACCGGAAAATGGCGCAACTCAAGAAAATGTTCCTGAGGTGCCTGCACCGACTAGAGAGGAAGTTAATGATAATGATCAAGATACTTCTGATCAAGCCCCTACTGAAATTCGAAGGTCCACAAGGACACGTTCTGCACCAGAGTGGTACGGCAACCCTGTCTTGGAAATCATGTTGTTAGACAACAGTGAACCTTCGAACTATGAAGAAGCGATGGCGGGCCCGGATTCCGACAAATGGCTAGAAGCCATGAAATCCGAAATAGGATCCATGTATGAAAACAAAGTATGGACTTTGACTGACTTGCCCGTTGAGAGGCGAGCCATAGAAAATAAATGGATCTTTAAGAGGAAGACAGACGCGGATGGTAATGTGACCATCTATAAAGCTCGGCTTGTCGCTAAGGGTTATCGACAAGTTCAAGGGGTTGACTATGATGAGACTTTCTCACCGGTAGCGAAGCTGAAGTCCGTCCGAATCATGTTAGCAATTGCCGCATTCTACGATTATGAAATATGGCAAATGGACGTCAAAACGACATTCCTTAATGGTTTCCTTAAGGAAGAATTGTATATGATGCAGCCGGAAGGTTTTGTCGATCCTAAGAATGCTGACAAGGTGTGCAAGCTCCAACGCTCGATTTATGGGCTGGTGCAAGCATCTCGGAGTTGGAACATTCGCTTTGATGAGATGATCAAAGCGTTTGGGTTTACGCGGACTTATGGAGAAGCCTGCGTTTACAAGAAAGTGAGTGGGAGCTCTGTAGCATTTCTCATACTATATGTAGATGACATACTTTTGATGGGAAATGATATAGAACTCTTGGACAACATCAAGGCCTATTTGAATAAGAGTTTTTCAATGAAGGACCTTGGAGAAGCTGATTATATATTAGGCATCAAAATCTATAGAGATAGATCGAGACGCCTCATAGGTCTTTCACAAAGCACATACCTTGATAAGATATTGAAGAAGTTCAATATGGATCAGTCCAAGAAAGGGTTGTTGCCTGTTTTACAAGGTGTGAAATTGAGCTCAGCTCAATGTCCGACCACGGCAGAAGATATAGAAGAGATGAGTGTCATCCCCTATGCCTCAGCCATAGGTTCTATTATGTATGCCATGCTGTGTACCAGACCTGATGTAAACCTTGCCGTAAGTTTGGTAGGAAGGTACCAAAGTAATCCCGGCAAGGAGCACTGGACAGCGGTCAAGAATATCCTGAAGTACCTGAAAAGGACTAAGGAAATGTTTCTCGTTTATGGAGGTGACGAAGAGCTCGTCGTAAAGGGTTACATCAACGCTAGCTTCGACACAGATCTGGATGACTCTAAGTCACAAACCGGATACGTGTATATTTTGAATGGTGGGGCAGTAAGCTGGTGCAGTTGCAAGCAGAGCATCGTGGCGGGATCTACATGTGAAGCGGAGTACATGGCAGCCTCAGAGGTAGCACATGAAGCAATTTGGGTGAAGGAGTTCATCACCGACCTAGGAGTCATACCCAATGCGTCGGGGCCGATCAAGCTCTTCTGTGACAACACTGGAGCTATTGCACTTGCCAAGGAGCCCAGGTTTCACAAGAAGACAAGGCACATCAAGCGTCGCTTCAACTCCATTCGTGAAAATGTTCAAGATGGAGACATAGAGATTTGTAAAGTACATACAGACCTGAATGTAGCGGATCCGTTGACTAAACCTCTCCCTAGAGCAAAACATGATCAACACCAGAATTTCATGGGTGTTCGATTCATCACAATGTAACTAGATTATTGACTCTAGTGCAAGTGGGAGACTGTTGGAAATATGCCCTAGAGGCAATAATAAAAGCATTATTATTATATTTCCTTGTTCATGATAATTGTCTTTATTCATGCTATAACTGTGTTATCCAGAAATCGTAATACATGTGTGAATAACAGACACCAACATGTCCCTAGTAAGCCTCTAGTTGACTAGCTCGTTGATCAATAGATAGTCATGGTTTCCTGACTATGGACATTGGATGTCATTGATAACGGGATCACATCATTAGGAGAATGATGTGATGGACAAGACCCAATCCTAAACATAGCACAAGATCGTATAGTTCGTTTGCTAGAGTTTTCCAATGTCAAAGTATCTTTTCCTTAGACCATGAGATCGTGTAACTCCCGGATACCGTAGGAGTGCTTTGGGTATACCAAACGTCACAACGTAACTGGGTGACTATAAAGGTAGACTACGGGTATCTCCGAAAGTGTCTGTTGGGTTGACATGGATCAAGACTGGGATTTGTCACTCCGTATGACGGAGAGGTATCACTGGGCCCACTCGGTAATGCATCATCATAATGAGCTCAGAGTGACCAAGTGTTTGGTCACGGGATCATGCATTACGGTACGAGTAAAGTGACTTGCCGGTAACGAGATTGAACGAGGTATTGGGATACCGACGATCGAATCTCGGGCAAGTAACATATCGATTGACAAAGGGAATTGCGTACGGGGTTGATTGAATCCTCGACATCGTGGTTCATCCGATGAGATCATCGTGGAGCATGTGGGAGCCAACATGGGTATCCAGATCCCGCTGTTGGTTATTGACCTGAGAGTCGTCTCGGTCATGTCTGTTTGTCTCCCGAACCCGTAGGGTCTACACACTTAAGGTTCGGTAACGCTAGGGTTGTGAAGATATGTATATGCAGTAACACGAATGTTGTTCGGAGTCCCGGATGAGATCCCGGACGTCACGAGGAGTTCCGGAATGGTCCGGAGGTAAAGAATTATATATAGGAAGTGCAGTTTCGGGCATCGGGACAAGTTTCTGGGTTGTCGGTATTGTACCGGGGCCACCGGAGGGGTCCCGTGGGCCCACCGGGTGGGGCCACCTGTCCCGGGGGGCCACATGGGCTGTAGGGGGTGCGCCTTGGCCTATATGGGCCAAGGGCACCAGCCCTACTAGGCCCATGCGCCTAGGGTTTCCACCAAGGAAGAGTCCAAGTGGTGGAAGGCACCCCTAGGTGCCTTGGGGGGGAGGGAAACCTCCCCTTGGCCGCCGCCCCCCTAGTAGATGCCATCTACTAGGGCCGGCGCCCCCCCTTGGCACCCCTATATATAGTGGGGGAGAGGAGGGACTTGATACCAGCCCCTGGCGCCTCCCTCTCTCCCCGTTACGTCTCTCCCTCGTAGTATTGGCGAAGCCCTGCTGCTGTGACGCCCTGCATCCACCACCACGCCGTCGTGCTGCTGGATCTTCATCAACCTCTCCTTCCCCCTTGCTGGATCAAGAAGGAGGAGACGTCTCCAGTCCCGTACGTGTGTTGAACGCGGAGGTGCCGTCCGTTCGGCGCTTGGTCATCGGTGATTTGGATCACGTCGAGTACGACCACATCATCACCGTTCTCTTGAACGCTTCCGTGCGCGATCTACAGAGGTATGTAGATGCATCTAATCACTCGTTGCTAGATGAACTCATAGATGGATCTTGGTGAAACCGTAGGAAATTTTTTGTTTTCTGCAACGTTCCCCAACAGTATATACCTGGGAAGCTGCAGGAAGAATGTGTACCTGGGCCATCGTCGATTTCTTCTGACCAACCATCAATGTGGAAAGAAAGGCAAGCATTTCAAAGGCGAGGCAGATCACCGGAGGAAGCCCGCCATGCGTACCGGTGATCACGTACTTGCTATGGTCAATGATTTACACGTAATCTTTGGAAAGGGTCCCGGCGGACTAGCTGTTCCAAGTGACGCTGGGGGACACGCACCCATGTGGAAGAAGAAATCTATATTTTGGGACCTACCCTACTGGAAAGACCTAGAGGTCCGCTCTTCGATCGACGTGATGCACGTGACGAAGAACCTTTGCGTGAACCTGCTAGGCTTCTTGGGCGTGTATGGGAAGACAAAAGATACAGCTGAGGCACGGGAGGACCTGCAACGTTCGCACGAAAAAGACGACATGCCTCCAAAGCAGTATGAAGGTCCTGCCAGCTATGCTCTTACCAAAAAAGAGAAGGAAATCTTCTTTGAATGCCTGCTTAGTATGAAGGTCTCGACTGGCTTCTCGTCGAATATAAAAGGAATAATAAATATGTCAAAGAAAAAGTTTCAGAACCTAAAGTCTCATGACTGCCACGTGATTATGACGCAACTGCTTCCGGTTGCATTGAGGGGGCTTCTACCGGAAAACTTCCGATTAGCCATTGTGAAGCTATGTGCATTCCTCAATGCAATCTCTCAAAAGGTGATCGATCCAGAAATCATACTAAGGCTAAGGAGTGATGTGGTGCAATGTCTTATCAGTTTCGAGCTGGTGTTCCCACCATCCTTCTTCAATATCATGACGCACGTCCTAGTTCATCTAGTTGACGAGATTGTCATTCTGGGCCCCGTATTTCTACATAATATGTACCCCTTTGAGAGGTCCATGGGAGTCCTAAAGAAATATGTCCGTAACCGTGCTAGGCCAGAAGGAAGCATCTCCATGGGCCATCAAACAGAGGATGTCATCGGGTTTTGTGTTGACTTCATTCCTGGCCTTAAGAAGATAGGTCTCTCTCAATCGCGGTATGAGGGAAGACTGACTGGAAAAGGCACACTTGGAAGGGACTCAATAATTTGCAGGGACAGATATTCTTGGTCTCAAGCACGCTACACAGTTCTACAGAACTCTACCTTGGTGACCCCGTATATCGATGAACACAAGAACAGTCTGTGCTCCAAACACCCGGAGCAGTGCGACGACTGGATTACATGTGAACACATCAGGACTTTCAGCAGTTGGTTGGAAGCACGTCTCAGAGGTGAAAACCCTGTTTGTGATGAGCTGTACTTGTTGTCCAGGGGACCATCTTCGACTGTTACGATTTGGAAAGGATATGAGATAAATGGGAATACATTTTACACGATTGACCAAGATCAAAAGAGCACCAACCAAAACAGCGGTGTCCGCTTTGATGCAACAACCGAGAGGGGGAAGGACACATATTATGGTTACATAGTGGACATATGAGAACTTGACTACGGACATGATTTTAAGGTCCCTTTGTGTAAGTGCAAATGGGTCAATCTGTCAGGAGGCGGGGTACAGGTAGACCCACAGTATGGAATGACAACAGTGAATCTGAAAAATCTTGGGTACACTGACGAACCGTTCGTCCTAGCCAATGATGTGGCACAGGTTATCTATGTGAAGGACATGTCTACCAGACCGACAAAAAGAAAAGATAAGGAAGCGAATACATCATACGATGAGCCAAAGCGCCACATAGTTATTTCAGGAAAAAGGAACATCGTGGGAGTGGAGGGCAAGACAGACATATCTGAAGATTATGAAAATTTTCATGAAATTCCTCCCTTCAAAGTCAAGGCTGACCCCAACATCCTGATAAGCGATGAAGATTATCAATGGTTACGACGCAATAAGCAAATGACACAAGCGAAGGAAAAGTGAAGACTTTCTCCCACAACTATTATGATGATACCATGCCAACTTTGTAACACACAAGTATGATACCATTGTCCGTTTTGTACATGCACATGCTATGTGGGTAAATTTATGATACCATGCCAACTTTCAACTTTTTCATAGTTCATTTGAAATGCTTTAATGCCTTATGGTTCGGCCCTCGTAATGATTAAAAATAGCAACAATAAGTATTTTGTTGTAAGTAGAAACAAAATAAAATAAATAAAGCAAGAAAGAAAACAAAAAAACAAAAAAATGTTTTCAAATTTGAAAACTAATGGCACTAACAGAAAGTTTATAATTTTTCTAAAACTAAAAGCAAAAAGAATAAAAAAATACAGCAAAAAACAAAAGAAAATAAATAATGCAGAAAACAAAACAAAAAAACAATTAAAAATAGCAACAATAAGTATTTTGTTGTAAGTACAAACAAAATAAAATAAAAAAAAGTAAGAAAGAAAACAAAAAAATAAAAAAAGTGTTTTCAAATTTGAAAACTAATGGCACTAACAGAAAGTTTATAATTTTTCCAAAACTAAAAGCAAAAAGAATTAAAAAATAAAGAAAAAAACAAAAGAAAATAAATAATGCAGAAAACAAAACAAAAAAACTAGAAAATAATTAAAAATAGCAACAATAAGTATTTTGTTGTAAGTAGAAACAAAATAAAATAAATAAAGCAAGAAAGAAAACAAAAAAATTGCCTCCTACTAGGCCCCCACGGCCTGAATACGACTAGAAACCGTACCATGGGCCAGGATTCAGGCCCGCAGTAGGCCCAGTAGGCCCATCAGGCAAAGCAGTAGCAAATAGGCCCGCAAGCCTACGGTGGAGAGGAGCTCGAGAGGGGTGCGGCAACGGGGCTTATAAACCACTACGCGCCCCTCTCAACTAGCGAGGTGGGACTAAACTTTGGCCCCGACGCTGGTAGCACAGGGTCCTTTGGTACCGGTTCGTGGCACCAACCGGTACCAATGCCCACCCTTTAGTCCCGGTTGGTGCCACCAACCGGGACCAAAGGTCGCCACTTCCCGCCCGTTGGGCTGCTGAAAAGAGGCCTTTGGTCCCGGTTGGTGGTACCAACCGGGAATAAAGGGGGCATTAGTCCTGGTTGGAGTCACGAACCGGGACCAATGCCCTTGCTATATATACAACACTTAGGAAAATTTGACGAACACATCGCCAGTTGCCGCCCGACAACGCCGAGCTCATCGACGCCGCTAGGCTGCCCAGATCGACACCGTCCGCTGCCCCGACGCTGCCCGCCGCCCAAACGTCGTCCGCGCGCCGCCCCAACGCTGTTCGCGCGCCCCCGACGCCGCCCGCCGCCCAGACACCGTCCGCGCGCCCCCGTCGTCGCCCCTGCCCCGTCGCCGCCAGGCGCTACCCCGACGCCGCCCGCCGGCCGCCCCCGCCGACGCCGTCGTCGTCGCCCGCGCCCGTCGTCGTCGTCACCGTCACTGTCGTCGCCGGCCACGCCCCTGCCCCGGCCCGCCGTACGTGGTCGTCGCCGACGCCCTCGCCGCCGCCGCCGTCGCCCTCGCCGGCCGCCCCCGTTGTGAGCCGCCGCCGCCGAGGCTCTGTGTTCAGTGCTTTTTTTTCATACATACATGTGTATTTTTTTCTTCATTGCATTTTTTCATATATATAATTAATGTATATATGTATGTGGTAGCTATATGATGAATGGATGTGGCTATATGTATGTATGAATATAATGTTCATATCCTTTTTTTGTTTATATATGTTTTTTCATATATATATATATTAATTTTTTATTTAGGTTGTTAGTAGATAGCGATTTTAGGTTAGTGCATTTTAATTAGGTTAGTGTAGAGGAAAAAGTAAAATAAGGAAAAGGAAGAAAAGAGGAAGAAGGAAGAAGGAAGAAGAAGAAGAAAAAGAATGAGAGGAAAAAGGAAAATAAGAAGAGGAAGAAAAGAGAAGAAGAGGAGAGGAAAAGAAGAGGAGAAATAAATAAGAAGAAGAAAAAGAAGAAAAAGAAGAGGAGAAGAAGAAAAAATAGAAAAAAAATTCTATTTTTTCTTCTTGTCCTCTATTCCTTTCTTCTTCTTCTTCCTTCTCTTCCTTCTTCCTCTTTTCTTCCTTTTCCTTAATTATTTTTCTTTCTCGAGGGAGAAGAAGAAAAAGAAGAGGAGAAGAAGAAATAAAGGAATAGAGGAGAAATAAATAAGAAGAACAAAAAAGAAGAAAAGGAAGAGGAGAAGAAGAAAGGAATAGAGGAGAAGAAGAAAAAATAGATTTCTTCTTCTCCTCTGTTATTTTCTTCTTTTTTTTCTTCGATCTTCTCCTTTATTCCTTTCTTGTTATCCTCTTTTTATCTCTTCTTCATTTTCTTATGTTTTATCGGGTCTGTCGCCGTCAGGCTGCTTGCCTTCGCCCTCGCCGCCCCCTCGAGATAACTTCGACATGAGGGGCGGTCGATATATATACCCCCTCTTGACCGTGATAACCTATACAACGGCAGCACCCCCCTCGGCCCTCTCGCTCGACCAAAACTCTCGAGGCCACCCAAATTTACCAAGTTAAAAGAGCGTTGTCGTCGAGGCCACCCCAAACCCTTGAAGCATTGTGTCGAGGCGATCCCAAACCCTAGAGAAGCAGCGTCGAGGCCACTAACATGATGCCTTATTGTGATTAGCTAGCTAGTTCTACGTTTGCCACTAATATATATCCATCTGTACCATGTTTTTGAATAATAATTGACATGTTGTAAATATTTGCAGAAACTATGGAGCACTACCGAGACGAAGCAACAGAAGCGATGTTGGGGGAGATGATCGCAGAAGGAACTGATGTTGTTGCGTCATTTTTCATCGACGTCGTTGGTGAGGAAGGACTGGGTGAAGAAGAGGGCTATGTTCATGATGGCTCCGGTCCATTAATGCCGGTACAAGAAGAGGGCTATGTTCATGATGGCTCTGCTGATGACCCAATGGAGGTACAAGAAGGAGACCGTGCTGACTGCTCCGGTGACCGAACCGAGTCCGGCCAGGTATATATATATTAGTTAAGCCCGTGCTGACTAGTTAATTGATGCATTCATTGTTTTGGTATATGTACACATATTAATTACTCTCGTCTTTCTTCCTTTTAATTTCTAGCCCTCCGGATCGAGCACAACTTCGGTAAGGAGACGAGGCCCGAAGAAAAAGTTGAGCTCGGATGAAAGGTTTGAGATCATAGAAATCGCGCCCGACAGCGAACCGATTGAACCCATCCGGACAAAGAACGCATTTTCTGCTCAGTGCGGGGTTCTTGTTAGGGACAAGATCCCGATCATCATCCAGCAATGGTATAAGCCTAAGGACGACCCTGAGGTGTCTTATGTCAATGATATGCAGAAAGAAGATCTTTGGACTCAGCTGAAGGCAAATTTCACCCTACCACCAGAGGAGGATCCGAAGAAGCCAGTTAAAGAGCAATTAATCAAGTCTTGTGCTCTTAAGAAGATGGCAACCCTATTCTGGAGGTGGAGGAAAGAGTTGAACCATTTTGTCAAAAAAAAAGACACCAGAATTCATCGGCAAATATGAGAAGATCAAAGATCACTGGCCCACATTTGTGGCCCACAAGACATCGGAAAAGAGTAAGAAGATGTCGGCGACGAACAAGCAAAATTCTGCGAAGAAGAAGCTTCACCATCGCACGGGGTCAGGTGGCTACCTCAAAGCCTGGCCTAAGTGGTCCAAGGCTGAGAATGATCTGCTTGAAAAATGGATCGAACCAAAGACAATGAGATGGCCAGACCGTTGCCGGACTTGGTTCTTCGGGGCTGGCGGAACCTTGGACCCTGTATCAGGGATGTGCCGTTGGACGGACAAGCAACTGGAAATACCAGTCAAGAACCTTCGACACTATATCAATGCAGCGCAGAAAGGGACGTTCGTACCAGACAGGGAGAAGGACGAGCTCACAATGGCCCTCGGGAATCTTGAGCACCCTGGACGGACACGAGGCACGCCAGGCTCCATTTCGTGGAAGGTTGGTTTTCCGGACGCAGGGGGTTACAAAACCCACGAGAGGAGGAAAAAATTGGAGCAGGGCCAACTGCAGGCGCTGCACGAAAGGGTAATGGGGCTAGAGAAACGAGAAGACGAACGAGAAGCAGCAGATCGCAGCAAACGACCTGCCGAAGCTTCCCCCGAAGCTACCCTGCCATCTCAGCGAAGAAGCAGCGTGGCTTCCAGCGAGCTGCTTTAGCCGAAGCATGTCTTGACGACTCCTGCCAGCTATCCCGTGGATGCTATCACAGAGTCTCAACATTGCCACATTATGGCGCAATGGATGAATTTGAAGGTCAAGGCGGCTGTTGGCTCTGTTTATCCTAGTGGATCCGGAGCAACTTATTACTGCCGGCCGATTCCAGAAGGATATGCTAAGGTGATGGTGGATGAAATAACGGAGGGATTTGAGGACCTCGTGCTTGACCACCCTACCTACGAAGGGGGGACTAGGCTGGGTTCTGCTCTGAAGACTCCATGCCTATGGCGGAAGGAGCTCATCAACCTTCCGAACTGGACGCCTCCGCCTCCCCCTCCTCCTCCGGCGAGTCAGGGCACTCCGCCTCCTCCACCGCCTCCTCCTCCGGCGAGTGACGATCAGGGCACGCGTGGCGGCACTCCGCCTCCTTCTCCGGCGCGTGGCGGCACTCCGCCTCCTTCTCCGCCTGCACCGGCACGCCCGAGCAGCCAGCAGCCTCCTCCTTCTCCGCCTCGCCAGCAAGAGAGAGACAGAGAGAGATTGCGTGAGCGTGGCCCACCATGAGAGAGAGAGAGTACGTTAATTACAAAAAGTGGAGGAGACGTGTAGGGAGTCTGTCAGCGGAAGAGACCCGCCGCCGCCCCGACTGCTCCGGCGCGTCGTACTCCTTCTCCTCCGCCTCGTAAGCAAGCACGAAAGAAGACAGGCGCCGTAGCCGCTCCGTCTGCTCCGGCGTCTAGCAGCACAACCAGAGGCGGGAGGCAATACAGATACGGTCCACCTCTCAAGCCTCTAGAGAAGTTACCATACGAGAGGACCGAGGAGGAAAACGATACGATTGTGCGGACCCACGTGAAGGAGTTCTTTGAAGGGGTGAAAGCAAAGAGACATCCACCTCCGGAGGAGAAGGTAGATCCGGTGAAACCAAAGCGCACTATCGATGCCCTGAAGAAACCACCAAAGTCTCCGCCGAGAACCAACTATGAGTGCATTACTGAACAGACATATCTCCAAGCCCAGTGGTCGGGAACTACTATCAGTGCTAAAAGGTCAAAACAACGAGCAAAGGGTAAAAAAATTGCCCAGCTCGGCGAACAAGCACAGCAATCGTGCCCCCCGCTCAATGTGTCTAATGCTCCGGGGACGGTGGCCGGTTATGTCAATCTTGCAGATTACCTGCCTGACGATCAACTTCCTGATTTCTTGGAGGTGGACGAACACAGATACGAGTACGGGAAGCCTCTCGTCAAAGATGAAAAATCTCTGACAACAATGATGCGAAAATTCCATAATTGGTACATGGAAACCTGCAGAGAGTCTGGGGGTACGAATGCTTTGTATCTGAATATTAAAGAGGAGCACGATCTCGTTGCAAATGATCTGTTGACTGTTCCATTTGATGAGTTCTTCGGGTTCTTCAATCAAAAGGCCCTCAATAAACTAATGGTCTTTTGCTACTGTCTGTAAGTACTATTTCTGTCATTAAGTCTCTATATATAGCTCGGCTCTTTCATTTCATGTATTTATAATTAATTATCCTCAATATATTATGCAGATTGAAGATCGTCGAGTGCAAAAAACAAGAAATTTATGATATTGGGTTCATTAACACAAATATCATAGATGAATTTCTGGTTAAAAAGGACGTCAAAGAGGCCGAGGACAACGTGCAACAATCGTTGATCAAAAATCAAAACAAAGATACCATACTCTTTCCTTACAACGGCAAGTGAGTGTTACAGTCGTGTGCATATTCGGTTTCCCTTATTACTCGAGCGAGGTTATAGTAATGTAATTGATGAGTTATGCATGCGTGTGCAGGTACCACTATATTCTTCTGGAGATTAAGCTTGAGCGTGGACTAGTAATCGTCTTAGACTCGAGACGGAAAGATCTCAAAACCTATGCGGACATGACTGAAATGCTCAGCAAGTAAGTTCAATCGATCATTATCGCACCATATCGGCAACTTTTTGTTCATTTCCTGATATCTCAAGTAATTATAATTATTTTCTTTGTCTTGCAGGGTTTGGAAACAGTTCACCGCACAAGCTCCGGGACTGCCGAAGGAGCTGCGATATACATACCCGAAAGTAAGTACTACTGGCTAGCTAGTTGCACGCATCTCCCGTTGATTTTGTAGCTATACTTTCATCTATGCCATTTATAATGCTTCATTATTAGTTTGATTGACCTCTATTTCTCGTAAAGTGTTTGTGACAGGAAGAAGGGAATGATTTATGTGGATACTACGTGTGCGAGTTCATCCACAACGCGACTTTGAAAAACAAGCGGGGCTACTCTCAAAGACAATATGAAGTGCGTAAGCAATAATGTTCACAATTTCATTTTATTACACCATCATTTCTGTTGAGTTTCATTCATATATATGTATCAATTAACCCCCTTCTTCAAATTAGACGTGGCAGATGCGGAATGAACTTCTAGAACCAGATCGCATGAAAGCAATTCAAGAGGAATTGGCGGGATTCTTTCTTGACCACGTCATCAATAAAGCCGGAGAATACCATGTGGAAATTGATTTCAATTGCTAGGGGATTGTAATTAAGAGATCTTATACATATTGTACATGTATGTAGCCAGTAGCGTCAGATACATGATATACGAAACCTTGTTGTTCGACCAATCTCTCGGAGAAGGAGAGGTCGATCGATCACTTCTCTCGGTATGCATGACGAACTTCTGTACTCAATGGTTCTCTCGATCACTTATGTATATATAGTACGTAGCGTCGACCAAGCACGGACATAAGAAAGGACACTTCTCTCTATTAATTAGCTAGCTAACACAATATATGAAACACCTAAATTAACCCCCCAAAACCCCCAAACCCCCCCTCCTTTCAAAAAAACAAAAAACAAAACCCCAGCCACTGGAAGGCTGACGCGTGGATGCCTTTTGGTCCCGGTTGGTACCACCAACCGGGACCAAAGGCCCCCTGACTGGGCTCGGCGCACAGGGCCACGTGGAGGCACATTGGTCCCGGTTCGTGTTTGAACCGGGACTAATGGGTGGAGGTATTAGTAACGACCCATTAGTCCCGGTTCATGAACCGGGACTAAAGGCCCTTACGAACCGGGACTATTAGGTGTTTTTCTATTAGTGCCCCCCCTCCCTTATATCCAGCCCAAACGTTTGTGTTGTCCAGCACGCCAAAAACCTAGCCCATATGTGGGGCGGATATGAGGACACCCGACGCATCCGTCACGTAAGACTGACATGCGAGACCCATGCAAAACTCTGTCGGTCTACTGGCTTCCTCCCCAGATTTTCTAAGAATGCATTCATGCCACCACTTCATCTCGCCGACCGAGGAACAAATCCAGGTATTTAAGCCGAGCAGCAAGGGAAATCATAGTCGTCCCAATTTCCCTCCTCCGCAGTCCTCCCCCACGGCTCCCCTCGTCTTCTTCACCTTTGACTTCGACCTCGGCGTCGCCATGGTCCAGAAGAAAATTACCTATTATAAGATGCCCGTGCCCGAGTGTCGGGTGGAGATCGTCGTCGAGATGCGCTGCGCCGAAGAGCATCGCGTAGCTCAAATTGTTGTGGAGCAAGAGGATGTACCGAGGCAGGATGAGGTGGTGTTGAAGGATGAGGAGGAGACGCCAGAGGACATGGAGTCAGAGGTAGAGGAGGTCATCCATAGTCATTTTGACAATATCATGAGATCATCTAAGAAAAGAAGGTGCACAATCAAAGAAGGTGCACAATCAACTGGGATTGTGCCGGGTTACCAGTTCTGGAGGAAGGGGGCCTGAACAACCCCTTCACGAAATCTAAGGTATGGTTCGCCGTGCTTGCCTGGCAGGCATAGAAGTCGCCAGGCCCAGACGGTTTCAACGAGATTTTCTTCTGCTCTTGCTAGGAAACTATCATGGAGGACATCATGCTTGTGTTTGATCAGTTTCATAGGCTGGCATAGAAAAATCTGGCCACTATAAACTTTGCCATGATCGTCCTGATTGCCAAAAAAGACAGAGTGGTTTCACTGGTAGACTACAGTCCGACTAAAGCTGATTTTGCTGACTCAGAGTGTCTTCCTCAAATCAAAGTGCATCCATGAAAATTTTATGTATGTCCAAAACTGTGTCAGATCTCTCACCGAAAGTACAAACTGGCTCTGCTCATCAAGTTGGACATCACAAAAGCTTTTGATTTGGTGTCCTTGGAGTACCTGCCAGATCAGCTGCAAAGGTAGGGTTCACCATGTGGTGGCGAGACTGGATCGCGGCACTCCACTCAACCTCATCCTCCTCGTGCCAGCTCAACGGCGTGCTAGGTGCGAAGATGGATCACCATCGTGGCCCGCAACAGGGTGACCCTCTGCCTCTACTGCTATTCATCCTTACGATCGACCCTTTGCACCGCTTGATCACCATGATCACGGACATGAGCATCCTCGCATCGCTTCCCGGCAGAGAGCTCAAGCTGTGCGTCAGTTTTTATGCCGACGACGCACTCATCTTCGCAAACCCAGATAGACAAGAAATCGACAAGCTGCTACAGATTCTGAAACAGTTTGGCGACACCTCGGAACAGACGTAGCTCCGAGGTGCCGCATCGGTCTTGTCGCGTGCTTCTACAGTTTCTTTGGTTTTTCAGTTTCTCGCTTTCTTCAGTTTTCAGTCTGAGCTGAACCCCAACCCATGATAGTTTGATCATGGCGATTTGTTTTCCCGCCCTCTATCTGCTAATACTGAAAGCCAGCGATTGCTTGATCTCTGTAAAAAAAAACTCATATTTATAGCAGTCCAGGAAAGAATCTTGTCCTCGAAAGAGTCCTGCGAGTATATTTCTGTCCGCAATGGACACGATTGAGAGATGACGCTGGCTGCAGCAAGGCGTCGGACCTTTGGGTCTGCGCCATCCCCTCGATTGGATATCCCCGGTCAATTCCTGAGGCAGATAAACACGTCGCTCTGCTTTTTGGCATCTTTCACGAGCAAAGTCCCTCGTCGTCTACAGGCCGGGGCCGGCAGGCGGGACAGGACAAGAAGCACGCAGCGCCTCAGATTTCGCTCACCGGGCCGGCGTTTCTGTGAGTTGGACGAGGTGCTGCACGCTGCCACTTTCGGCACGAAAGTATAAAAGCGCAGCCGCCCCGATTCCGGCGTACGCGCGCACCGTGGCTGCAGCTCCGGCCACTGCCCAGGGTGTGGTGCGGCGTGCCGCATCGGGTTCTCCGGGGCATCGCCGCGTCACGCGTTACGACAGAGACAGCACTCAGCCGATGCAATACTACCGTCTCCTGGCGTCATCTGTGTGTGCAATACCGAGAACCACGACGCTCTTCCGCCGACGCGCCCATGCAACGCGACGCGAGGCTCATCTCCACCTCTCTATCTACACAGCAACGTAGGCATCGGCGCACGTCCCAGATTCAGTACATGGCATAAGTGGCAAAGGTTCAGTACATGCTAGTACTAGCATTGAAAATCTCCTACGTCGTGGCATGCATGCATACATTGCGGCAAAAATGTCGGCACCTCCCACACAAGTTAAGGCGCCAACCATGCAACGACATGCATCATCGCACACCCCACCCTCGCATCGCAGAGGTCGGCCGATCACAACACCGCCTCCCCCGCAAGCTTTATCATCGGTCCTCTTGCACCACCGTACATGTGGGCATGTTGCCCTAGCTAGCTACCTACTACGAGTACGTCCCTGCGTTGCGTGCTACGCTAATCTCACTCGCTCACTCGTTACAGAGCGCGAACACAGGGAGCGGGTGCGCGCTGGGGACGCCGGCGACCGGCCGGGCCGCGCCTGGCATCCAGTTCCCTCCGCCGTTGCTGCCCTCGCCGGCCTCGTACTTCATGGCGTGCGCGTACTGGAGGCCGTGCAGCAGGTGCGCGCCGCGGTGGCCGTCCGAGGCGTCGGAGCTGTTGTCGGACGCGCCGGCCTCGGGGCGCTCCACGGCGACGCTCACGCCGCTGGGCAGCGCCGGTGCGTCGCGAGTCGGGGAGCGCCTGCAGGCGAGGTCCCCGCCGATGAGGTGCGAGCTGGCGCAGATGCGCTTCACGTCGTACTTGCTGATGTCGAAGTTGGTGACGGCGCTCAGCCCGCGGAACTTGATCGCCGCGATGTCGTACGCCTCCGCCGCCTCCTCCTGCGTACCTACGACGATTTTCAACTAGACATGAGACATCTACTGCCATATAACCATGCACAAATGACAAAAAAGAAGAAGTAAAAACAAGATTACAGTTAGATTAGCAACAGTTGGGTGACTGTTAAGGCTTGGAACTTGGAGTGAACAAGCTGCATACAAGAGTAGTAAGAAAACAAAAACTTACTGAAGGTGCCCAGGTATAGGTCCTTGTTCCCTGCCACTCTCCCAATCCTGGCCTGCCATCTGCCGTGCTGGTGATGCCTGGGGAAAGGGAAAGCAAGCGCAACAAGAAAAGATCACACACAGTGCCACAGGCTGGCAAGTCGATGCGTGTGTGTTTCTGCGTGTCTGTCTGTCTGTGACTTGTGACTGCGAGTGAGATGGACTACACTAGAGCTGAGAAGAGAGCAAGTTTTGGGGTGGTGAAAAAGCCTGCGGATGGGGGTAAAAATGGGGCACCTGGTCACTCCTCTGTACATGGATGCTCCCCTCGAGAAGCCACTGCTGTTCCTGCAAAGAACAAGATTTAACTCGGAAGTTGTAAGCCTTGGTTAGCGCGCCAGATGTTTTCACACTTTTGGATGCGCATGTATGTGAAAGTGTGCACACAGATTACCCAGTAGCCCTAGAAATTTTGTCTCTAGTGATGTTTAAGTTGTTCATCAGATTTTGCAATGGTTTTCTTCCATAGTACTCCTTCGCAATTTTATATATGCTTTTACAATTTTATAGTAGATGATCTGTACGTACTTCTTTGCAATGGTCCTAATAATTGTTGGCACTGCATCACTGATGGTGCGGCAGTAATAAAGAGGAAAAAACAGGAAGCCAAGAAGTGCACCTTCTTAAGTGCGCAATGAACTCCTGCCTTGTCATGTGCTTCATCTCCTCCAGCTCCTTCTCATAGGTGCTTAACTACATGTGACAACAAAACCCAGCCCATCCATTAAGGGAACATTGAAAACATCTGCTGTACTAAGCACTTTATTTAATCAGCAGCGAGTTACAGTATGTAGGTGCAGGAATGAACCATAGTACCACGTACCAGGCCCCTACACTAGTAGTACCACCACATTCCCTGGGCTTAAAATTAAGAGGAAAGATCGAATGCAATGGCGTCTCAGAAGCTGAAACCTACCGGGAAATTTATGTGAGTCGTTGGCCCCCAGTACTTGAGCGCGGCCAGATCATAAGCCCTCGCGGCCTTCTCCTCCTTGTCATACCCACCTTCAAGTTTCAGATCGACCATGATCGATCAGCATGTAACAACAACAATGGACAACAAGAGCTATTGGAAATTCAAAACTGAACCACTAAAAGCACCGCAGGAGTTAACGAGGGTGTAGCGATGGCTTACCTAGGTAAACTTCTCGTTGCATTCGGCAGATTCAGGAACGAACATGAATGGAAGTTGATGTCAGTACGAAGTTACAAAGGCAGAAATGTTTTGTGGTTCTTGATCTAATGAGGAGGAGCTCACCTTGCCTTCCTTTCCTGGTCTGGCCTTCCTTCCTGCAGGTGTTGTCCCACAGGTGAGCCTCGTACCTCCCCGTCCACCTGTGCCTGCAAATCAACGTACGAACCAGCATGAATCCATGAACCAACCCGGACGTGTAAACGATGCACAAGCTTGAGCACGCAAAGAGCAAGACCAACCTGGTGACGCCGCGGAACTGCGACGTCCTCTGCCCGAACGTCTGCGCGAGCTTGCGAGGGACGGGGACGCACGGCGACGGCAGCGGCGGCGGCGGCTCGCTCGGGGCCGCGTGCACGGATGGAGGCACCGCCGGCGACCGCTCCGGGACGTACATCGACTGCCGGAGCCAGGACTTGATGCCAGAGATCGACATGTTGGTGCTGCCGTCGAAGCCCGCCGCGGAGCTGTACATTGGCGCCGCCGCCATCGCCCCCGTGCCTGCAGCTTGTTGGTTCGGCGGGCACAGCGAGTACTGGCCGTGGTGCGCCGGCATGTAGTGGTGGTCCGGGAGGCCGGTGCAGTGTGGCAGCGGCGGCGCGTTGTTGATGTCCAGCCCGATGACGGCGCCGCCTCCGCCATTGCCCTGGAAGTAGGGCGAGCCTGGATAGGCGTGATGGACGTCCTGGTGTTGGTGGTACTTGAGCTGGTCGGCGTGGCTGGCGTCGTAGACGCCGCTGCTCCTGTCGTTGCCGTAGCCGACGCTCAGGAAGTCCTCCAGCTTGGGGCCTTTGGCTTCTGCGTGCTGATGCCTCCAATCTGTACAAAAGTTACGGCAAACAGTCTGATCAAACACAAACTAAACCCCTTGTTGATATGCCATTTCAGCGTCAAGATGCATCTGTGAATATATTGGTAGTCCAATACAAACTAGGAACAACACCAGCGAGTTGTCGTCGAACAAGATTAACATGAACATGTGCAGTTTTCATCCTACTAGTGTTAGTTAGACTTGGACACTAGTACTATGATACATGGCGGGAAAAAAACGTGAACATGCAGGCAATGATTCGAACAAGCTAAGCATAGCCTTCCTGAACTCGTGTTGCATGCGATTGGTCAGTTACCTCGGCCGTCGTACTGCCCAGAGCCGCCGCCAGAGTGCAAGGGCACGCCTACGATGGGCGAAGAAGGCGCCGCCGCCGCGGTGGGGGACGAGCAAGAGCCACCGTCACCGCCATCGCACCCCACTCCCTCGCCGGCGTCGTAGCCCCTGGCGGCATAAGAAGAGGAAGACAAGGAGAAGCCGAGCCAGCCACTGTTCATGTCCATCTCCTCCTCCAGCTCTTCACCAACGCACAGAACCAAAAAGCTTAGGAGGAGGAGAAAAGGAAACGAAAGAGGAACCAAAAGAGCTCGATCTTTTGCCTGCCGGCCGGAGTGCGTGTGACTTGCACGCAAGGGAGATAGGGAGGGCGGAGGCTATCTAGATTGGTGCTCGGGCTACGAGAAGAGGGGAACCCCCCCTTTTTGACGTTTATATACGCGGGAGCTATATTGGCCACCGGTGTAGCGTAGGGTGGTGGAATGATCGGTCGATATGGACGAGTCGATGAATGAATGAATGCGGTTCTAGTGTAGAGTAGAGTAGGAAGGGGAAGGAAACCAAGTCTTGGTGTGCAACTTTGGCTGGGCTGGCTTTGCTTGTGCATTGCATGTACGTATGCGAGTGTGGTCCGGAGTTTTCTTTCTGCGTTGGGGTCTGTGCCGCCATAGATACGTCTTGCAGCGTGGCAGCGCCAAGATGGGGCCTGGTGTGAATGAGTGAATATGAGTGAGAGTATCCGGGTGGGTTATTTTAGTGTTGGCGTTTGTTCTCTCACTCACGTGCCAAACTCAAGGGGGTCAGGGTCATCACATGCACGCGGGAATTGCGTGGTGTCTTCTCAGGTGGTTCGGTGACCCGAAGTCAAAGATCAAGCTACGATTCAACAGCAACCGTTCCGTCCGGACAAATGATCCGTGTTTTTTTTACGTGTATGCATGTACGTACGCATGGGATCAGTGCCCGTCCCATACTGTTTCATCGGTAATCGTACGCTTAACCACCCATCGATCGATAGATATTGGGACTGTCTATTCTACGTCCGGATGAAATTCAATTCGCTTTTATCCATATTTTTCAGCCAACTAAAGGGTGACAAGTGTTTCCTGTCCCGTGTCCCCTGCTTTTCTGTCCCGCAAATCGTTTGTAAAACAGGACTGCGCAGCAGGCTTTAAATGAGTCCACACGCTAAGCTTTTCTAACCCGCACAAGGACCAAAACTGATGACATCTGACCACACAGCTGAATAATTACAGTCGTTGTTGCTGTGCATTAACTATACAAAGGGCTAAAAATACTCTAACAATACCACTGAAAATGGCAGTGCAGAAACCACTAAAAATGCATAGTAATTCCACTAAAATTAACACTGAAATTCCACTAGTAATGAAACTTGCAAAATACAGTGTAAAATCCACTAAAAGTACATTGTAAATCTTCAGTGGATTTACACTGTTAATCCACCAAAAATCCACTAACAATTCCGCATGAAATACACAGAAGGAATTACACTGTAAATACGGCTTAAATAACAGTACAAATTCCACTGAGAGAGTACTAAAATTACACTAGCAGATACACTAATGAATTACAAAGTAAAATCCACTTTAAAATGCACTGTAATCCACTAAGAATTACAGTGTAAAATAACATAAAAGTACACCGAAATTTAACTAAGATTTACAGTGTAAATCATATCAAAGCTGCAACATCGACAAAGAACTACACTGTAAAACCAGCAGGAATTACACTGTAAACCTAGAGAAGAATTACAATGTAAATCCAGATAGGAATTACAGTGCAAATCCATTTATAAAACCACTGTAAAACCACTAATAAATAAACTGTAATTTTATCAGTTTTACAGTGTAAAATCCACTAAAAAAGTTAACTACACTGACAAAATGCACTGATACAACCGTACAACCACATATAGGAGGACGAACATGGAGAAGCGCCACTAGAGAGGGCGTGGAGAAGCGCCACTAGAGAGGGCGAATCCTCCAAGATCTGGGACACAAACATCAACAACATGGCTGGAGAAGTAGGAAAAACACAAGGAAAACGTCCCTCTCCCCCCTCCTGTGCATTCATCACCTCCTACCGTCTCTCTCCTGCCTGAAGAAATCTGGAAGAAAGAACAGGTGGAAAAAAGAATATAAGCACACAAAAGAAAGAACCAGCACAAATCCTAGGAACAACTAGGATATGGTCACATGTACAACTAGTCTATAATCACAGGACCACTATATACTAAAAAATAGATGCCCAGATCATAGGTTTCTGAATTTGCAGAAAAGGAACATACTACAGGGGACAAAAACACGCTCACAATCACTAGGCTAGGAATTCCATTTAGGGGACAAAAACACACTACTAGGCTAGCAATTCCATTTAGGTAAAACTAGTTGAAAATATACAAGATTGACGATTACTGCAGTTGAGAGAATATATGACTATTTCCAGAAACTTTGGAAACTGAAAAACTAAACATTGTTAAGAAACTTTGATCTAATAGTTTAGACATTTCCTTCCTGTTCATAAATAGCTGTGATTGAATGACTGGATATAAGTAACTTTGGAAGTGTAAACTGCTATGAACTGATACTTGTTAACACTGAATATTGATTAGCATTAACATAAACACTGAAAATAGAAATTAACAGAAAAAATGAGTAACACGATCAGGCTAAAAGCACTGACACTAAAAGGCACTTACGCTAGTAGCAAGAAACAAAAAGAATCTATAAAAGTGATAATAAATAGCAAATTCTTCAGGTCACACAAGTATATGTCAAATGAAGAAAAATGCTCAATCTAGAATGAACATGGCATAAAAATACGACAAATACAACAACACACTTACGTGGGACACATAGAAATCATATAAAGCTTTGTCACACTCAGGGTTATCCATTTCACCATCCTGCATAAATACAAAAGAACAGAAAGAGAATAAACTACTAGGAGCAAATAAGCTAGCCAACAAAAAAAATATACAAAACGAAAAAATGAAAACACAAGCAAAAAGGAGAAGGACCTCAAAAACTTGGAAAGAATCGTCCTCAGCAAAATCATTGGGCACAAAAGGATCCCCATCTGAATCATCTTGCTCTTCGGAACAAGCAGAATGAATACCCTTACCAAAACACTTCCTGAGTCTACCCATAGATTAAACTATTCCCTATATATATATATATATATATATATATATATATATATATATATATATATATATATATATATATATATATACACATAGAAGAAAAAATACTGAGGAGTATGACATAAAGGATAAACATTATACAGAAAATACAAAACGAAAATGCTTACTACATACTCCCTCTATTCCACAATGTAGTGCCTATAGATTTTTGTGGAAGTCAAACTTTGCCAACTTTGACCAAGTGTATAGAGAAAATTGTCTACATCTACAATACCAAACATGTACATTCTGAAAATATAACTCATGATGTATCCAATTATGTGCATTTGGTATTCTAGATGTACCTACTTTTCTCTATAAATATGATCAAAGTTTGTAATGTTTGACTTTTGCAAAAATATATAGGCAAAGACCAGATACATAAATGGGTCAGGCAAAGACAATATAACAAAAAGAACACATGAACTAAATCAAAAAATACAAATACTTCCATAAAAGTGTAATGTGCTAAATACTCCCTCCGTAATCTAATATAAGAGCGTTTAGATCACTACTTACAGAGAGAGTGTAAAATAGCTAATTACAAGGACATATTCATCAACTGAGCTAAAAGGGGGGTAAAATGAACAGTACGAGAAATATTCCAATCAATATATCATCACTGTATTACCCACAAATAAGATGATCTAACGAAATAAATTACACAAATATAACTGGAAAAAAACTAACAGGACATTATCATGCAACTATCCATAAAAAATACCCTGCAAAAGTACCAAAAACTAAGAATAGCATCAAGCATGACAACAACAGAAACCTAAGAAAAGATTTTAAATGAACTAAAAGCAATCAACAGTTGCAAGACAAGTCCTACACTTACAATGCAATCCAATATGATAACCAGTGTAAAAATCGCTGATAAGATAAGTAAATACAGTACAATGCACTAAGATTTACTCCGTAAAAACCACTAAGAATTACAGTGTGAATCCACTGGGAATTACACTGTAAAATTCAAAATAAAGAATTACAGTGTAAATCCATTGAGAGTTACACTGTAAAATTCAAAACAAAGAATTACAGTGTAAATCCATTGAGAGTTACACTGTAAAATCCACTAACATACATTACAAAATGCACCAAAAATTACAGTGCAAAACCATTGAGGAATTACACTGTAAAATCAACTAAAGTATTACATTACAAGAGCACTACGAATTACAGTGAAGATTCACTAAAAATAGAATTACAGTGAAAAAATGCAAATCCAATTAGAATTACAGTGTATCCACTAAGAAAATTCACTATAATTCCACTAAGGATTACTGTATAAATCCACTGAGAATTACAGTGTAGATCCGTTGAGAATTACACTGTAATTCCACTAAGGATTACACTGTAAGAAATCACTAAAATACACTAAGAATTACACTGTAAATCCAATTAGAGATACAGTGTAAAATCCAGTAACAAAATGTAATTCTTGAAATTTCTGAATTGGAATTCAGGAATATACATGCACATATTGAATGGAATTTCCTGAAAATATATACCAAAATGACTTGGCATGAGACTAACTGAATGAAATTGAACGGAGGAGCATGCACGTTTACAAAACTACTTCATTGTAAGTAACAACAAAAAATACTGGAAATAGCAGTACAAATCATTGCAAGTTACACTGCAAATATCACTATAAGTTACACTAAAAATACTGGAAAATTTAGAGTAAATCACTGTAAGTTGCACACAACTAAAATTACAATGAAAATACACTGAAATTACAATGTAATATACACTTTAATTGTCAGGATGGTGGTTGTGATTATTAGTAGTAGCCTGGCAGTGGTAGTGGCAGTGGCAGTAGAGTAGTTTGGTTGGTAGGTAGGTGATGTTTGGAGAGGAAACAAATGAGGATCCCATCCATCCATCCGTGCAAGCAAAGCAAGGGTTCTGAACTAAAAGAAACATCATCACATCCGACAGGGACATGGACATGGATAAATTAGGATCCCCGCATGTCCAGGCGCATGATAACAGCTGAATTCAACCAGACAATGTAGCTCACATGACAGACGAGATTCAACACAGCAGCGGGAAATTACCACACACAACGGACGAAAGGGGAATAGATCTGACCGTGAAATCCTACACACAGCTAACAACAAACCCTAGCGAATGGGGGATAGATTAGGTCAAGATCGACTAACATACCAAATCACAGGACCATAAATGCCGGCGGGGGAAATGGAGGCCGGGGTTGGGTGCGGCGGCCGAGATATGATGCCCCTCCAGCGCGGACAGCAGAGAAGCCGGAGGGGGTTGGGCGGCCGGAGGGAGAACGTTGGACGCCGGGGCATCCTAGCGAATCGAGGGACGGAGCTCCAAATCTCCATGGATCTCTCTCTCTCTCTCTCCTCTGTTCTGGTTGCGTGTTGGAAATGAGAACGAGGAGGGAGGAGAAGGGAACAGGCGCTGCTGCTGGAAGGACACACCGGCACGGGTCAAACTGGACAGAAAAAGCACGAATCTCGTGGCACAGATCGGACGCCCGCAAAAACGGATGAAGCCCAATTAATTTCATCCGGATGAAAAATAGTAATTCCGTAGATCTTTAGGGGGTGTTTGTTTACAGGGACTTTTTTGTGTAGGGACTAGAAAAAGTCCCTCTTAGAGACTTTTTTATCAAACGGGAGGGACTTTTAGGGACTAAACTAGGCCTTTGGGACTAAAAAGAAGAAGTCCCTCTAATAGAGTCTTTTTGAGACTTTTCCCTGCCCTGCCCCCACCGAGCCTCACCTTATCCTCTCCCGCTCGCTGCCCCGTCCCGCACAGGAGTCGCCGCCGCTCCCCGCCTCCGCAGCGCACCTGCAGTCGCCGCCGCTCCCCGCCCCAGCACCGCACCTCCATCTCCGGCCCGTCCCCGCCCCCGCACCGCACCTCCAGGACGCTGCCGCTCCCCGCCCCCGCACCGCACCTCCATCTCCAGCCCGTGCCCCGCCTCGATTGGTCGGAGCCGCCGCCGCCATGGACGGTGATGAAGACGATGGTCTTCACTACTTCTCTCAGGTCCCCTCCCATCACCAGGCTTCACAGGGCTCATCCGCGGGCGGAAATTCGGGGAGGGACATGGGCTTCTTCGATCTGAACACCAACGTCGACGACTACCCCGACTTGGGCTCGTACCAGCAACTCCTCCGTGGCGAGTCGGCCGGTCATGGTCTTCCTCCGATTGGACGTGGTCGTGGGAGGTCCGTGTCCCAGGGAGGAGGAGGCCGCGCACGGTCTCTGAACATTGGAGGTGGATCGGGCTCTCACATGCGGCCATTCGTCGCCCCGGGCGCAGCTATTGGTGACGGAGGCGTCAGAGGGCGTGGGAGGTCCGTGCCCCAGGGCACTGCACGCGGTGTAGGTCGAGCCCGTGGGGTCTCATCGGCCGGCAGCATAGGCGTCGCAGGACGGGGATTCTCAATCTCTCAAGTTGCAAGCCGGCAACGTGCATCGTCATCTGCCGTGCCTTCAGAAGATGTAGACGACAGTGAAGGATTTGAAGATGGAGACGACAACTGTGTTTTTGGAGAGGTAAATTTCTGAGTTCTGTACATTCATGTCCATGTGTTCTTGCTAGTAAAATATTTTCATGCCAGTTATGCAACATTTTGGTGCCATCCTTATCAGCCTTATAATTAGTAGATCAACATTTTGGTGCCATCCTTATGATGCTGTGCTCGAGTGCCCATTTGTATGAAAAGTGCAGTAAATTATTGGTATGCAAAGTTCCATATTGATGCTACGAGCACATACATGTGTTCTGTTGCTGTAAACTGGATAGTTGGGGTGTAGACCAATATAACTGGGTGTAGAAGACTGTAGAAATTGTTGTCAGATTCATCTTCTTTTTGTAACTGGGTGTAGAAGACTTTTTGTAACTGAGTTGTGCAAATTCATGTACATGTGTTCTGTTTCTGTAAATAGATATAGTTAAATTTGTATATGGAATTCACCACCGAATATATTTGTATATGGAATTCACCACCCAATTTGTTTGAATTGTGTATTTGTTATTTTTTGTTTAGAAAAACATTGCCAAGGCTGATTGGACAGACGAGAATATTATGATATTTTGTAACATTGCCTGTGAGGAAGCTAGGGATGGGCACTGTGTGAATGGTGCTTGGACAACTAGAGCCTACAATAATATGAAGACAAAATTTTATGAACGCGCCGGCCTCCTCCATACTACCAAGCAATTCAAAAATTGTTTAACTAAACTCAAGAGCTTCTATAGCGCTTGGGCGTGGTTGGGGCAGCAAACTGGTTGTGGCCGAACTAGAGACGGGGCTATAACCGCATCAAGTGAGTGGTGGACAAAAAAAATTAAGGTACATCATTCAGCAAATTACAGTTGAATTGCTCACAGTTGATTACATTAGTTAGCCTTGTCCTAATTACCTAACTAATGCTGCTGGAAAGACCAGATGTCAGAAAATTCAAGGCTGGCAATCCTGAGTATTTGGATATGCTTATAGAGCTATTCCAAGGTGTGGCAGTTGATGGATCGTCAGCTTATGTGCCCGTAGATGAAGAGGAAGAAGAATATGATGCTGCCGATGATGGACATGAGCAGAGTCCAATGAGCACCACCAGCAGGAAGAGGGGAAGCAGCGGCGCTGAACAGTCAGCAACAAGCCCAGGCAAGAAACACAAGAGCCCAATGGTGAAACTAATGACAGGGCTGATCAACAGTATCAATAGTGATAACACTTCTAAGATGATCACTGAATATGCAAACAAAAGGCAGGAAGCAAAGGACAAGGCAAGAGAGAAGAAATCAAACAGCACTAAGGAGAGCATTACTCGTTGTCAAAAGTTGGCGGTTCAATGTGGTGCAGAAGAAACAAGTGTCGAGTACTTCATGGCAACTCAACTGTTTGCAGATGAGGCAAACAGAGTCATATTTGAGAACATTACAAGTGATGATGCTAGACTGACTTGGTTGAAGAGGTGGTGCATGATGAAGAAGTTGTCCTAGTGTTCTTCTGTACTAGTGTTCTATTTTCCAAAATAACTATGTAATGGACCTGTAGTGTGCGACCTTGCTAAATGATCATTGCATGTTACTGTGTTTCATAATGTTTGGGTGTACTAATGTTTGCTAGTTGAAGAGGTGGTGCATGATGAACAATTTGTACTAATGTTTGCATGTTTCAGGACAATGGCAGCAGTGCTGACGATGGCAGCAGTGCTGATGGGAGCAGTAGTGATGATGAAGCACTGATGTTGTTGATGCACCAAAACAGAAAGAGAAGAATGCTGCAGATGGCCTGCATGGTTGGTATGTACCACTTGGACTCTTACTGTAACAAAGGACCTAGAAGAGTACCAATACAGTCTGGGCATGATTGGGTTATGACAACACTAGGCAACAAAACTTCCTGTTACAACATGTTTAGAATGCATAGACCAGTCTTTGAGAAATTGCATAGTGCGCTTGTTGATTCCTATGGTTTGAAGTCAACCAAAAGAATGTCATCAGTTGAGTCTCTAGGCCTGTTTCTGTGGATAGTTGGTTCCCCTCAGTCTCTAAGACAAGCAGAAAACAGATTTGTTAGGTCATTGGACACAATTGTAAGAAAGTTTGATAAGGTTTTAGCCTGCCTGATCAAGCTCGCAAAAGACATCATCAAGCCAACAGATCCTCAATTCAAAACTGTGCATTCAAAACTAAGATCTAGAAAGTATGCACCATTTATGGACAATTGCATTGGAGCAATAGATGGGACACACATACAAGTTGTGGTACCAGTTGCCACTGCTGTCCAGCATAGGAATAGACATAAGGAGAAGAGTCAGAATGTGATGTGTGTGTGTGACTTTAATATGAGATTCACATTTGTCCTAGCCGGTTGGCCAGGATCGGTGCATGACATGAGGGTCTTCAATGATGCCCGATCTAGATTTGGTGACAAGTTTCCAAAACCTCCACCTGAAAAGTTCTATCTTGTGGACTCAGGATACCCAAATAGACCTGGTTATCTTGCACCATACAAGGGGTTAACCTATCATTTCCAGGAGTACCGTGATGGCACAATGCCTAGAGGAAAAAAGGAACACTTCAATTTCAGCCATTCTTCACTTAGAAATGTCATCGAGAGGTGTTTTGGAGTCTTGAAGAACAAGTGGAGGATTTTGTTTCACTTACCAAGTTATCCACAACGGAAACAAAGCAAAATCATTGTGGCCTGCATTGCACTGCACAATTTTATTAGAGAAAGTCAACTAGCTGATATAGATTTCGACAAGTGTGATCAAGATGAAAATTATGTACCATTGCCTGTGCCAACGACCACTCCAACAAATGATTCAACCAATGAGATGGATAGTGCTGCTATGAATCAATTTAGAAATTGGGTCGCTGATGGGTTGTGGAGCTTGAAACAGCAATAATATATTATTTCGGTTCTTATGGACAAGTGTCCTTCGCTCATGTAATCTCACTTATTTCGGTTTTTATGAACAATTGTTGGCACGAACAAGTGTTCTCTTCTAGTGTTGTTTTGGTTGTTACGAACAAGCTTATTTCTGCTCTTATGAACAATTGTTGGCACGAACAAGTGTTCTCTTCTAGTGTTGTTTTGGTTGTTACGAACAAGCTTATTTCTGTTCTTATGAACAATTGTTGGCATGAACAAGTGTTCTCTTCTAGTGTTGCTGGCCCTGGGACTTCTATATGCGATGAACAAGTGGTTTTTCAGGAGCCGAACTGGGACTTCTGTTGTTATTATTTATGTAATCTGTACTAGTTAATTATTAGCGGCAGATTGCAATGCGGCGAAGTGCCGAACGGGGACTTCTATCGGCAAATGAACAAGTGGTTTTTTCTGTTTTTATCATTTATGTATATGTACTAGTCTGTACTAGTTAATTATTAGGGGCAGCATGGTCTTTTAGCACGTCATTTATTATCCTCTAGTCCATATTTAGTCCCTGGAAACAAACAGGTAGGGACTAGAGACTTTTTAGTTGGGACAAAAAAAGTCCTAGGACTTTTTAAACAAACAGGGCCTTAAACGTCACGTCCGATGCAAATATATTTTTTCTTTGGTCCGGCCCCGGTGGATGGAGTTGACGTGGTTTTCAAACGAGCCAGGTCGCGACGGATGACGACGCGCGATTGCACGCGGATCGAGCCCAGAAAGTGCGCGGCTCGATGCGCGCGCAGCGCTCACGTGAAGCCGCTCGTGTACGGACGGGCGGGGTGGCGGTGGCGGTGGTGTACACACACGCACACATGTACGCAAGGCTGCCCAAAGCGGCAGCGGCAACGGCGAGCCTCGAGGCGCGCACACGCACATCCTGTCGCAGAAAGCAAGCAAGCAAGCAAGCGCGATCCGTGAACAATGAGATCTCCGTCCACGGAGGAGGAAGATTCGATTGGATGGCCCGTGTCAGCGTGCCGAGCTTGGGCTGGTTTGCCACATTTGGGACCTGGATTCGCTTGTACTTTGCTGCCTTTATTTGGTGCCGGACCAGGTGAGGTTTGGAAGGGAAAAAAAATCACTTGTGCATGCAAATCTATTTGTTTTATCGTGGATAATAGAGCTTCACTAGTTGTTGGGTGATGCGTACTCTGGGGTTTTTGTGACCCAAATGTGAGCGTGTGTTTGTGGCACCCGATGAAGCGAACAAAACCATCTAGTATTTGCGGCCGAGGCAGCGTGGCGCGGGGGCCAATACGCGCGCGAAGAATTTGCCCTTTTCCACTGCGCGCACACGGGCAGACATGGACGCAGCCGCAGCGGACACCTGGGCTTTTTTCAAAGCTTTCGCGGCTCCCAATCAACCACGCGACGCAAGCGCAGCAAGAGAGCAAAAGGCCCGGCGATGCGAGCGCGCGCAAAGCCACGGGAACCGGGGGAGAGGGCCAGAGCCAGCCAGGGAGCCGCTACGATCGGCAAAGGCAAAACGAACGACCGGCGCCGGCCGATCCGATCCGATCGACTCCCGCCGTGCTCGCATGCAGTCATGCACTGCCTTGGACTGCTCGTAAAAACCATGACCCACTCCATGCATGAGAGATGAAACGGGAAGGAGGAGGAGAAGACCGATTAGATTCATCTGCGGCTACCCTCACTCACTCTTCCTTCATCAGCACATCTACGCCGTAGCCCCGAGCGACCTACCACTGGGGTGCGTTGCGTGCGTGCTCCAGATAAGGCTGCGCACGTCGAGCCCGGACAAGGCGAGGGGGCTACGGGGGAGGCAGCGGTTTATCTCCCTCGGGAGATGTGCCATGTCACTCTGCCACCCATCCATCCGTCCGTCCATCCATGCTATCTCTCTCCCCCTCTCCCTCTCCCTCGTCTCGTCGTTTTGTCATCTTGCGTGCAACCTCATGGGGAGTCACCTCCCCTCAGCCTGCCTCTGCGGATTCCAAAGTAGGCTACCTAGTGCCAGGAGTAGCTGACGACGCATCCATTCCTCTCACCAACACACAAACTCTTTTCTTTCGTTTCTTTGTTCGTTTATTTATTTAGGTTTGAGTTGCAACGTGACAAAGGGGGGCCCGTCCCGGAGCGTGTCCTGGAGATTATTTTAGGAGACGGATCACGACTGCGGCATTGATTGATTGATCGATTTGATTGACGATGGATGGATATCTGTGCAACTTGGGTTGGGCTTCCCGAAGAAGGAGGCAAGCAAGCCAAGCCAGCGTTCGTTCGACCGTAGACTCGCTCGTCTGCTTGCCTCAGCTCTACTCCCCCATGAGACCACCGATGCGGAGCGACTTCAATGCGATCCCACACAGTGCAATTTCACTAGCCGTTTGGTGATCGAATAGGTCATGAAATGTTCAATCAAAGAACACATCGACGTCGGACGAATCTACTGCCGCAAAACGTAAAATATAATCTCAATCCGTGCACGTATGAAGAAAGTTACTCGCTCCCATCCATATTTGTTGTCATTGAAACGGATGTATGTACACGTAATCTAGTTCTAAATGCTATACGTATTTGAGCGACAAATAATATAGATCGAAGGAAGTTAGGGGAGTCGTCAGATCCACGCGCGTGGATCGCTTTTACTCCTTTGTAGTCTAGGTTTTAGGTTGTTCATCGCCTTGGCTTCGGCGGCGATGATGATGGAGCTAAATAAAGATTCTTCGGATCCTTTCCCTGACGAGGCCATCGATTCTATGGTTGGGGATGGATTTGAAAATCAGTCTGTTCAAACAAAGATGGCATGGCAGCAGCGACATCCTCGTGGTGGACCTGTGTCCTCGTCCTCCGTCGTTGCGACGGTGTTTGCTCCAACGTCTGCGTGGAGCTTGGGAGGTAGTTCAGGAGCGGATGCAGATTGTGGTATGCATCGACGATATCATGAGCTGGGTTCGTGGATGGCAGGTATGGTTTCCTTCTTCGACGTCTTAGTCGTGGTGGGGTGCCAGATCTGAAGTTCGATGACGTGTCCGGGGTGTTCCCCCGGTCTGATTCGTTCAACGACAATGTCTTCACTTTTGGTGAGCCACCTTCGAGGTCTGCAAAGCTACATATCAACGATGGAGCCACGTCGAGCTCGGGTGAGGCGGTGATCCGTCATTATTTTCTTCGGTGGCTGTTGTGGTGGTGCCAAAGGCAGGTGACAGGCGTTGGTGTCAAGCTCAGATATGTTTTGCTATCTTTTTTCAGTTTTGTCATGTCGGTTTCTACGTGTCTTGTACTTCGTTCTTTCTGATATGAATGAGACACGTATTACCATGCAAAAAAGAAGAAAGTGTTAGGGTTGAATTACTACCCTCAAGTATGGACAAAAAAACATGCATGCAACATCATCAAATATACCTGTGTGCTACACCCTCAAACGGATCCGGCTTGCCTGCTCCCTTCCCATGCTCCCATCCGTGCTCCCACTTCATCCTACGGCTGTTATTTTCTCTTTTTCTTTTCTAATCTAATCATCTCCCCCCCTAATTTTAAGGGGGTGGGGCCGGACCTTATTTTCTTCCAATCAAATCAAGCCACGTACGCGGGAGCACAGATGGGAGCACGGGGAGGGAGCAGGCAAGTCTCGTCCCCCTCAAACAGACCCAGGGCGCAGGTGTGCATGCATGGAGATGGCGGAAGACCAAAATATGTTGGCATGGGATGACACGAAATCTAGCGGTAGGACAAATCCAGGCTTAGTTCTCGGCACCTACTACGACGGCGAATTAGATCCACAAAAACGGAGTGACGGTGGCACCAACTTAAATCTTTGGCACCTTGGAGATCGGCCATAGATGACCTCGATGGCGGCTGTTAGTGTCAAAATCGGCAGATCTCGGATAGGGGGGCTCAAGTTGTGCGTCTAAAAATCAATGATAACAAGGGACAATGGGACACGATGTTTATCCAGGTTCGGGCCCTCTTAAAGAAGGTAAAACCCTACGTCCTGCTTGATTGTCTTTGATGAACATAAGAATCACAAGAGTTGATCCACCTCGAGATCGTAATATCTAAACCCTACTAGGGTTGTACAGAGCCAGTATACAAGGAAGGGAAATAGAATATCCGGACACCAATCTTGCCGTCCACGCATATAGGAGTCCTACGCGGACACGGGGGATGGTCTTCTGCTTTATCTTCACGACCCATCAGTCCGACCCATATAGAATAGACCGGACACCCGAGGACCCCCTAATCCAGGACTCCCTCAGTAGCACCTGAACCAGTCTTCAATGACGATGTGTTCGGCACGCGGATTGTCTTCGGCATTGCAAGGCGGGTTCCTTCTCTTGAATATCGTACGTCAGCTCCCTTTACAAAGTAACTATGTTCGGCTATGCATAATTAATACAACCCTTAGCCATGAAGGTGATATGTCAAAATAGGGACAGTGTCTTCTACTGACAACTTTTTTCGGCGAAACATCACACTCGACCCTTCAGCATTTCGAACCGTTTTCACACCTCCCGTTTCATGTTTCAAGGTCGAGCTTCCATTGGCACGTCTTGTGAAAACAGAGATCGTGCCCGCTTATTACAGGATTCTCATCAATCGGATTTGGGTAAACCAACCGTGCCTTACGCACGATCTCATTGGGAACAGGCGAGGTTAAGGCTTAAGAGAGGGACGGTTGGCATTTTCACCGTCTATAAGAGGACAATGATTCCTCCTTTCTTCCCCACGCCTTCCTTTAGTCTCTATCTTCCAATCTCCAAGCTCTAGCGCCCAAAAAGCTCAATTCTTTCCGACCGCCACTACCCTCCCCAGCCATGGCCGGGTCGGGCTCCAAGGGCAAGTGGGAGGCCTCCTCCGTCACTGAAAAGGACGTCAAGGATCTCCGGAGCACGGGCTATCTGACCACGGATATCGTGCACAGGCTCCCCGACAAGGACCAGGTCATCCCCACTCCAGGGCCCGGTGAGAGGGTCGTATTCATCCCCCATTTCCTCAGGGGGCTAGGGTTTCCCCTCCCCCCTTCATCTGAGGCCTTATGTTCTACCACGGGTTAGATTTCCACGATCTAGCCCCGAATTCCTTCCTCCACATATCAACGTTTATCGTCATGGGTGAGGCTCTGCTCCGCATCCCCGCACACTTCGGCTTATGGCTCAAAGTTTTTAATCTGAAGCCAAAGGTGGTCCACGGATAACACGCGGATTGCAGTGGGGCCATGGTAAGCAAGCTGCCCAACGCCACATGGCCCGAAGGGGCGTTCATCGAGACCGTCAAGGTGTGGCAGCAGGAGTGGTTCTACATCACCGAACCTCGCCGTGCCAACTGGGTGGCCATGTTGGAAATATGCCCTAGAGAAAAATAAAATGGTTATTATTATATTTCCTTGTTCATGATAATTGTCTATTGTTCATGCTATAATTGTATTATCCGAAAACCGTCATACATGTCTGAATACATAGGCCACAACATGTCCCTAGTGAGACTATAGTTGACTAGCTCGTTGATCAATAGATGGTTATGGTTTCCTGACCATGGACATTGGATGTCATTGATAACAAGATCACATCATTAGGAGAATGATGTGATGGACAATACCCAATCCTAAGCATAGCACAAGATCGTGTAGTTCGTTTGCTAGAGCTTTTCTAATGTCAAGTATCATTTCCTTAGACCATGAGATTGTGCAACTCCCAGATACCGTAGGAATGCTTTGGGTGTATCAAACGTCGCAACATAACTGGGTGGCTATAAAGGTGCACTACAGGTATCTCTGAAAGTGTCTGTTGGGTTGGCACGAATCGAGATTGGGATTTGTCACTCCGTATGACGGGGAGGTATCTTTGGGCCCACTCGGTAATGCATCATCATAATGAGCTCAATGTGACTAAGGAGTTAGTCACGGGATCATGCGTTACAGAACGAGTAAACATACTTGCAGATAACAAGATTGAACAAGGTATGGGGATACCGACGATCGAATCTCGGGCAAGTAACATACCGATGGACAAAGGGAATTGTATACGGGATTGATTGAATCCCCGACATCGTGGTTCATCAGATGAGATCATCATTGAACATGTGGGAGCCAATATGGGTATCAAGATCCTGTTATTGGTTATTGGCCGGAGAGGTATCTCGGTCATGTCTGCATGGTTCCCGAACCCGTAGGGTCTACACACTTAAGGTTCGGTGACACTAGAGTTGTAATGGGAATAGTATGTTATTACCGAAGGTTGTTCGAAGTCCCGGATGAGATCCTGGACGTGACGAAGAAATCCAGAATGTTCCGAGGTGAAGATTGATATATTGGATGAAGGGTATTGGAGTCAGGAATTGTTCTGGAGGTACCGGGTGACGACCAGTGTGACCGAAAGGAGTTTCAGAGGCCCCGACAAGCATTTGGGGGCCTTATGGGCCAAGGGGATGGGGCACACCCACCCACTAAGGGGCTGCACGCCCCTCCCACCCCATCTCACGTAACCTGGAGAGGTGGGGGTGCCTCCCCTAGGGCAGCCGCCCCTTCCGGCTTGGGGGCCAAGTTTCCTAGGGGTGGGGGCGCCCAAACCCATCTATGGTTTCCCCTGTGGCCGCTGCCCCTCCCCTAGGGAAACCCTAGGGCGCCTCCTCCTCCCCCTTCCCCTATATATAGTGAGGGAGAGAGAGGGATGAACAACCTCAGCCCCTGGCATAGCCCTCCTACCTCCTACTCCCCCTCCTCCTTCGTAGTGCTTAGCGAAGCTCTACCCGAGAACCACGAGCTCCACCACCACGTCGTCGTGCTGCCGGAGTTCTCCCTCAACTTCTCCTCTCCCCTTGCTGGATCAAGAAGGAGGAGACATCCCCGGGATGTATGTGTGTTGAATGCGGAGGCGCCGTCCATTCGGTGCTTGGATCGGATCTTTCGTGATTTGAATCGCGAGTACGACTCCATCAACCGCGTTCTTGTAAAGCTTCCGCTTAGCAATCTTCAAGGGTATGAAGATGCACTCCCTCTCTCGTTGCTAGCATCTCCTAAATTGATCTTGGTGGCACATAGGAATTTTTTTGAATTATTACTACGTTCCCCAACAGTGGCATCATGAGCTAGGTCTATCTGTAGATTCTACGCACGAGTATAACACAAGTAGTTGTGGGCGATGATTTGGTCAATTTGCTTACCGTTACTAGTCCTATCTTGATTCGGCGGCATTGTGGAATGAAGCGTCCCAGACCGACCTTACATGTATGCTTACGTGAGATAGGTTCCACCAACAGACATGCACTTGTTGCATAAGGTGGCTGCGGGTGTCTGTCTCTCCCACTTTAGTCGGATCGGATTTGATGAAGAGGGTCCTTATGAAGGGTAAATAGCAATTGGCATATCACCCTTGTGGCTTTTGCGTAGGTCAGAAACGTTCTTGCTGGAAATCCATAGCAGCCACGTAAAATATGCAACAACAATTAGAGGATGTCTAACTTGTTTTTGCAGGGTATACTATGTGATGTGATTTGGCCAAAAGAATGTGATGAATTGTATATGTGATATATGAGATTGATCATGTTCTTGTAATAGGAATTATGACTTGCATGTCGATGAGTATGACAATCGGCAGGAGCCATAGGAGTTGTCTTAATTTGTTGTATGACCTGCGAGTCAATATAAGTGCCATGTAATTACTTTACTTTATTGCTAACCATTAGCCATAGTAGTAGAAGTAATAGTTGGCAAGACAACTTCATGAAGACACGATGATGGAGATCATGGTGTCATGCCGGTGAAGATGGTGATCATGCCGCGCCTCAAAGATGGAGATCAAAAGGACAAGATGATATTGACCATATCATGTCACTTTATGATTTGCATGTGATGTTTTTCATGTTTACATCTTATTTGCTTAGAACGACGGTAGCATAAATAAGATGATTGATACGTCTCCAACGTATCTATAATTTTTTATTGTTCCATGTTGTTATATTATCATTCTTCGATGTTTTACAACCATTTTATAGTCATTGTATATCATTTTTTGGTACTAACCTATTGACATAGTGCCCAGTGCCAGTTGATGTTTTCTGCATGTTTTTTACATCGTGGGAAATCAATATCAAATGGAGTCCAAATGCAATGAAACTCCTGGAGGATTTTTTGGGGCCAGAAGAAAGCCAGTGGGCCAAGGAAGCACCCGGGGGCCGCTCGAGGGGAGCAACACCCATCAGGGCGTGCCAGGAGGCCCAGGCGCCCGCTGGTGGGTGCTGCCCACCTCAGATGCCCCATGAACCACCTCTTTGCTCTATAAATACCCCAATGTTCCAGAAACCCTAGGGGAGTCGACGAAAATCAATTCCAGCCGCCGCAGACTCCAGAACCACCAGATCCAATCTAGACACCGTCATGGAGGGGTTCACCACTTCCATTAGTTCCTCTCCTATGATGCGTGAGTAGTTCTTTGTAGATCTAAGGGTCTGTAGTTAGTAGCTAGATGGATTACTCTCTCTCTCTCTCTCTTGATTATCAATACAATGGTCTCTTGGAGATCCATATGATGTAAGTCTTTTTGTGGTGTGTTTGTTGGGATCCGATGAACTTTGAGTTTATGATCAGATCTATGTTTTTATCCATGAAAGTTATTTCAGTCTTCTTTGATCTCTTATATGCATGATTGCTTATAGCCTCGTATTTCTTCTCCGATATTTGAGTTTTGTTTGGCCAACTTGATCTATTTATCTTGCAATGGGAAGAGGTGCTTTGTAGTGGGTTTGATCTTACGGTGCTTGATCCCAATGATAGAAGGGGAACCGACACGTATGTATCGTTGCTACTAAGGATAATAAGATGAGATCTATATCTCCGCAATAGATAAACGAATCTCGTCTACATCATGTCATCGGTCTTATTGCATTACTCCATTTTCTTATGAACTTAATACACTAGATGCATGCTGGATAGCGGTTAATGTGTGGAGTAATAGTAGAATATGCAGGCAGGAGTGGGTCTCTTTTGTTTTTATCATTTACCTACTCGAGGACGAGCAGGAATTAAGCTTGGGGATGTTGATACGTCTCCAACATATCTATCAGTTTTGATTGTTCCATGTTGTTATATTACTATTCTTGGATGTTTTACAATCATTTTATATCATTTTTGGTACTAACCTATTGACATAGTACCCAGTGCCAGTTGCTATTTTCTGCATGTTTTTTCCGTCACAGGAAATCAATATCAAATAGAGTCCAAATGCAACGAAACTCCTGGAGGGTTTTTTGGCCCAGAAGAAAGCCAGTGGGCCAAGGAAGCACCTGGGGGCTTCTCAAGGGGAGCAGCACCCACCAGGGCGTGCCAGGAGGCCCAGGCGTGCCCTGGTGGGTGCTGCCCACCTCGGGGGCCCCCTGAACTGCCTCTTTGCTCTGTAAATACCCCAATATTCTAGAAACCCTAGGGAACTCGACGAAAATCAATTCCATCCGCTGTAGAGTCCAGAACCACCAGATCCAATCTAGACACCATCATGGAGGGGTTCACCACTTACATTAGTGCCTCTCCTATGATGCGTGAGTAGTTCTTTGTAGACCTACGGGTCCATAGTTAGTAGCTAGATGTCTTCCTCTCTCTCTCCCTCTCTCTCTTGATTATCAATACAAAGGTCTCTTGGAGATCCATATGATGTAAGTCTTTTCGTGGTGTGTTTGTTGGGATCCGATGAACTTTGAGTTTATGATCAGATCTATGTTTTTATCCACGAAAGTTATTTGAGTCTTCTTTGATATCTTATATGCATGATTGCTCATAGCCTCGTATTTCTTCTCTGCTATTTGGGTTTTGTTTGCCAACTTGATCTATTTATCTTGCAATGGGAAGAGGTGCTTTGTAGTGGGTTCGATCTTACGGTGCTTGATCCCAGTGATAGAAGGGGAACCGACATGTATGTATCATTGCTACTAAGGATAACAAGATGTGATCTATATCTCTGCAATAGATAAACATATCTTGTCCACATCATGTCATCGTTCTTATTGCATTGCTCCGTTTTCTCATGAACTTAATACACTAGATGCATGCTCGATAGCGGTCGATGTGTGGAGTAATAGTAGTAGATGTAGGCAAGAGTCGGTCTACTAATCTTAGACATGATGCCTATATAATGGTCATTGCCTGGATATCTTCATGATTATTTGAAGTTCTATCAATTGCCCAACAGTAATTATTTTCCCACCATTTGCTATTTTTCTCGAGAGAAGCCACTAGTGAAACCTACGACCCTCGGGTCTGTTTTCATCATATTTGCCTTGCATTTATTTTCAGATCTATTAAACCAAAAATACAAAAATACCTTGCTGCAATTTATTTGTTCCGCGATCTATTTATCCTATCTACCACTTTTACCTCATGTTATTTGCCTATATTGAGGCACCGTACCCGGAAGGGATTGACAACCCCTTTAACACGTCGGGTTGCGAGTATTTGTTATTTGTGTGCAGGTGCTGTTTATGTGGTGTGAGGAGGTTCTCCTACTGGTTCGGTAACCTTGGTCTCATCACTGAGGGAAATACCTACCGTCGCTATACTGCATCATCCCTTCCTCTTTGGGAAATACCGACGTAGTTCTAGCAGACATCAAAAGGAATTTATGGCACCGTTGCCGGGGAGGATCTTCAACATCAACCACATTCCTAATCAAAAATTAGATCTCCTTGCAATTTACATTATTTTCCATTTGCCTCTCGTTTTCCTCTCCCCCACTTCACAAACATTTGCCGTTTTATTCGCCCTCTTTTTCGCTCGCAGTTTTCTCTCAGATCTGTTTTTGAGTGCAATCTTGTTGCGTAGTCATCATGACTCAAGAGAACACCAAGTTGTGTGATTTCTCAAATGCCAACAACAATGATTTTATTAGCACTTCGATTGCTCCTCCCACCACTAGTGTAGAGTCTTGTCATATTAACACTGCTTTGCTGAATCTTGTCATAAAACATCAATTTGCCGGTACTCCTAATGAGGATGCCGCGTCCCATCTTAGCACATTTGTGGAATTATCTGATACGCAAATAAAAAAGATGTGGACAATGATGTTGTGAAGTTGAAATTATTTCTGTTTTCTTTGCGAGGTCATGCAGAAATTTTGTTTTCTTCTTTGCTTCGCAATAGTATCGATTCTTGGAACAAGTGCAAAGATGCTTTTATCACTAAGTATTTTCCGCCCGCAAAAGTTATTTCCCTTAGAACCCTGATCATTAATTTCAAGCAACTTGAACATGAGCATGTTGCACAATCTTGGGAAAGGATGAAATTGATGCTAAGGAATTTCCCAACTCATGGGTTAAACCTTTGGATGATCATACAAAAAAATTATGCAGGATTGAATTTTGTTTCTCGTAATCTTTTTGATTCCGCCGTGGGGGGTACTTTTATGGAAAATACTTTGGGTGAAGCTACTAAATTGCTAGACAAAATTATGGCAAATTACTCGCAATGGCATACCGAAAGAGCTCCTACTAGTAAAAAAGTCAATTCGGTAGAAGAAATAAATTCTTTGAGTGAAAAAGTTGATGCTCTTATGAAGTTGGTTGCTAATAAAAGTTCTCCTATTGATTTCAATGATGTGGCTTTGTCTACTTTGATTGAGCAAAATAGTGATGCCATAGATGTGAATTTTGTTTCGCGAAACAATTTCAATAACAATGCTTATAGAGGTAATTTTAATCCTAGACCTTTTCCTAGTAATTCCTCTAATAACTATGGTAATTCCTATAGTAATCCCACCTACAATAATAGTAGAAACACCTCTGATCTTGAGAGCAATATTAAAGAATTTATCAATACGCAAAAGGCTTTCAACACTCGATAGAAGAAAAGTTGAATACAATTGATTATTTGTCTAGAAGTGTTGATATAATTTATCATGACGTAGAAACTCTCAAGATGAAATTTTTTGTGCCCACAATTGAAGAATCAATTAAAGTTCTTTATGCTTCTATGGATGAAAGTAAGAAAAGAACCGCTATGCTTAGAGCTAAAAGAGAATTTTTAGAAAGGGCGTTTTCTAGTGATTACTATCATAAAAGTGATGAAGATCTTAAAGTGATTGGTGTTTCTTCTATTGATTCTTTGTTTAGTAAATTTAAGATTGACGAAAAAGGGACTGGAGAAGAGTCAACTTTAGTTAGAAGGCATCCCTATGATTTGGAGGGTGAAAATCTTGTTGAGAAAATTGATAAAAGTGGGTTTGAAGAGGTAAAGACTTTAGCTAGTGATGTGCCCACTATTTTGGATTACAAAGACTTTAATTATGATAGTTGCTCTTTGATTGATTATAGTTCTTTGTTGCAATCCATGATAAATTCACCCCATGCTTATGCAGAAAATAAAGCTTTTACTAAACATATTGTTGATGCCATGATGAAAGCTTTTGAAGAAAAGTTGGAATTAGAAATTTCAATCCCTAGAAAATTGCTTGATGAATAGGAACCTACTATCAAAGTCGAGATTAAAAATTATGAGTGTTTTGATTTGTGTTACTTGGGTGCTAGTGTTTCTACAATTCCGAAATCTTTATGTGATGTGCTTGGTCTTACCAATATTGAAGAATGCTCTTTAAATTTGCACTTAGAGGATTCTACTATTAAAAAGCCTATGTGAAGAATTAATGATGTTCTTATTCTTGCAAATAGGAATTATGTGCCCATAGACTTTATTGTTCTTGATATTGATTGCAATTCGTCTTATCTAAATATTCTTGGTAGACCGTTTTTGCGCACTATTAGTGATGTGATTGATATGAAAGAAGGCAATATTAAATTTCAATTTACACTAAGGACGAGAATGGAACACTTCCCTAGAACAAGAATTAGGCCACCATATGAATCAATCATGAGGGCATCTTATGGATCTAGAACCAAAGATGACAACACTCAGATCCTAAGCTTTATGGGTAGCTAGGGGAGTAAAACTATATCGCTTGTTGGGAGGCAACACAATGAATAAAATTTAGTTTTACCTTTTGATTTCTTTTATTGTGTGTTAGCAGAATTATACTACTGTTATGACTGTGTTTTTTGTGTTTTAATTAGTGTTTGTGCCAAGCAAGGCCTTTGGGAAGACTTGGGTGAAAGTTGATTTGATCTTGCTGAAAAATAGAAACTTTTGCGCTCACGAGATTATTTGTCATTTTTAACAGAAGAGTTCTTTTAAGTTGATTATTTTTGCATAAGATTAATAGACAAATTACTCATGTCCACCAATTTATTTCATAACTTTTGGAATTATAGAAGTATTCTAAATATTCAGATTGCTACGGACTATTATGTTTTTGACATATTCTGTTTTCTTTGTGTTGTGTGCTTGTTTTGATGATTCTATGCTTTTCTTTGATGAGTTTTTGCCATATAAAAGTTGGAATACAATATATATAATGCAAAAACAAAATAAGAATAGTTTTTCTACAGTACTTATAGTAGTGGTTTGGTTTCTTATACTAACGGATCTGACGAAGGTTTTGTTTGAGTTTTGTGTGATTGAAGTTTTCAAATTTTGGGTTATCTTATGATGGATGAAAGAATAAGGATAAGCAAAAGGCTAAGCTTGGGGATGCCCTAGGCACCCCAATATAATATTCAAAGAAGTAGCAAGCAACTAAGCTTAGGGATGCCCCCGAGTGGCATCCCCGCTTTCTTCTAACAATCATTGGTATTTTACTGGAAACTATATTTTTATTCGTCACATAATATGAGTTTTGCTTGGAGCGTCTTGTATGATATGAGTCTTTGCTTGTTTTGCTTTGTGTTTTATGTGTTGAATCCTTGCTAACACACCTTTTGAGAGAGCCAAAAAATTATGCTATGCTTGCTCCTATGCTTCACTTAATTTTTTTTTGAGCCATGGATTTGCTCAAGTACTTCACTTATATCTTTTTGAGCACAGTGTGCTTTGTTAATTTTGAAGAAATACTCTCATGCTTCACTTAGATTTATTTGGGAGTTTGTTAAGAAATTCTCTCTTGATTCACTTAGATTATTTTGAGAGAAAGAAAAATTATGTTCATGACTTCACTTATATTTGTTTGAGCTTATCAAAAGCAACATATGAAAATAGTTCCAAAGTGATAGATATCCAAGGAGGATATAATAAAAACTTTCATGAAGAGGACAAAATAAACTTGATTCTTAGTAATGGTTTTGAGATATGACAATATGATATGTGTGTCATGTTGATGAGTAATTGTGCTTTAGTAAGAATATTGATGTTAAGGTTTGTGATTCCCTATGCAAGCACGAAAGTCAATAGTTATGCAATGAAATTTATATCCTACTTACGGTGCATTATTCGGTGTTACTTAGCTTAATGCTTGGGTATGAATTTTTTCACTTTTTGGTTGGTCGCTTCTCAATCTTTTTGCTAGCCTTCACTTTGCACTAAGTATGATCACTACTTGTGCATCCAAAACCCTTTAAACCAGTTTTGCCATATGAGTCCACTATTCCTACCTATATGTGGTATTTCCATGCCGTTCTAAGCAAATTTGCATGTGCCATCTCTAATGTTCAAAATAAATTTCTCTTTTGTGTGCTCAACTGCTCGCAAAGCAGTAAAGGGTAGCCAATATTTTCCATGCTAGATGTGTTATTCTCACGATGTGTGTTTATTCACTTGTCATTGCACAAGAGTACGACAAAGGTATTAGGGATGCGCAGTCCCGAAATGAATAATGAATTTACTTGACGTTGTCAAATAATAAATTCCTTGGAAAGTGTTGGTATGGAGGGCACCCGTGGATACGGTTATCCATGGAAAGTGAAAGTTATGGTGGAAAAAGGAATAAACTTTATTTTCTATTTGGGAACTGCCTATGATGTATCTAGCATGGAAAGTGTTGGGATGCTCCAAGTCGTTTTCGTTAGTGGGAAAAGTATGCCTCTCAAAAATAATTTTTATCTCTCAATTTAAGCTTTGAGCTCTAGCACCTCTACAAATCCCTACTTCCCTCGGCGAAGGGCCTTTCTTTTACTTATGCAATTTTTATTTTTTGAATCTGAGTCTCCATCTTCTCTTATAAAGCACCAACTAAGGGGCACTATGATTGTATTTGAGCATTGGGTGCAGCTAATATTCGAGTGTGTTTCATGAATGGATAAATGATTGAGCATGATGGGCTAGGGATAACTTGCTTGTTGATATTTTGAAAGACATGGTTGCTTGTTGGTATGCTTGAGTACCAAAGTCTTCATGTCAAAACTAGACTATTGCTTTGAATCACATAATAATCCATATGTCCATGCTATAAAGAAAAGAAATATGATGAATCTGTTAGGCAGCATTCCACATAAAAAATGTTTTTATCATTTACCTACTCGAGGACGAGCAGGAATTAAGCGTGGGGATATTGATACGTCTCCAACGTATCTATAAGTTTTGATTGTTCCATGTTGTTATATTACCATTCTTGGATGTTTTACAATCATTTTATATCATTTTTGGTACTAACCTATTGACATAGTGCCCAGTGCCAGCTGTTGTTTTCTGCATGTTTTTTACATTACAGGAAATCAATATCAAATGGAGTCCAAACACAACGAAACTCCTGGATGGTTTTTTTGGCCCAGAAGAAAGCCAGTGGGCCAAGGAAGCACCTGGGGGCTGCTCGAGGGGAGCAGCACCCACCAGGGCGTGCCTGGAGGCCCATGCGCGCCCTGGTGGGTGCTGCCCACCTCGGGTACCCCCTGAACCGCCTCTTTGATTTGTAAATACCCCAATATTCCAGAAACCCTAGGGGACTCGACGAAAATCAATTCCATCCGCTGTAGAGTCCAGAACCACCAGATCCAATCGAGACACCGTCATGGAGGGGTTCACCACTTCCATTAGTGCCTCTCCTATGATGCGTGAGTAGTTCTTTGTAGACCTACGGGTCCGTAGTTAGTAGCTAGATGTCTTCCTCTCTCTCCCTATCTTGATTATCAATACAAAGGTCTCTTGGAGATCCATATGATGTAAGTCTTTTTGCGGTGTGTTTGTTGGGATCTGATGAACTTTGAGTTTACGATCAGATCTATGTTTTTATCCATGAAAGTTATTTGAGTCTTCTTTGATCTCTTATATGCATGATTACTTATAGCCTTGTATTTCTTCTCCGCTATTTGGGTTTTGTTTGCCAACTTGATCTATTTATCTTGCAGTGGGAAGAGGTGCTTTGTAGTGGGTTCGATCTTACGGTGCTTGATCCCAGTGATAGAAGGGGAACCGACACGTATGTATCGTTGCTACTAAGGATAACAAGATAAGATCTATATCTCCGCAATAGATAAACAGATCTCCTCTACATCATGTCATCGTTCTTATTGCATTACTCCGTTTTCTCATGAACTTAATACACTAGATGCATGCTCGATAGCAGTCGATGTGTGGAGTAATAGTAGTAGATGCAGGCAAGAGTCGGTCTACTAATCTTGGACATGATGCCTATATAATGATCATTGCCTGGATATCTTCATGATTATTTGAAGTTCTATCAATTGCCCAACAATAATTGTTTTCCCACCATTTGCTATTTTTCTCGAGAGAAGCCACTAGTGAAACCTACGGCCCCCGGGTCTGTTTTCACCATATTTGCCTTTGCGATCTATTTTCCCTTGCATTTATTTTCAGATCTATTAAACCAAAAATACAAAAATACCTTGCTGCAATTTATTTGTTCCGCGATCTATTTATCCTATCTACCACTTTTACCTCACGTTATTTGCCTATCTTGAGGGGCCGTACCCGGAAGGGATTAACAACCCCTTTAACACGTCAGGTTGCGAGTATTTGTTATTTATGTGCAGGTGATGTTTACGTGGTGTGAGGAGGTTCTCCTACTAGTTCGATAACCTTGGTCTCATCACTGAGGGAAATACCTACCATTGCTATACTGCATCATCCCTTCCTCTTTGGGGAAATACCGACATAGTTCTAGCAGACATCAATGATCCCTCACTAAAATTTCAAGGAATGTGTTCCCCCTAACTGTGCTCCATTGCGAAGGTTCATTGTTTCGAAGCACCACGTGATGATCGGGTGTGATAGATTCTAACGTTCGCATACAATGGGTGCAAGCCAGAATTACACATGCGAAACACTTAGGTTGACTTGACGAGCCTAGCATGTACAGACATCGCCTCGGAACACGAGAGACCGAAAGGTCGAACATGAGTCGTATGGTAGATGCGATCAACATGGAGATGTTCACCATTGATGACTAGTCCGTCTCACGTGATGATCGGACACGGCCTAGTCGATTCGGATCATGTATCACTTAGATGACTAGAGGAATGTCTATCTGAGTGGGAGTTCCTTAAATAATTTGATTAGATGAACTTAATTATCATGAACTTAGTCTAAAATTTTATTTACAATCTATCATGTAGATCTAATGGCCCATGCTAATGTTGCCCTCAACTTCAATGCGTTCCTAGAGAAAACCAAGCTGAAAGGCGACGGAAGCAACTATATGGACTGGGTCCGTAACTTGAGGATCATCCTCATAGCTGCCAAGAAAGCATATGTCGTTGAAGCACCACTAGGTGATGCACCCATTTTCCCAGCAAGTCAAGATGTTATGAACACCTGGCAGTCGCGCAGTGATGATTACTCCCTGGTTCAGTGCAGCATGCTTTACAACTTAGAATCGGGGCTCCAAAAGCGTTTTGAGCAACACGGAGCATATGAGATGTTCCAAGAGCTCAAAATGGTTTTCCAAGCTCATGCCCGGGTTGGTAGATATGAAGTCTCTGACAAGTTCTATAGTTGTAAGATGGAGAAAAATAGTTCTGTCAGCGAGCATATACTCAAAATGTCTGGGTTGCACAACCGCTTGTCTCAGCTGGGAGTTAATCTTCCAGATGACTTGGTCATTAACAGAATCCTCTAGTCGCTTCCACCTAGCTACAAGAGCTTTGTGATGAACTACAATATGCAAGGGATGGAGAAGTCCATTCCTGTGTTGTATTCAATGCTGAAACCAGCGGAGGTGGAGACCAAAAAGGAACATCAAGTGTTGATGGTGAATAAGACCACTAGTTTCATGAAAGGCAAGGAAAGAAGAACTTCAAGAAGGATGGCAAGGGAGTTGATGATGATGATGGAGAGTGAGTGCGGTTCGGTCTTTGGGCCAAGTTCAAGTAGTGCAAAAGAAAATAAACATAATATAATCTTGCAAACCAAGCAACCAACAATTTCTTAAAAAAAATCAACATAGTAAAAACCTGTTTGGTTTCGAATATTAACAAAAAAATATGTATATAAACAATCCCACTTCACTGCACCACTACAATTTCATCCAAAATAAATTTGTTTGCATTTAAAACTTTTGAAAATTCTAAGAAAAAAATATTTAGATTAGTTATTAAACTATCGAACAGTATATAACAATTTTAACGTCTGTATATCCCGCTAGAAACACTTACACCATTGTTCTTCAACCCGATGATAGTCCTAAGATGAAGGAGGGGCCATCAAAGGACACCCTGACGACTTTCTCAACTTTACACTGCATGGTCTGGACACCAACAATTATTTTTCTAAATGCGGACACCAAGTGTGTGTGCGTGTTTTTTAGAGTGTTTCAAATTCTTTTTTTTAAAAAAACATGCTTTTAAACATGTCCGCGCTTGTTTAAAAATGCACAAAACTCCTCAAAAATGTTCCAAGTTTTTTTAACAAACCATTTAAAATCGACCACAAAATTTTCAAATTTCATAGTTAAAAAAACATGTGTTCAGAAAAATCTTCATCCTCAAAAGATGTTTCAGTTCAAATAGAATAAAATTTTTCAAAATTGTTTAATTATTTTATAATAAAGAAATATTTGTGTTTTCTAAAAAGTAGAAAATAGAACCGATTCCTAGACTATTCCATGCACCACTACTCGTTCATTGATGAAAGATGTTAGGGTGGCTTATTTACATCCATGCGTCATACTCCGAAAAGAGATAATGTTACAAACTTATGCCGATATTTACCGGAACTGGATATAAGAAATGGCACATACTGTCATACAGAGCAGGTTTTACGAATTTTTAGCCCGTCGCAACGCTCATTGCTATGTCTTGAGCTTGCGTTGGTTTTCCTTGAAGAGGAAAGGGTGATGCAACAATAGTAGCATAAGTATTTCCCTCAGTTTTTGAGAACCAAGGTATCAATCCAGTAGGAGGCTCCTCAAAAGTCCCACGCACCTACACAAACAAACAAGAACTCGCAACCAACGCAATAAAGGGGTTGTCAATTCCTTCACGGCCACTTGCGAAAGTGAGATCTGATAGAGATAATACGATAAGATAAATATATTTTTGCTATTTTAAATATAGATTGGAAAAGTAAAGATGCAAATAAAAGTAAGTATCAAGCTTATATGATAAGAGATAGACCCGAGGGCCATATGTTTCACCAGTGGCTTCTCTCAAGATAGCATAGTTATCACGGTGGGTGAACAAATTACTGTCGAGCAATTGATAGAAAAGCAAATAATTATGAGATTATCTAGGCATGATCATGTATATAGGCATCACGTCCGTGACAAGTATACCGACTCCTGCCTGCATCTACTACTATTACTCCACACATCGACCGCTATCCAGCATGCATCGAGAGTATTAAGTTCATAAAGAACAGATTAACGCATTAAGAAAGATGACATGATGTAGAGGGATAAACTTATGCAATATGATATAAACCCCATCTTTTTAACCTCGATGGCAACAATACAATACGTGCCTTGCTGCCCCTACTGTCACTGGGAAAGGACACCGCAAGACTGAACCCAAAGCTAAGCACTTCTCCCATTGCAAGAAAGATCAATCTAGTAGGCCAAACCAAACTGAAAATTCGTAGAGACTTGCAAAGATAACTTAATCACACATAAAAGAATTCAGAGGAGATTCAAATATTTCTCATAGATAAACTTAATCATAAACCCACAATTCATCGGATCTCGACAAACAACCGCAAAAAGAGTTACATCGAATAGATCTCCAAGAAGATCAAGAGAACATGGTATTGAGATCCAAAGAGAGAGAAGAAGCCATCCAGCTAATAATTATGGACCCGAAGGTTTGTGGTAAACTACTCACAACTCATCGGAGGGATAAACTCCATGGTCGATTCCCCCTCCGGCGGAGAGCCGGCAAAGGCTCCAAGATGGGATCTCACGGATACAGAAGGTTACGGTGGTGGAAATAGTTTTTTGTGGTCGCCCCTGATGTTTTCAGGGTACGTGGGTATATATAGGAGGAAGAAGTATGTCGGTAGACGCCCGAGGGGCCCACGTGATAGGGGGGCGCGCCTAGTAGGGGGGCGTGCCCTCCATCCTCGTGGCCTCCTCGATTGCTTCTTGACTTGCACTCCAAGTCCTCTGGATTACGTTTGTTCCAAAAAGATCACTCCCGAAGGTTTCATTCTGTTTGGACTCCATTTGATATTCATTTTCTTCGAAACACAGAAATAGGCAAAAAAACAGCAATACGGGCTGGGCCTCCGGTTAGTAGGTTATCCCAAAAATGATATAAAAGTGTAAAGTAAAGCCCATAAACATCCAAAACAAGTAATATAATAGCATGGAACAATCAAAAATTATAGATACATTGGAGACGTATCAAGCATCCCCAAGCTTAATTGCTGCTCGTCCTTGAGTAGGTAAATGATAAAAACAGAATTTTTGATGTGGAATGCTACCTAGCATAATTCTAAATGTAATTTTCTTTATTGTGGCATGATTGTTCAGATCTAAATGATTCAAGATAAAAGCTTATAAAACATAAAAATAGTAATACTCAAAGCATACTAACAAATAATCATGTCCTATCAAAATAGCATAGCCAAAGAAAGCTTATCCATACAAAATTATATAGTTAGGCCATGCTTCATTTTCATTACACAAAATACTCACATCATGCACAACCCCGATGACGAGCCGAGCAATTGGTTCATACTTCTTAACGCGCTTCAACTTTTTCATCTCTTATGCAATACATGAGCGCAAGCCATGGACATAGCACTATGGTGGTATATGGTGGTGGTTGTGAGGACAAAAAGGAAGAAGATAGTCTCACATCAACTAGGCGTATCAAGGGGCTATGGAGATGCCCATCAATAGATATCAATGTGACTGAGTAGGGATTGCCATGCAACGGACGCACTAGAGCTATAAATGTATGAAAGCTCAACAAAAGAAACTAAGTGGGTGTGCATCCAACTTGCTTGCTCATGAAGACCTAGGGCATTTTGAGGAAGCCCATCATTGGAATATACAAGCCAAGTTCTATAATGAAAAATTCCCACTAGTATATGAAAGTGACAACACAAGAGACTCTCTATCATGAAGATCATGGTGCTATTTTGAAGCACAAGTGTGGAAAGGAGATAGTAGCATTGTCCCTTCTTTCTTTTTCTCTCATTTTTTTCTTCTTTCTTTTTTTTAATTTTTTCCCTTTTTTTTATTTGGTAGGCTTCTTTGGCCTCTTTTTTTATGGGCTTCTTTGGCCTCTTTTATTTTTAAAAAGTCCAAAGTCTCATCCCGACTTGTGGAGGCATCATAGTCTTCATCATCCTTTCCTCACTTGGGATAATGCTCTAATAATGAAGATCATCACACTTTTATTAATTTACAACTCGAGAATTACAACTCAACACTTAGAACAAAATATGACTCTATATGAATGCCTCCGGCGGTGTACCGGGATATGCAATGAATCAAGAGTGACATGTATGAAAATTATGAGGGTGGCCTTGCCACAAATACTATGTCAACTACATGATCATGCAAAGAGCAATATGACAATGATGGAGCGTGTCATAATAATGGAACGATGGAAAGTTGCATGGCAATATATCTCGGAATGGCTATGGAAATGCCATAATAGGTAGGTATGGTTGCTGTTTTGAGGAAGGTAAATAATGGGTGCATGATACCGGCGAAATTTGCGCGGCATAATAGAGGCTAGCAAAGTGGAAGGGTGAGTGTGTCTATATCCATGGACTCACATTAGTCATAAAGAACTCATATACTTATTGCAAAAGTCTACTTAGCCCTCGAAGCAAAGTACTACTACGCATGCCCCTAGAGGGATTGATTGGTAGGAAAAGACCATCTCTCATCCCCGACTGCCACTCATAAGGAAGACAATCAAAAGAGTACCTCATGCAACACATTTGTCACACAACTTTTACCATACGTGCTACGGGACTTGCCAACTTCAACACAAGTATTTCTCAATTTCATAATTACCCACTAGCATGACTCTAACATTACCACCTTTATATCTCCAAACAATTATCAAGCATCAAATTGATCCTAGTGTTTAATGCACTTTCTATGATAGTTTTTATTATACCCAACTTGGATGCTCATCATTCTAGTACCAAATTTATAATCATAGCAAATACCATGCTGTTCTAAAAGACTCTCAAAACAATATAAGTGACGTATGAGAGATCAACAATTTCTTCAAAATTAAGCCACAGCCGTGCTCTAAAAGATATAAGTGAAGCACTAGAGCAAAAACTATCTAGCTCAAAAGATATAAGTGAAGCACATAGAGTATTCTAATAAATTATAATCAAGTGGGCTTCTCCCAAAAGGTGTGTACAGCAAGGATGATTGTGGTAAACTAAAAAGCAAAGACTAATATCATACAAGACGCTCCAAGCAAAACACATATCATGTGGCGAATACAAATATAGCTCTAAGTAAAGTTACCGATAAACGAAGACGAAAGAGGGGATGCCTTCCGGGGCATCCCCAAGATTAGGATTTGTCTATTCTTGAATATCTTGGGGTGCCATGGGCATCACCAAGCTTAGGATCTTTCCACTCCTTATTCCATAGTCCATCAAATATTTACCCAAAACTTGAAAACTTCACAACACAAAACTCAACAGGAAATCTCATAAGCTCCGTTAGTGAAAGAAAGAAAAACCACCACATAAGGTACTGTAATAAACTCATTATTTATTTATATTGGTGTTAAACAAATTGTATTCCAAGTTCTCTATTGTTCATACCCTTACATACTAGCCATAGATGCATCAACATAAGCAAACAACACACGAAAGGCAGAATCTGTCAAAAACAGAACAGTCTATAGCAATCTGTAACTCTCGAATACTTCTGGAACTCTAAAAATCCTACCAAAATAGGAAGTCCTGGGTAATTTGTCTATTGATCTACATAAAATAGAATCAACGCAAAAGCACGTTTTTGTGATTTATTGATTTTTTTTCTCATGAGCGCAAAGTTTCTGTTTTTCAGCAGAATCAAATTAACTATCACCATAGGTTATCCTATAGGTTCTACTTGGCACAAACACTAAATAAAACATGAAAACACATCTAAACAGAAGGTAGATGCAAAATTTGTTACTAAACAGAAACAAAAACAAAAAACACGAACAAAATTGGGTTGCCTCCCAACTAGCGCTATCGTATAACGCCCCTAGCTAGGCATAAAAGCGAGGATAGATCTAAGTTGTGCCATCTTTGACACTTGATTCATAAGTAGCTCGCATGATAGATTCATAAGGTAATTTAACTTTCTTTCCTGGAAAGTGCTCCATGCCTTTCCTTAATGGAAATTGGAATCTAATATTCCCTTCCTTCATATCAATAATCGCACCAATCGTTCTAAGGAAAGGTCTACCAAGAATAATTGGGCAAGAAATATTGCAATCTATATCAAGAACGATAAAATCTACGGGCACCAAATTTCTATTTGCAACAATGAGAACATCATTGATCCTTACCATTGGCTTTTTAATGGTGGAATCTGCAAGGTGCAAATTTAAAGAGCAATCATCAAGATCATTGAAACCTACAATATCACATAAAGTTTTCGAAATAGTGGAAACACTAGCACCCAAATCACATAAAGCATAACACTCATGATCTTTAATTTTAATCTTTATAGTAGGTTCCCACTCATCATAAAGTTTTCTAGGTATAGAAACTTCCAAATTAAGTTTTTCATCAAAAGATGTCATCAAGGCATCAACAATATGATTGGTAAAAGCTTTATTTTGACAATAAGCATGAGGAGAATTCACAACGGATTGCAACAAGGAAATACAACTTTCTAAAGAACAATTATCATAATTAAATTCCTTGATATCCAAGATAGTAGGTTCAACGCTATTTAAAGTCTTGACCTCTCCAATCACACTTTTACCAAATTTAGCATCAGGATCTAAAAACTCCGAATCATTGGGATGCCTTTTAACTAAAGTTGACTCATCTCCAGTCCCATCATTATTAAGATTCATATTGCAAAACAAAGGTCTAATAGGGGACACGTCAAAACTTTAAGATCTTCATCATTATTTTCATGGAAACTAGAAGAACACACCTTTGTAAAACAATATTTCTTAGCACGCAATCTAGCAGTTCTTTCTTTGCACTCATCAATGGAAATTCTCATAGCTTTGAGAGACTTATTGATATCATGCTTAGGAGGAGTAGATCTAAGTTTTGAAGAATCAACATCAAGCGAGAGTCTATCAACGTTCCTAGCCAAATCATCAACTTTAAGCAATTTTTCCTCAAGCAAGGCATTAAAATTCTTTTGAGAGATCATAAATTCTTTCACACTATTCTCAAAATCAGAGGGCAATTTATTAAAATTACCATAAGAATTATTGTAGGAATTTCCATAATTATTAGAGGAATTACTAGGGAACGGTCTAGGATTAAAGTTTCCTCTATAAGCATTGTTGCCAAAATTATTCCTACCAACAAAATTCACATCCATAGATTCATTATTATTCTCAATCAAGGTAGATAAAGGCATATCATTGGGATCAATAGAAGCACTTTTATTAGCAAACAATCTCATAAGTTCATCCATCTTTCCACTCAAAACATTAATTTCTTCTATAGCATGCACTTTTTTACTAGTAGATCTTTCAGTGTGCCATTGAGAATAATTAGCCACAATATTATCAAGAAGTTTTGTGGCTTCTCCTAAGGTAATTTCCATAAACGTGCCTCCCGCGGCCAAATCTAAAAGATTTCTAGAAGCAAAATCCAATCCGGCATTAAAATTTTGTATGATCATCCATAAATTCAAACCATGAGTAGGGCAATTGCGAATCATCAATTTCAGTCTTTCCCAAGATTGGGCAACATGCTCATGATCAAGTTGTTTAAAATTCATAATATCATTCCTAAGAGTGATGATCTTAGTGGGAGGAAAATACTTAGAGATGAAAGCATCTTTGCACTTGTTCCATGAATCAATACTATTCTTAGGCAAAGACGAAAACCAAACTTTAGCATGATCTCTAAGTGAAAACCGAAATAACTTCAATTTGACAATATCATTATCCGTATCTTTCTTCTTCTGCATCTCACACAAATCAACAAAGTTGTTTAAATGGGTAGCGGCATCTTCACTAGGAAGGCCGAAGAATTGATCTTTCATAACAAGATTCAACAAACCAGCATTGATTTCACAAGACTCAACATCATTAAGAGGAGCAATCAGAGTACTAAGGAAATCATTATTATTGGTATTGGAGAAATCACACAATTTGGTATTATCTTGCGCCATCGCGACAAGTAATCCAACACACAAGCAAACGGAAAGGCAAGCAAAAGAGAGAGGAGATTGGGAAAGAGAGGGCGAATAAAACAACAAGGGTGAAGTGGGGGAGAGGAAAACGAGAGGCAAATGGCAAATAATGTAAATGCGAGGGAGATGAGTTTGTGATGGGTACTTAGTATGTCTTGTTTTGAGCGAAGACCTCCCCGGCAATGGCGCCAGAAATCCTTCTTGCTACGTCTTGAGCTTGCGTTGGTTTTCCTTGAAGAGGAAAGGGTGATGCAACAATAGTAGCGTAAGTATTTCCCTCAGTTTTTGAGAACCAAGGTATCAATCCAGTAGGAGGCTCCTCAAAAGTCCCACGCACCTACACAAACAAACAAGAACTCGCAACCAATGCAATAAAGGGGTTGTCAATCCCTTCACGGCCACTTGCGAAAGTGAGATCTGATAGAGGTAATATGATAAGATAATATATTTTTGGTATTTTATAATATAGATTGGAAAAGTAAAGATGCAAATACAAGTAAATAGCAAGCTTGTATGATAAGAGATAGACCCGGGGGCCATAGGTTTCATTAGTGGCTTCTCTCAAGATAGCATAATTATCACGGTGGGTGAACAAATTACTCTCGAGCAATTGATAGAAAAGCGAATAATTATGAGATTATCTAGGCATGCTCATGTATATAGGCATCACGTCCGTGACAACTAGACCGACTCCTGCCTGCATCTACTACCATTACTCCACACATCGACCGCTATCCAGCATGCATCTAGAGTATTAAGTTGATAAAGAATGGAGTAACGCATTAAGAAAGATGACATGATGTAGAGGGATAAACTTCTGCAATATGATATAAACCCCACCTTTTTATCCTCGATTGCAACAATACAATACGTGCCTTGCTGCCCCTACTGTCACTGGGAAAGGACACCGCAAGATTGAACCCAAAGCTAAGCACTTCTCACATTGCAAGAAAGATCAATCTAGTAGGCCAAACCAAACTGATAATTCGAAGAGACTTGCAAAGATAACTTAATCACACATAAAAGAATTCAGAGGAGATTCAAATATTTCTCATAGATAAACCTAATCATAAACCCACAATTCATCGGATTTCGACAAACACACCGCAAAAAGAGTTACATCGAATAGATCTCCAAGAAGATCAAGGAGTACATGGTATTGAGATCCAAAGAGAGATAAGAAGCCATCTAGCTAATACCTATGGACCCGAAGGTCTCTGGTAAACTACTCACAACTCATCGAAGCGGGTATGGTGTTGATGTAGAAGCCCTGCATGGTCGATTCCCCCTCCGGCGGAGGCCAGCGAAGGCTCCAAGATGGGATCTCACGGATACAGAAGGTTACGATGGTGGAAATAGTTTTTCGTGGTCGCCCTTGATGTTTTCGGGGTACGTGGGTATATATAGGAGGAAGAAGTACGTCGGTGGACGCCCGAGGGGCCCATGAGATAGGGGGGTGCGCCTAATAGGGGGGCGTGCCCTCCACCCTCATGGCCTCCTCGATTGCGTCTTGACTTGCACTCCAAGTCCTCTGGATTACGTTTGTTCCAAAAAGATCGCTCCCGAAGGTTTCATTCCGTTTGGACTCCGATTGATATTCCTTTTCTTCGAAACACTGAAATAGGCAAAAAAAACAGCAATACGGGCTGGGCCTCCGGTTAGTAGGTTAGTCCCAAAAACGATATAAAAGTGTAAAGTAAAGCCCATAAACATCCAAAACAGGTAATATAATAGCATAGAACAATCAAGAATTATAGATACATTGGAGACATATCACACATGTGTTTTTACTAGTAAGAATATTATATTTCTTTTTGACAGTAGGAAGAGGGAATTCAAACCTCCAATAGCAACAGTTGAATTTTTTTCAATAGAATTGATACTATGAACTTGAGGTTGTTTCTTCGAAAAGTGTACCATATGCTCCTTACCATTAACATGAAAAGAGGCATTTCCTTTGTTGCAACCAATAACATCCCCTGCAGTATTAAAAAAGGATCTACCAAGGATGATCGACATACCGTCATCCTCGGGAATATCAAGAATAACAAAGTCCGTTAAGATAGTAACATTTGCAAGTATGACAGGCACATCCTCACAGATACCGATGGGTATAGCAGTTGATTTATCAGCCATTTGCAAAGAGATTTTACTAGGTGTCAACTTATTCAAATCAAGTCTACGATATAAAGAGAAAGGCATAACACTAACACTGGCTCCCAAATCACACAAAGCAGTTTTAACATAGTTTCTTTTAATGGAGCATGGTATAGTTGGTATTCCCGGATCTCCTAATTTCTTTGGTACTCCACCCTTGAAAGTGTAATTAGCAAGCATAGTGGAAATTTTAGCTTCTGGTATCTTTCTTTTATTTGTAACAATATCTTTCATATACTTAGCATAAGGGGACATTTTCAGAATATCAGTCAAACACATATGCAAATAGACTGGTCTAAGCATTTCAACAAAGCGCTCAAAATCCTCTTCATCCTTTTTCTTGGATGGTTTAGGAGGAAAGGGCATGGGTTTCTGAACCCATGGTTCTCTTTCTTTACTAGGTTGAGCATCAACATGAACATCATCATTAACATTATCACTAGGTTCATGTTCATCACCAGATTGTGTCTCGGCGTCAGAAATTGAAATATCATTTGGATTCTCAAGTGTATATATAAAAGGTTCACTAGAAGCATGGAAAGTACTATCAGTTTTCTTTTTCTTTTTAATACTAGGAGGACTAGGTGCATCAGTATTAATTCCCTGAGAATCTTGCTCAATTCTCTTAGGATGGCCTTCAGGATACAAAGGTTCCTGGGTCATCTTACCACCTCTAGTCATAACCCTACTAGCATTATCATTGTTCTTACTATTCAAGTCATTAATCAAATCATGTGCCTTAAGTACTTGTTCAACTTGAGTTTTAACCATGGAAGCATGCTTACTAATAATCTTGAGATCGCTAAAAGTTCTACTCATGTAATCACCCAAGCAGTCAAGCATGTAAGCATTACATTTCAATTGTCTACTAACATAAGAAATGAAAATTTCTTGTTTAACAATAAAATTATCAAACTCATCCAAGCATTGACTAGCAGACTTATTATGAGGAATTTCACCTTCATCAAATCTATAGAGAGAATTTACCTCTACTACCTGTGTCGGGTTATCAAGATCATGTATTTCTTCAATAGGTGGTAAATTCTTAACATCTTCAACTTTAACACCTTTTTCTTTCATAGATTTCTTAGCCTCTTGCATATCTTCAGAACTGAGAAATAGAATACCTCTTTTCTTCGGAGTTGGATTAGGAGTTGGTTAAGGAAGTGTCCAATCATTATCATTACTCAATATATTATTCAATAGCAATTCATCTTGCTCAACAGTTCGTTCCCTGGAAACACAACGAGCACAACTATCTAGGTGGTCCCTAGAGGCATCGGTTAGTCCATTATAAAAGATATCAAGTATTTTATTTTTCTTGAGAGGATGATCAGGAAAAGCATTAAGAAATTGGATAAGCCTCCCCCAAGCTTGTGGGAGACTCTCTTCTTTAATTTGCACAAAATTAAATATTTCCTTTAAAGCAGCTTGTTTCTTAAGTAGGGAAATATTTTTTAGAGAAGTAGTAAAGCATATCCTAGGGACTACGCACACAACCAGGAGCAAGAGAATTAAACCATAACTTAGCATCACACTTTAACGAGAAAGGAAACAATTTAAGAATATAGTTATAGCAAATTTTTTCCTCATGTGCAAATAGGGTGGTGATAACCCACAAGTATAGGGGATCGCAACAATTTTCGAGGGTAGAGTATTCAACCCAAATTTCTTGATTCGACACAAGGGGAGCCAAAGAATATTCTCAAGTATTAGCAGCCGAGTTGTCAATTCAACCACACCTGAAAGATTTAATATCTGCAGGAAAGTATTTAGTAGCAAATTAGTATGGAAGTAATGGTAACGGTGGCAAAAGTAACAGTAGCAGTCTTGTAGCAATCGTAACAATGGCAACGGAGAAGTAACTTAGCAAAGATCAATATGAAATGAGCTCGTAGGCAAAGGATCAATGATGGATAATTATGTCGGATGGCATTGGTACGTCCTTTTTGCATTATGCTTTTATATCGATATTTATTGCATTATGGGTTGTTACTAATCATTATGTCACAATACTTATACCTTTTCTCTCTTATTTTATAAGGTTTACACGAAGAGGGAGAATGCCAACAACTGGAATTCTGGGCTGGAAAAGGAGCAAATATTAGAGGCCTATTCTGCACAACTCCAAAAGTCCTAAAACTCCACAAAAGTCAGTTTTGGAATATATTAAAAATATTGGGTGAAGAAAGCACCAGAGGGGGGCCACCCACCAGCCACGAGGGTGGAGGGTGTGCCCTACCCCCTGGGCGCGCCCCCTGCCTTTTGGGCCACCTGGCAGGCCCCCGACGTCCATCTTCTGCTATATGGTGTCTTTTGCCCTAGAAAAAAAATCATAAGGAAGCTTTCGGGACAAAGTGCTGCCGTCTCAAGGCGGAACCTGTGCAGGACCAATATAGGGCTCTGGCGGAGCTGTTCTGCCGAGGAAACATCCCTATCGGAGGGGGAAATCATCACCATCGTCATCACCATCCATCCTCTCATCAAGAGGGGGTCAATCTCCATCAACATCTTCACCAGCACCATCTCCTCTCAAACCCTAGTTCATCTCTTGTATCCGATCTTTGTCTCAAAACCTCAGATTGGTACATGTGGGTTGCTAGTAGTGTTGATTACTCCTTGTAGTTGATGCTAGTTGGTTTATTCAGAGGAAAATCATTTGTTCAGATCCTTAATGCATATTAATATCCCTCTAATTATGAGCATGGATATGAGTTGTGAGTAGTTACGTTTGTTCCTGAGGACATGGGAGAAGTCTTGTTATAAGTAATCATTTGAATTTGGTATTCGTTCGATATTTTGATGAGATGTATGTTGTCTCTCCTCTAGTGGTGTCATGTGAACGTCGACTACATGACACTTCACCATTGTTTGGGCCTAGGGGATGCATTGGGAAGTAATAAGTATATGATGGGTTGCTAGAGTGATAGAAGCTTAAACCCTAGTTTATGTGTTGCTTCGTAAGGGGCTGATTTGGATCCACATGTTTCATGCTATGGTTAGGTTTACCTTAATTCTTCTTTCGTAGTTGCGGATGCTTGAGAGAGGGGTTAATCATAAGTGGGATTCTTGTCCAAGGAAGGGTAGTACCCAAGCACCGGTCCACCCACATATCAAATTATCAAAGTAACGAACGTGAATCATATGAGCATGATGGAAACTAGCTTGATAGTAATTCCGATGTGTCCTCGGGTGCACTTTGCTTTATATAAGAGTTTGTCCAGGCTTGTACTTTACTACAAAAAGGATTGGTCCACCTTGCTGCACCTTGTTTACTATTGGTACTTGTTACCCGTTACGAATTACCTTATCACGAAACTATCTGTTACCGATAATTTCAGTGCTTGCACAGAATACCTTACTGAAAACCGCTTGTCATTTCCTTCTGCTCCTCGTTGGGTTCGACACTCTTACTTATCAAAAGGACTATGATAGATCCCCTATACTTGTGGGTCATCAAGACTCTTTTCTGGCGCCATTGCCGGGGAGTGAAGCGCCTTTGGTAGGTGGAATTTGATAAAGAAACATTTATATAGTGTGCTGAAATTTACTATCACTTGTTACTATGGAAAATAATCCTTTAAGGGGCTTGTTCAGGGTATTTCACCCTGACCAGAAGCGCAAAGAGTTTCTCCTCAACGTACTGAACCTACTGAAAATATTTACTTTGAAATTCCTTCGGGTATGATAGAGAAACTGCTAGCTAATCCGTATACATGAGACGAAACATTACATCCCAATATGCACCTAATCTGTGTGGATGAAGTTTGTGGATTATTTAAGCTTGCAAGTATGCCTGAGGTTGTTGTCAAGAAGAAGTTATTCCCTTTATCTTTGAAGGGAAAGGCATTGACATGGTTTAGGCTATGTGATGATATTAGATCATGGAACTACAACCGATTGAAATTGGAATTTCATCAGAAGTTTTATCCTATGCATCTAGTCTCATGAAGGAGAAAGTATCGCTCAAGCTTGGGGCATGCTTAAGTCAATGTTATATTCATGCCCCAATCATGAGCTCTCAAGAGAAATTATTATTCAAATTTTTTATGCTCGGCTTTCTCATAATGATCGCTCCATGCTCGATACTTCTTGTACTGGTTCTTTTATGATAAAGACTATTGAATTCAAATGGGATTTGGAAAGAATTAAACGCAACTCTCAAGATTGGGAACTCGACAAAGGTAAGGAGTCAGGTACAACCCCTAAGTTCGATTGTGTTAAATCTTTTATGGATACCAATGGTTTTCGTGAATTTGGCACTAAGTATGGTCTTGACTCTGAGATAGTAGCTTCTTTCCGTGAATCATTTGCCTCTCATGTTAATCTCCCTAAGGAGAAGTGGTTTAAATATCATCCTCTCATTGAAGTAAAGGTATTAGAACCTATTAAAGTTTAAGGAAAACTATTACTTATAATGTTGATCCTATTGTTCCTACCGCTTATATTGAGAAACCACCTTTCCCTGTTAGAATAAAGGAGCATGCTAAAGCTTCAACTGTGGTTCGTAAGAGTAATGCTAGAACACCTACACCCCCTGAGCAAATTAAAGTTGAACCTAGTATTGCTATGGTTAAAGATCTCTTGGTCGATAATATTGATGGGCATGTTATTTATTTCTATGATGAAGCTGCTAGAATTGCTAGACCCGATACTAAAAATAAACATAAACCTGTTGTTGGCATGCTTGTTGTTTCTGTTAAAATTGGAGATTATTGTTATCATTGCTTATGTGATATGGGTGCTAGTGTGAGTGCAATACCTCATTTCTTATACAAAGAAAGTATGCACGATATTGCACCTGTTGAAATAGAAGGTATTGATGTTACAATTAATCTTGCCAATAGAGACTCTATCTCACCAATTGGGATTGTTAGAGATGTTGAAGTCTTGTGTGGGAAAATTAAATATCCTACTAATTTTCTTGTTCTTGGTTCCCCACAAGATGACTTTTGCCCCATTATATTTGGTAGACCCTTCTTGAGTACTGTTAATGCTAAGATAGATTGCAAAAATGATATTGTTATTGTTGGTTTAGGGGACATGTCTCATGATTTTAATTTTGCTAAATTTCATAGACAACCCCATGATAAAGAATTGCCTACTAAAGATGAAATCATTGGTCTTGCTTCTATTGCCGTACCTCCTAATGATCCTTTAGAATAATATTTGCTCAACCATGAAAACGATATGTTTATGAATGAAAGAAGGGAAATAGATGAAGTATTCTTTAAGCAAGGACCTATCTTGAAACACAACTTGCCTGTTGAAATACTCGGAGATCCTCCTCCAACCAAGGGAGATCCCGTGTTTGAGCTTAAACAATTACTTGATACTCTTAAATATGCTTATCTTGATGAAAATAAGATATATCCTGTTATTATTAGTGATAACCTTTCAGAGCATGAAGAAGAGAAATTATTGAAAACTCTGAAGAAGCACCATGCTGCTATTGGATATACTCTTGATGATCTTAAGGGCATTAGTCCCACTCTATGGCAGCACAAAATAAAACTGGAGAAAGATGCTAAACCAGTTGTTGATCATAAACGATGGTTAAATCCTAAGATGAAAGAAGTGGTTAGAAATGAAATACTAAAGCTTCTGGAGGCAGGTATAATTTATCCTGTTGCTGGTAGTCAGTGGGTAAGTCCTGTCCATTGTGTCCCTAAGAAGGGATGTATTACTGTTGTTCGTAATGATAAGGATGAATTGATCCCACAGAGAATTGTTACAGGTTATAGAATGGTAATTGATTTCTGCAAATTAAATAAAGCTACTAGAAAAGATCATTACCCGCTACCTTTTATTGATCAAATGCTAGAAAGATTATCCAAACATACACATTTTTGCTCTCTAGATGGTTATTCCGGTTTCTCTCAAATACCTGTGTCGCGAGAGGATCAGGAAAAGACCACTTTTACTTGCCCTTTTGGTACTTTTGCTAATAGACGTATGCCTTTTGGTTTATGTAATGCACCTGCTACCTTTCAAGGATGTATGACTGCTATATTCTCCGACTTTTGTGAAAAGATTGTTGAGGTTTTCATGGATGATTTCTCCATTTATGGAACTTCTTTTGATGATTGCTTAACAACCTTGATCGAGTTTTGCAGAGATGTGAAGAAACTAATATTGTATTGAATTAGGAGAAGTGACACTTTATGGTTAATGAAGGTATTGTCTTGGGGCATAAAATTTCCGAAAGAGGTATTGAAGTTGATAAAGCTAAAGTAGATGTTATTGAAAAGATGTCGTGTCCTAAAGATATCAAAGGTATAAGACGTTTTTTTGGTCATGCTGGTTTCTATAGGAGGTTTATTAAAGACTTCTCTAAAAATTCTAGGCCTCTGACTAATCTCTTGCAAGAAGATGTTCCTTTTGTCTTTGATGATGATTGTGTAGAAGCATTTGAAATACTTAAGAAAGCCTTGATTTCTGCACCTATTGTTCAGCCACCTGATTGGAATTTACCCTTTGAAATCATGTGTAATGATAGTAATTATGCTGTAGGTGTTGTTCTAGGACAAAGAGTTGATAAGAAATTAAATGTTATCCAATATGCTAGTAAAACTCTAGACAGTGCCCAGAGAAATTATGCTACTACTGAAAAAGAATTTTTAGTAGTTATATTTGCTTGTGATAAGTTCAGACCTTATATTGTTGATTCCAAGTAACTGTTTACATTGATCATGCTGCTATTAGATACCTTATGGAAAAGAAAGATGGTAAACCTAGACTTATTAGATGGGTTCTCTTGCTACAAGAATTTGATTTGCATCTTATTGATAGAAAGGGAGCTGAGAACCCTGTTGCGGACAAGTTGTCTAGGTTAGAAAATGTTCTTGATGACCCAGTACCTATTGATGATAGATTTCCTGATGAACAATTAGCTGTTATAAATGCTTCTCATACTGCTCCATGGTATGCTGACTATGCTAATTACATTGTTGCTAAATTTTTACCACCTAGTTTCACATACCAGCAAAAGAAAAAGTTTTTCTATGATTTAAGACATTACTTTTGGGATGACCCACACCTTTATAAAGAAGGAGTAGATGGTGTTATTAGACGTTGTGTACCTGAGCATGAACAGGAGCAGATCCTGCGCAAGTGTCACTCCGAGGCTTACGGAGGACACCACGCTGGAGATAGAACTGCACATAAGGTATTGCAATCTGGTTTTTATTGGCCTGCTCTCTTCAAAGATGCCCGTAAGTTTGTCTTGTCTTGCGATGAATGTCAAGGAATTTGTAATATTAGTAGACGTCAAGAAATGCCTATGAATTATTCACCTGTTATTGAACCATTTGATGTTTGGTGCTTTGATTATATGGGACATTTTCCTTCCTCTAATGGGTATACACATATTTTAGTTGATGTTGATTACGTTACTAAGTGGGTAGAAGCTATTCCAACTAGTAGTGATGATCATAACACCTCTATTAAGATGCTGAAAGAAGTTATTTTTCCGAGGTTTGGAGTCCCTAGATACTTAATGGCTGATGGTGGTTCATATTTTATTCATGGTGCTTTTCGTAAAATGCTTGCTAAGTATGATGTTAATCATAGAATTGCATATCCGTACCATCCTTAGTCTAGTGGTCAAGTGGAATTGAGTAATAGAGAAATTAAATTGATCTTGCAAAACACTTTAGAAAGAATTGATCCAAGAAACTTGATGATGCATTATGGGCATGTAGAACTGCATATAAAAATTCTATGGGTATGTCTCCGGATAAAATGGTTTATGGAAAAGCATGTCACTTACCTCTCGATCTAGAACATAAGGCATATTGGGCCATTAAAGAGCTCAATTATGATTTCAAACTTGCCGATGAGAAGAGGTTATTTTACATTAGTTCAATTGATAAATGGAGAACCCAGGCCTATGAGAACGCCAAATTGTTTAAAGAAAAAGTTAAAAGATGGCATGACAAAAGGATACAAAAGCATGAGTTTAATGTAGGTGATTATGTTTTGCTATACAACTCTCGTTTAAGATTTTTTGCAGGAAAACTTCTCTCTAACTGGGAAGGTCCTTACATTATCGAGGAAGTCTATCATTCTGGTGCCATCAAAATCAACAATGCCGAAGGCACAAATCCGAAGGTGGTGAACGGTCAAAGAATCAAGCATTATATCTCAGGTGATCCCATAAATGTTGAAACCAATGTCATTGACACCGTAACCCTCGAGGAGTACATAAGGGACACTTTCTAGAATGTTTCAGACCGCGAAAAGGAATAGGTATGTGGTACTATAAGTAAACCGACTCCAAAACTGCTCAAATAACATTTTTTCTCTGTTTTGGAATATTTAAAAAATTAGGAAAATTAAAAGTAGTCCAAAAGAGACACGAGGCGTCCACGAGGGTGGAGGGAGCGCCCTACCCCCTAGGGCGTGCCCCCTGCCTTGTGTCCACATCGTGTGCCCTCCGGACTCTGTTTTCTTGCACAATACTTCTTTTGGTCGGTAAAAAATCATTATATAATCTCCCGAAGGTTTTGACCACCGTATCACGACAAAATCTCCTGTTTTCGTTCTATGTTTTCTGCCAGAGTTCTCAAGGTCAGGCATCATGTCGTCCCCCTCCTCCAACAACATGGGCGATGATGCTTGGCTAATGAAGATAGAGACGAAGCGAGAAGAACTCGGGGAAATCAAGGAAGGTGACAAGATCAAGGAAGCCGTAGAAGATCAAGTCCCGACAATAGAAGAAGAAGACGTCTTTCAATCTTACTACAATTATCTCACCTCTACTGAAATTGAAGCTTTCAAGATGATTGAAATAGTTCGCATACAAAACAAGTATCTCACGCGGGAAAATATTTTGTTGCAAGAGCATATCACCGCACTCAAGGGCATTATCCGCAAGTTGGAGCATCTCCTATGCTCGATGTGCGATACTACATCATCAACAACTCCATCATCACCACCTCACAAGAAAGAGACATAAATACATGTGTATCGGCACTCCCCTTGGCAACTACCAAGCTTGGGGGAGGTGCCCCGGTATCGTATCACCATCACACTTCTATCTTTACTGTTTTTCTTAGTTCGATCCTTTTGGTTATATCTTGATCTAGTAGAATAAAGTTTTAGTATGCTCTAACTTTGAGTTTTGTTTTGATCTCTATCTATGTAATCGAGTCCGTGAGCTATATATAATAAAGATTAGTTTTGAGTTGAGGGCTTTGCTATCTTGCTATGATCTTGCGGGGTTAAAAGAAAGAATAAAAAGAAATAAAAAGATCATATTGATCCTATGGAGAGTAATGACTTCACATATAAAGAGTATGATGAATAAAAGTTGTTGAGAGTTGACAAACATAGTTTTGGTCATCGCTGCAATTAATAGGAAGTAATAAAGAAAGAGAGGTTTTCACATATAAATATACTATATTGGATCTCTTTTATGATTGTGAGCACTCATTAAAATATGACATGCTAAAAAGTTGATGTTGGACAAGGAAGACAACGTAATGGATTATGTTTTCTTATATCCAAACAAGTTATATTGTCATGGATCATCCAACATGTTGAGCTCGCCTTTCCCCCTCATGCTAGCCAAATTCTTTGCACCAAGTAGAGATACTACTTGTGCTTCCAAACATCCCTAAACCCAGTTTGCCATGAGAGTCCACCATACCTACCTATGGATTGAATAAGATCCTTCAAGTAAGTTCTCATCGGTGCAAGCAATAAAAAAATTGCTCTCTAAATATGTATGATCTATTAGTGTGAAGAAAATAAGCTTTATACGAGCTTGTGATATGGAAGAAATAAAAGTGATGGTCTGCATAATAAAGGTCCCTATCACAAGTGGCAATATAAAGTGTCGTTCCTTTGCATTAAGATTTTGTGCATCCAACCATAAAAGCACATGACAACCTCTGCTTCCCTCTGCGAATGGCCTATCTTTTATTTTTACCTTCTATCCTTATACAAGAGTCATGGTGATCTTCACCTTTCCTTTTTACACTTTATCGTTTGGCAAGCACTATGTGTTGGAAAGATCATGATATATATCCACTTTGATGTACGTTTTCATAAAGTATTATTGTCGACATTACCCTTGAGGTAACAGGTTGGGAGGCGAAACTATAAGCCCCTATCTTTCTATGTGTCCGATTGAAACTTCGTACCCATAAGTATCGCGTGAGTGTTAGCAATTATGAAAGACTAAATGATAGTTGAGTATGTGGACTTGCTGAAAATCTCTTATATTGACTCTTTCTGATGTTATGATAAACTGCAATTGCTTCAATGACTAATATTGTAGTTTGTTAGTTTTTCAATGAAGTTTGTGATTCATACTTTACATTGTGAATAGGTTGTTACTGAAGCATAAGAAATCATATGACAATATATGTTGTTGTTCTAAAGATGATCATGATGCCCTCATGTCCATATTTTATTTTATCGACACCTCTATCTCTAAACATGTGGACATATTTTTCGATATCGGCTTTCGCTTGAGGACAAGCGAGGTCTAAGCTTGGGGGAGTTGATACGTCCATTTTGCATCATGCTTTTATATCGATATTTATTGCATTATGGGATGTTACTACACATTATGTCACAATACTTATGCATTTTCTCTCTTATTTTATAAGGTTTACACGAAGAGTGAGAATGCCGTCAACTTGAATTCTGGGCTGGAAAAAGGAGCAAATATTAGAGACCTATTCTGCACAACTCCAAAAGTCCTGAAACTCCCAAAGTCAGTTTTGGAATATATTAAAAATATTGGGCGAAGAAAGCACCAGAGGGGGGCCACTCACTAGCCACAAGGGTGGAGGGTGCGCCCCTGCCTCATGGGCCACCTATTAGGCCCCCGATGTCCATATTCTACTATATGGTGTCTTTTGCCCTAGAAAAAATCATAAGGAAGCTTTCGGGATGAAGCGCCGCCGTCTCGAGGCAGAACCTGGGCAGGACCAATCTAGGGCTCCGCCAGAGCTGTTCTGCCGGGGAAATATCCCTCCAGGAGGGGGAAATCGTCGCCATTGTCATCACCATCCATCCTCTCATCGAGAGGGGGCCAATATCCATCAAGATCTTCACCAGCACCATCTCCTCTCAAACCCTAGTTCATCTCTTGTATCCAATCTTTGTCTCAAAACCTCAGATTGGTACCTATGGGTTGCTAGTAATGTTGATTACTCCTTGTAGTTGATGCTAGTTGGTTTATTCGGTGGTAGATCATATGTTCGGATCCTTAATGCATATTAATACCCCTCTGATTATGAACATGAATATGATTTGTGAGTAGTTACATTTGTTCCTGAGGACATGGGAGAAGTCTTGGTATAAGTAATCATGTGAATTTGGTATTCGTTCGATATTTTGATGAGATGTATGTTGTCTCTCCTCTAGTGGTGTTATGTGAACATTGACTACATGACACTTCACCATTGTTTGGGCCTAGGGGAAGGCATTGGGAAGTAATAAGTAGATGATGGGTTGCTAGAGTGACAGAAGCTTAAACCCTAGTTTATGCGTTGCTTCGTAAGGGGCTGATACGGATCCACATGTTTCATGCTATGGTTAGGTTTACCTTAATTTTTCTTTCGTTGTTGCAGATGCTTGCTAGAGGGGTTAATCATAAGTGGGATGCTTGTCCAAGGAAGGGCAGTACCCAAGCACCAGTCCACCCACATATCAAATTATTAAAGTAACGAACGCGAATCATATGAGCATGAGGAAAACTAGCTTGACAGTAATTCCCATGTGTCCTCGGGAGCGCTTTGCTTTATATAAGAGTTTGTACAAGCTTGTCCTTCACTACAAAAAGGATTGGGCCACCTTGCTGCACCTTGTTTACTATTGTTACTTGTTACCCGTTACGAATTACCTTATCACAAAACTATCTGTTACCGATAATTTCAGTGCTTGTAGAGAATACCTTACTGAAAACCGCTTGTCATTTCCTTCTGCTCCTCGTTGGGTTTGACACTCTTACTTGTAGAAAGGACTATGATAGATCCCCTATACTTGTGGGTCATCAGGCATTCGTCATGCAACAAGCATAATATAGGGTGACACAGAACTAGCTCCAATTCATCAATATAATGTAGGCACGTATTCCGAATATAGTCATACGTGCTTATGGAAAAGAACTTGCATGGAATCTTTTGTCCTACCCTCCCGTGGTGCGGGGTCCTAATGGAAATTAAGGGATATTAAGGCCTCATTTTAATAGAGAACCGGACCAAAGCATTACCACTTAGTGAATGCATGAACTCCTCAAACTATGGTCTTCACCAGGAAGTGTCCCGACTATTGTCACTCCGGGGTTGCCGGATCATTACACGTAGTAGGTGACTATAACTTGCAAGAGATCAAGAACACTCATGTATTCATGAAAACATAACAAATTCAGATCTGAAATCATGGCACTCGGTCCCTAGTGACAAGTGATGACCCACAAGTGTAGCGGATCTATCGTAGTCCTTTTGATAAGTAAGAGTGTCGAACCCAACGAGGAGCAGAAGCAAATGACAAGTGGTTTTCAGTAAGGTATTCTCTACAAGCACTGAAATTGTAGGTAACAGATAGTTTTGTGATAAGGTAATTTGTAACGGGCAACAAGCAATGAAAGTAAACAAGGTGCAGCAAGGTGGCCCAATCCTTTTTGTAGAAAAGGACAAGCCTGGACAAGTTCTTATAATGAGAAAAGCGCTCCCGAGGACACATGGGAATTATCGTCAAGCTAGTTTTCATCACGCTCATATGATTCACGTTCGTTACTTTGATAATTTGATATGTGGGTGGACCGTTGCTTGGGTACTGCCCTTTCTTGGACAAGCATCCTACTTATGATTAACCCCTATTGCAAGCATCCGCAACTACAAAAGAAGTATTAAGTTAAACCTAACCATAGCACGAAACATATGGATCCAAATCAGCCCCTTACGAAGCAACGCATAAACTAGGGTTTAAGCTTCTGTCACTCTAGCAACCCATCATCTAATTATTACTTCCCAATGCCTTCCTCTAGGCCCAAATAATGGTGAAGTGTCATGTACTCGATGTTGACATAACACCACTAGAGGAGAGACAACATACATCTCATCAAAATATCGAACGAATACCAAATTCACATGACTACTAATAGCAACACTTCACCCATGTCCTCAGGAACAAACGTAACTACTCACAAAGCATATTCATTTTCATAATCAGAGGGGTATTAATATGCATTAAGGATCTGAACATATGATCTTCCACCAAATAAACCAACTAGCATCAACTACAAGGAGTAATTAACACTACTAGCAACCCACAGGTACCAATCTGAGGTTTTGGTACAAAGATTGGATACAAGAGATGAACTAGGGTTTGAGAGGAGATGGTGCTGGTGAAGATGTTGACGGAGATTGACCCACTCCCGATGAGAGGATTGTTGGTGATGACGATGTTGATGATTTCCCCCTCTCGGAGGGAAGTTTCCCCGGAGAACAGCTTCGCCAGAGCCCTAGATTGGTTCCGCCAAGGTTCTGCCTCGTGGCGGTGGAGTTTCATCCCGTAAGCTTGCTTATGATTTTTTCCAGGGTAAAAGAGTTCATATAGCAGAAGACGGGCACCAGAGGGCTGCCAGGTGGCCCACGAGGCAGGGGGCGCGCCCAGGGGGTAGGGCGCGCCCCCCACCCTCGTGGGTGGTGGGTGCCCCCCCTCAGGTTTTTCTTCCGCTCAATATTTTTTATTAATTCCCAAAATGACTTTCGTGAAGTTTCAGGAATTTTGGAGTTGTGCAGAATAGGTCTCCAATATTTGCTCCTTTTCCAGCTCAGAATCCCAGCTGTCGACATTCTCCCTCTTCATGTAAACCTTGTAAAATAAGAGAGGATAGCCATAAGTATTGTGACATAACGTGTAATAACATCCCATAATGCAATAAATATCGATATAAAAGCATGATGCAAAATGGACGTATCAACTCCCCCAAGCTTAGACCTCGCTTGTCCTCAAGTGGAAGCCGATATCGAAAAATATGTCCACATGTTTAGAGATAGATGTGTCGATAAAAATAAAATAGGGACATGTGGGCATCATGATCATTCTTATAACAACATATATATATATATATATATATATATATATATATATATATATATATATATTGTCATATGATTCCTTATGCTCAAGTAACAATCTATTCACAATGTCAAGTATGATTCAGAAACTTCATTGATAACTAACAAACTATAATCTCAGTCACTGAAGCAATTGCAATTTATCATAACATGGGAAAGAGTCAATAATAGAGCTTTTCAGCAAGTCCACATACTCAACTATCAATTAGTCTTTCACAATTGCTGACACTCATGCAATACTTATGGTTATGGAGTTTTAATCGCACACAGAGAAAGATAGGGGCTTATAATGTTGCCTCCCAACATTTTACCTCAAGGGTAATGTCAACAATAATAGTTCATGCTAACTTACATCCAATTGGATATATATATCAGGATCTTTCCAACACGAGGTGCTTGCCAAACGATAAAATGAAAAAGGGAAAGGTGAAGAACACCTTGACTCTTGAATAAGGTATAGGACGTAAAGTAAAAGATAGGCCCTTCGCAGAGGGAAGCATAGGTTGTCATGTGCTTTTTGGTTCGATTCACGAAATCTTAATGCAAAAGAACGTCACTTTATATTGCCACTTGTGATATGAACCTTTATTATGCAGTCCATCACTTTTATTACTTCCATATCAGACGACCGTATAAAGCTTATTTTCTTCGCACTAATAAGTCATACATATTTAGAGAGCAATTTTTATTGCATGCAACATGACAACTTACTTGAAGGATCTTACTCAATCCATAGGTAGGTATGGTGGACTCTCATGGCAAAACTGTGTTTAAGGATATTTGGAAGCACAAGTAGTATCTCTACTTGGTGCAAGGAATTTGGCTAGCATGAGGGGGAAAGGCAAGCTCAACATGTTTGAATGATCCATGGCAATATACTTTAACTGAGATGTGAGAAAACATAACCCATTACGTTGTCTTCCTTGTCCAACATAAAATCTTTAGCATGTCATACTTTAATGAGTGCTCACAAACATAAAAGATGTCCAAGATAGTATATTTATATGTGAGAACCTCTCTTTCTTTATTACTTCCTATTAATTGCAACGATGACCAAAACTATGTTTGCCAACTCTCAACAACTTTTAATCATCATGCTTTCTATATGTGAAGTCATTGCTATCCATAAGATAAATATGATCTCTTTTATTTCTTTTTATTCTTTTACGCACTTAAGATCATAGCAAGATAGCAAAGCCCTGGACTCAACACTAATCTTTATTATATATAGCTCACGGACTCGATTACATAGAGGGATCACAAAGCAAAACTCAAAACTAATTCATACCAAAACTTTATTCTACTAGATCAAGATATTACCAAAAGGATCAAACTAAGTAAAACATTAAAGATAGGAGTGTGATGGTGATGTGATACCGGGGCAACTCACCCAAGCTTGGTAGTTGCCAAGGGGAGTTCCCATACCCATGTGATTATGTCCTCGGAGGTGGTGAGGAAGGAGTTGTTGATGATGTAGGTTTGTCGTCCGTCTTCTGAGGCATAGGCTCACCATCATAGAAGGATGATCGAGTCTCCGGGATCCTCAAATCTACAGCCAAACTCATCCTCTTGAATCTATATTCATACTCACAGTTTTGGTTTTGCAGGTCATAGATCTGGGCTTGGAGGTGCTCGATTTTTTCATGAAGCTTGAAGATGGTCTCCCCAATGTTCTTGTCATCCAACTTGTGGTTATTGGTGAACTCCGCGATCATCATCTGGTTGGCGTTCAGTCCGTGCTCGCCCATCCCTTGGCACTTGAAAACTTGTTGTTCTATCGCTTCGAGCTTTGTCTCCACGCTTCCGGTGCTCCTTGGTCCCTCCACATCGCGGATGTGCAGCACCCCCTCACGCATCTCAATGGTTTGAGGGTGATGCAGCACCTCCACGAGATAGGGGTTGATGACCCTCTCGAAAAAGTTGTCCTTGGGAGCGCTTGAAGATGTCATGGTGCTCTAGATCTGTCAGAAAAACAGCTCGAAACAAAGACAGAGGATATTTGCGTGATACGGTGGTCAAAACCTTCGGGATATTATATAATGAATTTTTACCGACCAAAAGAAGTATCATGCAAGAAAACGGAGTCCGGAGAGCACATGAGGTGCCCACGAGGCAGGGGACGCGCCCAGGGGGGTAGGGCGCGCCCTCCACCCTCGTGGATGCCTCGTGTCCTTCCCGGACTACTTCTTATTTTTCTATTTTCTTAAATATTCCAAAACGGAGAAAAATTGCCATTAGAACTATTTTGGAGTCGGTTTACTTACCATACCACATACCTATTCCTTTTCGGAGTCTGAAACGTTCTGGAAAGTGTCCCTTATGTATTCCTCCGGGGTTACGGTTTCAATAACATTAGTTTCAACATTTATAGGATTACCTGAGATGTAATGTTTGATTCTTTGACCGTTCACCACCTTCGGATTTGTGCCTTCGAAGTTGTTGATTTTTATGGCGTCAGAACGATAGACCTCCTCGATAACGTAAGGGCCTTCCCATTTAGAGAGAAGTTATCCTGCAAAAAATCTTCAATGAGAGTTTAATAGCAAGACATAATCACCTACGTTAAACTCACACTTTTGTATCCTTTTGTCATGCCATATTTTAACTTTTTCTTTAAACAGTTTGGCATTCTCGTAGGCCTGGGTTCTCCATTCATCAAGTGAGATAATGTCAAATAACCTCTTTTCCCTGGCAAGTTTGAAATCATAATTGAGTTCTTTTATTGCCCAAAATGCTTTGTGTTCTAACTCAAGAGGTAAATCAAAAGCTTTTCCATAAACTATTTTATATGGAGACATACCCATAGGATTTTTATAAGCTGTTCTATAAGCCCAAAGTGCATCATCTAATTTCTTAGACCAATTCTTTCGGGACCTATTAACAGTCTTTTGTAAGATTAGTTTTATTTCTCTATTGCTAAGTTCAACTTGACCACTAGACTGAGGATGATAAGGTGACGCAATTCTATGATTAACATCATACTTAGCAAGCATTTTACGGAAAGTACAATGAATAAAATGTGAACCACCATCAGTCATTAAGTGTATAGGGACTCCAAACCTCGGTAAAATAACTTCTTTAAGCATCTTAATGGAGGTGTTATGATCAGCACTACTAGTTGGAAAGGCTTCTACCCACTTAGTAACGTAATCAACAACAACTAAAATATGTATATACCCATTAGAGGCAGGAAACGGTCCCATATAATCAAAGCCCCAAACATCAAATGGTTCAATAACAAGAGAATAATTCATAGTCATTTCTTGACGTATACTAATATTACCAATTCTTCGACATTCATCACAGGAAAAGACAAACTTACGGGCATCTTTGAAGAGAGTAGGCCAATAAAAACCGGATTGCAATACCTTATGTGCAGTTCTATCTCCAGCGTGGTGTCCTCCATATGCCTCGGAGTGAAACTTTGTAGGATCTGTTCATGTTCATGCTCGGGTACACAACGTCTAATAACACCATCTACTCCTTCTTTATAAAGGTGTAGGTCATCCCAGAAGTAATGTCTTAAATCATAGAAGAACTTTTTCTTTTGCTGGTATGTGAAACTAGGTGGTATAAATTTAGCAACAAGTAATTAGCCTAATCAGAGTACCATGGAGCAGTACGAGAAGCATTTATGACGGCTAATTGTTCATCAGGAAAGCTATCATTAATAGGTAGTGGGTCATCAAGAACATTCTCTAACCTAGACAAGTTGTCTGCAATGGGGTTCTCAGCTCCCTTTCTATCAATAATATGCAAATCAAATTCTTGTAGCAAGAGAACCCATCTAATAAGTCTAGGTCTAGCATCTTTCTTTTCCATAAGATATTTAATAGCAGCATGATCAGTGTGAACAATTACTTTAGAATCAACAATATAAGGTCTGAACTTATCACAAACAAATACAACTGCTAAGAATTCTTTTTTAGTTGTAGCATAATTTCTCTGAGCACTATCTAGAGTTTCACTAGCATATTGAATAACATTTAGTTTCTTATCAACTCTTTGCCCTAGAACAACACCTATAGCATAATCACTAGCATCACACATAATTTCAAAGGGTAAGTTCCAATTAGGTGGCTGAACAATAGGTGCAGAAATCAAAGCTTTCTTAAGTATTTCAAATGCTTCTATACAATCATCATCGAAGACAAAAGGAATATCTTTTTGTAATAGATTAGTCAGAGGCCTAGAAATTTTAGGAAAGTCCTTAATGAACTTCCTATAAAAACAAGCATGACCAAGGAAACTTCTTATACCTTTAATGTCCTTGGGACACGACATCTTTTCAATAGCATCAACCTTAGCTTCATCCACTTTAATACCTTTCTCAGAAATTGTATGCCCCAAGACAATGCCTTCATTAACCATAAAGTGGCACTTTTCCCAATTCAAGACGATACTAGTGTCTTCACATCTCTACAAAACTCGATCAAGGTTGCTCAAGCAATCATCAAAAGAGGATCCATAAATGGAGAAATCATCCATGAATACCTCACAAATCTTTTCACAAAAGTCAGAGAATATAGCCATCATGCATCTTTGAAAGGTAGCAGGTGCATTACATAAACCAAAAGGCATACATCTATAAGCAAAAGTACCGAAAGGGCAAGTAAAAGTGGTCTTTTCTTGATCCTTAGCTGACACAAGTATTTGGGAGAAACCAGAGTAACCATCTAGAAAGAAAAATGTGTATGTTTGGATAATCTTTCTTGGATTTGATCAATAAAAGGTAAACGTTAATGATCTTTTTAGTAGCTTTATTGAATTTTCGTAAATCAATTACCATCCTATAACCTGTAATAATTCTTTGTGGGATCAATTCATCTTTATCATTAGGAACGACAGTAATACCTCCCTTCTTAGGGACACAATGGACAGGACTTACCCACTGACTATCCGCAACGGGATAAATTATACCTGCCTCAAGGAGCTTTAGTGTTTCCTTTCTTACCACTTCTTTCATCTTAGGATTTAACCGTCGTTGGTGATCAACAACTGGTTTGGCGTCTTCCTCCAATTTTATTTTGTGTTGGCATAAAGTGGGACTAATGCCCTTATCACTAGTAGAAAACAGGGCATTTGTCCCGGTTCGTAAGGGCCTTTAGTCCCGGTTCTTGAACCAGGACTAATAGGTCATTACTAATGCCCCCCCTTAGTCCTGGTTCTTACACAAAGCGGGACATATGGGCCTCCACGTGGCCGCTGCGGGCAGCCTAGGCAGGGGGGGTCTTTGGTCCCGGTTGGTGACATAAACCAGGACCAAAAGGCATCCACGCGTCAGCAGCTGGCTGGAGCTGATTTTTTTAAAGTGGCTGGTTTAGGGGTTTTGGGGGTTAAGTTGGGTTGTTATTAGCTAGCAAATAGAGAGAAGTGTCCTCTCTTATATCTTCGTGCTTGGTTTACCAACGCTACTGCTATGTTCATTTCACCCGCTGATATATAATAACTCTTCATGCTCGCATCATACATCATCATATATAATAACAAGTCCTACTAATCATGCATCATCATACAACTTCTACTCGTTATTAATAACAAGTCATATGATCATCATACTCATAGTCATCAAACCCAACCCTACATAATTGTTCTTAGCACATGATCATCAGTATCAGGTAGGACCTAAACACACTTAAGATAAAATAGCATAAAACAATATAGACCCTGACTCTCCATTATGAAGAATGGAGATCATCCTGTCTCAAATTCTTGCGCTTCGCTTCCTTTTGCTTCCAAGAAGCTCCTTACGACTGTCCATACATTTTTTCCATTCTTTGATTGTCATGTCTCAACTTATTTTAGAAATCCGGTATGGACAGTTGAGATTCGTAGGATGACTTGGTTGTATGTTCAAAACATCAAGGCGACCGTGCGTATACATCAGATGAGGCACACAATCATTCGGGATTATCTGTTGAAAAACATAGTAATAACTTCATAGTTAGTAATGATGTACTAGTTTTAGAAGTATGTAAAAAGATGCACGGATGTCGTAATAGTAAAAAAATCTTACCAAGGTATCTCCATGGTAGTTACCGTAGTTCAACACGTGCACTAGTGGCACGTATTGACCATAATGTTGAGGAGTTCAATTGTAGATATTGTAATTCTCAAGATCAGTACAAAATGCGATTAGATGATTTTTCTCTTTATAAGTTAATTCGGAGCCATCGGTGTAGTGGGTTTTGTCTACCATCTTCCGCACATTCTTTGAAGAATGAAAATAAGTTTTCAATGGAAATAAGCTGTCAACTATTTTGAACTAAACAATATAAATTACTTAATAACTATGTTTGAGAAGCTCACATGGGGGAAGAATTGGAAGTGTATCAACAAGGACCCAAATGTCCATATTGTCTTGCTCGATTGTAGGATCACCGAGATCCATGGTGACAAGCATACCCTCCTCAAAACCATACATCTTGCAAAGTGCTTCCCAATTTTTGCAACCAAAATGGGTTACACTCATAGAATTGTACAACTTTACTTCAAAATCCACACCATGATGGGTCCTTAGGTGAATTTTTTTGGTGTCCATACTTTCATGGTCTTCAAAACCCATCCTCTCCAATACATAGCGTCTTGCATAGCATGGGATAAGCTAGTCGAATTGGAAAAGATGAAAAATACACGTTAAAATAGTTGAAGTTGTGCTTAATTATGAAAGAAACTATTGTCGTCGTTGCGTACTGTTTCAACATCCAAGGTCTCCTCGAGCTTAATGCTGAAGCGCCGATCTTCATCCAGCTCAAGGAACCTGTCGCACATACCTCGGTCGTCGTGGCACCAGTCGCACTCCCCCGGGCGGTTTTCGTCGTCCGAGTAGGACATTTCCGGCCTATGTTCATAATTCAAATATTAAACTTGTGCAATTAAATATATGTACTGAAAAACCTAAATTAGATCATTAATATTAATCATGGGTTGACTATCGGTGATGGTAGCTCCTCCTTTCATTCCCGAGTGCATTATTACCCGGGAATGAAGGAGAAGCTACCCCCACGACGGCGTGTATGATGGAGGGGGCTCCTAGATTTCTGCATAGTGCTCTCCAATTTTAGCATTCAAAGTAGGAGTACTTTTCCAATATGAGCATTCAATAAGCAAACCAAATCATAAAATAAAGTAGTATTCAAATTAGCATGCATTCAATTATAAGCAAAAGTACATCATCTCGTGTGTCGAATATTATCACTAATACTCCTCGAATACTATCATACATATAGCATCGCTAATACAGCTAGAACCGTAGCGCCCGACGGGTATCGTCGCAGGCGGTAGACACCCAAAGATAAGGAACCATTAAAGGATCATAGCTCCAGTGAGATCTCTGAAGAACCTGCCAGGTATTGTCGAACCTGCCCTCCAACGCAACCATGTAGCGACGGACGTGCTCGTCCTCCTCGCTGACACGGTGATGTACCACCTCCGCGGTGTCCGTAAGCCTCGGCATCGTCATTGGCCCACGCGACCGCCACCAAACAAGGATCGGGTCAACAACGGGCTGGCTCCTCACCAACCTACGCCCCCCGGAAGGTAGCACCTCCCAATACTAGCCCGGCGGAGCCCATTCCCAGACATGACCCTGATCAAGCAGGTCTCCACCGCCGACTCGACGACGAGGATGCGGGATAGGCATCGTCGACGTCGATGCGGGAACTACTTCTATATATAATAAAATAAAGTAGTTTTATTAAATCAACTACTAAGCACTTACTATAAATAAATAAAGTGGTACTTACTAAAAATAAACTACTTCTATAGTAAAATAAAGTAGTTTATTGAATCAACTAGTTCAACTACATATTAAGCACTTACTATAAATAAAATAAAGTAGTACTATACTAAAAAATAAACTAGTTTAACTAGGTCTATTATTTTTCTAACTAATTATATTAAACACTTTCTCTTCTTATTTTCCTTTTTTCTCTCCTGCTTTTTCTTCTAAATATGAACATATACATAAATGACTTTGATCATACACAATTTTCCTATACATAAACAATATGAACATATACATAAATTGACGAAGAAAATTCTATGAACAAAAAAATCATTAAAATTCTGTGAACAAAATTACAACAGAAAAAAATCATAAAAATTCTATGAACAGAAAAAAATCATAAAAAATGACATATTCGATCTTTGCATATATATGAACATACAAACATGCATATTCAATAATAATATCACCAAAAATATCTATTAACAGAAAAAAATCTAACACAATATGAACAAATTACACAATATGAAAAAAATCTAACAAAAAAAATCTATGAACAAAATCTAACTCAATTAACAACACATCTAAATTAACTACACATCTAATTAAACCTATGAAAAAAATCTAACAAAAAAAATCTATGAACAAAATCTAACTCAATTAACTACACATCTAAATTAACTACACCTCCAATTAAACCTATGAAAAAAATCTAACAAAAAAATCTATGAACAAAATCTAACTCAATTAAGTACACATCTAAATTAACTACAAATCTAATTAAACCTATGAAAAAAATCTATGAACAAATTAAAATCTATGAACAAAATCTAGCTCACCGGAAGGCGACGGTGTGAGTGGCGCGGCGAGGGCGACGGGCAGGGGACGGCAACGGCGACGGTGCGTGAGGGGCGGCGCGGGGCCGGGCGACGAGCGAGGCAGGGGCCGGCGGCGTCGCGGGGCACAGGGCGCGGGGAGGCGACGGTGTCGGGGTAGCGCAGGACGGCGCGGGGCGACGACGGCGACGGCGAGGCGGAGAGGGCAGCCTGGCGGCGTTGGGGCGGGGAAGAACTGAATGAAATTTTGATGAGTGCCAGTTATATAGACAAAGCATTGGTCCCGGTTCGTGAGACAAACTGGGACGAATGCGACCTTTAGTCCCGGTTGGTGGCACCAACCGGGACCAAAGGTCTCTTTTCAGCAGCCCAAAGGGCGGGAAGCAGAGGTCTTTGGTCCCGGTTGGTGGCGCCAACCGGGACTAAAGGGGGGGGGGGCATTGGTACCGGTTGATGGCATGAACCGGTACCAATGCATGCCTTTAGTCCCGGTTGGTGGCACCAACCGGGACTAAAGGCCGTGTGCTGCCCGCGTCGCGGCACGAAAGTTTAGTCCCACCTCGCTAGTTGAGGGAGCTCAAGAGTGGTTTATAAGCCCCACTCCCGCTGCCCTCTCGAGCTCCTCTCAAATGCAGGCTTTCGGGCCTAAACACACTGTATCTGCCTGTGGGCCTGTTGGGCCTTCTGCAGGCCTGAATCCTGGCCCAACTAGCTGGGTTTCTAGTCGTATTCATGCCGTGGTGGCCTAGTAGGTGGCATTTTTTTAAATTTTTTTCCAGTTTTTTTGTTTTCTTTGTTGCTTTATTTTTTCTTTTTTTATAGTTTATTTTATTTTGTTTTATTTTGTTTCTACATATTTATTTTATAAAAGTTTATTTTATTTTATTTTATTTTGTTTCTACTTATTTATTTTATTTTATTTTATTTTGTTTCTACTTATTTATAAAAGTTTATTTTGTTTATACTTATTTATTTTATTTTATTTTTTGTTGTTTGTATTTATTTTATGAAAATTCCTTTTGCTTTTAATGTTTTTCACATAAAATACTTTGATAATTCTTTCTACTTATTTATAAAAGTTTATAATGTTTCTACTTATATATTTTATTATAGTTTATTTTATTTTATTTGGTTTCTACTTACATCATCAATTTTCAACCCTTTCACCCACATAGCATGTGCTAAAAAGTTGAGAGGGTTATTTTTATGCATTTACTGATTATTTTGAGCTATAAGACCCTGAAATTGAAAAGAATTTCAAATGAACTCTTAAAAGGTTGGAAATTGGCATGGTATCATCATTTCATCCACATAGCATGTGCAAGAAAGTTGAGTGGGTTACGGCAAAAACTGGATGCACTTCATGTGCAAAACGGACAATCTTTTTCGAAGTATCAGGATTTCATACGGAAACTTGTCTGTTACAATAGGCATTTCAAATGAACTACGAAAAGGTTCAAAGTTGGCATGGTATCATCATAATAGTTGTGGACAAAGTCTTCACTTTTTCTTCGCTTGTGTCCTTTCCTTATTGTGCCGTAACCATGGATAATCTTCATTATTTATCAGGATGCTTGGGTCAGCCTTGACTTTGAAGGGAGGAATTTCATGAAACTTTTCATAATCTTCGGACATGTCTGTCTTGCCCTCCACTCCCACGATGTCCCTTTTTTCCTGAAAGAACTATGTGGCGCTTTGTCTCATCGTATGATGTATTCGCTTCCTTATTTTTTCTTTTTCTCGGTTTGGTAGACACGTCCCTCACATAGATAACCTGTGCCACATCATTGGCTAGGACGAATGGTTCGTCAGTGTACCCAAGATTGTTCAGATCCACTGTTGTCATTACGTACTGTGGGCCTACCTGTACCCCGCCTCCTGACAGATTGACCCATTTGCATTTAAACAAAGGGACCTTAAAATCTACTCCGTAGTCAAGTTCCCATATGTCCACTATGTAACCATAATATGTGTCCTTTCCCCTCTCGGTGGCTGCATCAAAGCGGACACCGTTGTTTTGGTTGGTGCTCTTTTGATCTTGGGCGATCGTGTACAATGTATTCCCATTTTTCTCGTATCCTTTCCAAATCATTACAGTCGAAGATGGTCTCCTGGACAACGAGTACAGCTCCTCACAAACAGTGTTTTCACCTCTGAGACGTGTTTCCAACCAACTGCTGAAAGTCCTGATGTGCTCACATGTAATCTAGTCATCACACTGCTCCGGGTGTTTGGAGCATAGACTGTTCTTGTGTTCATCGACATAAGGGGTCACCAAGGTAGAGTTCTGTAGAACTGTGGAGTGTGCTTGAGACCAAGAATATCCGTCCCTGCATATTATTGTCTCCCCTCCAAGCGTGCCTTTTACAGCCAGTCTCCCCTCCAAGCGTGCCTTTTCCAGTCAGTCTCCCCTCATACCGCGATTTAGGGAGACCTATCTTCTTAAGGCCAGGAATGAAGTCAACACAAAACCCAATGACATCCTTTGTTTGATGGCTCATGGAGATGCTTCCTTCTGGCCTAGTGCGGTTATAGACATATTTCCTTAGAACTAACATGAACCTCTCAAAGGGGTACATATTGTGTAGAAATACGGAGCCCAGAATGACAATCTCGTCAACTAGATGAACTAGGACGTGCGTCATGATATTGAAGAAGGATGGTGGGAACACCAGCTCGAAACTGACAAGACATTGCACCACATCACTCCTTAGCCTTGGTATGATTTCTGGATCGATCACCTTCTGAGAGATTGCATTGAGGAATGCACATAGCTTCATAATGGCTAATCGGACGTTTTTCGGTAGAAGCCCCCTCAATGCAACCGGAAGGAGTTGCGTCATAATCACTCGCAGTCATGAGACTTTAGGTTCTGAAACTTTTTCTCTGCCATATCTATTATTCCCTTTATATTCGACGAGAAGCCAGTCGGGACTTTCATACTAAGCAGGCATTCAAAGAAGATTTCCTTCTCTTCTTTGGTAAGAGCGTAGCTGGCAGGACCTTCATACTGCTTTGGAGGCATGTCGTCTTTTTCATGCAAAGGTTGCAGGTCCTCCCATGCCTCAGATGTATCTTTTGTCTTCCCATACACGCCCAAGAAGCCTAGCAGGTTCAAGCAAAGGTTCTTCGTCACGTGCATCACGTCGATTGAAGAGCGGACCTCTAGGTCTTTCCAGTAGGGTAAGTCCCAAAATATAGATTTCTTCTTCCACATGCGTGCGTGTCCCTCAGCGTCACTCGGAACAGCTAGTCCGCCGGGACCCTTTCCAAAGATTACGTGTAAACCATTGACCATAGAAAGTACGTGATCACCGGTACGCATGGCGGGCTTCTTCCGGTGATCTGCCTCGCCTTTGAAATGCTTGCCTTTCTTTCGACATTGATGGTTGGTCGGAAGAAATCAACGATGGCCCAGGTACACATTCTTCCTACAACTTCCCAGGTATATACTCTCGGTGTCAGCTAAATAGTGCGTGCATGCGTGGTATCCCTTGTTTGTCTGTCCTGAAAGGTTACTGAGAGCGGGCCAATCGTTGATGGTTACAAACAGCAATGTGTGCAGGTTAAATTCCTCATGTCTGTGCTCATCCCACGCACGTACACCGTTTCCATTCCACAGCTGTAAAAGTTCTTCAAGTAATGGCCTTAGGTACACATCAATGTCGTTGCCGGGTTGCTTAGGGCCTTGGATGAGAACTGGCATCATAATGAACTTCCGCTTCATGCACATCTAGGGAGGAAGGTTATACATACATAGAGTCACGGGCCAGGTGTTGTGATTGCTGCTCTGCTCCCCGAAAGGATTAATGCCATCCGCGCTTAAACCAAACCATACGTTCCCTGGATCACGTGCAAACTCAGCCCAGTACTCTCTCTCGATTTTTCTCCACTGCGACCCGTCAGCGGGTGCTCTCAACTTCCCGTCTTTCTTACGGTCCTCACTGTGTCATTGCATCAACTTGACATGCTCTTTGTTTCCGAACAGTCGTTTCAACCGTGGTATTATAGGAGCATACCACATCACCTTTGCAGGAACTCTCTTCCTGCGGGGCTCGCTGTCAACATCATCAGGGTCATCTCGTCTGATCTTATACTGCAATGCACCGCATACCGGGCATGCGTTCAAATCCTCGTACGCACCGCGGTAGAGGATGCAGTCATTAGGGCATGCATATATCTTCTGCACCTCCAATCCTAGAGGGCATACGACCTTCTTTGCTGCGTACGTACTGTCAGGCAATTCATTATCCTTTGTAAGCTTCTTCTTCAATATTTTCAGTAGCTTCTCAAATCCTTTGTCAGGCACATCATTCTCTTCCTTCCACTGTAGCAATTCCAGTACGGTACCCAGCTTTGTGTTGTCATCTTCGCAATTGGGGTACAACCTTTTTTTGTGATCCTCTAACATGCGATCGAACTTCAGCTTCTCCTTTTGACTTTTGCATTGCGTCCTTGCATCGACAATGACCCGGCGGAGATCATCATCAGGCACATCGTCTGGTTCCTCTTGATCTTCAACATCTCCTCCTGTTGCAGCATCACCGTATTCAGGGGGCACATAGTTGTCATCGTCCTCTTCTTCTTCATCGTCTTCCGTCATAACCCCTATTTCTCCATGCCTCGTGCAAACATTATAGTGTGGCATGAAACTCTTGTAAAGCAGGTGGGTGTGAAGGATTTTCCGGTTAGAGTAAGATTTCGTATTCCCACATTTAGTGCATGGACAACACATAAAACCATTCTGCTTGTTTGCCTTAGCCACTTCGAGAAAATTATGCACGCCCTTAATGTACTCGGAGGTGTGTCTGTCACCATACATCCATTGCCGGTTCATCTGCGTGCATTATATATAATTATTTGTGTCAAAAGTAAGAAAATCAAACAAATATTTATCTAAAGTAAGAAAATCAGACATGTATCAGAAAGAAGATAAGAACAAGAGGCTCATCACGGTGGTGTCGGCGACGAGATCGACGCGGGCGATGAACGGCGGTGAAATGGGGACGGGGCGTGACAGACCGCTAAATCTAGACAAATCTTGGAAAAAATGGAGCTCTGAGGTCGAGCTTCGAGAGGAGAAAGCTTAACTAGTGTGGCTCGGGCATTTCATCGAACACCTCATGTGCATAGGACGTGAACTAGAGCACCCAAATGACCTCTCCTCCCCGGATTGAAAAAACATAGCACTGTGGAGTGCTCTGCCGCGGCGATGGGTATATATAGGCAAATTATTTGTCCCGGTTCGTGGCATGAACCGGGACTAAAGCCCCCCCTTCTATAACGGTTCAAGGCATGAACCGGTACCAATGGATGTGGGCCAGGAGCAAGGTCCATTGGTCCCGGTTCGTGCCTAGAACCGGGACAAATGGGTCCAGACGAACCGGGACCAATGCTCACGAGGCCCCGGCCGGCCCCCTGGGCTCAGGAACCGGGACTAATACCCCCCATGGGTCCCGGTTCTTGATTAACCGGGACTAATGGGTTGGCCAGGCCCGAACGATAGCCCAGTTTTCTACTAGTGTATGATCATCAAGAGTATATCCAATAGCAACACGGTGCTTCTTCAGAGTTTTCAATAATCTTTCCTCTTCTTGCTCTGAAAGGTTAGCACTAATAATAACAGGATATATCTTATTTTCATCAAGATAAGCATATTTTAGATTACCAGGTAATGGTTTAAGCTCAAACACGGGAACACCCTTGGGTGGTGGAGGATCCCCTAAGATTTCAACAGGCAAGTTGTGTTTCAAAATAGGTCCATGTTTAAATAATACTTCATCGATTTCCCTTCTTTCATTCATATACATATCATTTTCATGGTCTAGCAAATATTGTTCTAAAGGATTAGTAGGAGGCACGACAATAGAAGCAAGACCAATAATTTCATCCTTACTAGGCAATTCTTTATCATGGGGTTGTCTATGAAATTTAGCAAAATTAAACTCATGAGACATGTCCCCTAAACCAATAGTAACAACATCCTTTTCGCAATCTATCTTAGCATTAACAATATTCAAGAAGGGTCTACCAAATATGATGGGACAAAAGCTATCTTTTGGGGAACCAAGAACAAGAAAATCAACAGGATATTTAACTTTCCCACACAAGACTTCAACGTCTCTAACAATCCCAATTGGTGAAATAGTATCTGTATTGGCAAGCTTAATTGTAACATCAATTTCTTCTATCTCAGCAGGTGCAATATCATGCATAATTTCTTTGTATAAGGAATGAGGTATTGCACTAGCACTAGCACCCATATCACATAAGCCATGATAACAATGATCTCCTATTTTAACAGAAATAACAGGCATGCCTACAACATGTCTATGTTTATTCTTAGTATCAGGTCTAACAATTCTAGCAGCTTCTTCACAGAAGTAAATAACATGCCCATCAATATTATCAGGAGATCTTTAACCATAGCAATACTAGGTTCAACTTTAATTTTCTCAGGAGGTGTATATGTTTTAGTATTACTCTTATGAACAATAGTTGAAGCTTTAGCATGATCCTTTATCCTAACAGGGAAAGGTGGTTTCCCAACATAAGTAGTAGGAACAATAGGATCATCATAAGTGATAGTCTTTTCTTCAACTATAATAGGTGCAACTACTTTTACTTAAATGGGAGGATTATATTTAAACCACTTCTCCTTAGGGAGATCAACATGAGTAGCAAATGATTCACAGAAGGAAGCTACTATCTTAGAGTCAAGTCCATATTTAGTGATCACGAAAAGCATCCGTATCCATAAAAGATTTAACACAATCAAACTTAGGTGTCATACCTGACTACTTACCATCGTCGGAATCCCAATCTTCAGAGTTGCGTCTAATTCTTTCCAATAAATCCCATTTGAATTCAATAGTCTTCATCATAAAAGACCCAACACAAGAAGTATCAAGCATGGTGCGATTATTGAGAGAAAGCCGAGCATAAAAGTTTTGAATAATCATTTCTCTAGAGAGCTCATGATTGGGGCATGAATATAACATTGACTTAAGCCTCCTCCAAGATTGAGCGATGCTTTATCCTTCACGAGGCCAAAAATTATATATATAATTGTGATCACGATGAACAAGGTGCATAGGATAAAACTTCTGGTGAAATTCCAATTTCAATCATTTATAGTCCCAAGATCACATATAATCACATAGCCTATACCATGTCAATGCATCTCCCATCAAAGATAAAGGGAAAACCTTCTTCTTAATAACATCATCGGGCATACCTGCAAGCTTAAATAATCCACAAACTTCATCCACATAGATAAGGTGTAAATCAGGATGCAATGTCCCATCTCCTGCAAAGGGATTAGCTAGCAGTTTCCCTACCATACCCAAAGGAATTTCAAAGTAAACATTTTCAGTAGGTTCAGTAGGTTCGGTAGGTTGAGGAGCAACTCTTTGCTCTACTGGCCGGGGTGAAGATACCTCGAACAAGCCCCTCAAAGGATTATGTTCCATAGTAACAAGTGACAGTAAATTTCAGCACACTATATAAATGTTTCCTTACCAAGTTCCACTCACCAAAGGCGCAGAAGGAAATGACAAGCGGTTTTCAGTAAGGTATTCTCTGCAAGCGCTGAAATTGTAGGTAACAGATAGTTTTGTGATAAGATAATTTGTAACGGGTGAGGGAGTCCTGGATTAGGGGGTCCTCGGACGGCCAGACTATATGCTTATGCCGGACTGTTGGACTATGAAGATACAATATTGAAGACTTCGTCCCGTGTCCGGGTAGGACTCTCCTTTGCCTGGAAGGCAAGCTTGGCGATTCAGATATGTAGATTTCCTTCTCTGTAAACGACTCTGTATAACCCTAGCCCCCTCTGGTGTCTATATAAACCGGAGGGTTTAGTCCGTAGGACAACAACAATCATAATCATAGGCTAGCTTCTAGGGTTAGCCTCTACGATCTCGTGGTAGATCAACTCTTGTAATACTCATATCATCAAGATCAATCAAGCAGGAAGTAGGGTATTACCTCCATCGAGAGGGCCCGAACCTGGGTAAACATCGTGTACCCTACCTCCTGTTACCATTAGCCTTAGACACAAAGTTCGGGACCCCCTACCCGAGATCCACCGGTTTTGACACCGACATTGGTGCTTTCATTGAGAGTTCCACTGTGTCGTCACCATAAGGCTTGATGGATCCTTCAATCATCTACAACGATGCGATCCGGGGTGAGGTTTGCCTCCCCGAATAGATCTTTGTATTCGGCGGCTTCGCACTGCGGGCCAACTCGCTTGGCCACCTGGAGCAGATCGATAGCTAAGCCCCTGGCCATCAGGTCAGGTTTGGAAGCCTGAACTACACTGCCAACATCCCCGGAGACTTGATCTTCGATGGATTTGAGCCCATGACAGGTGCGCCCTACAGCCGCGATGAGCATGACTTAGATCTGCCATCGGACGGCGATCAGGAGATCACACCTGCAGCTGCCCCGGCTTTAAATCCGGAGCAGATCATGCCATCCGAGGACGGGTGGATGGACCCCGCCATGGAGGCCGCATACTCAGTGATGAACCACAAGTGTAGGGGATCTATCGTAGTCCTTTAGATAAGTAAGAGTGTCGAACCCAATGAGGAGCAGAAGGAAATGATAAGCGGTTTTCAGTAAGGTTTTCTCTGCAAGCACTGAAATAATAGGTGATAGATAGTTTTGTGATAAGATAAATAGTAACAAGCAAGAAGTAAATAAAGTGCAGCAAGGTGGCCCAATCCTTTATGTAGCAAAGGATAAGCCTGGACAAATTCTAATAATGATGAAGGAGCTCCCGATGACACATTGGGAATTATCGTCAAGCTAGTTTTCATCACGTTCGTAAGATTCGCGTTCGGTACTTTGATAATTTGATATGTGGGTGGACCGGCACTTGGGTACTGCCCTAACTTGGACAAGCATCCCACTTGTGATTAACCCCTATTGCAAGCATCCGCAACTACAAAAAGGAGTATTAAGGTAAACCTAACCACATCATTAAACATATGGGCCCATATCAACCCCTAACAAAGCAACGCATAAACTAGGGTTTAAGCTTCTGTCACTCTAGCAACCCATCATCTACTTATTACTTCCTATGCCTTCCTCTAGGCCCAAATAATGGTCGTTCACATAACACCACTAGAGGAAAGACAACATACATCTCATCAAAATATCGAACGAATACCAAATTCACATGACTACTAATAGCAAGACTTCACCCATGTCCTCAAGAACAAACGTAACTACTCACAAAGCATATTCATGTTCATAATCAGAGGAGTAATAATATGCATAAAGGATCTGAACATATGATCTTCCACCAAGTAAACCAATTAGCATCAACTACAAGGAGTAATCAACACTACTAGCAACCCATAGGTACCAATTTGTGGTTTTGATACAAGATTGGATACAAGAGATGAACTAGGGTTTTGAGAGGAGATGGTGCTGGTGAAGATGTTGATGGAGATTGACCCCCTCCCGACGAGAGGATCGTTGGTGATGACGTTGGTGATGATTTCCCCCTCCCGGTGGGAAGTGTCCCAGGCAGAACAGCTCCGCCAGAGCCCTAGATTGATTCCGCCAAGGTTCCACCTCATGGCGGCGGAGTTTCGTCCGATAAGCTTGCCCCTGATTTTTCCCAGGGTAAAAGTGATGATATAGCAGAAGATGGATGCCGGAGGTCCAGGAGATAGGGGGCCGCGCCCTATAGGGGTGGGCGCGCCCCCTGTCTCCTGGACAGGGTGTGGGCCCCCTGGCCTATTTCTTTCGCTCATAAATTCTTAATAAATCCAAAAACTTGTTTCGTGGAGTTTCAAGACTTTTGGAGTTGTGCAGAATAGGTTTGCAACGTTTGCTCCTTTTCCAGCCAGAATTCCAGCTGCCGGCATTCCCCCTCTTCATGGTAAACCTTGTAAAATAAGATAGAATAGCCATAATTATTGAGATATAATGTGTAATGATAGCCCATAATGCAATAAATATTGATATAAAAGCATGATGCAAAATGGACGTATCAACTCCCCCAAGCTTAGACCTCGCTTGTCCTCAAGCGGAAGCCGAAATCGAAAAATATGTCCACATGTTTAGAGATAGAGGTGTCAATAAAAATAAAATACGGACATGAGGGCATGATGATCATTCTAATAATAGTAACATATATAGATTTTGTCATATGTTTCCCTATGCTCAAGTAATAAGAAATTCACAATGTCAAGTATGGTTCATAGACTTCATGGGAACTAACAAACTATAATCTCAGTCATTGAAGCAATTGAAATTTATCATAACATCAGAAAGAGTCAATAATAGAGCTTTTAAAAAAGCTCACATACTCAACCATCTCGTAGTCTCCCATAATTGCTAACACTCACGCAATACTTGTGGTTATAGAGTTTCACCCGGACACCAAGAAAGATAGGGGCTTATTGTGTTGCCTCCCAACATATTCACCTTTAGGTGATGTCAACAATAATAGCCTATGCCAACTTACATCCAATTGGATATATGTATCGTGATCTTTCAAACACTAGGAACTTGCCAAAGGATAAAATGAAAAAGAGGGAAAGGTGAGGATCACCTTGACTCAAGCATAAAGTAAAAACATAAAGTAAAGGATAGGCCCTTCGCAGAGGGAAGCAGAGGTTGTCATGCGCGTTTAGGGTTGATGTACGAAATCTTAATGCAAAAGGACGTCACTTTATATTGCCCCTTGTATGTGGACCTTTATTATGCAATCCGTTGCTTTTATTACTTCCACAACAAGTTTGTACAAAGCTTATTTTCTCTACACTAATAAGTCATACATATTTAGAGAGCAATTTTTATTGCTTGCACCGATGACAACTTACTTGAAGGATCTTACTCAATCCATAGGTAGGTATGGTGGACTCTCCTGGCAAAACTGGGTTTGAGGATATTTGGAAGCACAAGTAGTATCTCTACTTAGTGCAAGGAATTTGGCTAGCAAGAGGGGGAAAGGTTTCACGCCCAAGATGCGACCCTATCCTAAAGGAACTCGAAGGTCCCACCAAGGATAGAAGCGCATCTTGAAGACGCTTTTGCCAGGTGGATATCATTACATCAACATTACATAATAGATGGGGATACATACCAGAGGCATACAATGCCACATGAATACAACAACACATCATACATAAGAGCAATATCCGACTACGGATGAAACACAAACAGAAACTCAAACGACATCCACCCTGCTAGCTCAGGCTGCCGACCTGGAACCTATCCCCTGATCGAAGAAGAAGCAGAAGAAGAACTCCAAAATAAGCAAACATCGCTCTCGCGTCATGATCATCGCATAACCTGTACTTGCAACTGTTGTTGTAGTAATCTGTGAGCCACGAGGACTCAGCAATCCCATTACCATGGGTATCAAGACTAGCAAAGCTTAATGGGAAAGGAAGGGGTAAAGTGGTGAGGTTGCAGCAGCGACTAAGCATATATGGTGGCTACCATACGCAAATAAGAGCGAGAACAGAAGCAAAGGAACGGTCGTGAAGCTAGCAATGATCAAGAAGTGATCCTGAACTCTTACTTACATCAAACATAACCCAAAAACCGTGTTCACTTCCCGGACTCCGCCGAGAAGAGACCATCATGGCTACACACGCGGTTGATGCGTTTTAATTCGGATCTGGTATCAAGTTATCTACAACCGGACATTAACAAATTCCCATCTGCCACATAACCGCGGGCATGACTTTCGAAAGTTTATACCCTGCAGGGGTGTCCCAACTTAGCCCATGATAAGCTCTTGCGGTCAACGAAGGATATTCCTTCTCCCGGGAAGACCCGATCAGTCTCGGAATCCCGGTTACAAGACAATTCGACAATGGTAAAACAAGACCAGCAAGACCGCCCGATGTGTCGACAATCCCGATAGGAGTTGCACGTATCTCGTTCTCAGGACACATCGGATAAGCTAAGCGTACAGGTACCGACGTAACCCAAGATGCCAAGGGATGGTCCCGCACGGTGCTCTAGTTTGGACCAACACTTAGACAAGCATTGGCCCGGGGGGCTAAAATAAGATGACCCTCGGGTTAATTACTCCCAAGGGAAAGGTATAGGTGGTAGGCAAATGGTAAAACCAATGTTGGGCCTTGCTGGAGGAGTTTTATTCAAAGCGAACTGTGAAGGGGGTCCCATAAATCACCCAACCGCGTTAGGGACGCAAAATCTGAGAACATAATACCGATATGACGGAAACTAGGGCGGCAAGAGTGGAACAAAACACCAGGCATAAGGCCGAGCCTTCCACCCTTTACCAAGTATATAGATGCATTAATTAAATAAGAGATATTGTGATATCCCAACATAATCCTGTCCACCATGGAGCAATCTTCAACTTCACCTGCAACTAGCAACGCTATAAGAGGGGCTGAGCAAAAGCGGTAACATAGCCAAGCAACGGTTTGCTAGGAAGGGTGAAAAGGTTAGAGGCTGACATGGCAATTTGGGAGGCTTGAAGAACAAGTGGTAGGAAACGCAGCAAAGCAATAGAATGATACAACTAGCATAGCAATGATAGTAGTGAGATCCAGGGTAGTGGTCATCTTGCCTGAAATCCCGCTAGGAAGAAGAATGAGTCCATGAAGAAGATGAAGCCACGAAGATGAACCAAGCGTCGACGAACGAATCCTCACGATCGCAACAAAACGGGAAACTATCGAGAAGAAGCACACAACATGGTAAACACACCACATGTATACATGACAAGATGCACAACAAATCATGATGCAAGACAAGACTAGATGAAGCTACTCATGGCAAGAGATGATGCATACAAGAACAACACATCAAAGCAAGGTTAAATGAGGCCGGAAACAACATATAACAAATCCGGTAAGTCCTCATATGCAAATTTCGAAATTGGTCCAGATATGAATAAACATTAAGTTGAAGTTGTTAAACAACAAGTTAAGATACAGCAAGAGGATCTACACGAAGTTCTAGTCAAGTTACATATAAAGTTTATTTAGTTCGGAGCTACGGCCTAGAAGATATGAGCAAAACAAGTTAAACCTCACATTGATGCAAAATGCATTCAAATATCAAGCAATACTCTCAAAACAAGGATGCACCATGATAATATGAAACTACATGCAAAACTAAGCAAGTTTCATATAGAGCACACGCAAAACGGAGCAACAGTTCAACACATACACATGAAACAAGTTTAAATGACAAGTTGTCCAAAACAGCAACTAGGCATCTTGCAAACATCAAAACAATATGCTAAAGCACGCCAACATGACGACAAAAGGCATGGGCATGATGTACAGGTAACACATGACAAAACATGAACACTGAGCTATCTCAGAAATCACTAGAACATGCTCAAAAACACATGGCAAGATAGCAAATAATAACAGTTTTCAGGCTTAGCAGAAATAACATCAGGTTGCAATGTTTAGAGATATCAAACAACATGTTACAGGAACTTAACATGGCAAAAAAAGGCATGGCATGCTAATACTAAAGATAAATAACAAAACTCCCTTACTTAACTAATTCCAAAAATCAACTGAAAAGATGGTAGGATCAATGCAAACATGGCAAATGATATGAGAGATTCATACATGGCAGGAACAACAATAAGTAGGCATGTTGGTGAGCTTGTACCACTCACCACAGAGCAATACATGGCATTACAAGGTGATCAACATTACGAATACACATTTATGAAGCTAAGCATGGCAAGATCAAGTTCATAGGGTGCATGGATCACTAGAAAATCACATGGCAATAATGAACTTCATGTTAACAGACTGACAGCAACATTATTTAGCAAATTTGGAGCAAGATCACAACAAGCTATAGTAGGGTATAAATGCAACCAGGGGCATGGATGGATAGAGAATGACATGTATAACAAAACATCCTTAGAGAACATCTCCATATTATGCATAGAATGACTTGTAGAAGCAGGTTTACATAGCATCATGAAATAACAGATTCAGACTAGCAAAATAGCAAAAGCAAGTACCCTACTTAACAAGCTTGATGCCCTCAATACAAGACTCACAAAAATACATGGATTGCACCTCTGTAAAGATGGAATGATGTAGTTCAAAACACATGTAGGTCTCATGCTCATAGGATGCACACATCAAATGCAACAAAAATGACAAATCAGCAAGTTCTATTAACAGACAGCAGTTAACATCATATAGCACTCTTGCAACGATGATAAGGGCATCAAGATGGACACAAAAAAGCATGGCACAATGTAACAAAATGGAGAGCATCAAATGATGAACAATTTATCATATCATACATGCAAAACGGAGCACTGAGCATCAAGTTATCAACAAACAAACATGCACACATGATGCTGTAACTTAGGGACTTGGTGGAAATAAGTATGGGTGCAGGATAGCTAAAGTGTGCACAGGCGGAGGATAAGGGGAGGTCCTCACGTTGGGCTTGGCCCAGGAGGGGGGAGGACGAGGCAATGGGCTTGGCCGCGGGGGAGGCCCATGTGGCCAGCGACGCTGGTCGTGCTCCTCCTCGTGCAAGCACGAGAGAAGGCACGGGCGGCGGTGCCCCACGATGTGGCGGCGATGGTGATGGTGGAGGTGGCCGATGCAAGGCGGCGGCGGCGGGATCCGGTCCCTAGGCACCGGATCTGGCCTAGCTCGGCCGGATCCGGGCGGAGGCGAGTGGTGCGGCGAGGTCCGGGGAGGCCGAGGCGGCGGCGAACGGCGGCGGGGTGCGGGGCCGACGATGGTGGCGCTATGGTGCAGCAACGACGACGTGGAGGTGGACAGGCGGGGGCGTTGGCGGAGTCCGGCGGCGGGGTGAAGGGCGGCTGTGCGCGCGGACGCTCGCCAGCGACGGGCGGCAGGGCAGGCGCGGGCCGGATGGGCTCGGGCGGGCCGCGCTCGGGCTTCGCGGGCCGCGGCATGGTGGGAGGAGAGAGAGGGTCAGGTGGCGGCGCGCGGTTGGAGGAGAGGGGCAGCAGGGTGACGTGGCGCGTCGTGATTGGCCGGAGCGACGTGGAGGCGGCGGTGGACGTGTTCGGCCGCCGGGCGGACATGTCCGGCGGCGCGAGGAGGGAGAGGGCTAGTGTTTCATCCGCGAAAATGGAAGGGGAGGGCCTTTATATAGGTGGAGGGAGCTACGAGTGTCCACATGAGGTGCGGTTTTCACCCACACGATCGTGATCGAACGATCGAGAGCATGGAAGGGGTTTGGATGGGCTCATGGGCTGTGGTGAAGAGGGGCTGTGCTGCAAAGAGAAGGGGTTACGGGCTACGCGGTTAACCGTTGGAGCATCAAACGACCTCCAAATGGAACGAAATTTGACGGGCGGTCTACCGGTGCTATACCAAGGCCACTCGGCAAACCTCGGTCCATTCCGAGAACGTTTTTAACCCGCTCACGAAAACAAGGTCTGAGAGGGGCGATGGGCGCGCGCGAGAGGTCTGGACTCCGAACGGACAACGGAGAGGACAGGGGGAACCCGAACAGATGCAAGTTTTGAAAAACATGCAGATGAAATGCAGATGATGACATGGCAAAATGCAACACGCAAGCACATGATATGGCAAAGACGGTGAATAACTGGCATACACCTGGTGCATCGGATCCGGGGAGTTACAAAAGGCAAGCTCAACATGTTTGGAGGATCAATGACAATATACTTTAACTCAGATGTCGGAAAACATAAACCATTACGTTGTCTTCCTGTTCCAACATCAACTCTTTTAGCATGTCATACTTAATGAGTGCTTCACAATCATAAAAGATGTCCAAGATAATATATCTATATGTGAACCCCTCTTTCCTTATCACTTCCTATTAATTGCAACGATGACCAAGGCTACGTTCATCAACTCTCAACAATTTTTATGCCTCATACTTTCTATGTGTGAAGTTATCACTATGCATAAGATCAATATGAACTCTTTTGTTCTTTCTACTTTCCCAAGATCATAGCAACATAGCAAAGCCCTTGACTCAACACTAATCTTTATTATAGATAGCACACGGACGCGCTTACATAAAGAGATCACAATGCAAAACTCAAAACTACTTGATATCAAAACTTCAATCTACTAGATCAAGATACTACTAAAAGGATCGAACTAAATAAAGTGGTAAAGATAGGAGTGTTATGGTGATACGATACCGGTGCACCTCCCCCAAGCTTGGCAGTTGCCAAGGGGAGTGCCCATACCCATGTGATTATTTCCTTTGAGGTGATGGAGGTGGTGATGATGACGGTGGATAATCGCACATCGAGCGTAAAAGCTCCTCCAACTTGCGGATAATGCCCTTGAGCCCAGCAATATGATCCTTCAACAAAATATCCTCCTGTGTGAGATACTTGTTCTGTATGTGGGCTAACTCAATCATCTTGAAATCTTCAATCTCTGTTGGAGTGAAAAGGTTAGGTAAAGGTCGAGGGATGTCTTCTTCTTTCACCACCGGAGCTTGGACCTCCATGGCCTTCTTGATCCCTTCATCCTTGTTGATCTCTTCTGGCTCCTCTCTTTTCAACTCTATCTTCAATAGCCAAGCATCCTTGTCTTCGTTGTTGGAGGAGGGAGAAGTCATGGTGCTCTAAATCTGCAACGGAAACAGCTCAAAACGAAAACAGAAGATATTTGCGTGATACGATGGTCAAAACCTTCGGGAGTATATATAATGAATTTCTACCGACCAAAATACGTAACATACAAGAAAACGGAGTCCGGGAGGCACACAAGGTGCCCACGAGACAGGGGGGCGCGCCCTACATGGGGGGGGGGGCGCGGCCTCCTCTCTCGTGGGAGCCTCGTGTCCCTTTTGGACTACTTCTTTCTTCCTAAAATTCTTAAATAATCCAAAACTGATAAAAATTGCCATTAGAGTTGTTTTGGAGTCGGTTTACTTACCGTACCATGTACCTATGCCTTTTCAGAGTCTGGAAAGTGTCTCTTATGTATTCCTCGGGGGTTATGGTTTCAATAATATTAGTTTCAACATTGATAGGATTACCTGAAATATAATGTTTAATTCTTTGACCGTTAACCACCCTTGGATTTGTGCCTTCGAAGTTGTTGATTTTTATAGCACCAGAACGATAGACCTCCTCGATAACGTAGGGATCTTCCCATTTTGAGAGAAGTTTTCCTGCAAAAAATCTTAAACGAGAGTTGAATAATAACACATAATCTCCTACATTAAACTCACGCTTTTGTATCCTCTTATCATGCCAGCGTTTGACTTTTTCTTTGAAAAGCTTGGCATTCTCATATGCTTTGGTTCTCCATTCATCAAGTGAGCTAATATCAAACAACCTCTTCTCACCGGCAAGTTTGAAGTCATAATTGAGCTCTTTAATAGCCTAGTATGCTTTATGTTCAAGTTCAAGAGGTAAATGACATGCTTTTCCATAAACCATCTTATATGGAGACATACCCATAGAATTTTTGCATGCAGTTCTATAGGCCCATAATGCATCATCAAGTTTTTTGGACCAATTCTTTCTAGATCTATTCATAGTCTTTTGCAAAATTAATTTGAGCTCTCTATTGCTCAACTCTACTTGACCACTAGACTGCGGATGATAAGGGGATGCGATTCTATGATTGACATCATACTTAGCGAGCATCTTACGGAAAGCACAATGAATAATGTGTGAACCACCATCAGTCATAAGATATCTAGGGACTCCAAACCTCGGAAAAATAACTTCTTTAAGCATTTTAATAGAAGTGTTATGATCAGCACTACTGGTTGGAATAGCTTCTACCCACTTAGTAATGTAATCAACACCAACTAAAATATGTGTATAACCATTGGAGGCAGGAAAAGGTCCCATATAATCAAAGCCCCAAACATCAAACGGTTCAATAACCAGAGAATAATTCATAGGCATTTCTTGACGTCTACTAATGTTACATATTCTTTGACATTCATCACAAGATAAGACAAACTTACGAGCATCTTTCAAGAGAGTAGGCCAATAAAAACCAGATTGTAGTACCTTGTGTGCAGTTCTATCTCCAGCGTGGTGTCCTCCATAAGATTCAGAGCGACACTTGCGTAGGATTTGTTCCTGTTCATGCTCAGGCACACAACGTCTAATAATACCATCTACTCCTTTATAAAGGTGTGGATCATCCAAGAAGTAATGTCTTAAATCATAAAAGAACTTTTTCTTTTGCTGGTATGTGAAACTAGGCGGTATATATTTAGCAACAATGTAATTAGCATAATCAGCATACCAAGGAGCAGTACGAGAAGCATTGACAACCGCTAATTGTTCATCAGGAAAACTATCATTAATAGGCAGTGGGTCATCAAGAACATTCTCTATCCTAGACAAATTGTCTGCACCGGGGTTCTCAGCTCCCTTTCAATCAATAATATGCAAGTCAAATTCTTGGAGCAAGAGAACCCATCTAATGAGTCTAGGCTTAGCATCTTTCTTTTCCATAAGATATTTAATAGCAACATGATCAGTGTAAATAGTAACTTTGGAATCAACAATATAAGGTCTAAACTTATCACATGCAAACACAACTGCCAAGAACTCTTTTTCAGTAGTAGCATAATTTCTCTGGGCAGTATCAAGAGTCTTACTAGCATACTGGATAACATTCAATTTCTTATCGACTCTTTGCCCTAAAACAGCACCTACAGCATAATCACTAACATCACACATAATTTCAAAAGGTAAATTCCAATCAGGTGGCTGAACAATAGGTGCAGTGATCAAGGCTTTCTTAACTGTTTCAAATGCTTCTACACAATCAACATCAAAGACAAAAGGAATATCTTTTTGCAATAAATTTGTCAGAGGCCTAGAGATTTTAGGAAAGTCCTTAATGAACCTCCTATAAAAGCCGGCATGACCAAGGAAACTTCTTATACCTTTTATATCCTTGGGACATGGCATCTTTTCAATAGCATCAACTTTGGCTTTATCAACTTCAATACCTCTCTCGGAGATCTTGTGCCCCAAGACAATGCCTTCATTAACCATAAAGTGACGCTTTTCCCAATTCAGGACGAGACTAGTGTCTTCGCATCTCTGCAAAACTCGATCAAGGTTGCTCAAACAATCATAAAAAGAGGATCCATAGACGGAGAAGTCATCCATGAATACCTCACAAATCTTTTCACAAAAATCAGAAAATATAGCCATCATGCGTCTTTGAAAGGTAGCAGGTGCATTACATAAACCAAAAGGCATACGTCTATAAGCAAAAGTACCAAAAGGGCAAGTAAAAGTAGTTTTAGATTGATCCTTCGTGGACACAGGTATTTGAGAGAAGCTAGAATAACCATCTAGAAAGCAAAAATGTGTGTGTTTGGATAGCCTTTCTAGCATTTGTTCAATAAAAGGTAAAGGGTAATGATCTTTCTTAGTAGCTTTATTCAACTTACGGAAATCAATTACCATCCTATAGCCTGTAATAATTCTTTGCGGGATCAATTCATCTTTATCGTTAGGAACAACGGTAATACCTCCCTTTTGAGGGACACAATGGACAGGGCTTACCCATTCACTATCAGCAACGGGATAAATAATACCTGCCTCAAGGAGTTTTAGAATCTCCTTTCTTACCACTTCCTTCATCTTGGTGCTTTAATCGTCTTTGAGGATCTCTAACTGGTTTGGCATCTTTCTCCACTGAAATTTTGTGTTGACATAATGTGGGACTAATGCCCTTAAGATCGTCCAGAGTATATCCAATAGCAACTCGGTGCTTCTTCAGAGTTTTCAATAATCTTTCTTCTTCTTTCTCCGAAAGGTTAGCACTAATAATAACATGATATATTTCTTTTTCATCAAGATAAGCATACTTGAGATTATCAGGTAAGGGTTTGAGTTCGAACATGGGATCACCCTTGGGTGGACGGGGATCCCCAAGAATTTCAACGGGAAGGTTATGTTTCAGCATAGTTTCTTGTTTAAGGAACACTTCATCTATTTCTTCCCTTTCCTTCATAAACATATCGTTTTCAAGGTCTAACAAATATTGTTCTAACGGATCAGTTGGAGGAACAACAATGGAAGCAAGACCAATAATTTCATCCTTACTATGTGGTTCCCTTTCACGAGGTTGTCTGCTAAATTTAGCGAAATTAAACTCATGAGACATACCATCTATGCCAACAGTGATAATATTCTTTTCACAATTAATCTTAGCACTAGCAGTATTCAAGAAGGGTCTACCAAAAATAATGGGACAAAAATCATCTTGTGGGGAACCAAGAACGAGAAAATCAGTAGGGTATTTAATCTTCCCACACAAGACTTCAATATCTCTAACAATCCCAATAGGTTTAATGGCGTCCCTATTAGCAAGCTTAATAGTAACATCAATGTCTTCTAATTCAACAGGTGCAATATCGTGCATAATTTCTTTATAAAGATCATAAGGTATTGCATTAGCACTAGCACCCATATCACATAATCCATGATAACAATGATCTCCTATTTTAACAGAAATAACAGGCGTGCCTACAACAGGTCTACGTGTCTTAGTATCGGGTCTAGCAATATTAGCAGTTTCACCCAAAAAGAGATAACATGCCCATCTAAGTCCTCATCCAAGAGATCTTTAATCATAGCAATACCAGGTTCAACATTAATTTGCTCAGGAGGTGTATAAGTCCTAGTATTACTCTTGCAAACAACAGTCGAAGCTTTAACATGATCTTTTATCCTCACAAGAAAAGGAGGTTTTTCGACATAAGCAGTAGGAATAATAGGATCACTATATGTAATAGTCTTTTCTTCGACTGTAATAGGTGCAACTACTTTCACTTCAACAGGAGGATTATATTTAAACCACTTCTCTTTAGGGAGATTAACGTGAGCAGAAAAAGTTTCACAAAAAGTAGCTACTATCTCAGAGTCAAGTCCATACTTAGAGCTAAATCCACGGAAAGCATCGGTATCCATAAAAGATTTAACACAATCGAACTTAGGTGTCATACCTAACTCCTTACCATCGTCGAAACCCCAATCTTCAAAGTTTCGTTTAATTCTTTCCAATAAGTCCCATTTGAAATCAATAGTCTTCAGCATATAGGAACCTGCACAGGAAGTATCGAGCAGGTTGCGATTATCAAGAGAAAGCCGAGCATAAAAATTCTGAATAATCATTTCCCGAGAGAGCTCATGATTGGGGCATGAATATAAAATTGACTTAAGCCTCCCCCAAGCTTGAGCGATGCTTTCTCCTTCGCGAGGCCAGAAATTATATATGTAATTACGATCACGATGAACAAGATGCATAAGATAGAACTTATGGTGAAATTCTAACTTCAGTCGCTTATAATTCTAAAATCTCGTATCATCACATAGCCTATACCATGTCATTGCAACTCCCTTCAAAGGTAAAGGGAAGACCTTCCTTTTGAAAACATCATCGGGGATACCTGCAAGCTTAAATAATCCACAAACTTCATCCACAAAGCTAAGGTGTAAATCGGGATGCAGTGTTCCGTCTCCTGCAAAAGGATTAGCTAGCAGTTTTTCTATCATACCCGAAGGAATCTCAAAGTGAATATTTTCATAAGGGTCAGTAGGTTGAGGAGCATCTCTTTGCTCTTCTGGTTGGGGTGAAGATACCCCAAACAAGCCCCTCAAAGGATTAGTTCCCATAGTGACAAGTAACAGAAAATTTCAGCACACTATATAAATGTTTCCTTACCAAGTTCCACTCACCAAAAGCGCTACACTCCCCGGCAACGGCGCCATAAAAGAGTCTTGATGACCCACAAGTGTAGGGGATCTATCGTAGTCCTTTCGATAAGTAAGAGTGTCGAACCCAACGAGGAGGAGAAGGAAATGATAAGCGGTTTTCAGTAAGGTTTTCTCTGCAAGCACTGAAATAATAGGTGATAGATAGTTTTGTGATAAGATAAATAGTAACAAGCAAGAAGTAAATAAAGTAAATAAAGTGCAGCAAGGTGACCCAATCCTTTATGTAGCAAAGGATAAGACTGGACAAATTCTAATAATGATGAAGGAACTCCCGATGACACATTGGGAATTATCGTCAAGCTAGTTTTCATCACATTCGTAAGATTCGCATTCGGTAGTTTGATAATTTGATATGTGGGTGGACGGGCACTTGGGTACTGCCCTAACTTGGACAAGCACCCCACTTATGATTAACCCCTATTGCAAGCATCCGCAACTACAAAAAGGAGTATTAAGGTAAACCTAACCACAACATTAAACATATGGGCCCATATCACCCCCTAATGAAGCAACGCATAAACTAGGGTTTAAGCTTCTGTCACTCTAGCAACCCATCATCTACTTATTACTTCCCTATGCCTTCCTCTAGGCCCAAATAATGGTGAAGTGTCATGTAGTCGACGTTCACATAAAACCACTGGAGGAAAGACAACATACATCTCCTCAAAATATCGAACGAATACCAAATTCACATGACTACTAAAAGCAAGACTTCACCCATGTCCTCAGGAACAAACGTAACTACTCACAAAGCATATTCATGTTCATAATCAGAGGAGTAATAATATGCATAAAGGATCTGAACATATGATCTTCCACCAAGTAAACCAATTAGCATCAACTACAAGGAGTAATCAACACTACTAGCAACCCAGGGGTACCAATTTGTGGTTTTGATACAAGATTGGATACAAGAGATGAACTAGGGTTTTGAGGGGAGATGGTGTTGGTGAAGATGTTGATGGACATTGACCCCCTCCCGACGAGAGGATCGTTGGTGATGACGTTGGTGATGATTTCCCCCTCCCAGAGGGAAGTGTCCCCGGCAGAAAAGCTCCGCCAGAGCCCTAGATTGATTCCGCCAAGGTTCCGCCTCATGGCGGCGGATTTTCGTCCCGTAAGCTTGCCCCTGATTTTTCCTAGGGTAAAAGTGATGATATAGGAGAAGATGGACGCTGGAGGCCCACCAGGGGGCCCAGTTGATAGGGGGCCGCGCCCTACAGGGGTGGGCGCGCCCCTGTCTCCTGGATAGGGTGTGGGCCCTCTGGCCTATTTCTTTTGCTCATAAATTCTTAATAAATACAAAAGGTTGTTTCGTGGAGTTTGAGGACTTTTGGAGTTGTGCAGAATAGGTTTCCAACGTTTGCTCCTTTTCCAGCCAGAATTCCAGCTGCCAGCATTCCCCCTCTTCATGGTAAACCTTGTAAAATAAGAGATAATAGCCATAAGTATTGAGATATAATGTGTAATGACAGCCCATAATGCAATAAATATTGATATAAAAGCATGATGCAAAATGGATGTATCACTCAGCAGCGATAGAGCCGAACACCGATCTCACTTCCTAGGAGGTTTGTGTCATCGGACCCTCGGATTCGGTCTCTGGCCATAGGCTCCGAACCGTGTACATCCGTGCCCATCGTACCTAACTGGGCGCCGATCATGGAGTTTAGCTCCGCGGATATCTTCCAGCACTCGCCCTTGGGCGACATGCTAAATTCATTAAAGTTTCTCTCCCTGTCAAAGGACTCTCGACCGAACTATGTCTGGCTTGAGTGGGAAGCAAACGACGAAGGAATTCATTGCCCACCCACCACCCACTTAATAGCCACTGTCGACGACTTAACCGACATGCTTGATTTCGACTCCGAATATATCGACGGTATGGACGATGATGCCGGAGAAGAACAGGAACCACCGCCCACAGGGCGCTGGATGGCAACCTCATCATATGACATATATATGATGGATACGCCCAAAGAAAACAATGGCAAGGATCAAAAGGATGCAACGGAGGGTGACCCCCTGTAGAAGCAACCTAAGCGCTGACATCAGCGGCGCCGCTCTAAACCCCGACATAGCAAAAACAACGATACCGGCACCAGAGGCAATAGCACTCCGGATGATGCCGAAGACGAAAACAATCCCACCGAGCCAAGCTTCGAGCACGCCGGACGGGAGAACGGGCAAGCTAGCCCCGATGAACAAGCAATGGATGAAGATTCGGAGGATGACAATTACATGCCCCTCTCCGAAGACGAGGCGAGCCTCGTCGACGAAGAATTTATTGTGCCTGAGGATCCCGTCGAGCAGGAGCGCTTCAAGCGCCGGCTTATAGCCACTGCAAAGAGCCTGAAGAAAAAACAGCAGCAGCTTCAAGCTGATCAAGATCTATTCACTGACAGATGGACTGAAGTCCTGGCAGCCGAGGAATATGGACTCGAGCGCCCAAACAAAAGCTACCCGAGGCGCAGGTTGGTACCTCAATTCGAGGAGGAGGCACTAGAGCCTATACTACCAGCGCATGATGCGGCTGACCGACCACCGCGTGGCCGAGATAAAGTGGCATATCATCGTGAACACCAGCCTGCACCATGTCGCCGAACAACTAAAAACACCAAGGCCAGGGGCTACACGCATGACCCGCGAGACGAACTGGAAAACAAAGCAGGACAGTCAAGATCGATCTACGGATCACAGGGGCGCGCCCCAACGCGTGGTGATGACCGCCACGCCGGATATATTAAATACAAATCCCTCCAGGCCGAATACAGCGGACCAGCTTCATCCAAACTGCATCACGATGTAGTCTGGCACAGAGGCGCCGCAGACCCCCTATGCTTCACTGACGAAGTAATGGAACATGAATTCCCAGAAGGGTTTAAACCCATAAACATAGAACCATACGATGGGACAACAGACCCCGCAGTGTGGGTCGAGGATTTCCTTCTCCACATTCACATGGCCAGCGGTGATGATCTACACGCCATCAAGTACCTCCCACTAAAACTCAAAGGACCAGCTCGGCATTGGCTGAATAGCCTGCCGGCAAATTCCATTGGCAGTTGGGAGAACCTGTAAGACGCATTCCTTGACAACTTCCAGGGCACTTATGTGCGACCACCCGATGCTGACGACTTAAGTCACATAACCCAACAGCCTAGAGAGTCAGCCAGGAAATTCTGGACTCGGTTCTTAACTAAAAAGAATCAAATTATCGACTGTCCGGATGCCGAAGCCCTAGCGGCCTTTAAGCATAACATCCGTGACGAGTGGCTTGCCCGACACCTCGGCCAAGAGAAGTCGAAGTCCATCGCAGCCCTCACGACACTCATGACCCACTTTTGTGCGGGAGAGGATAGCTGGTTGGCTCGTAGCAACACCACATCAAGAAATCCTGGCACCTCAGACGCCAGAGATAGCAACAGCAAGCCCCGACACAACAGACATAAGCGTCGCAATAATGGCGATAACACCGAAGGCACGACCGTCAATGCTGGATTCAGTGGCTCCAAATTCGGTCAACAAAAAAAGTCATTCAAAAGAAATAATTTGGGCCCGTCCAATCTGGACCGCATACTCGATCGTTCATGTCAAATCCATGGCACCCCCGATAAACCAGCCAACCACACCAACAGAGAATGTTGGGTATTTAAACAGGCCGGCAAGCTAAATGCCGAAAACAAGGAAAAGGGGTCGCATAGTGATGATGACGAGGAGCCCCGGCCGCCGAACACAGGAGGACAGAAGAAATTTCCTCCCCAAGTGAAAATGGTAAATATGATATACGCCACCCATATTCCCAAGCGGGAGCGGAAGCGCGCAGTAAGGGATGTCTACGCGATGGAGCGAGTCGCCCCAAAGTTCAACCCATGGTCTTCCTGCTCGATCACCTTCGATCGCAGGGATCATCTGACCAGTATCCGTCACAACGGCTCAGCCGCACTAGTCCTTGACCCCATCATCGACGGATTCCACCTCACAAGAGTCCTTATGGACGGTGGCGGCAGCCTGAACCTGCTTTATCAGGATACAGTGCGTAAAATGGGTATCGATCCCTCAAGGATCAAACCCACCAAAATCACCTTCAAAGGTGTCATACCAAGTGTAGAGGCCTGTTGTACAGGCTCAATCACACTGGAAGTGGTCTTCGGATCCCCGGAAAACTTCCGAAGCGAGGAGTTAATCTTCGATGTCGTCCCCTTCCGCAGTGGTTATCATGCACTGCTAGGACGAACCGCATTCGCTCGATTCAATGCGGTGCCACACTGTGCCTATCTCAATCTCAAGATGCCCGAACCTCGTGGTGTTATAACAGTCAATGGAAATACAGAGCGCTCCCTCCGTACGAAGGAGCACATCGCGGCCCTCGCAGTAGAAGTACAGAGCAGCCTTCTTAGGCAGACACTCAATTCGGCAATAAAGCCCCCGGACACCGTCAAGCGAGTCCGAACTACTCTGCAACAAGATCGTCCAGCCCGTCCAGAGCTCATCTAGCAATTCGGCCTCTGTCCTAGTCCCAGTCAAGCGGTGAAATTTGTGCCGCACGTACATAATTACGCACTTAAAATACCATGGGCTTAGACGGAGGCACAACTAGACCGCGGCCCACAGTGTGGCTCAACCGCCCCAGGATCCGCATACCTTCACCTTTTTTTATTCCTTTCAGGTCCCTCTCTTCTCGAGGCTCTTCCAATAACTTGATTATCACACCCGTTACGGGACGGACACACCAAGGAGGCAAGGAGCTTTGACGTACAAGGGAATCCCCAGGTGGTCTCTGATAACGCCCGATATACCTGTTTTATATACCTACACGCAACTCGCTCTTGGTTAGGGCATGTCAAATAGCCCTACTTGCTTATCACACTACTTGTATACATACGCCTTGACGTATCATTCAAATAACAATGGAAAAAAATTTACAGCGTCAGCCTATTATTTCATTCCTTTTTCCTTGACTGTGTATTTATTACAAAATTGCATCCGTACATTCGGGTACATTTAGTTCACCAGGGGCTTCAGTGTACCCCATAACACGGCAGGAAAGTCCGAACACTTTTGACAGTGCGGCACCCCGAACTTATAGCACTATATGCATCAGCTCCGAATCATGTCTTGGGTCAAATGTTGGGTTTTCCCGGCTCCCATGTTTTGCTACCTTACATTCCGTTATATTGGCTATGGCGGCACAGGGAGAACTACTGCGATTGTGTCCCAGTTCTTCCGGACGAGCACCTCAGTAGAGAAAGCTCAAAACTAACAGTCATGATGCGGCGAGAGCTGGTCGCTGTTTGAGAGGTCTCAAATCCTTAGAGATTTTTTCCGCTTTATGCGATGAATCGGTCTTTGTTCGATTTAGGCGTTTATAGCGCCCCAAGTTCGGCCTTCCGAATACCAGGGGCTACGCCAAGATTTAAAATTATAGAACTTCTACGGCTAAGTGAGGGTGATAAAGCTTTATAAGTCTGATTGCCTTGTTCGTCGCGCTAAACACCTCCTTAAAGGACCAAAAACTTGGATCAAGAGTGTTTAGATTTATCCCGAACACCCCTGTGCTAGTTACATGGGGGGCAGAAGCCGACGACTTGCCAACTCTCAGCTTTTGTAAACGGCCGCACATGAGGTAAAATTTTAAATCAACAAGCATTATATTGCGCAAATGAACTTGTTTCATATTACAGGATAAAATGAATGTATTCTTTCAAAGATTACTTCCTTTGTACACTGCTCCGCCACAAGGCGGGAGCCCTTCAGGATGCTGTCATAATATTTTTCGGGTCGGCGGTGCTCCTTGCCCTCCGGTGGCCCCTCGGTCATCAGCTTTTCGGCATCCATCTTCGCGCAGTGCACTTTTGCACGAGCGAAGGCCATCTGTGCACCTTCAATGCAAACCGACCGCTTTATGACCTCCAGTCGGGGGCAGGCACTCACGAGCCACTTCATGAGACCGAAGTAGCTGCTGGGCATTGGCTCGGCAGGCCACAGCCGGACTATGAGGTCCTTCATGGCCAGTTCGGCTGCCTTATGCAGCTCGACCAGTTGCTTCAGCTGGTCGCTCAAGGGCATCGGATGTTATGTCCCAATATATTGAGACCAGAACAGATTCTCCATTGAGCTCCTTTCTTCGGCTTGGTAGAACTCCACAGCATCAGATATGCTGCGCGGCAGATCCACAAATGCTCCTGGAGAACTCCAAATTTGGGTAAGTAAAAGGAATGTCTCCCTCACATGCTAGCTTTGCATAATGAATGCCTTACCCGCCGCAATCTTCATGGCCACCTGGATCTCCTGGAGGGCCTTCTGGGCTTCGGCCTTGGCGCCTTGGGCGCTCTGGTGGCCCTTAGCAAGCTCGTACTCTTGAGTCTTAGAGTCACGCTCCAAGGACTCGTATTTCTGGATGAAATCCTGGAGCTCTTGCCAGACCTCGTTGACCCGGGCCTCTTATTTCTCGCGCTCGGTGCATTCCTTGGCCGCTTTGTCTTCGGCCTCGGCCAGCGCCTTCTTCAGGGCCGCCACTTTGGTTGTGGCCCCTATAAAAGTTCATGATGCCTCTATCAAGTAAAAACCATCTATCCTTTATAAATATATAGATGAGGTATTGTGTACCTTGACTTTCCTCGAGCTAACTCTTCACGAGGCCGAGCTCTCCCTCGGTCCGCTCTAGGTCCTGCTTTAGTCCAGAGACCTCCGAAGTACGAGCGGCAGCGGCCAGCAGCGACGCCTGCTTATTTACATAGACATCTTATGATTGGAATCCTGATTATTTGATCCTCTGTTCGGCTTTTCTTTCCGAACCACAAAACAGAGCATCAGGGGCTACTATCTACATTGTGATATTTTCTCACAATTTCATTACTTACCTCAAAGCCTGTTAGAAGGCTAGCACAGGCTTCGGTCAATCCGCTTTTGGCGGACCGAACTTTCTCAATCACCGTACTCATAAGAGTACGATGTTCTTCATCAATGTTCTTCACCGTACTCATAAGAGGTCATCGGTACAGGCAGCTCGCCCCCTTTATGGAGAGGCTGCCTGCCTGAATCTGGAACCACTCGGGTTTCTGGAGCCGTATCCGGCTGGGGGCCAAACTGGCTGCGGCCCCCATTATTGGAGTCTGTGGGGGTCTTTCTCCCCATGTGCCCGCTGATTGGGATTTCGCCTCGGGGCGTCTCCGGAACGGCCTCTCCTTGGCATGGTATCCTTTGAGACAACACCTTGGTGTCGTCAATGGCCTTGGGAGAGGAGGCCGTTGGAAGCGAATCATTGTTCATTGCCGCCGGGTCCAGAGACCCCACCAAAGAGGAGGATATCTCGATGTTGGATTTGGACGGACTGCAGGTGCACGTTTTGCATGATGAGAAGCAATACAACAAACATACCGACAAGTACTATTGTGTTCAGATACTTACGACTTGGCCAGGGGCTTGACCCTGGGTTCCCACTCCTCGCCGCTGTAGGTGGCTGCAGTGGAATAGTCTGTAAGGAAGGTTTTCCCCTTCTTGGACACCTTCATCTTCCCCTGCGGGGTGGCCTTCCTCTTCTTTCTCCCCCCATTAGGGGGTGGATTTCCTCTCCCTCCTCCTCCTCCTCTTCGGAGGAGGAGTGTGACTTGGTATCTTCGGACGTCGTGTCCGATACCACCTTGCGCCGGAGACCATTTCTGGTCCCCGCGGCCCTCTTCTTGGCCTTCTTCTCCGGCACCTCATAGGGCGCCGGAAACAACATCTTCGTTAGAAGAGGCGATTCTGGATCCTCAGGAAGCGGAGCCGGACAGCTAATCCCCTCCGCTACCGTTACCCAGGCCTGAAATATTGGCATGTAGGCTTAGGTTCCTCCTATGGATGTGCTAGTAAAAGAGATATCTTGCGAATATGAAAACTTACCGGATTGGCTTGGCGTCTTGCACTGAGCCCGCGATCTTCAGTTGTGGGCGGTGGTACCTCGCTGGCCTTGAATAACACCTTCCAGACGTCTTCATGTGTCGTGTCGAAGAGCTCTTGCAGAGTCTGGTGTACGGTCGGGTCAAACTCCCACAGATTGCAAGTCCGTCTCTGGCACAAAAGAATCCGGCTGAAGAACATAACCTGGACCATGTTGACCAGCTTGATTTTCTTGCTTATCATATTTTTGACGCATGTCTGAAGCCCGGTTAGTTCTTCCGCTGAGCCCTAGGCTGCGCCCTTCTCTTTCCAGGAGGTGAGCCGCATGGGGATGCTGGATTGGAATTCGGGGGTCGCTGCCCAGTTGGCGTCGCGCGGCTCGGTGATGTAGAACTACCCCGATTGCCACCCCTTCATGGTGTCCACAAAGGAGCCTTCGGGCCAGGTGACATTGGCCATCTTGCCCACCATGGCGCTTCTTCACTCCGCTTGTTGGCCGCTCACCACCTTTGGCTTCACATTGAAGGTCTTCAGCCATAGGCCGAAGTGAGGTATGATGCAGAGAAAGGCCTCGCACACGACAATAAACGCCGAGATGTTGAGAATGGAGTTGGGGGCCAAATCATGGAAGTCCAGCCCATAATAGAACATTAGTCCGCGGACGAATGGGTGGAGGGGGAATCCCAGCCCGCGGACAAAATGGGGTAGGAACACTACCCTTTCCTCGGGCTTCGGGGTAGGGATGATCTGTCCTTTGGCCGGAAGCTGATGCGTGATGTTCTTGGACAAGTATTCGGCCTCCCGAAGTTTCTTGATGTCCTCCTTGACGGAAGAGGCCATCCACTTGCCTCCTGCTCCGGACATGTTTGGAACTTTGCGGAGAAGGTGAGAGCTTGGATGTTGGAGCTCGAGAATGGATAAGCAGAGGAAGAAGAAGGCGTGGGTGAAAAGGGGGAGTTCATGTCTCCTTATAAAGGCAGTAGATCATGCGCCTCCCCACTTGCCCTGGAAACTCGTTCATTCCCCAAGCGCCGTGTTGATAGCGCGGTTGGGTTACCCACACCCGTATTGATGAGAATCCCATGATAAGGGGACACTATCTCTGCTTCGACAAGACGTGCCAATAAAAACCGCCTCGCAAGATGTGTAGTAGCAGGTTGAGAAAATGGTTCGAATAATAACTGGGCCACGGCGTGATATCATGCTATGGGGAAGCTGTCAGCAGATTAGACTCGTGGAATGTTATACTCTCTATGGTGGTATGTGGAATTTGTTTTGCAGAGCCGGATACAATTCTTGTGTTCAAGATCTACTTTGGTGTATTCGAAGAAGGAACCCGCCTTGCAATGCCGAAGACAATCTGCGCGCCGGACTCATCGTCATTGAAGCCTGTTCAGGGGCTACTGAGGGGGTCCTGGATTAGGGGGTCCTAGGACGGCTGGACTATATGCTTATGCCGGACTGTTGGACTATGAAGATACAGGATTGAAGACTTCGTCCCGTGTCCGTGTGGGACTCTCCTTTGCGTGGAAGGCAAGCTTGGAGATTCGGATATGTAGATTTCCTTCTCTGTAACCGACTCTTTGTAACCCTAGCCCCCTCCAGTGCCTATATAAACCGGAGGGTTTAGTCCGTAGGACAACAACAATCATAATCATAGGCTAGCTTCTAGGGTTAGCCTCTACAATCTCGTGGTAGATCAACTCTTGTAATACTCATATCATCAAGATCAATCAAGCAAAAGTAGGGTATTACCTCCATCGAGAGGGTCCGAACATGGGAAAACATCATGTCCCCCGCCTCCTGTTACCATTAGCCTTAGACGCACAGTTCGGGACCCCCTACCCGAGATCCGCCGGTTTTGACACCGACAACGGGTAACAAGAAATAAAAGTAAATAAGGTGCAGCAAGGTGGCCCAATCCTTTTTGTAGCAAAGGACAAGCCTGAACAAGTTCTTATAATGAGAACAGCGCTCTCGAGGACACATGGGAATTATCGTCAAGCTAGTTTTCATCACGCAAATATGATTCGCGTTCGTTACTTTGCTAATTTAATATGTGGGTGGACCGGTGCTTGGGTACTGCCCTTTGTTGGACAAGCATCCCACTTATGATTAACCCCTATTGCAAGCATCTGCAATTACAAAAGAAGTATTAAGGTAAACCTAACCATAGCATGAAACATATGGATCCAAATCAGCCCCTTACGAAGCAACTTATAAACTAGGGTTTAAGCTTCTATCACTCTAGCAACCCATCATCTACTTATTACTTCCCAGTGCCTTCCCATAGGCCTAAATAATGGTGAAGTGTCATGTATTCGACGTTCACATAACACCACTAGAGGAGAGACAACATACATCTCATCAAAATATCGAACGAATGCCAAATTCACATGACTATAGCTACTAATAGCAAGACTTCACCCATGTCCTCAGGAACAAACGTAACTACTCACAAAGCATATTCATGTTCATAATCACAGGGTATTAATATGCATTAAGGATCTGAACATATGATCTTCCACCAAATAAACCAACTAGCATCAACTACAAGGAGTAATCAACACTACTAGCAACCCGCAGGTACCAATTTGAGGTTTTGGTACAAAGATTGGATACAAGAGATGAACTAGGGTTTGAGAGGAGATGGTGCTGGTGAAGATGTTGATGGAGATTGACCCCCTCCCGATGAGAGGATCGTTGGTGATGATGATGGTGATGATTTCCCCCTCCCGGAGGGAAGTTTCCCCGGCAGAACAGCTCTGCCGGAGCCCTAGATTGGTTCCGCCAAGGTTCCACCTTGTGGTGGCGGAGTTTCATCCCGTAAGCTTGCTTATGATTTTTTTTCCAGGGTAAAAGACTTCATATAGCAGAAGACGGGCACCAGAGGGCTGCCAGGTGGCCCATGAGGCCAGGGGGCATGCCCCCCACCCTCGTGGACGGTGGGTGGACCCCTCTCAGGTATTTCTTCTGCTGAATATTTATCATTAATTCCAAAAAGGACTTTCGTAGAGTTTCAGGACTTTTGGAGCTGTGCAGAATAGGTCTCCAATATTTGCTCCTTTTCCAGCTCAGAATCACAGCTGCCGACATTCTCCCTCTTCATGTAAACCTTGTAAAATAAGAGAGGATAGCCATAAGTATTGTGACAGAACGTGTAATAACATCCCATAATGCAATAAATATCGATATAAAAGCATGATGCAAAATGGACGTATCAACAAGCATTAAGCATAGCAAAGTCATAGCAACATCAATCTTAGAACAGAATGGATACTAGGGATCAAACCCTAACAAAACTAACTCGGTTACATGGTAAATCTCATCCAACCCATCACCTTCCAGCAAGCCTACGATGGGATTACTCAAGCACGACGGTGAGCATCATGAAATTGGTGATGGAGGATGGTTGATGATGACGATGGCGACGGATTCCCCTCTCCGGAGCCCAGAACGGACTCCAGATCAGCCCTCCCGAGGAAGAACAAGGCTTGGCGGCGGCTTCGTATTGTAAAACGCGATGAATCCTTCTCTCTTTTTTTCTCCCCGAACATGAATATATGGAGTTGTAGTTGAGATCGGTGGAGGTCCAGGGGGCCCACGAGGTAGGAGGGCACTCCCACGGGGGTAGGGCGCGCCCCATCCCTTGTGGCCAGGGTGTGGGCCCCCTTCGGCTGATTCTTTCACCAATGTTTTTTATTTATTCCAAAATTTATCTCCGTGAAGTTTCAGGTCATTCCGAGAACTTTTATTTTTGCACAAAAATAACACCATGGCAGTTCTGCTGAAAACAGCGTCAGTCCGGGTTAGTTCCATTCAAATCATGCAAATTTGAGTCCAAAACAAGGACAAAAGAGTTTGGAAAAGTAGATACAATGGAGACGTATCAACTCCCCCAAGCTTAACCCATCACTTGTCCTCAAGCAATTCAGTTGACAAACTGAAAGTGATAAAGAAAAACTTTTACAAACTCTGGTTGATCTTGTTGTTGCAAATATGTAAAGCCAGCATTCAAGTTTTCAGCGAAGATTTTGAACTAACCATATTCACAATAACATTTAGGTCTCACGTTTACTCATATCAATGTCATGATCAACTAGCGAGTAATAATAATAAATCTCGGATGACAACACTTTCTCAAAACACTCATGATATGATATAACAAGATGGTATCTCGCTAGCCCTTTCTGAGACCACAAAACATAAATGCAGAGCACCCGTGAAGATCAAGGACTGACTAGACATTGTAATTCATGGCAAAAGAGATCTAGTCACAGTCATACTCAGTATCAATTAGTAACAATGCATACAAATGAAAGTGGTGCTCTCTAACTGGTGTTTTTTATAAGAGGATGATGACTCGGCATAAAAGTAAATATACAGGCCCTTCGCAGAGGGAAGGAGGGATTTGCAGAGGTGCGAGAGCTCGAGTTTTGAAATAGAGATTAATAATATTTTGAGCGGCATACTTTCATTGTCAACATAACAACAAAGAGACCTCGGTATCTTCCATGCTACATACATTATAGGCGGTTCCCAAACAGAATGGTAAAGTTTATACTCCCCCACCACCAACAAGCACATTCCACGGTTGGTCCAAAACAACGGGTACCGTCCAACTAACAACAATACCGGGGGAGTTTTGTTTGCAATTATTTTGATTTGATTTGAGCATGGGACTAGGTAATCCCGGTTACCAGCCAGTTTCTCGTGAATGATGAGCCGAGTCCACTCATCAAGAGAATACCCCAACTAGCATGGAAGATATAGACAACTCTAGTTGCTACATGAGTGATTCGAGCATACAAAACAAAATTTCATTTGAAGGTTTAGAGTTTGTCACATGCAAATTTACTTGGAACCGCGGGTAAATACCACATATAGGTATGCATGGTGGACTCATATGGAATAACTTTGGGGTTTATGGAAGTGGATGCGCAAGTAGTATTCCCGCTTAGTACAAGTGAAGGCTAGAAAGAGTCTGGGAAGCGACCAACTAGAGAGCGACACATCCATAAACCTGCATTAAGATTAACCAACAATGAGTGCAAGCATGAGTAGGATATCAATCACCATGAACATAAATATCGTGGAGGCTATGTTGATTTTGTTTCAACTACATGCATGAACATGTGCCAAGTCAAGCCACTCGAATCATTCAAAGGAGGATACCATCCTATCATACTACATCACAACCATTTTAAAAGCATGTTGGCACACAAGGTAAACCATTATAAACTCCTAGCTAATTAAGCATGTCATGAGTAACTATAATCTCTGATTGTCATTGCAAACATGTTTCAGTCATATAGGCTGAATCAGGAACGATGAACCAATCATATTTACAAAAACAAGATAGGTCGAGTTCATACCAGCTTTTCCTCATTTCAATCATTTCATCATATATCGTTATTATTGCCTTTCACTTGCACGACCGAACGGTATGGATAATAATAATAGTGCACGTGCATTGGACTAAACTGGAATCTGCAAACATTTATTCAAAGGAGAAGACAAGGTAATATGTGATCTTTGTTAGATCAACAATAATGCATATGAGCGCCACTCATCACTTTCATCACGGTCTTATCCTCTTGACCCCCAAAGAAAAGAAAAGAATTTCAAAGAACGAGAAAAACAATTTACACGGGAAAGCTCCCAACAAACAAAAGAACAATGAGAAATCTTTTTGGGTTTTATTTAATAGTACTACTAATACATAGACATGGAAAGTAAACTACCTAGAAGCTACAACTAATTTTTTTTTGTTTTTTCTCAAAGTTTTTCAAACACACAAGAAGAGAGCAAGAAAATAAAATAAACTAGCATGGATAATACAATGAAAAAGTATGAACACCGACAAATAGAGTGAGTGTGTGAACATGAATGTAATGTCGATGAGAAATACGTACTCCCCCAAGCTTAGGCTTTTTTCCTAAGTTGGTCTAAGCCCATGGATCAAAGTAGCCCTCTCCGGTGTACTGAGGAGGATCCTGGGGGTTCCACTGGTTAGCGAGCTCCTGCGGATCCCACTAATAAATAGACTCCTGATATGGATCAGGTGATGGCTCTGGCTCCAAATCTGGGGATCGTGTCCCCCTTCAATATGCGTGAATATCCGCAGGCAAAACAAAGTACCTGCCTGAATGAAGATCGAACAAAATAGGTGCAGGCAAGGTAACAATCCAAAAATTATCCTCATCAAATATCAGGTTATAAATGAGTCTCTTTTCCTTATCATCGCGAAGAAAATCATGTGCTTCCATACTCTTATAATCTAAGTAAATAGTGGGCAACAACTTTTCTTCTTTCTCACAATGTCTAATAGGTATCTCAAAATATTTAGCAAGACGAGAAGCATAGATACCTCCAAAGATAGTACCCACTGTATGGTTTAAATTCAACTGTTTAGAAACCATAGCGCCTAAACTGAAAGTTTTATCACGAAGTAAAGCATGGTGCAAAATGGTAAGGTCAGGAGAACTAAGGCCCCCACTATCCCTGTGACCAATTAAATATCTACTAGCAAATAATGAGTAGTAGCGTAGGACAGGAAAATGTATACTAGATGTTCTTGTTGCTGACACCTTTCTCCTTTCCCCTACAGTAATATCTTTAATAAAATCTTCCACATCACAAGGTCGTGGTTCCTCAATGCTGCCCTCAAAAGGTAACTTGCGAACCTCACAAAAATCATAGAGCGACATCTCCTTATACTCATCATATAAATAAAATTCTACCGAGGGTGGTGATCTCCTAGCATGAAAGTGAAAATTTTGCACGAAAGTATTAGTGAGTAGGAGATACTATTCACACTGATCATGGAGGAAGTCGGTGATGCCTGCATTCTTAGCCAAATAATAGAAATCTTCATAAATTCCGGCTGCCTCCAAGAATGCATCACTTGGCCATTCACACGACCGTACCTCCGTGGTGCGAGGAAGGTTATACTTGGGCTTTTCATTCTCTTCATTCTCCTTTTTCTTCGAACCCCGACTCGAGGAGCCCCTCAACAATCTCCTCAACATTTTCTTCCTTTGAAAATTTCTGAAATTTTTAGTGACTCAAAATAAAAGTGAACCGATCTCAAGAAGATTGATAGCAACTACTCCCACAAGTGTCTAGAGGCTAAATCAAGCATCAAAACTACTTTGGACCATATAAATTTGACATGCAAGCTCAAGAATTGGGTCACCTCAGCAGCAAAAATTTGCAATAAATAAAGCACTAGAACAAAAACTAATTGGACCATTGGAGGAGTCACATACCGAAGAACAATCCCCAAAAGCAGTTTTGTGAATGGAGCTTTGAGCAAGGAGATCGAAAAATGGCAGCAAAATGAGCAAGAACACGAGTTTGAGCTACAGTATGATTTTTTTTTGGAGGAAGACGAAGTGGATGGGTGCTGGAATAAGTGGAGGGGACCCACGTGGGGCCCACAAGGCAGGGGGCGTGTCCTCCATCCTTGTGGCTAGCTGGTGTGGCCCCCTGGTGTGTTCTAAGTGTCAAAAATTCTCAAATATTCTACAAAAAATCATACTAAATTTTTAGGGCATTTGGAGAACTTTTATTTTTGTGGTATTTTTTATTGCATGGATAATTCAGAAAACAGGCAGAAAATACTATTTTTTCTTTGTTTATTCTAAATAACAGAAAGTAAAAGGAGGGTACAGAAAGTTGTGCCTTCTAAATTCATCCATCTCACGCTCATCAAAAGGAATCCACTAACAAGGTTGATCAAGTCTTGTTAACAAACTTCTTCCGAATGACATGAAATCAAAGATTTTTCGAATAACACTAGGTTACCTTAACGAGGATATGCATGTCCCCAACAATAAGAATATCATATTTCTTTTTGACGGTATGAAGAGGGAATTCAAAACCTCCAATAGTGATAGTTGAATTTTTCCAATAGAATTGATACTATGAACTTGAGGTTGTTTCTTTGGAAAGTGTACCATATTCTCACTACCATTAACATGAAAAGTGACATTGCCTTTGTTGCAATCAATAACAGCCCCTACAGTATTCATAAAGGGTCTACAAGGATGATCGACATACTCTCGTCCTCGGGTATATCAAGAATAACAAAGTCTGTTTAGATAGTAACGTTTGCAACCACAACAGGCACATCCTCACAAATACCGATGGGTATAGCAGTTGATTTATCAACCATTTGCAAGGAGATTTCAGTAGGTGTCAACTATTCAAATCAAGTCTATGATATAAAGAGAAAGGCATAACACTAACACCGGCTCCTAGATCACATAAAGCATTTTTAACATAGTTTCTTTTAATGGAGCATGGTATAGTTGGTACTCCTTGATGTCCAAGTTTCTTTGGTATTGCACCCTTAAAAGTATAATTAGCAAGCATGGTAGAAATTTCACCTTCCGGTATCTTTCTTTTATTTGTAACAATATCTTTCATATACTTAGCATAAGGGTGCATTTTAAGCATATGAGGCAAACACATACGCAAAAAAATAGGTCTAATCATTTCAGCAAAGTGCTCAAAATCCTCATCATCCTTTTTCTTGGATGGCTTAGGAGGAAAAGGCATGGGTTTTTGAACCTACGGTTCTCTTTCTTTACCGTGCTTCCTAGCAACAAAGTCTCTCTTATCATAACATTGATGCTTTGATTGTGGGTTATCAAGATCAACAGCAGGTTCAATCTCTACATCATTATCATTACTAGGTTAAGTATCATCATTAACATTATCACTAGGTTCATGTTCATCACCAGATTGTGTCTCAGCATCAGAAATAGAAATATCATTGGGGTTCTCAGGTGTGTCAATAACAGGTTCACTAGAAGCATGCAAAGTCCTATCAGTATTTTTTTTCTTTTTATTCGCAGGACTAGGTGCATCAGAATTAATTCTTTGAGAATCTTGCTCAGCTCTCTTAGGATGGCCCTCAGGATACACAGGTTCCTGGGTCATTTTATCACATCTAGTCATAACTCTAACAACATTATCATTGTTCTTGTTATTTAACTCATTAAGCAAATCATCTTGTGCCTTAAGTACTTGTTCTACTCGAGTTATAACCATGGAAGCATGTTTACTAATAGGATTAAGATCACTTTTAATTCTAGACATATAATCACTCAACTATTCAACCATATAAGCATTACGTTTCAATTGTCTACCAACATAAGCATTGAAGTTTTCTTGTTTAACAATAAAGTTATCAAACTCATCCAAGCATTGACTAGCAGACTTATTATATGGGATATCACCTTCATTAGATCTATAGAGAGAATTTACCTTTACTACATGTGTCGGGCTATCAAGACCATGTACTTCTTCAATAGGCGGTAAATTCTTAACATCTTCAGCTTTAGTACCTTTTTCTTTCATAGATTTCTTTGCCTCTTGCATATCCTCAGGACTGAGAAATGGAATACCTCTTTTCTTCGGATTTAGCTTAGTAGTTTGTTCAGGAAGTGTCCAATCATTACCATTACTCAATATATTATTCAATAGCAATTCAGCTTGCTCAACAGTTATTTCCCTGAATACACAACCAACACAACTATCCACGTGGTCTCTAGAAGCATCGATTAGTCCATTATAAAAGATATCAAGTATTTCATTTTTCTTGAGAGGATGATCAGGCAAAGAAAGTAATTGGAGAAGCCTCCCCCAAGCTTGTGGGAGACTCTCTTCTTCAATTTGCACAAAGTTAAATATTTCCCATAAGGCAGCTTGCTTCTTATGAGCAGGGAAATATTTTGCAGAGAAGTAATAAATCATATCCCTGGGACTACGCACACAACCGGGAGTAAGATAATTAAACCATATCTTAGCATCACCCTTTAACGCACACAACCAGGTTTTTTTTGTAGTGCTTGAAGCCTACCCTTCTTGGAAATTGATGTTAAAGGGGGGGAGAGAGAGATGCACATCAAAGCTTATCCTTCACAGAGAGATACATATCAAAAGCTTATCATCTTTAAAGCTCTTCTGAGAAAGGGAGAAAGAGATGCATTTCCAAAAAGAGAGAGAATCTACATGTCTCTAAGAGGGGAGAGATATGTTAATTATTTGCTTTGAGCCTTTTTGCTCTGTTATTGCTCTGATTTTGTCTCACCCTACCTACTCCATTTATCTCGTCATATTTTCAGGGGGAGAGGAAGTTAAGTTTAGGGGAGAAAATCTTTGGAAATTTATTACAAATCTTTAACTCTTTGGGGACATGTCTATATCTATAAAAGTACTCACTCAGTGATACTCATCAAATACATGTCATCCCAGTCTTGGTATTCTTGTGGATCTTGAGATCTCTTTCTTGATTGAAGTTTTCTTGTGTTATGTAACCCTATTTTCTCAAGCTTACTTCTTCAAGAATCGGTTCAAGAGCCACAGGGTAAGTATATGCATCTCACTCGTGTATATGATGATCTCTTGCTTATTGCACATATTGTTTGCAAGAGGGAATCATAAACATGAAGGTACATCTTTCGTCATTTTGCTCTGATGCATATAGCAAAGATACATGTAACTCATTACTCATTCTATCATGTTGTGCACATAAACATGATTGCACACTTGTAGGGGGAGCTTATGCATGTTTTTTAGGGTAGAGCTTATGCATGTTACATGTTCCTTCAAAGCTGTAATGTACTACTTATCATACTCTTACTTTAAGCTTTGATGTATGTTGTCATCGATTACCAAAAGGGGGTGATTGAAAGCAAATTTGCTCTCTTGGTTGTTTCGGTAATTAATGTCAACATATCTTTTGTTGGACTAATAGTTTTATCTAGTATAATTCAAATAGATTCAGCAGTGGCATGGCAAGGACATGAGGATGTGGACCCCTTCAAAATGCTAAGGATATGGATTGGCAAAAGCTTAAGACTCTACATTTTTGGTTAAGTGATCCTTGATCACATTGAGTCCATAGGAAAGCCAATACTATTAAAAGGGGATGATGTTTTGATGATGATCCAGTTGCTCAAGTGCTTAGTGATATTGCTCCAAAACCTTTAGCCACTTTCTCTATCCAAATCTGTCCAAAACCCTTCATGCCAACTCGGTCCCACCGAAACAAACCTATCCGGACTCGCCGAGTTCATCTGGACACTGCCACAACCAAACCGTATCAAATCAGATCCACTGATATGGATCTCGGTCTCACTGAGATGGCCTTGACAACTCTCTGTTATCTATTGTAATTATTTCGGTCCTACCAAGTTTTGCAATCGGTCCCACCTAGATGGTTTGCCAACTTTCTGTTGCCTTATTGCTTCACTTTGGTACTACTGAGATGATGTAATCGGTGCTACCAAAACGAGGTTCTGCCCTACCATTACACATCAGTCACTCCGAGATGTTTCCATCCGGTCCCATCGAGACCACCAACGTTCATATATTTTACACAGGTTGGTGCCACCGAGATTTTTGATCGGTGCCACCAAGTTGTGTAAAATATGTGTAACACTTGGATTTCATGTGGAGGCTATATATACCCCTACACCCCCTCTTACTCAGTAGGAGAGCCATCAGAACGAATCTACACTTCCGCCATTCGTTTTCTAAGAGAGAACCAGCTGCTCATGTGCTGAGATCAAAAGATTCCATTCCTACCATTTGAATCTTGATTTCTAGCATTCCCCAAGTTGCTTTCCACTCGAATCCTATGCCACCATAGTCAAATATATGAGAGAGAAATGACTTTTGGGGAGACTATCATTTGAAGCACAAGATCAAGGAGTTCATCATCAACACACCATCTATTATCTTTTGGACAGTGATGTCTCCTAGATTGGTTAGGTGTCGCTTGTGAGCCTCCGAAATGATGTGGAGTTGAACCAAGAAGTTTGTAAGGGCAAAGCGATCGCCTACTTCGTGAAGATCTACCCGAGTGAGGCTAGTCCTTCGTGGACGTAAGCCATGGTAGAATAGACAAGGTTGCTTCTTCATGGACCCTTTGTGGGTGGTGCACTCCGTGGACTCGCGCAGCCGCTACCCTTCGTGGGCCGATGTCTCCATCAATGTGTACGTACAATAACACCACCTACCGGAACCGCGCCAAAAATCTCCGCATCTCCATTGTGTTTGCTCATTCCAATTCCCATCCCTTCATATTCTTGCACTTGCATGCTTTACTCTTTCCGCTACTCATACTCTTGCTATGCTTGTGTAAAATGTCTTGTGTGCCTATTAACATGTGCTAAACACAACCTTAAGTCGAAGAATTATAAAAAATTGCCACTTTTACTTGTTAAGGGTCTAATCACCCCTTCTAGACCCCTCTTCTCGATCTTTCACATTCCCTTTAAACTATCCATGTCTTATCCGTATCAATATTCACATGCATATTTTTATTTGAAGTGCTCCAACAATGCAGGGCTTCAAAAGAGTGTAGAAAAATATCATGAAAAGTTTATTAATTTCCGTTTCGCGAGATTTCATAAAGTCAATGTTCCATTTTTTAGCATAAGTCATGCCCAATTTTTCTGTCCATCCGCCTTTAATATTGGTTGATCTCAAGTATATTTACTCAATTGCTAGCCTTATAGTCTATCTATGTCTTATCTGTATCAATATGCACCTAACTTGAACATAGGCAATGAACGAAAGATGCCACAAAATGCCACTTCTGTGGCAACAGGAGGCTAGGTGCATGTTTCAAAGTCACCTAACTTACAATGAGATATGTGTTGATCTTCACGAGGACTTTATGAAGTGGGCGGTATGTTCCATTTAATTAGTGTTATAGTTTGTGGTTCCGTAAGTTGCGTCCACAATTGTCTGATTTCTGTTTTCTTTTTATCATGCTCAATGTATCCCTTGTTGAGGAAGGGAGGAGTTCATGTGTGTGGCCAACCTAGCCATCGATGAGGACTGGACGATTCAGTTTGACATGATGTTGTTAAAAAATGGCATTCCCTTGACCCTCACTCTCACCAACGAGAGAAGGAGAATTTATTTGCATGGCCAAAATTGGATTGACATTGCCACACAATTTGGCATGCAAGTTGGGAAGGCGTTCTTACCTTTTCTTTAGGATTTTGAGGAGGGTCATGAGGGCGGCAACAAAATTTATCTTTGGTACGATGTCCAACAATCACCGTAATACGTGCTTTCCGTGGTGATCAGGATGTCGTATATATATGTACTGCTTACTGGAACTAGCTATAGCACTTTATTGAACATATATGTTGTATGCACTTATTTTATCGGACCGTGTAAGTACTAAACATTAGAGAGTTGTTGAATATTCATTGCTTTATGTTGTACTAATATTATTGCATGATAACAATTAGCTAGTGATTTAATGTATGTTGCAATATGTATTGTAATTTCTTATCGCAACGTATTGCAAATTATGATCTTACATTCAAGCAAAATGCAGACATGACAACAAATATGCGCAGAATTTTTAATTTGCATGACAAAGCTTTCAATGGCGGGCATTGAAACAAGCCTGCCACTGCTTTAACTATAATCACTGACGGGCAGAGTTGTGCGCCCGCCACTGCAGACTCTCCACTAGTGGAGGCGGGCACACTCTACTGATGCGAATATAGCAGCGGCGGGAGGTCGCTGGCGGGCATTCCTGCATAGTGGTCCCCGGTGCTAGACTTGTGGTTGTCAGACTCCATATTGGTCTCGACTGCCTCCCTAGTTAGTGGTTTTAGCTGTGTCGTTTGCTTGTCCGGGCCAAGCGCCCCTTGTCTATTTTTCTCTGATTTGGGCATCATGTTCACGTCATCTTGCGTTCATGCATGTATCGTACCTCATTGTATTCATTCTCTTTTCTTCTATCAATGATAACATAGACAAATTTTCCGTATTTGTGAAAAAGGTACAAGTTAATAAAATTTCACCTCTGAAGATGTCTGCGTCTGTACCGTGTTTCTCATAAAAACGAGCTCTGCCCAGATACATCAGAGGGGGGTACATACACTTTTTCCCCCAAAAAATAATACTACAAAATTTCATTAACCGGGCTTACGAAACACAGTAATGATTTTAGATAGGCCCAACCGCTCAACAAGCTAGCAAAAAGCCCACGACTTCAAACACGTTAACGCAGTTGGACAAAGAGGCCGGTGTTTGTGGGGCACAACTATGTGTTGCCTGCTACGAGGCAGACGACTGCCTCGCCTACACGGCGCGGTGTTGGACCGTGGGTCATCATGCTGATATCACTCGATTGTCTTCTCTTTCTACTTTTATTTATGTTTTAAATGCATATATTTTGAAACTAAAGTTTACTTAAGAAATTTGAAACCATGAATTTGAAAAACTGTTAACATATATATAAATTGTTAGCGCAGTTTAAAAAATGTTGATAATTTTAAAAAATTGTGACAATTAAAAATGTTCTGGCATTTCAAAAACAATTACAATTTTTTAAGAAAAAATATGTATACAATGTAAAAAAAATGTTTTCATAATGTAAAAAATGTGTGTGCCATTAAAACATGTACATGATATTTTATGGAAATATTCCCTCATTTCTATAAAAATATCCATGATATTAAAAAAATTATACACAATACAAAAAATGTCTGTGTAGGCTGGAAAAATCTTTATTTTTATTAAAATAATGCATGTAACATTTAGAAACATATTGACATGTTTAAGAAAATGTCCATGATATTTTAAAAAATGCTTATACAATTTAAAAATGTTTGAATAGTTTTTAAAAAAGTGTTTCTATTTGGAAAATGTTAAAAAGTATTCAAATATCTATTTTTGAAAAATGTACATGATGTATATTTAAAATGTCCAACGTGTATGTGAAAAATGTTTCACATGCGCTCTAAAAATGTAAATTGCCTACTGAGAAAATAGTAGACATGTGTTAAAAAGGAAAACCTAAGAAATCGGACAAAGAAACCAAAAGAAAAGCTATAAAACCAAAGAAAACGATAAAGCCAAAAAAGGAAACATAATAAAATCAAAGTATAACGAAGAAAGAAGAAGGCGAAATAAAAAAACCAAAGTAGAATGAAATATTTTTTGTGTAATAAACAACTAAAACCAAAGAAGTAAAAAAGAAAACGAAAAAGAAAAGCAGAAAACCGAAGCAGATCGAACGCACAGCGCGCACCGACAGGGCTCAGACTCGGACTCGCAGCCCAGCTGCGTCGCACCTCGCACGCACGTGCCGCTACATATATACACTAGTCGAATGCCCGTGGGTTGCCACGGGATATATAACAAAATTGGACAAAGAGACATTTGTCGAATCATCACTATAAGTTACGTCATGTATGTCGCATGCAGGTTATGAGTGTGTTCAAACAAATATTATCTTGTACAAACCCAACCTCGGCTAGCATGACACGGTGTAGTAGTAGTGATGGGGGAGGAGCCATTAGAGAGGACAAAGATGGTGTGCCCCGGTGCGAGAGTGCATGATACAGGGAGAAGATGGGGTGCAAGGGTAAGGGAGTCGTCTGTCGCTGCCGCCGACGCTGCTGCAGGTCGCCCTCCCGCATCGAGCTCCTCACCAAGCTATCAAAATCACATGAGGAATATATGCGTTGGCTATGCTCATACTTCAAAAACCCAACATGCTAACAATCACATGCAAGACTTATTTGTATGCCATATACCGGTGCGAGAGTTCATGATACATGGAGAAGATGGGGTGCAAGGGTAAGGGAGTCGTCTGTCGCTGTCGCCGACGCTGCTGCAGGTCGCCCTCCCGCATCGAGCTCCTCACCAAGCTATCAAAATCACACGAGGAATATATGCGTCGGCTACTGCTCACACTTCACAAACCCAACATGCTAACAATCACATGCAAGACTTATTTGTATGCCATATACCGGTGCCAGAGTGCATGATACATGGAGAAGATGGGGTGCAAGGGTAAGGGAGTCATATGTCGCTGTCGCCAACGCTGCTGCAGGTCGCCCTCCCGCATCGAGCTCCTCACCAAGCTATCAAAATCACATGAGGAATATATGCGTTGGCTATGCTCATACTTCAAAAACCCAACATGCTAACAATGACATGCAAGACTTATTTGTATGCCATATACCGGTGCGAGAGTGCATGATACATGGAGAAGATGGGGTGCAAGGGTAAGGGAGTCGTCTGTCGCTGTCGCCGACGCTGCTGCAGGTCGCCCTCCCGCATCGAGCTCCTCACCAAGCTATCAAAATCACAGGAGGAATATATGCGTTGGCTACTGCTCACACTTCACAAACCCAACATGCTAACAATCACATGCAAGACTTATTTGTATGCCATATACCGGTGCGAGAGTGCATGATACATGGAGAAGATGGGGTGCAAGGGTAAGGGAGTCGTCTGTCGCTGTCGCCGACGCTGCTGCAGGTCGCCCTCCCGCATCGAGCTCCTCACCAAGCTATCAAAATCACACGAGGAATATATGCGTTGGCTACTGCTCACACTTCACAAACCCAACATGCTAACAATCACATGCAAGACTTATTTGTATGCCATATACCGGTGCGAGAGTGCATGATACATGGAGAAGATGGGGTGCAAGGGTAAGGGAGTCGTCTGTCGCTGTCGCCGACGCTGCTGCAGGTCGCCCTCCCGCATCGAGCTCCTCACCAAGCTATCAAAATCACACGAGGAATATATGCGTTGGCTATTGCTCACACTTCACAAACCCAACATGCTAACAATCACATGCAAGACTTATTTGTATGCCATATACCGGTGCGAGAGTGCATGATACATGGAGAAGATGGGGTGCAAGGGTAAGGGAGTCGTCTGTCGCTGTCGCCGACGCTGCTGCAGGTCGCCCTCCCGCATCGAGCTCCTCACCAAGCTATCAAAATCACACGAGGAATATATGCGTTGGCTACTGCTCACACTTCACAAACCCAACATGCTAACAATCACATGCAAGACTTATTTGTATGCCATATAATTGCATCTAAGAAGACCTTTTATATGTACATCGTTGTTGTATTTATATAGGAAAAAGTAAAGAACATTCAACACCATACGATCTGTACCTATTTATTCTACCCTCAACAATCTTTACCTATGTCTTGTACCCTATTTTATACAAGGGTTGGATCACAAGTGAATGAAGTAAAGAGAAGAAGGGATTTCGTCCATGCAAGTAAACCAAATCGGCCCAAAAAAGTTGAACCAACTCAAGAAGCAAGAGAGGGATGGATTTCGCCCTACCACCTAGTCGGAGGAGGTCCAGCCGTCGCCGCTCAGTTGAGGAGGCCGCGCCGTTGGAGGTGAAAGGTGCTGGATCCGTTGCCTTCCGTCTAGGTCAGCCCACGCGGAGGGGACAACGCCGGTGTACGGGCTCGCGGTTCGTCGGCGGCGCCACAACGGTGACCCAACAACATCATAAACCGCCAGTGCCACAACGGTAGCAAGCAATCGTTGAGCTGCCACCAGCAGAAGGGAGTGCCGCCAAGGATGTGGTGGTGGTGTCCAGTGTCCACGGCGTTGTGGCTGTAGTACGGATGAGATCTGCACCGTAGCAAGGGAACGAGAGTGGGAGAGGAGATCTTTGCGGCGATATGATGAGGATAAAGGAGTGGGAGAGCAGATTGGCGACTTCTGGCTAGATCGGCGGCTGCGGTTGGGAAGAGGTACGGGGGTGGGGGTCTGGGGGAGATGGGTGTGCGTGAGTTTGCTTCTGATGGTTGGATCGTGGGGAAAAAACGTGGGACATGAGTAACCCAAACAACGGACAGGCCGGCTGTGCAACTGGGTTACCTTGGGATGGTGGGCTTGGATTTTGGATGCCAAGGGCGTGGCCCATCACGTCATGGTCGTCGTAGGAAGGGGGAGGTGGGGATCGAACGAGGTCGAACCATCACGACGTTCGATCCCCCTTCCCTTTAATAGTAGAGACGTTCGATCCCAATATACACTGCCGTCACAACTCCCAAACACGCTAAGGCCTCCTTTGATTCATATGATAGGAATAATATAGGAATAGGAAAATCATAGGAAGTGAGATGACATGCATCTCAAATCCTATAAAGAAAGAGATGTCATTTGATGTATAGGATAGGATTTTTTTCATTGAGTCTAGGCTAATGTTTTTTTTCCTTTGAAATGTGAAGGATTGATTCTTATCCTAGATAGAAATATGAATCCATTCCTATAAACCAAAGGACTTCAAAGGAATTTTTTCTACGAAATTCCTATCCTTTGCAATTCCTACAATATTCCTATGAACCAAAGGAGGCCTAAAACGCAGTTCCTCCGCTCCGGTGTCCAGGCGTCCAGTCCATATCCATGTCGATACCGTTCCGCTTGCCCGCCGCTTCCTTCCGGCCCCCGACCCTGCAGGAACCATCGTACGCCGCCGACTCCGCCTCCCGGCGCCCCGGCTCCCCCGACTGGGTTTTACTGCAGCAACTGTCGTACATCTCCGACCGCCGGAACGCCACCACCGCCGAGTCCAAGACGAGTGGCGGCCAGGCTGTAGCGATGTCCTTCTGGCTCGTGGATCCGCCGGGCGTCTCCTACTTCACCGTCCACTGCCCCGGTCTCAAGGAAGACGACGATGATGATCACTCCTACAGCCACTACGAGGCCTCGGTCATCAACGCGGAGGGAGCCCTCGTTCTCTTCAGCGTAACTTTGCACTCCACCTGGATTAGCCGCTACGAATATTTTGTCTACAGAGCTGGCCCTGGGAAGCCATCGCTGGACCTACTTCCGGACCCCGACATTCGAGGCTTCGTAGCCGAGGAATTCGGCCTCTTGCCCTGCGGCGACCACTACGCCGTGGCCTATCTCAAGTTCTCAACTGGGTTCCCAACGCCGGTGATGAGCCATGGCAGTTCGACGCCCACGTCTTCTCGTCGGAGACCCGGGCGTGGACCGCTAAGCGGGCCTCGCAGAGCCTATCGGAGTCTGACAAGCTACTGCTGGGTAACCACGATCACGAGACCACCAAGCAGATCACCGTGGGAGCAGACTCGCTGGGCTGGGTTGATGTCATGCGCGGCATCCTTCTGGTCACCAACCTGTTCGACGAGCATCCCGTGATCCAGTACATCCCAGTGCCCGAGCCAAGGGTTCGCACTTCGCACCACCGACGAGGACGGTGGCATTTTCTACTGCGATCTCCCCGAGTATATCCGCGATGTCACCTGCTGCGACGGCCTGATCAAGCTCGTCGACATCGACGTCTACGAAGGCGATGGTGGGAGCGACGAAGGGTGGATAGCCACCACGTTTACCAGGATGGTGTCTTGGGACAATTGGCGCCGGCGTTTCACGGTCGATGTCGCCGACATCTCGGTTGACCCGAGCTATCGTGCATTGCTTCCTGACCTGTGGAACGACAAGACCAAGCAACTGGAACTGAAGAAGAAGCTCGTTTTCTACGGCACAATCCTGAGCACGCAGGATGATGATTTCGTATACATGATGGCCAGGGTGAACGATGAAGACGACAAGGCCTGTGTCATCGCCGTTGACATGAAACGCGCGGCTGTGGAGGCAGTGGCGCCGTTCTCCGACCAAGGACGCCGCTGCATCACAACCTACTGTCCATGCGCTTTCCCCAAGCACATCGACGCGGCGACAGACGACAGACCGGTGCTTCTTCCTTCTTTCTCATGTGGTTACTTAGGAATTCTATGCCCCCTGCTCTTGGTTTCACTGTTGGTTAATGTGTTCTTAATTTGGAGAATGTTTATGTGTTGACGCAGTTGACACTGGGCTTTTTCGTGTTTGTTACTTTGATTTGTTGGTCAAACCTCGCAACTATATCTGCTGATGCAGATACATGGTCTTGTAAATTAACCGCTATAACCAGAGTTTTAGTTGACCCTGTGGCATGTAACCTTCTTCTGAGATCCACTTATGTTCTGTCCATTGCAAATAAATGCTTGGAATTTGAAAATGCAAGTTACAGCGAGTGCAGATCACTAGTGCACTGTTGTGTTGTGTCATCTGTACGTACGTTTCAATATTTGGGTGATGGTTTCAGGTTTCAGACTAGGAGCCTATACAGTTCTCCGAAATTAGGATTATGCTCAAACTTCCCTTTAATTTGTACACACAGTCGGGTATAAAACATTAGAAAAACGGTGTTCTGATGTACAACTGCACCTCTATTAATTAATCACCAGAGTTACTATAATGAAAAGCAGTACTACTATATATTCTAGCAGTGCAGCCACAGGTAAGTGTTCTGCTGCAAACTTCTTAGTTCCACTCTGCAATTTTATCACACTGACGGAATTTAATAGTACTACAAGATGTGTTAAACGCAGCAAGATTCAGCATTAAAGAATGTCCTGCAGTTGTTTCAGACTGGGATCCAACTCTGCACCATTACCCTCTTCATAATAACCATCTGAAGGGGTCCTGTATGCATCAGCAATCGCCTTTCCTTTATCCATAACAGCTGATGGCACGGTTTGCAGGAGGCTGAAATGACAGGAATACAAATAAGTATGAGTAATGACTCCTTTTGATTTCAAGATGGATAGAGATTTTGTATCTGGTAATACTTGTCTAGTGCTCCAAGGGCTACAGCGATTTTGCTCCTCATGACTTCAACAGATGCTGACGAGTCTTTCCGTGAAGCCTTTAGTAGCAGCGAGTCGAGATCTTCCAACGCTCTAGGAAACAGCATGCATAACAGCTCATAAGCTCCAATACATTCGGCAAACAAGTATGCACTTCTAAAAAGGGTGACATTTACCGCAAGCATTCATCCACTGCATCAGAGGCAGTTTTGCCTTGGCCATTAGTAGAAGCATATTGTGCCACCTACATCAAGTTTACGACACAGTTTCAGTATGCATAGCTAGAAATAAAGGAATCATAATTATGAAATATGGATACTCTATAATGCTATGGCCTAAGAATAATTTCAAGACCCTAGGACCCCTGAAGCTTGAGAAGTAGAAGGGCTAGCTAGTCATAAAAACATGAATGCACTAGTGATGTACTAACATTCACCAAATCATTGACTTACTGCTCGAATATTGATACGTAGAGATGATGCTGGACCAGAACGAAGCAATGATCTACTCTCATCAAACCTTGGCTTCTCGAATTCCAAGGATTTCTCTGTATGAAGCATGTAAAGGTTAAAAACATCTGACAAAGGTGGAACCTAAGATAATTGAGTTGTAGCAATTGTATTCTGCTTGTTTCAAAGGACCATTTCCATTGGAAGAAGCACATAACAATTGAATATGTATGGTAGACCTGCAAAAGAATTCTGAACAAAACTGTACATGTGACACTGATTCTGGACGGTTGCAGATGAATAACCCAGCTGCTAATGGTTGCTCAAACAGTCGTGCACTTGCAATTGGACTAACATTCTTGCGCATGTTCAATCAGGACAGCCAGTGTGCCGACCAAGTCGGTGCATTGGGTACCAAATTTATCAACAGTAAATCAGCCTCACCTAGATCCCTGAACTGGTCTTGGGTCAGCAGCACAGCCGGGACGTATGTCTCCAATGGCTCCAGCTTCTTCCTAGCAGCAGAGGCAATTGAAGGTCAGCACGATGCCACAAGGTGGTGTTAACGCAAAGAAAAATGGAGACACGGATTAGTACTTCTTGACGTAGTTGTCGAACGGACTGGCTTCTGCCCCTGCAAACATCCGTGACACGGCAAATTGGTCACTCACATCGCACATAGCTCGCCCATAACACACAGGCGAGCTGCCCATTGAAATATTGTAGTAGCATGCTTACGGCCGGCGGTAGTGGCGAGCCAGGCGGCGACGCCCGCGAGGGAGACGGCCCGGCGGCCGAGGCCGAGGCCGACGGAAGGCGATGGGGCGGAGGCGGCCGTAACGCGGCAGCATCGGCGCCGGCCGCGGGGCGGCGCTAGGGTGGGGCAGGGCTGCGCCCCGGCGGATGTGGCGGGGAGGAGCGAGGCGGAGGGCATTTTTGGGGGTCGAGCGGGAGCTCCCGGCGGGGAACTGGGGAGAGCTCTTTGCTGGCTGCCGCGACGCGAGGCGGCGGAGGGAGGAGATGCGGCTGTGGTTGGCTCGGCGTGGCCACGGGCGGGGCTGCCTACGAACAAATCGTTCGGGGCGGGCAACAGGTCGACGCGCTCGGTGGTGTTGCACGTTACGTGGGCTGTCCGTTGCCACCAGGTCGCCACCCTCCTTGTACGTGGGCTCTGCCTTGTCGCCGGCACTGCGATCGCTGGTAACGGCATGAGCGCGACGCCGTCCGAAAAAGCATGGGCGAGGATGATAAATCAGTGCCACGAAACCGATAGCCAAGTTTTTGTTTAAGGCTGCAGAGATCGCAACCGGCGACGTAGAAACGACCAAATTTTGCTCATATAGTCGCAATCAAAATAAGGTTAGTGATAGTCTAGCGAATTTTGCTCGTGTAGAGGGAAGAACCATGACATGGATTGGATCTGGCCCAGCACATGCACTTGAGCTAGCTACGGCTGATTGTAACTCTTTGGAGTCTTGAGTAATACTATCTTTCACCCGCAAAAAAAAAACCGACCAAATTCGAGGGTTGGCTTGTCTTCATGAGGTGCGTCCGGAAGGAAATGTCGCTCCATGCGAACTGCGTCACATGATATGCAGATGGAGATAGGGGCGAAACCAGATCGGAGCCGAATGGACGATGCTCATATCGTATCATATTCTATTGTTCTGTTTTGATTTGAATACCGGATTATTTTGAATTTTGAACGTGGTACGGGAACGGAAAACAAACATATACTACATGCGCATACGAGGAATATATACATTTGATGAAGTAAAATTATACATAAACAATGAAGAAATATTACTACTTGGTGAGAGGCGCTCGCTTGAGCATAGGCATGGTGTGGATTGCTTTCTCGTTAGTCCTAATGGGGAAACCTTAAACCTTAAACCAGGGTTGTTGTACAAAATTTAAGGTTTGTGTGGTATACCGGATAATCAAGGTCTCTCAAGCGGGCTCCCTTTGCATGACCTTTCAAGGGGATTTTCTTTTTAAACGTCACCGGCGGGGTTCCCACCTGATTTTTCATTTAGAGTAAAGGTTTCTTTTACAGAGCAAGCGTTTATCGCGAGGAAAAGTCATGACACGGACCTGTATCACTTCTTTGCTCATGTGTTTTTAGGTGATGTGATCATAGGATTAGATCAAAGATTACATTAGGGAGTACATCAGCCGGCACTAAGTGGCATTGTCTGAAAACCGGACATTCTTGGCGTCCCAAATCTTCCAAAGGATCGGCAAGGTCATGAAACGTTGCAGTGAGATAGGAGTTGCGGTGGAAAATTGACCTTCTAGATGAGCTTGATATCATTGCAGTTTAGACTGATTCCAAGGGCACGCCATATAGCTTTTGCCTTGGGTCATAGGAGAAGCGTGTGTGTGTGCGCGCGCGCGCGCGCAAGTTTCAAGGTTTATGTACGTGTTTAGCCCATCATTGTGCAACAACCACCCAATGACCTTGATCTTGTTGGGAACCCGGGAGGACCAAACTAGTGAGAGCAGGGTCATCAACAACTTTGTACATGATGGTTTGTATACAACTTTTGTTGAGGAGGGCTCACCACCAACACATGCATTGTTGATCTGGCACTCATTAGTAGAAAAAGGGTCAAACGTGAAGCACATTAGTGCCGGTTTGTATTTGAGCCGGCACAAATGTATACATTAGTGCCGGTTCCAACGGCTAGCCGGGCCGCTCTCATTAGTACCGGTTCGTGGCTAACCTTTAGCACCGGTTCGTGCCACGAACGGGTACTAATGAGAGTGGTGGCAGGATGTTGTCAGTCTGGGCCCCCTCCAGCACCTTTAGTACCGGTTCTTGGCACGAACCGGTACTAAAGGTCGTCCTACATAAACCCTTCGTCCACCCGAGCTCGCTCTGTTCTTCCCCTTTCCCCTCTCCTCTCTGTTCTTCCCCTCTTCCTCTCGAGCTCATCACACATTTTGCCCAATATTTGTCAAGATTTGAAGGCCCCCATCCATTCAAATGATCACAAAGGTTAGCAACTTTGTCCTTTCATCTCTCATTGCTAGATTAGCTCTTGCAATGCTTTATATAGTTATTAATTTGTGAGTTTAGTAATTTGGGAGGAAATATATATATATATATATGTGCTAGTATTTGATTTATATGCAATTTGAGGTTAAAATAACACTTAGTTTGCATATGTAGGTGTGGTTTACTTAGTGCCTTCTAAATCTCCGTCGTAACCACCGTCGATCGCCCGCACCGTCCCGTCGCCGGCACCACCTTGTGGTGAGCCTCTTGTTCATGAAATTTTATATAAAAAATTGATGTTTGTGTGATTTGGATATATAGTTACTCGTATAATAATTATCTTACCCGTACGTTCTTTGTTGTACATAGTGCCATGGTTTTGATATCCGTCCCCGTCGGCCCTCGTCCTTGTTATGATTCGGATGTGGTATATTCTCTTTTAAAACTATTTGTTGCATTTCATGTTTATGACAAATTATGCCCATCAAGTTGACATAGATATTTTTATCTAGGAGGTATGTGAACCGGAAATTCCAACCGACCCTATTGTCGAGAGGTTAAATTTAGTTGAAAGAGAAAACGAGTACTTGAAAGAAAAATTGAAAAGAATTGAGGGGGAGAAGATGGAATTGGAGTTGCATGTTGCCGATGTCGTCGATGATCACAAGATCAAGAAGGAGAAAATGCGCTTGAAGATTAGAAAGATTAGAAAATATGCCATCGATAGTGAGGCTTGGTATCATTATGCTGTTGGATCAATTGTTACCTTAGTTGCGATCTTGATCGCATTTGTTGTTGCATTTAAATGCTTTAGCTAGAGAGTTATTTGTTTGTTGCATTTAAGTGTTGTATGAACTTTATGTATGAACTTGTATTAATTTGGTCTATTCGGTGTTGTGTAATGAAGATGAGCCGGCAATGGATGTACGATGACCGATGCTCTCCCCAGTTCATTGAGGGCGTGCATACTTTTCTGCTTGCGGCTGAGGCAAACAAGCGGGCGGATGGTTTTATGCCTTGTCCATGTGCTGGTTGTAAGAATGGTCGCAATTACTCTACGTCAAGAACCATTCACGTGCACCTGTTTGAGTCCGGTTTCATGCCCCACTATAATGTTTGGACCAAGCACGGAGAAAGAGGGGTTATGATGGAAGACAATGAAGAAGAAGAGGACGACGACAGCTATCCTGGCCATGGATTCCCTGAATACGATGATACAACAATGGGGGAAGAAGCTGAGCCGGTAATGCGGGAAGAAGCTGAGCCGGCAATGCGGGAAGAAGCTGAAGAAGAGGCATCAGATGAGCCCGTTGATGATCTAGGTCGGGCCATTGCCGATGCAAAGAGAAACTGCGCAAGTGATTTGGAGAAGAAGAAGTTGCAGCGCATGTTAGAGGATCACAAAAAATTGTTGTACCCGAATTGCGTAGGTGACAAGAAAAAGCTGGGCACCACACTGGAATTGCTGCAATGGAAGGCAGAGAATGGTGTATCTGACAAGGGATTTGAAAAGTTGCTGGTAATGATAAAGGATATGCTTCCAAAGGACAACGAATTGCCCGAGAGTACGTACGAAGCAAAGAAGGTTGTCTGCCCTCTAGGGTTAGAGGTGCAGAAGATACATGCATGCCCTAATGATTGCATCCTCTACCGCGGTGAGTACGAGGATTTGAACGCTTGCCCGGTATGTGGTGCATTGCGTTATAAGATCAGCCGCGATGAGCATGGTGATGTCGAGGGCGAGTGCCCCAGGAAGAAGATTCCTGCCAAGGTGATGTGGTATTCTCCTATAATACCACGGTTGAAACGTTTGTTCCAAAACAAAGAGCATGCCAAGGCAATGCGATGGCACAGAGAAGACCGTAAGAAAGACGGAAAGTTGAGAGTACCCGCTGACGGGACGCAGTGGAGAAAAATCGAAAGAAAGTACGGGAAGGAGTTTGCAGATGACGCAAGGAGCGTATGGTTTGGTCTAAGCGCAGATGGCATTAATCCTTTTGGGGAGCAGAGCAGCAACCATAGCACCTGGCCTGTGACTCTATGTTTGTATAACCTTCCTCCTTGGTTGTGCATGAAGCGGAAGTTCATTATGATGCCAGTGCTCATCCAAGGCCCTAAACAACCCGGCAACGACATTGATGTGTACCTAAGGCCATTAGTTGAAGAACTCTTACAACTGTGGAATGGAACAGGTGTACGTGCGTGGGATGAGCACAAACGGGAAGAATTTGACCTAAAGGCATTGCTGTTTGCGACCATCAATGATTGGCCTGCTCTCAGTAACCTTTCAGGACAGACAAACAAGGGATACCACGGATGCACGCACTGTTTGGATGATACCGACAGTATATATTTGAATAGTTGTAAGAAGAATGTGTACCTGGGACATCGTCGATTTCTTCCGAGCAGGCATCCCATAAGAAAGAAAGGCAAGCATTTCAAAGGTGAGGCGGATCACCGGACGAAGCCTCGCCACCGTACTGGTGCTGATGTACATGATATGGTCAAGGATTTGAAGGTGATATTTGGAAAGGGTCCTGGCGGACAACCTGTTCCAAAGGACGCTGACGGACGCGCACCCATGTGGAAGAAGAAATCTTTATTTTGGGACCTGCCATATTGGAAAGACCTAGAGGTCCGCTCCGCAATCGACGTGATGCACGTGACGAAGAATCTTTGTGTGACCCTTCTTGGCTTCTTGGGCGTGTATGGGAAGACAAAAGATACACCTGAGGCACGGAAGGACTAGCAACGTATGCACGGAGAAGACGGCATACATCAGGGTCATGCAAGCTACGCTCTTACCAAAGAAGAGAAGGAAATCTTCTTTGAATGCCTGCTCAGTATTAAGGTACCGTCTGGCTTCTCGTCGAATATAAAGGGAATAATAAACATGGCAGAGAAAAAGTTCCAGAACCTAAAGTCTCATGACTGCCACGTGATTATGACGCAACTGCTTCCGGTTGCATTGAGGGGGCTTCTACCGGAAAACGTTCGATTAGCCATTGTGAAGCTATGTGCATTTCTCAATGCAATCTCTCAGAAGGTAATCGATCCAGAAATCATACCAAGGTTACAGAATGATTTGGTGCAATGTCTTGTCAGTTTCGAGTTGGTGTTCCCACCATCCTTCTTCAACATCATGACACACATCCTAGTTCACCTGTGCAAAGAGATTAACGTTTTGGGTCCTGTATTTCTACACAATATGTTCCCCTTTGAGAGGTTCATGGGAGTCTTAAAGAAATATGTTCATAACCGTGCTAGGCCAGAAGGAAGCATCTCCAAGGGCCATCAAAATGAGGAGGTCATTGAGTTTTGTATTGACTTTATTCCTGACCTTAAGCCGATTGGTGTTCCTGAATCGCGGCATAAGGGCAGACTGGATGGAAAAGGCACGCTAGGAGGGGAACAAATAATATGTATGAACGGACATTCTCTCACTGAAGCACACTACACAGTTCTACAGAATTCCCCCTTGGTGGCTTCATATATGGATGAACACAAGAATTTGCTACGCTCCAAACACCCGGAGCAGTCTGATGACTGGATTACACGTGAACAAACCAGGAGTTTCGTCAGCTGGTTGCAGACACGTACCATGCGTGACACCTCTATTGAAGATGACCTGTACTTGCTGTCCCAGTTACCATCTTCGAATATAATGACTTTCAAAGGGTACGAGATAAATGGTAATACATTTTACACGATCGCCCAAGATAAGAAGAGCACCAACCAAAACAGTGGTGTCCGCTTTGATGCAGAAATCAAGACGGGAAAGGAAACATATTATGGTTATATACAGGACATATGGGGACTTGACTATCGACGTGGTTTAAAGGTCCCTTTGTTTCGGTGCAAATGGGTCAATATGACACGAGGCGGGGTAATGGAAGACCCGCAGTATGGAATGACAACAGAGAATCTCAACAATCTTGATTATGCAGACGAACCATTCGTCCTAGCCAATGATGTGGCACAGGTTTTCTATGTGAAGGACATGTCTACCAAGCCAAGAAAAAGAAAAGATAAAGAAGCGAATGCATCGTACGATGAGACAAAGCGGCACATAGTTCTTTCTGGAAAGAGAAACATCGTGGGAGTGGATGACAAGATAGACAAGTCAGAAGATTATGAAAAGTTTGATGAAATTGCTCCATTCATAGTGAATATTGACCTGAGCATCCCGTTAAATGATGAAGATTTTCCATGGTTACGGCGCAAAGGGACACACGCGAAGAAAAAGTTTCACACCCAAAGATCTGGGATGTGATCGGCTTCACTAGCTATCATCACTTTCTTCTGTGTTTTGCACCGAGAGGGGAATCTCTGTAATAGTTAGGGTAGTTATGTTTTTTGGCATTTGAAATGCGAAGAAATTTTATGTGCAAACAAATTCTTTCATGCCTTTACTGATTTTTAAAGTTAAGTTATTCACAAACTAGTGATTCACACTAATTTCAAATAATTCAAAATTTAAACTATTCAAATTTGAAAACTACGGGCACTAACAGAAAGTTTGTAATTTTTTGTACCTAAAACAAAAATGTTCACAAAGAAACTCTAAATACACAAAAAAAAACAACACAAAAATAAATAAAGCAAAAAATAATAAAAAAAGCCCTAACAGAAAGTTTGTAATTTTTTGTACCTAAAACAAAAATGTTCACAAAGAAACTCTAAATACACAAAAAAAACAACACAAAAATAAATAAAGCAAAAAATAAAATAAAAAAAGCCCGCCTACTAGGCCAGAGCGGCCTGCATACGACTAGAAACCCAACCTGTCGTTGGGCCAGGATGCAGGCCCGCAAAGGCCAAGTGGGCCCACAGGGCTGCAAAGAACACGTAGGCCCAGTAAGCCTGCTTTGTAGAGGAGCTCGAGAGAGCGACCGCACGGGGGTTTATAAACCAGTGCAGTCGCCCCTCGGCTAGCAAGGTGGGACTAAACTTGTCGCACCGCATCTGCGCCAGCGCACCCCCTTTAGTACCGGGTCGTGGCACAAACCGGTACTAAAGGGGGGGCCTTTAGTACCGGTTTGTGCCACCACCCGGTACTAAAGGGGGTCGCTTCCCGCCGCTTGGCCTGGCCAAAACAGGCCTTTAGTACCGGTTGGTGGCTCCAACCGGTACTAAAGGTGCCTTCTATATATACAACGGCTACGAAAATTTCAGTTTCCCTCTCTGTTCGTTCCTCTGTTTCCGTCTCCGTCGCCGTCGCCGCCGCCCTCGATCGTCTCCGTCGCCGCTCGTCTCCGTCGCCGCCCCCGTCTCCGTCGCCGCCCCCAACCCCGTCGCCGCCCTCGTCTCCGTCGCCGCCCCGGGCCCGTCCCCGTCGCGCCGTCCCCGTCCCAGTCGCGCTGTCCCCGCCGTCGCCGCCCCGGCCGTCGCCTCGCCGTCGCCTCGCCTCGCCCGCTGTGAGCCCTCCCCGAGCCTGTACACACACACACAAGCATGTTTAATTAGTTTAGATAATTAGTCTTTAATTAGTTTAGATTATTTAGATTATTATTTTGTATGTTTAATTAGTTTAGATAATTAGTGTTTAATTAGTACACACACACGTATTTTGTATGTTTAATTAGTATAGATTATTTAGATTATTATTTTTTCACTATTATATATATATGAATGCATGTTAGATGGATATAATTAGTGTTTAATCAGTTAGAAATTAGTGTTATATAGAAATGTTAGAAATTAGTGTTATATAGAAATGTTAGAAATGTTAGAAATTTTAGTGTTATTTAGATTATTTAGATTAGCATAATTAGTGTTATATAGAAATGTTAGAAATTTTAGTTATCAAAATCCAATCATTAAAAAAATGTTACTTTTTGCGGGCATATAGCTAGTATTTGTTCTCGACGATGCCCGGCCCGCATCCTCGCCGTCGACCCGTCCGCGACGACGTCCAGCCGACCCATGTCCGGGACTGGGCTCCGCCGGGCTGGCACTGGGAGGTGCTGCCTGGAGGGGCGCGCCGCTTGATGAGGAACCCGGCCCCGGGTCCCGTCGTCGACCCTGATCTCGTTTGGTGGCGTTCGCGTGGGCCAGTTTCGGTGCGGAGGGACCCGGCCCCGCCGGAGGTGGTACATCGTCGTGTCAGGGAGGAGGACGAGCACGTCCATCGCTACATGGTTGCGTTAGAGGGCGGCAGGTTCTCCAATACCTGGCAGTATCTTCGGGGATCTCACTTCAGTTATGATCCTGTGAGGGTTCCTTCTCTTTGGGTGTCCATCGCCCGCGCCGCAGGAACCGCGAGTGTCCTAGATTCTTCTGTAGTATTCGATCTTTAATTAGCTAGCCAGTGATGTACTATTCAATATTATATATTATTCGAGACGATGTATTCGAGATTATATCTATTATTCTAGACGAAGTATTCGAGATTATATCTATTATTCGAGACGATGTAATTTGAATACTAAATTGTTTTATATTTCTTTTGAATTAGTTAAATAAAAGCTATGGCAGACAATACTGACAGAGAGGGAGAACAGACCATGTTCGATATGATACGCGGGCCAAATGATGATCAGAATGAAGAAGATTATGACGGCTCCGAATTTCTAAACAACACCGGAGAGGGTGATATGATATTCGATCGCGATGACCGAATTGATGAAGTCATGAACTATGATTATGACGATGACGAAGAACATGTTGATCCTGAAACAACAAAGACCGGCGAGGTATATATATTTATATAAGCAGGTATCTGGTGATCATCACATGTTTTAAATGACTTGAAGATATATTAACGAATCGATCTTTGTTCTTTCAGCCATCCGGATCGAGCAAATCTTCAGGAAAAAGGACGAAACGAGGCCCGAACAAAAAGTTGAAGGAGGGCGTAAAGTACAATATCGAGGCAGTCAGACCTAATGGCGAACCATTAGCGCCTAAGAAGATTGCGGACAAGTTCATTCGTCAGTGCGGAGTTCTTGTGAAGGACCAACTCCCGATCTCCCTTCAAGAATGGAGAGAGCCAGCAAAAGACAAAAGACAAAAAGGCAAAGAGGACGCTGCTCCACGTCCAGATGTTACTTTTGTCGACAAGAATCAAAAAGATCTGCTTTGGGATACTCTCATGGAACATTTCACCCTACCAGATCATTTCACAGAAGCAGATGTGCAGAAAGTCAAGGACGCTGCTCTTAGGAAGATGGCAGTTGCATTCAAGAACCACAAGAATCGTGAATGGGACAAGTACGTCAAGGAAGGAAGGAAGACTCCAGTATTCAAGGGAACACTAGAGAACCAACGTGCTCATTGGGACGATTTCGTGAAATTCAAGGATTCGGAATTAGCTAAGGAACGGTCGAGAATAAACAAGAAGAATGCCGAAAAAAAGGATAAGTTCCATAAGCTGGGGCCAGGTGGCTATGCGGTGGCAATGCCTAAGTGGGATAAGTCTGAGAAAGAGATGGAGGATGCAGGTGCCACTCCGGTTACTAAGAGCTGGCCCCCCAGGGTCAGGACTTGGTTCTATGCGCATGGGGGGGGGGGGGGGGGGGTTGGACCCGAAGACAGGCAATGTTTCGACGAGGGCAAGTCTGAAGGGAGCCGACGATGCGATACTTGTTGCAATAGAAGAGGCACGATCGGGGGTGTTCCAGCCCAACAGAGAGAATGACGAGCTTACGCGTGCCCTGGGAAATCCTGAACACCCGGGAAGAACACGAGGCAAGGGCGCTATTCCGTGGTATGAGGGGTTCTCAGACTGGAACAACGACTACAGAACCCGTGCGAGAAAGAAGATTGCGGAGGAGAAGAAGAGGAAGATGGAGGAGGAGCAGAGGAAGCGGGACTATGAATGCCTTCAAGGCCTAGAAGCATGAACGCCTTCAAGGCCTAGAAGCAAGTCAAGCGGAATTGGTAGTCAAATTCCAGCGGCAGCAGGAGCAGATCGACTCACTTACCCAGCAAAGGGGGTCTCAGCAGCTGCAGCAGCTAGCGAATGATCCAGCATTGGATAGCACCGCCCCATCCATGCCGAGAAGCAGCGTGGGTTCCGCCCCGGACGACGCAATGCTGGGTAGATACCCCGTGGATGACATCACGGAGAACACTAGCTGCGAGCTACATGTCAAAATGAAGAACATATCCATGAAGGTGGCGGACGCCATTGCTTTTACAAATCCCCCCGAGGCAACCTTCCATTGCAACCCGATTCCAGCGGGCTATGCTCGTGTCTTGGTTGATGAGGTGGTGGACCCATATTCGGAGCTAGAGCTTGACTATCCTAGAGGTGACGACGAGCGCTTTCTCGGAGACGCCAAACATCGTATCATCCTATGGAAAAAGGATTGCATCATCATTCGAAGGCCACCGACACCGCGTCAGCCGACTCCTCGTCGAAGTCCGCCACCGAGTCAGCAGTCTCCCGCTCCTGCAAGTCCACCAAATCTGGCAAAGTGTCAGGCCACTCCTCCTCCAAGTCCGGCAAAGTGTCAAGCCACTCCTCCTCCTCCAAGTCCGCCACAGCGTCAGACATCCACTCCTCCTCCAAGTCCGGCACAACCTCAGGCCACTCCTTCTCCAAGTCCGGCATAGCTTCAGGCGGCCATTCCTCCTCGTCCAACTCAGCCCCGTCAGCCGTCTCCGCCGCCTCAGCAATCACAGAAGAGACACCCCGCAGCTATGGTGCATAGCGGTACGAGTCGAGGTAGTACAGAAAGTACAGGCGGAGGCAAGCGATATAAATATGGTCCAAGCCTCACGCCTCTTCCGCAGAGGGCTTATGACAAGTCCGAGGAGGAAATCGCAGCCATATCGAAGTCCGAGGTGGAAGCCCATTTTGCACCGAAACCGCCAACGCCGCCAAGGGAGAAAGTGCCTGAGGAAACGATTGACCACTTCATTCGTATGGCTCAACCACCAGCTCCCAAGCCTGTTGACACAGACTATGAGCGCCACATCAGGAAGTTAAATCGAGCACGTGTACGTAAGGAGGCGAGCTCGGGATCGAGCAAACAAGAAGCAGCTGACAAAAAATGCGGGAAAACCAGTCCCCAGCTAGGAGAACAGGCGGCGCAATCGATCCCCTCGCTTGTTGTGCTAACAACACGTGACAGTACACGCGCCCAATATTATTGTGGGCAAACAGTTTACGTTCCTGAGGTGGGCAATGTGGTAATAACGGAGGAGCATATAATGCAGGCTGAAGTTCTTAAAATCACTGTTGGACAACTCCTCGAGATCGAGCCCATGCCTGTGCTTAGAGAGGATGAAATAAAACGGAAATATGTCCGGGGCCAACCTTTGGTCGAGCCAGACAAGGTCAAGAACCTCCCAACGAGAATGTATGAATTGCATCAATGGTACATGGACATTACCAAGATTTCCGATCGATTGTCCCTCATGGTGAATGTCAAGGAGGATCATTACTACCATGAGAAAGCTGTGTCCGTTGAGTATTCTGAACTATTTCAGTTATACAATCAAGACGCACTCGACAAATCTATCGTCGGTTGCTATTGTCTGTAAGTGATTTCTTTCTGTAATTTAAGTCTCAAGCTAGCTGTAGTGATCCTTTTGATCAATCATTACCTGTAATTATCCTCACTATATTCTTTTCTGTGGTATTATATGCAGGATGAAGATGTATGAAATGAGAAAAGGTGGACGCTATGGCATTGGGTTCATTGACCCAAACACCGTTAATGAATACACATGGAAATTAGATGAACGTCATCAAAAGGCCGTAGAGGACAGCATGCTAGAGTTCTTGAAGCGCCTCAAATACAATGAAGATATACTACTTCCTTACAACTTCCAGTGAGTCACATTGTCTTGTACTAAAAATTCTCTGTTTTTGCCTACTAGCTAGCTACATGTTTTTGCTTACATATGCCCGCTTAATTAAGACATGCAAACGTGTGTGCATGCAGATATCACTGGGTCTTGTGTATCATTAAAGTTGACGCCGGAACAGTTGAAATACTGGACTCACTACTCAAAGAAAAAACTGACTATAACATCTTGTTTGGGATAGTCAACAGGTAATTTCAATCATTATTAACTATATATCTCGGCCTATTTAGTTCATCATTTCATGATATGAACTATTTAATAACCCCTTTATTCATTTTCTTTTTCGGCGGGCAGGGCTTGGGCAAGGTTCATCAGGGTCACGGACGGCGAATGGAAAGAAAAGCTTAAATGGGGAAGACCCAAGGTAAGTAATTAAGTAGTACTAGCTAGCTAGCTAGCTGCCATCTCTTTAATTATCATGCTTGATTAATTATTATCTGATCAAATTCCATTCTCGTAAAGGCCCTAAAGCAGGCGCAGGGGACTGATCTGTGTGCATTCTGCGTTTGCAAGAACATTCGCATGATGGCGTCCGAAAGGAGCAGATCTCAAAGACAGGAATGGGTACGCTTGTCAAAACACTATTCACAATTTTTACACCATTATCGATATCTAGTCACACAACTAATACACATGCATATTGATCTCCTTCTTAACAGTTCAGAGAGGTGCGGGCGAAGCTCCTAGAAACGGAGCGCGTAGAAGCACTTCAAGAGGAAATAGCGGGACCAGGTCATAAATCCGAAGGGAGAATACTATTACCCGCTACCGCCCCCATGAAAACCACTTCCAATTGTCATCGTGCTCCGAAGGCACCAATTAGGCTATAATGCCATTGGCTTCGAAGGCAACATGCATATGTAGGAGAAATTGTATATAGCTATACATGTGTGTATGTGTGAATTAATTAATATGATGGTTTGTGAGACATTGATGATATATATATGCATGATTGGTTCTACTAGAAATTCTATTTATATATATATATATATATATATATATATATATATATGCATAACGTGTACAATGTGTAGTATCGTAAAATACCAGCAAACGAAAAAGAATTAAAATGGAAACACAAAATTAAATGAAAAAGAAATCATAAAACTAAAACCCCCCAAACCTTATAGTACCGGTTGGTCTTACCAACCGGTACTAAAGGGCTCCAGGCCCCTGGAGCTGGCTCGTGCCACGTGGTTTCCCTTTAGCACCGGTTCGTGCTGAACCGGTACTAAAGGGGGGGGGGGGCTTTAGTGCCCACACTTTAGTGCCGGTTATGGAACCGGCACTAAAGGGCCTTACGAACCGGTGCTATTGCCCGGTTCTGCACTAGTGACTCTAGTGAGCATAACACCCTTCAGAAGACCACAAATGGAGACAAGTTCTTTCATTGCAGCAATGGTTAGTCTATTACGCAAGGCAGAGCCAATCTCATCATGCATGATAGTATGAACGATCACATTTTATTTAGTGATGGGAGTAGATGGCAAGAAAAGAAGTGGCTAGGGGCACTGGTAGTAGCCATGGCACACTTTTGTGGCTGCCCAAGGCCACACACATTCCAACAACAAAAATTGAACTTGAGCTTGGTCATAGAGCACAGAGTAACACCTAGAGTAGATGAAATAGAAATTTGATACTAGCTTAATAGTGTATGCCTTACAAAAGGGTCGACAGGGTTGACACCGAAACACCACTGGGACCAAGAACTGAAGGAAGGTGATGATGTAAAACATTGCCATAAGGGCAGGTATGGCCTAAGCAAAGAGAGGCGATCGTGGTGCAAGGGAAGACACCTCCGCGACCTCCTCTGGTTCAGCACCAACCAAAACAAGGTGGATTTTCCATCTTGCGCAGAACATTAGGTGATGTCTCTTAAGCCATCTACGTTTTGGTGGACTAACTTAACTAAGTAGGAAGCTTTTTTCAATAAGTGAGAATGAGAATGGTGACTCATGCATGATCCACTGCTTCCATGGTAGGCTTCTAGAATGAAAGAACTTGAAAGCAAATTTCATCATAAGACAAAACTTTGTGCCTGAATGTTTTAATACCTAAACCACTAACCACCTACTAAAAACAAACAAGTCCAATTCTGGGAAAATGGGGTTCTCTTTTTATTTGCCAAGTTAGGCAAGATAGTCATGTAAGAAAATATACCCTAGTAATCTGAAGTCTTACTATTTACTCGGGACTGAGTGAGATGGATCTTGGAAGTTTGATTTTTGATTGGATGGTGATCTCGGGTATGAAAACTTTGCCCCATGCTACCAAGCATTGTGATCCTGAACAAGTATCTTTGTCAGACTAGAAAAAAAAAGACTTCCATTTTTGTCTAGGTGCTCAATGGGGAGTTTGCGTAGTAATAAGGAGCCCATGAAATATGTGGGGAGTGAGTCAAGGACTGCAAAGAGTAGGACTAGGCGGCCACCTTTGGTGAGTAGATGTGCAATCCATCTGGATAGACAACGATCAAAAGTGTCAATTAAGGGAAGCTGTGGACGACACTTTAGTTGAGGAAAGAGGCATCCTAGGTATGTTTGTGGAAAGTAAGACAAAATTGTCTGTAGATTAACAACCAATAGAAAGCTGTAGTTTTTGGATCAACATTAAGTGCTACGAAGGTGGAAATTAATATGTAGCTAGGCTAGTGGTGACAATAAAATCATCCAATATTGTTTTGAGCTTTGTTGCCGCAGTGGGAGTGGCTTTTAGAAAGATGAGTGTGTCATCTGCATACTGCAGAATTGGTGGTGGCATGCCTTGTTTAATGGGGTGATGTAGTTTATCATGCTCAATGTTGAGGATATCGGTTATCGTTAGCGTTTCGATCAGCTGGGAATTAGAGATTAATCTGAAATCTGCCGATTAATCGATTTTATGGGTCGATTATTAATCGGCCATTTTTTGCAAATCCCAGGTTCCCAACAATGAAATATGTTATATTCAACACCAAAACAATATTGGACACAAGTGTTACCTTGATTCCTAGCCTTTGTATCCTCGTATTATGACAAACAAAAGAACAATAGTACATATTGCATAACAAGGTCCACAAAACGCAAATAAATATATTTTTTCCAAACATACTCCTAGGAATAGGACCTATTTATCGGTAGATTCTCGACAAATCGCTTGTCAGAGCAATAAACTGGCCCAAATGAGAAATGATTAAGATAAGGCATAATCTTATCGGTTACCCCCCCCCCCCCCCCCCGAGTAGTGATAAATTGGACGATAAATCGTTGAATCGGACGATTTTTTGAACAATGTTCATGCCCAATCAATAATCATTTTAAGGATGTCAGAGATAATGATAAATAGATAGGGGAGATGATCTCCCTGACATAGGCCTTGTTTGCAGTTAATCCATGAGCTAGGGCATCCATTTAGCAGGACCCCGGTTGTATGCAACAAGTTTTTAATCGAGTTGCACCATTTTCCAGGGAAACCATTTTTTTTGCAAGGATGGTAAATCATGGAATCACAAGCTTTCGAAAAGTCCAATTTAATGATGAGCGATGGGGCTTTGGAATGATGGCAGCAGTTGAGTAGATTAGCGGCATAGAGAAAATTCTCCGAGAGAGATATCCGGTTTGAACAAAGGGATGAGTGGCTTTAATCTGTTCCTCAAAACCTTGTCGATTGTTTCAATTGGGAAATTTTGCAACGATATAGGGCGGGAGGCATCTAGTGTTTGTGCCATATCTTTTTGTGGTAGTAGGACCATTAGTGCGTGTTTTAGTAAAGTGGTGTCAATTTGGAGGTCATAGAAGCGGGTGAACAATCTGTCAAAAGATGGTTTGGTGATGGTCCAACCAGTGCAATAGAAGCCCATCCCAAAGCCATCGGGTCCAGGGTTGGTGGCCTTGTTTGTTTGGAGGATCGTGTCGGTAATTTCCTATGGGCGGAAGGCTCGTCGAGCACATGTAATTGCGGCACAAGATCCGAGTAAAGGTCGTTTAGTGACAAATTCCAGCCTATTGGTTGGTTCCATATTGTTTAAGGTCAAGATGTTCTTCGGAGTATCATGATGTTTGCTTGGACTACATCGTTATTTCCCCAAAGAGGAAGGGATGATGCAACACAACAACGATAGGTATTTTCCTCAATGATGAGACCAACGTTATCGAACCAGTAGGAGAACCACGCAACACAACGTAAACAGCCCCTGCACAAAATAACAAATACTCGCAACCCGACGTGTTAAAGGTGTTGTCAATCCCTTTCGGGTAACGGCGCCAGAAATTGGCCAGGAGACAAGATAATGTTGTAATAGATTGGATAAATAGATCGCAAATAAAATAAAATGCAGCAAGGTATTTTTGTATTTTTGGTTTAGTAGAACTGAAAATAAAAGCAAAGGAAAATAGATCGCAAAGGTAAATATGATAAGAAGAGACCGGGGGGGCGTAGGTTTCACTAGTGGCTTCTCTCGAGAAAAATAGCAAACAGTGGAAAAACAATTACTGTTGGGCAATTGATAGAACTTCAAATAATCATGATGATATCCGGGCAATGATCATTATATAGGAATCACGTCCAAGATTAGTAGACCGACTCCTGTCTGCATCTACTACTATTACTCCACACATCGACTGCTATCCAGCATGCATCTAGTGTATTAAGTTCATGGAAAAACAGAGTAATGCAATAAGAACGATGACATGATGTAGACAAGATATATTTATGTAGAAATAGACCCCATCTTGTTATACTTAATAGCAACGATACATACGTGTCGTTTCACCTTCTGTCACTGGGATCAAGCACCGTAAGATCGAACCCATCACAAAGCACCTCTTCCCATTACAAGATAAATAGATCAAGTTGGCCAAACAAAACTCAAATAACGGAAAAGCAATATGATGCTATAATCAATCATGCATATAAGAGATCAAAAAAGACTCAAATAACTTTCATGGATAAAAACATAGATCTGATCATAAACTCAAAGTTCATCGGATCCCAACAAACACACCGCAAAAAGACTTACATCATATGGATCTTCAAGAGACCATTGTATTGAGAATCAAGAGAGAGAGAGAGAGAGGAAGCCATCTAGCTACTAACTACGGAACCGTAGGTCTACAAATAACTACTCATGCATCATCGGAGAGGCACCAATGGACATGATGAACCCCTTTGCGATGTTGTCTAGATTGGATCTGAAGTTTCTGGAACTTGCGGCGGCTGGAGTTGATTGTCATCGACTCCCCTAGGGTTTCTGGAATATTAGGGTATTTATAGAGCAAAGAGGCGGTGCGGGAGGCCACCGAGGTGGGCACAACCCACCTAGGCGCGCCTGGGGGCCCAGGCGCGCCCTGCTGTCTTGTGCCCCCCTCGAACTCCCTCTCCGGTACTTCTTCGGCCCACTGGATGTCTTCTAGTCCAAAAAAATCCACAAAAAGTTTCGCTGCATTTGGACTCCGTTTGATATTGATTTCCTGCAATGTAGAAAACAAACAGAAAACAAGAACTGGCACTGGGCACTATGTCAATAGGTTAGTACCAAAAAATGATATAAAATGACTATAAAATGATTGTAAAACATCCAAAAATGATAATATAACAACATGGAACAATAAAAAATTATAGATATGTTGGAGACATATCAGCATCCCCAAGCTTAATTCCTGCTCGTCCTCGAGTAGGTAAATGATAAAAACAGAATTTTTGATGTGGAATGCTGCTAACATGTTCATCACATGGACATTTGGACTTTTATATGGTTCAAAGCAATAGTCTAGTTTTGACATGAAGACTTTAATACTCAAGCATATCAACAAGCAACCATGTCTTTCAAAATATCAACACTAAAGTAAGTTATCCCTAGCCCATTATGCTCAATCATTGATCCATTCATGAAACACACTCGAATATTAGCTACACCCAATGCTCAAATACGATCATAGTGCCCCTTAGTTGGTGCTTTATAAGACAAGATGGAGACTCAATTCAAAAATAAAAATTGCATAAAGTAAAAGAAAGGACCTTCGTAGAGGAAAGTAGAGATTTGTAGAGGTGCCAGAGCTCAAAGCGAAAATTGAGAGATAAAAACATTTTGGGAGGCATACTTTTCCCTCCAACGAAAATGACTTAGAGTTCCCAATACTTTCCATGCTAGATACATCATAGGCGGTTCCCAAACAGAAAATAAATTTTATTCCTTTTTCCATCATACTTTCACTTTCCATGGCTAACCATATCCACGGGTACCCTCCATACCAACACTTTCCAAGGAATATTTATTAAAGTAAATTCATTTCTCATTTTGGGACTGGGCATTCCTAATACCTTTGTCGTACTCTCGTGCAAGACAGTGAATAAACACTCATCCTGAGAGTAACACATCTAGCATGGAAAACACCGGCCACCCCTCACCGCCTCGCGAGCGGTACGAGCACACAAAAGAGAAATTTATTTTGAAAATTAGAGATGGCACATACAAATTTGCTTAGAACGACACAGAAATACCGCATATAGGTAGGTTTAGTGAACTCATATGGCAAAACTGGTTTCAAGGGTTTTGGATGCACAAGTAATGATCATACTTAGTGCAAAATGAAGGCTAGCAAAAAGGTTGAGAAGCGCCCAACCAAGAAACGAAAAATCTCGTACCCAAGCATTAAGCATAAGTAACACCGAATAATGCATCATAAGTAGGATGTAATTTCATTGCATAACTATTGATTTTCATGCTTGCATGGGGAATCATAAAACCCTAACACCAATATTCTTACTAAAGCATAACTACTCATCAATATGACTCACATATCATATCGTCATATCTCAAAACCATTACTAAGAACCAAGTTTATTTTATCCAATGATCTTCATGAAAGTTTTTATTATATCCTCCTTGGATATCTATCACTTTAGAACTAATTTCATATATTGATTTTAATAAGCTCAAAAAAAATTAAGTGAAGAACATGAGCATAATATTTCTTTCTCTCAAAATAATCTAAGTGAAGCAAGAGAGAATTTCTTTAAAAAAATACTAACTCCCAAATAAGTCTAAGTGAAGCATGAGAGCATTTCTTCAAAAATAACTAAGCACACCATGTTCAAAAAGATATAAGTGAGGCACTAGAGCAATTCCATGGCTCTAAAAATTTAAGTGAGGCATAGGAGAAAGCATAGCATAATTTTTGGCTCTCTCAAAAAGGTGTGTCCAGTAAGGCCAACTCCACCGCGCGACCCCAAACGGACATCCGTTTTGTCTGGATTCTGTCCGTTTGGGTAGGGATTTGGGTTCGTGTTCGGGCCTGTCCTGGGATGTGGTGGCCGTGCGCCCAGCGCGCGGCCGCATCCATTTGCCCCATCTTGTCTGCGTATATTTCTTTGCAAGTCCTTAAACTTTTTTTATCATTCATTTTTGGTACATGACAATACATCATTACATTTTGACTAGTAAAGCAAGGCCAAAGAAAACAAAAACTATAAGAATACATTTGAGAAGATACCCAACTTCCATAACTGCTTCCTTGAGTTGGGTTAGGGCCTTCTTGATGCACTCATTGTTGTCTGTGGAGGAGGCACGACGTTGCACCCTCCTTTCTTCTTCAAGCCAGAAGTCGACGTTGCTTCCTCACACGTAGTATCGTGCCTAGCCTTTAATCTAGTAGCAAGTGCACTTGTCCCATCTAAAGCCTCTAGGCTAGCTAAAAGTGCACGAGCATGCAATACATTTCGCTCTATGAACATATCAATGTACTCTTCTTCCCAATACCAAAACTTGCATCCGTTCTACACAATAAAACTTAAAGTTAGCACCACTAGTCTAATCTAAGAGCACAAACCGAAGCTAAAAGAGCACATACCCCATCGTTTAAGCACTTGATGAACACCCATTCGGGATGCTCCGGCGTTGTAGACACGCGGCGCACGACCACCCTTGGGCAGTGGTCGCACTTGATGAGGGGCAACGGTGCGCCGACGAGCTTTTGGGCAAGCACCAAGCCAGGCCGGTCGCCATTCGCGTATCTGCTGGCGGGCCACCGACGGTGCAGATCCGAGCGGCTAGAGGACGAGCCACTGCCTGCATGTGGCCTTGCGGCCCTGCCAGGGCCTTCCGGCGAGGTTCCCGGCCATTCCATGGCGCGGCCCGGCCTCCCACAGCCGGGCGAGCTCAAGACCGACCGGATCCGCCCCAAATTCGGCTGGCGAGTGCGCAAACAAGATGGTCGTGCTTGGGTAGCTCGGCGGCAACGAGAGGAAGGGGCTGGGCAAGCGCGTGTCCAAGTTGCACGGCTGCAATGGCAGCGGGCGGCCGGCGGTGGCGAGGGGAAGAGAGGGGAAGAGTGGAGTGGATGCGGCCGGAGGGAGGGAGGAGGGCGGATAGAAAAAGGCTCGTCCTATGCCACCGACGGGCGGGCCAGGGGAGGACACACGCAGACAACCCGCGCGTCCGCGTGGTGTCCGTTTCACCCCAAAAGCGGCGCAAACTTGGGCCGCGGATGGGTCGAAAGCGGATACAAGCGGACAAAAGTTCGTTTGCGCCCGCGTGCTGGGCCGTCTCGTTTGTCCCTTTTACCCCAAACGGACGGGGGCGGACAGGATAGGGTCGCGCGGTGGAGTTGGCCTAAGGATTCAAGACTTAAAACACAAAGCAAAATAAGCAAAGACTCATATCACACTAGACGCTCCAAGCAAAACTCATAATATGTGACGAATAAAAATACAGCTCCAAGTAAAATATCGATGGTTGTTAGAAGAAAGAGGGGATGCCATCCGGGGGCATCCCCAAGCTTAGTTGCTTGCTACTTCTTGAATATTATCTTGGGGTGCCTCGGGCATCCCCAAGCTTAGCCTTTTGCTAATCATTATTCCTTCACCCATCATAATCACCCAAAACTTGAAAACTTCAATCACACAAAACTCAACAAAATCTTCGTGAGATCCGTTAGTATAAGAAAGCAAACCACTACTATAAGTACTATTGCAAACCCATTCATATTTTACTTTTGCATTATATCTACTGTATTCTAACTTTCTGTGGCAAAAACTCTTCAAAGAAAACCATAGAATCATCAAAACAAGCACACAACCCAAAGAAAACAGGAATCTGTCAAAAACAGACCAGTCTGTAGCAATCTGACTACTTTGAATACTTCTGTAACTCCAAAAATTCTGAAAAATTAGGAAGACGTGAATAATTTGTTTATTAATCTTCTATAAAAAGTATCAACTCAAAATCACTCTTCTGTTAAAAATTAAAAATAATTTCTTGAGAACAAAAGTTTCTGTTTTTCAGCAAGATCAAATCAACGCTCACCCAAATCATCCCAAAGGCCTTGCTTAGCACAAACACTAATTTAAACCACAAAAACACATTTAATCAGAGGCATAATTGGGTATTTTATTGAAAACGGCAAGAAAACTAAAAAGCAAAAATATACAAGTTGGGTTGCCTCCCAACAAGCGCTATCGTTTTACGCACCTAGCTAGGCATAACGCGTAGGATCTATGTTTTGTCATATTTAGCCTTGTTTTCCTTGGAAGTATTTTTGTCGGGGGATTTTGCAAATAAAACATAAAACACATTATCCATGGGAACTTTAGCACTATCGAGTTACTTTTTATCATAACCCTTTTGATTTTCGGCAGCAATCCAAGAATAGTGTTGATTAACATCATTGAAAACTTGTTGGATCATGTCTAAAACAGGGACTTGTTTTTTAAGATTCTCATCAAAGATTTGGTTATCTCCAAGCAAATGTCTCGACGCATAATCACTATTATAAAGAATTTCATCAATCACGGGTTTTTCACGATTCATAACATAAAATCAAAGATTTTCCTAGCTTCCCGTATTATGTAGTCAAATTCATTCATCAGAACAAGAGTGGCTAACTTTTTAGCTTTAAGATTCTTTATAAGGAGCAACTCATAGAACAATCTTTGCAAGGTAGGATGAGTACGGACAAATATAGTTTCAAGTTTTAGAACGAGTGCCGAAATAGCTTCCGCATAAGATTTAGTTCTTTTAAGTATAGGAATATCATCAAGGCTTAATTTTCTGACACAATTGAAAATTCTTGGATATGTTCTTTTACCATAAAAATTCCTTGCCCCAAGACAAAAGTTTTGGCATCCAGATTACCGTATGCTCCATTTTAGGAGTTAGGCCATCATCTGTTTCTGCCATATGAAAATCACTCATGGTGACTTCACAACAAGATTGCACTCAAAAACAGATCTGACGAGAAAACGGCGAATGAAAAAGCGGGCGAATAAAATGGCAACTTTTTGGAAAGTGGGGGAGAGGAAAACGAGAGGCAAATGGAAAATAATGTAGATTGCAAGGAGATGAGATTTGTGATTAGGAACCTGGTAGATGTTGATGATCCTCCCCGGCAACGGCGCCAGAAATTCCTTTTGATGTTTGCTTGAACTACGTCGGTATTTTTCCAAAGAGGAAGGGATGATGTAGCACAGCAATGGTATGTATTTCCCTCAGTGATGAGACCAAGGTTATCGAACCAGTAGGAGAAGCACGCAACACAACGTAAACAGCCCCTGCACACAAATAACAAATACTCGCAACCCTACGTGTTAAAGGGTTGTCAATCCCTTTCGGTAACGGCGCCAGAAATTGGTGAGGAGACGGGATAAAGTTGTAATAGATTGGATAAAAAGATCACAAATAAAATAAAGTGCAACAAGGTATTTTTGCATTTTGGTTTAATAGAACTGGAAATAAATGCAAAGGAAAATAGATCGCAAAGGCAAATATGATAAGAAGAGACCCAGAGGCCGTAGGTTTCACTAGTGGCTTCTCTCGAGAAAAATAGCAAACGGTGGGAAAACAATTACTGTTGGGCAATTGATAAAACTTCAAATAATCATGACGATATCCAGGAAATGATCATTATATAGGCATCACGTCCAAAATTAGTAGACTGACTCCTGCCTGCATCAACTACTATTACTCCACACATCGACCGCTATCCAACATGCATCTAGTGTATTAAGTTCATGGAAAAACAGAGTAATGCAATAAGAATGATGACATGATGTAGACAATATATATTTATGTAGAAATAGACCCCATCTTGTTATCCTTAATAGTAACGATACATACGTGTCGTTTCCCCTTCTGTCAGTGGGATCAAGCACTATAAGATCAAACCCAGCACAAAGCACATCTTCCCATTGCAAGATAAATAGATCAAGTTGGCCAAACAAAACCCAAATATCGGAGCCGAAATATGAGGCTATAATCAATCATGCATATAAGAGATCAAAGAAGACTCAAATAACTTTCATGGATAAAAACATAGATCTGATCGTAAATGCAAAGTTCATCGGATCCCAACAAACACACCGCAAAAATATTTACATCATATGGATCTCCAAGAGACCATTGTATTGAGAATCAAGAGAGAGAGAGAGAGAGAGAGGAAGTCATCTAGCTACTAACTACGGACATGTAGGTCTACAAAGAACTACTCAAGCATCATCGGAGCGGCAGCGATGGACATGATGAACCCCTCTGTGATGATGTCTAGATTGGATCTGGTGTTTCTGGAACTTGCGGCGGCTGGAATTGATTTTCGTCAACTCCCCTAGGGTTTATGGAATATTTTGGTATTTATAGAGCAAAGAGGTGGTGCAGGAGGCCACCGAGGTGGGAACAACCCACCTGGGCGCGCCTGGGGGCCCAGGCGCACCCTGGTGTCTTGTGACCCCCTCAGGCTCCCTCTCTGGTACTTCTTCGGTCCACTGGATATCTTCTGGTCCAAAACAATCCACAAAAAGTTTCGCTGTGTTTGGACTCCGTTTGATATTGATTTCCAGCGATGTAAAAAACAAGCAGAAAACAATAACTGACACTGGGCACTATGTCAATAGGTTAGTACCAAAAATGATATAAAATAACTATAAAATGATTGTAAAACATCCAAGAATGATAATATAACAGCATGGAACAATCAAAAATTATAGATACGTTGGAGACGTATCATATCACGCCACGGTATGCCTTCCTTGGTAAAATTGGGTGCCTTGATTAGGTTAACTATCTGTTCTGTCCTAGGTGCCTGGAAAAAAATCTAACATCTCTTCTTCGACTACTTCGGCCTTTGGCTTGTGGTCCACCGCTATGGTTTATCGGTTGATTTCTCTCTTGAGGATGTGAAGTGCTTCCTCCTCCCACTCCCCTCTCGGGGGCCAACTTTGTGAAGCACATGGTTGTTCTTTCTCCAATGGGTAATCTGGAAAACTAGGAATTGAATAGTCTTCGACGATGCTAAGTGTTATGATTCATAGGTGTACCTTATGATGAATGACCGTTTGTCAGTGTTAGAATAAATCTGAGGCATGCCGTCGATCATCCGAGGACCAAGCAGTCACACGAGCATGACACCAAGATTTGTTAACGAGGTTCATCGATATGGCTACATGCCCGAGGCCTGACTATGGGCGCTCCTCCCCATGACACCGTTAGAATACCGCACCTGGTCGCCCTGGATGCCGGCACATGCCGCCGGCTTCCCTTGTGTTCCTGTGCTATTATGTTGGCATAGGTTACATCGTGTCTCTACCCTCGCTATATATGAGAGGACTAGGATACAAGTGTCCTACTAGGACACGACTCCATATCCTATCTAAACACAATACTACTCAGAGTCCAACTGTAACCTATCTTATACACGATATTCGACACAACTCTAACAAACTCCACCTTGGCGAATATTCTCCACCATCTTGAATTCGTCAATGCATCAAACTTCCATGTACATTAGACTTGAGTTCATCCCATGAGTACCGCTGCTACTCCAAAGACTCCATATGACTCCACCTGCAACTTGTAGTCCCTTCTGTTCTTGACCACAGTCAACACTCGAGCAAAATTAAGTTCCTTGTTACTCTAGTCCGTGCTCCCAACTTCCAGAGTATCCGTCCAATGCCATCACACATTTATCAGTGACCTGCGTGAAAGTGAAGAACTCACATATTGGCTGTCACACATAGGAGTTACCTGAACTCAACATCACCGCTCCTTTCTTGACCGCCTGTCTGAAACTTGAAGAATTTCACCGTTGCTTGTAGTCATCCCGAGTCAAATTTGCAGTTGTCTCACCACATGTATGACCACCAAAGCCCTGGTACGTCTCCATGCCCCATGCATACCGCATGCCTCGTCGCTATTACTGCGTCGAGCCTCCACTGTCTTGGTCGAGTCTCAAGGGTCACGAACCCACACCACTCAACCCCCACTGCAGAGTACCATCGGTCATCATCGACCGATGACGAGTTTTACACTTCCATCAGACCACCGGGCTCCAGTCCAAATTATGCGTCCCTCACTTTTCCCGCTGAATAGGCTTCGATTCTCTGGATCCTTACACCGTAGCCCCTCAATCCAGCTCCACCTTCAAAATGACTCCATTATAGATGATTAGTCCACCCTCGTGTCCCGTCGACTCCAAGCTCTCATGTGCACCATCTTTAATCAACCCTGCGTCGTAGTTTTGTCGAAGCCACACAACCCCTCAGGCCTGCGCCACGTGTTTCCACGCCCAGAAGTCGGTCACCATCAGCATCACGCTCCTATGTTGCTGTTGCCGATCCCACCATCGTCTTTTGTACCAACCGACTTGCGTCAATCCGTCAGACTGTCCAGTCCGACCCAGCCGAACTTATCCGGCTGCACGACACACTCCAGACTCCTCAAGCCATCATAGTGACAATTGCCATCCATACACAAATGTGTACCAACAAAGAAAACTCAAAGCACAATCCTTCATAGCCTTCCCGTGTGAACATCCAAGAAAATCAACAAAGCAAGCCAAGCTCCTAATTCACCACACGTGCGTAGCTTTTGAACGAAATTCTCTATTTCTTTCTTGATAAGCATCACGATCTGACTCTGAGTCCTTGTGCCAATTTTTTTTCATCAAACAAATCTCTTTGTCCTTGTTGCGTTCGGAATACCGCCCAACACAGCCAGCACGCCTCGGCCTTGACCTGCTCTGCAGCTGGGGCTTTTACCCCAGCGAGCCAACCCCGCATGGGTCGGCCTGCCCAAGAGCCAGCCTACGTACGTCGTCGCCGCTGCTTGCACGTGCCTTGCCATGATCGGATCTTGTCATCGATCAATCCGAGTCGCTGAACAGCTGCTCGTTGCCTCTGCCTGCAACCCTCTCGTACACGTTACGTCGGCGCCTTATGATCTATCCATCCAGCTCCACACGTGTCACATGCGCGTGCCGCTGCTGCTTCCGATTCGATCTGGCCGCCGCCCGACGCCTCACACACAATCATTGATGATGCTTGCTACAGATGCTTCCAATCACTTCTTGAAGATTACAACATGACAACTCTACTTCTAGCTCGCAACTCGCCGACCATACTGTCCCGCATTACGATCGCTTCCACAGGTTTCTGTCAATGTTCTCTTCATCCTCTTTTCAATCAACAATCCATGACCTCCGAATAACTTAGCTCTGATACCACTTGTTAGAATAAATCCGAGACATACCGTCGATCATCCGAGGACCAAGCAATCACACGAGCATGACACCAAGATTTGTTAACGAGGTTCACCGATATGGCTACATCCCCGGGGCTGACTATGGGCGCTCACCATCACAATACCGCATCCGGTCGTCCTGAACGCTGGCACATGCCGCCAGCTTCCCCTGCGTTCCTATATATTATGTTGGCATATGTTACATCGTGTCTCTATCCTTGCTATATATGAGAGGCCTAGGATACAAGTGTCCTATTAGGACACGACTCCATATCATATCTAAACACAATACTACTCAGAGTCCAAGTGTAATCTACCTTGTACACAATATTCGACACAACTCTAACAATTAGTGGCGGCACTATGTGGTGTTTGTGATGTCAAGCGGCATAACAAAGTTTGGATTAGTTTCACCAATACTTGTGTGTTTATCTATAGTTTGTCCACATGTATGCACATATAGTTTTTAGGTCATTTGCTTCGACTCCTAGCTAGTGTCGTCACTTGTGCTTGTATTATGTGAGACCCTTATATCATGTTGATTGAAATCCTTTTGTGTAGTGGTGTGTCACCCCTTGCCCCAGTATATCTCCTAAATTGTGCACTCACACGAGGGAGAGGATTGTGTCACGCACGTGTAGGAGCATGCAGTTTTCTTACCACACGATTGGCTCCCGATTCAAAAATTGGTTTGCTTTATGCATGTGCTTTATCTCTTAATTACCTTAGATGGGGTCCATGTGTGCAGCTTTTTGCTACCCACCCATCCCACCTCTCATGACTTATCTTTTGACTTTTCAATTTGAATCAATTATATCTTTTGAATCGAAAGTCCAGTTCATTTTTGTTTGCATAATCGTGTTCCTTGTGAGAAGGGCTTTGAAATAAGACCACTCTTCAATAAGTTATGACAAGTTCTAAAACATCACAAAGTTTCAAGTATTAAAACTTGATAAGGACGAAGGGTAAATTCAACAAATTTGAATACAAAAACTTAAACCCTGCACCCTAAATCCTAAGCCCTAAAACCTATGTCTGCCAAGTTTTGACTATTAAAACTGGATAAAATGAAGGATAAATTCAGCAAGTTTCAAATACTAAAACTTTAACCCTGCAACCTAAACTCAAAGCTCTAAGCCCTAAGCCCTAAACCCTAAAAACAATTGGATCTTGATAAAAATTGATGAAAGTTGGTAAAAAACTTAATATTAGTACTAGCAATTTTTATTGTTTGAAACTTGGTAAAAGTTTAAAATTTGCAAAATTGTAATCAAGAGTGGTCTTGTTTTGAAAATCCTCGTCGCAAGGAACACGAATATGCAAATGATACATACATTGGAATTTTGGTTCATAAGATAGAATAGATCTAAATTCAAAGTAAAAAGAAATACATTAGAGGTGGGATGCCCGAAAAGCTGCCATGCATGCACCCACGAACAAAAATTATAGACTAATCACATTACGAGTTTCCGAATCCCAAAGCAATTGTGTGGCCAACTGAGTTGGCGCCCCTGTGAATTTCCCACTCTCATGAGCATCGTAAAAAGTTTGTTTAGGTGGGCGATCACCCCACCTAAAGTGGTCCTAATCTTGTGCTTTAGAACATGCTATCGAAGATTGATACTCCCTCCGTCCGGAAATACTTGTCCTAGAAATGGAGAAATCCATATCTAGGACAAGTATTTCCGGACGGAGGGAGTAGATTGTAATTTGCGGCTGGCTCCACAACTGAGTGCCAATGTTCAAAGAGATTTCTTTTTGAAACACACACCATATATTAATTAATTAAAAAGGTTATTACAATCATTTGTTACAAAATATGCCACGTAGGCGGAAAAGTATTTAGAAGAACACCATCGGACCTACCGTCGAAGCTAAACTCGGCAATCTCATGTGGTAAGCCGATTAATTGTGTTCAAAGAGATTCCGGCGTGACATTGTCTTGTGGATTCTTAGTTGTTAATATAACCAAGCAGTTCTTTCTTTTGCCTATGTGGGAAAATTATATACTTTCTTACACAAGATCAAATGGTGATATTCATTTTGGCTTGAAAGTTTTTGTGTGGTGAATTAGTGATGAAAAATGTATCCGAAATCAAAGCAATAAAACAGGTAGAAGTTTATTTGAGAAATCAAGTTGTAGAACTGACAAATCCAGCATAATCCTCTTCTCGAAACTAAATAAATAAATAAGGCCAGCATAACCAAAAAGGGCTCAGATCAGGGGGATTACCGAGAAATGTTTGAACTAGACCGTAAACACTTCAAGAACTAATTCAATTTGTAGGTGACCAGATCTTAAGCATGTTGACTGTTTTTTCTTTCTAAACCGAGTTGCGATGTGTATTAGTGAGTAATTAATGATGAAATATTGTGTTCTAAATCAAAGCTACTATATTATATAAGCATGCAGAAGGCAGCATGGCAAAGCCTGCACAAGCCTGTATTGCCGGGAGAGAGAAAAATATATACAAATCCAGCACAAATGGACAGTCAGAAAGAGCTCAAACCTCTTTGTAACCATGCACATTACTGAATTCCTTTTGCAAGCACCAGAAACACTATACACTGCATAGCGGTGCGCTCAAGAACATGATTCAGTAAGATAAAAGAAGCAGAAGAGAACTGGCCAATCAGACAGGAGCTGCTATGAGATCGATTCATCATCTGAGATGAAAGAAAATGGAGACGGAGACCACCCACAGCCACAGCAGGCCGTGTGGCTCGCCTAGAAGGAGGCCTTGCACTTGAGGACGAAGCCGAGCAGCAGCAGCGTGGCCATGAGGCCGCAGGAGGAGCCCCCGACGCGGTGGATCCAGTAGGGGTCGAACCTGACGACCCTCCGGTCGACGAAGCACGCCACGTTGATGGCCAGGATGAGCACCACCAGCAGCGCCGGCAGCCACAGCGCCGACGGCAGCAGCAGGCCCCAGCCCTCCTCCTCCTCCTCCTCCTCCGCCTCGAGCTCCCGGTCCATGTACAGCGGCGACAGCACGGCCAGCGCCGCCAGGGCTACGCACACCAGCTTCTCCGTGGAAGACGGCCTCCCCATGCTCGTGCTGCTGTCGATTGCACACGCTCCAAGTGCAAAGTAGACTCTCCTACACTCTCTGGACCGAAAGTCTAAAGGTTTATGCTATGTGATCGTGGCGCTCTCCAGAATTTCGCTCTTTTATTCTGTGTTTGGGGACCAATCTTGAGAAGCAAGCGCACGAGCACCTACCGATATCTGTGCTTTTGATCACCAAATCTTTTTGACTATCGATCGATTCCTATCATGTAAAGGAACATATTCAGATCGGTGCATTATTATCCACTGATCGCTGGCGTGGGCGAAGGCTGGGCGGTACTGAGCTGTGATGTAAAGCCGCCCGCAAAGGGGAGATTCTTTCTTCACCTTCGTAGCTGGTGAGCATGGAAGAGAATCGGATGCCGAGATAAGCCGGTCGACCATCCGAATATTGCGCAGTTACGGACGCGCGCGTAGGATCGAACCGGCCGGGCTTGTGCTTGAAGCTGCGCCCAGGCAGCAACGTGGCTCTACAACTTTTTGCTGTACCTGTACGGCACGATGAGTCGTCTTACACGTGTTCTTAGCATAAGCTAAACTATATTAAGATTTCGCTCTCTTTTTTGTTTGTTTTGCCGGGATAAAAGTGTTTTATTCGAGAATGATAGAGTTACAGTCAAGAGGCAAAAATCCTCAGTACATGAAGGCCGTCAATATATCTACACAGCTATGCTACACTGGGTACGGCTATATCTTGCTAAACAATCCGCTACCCTATTCTGACTACGATGAAACTTTTGTGAAATAAACATCTGGTTCTCTCTCATGGACTTGATCTCCAAAGCTAGATGACCATACAAGAGCGAACAAGTGAATCATCTCTAAAAATCGATAGGGCCACTGATGAATCTAACTGCACGAGAACTGAAAGCTCAGTGCACTGACTGGCCTATCGCAGGCTCCGACAACCAACCCCGTGGTCGGAGCAAACAGATCTTCATCCTGATCCAGGTCTTCGAGCCCGCTCCCAGGCAGCCGTTGTAGCTGCCGAAATGCCCACACATCCCAGGCCGCCCACCTCACCATAACGCCAATGCAAGAGGCGTGACGGCGCCGCCCGCCGCCATGAACTCCCCAACTCGTGGAGGACGCCGCCGTGGGAGAGAAAGAATCGGCCCCGTCGTCGCCAGTTCCAACCCCGCGGGAGGCACCGGAAACGTCAAGGGGAGGAGAGGGTGGGGGTGGCTGGGTGCTAGGTGAGTGGGGTCCCCGCCCGTGTCGCTCGTGGGGAGGGAGCCACGCGGGGATCAGGCTACTTATTTGACAGATCATTTACAAACCGTGACATGCATGACTCATCACATGAAGCACTCGGCCGGATCATGTGTACATTAACACTACCACTCTATTGCAAAAGTATAAACAAACTAGAAGAATGCCCGTGCGTTGTAACGGGGCCACATTAACTTTAAGAGTTCAATATTACGACATTGGCGATCTTTTTTACCATCAAATCCTCACACACACAGACACACACCCTCCCTCCCTCTTCCTCACTCTTTATCCCCCTCTCCCTCTCTCTCTAACACACACACATATCCATCTTATTGTGTACGGGACCATAATCCATCTATTTCACACACACGCTAGTGCATAACAATATGGATTATGTGTATTATATTTGCCATCAGAACTGAGGGAATTAATTTCATGAAAATCGACCAGCCACAGCTCCAAGAATACGCGGACGTGGTGGCTCGGGTCGGCGTCGGCGCCGTCCAGCGCGGGCCACGGGCCCGCTTCCAAGTGCACGTGCAATGCACGTCTTCACAAATATTATAACCAGATGTGAGAAATCACATGCATAGAAAAGACATTCTGATAGCAATCCAAATACCATACTTAATTGAATACCTAACCTGGACAATACTCTTATTTCTATGCGCCAGAAAAAATGGAATAGCAAAGCTAAGTATGCCTACATACGCTCAGATTATATATAAGAATCTTGGGTGAACAATTGCAACAAAGCACTAAGCAGCGATAAATTTAAATAAAAAATCCATTAACTATGCAGGCAGCAGGCTTGTTACAAAATAGAGAGATAGAAAAATGTCACCTCCAGTAATGTAGCGCAAAGGAGTGGAACGAAGCATGAATGAGCGGTTGTCTGTTCTTCTCCATGTACATGGATCAGCAGTAGAGGCCAAGTATATAAGTACTTGACTGAACTCCACTCTTCGTGTACGGAGAGCCATGTCACCTTCTCGCCGCTGCAGCATGGAGGACGGCTGGTTCACATGACCCTCCAACTGGGGGATCCATGGTGGCTGACCGTCGAGCTCGAGGCAGAGAAGTTGAGGGCAGCAGTGGCGAGATCCATTGTAACGCCCCGGATTCGATGCGCCAGGTGTCCGCCAGTTATTCGCCGTCATTGCCATGTCATTTGCTTGCGTGTTGCATTTTGCCATGTCATCATCTACATTTCGTATCATGTCAACATGTGCATCTCATTTTGCATACGTGTTCGTTTCTTGCATCCGAGCATTTTCCCTGTTGTCCGTTTTGCAATCCGGCACTCCTATGTCCTCCAGCGCCCCCTTTTGCCTCTTTTCATGTGCGGGTGTTAAACATTCTCGAAATGAAACAAGGTTTGCCAAGCGGCCTTGGTATACCACCGTAGACCGCCTGTCAAGTTTCGTGCCATTTGGAGACCGTTTGATACTCCAACGGTTAACCGGGTAATCATTAAGGCCTCTTTTGTGTGCAGCCCAACACCCCTCCAAAGTGGCCCAAAACCCATCTAACTCCCCTCCATGCTCTCGGTCGTTCGATCACGATCGTGTGGGCGAAAACTGCTCCTCATTTGGACTCTCCTAACTCCCTATGCCTATATAAACATCCTCCCCGTCCATTTTCGCGGATCAAACCCTAGCCAACTCCTCCCCGCGCCGCCGGACATGTCCATCCATGCCGGACATGTCCGCCGGACACGTCGCCCAGCCCAATCAGGGCGTGCCACGTCAGCAGCACCGCCGCCTCGCCCTATCGCATGCCGCCACCTCATCCGCCGCCGGCCCCCTCCCTCTCCTACGCCGCCAGGGCCCGCGCGGCCCAGATCCGGCCCGCGCCGCTGCCCGTCCGCCGACGCCGGCCGCCGTCGACCCCGCCGCCATCTCCGCGCCTCCCCGCGCCTCGCTCCGGCCGGGGCTCCTCCACCCTCGCCCGCGCCTGCCTCGCCTCCCCCAATGCCGCCCGGCTCCCTCCGCCCCGCCGCCGATGGCCCCGCGCCTCCCGTCGCCGGTGTCCCGCCGTCTCCGCCGCGCCCCAGCTCGCCGGAGCCGCTCCGCCCTCGCCGGAGTTCGAATCCGGTCCGGGTGGACCAGATCCACCGAGTCCCCGACCCAAACGTTTTCGCGAGGTTGATTTTTGACCAAGTCCCTGAATATTTTGCATTATCATGCCATGTTCATCACATTATAACTTGCTGCATACTGCTCTGATTCGTGCGTAATATATGTCAAATTGTTCGTCTCGACGAGTACTTCATTTCATTCCATTGCATCATGTTCATTTGAGTTCATCTTGATGCCTAAATCATCATTGCAAGAGTGCATGTTGCTGTTAATCTGCTGAAACTGTTATAACTTGCTCATTTGTAATTTTTGCCATGTTTGATGTGTGCATCTTATGAACTTGAGCCCTACATATGTTTTCAACTATGCCATGCCATCTTTACAGGGGTGTATGCCATGTATTTTTATGATCAATGTGGTGACTAGCACAAGCATGTAAACTAGGCCTCGTGATGTTGCTGATTTCAGTCCCTGTTCTGCTGTTATTTTTATGCCATGTAAACTTGATGCTACAGAGAGATCCATGCTTATTTTGAGATATTTCAGTAAGGATGTTTTGAACATATGGTTATGCTCTATCCATCCATGCCCCTGGTTGCATTTATAGCTTGCTGTAGATTGTTCATATCTTGCTCCAAACTTGCTAAATGATGTTGCTGTCAGCCTGTTAACATGAAGTTCAGTTTTGCCATGTGATTTCCTAGTGATCCATGCACCCTATGAACTTGCTCTTGACATGCTTGGCTTCATAAACATATCTTCTTACTGTTGGTTGCCTTGCCATGCCATGTATTGCTCTGTAGTGAGTGGTTCAAGCTCACCAACATGCCTACTTATTGTTGTTCCTGCCATGTATGAATCTGTCATATAATTTGCCATGTTTACATGGGTGCCATCATATTTTCTGTGCCTTTTTGGCTCTTGGTCAGTAAGGGACTTTTGTTCTATGCAATTAGTAGATTCATGCCATGCCTTTGTTGCCATGTTAAGTTCCTGTAACATGTTGTTTGATAGCTCTAAACATTGCAACTTGATGTTATTTCCTGATAAGACTGAGACTGTTATTATTTGCAATCTTGCCATGTGTTTTTGAGCATGTTCTAGTGATTTCTGGAGATAGCTCAGTGTTCATGTTTTGTTATGCTTTACCTGTACATCATGACCATGCCTTTTGTTTTCACATTGTGGTACTGTAGCATGTTGTTTCGGTGCTTGCAATATGCCTAGTTGCTGTTTTGGACAGCTTGTCCTTTAAACTTGTATAGAGTGTATGTGTTGCACCGTTGCTCCGTTTTGAGTGTGCTCTATATGAAACTTGCTTAATTTGGCATGTAGTTTCATATTATCATGTTGCATCCTTGTTTTGAGGTGTTTACTTGATGTTTGGATGCATTTTGCATCAATGCCATGTTTAACTTGTTTTGCTCATATCTTCCAGGCCGTAGCTCCGAATCTAATGAACTTTATATGTAACTTGACTAGAATCTCGTGTAGATCATCTTGGTGCATCTTAAATTGCTGTTTAACAACTTGAACATAAGGTTTATTCAGATCTGGACCAATTTCGAAATTTGCATATGAGGACTTACCGGAATTGTTATATGTTGTTTTCGGCCTCATTTAACTTTGCTTTGATGTGTTGCTCTTGTTTGCATCGTCTCTTGCCATGAGTAGCTTCATGTAGCCCTGTCATGCATCATGTCTTGTTCATGTGTGATGTGTTTACTATGTTTGTGTGCTTCTTCTCGATAGTTCTCGTTTCGTTGCGATCGTGAGGATTTGTTCGTCTACGCTTGGTTCGTCTTCGTGGCTTCATCTTCTTCATGGACTCGTTCTTCTTCCTTGCGGGATTTCAGGCAAGATGACCGCTATCCTGGATTTTACTACTATCATTGCTATGCTAGTTGCTTCGTTCTATCGCTATGCTGCGTTACCTATCTTTTGCTCATCAAGCCTCCCAAATTGCCATGAACCTCTAACCTTTGACACCCTTCCTAGCAAACCGTTGCTTGGCCATGTTACCGCTTTGCTCAGCCCCTCTTATAGCGTTGCTAGTTGCAGGTGAAGTTGAAGATTGCTCCATGGTGGACAGGGTTATGTTGGGATATAACAATATCTCTTATATTATTTAATGCATCTATATACTTGGTAAAGGGTGGAAGAGTCGGCCTTATGCCTGGTGTTTTGTTCCACTCTTGCCGCCCTAGTTTCCGCATACCGGTGTTATGTTCCCGGATTTTGCGTTCCTTACGCGGTTGGGTAATTTATGGGACCCCCTCGACAGTTCGCTTTGAATAAAACTCCTCTAGCAAGGCCCAACCTTGGTTTTACCATTTGCCTCACCTAGCCCTTTTTCCCTTGGGAGTCGCTGAAGGAAATATGCCCTAGAGGCAATAATAAAGTTATTATTTATTTTCTTATATCATGATAAATGTTTATTATTCATGCTAGAATTGTATTAACCGGAAACATAATACATGTGTGAATACATAGACAAACATATAGTCACTAGTATGCCTCTAGTTGACTAGCACATTAATCAAAGATGGTTATGTTTCCTAACCATAGACATGTGTTGTCATTTGATTAATGGGATCACATCATTAGGAGAATGATGTGATTGACATGACCCATTCCGTCAGCCTAGCACTCGATCGTTTAGTATGTTGCTATTGCTTTCTTCATGACTTATACATGTTCCTGTAACTATGAGATTATGCAACTCCCGTTTACCGGAGGAACACTTTGGGTGCTACCAAACGTCACAACGTAACTGGGTGATTATAAAGGAGTACTACAGGTGTCTCCAAAGGTACATGTTGGGTTGGCGTATTTCGAGATTAGGTTTTGTCACTCCGATTGTCAGAGAGGTATCTCTGGGCCCTCTCGGTAATGCACATCACTATAAGCCTTGCAAGCAATGTGACTAATGAGTTAGTTGCCGGATGATGCATTATGTAACGAGTAAAGAGACTTGCCGGTAACGAGATTGAACTAGGTATTGGATACCGACGATCGAATCTCGGGCAAGTAACATACCGATGACAAAGGGAACAAAGTATGTTGTTATGCGGTTTGACCGATAAAGATCTTCGTAGAATATGTAGGAGCCAATATGAGCATCCAGGTTCCACTATTGGTTATTGACCAAGAATAGTTCTAGGTCATGTCTACATAGTTCTCGAACCTGTAGGGTCCGCACACTTAAGGTTTCGATGATAGTTTTATTATGAGTTTATGAGTTTTGATGTACCGAAGGAGTTCGGAGTCCCGGATGAGATCGGGGACATGACGAGGAGTCTCGAAATGGTCGAGACGTAAAGATCGATATATTGGACGACTATATTCGGAGTTCGGAAAGGTTCCGAGTGATTCGGGTATTTTTCGGAGTACCGGAGAGTTACGGGAATTCGCCGGGGAGTATATGGGCCTTATTGGGCCATACGGGAATAGAGGAGAGAGGCCGAAAGGAAGGAGGCGCGCAGCCCCCCTCTGGTCCGAATTGGACAAGGGGTGCGCCCCCCCTTTCCTTCCTCCTCTCCCCCTCTTTCCCTCTTTCTCCTACTCCAACAAGGAAGGAGGGAGTCCTACTCCCGGTGGGAGTAGGACTCCCCTTGGCGCGCCCCTCCTAGGCCGGCCGCCCCCTCCCCCCTTGCTCCTTTATATACGGGGGCAGGGGGGCACCTCTAGGGAGAACACAAGTTGATCTACGGATCGTTCCTTAGCCGTGTGCGGTGCCCCCCTCCACCATATTCCACCTCGATCATATCGTCGCGGAGTTTAGGCGAAGCCCTGCACCGATGGAGCATCATCATCGTCACCACGCCGTCGTGCTGACGGAACTCATCCCCGAAGCTTTGCTAGATCGGAGCCCGGGGATCGTCATCGAGCTGAACGTGTGCTGAACTCGGAGGTGCTGTACGTTTGGTACTTGGATCGGTCGGATCGTGAAGACGTACGACTACATCAACCGCGTTGTCATAACACTTCCGCTTACGGTCTACGAGGGTACGTGGACAACACTCTCTCCTCTCGTTGCTATGCCATCACCATGATCTTGCGTGTACGTGGGAATTTTTTTGAAATTACTACGTTCCCCAACAGTGGCATCCGAGCCTGGTTTTATGCGTAGATGTTATATGCACGAGTAGAACACAAGTGAGTTGTGGGCGATACAAGTCATACTGCTTACCAACATGTCATACTTTGGTTCGGCGGTATTGTGAGATGAAGCGGCCCGGACCGACATTACGCGTACGCTTACACGAGACTGGTTTCACCGTTACGAGCACTCGTGCTTAAAGGTGGCTGGCGGGTGTCTGTCTCTCTCACTTTAGCTGAATCGAGTGTGGCTATGCCCGGTCCTTGCGAAGGTTAAAACAGCACCAACTTGACGAACTATTGTTGTGGTTTTTATGCGTAGATAAGAACGGTTCTTACTAAAGCCCGTAGCAGCCACGTAAAATTTGCAACAACAAAGTAGAGGATGTCTAACATGTTTTTGCAGGGCATGTTGTGATGTGATATGGTCAAGACGTGATGCTATATTTTATTGTATGAGATGATCATGTTTTGTAACCGAAGTTATCGGCAACCGGCAGGAGCCATATGGTTGTCGCTTTATTGTATGAAATGCAAACGCCCTGTAATTGCTTTACTTTATCTCTAAGCGGTAGCGATAGTCGTAGAAGAAATAGATGGCGTAACGACAACGATGCTACCATGGAGATCAAGGTGTCGCGCCGGTGACGATGGTGATCACGATGATGCTTCGAAGATGGAGATCACAAGCACAAGATGATGATGGCCATATCATATCACTTATATTGATTGCATGTGATGTTTATCCTTTATGCATCTTATCTTGCTTTGATTGACGGTAGCATTTTAAGATGATCTCTCACTAATAATCAAGAAGTGTTCTCCCTGAGTATGCACCGTTGCGAAAGTTCTTCGTGCTGAGACACCACGTGATGATCGGGTGTGATAGGCTCTACGTTCAAATACAACGGGTGCAAAACAGTTGCACATGCGGAATACTCAGGTTAAACTTGACGAGCCTAGCATATACAGATATGGCCTCGGAACACGGAGACCGAAAGGTCGAACGTGAATCATATAGTAGATATGATCAACATAGTGATGTTCACCATTGAAACTACTCCATCTCACGTGATGATCGGATATGGTTTAGTTGATTTGGATCACGTGATCACTTAGATGACTAGAGAGATGTCTGTCTAAGTGGGAGTTCTTAAGTAATATGATTAATTGAACTTAAATTTATCATGAACTTAGTCCTGGTAGTATTTTGCAAATTATGTTGTAGATCAATAGCTCGCGTTGTTGCTTTCATATATTTATTTTGATATGTTCCTAGAGAAAACTGTGTTGAAAGATGTTAGTAGCAATGATGCGGATTGGATCCGTGATCTGAGGTTTATCCTCATTGCTGCACAAAAGAATTATGTCCTTGATGCACCGCTAGGTGAAAAACCTATTGCAGGAGCAGATGCAGACGTTATGAACGTTTGGCTAGCTCAAAATGATGACTACTTGATAGTTTAATGCACCATGCTTAACGGCTTAGAATCGGGACTTCAAAGCCGTTTTGAACATCATGGACCATATGAGATGTTCCAGGAATTGAAGTTAATATTTCAAGCAAATACTCGAGTTGAGAGATATGAAGTCTCCAACAAATTCTATAGCTAAAAGATGGAGGAGAATCGCTCAACTAGTGAGCATGTGCTCAGATTGTCCGGGTACTTCAATGGCTTGAATCAAATGGGAGTTAATCTTCCAGATAAGATAGTGATTGACAGAATTCTCTAGTCACCATCACTAAGTTACTAGAACTTTGTCATGAACTATAGTATGCAAGGGATGACGAAAAAGATTCCCGAGCTCTTCGTGATGTTGAAATCGACGAAGGTAGAAATCAAGAAAGAGCATCAAGTGTTGATGATTGACAAGACCACTAGTTTCAAGAAAAGGGCAAAGGGAAAGAAAGGGAAACTTCAAGTAGAATGGCAAACAAGTTGTCACTCCCATGAAGAAGACCAAAGCTGGACCAAAGCCTGAAACTGAGTGCTTACACTGCAAAGGAAATGGTCACTGGAAGCGGAAATGCCCTGAATATTTGGTGGATAAGAAGGATGGCAAAGTGAACAAGGGTATATTTGATATACAGGTGTTTGATGTGTGCCTTACTAGTGTTTATAGTAGCCCCTGAGTATTTGATACTTGTTCAGTTGCTCAAAAATTTAGTGACTCGAAATAGGAGTTACAGAATAAACAGAGACTAGTTGAAGGGGAAGTGACGATGAGTGTTGGAAGTAGTTCCAAGATTGATATGATCATCATCACACACTCCCTATACTTTCGGGATTAGTGTTAAACCAAAATAAATGTTATTTAGCTTTTGCGTTGAGCATGAATATGATTTGATCATGTTTATTGCAATACGGTTATTCATTTAATATCAGAGAATAATTGTTGTTCTGTTTACATGAATAAAACCTTCAATGGTCATACACCCAATGAAAATAGTTTGTTGGATCTCGATCGTAGTGATACACATATTCATAATATTGATGCCAAAAGATGCAAAGTTAACAATGATAGTGCAGATTATTTGTGGCACTGCCGTTTGGGTCATATCGGTGTAAAGCGCATGAAGAAACTCCATAAAGATGGATTTTTGGAATCACTTGGTTATGAATCATTTGATGCTTGCGAACCGTGCCTTTTTGGCAAGATGACTAAAACTCCGTTCTCCGGAACAATGGAACAAGCTACTGACTTACTGGAAATAATACATACCGATGTATGCGATCCAATGAGTGTTGATGCTCGTGGCAAGTATCGTTATTTTCTGACCTTCACAAGATGATTTGAGCAGATATGGGTATATCTGCTTGATGAAACATAAGTGTGAAATAGTTGAAAGGTTCAAAGAATTTCAGAGTGAAGTGGAAAAATCATCATAACAAGAAAATAAAGTTTCTGCTATCTGATCGCGGAGACAAATATTTGAGTTACAAGTTTGGTCTTCAATTAAAACAATGTGGAATAGTTTCACAGCTCACGCCACCTGGAACACCACAACATTATGGTGTGTCCGAACGTCGTAACCGCACTTTATTGGATATGGTGCGATCTATGATGTCTCTTACGGATTTACCATTATTGTTTTGGGGTTATGCATTAGAGACAGCTGCATTCACGTTTAATAGGGCACCATCTAAATCCGTTGAGACGACACCGTATGAACTATGGTTTAGCAGTAAACCTAAACTATCGTTTCTTAAAGTTTGGGGCTGCGATGCTTGTGTGAAAAAGTTTCATCCTGATAAGCTCAAACCCAAATCAGAGAAGTGTGTCTTCATAGAATACCCAAAGGAAACTGTTGGGTACACCTTCTATCACAGATCCGAAAGCAAGATTTTTCGTTGCTAAAAATGGATCCTTTCTAGAGAAGGAGTTTCTCTCGAAAGAAGTGAGTGGGAGGAAAGTAGAACTTGATGAGGTAACTATACCTTCTCCCGAATTGGAAAATAGTTCATCACTGAAATCAGTTCTAGTGATTCCTACACCAATTAGTGAGGAAGCTAATGATGATGATCATGAAACTTCAGATCAAGTTACTACAGAACCTCGTAGGTCTTCCAGAGTACGGTTCGCACCAGAGTGGTACAGTAATCCTGTTTTGGAAGTCATGTTACTAGACCATGATAAACCTACGAACTATGAGGAAGCGATGATGAGCCCAGATTCCGCAAAGTGGCTGGAGGCCATGAAATCTGAGATAGGATCCATGTATGAGAACAAAGTGTGGACTTTGGTGGACTTGCCCGATGATCGGCAAACCATAAAGAAATAAATGGATCTTTAAGAGGAAGACGGACGTTGATAGTAGTGTTACTATCTACAAAGCTCGACTTGTCGCAAAAAGGTTTTTCGACAAGTTCAAGATGTTGAATACAATGAGATTTTCTCACTCGTACCGATGCTTAAGTCTGTCCGAATCATGTTAGCAATTGCCACATTTTATGAAATCTGGCAAATGGATGTCAAAACTGCATTCCTTAATGATTTATTAAAGAAGAGTTGTATATGATGCAACCAGAAGGTTTTGTCAATCCTAAAGATGCTAACAAAGTGTGCAAGCGCCAGCAATCCATCAATGGACTGGTGCAAGCATCTCGGAGTTGGAATATACGCTTTGATGAGTTGATCAAAGCATATGGTTTTATACAGACTTTTGGAAAGGCCTGTATTTATAAGAAAGTGAGTGGGAGCACTACAGCATTTCTGATAAGTATATGTGAATGACATATTATTGATCAGAAATAATGTAGAATTATTCTGCAAAGCATAAAGGAGTGTTTGACAGGAGTTTTTCAAAGTAAGACCTCGGTGAAGCTGCTTACACATTGAGCATCAAGATCTATATAGATAGATCAAGACACTTGATAAGATTTTTCAATGAGTACATACCTTGATAAATTTTTGAAATAGTTCAAAATGGAACAGTCAAAGAAGGAGTTATTGCCTGTGTTACAAGGTGTGAAGTTGAGTAAGACTCAAGACCCGACCATTGCAGAAAATAGAAATAGAATGAAAAGTCATTCCCCATGCCTCAGCCATAGGTTCTATAAAGTATGCTATGCTGTGAACCAGACCTATTGTATACCTTGCTCTGTGTTTGGCAAAGGAATACAATTTTGATCTAATAAGTAGATCGCTGGACATGGGTCAAGAATATCCTTAGTGAGGACTAAGGAGATGTTTCTCGATTATGAAGGTGATAAAAGAGCCCGTCGTAAAAGTTACAATGATGCAAGCTTTTACACCGATCCAGATGACTCTAAGTCTCAATCTGGATACATATTGAAAGTCGGAGCAATTAGCTAGAGTAGCTTCATGCAGAGCATTGTAGACATAGAATATTTGCAAAATACATATGGCTCTGAATATGACAGACCCGTTGACTAAGCTTCTCTCACGAGCAAAACATGATCATACCTTAGTACTCTTTTGGGTGTTAATCACATAGCGATGTGAACTAGATTATTGACTCTAGTAAACCCTTTGGGTGTTGATCACATGATGATGTGAACTATGGGTATTAATCACATGCAGATGTGAATATTGGTGTTAAATCACATAGCGATGTGAACTAGATTATTGACTCTAGTGCAAGTGGGAGACTGAAGGAAATATGCCCTAGAGGCAACAATAAAGTTATTATTTATTTCCTTATATCATGATAAATGTTTATTATTCATGCTAGAATTGTATTAACCGGAAACATAATACATGTGTGAATACATAGACAAACATATAGTCACTAGTATGCCTCTAGTTGACTAGCACATTAATCAAAGATGGTTATGTTTCCTAACCATAGACATGTGTTGTCATTTGATTAATGGGATCACATCATTAGGAGAATGATGTGATTGACATGACCCATTCTGTCAGCCTAGCACTCGATCGTTTAGTATGTTGCTATTGCTTTCTTCATAACTTATACATGTTCCTGTAACTATGAGATTATGCAACTCCCGTTTACCGGAGGAACACTTTGGGTGCTACCAAACGTCACAACGTAACTGGGTGATTATAAAGGAGTACTACAGGTGTCTCCAAAGGTACATGTTGGGTTGGCGTATTTCGAGATTAGGTTTTGTCACTCTGATTGTCGGAGAGGTATCTCTGGGCCCTCTCGGTAATGCACATCACTATAAGCCTTGCAAGCAATGTGACTAATGAGTTAGTTGCGGGATGATGCATTATGTAACGAGTAAAGAGACTTGCCGGTAACGAGATTGAACTAGGTATTGGATACCGACGATCGAATCTCGGGCAAGTAACATACCGATGACAAAGGGAACAAAGTATGTTGTTATGCGGTTTGACCGATAAAGATCTTCGTAGAATATGTAGGAGCCAATATGAGCATCCAGGTTCCGCTATTAGTTATTGACCAAGAATAGTTCTAGGTCATGTCTACATAGTTCTCGAACCCGTATGGTCCGCACGCTTAAGGTTTCGATGACAGTTTTATTATGAGTTTATGAGTTTTGATGTACCGAAGGAGTTCGGAGTCTCGGATGAGATCGGGGACATGACGAGGAGTCTCGAAATGGTCGAGACGTAAAGATCGATATATTGGACGACTATATTCGGAGTTCGGAAAGGTTCCGAGTGATTCGGGTATTTTTCGGAGTACCGGAGAGTTACGGGAATTCGCCGGGGAGTATATGGGCCTTATTGGGCCATACGGGAATAGAGGAGAGAGGCCGAAAGGAAGGAGGCGCGCAGCCCCCCTCTGGTCCGAATTGGACAAGGGGTGCGGCCCCCCTTTCCTTCCTCCTCTCCCCCTCTTTCCCTCTTTCTCCTACTCCAACAAGGAAGGAGGGAGTCCTACTCCCGGTGGGAGTAGGACTCCCCTTGGCGCGCCCCTCCTAGGCCGTCCGCCCCCTCCCCCCTTGCTCCTTTATATACGGGGGCAGGGGGGCACCTCTAGGGAGAACACAAGTTGATCTACGGATCGTTCCTTAGCCGTGTGCGGTGCCCCCCTCCACCATATTCCACCTCGGTCATATCGTCGCGGAGTTTAGGCGAAGCCCTGCGCCGGTGGAGCATCATCATCGTCACCATGCCGTCGTGCTGATGGAACTCATCCCCGAAGCTTTGCTGGATCGGAGCCCGGGGATCGTCATCGAGCTGAACATGTGCTGAACTCAGAGGTGTCGTACGTTCGGTACTTGGATCGGTCGGATCGTGAAGACGTACGACTACATCAACCGCGTTGTCATAACGCTTCCGTTTACGGTCTACGAGGGTATGTGGACAACACTCTCTCCTCTTGTTGCTATGCCATCACCATGATCTTGCGTGTACGTAGGAATTTTTTTGAAATTACTACGTTCCCCAACAGTCATGCTCTCGAGGGTCATCTTATTTTTACTGCCCCGGGCCAGTGCTCGTTGTGAGTGTTGGTCCAACCTGTCAGCCGCCGGTGGCCACCAGGGGCAACTCTGGGTTGGCCTACTGGAAGTTTGACAATCCGGTGTGCCCTGAAAACGAGAAATGTGCAGCTCCTATCGGGATTTGTCGGCACATCCGGGCGGCTTTGCTGGTCTTGTTTTACCATTGTCGAAATGTCTTGTAAACCGGGATTCCGAGTCCGATCGGGTCTTCCTGGGAGAAGGAATATCCTTCGTTGATCGCGAGAGCTTATCATGGGCTAAGTTGGGACACCCCTGCAGGGTTTAAACTTTCGAAAGTCGTGCCCGCGGTTATGGGCAGACGGGAATTTGTTAATGTCCGGTTGTAGATAACTTGACACCAGATCCGAATTAAAACGCATCAACCGTGTGTGTAGCCGTGATGGTCTCTTTTCGGCGGAGTCCGGGAAGTGAACACGGTTTTTGGGTTATGTTTGACGTAAGTAGGAGTTCAGGATCACTTCTTGCTCATTGCTAGTTGACGACCGTTCCTTTGCTTCTCTTCTCGCTCTTATTTGCGTATGTTAGCCACCATACTTGCTTAGCCGCTGCTGCAACCTCACCACTTTACCCCTTCCTTTCCCATTAAGCTTTGCTAGTCTTGATACCCATGGTAATGGGATTGCTGAGTCCTCGTGGTTCACAGATTACTACAACAACAGTTGCAGGTACAGGTTTTGCGATGATCATGACGCGAGAGCGATGTTTGCTTGTCTTGGAGTTCTTCTTCTGCTTCTTCTTCGATCAGGGGTTAGGTTCCAGGTCGGCAGGCTGGGCTAGCAGGGTGGATGTCGTTTGAGTTTCTGTTTGTGTTCCATCCGTAGTCGGATGTTGATCCCTTGTAAGATGATGTTGTATTTGTGTAGCATTGTATGCCTTTTGTATGTATCCCCATCTATTGTGTAATGTTGATGTAATGATATCCACCTTGCAAAAGCGTTTCAATATGCGGGTCTATCCTTGGTGGGACCTTCGAGTTCCTTTTGGATAGGGTCGCATATTGGGTGTGACATCCATGCCGGCCAACCGGGCGAAGAGGAGGTCGTTGGGGAGGGACACATCGGCAAGATCCGGTCACCACGCGACCTAAAGAGCAACAGTGATCTCCACAAGCTGTAGGCCGACGGCGTGCTCCATCCCCTGCGATGGGGTGACCATGGCGGTGGCCACAACTCCTCATGCTTGCCTCGATCTCGGTGACACACCCTGAGTGTAGGAGGCAGCAACGACCTCGACGAAATCATGGCCTCCATCCCGGAACACATGAAGGACCTCGGCCCCATCGCTACTCCTCCCGCCGTAGCTGCACGCGGCAGCGGACCGTGGGTAGGAGGGCAGGCGGCGTCGCCTCGGCTGACGGCAGGGAGCAGCGTTGATTTCGGGTAGGTGGCATCGCGAGGACGGCCGCGGCCGCGGGGAAGCACCTCGATCATGCTGCCAGGCTAATCCTTCTCCTCCGATCCCCTATCCCCTAAGATTGCGTCGCCGCCTTGGTCGTGTTGTTTCCATATATTATGCCATTTTTTCCTGTACCTAAACAAACGCGGGCGAGCGGATGGCAGAGTTTTGGTCCGCCCTCTAAAATTGCTAAACGCACTTTTGGTGAGGATTATTGTTAATAAATGAATTCAATCATGTCGCTCTAAATAAATGGATTCAATCATGTGACTCTAATTACTTCGGATTGTTATGTGCACACTAAGCGGGGTGCAGTTAGGAAAGAAAATGTTTTCTAATTAAAGTGATTGAGTGATTTAAGGTAAGGTTAATTAATTTAGATTTGATTTTTAGTGATTGTTAGTAAAGTATGATGCGTCTTTAAAATCTTTTATTTGTTTCCTTAAAATCTATTATTTGTTTCCTAAAGAAATTTGCAATAATGGAAGGTATCGGTTGATTTGGATAAGTTAGTAAATTTAGATCCGTGATTGCGTGCATGTTTGGAAAGTGCTGATTTGCAAAGAAAGAGCTGAGGGGTAAATAAACCGGTGAATAAGAAACCAGCATCGAAAAAAATCTACGACGGTTAACCTACGAAAAAAACCGGACGAAAGTGGTGGGACGAAAAAAAACCTAGAAACGAGACTATCAACTGCAGTTAGGAAAGAAAATGTTTTTTAATTAAAGTGATTGAGTGATTTAAGGTAAGGTTAATCAATTTAGATTTGATTTTTAGTGATTGTTAGTAAAGTATGATGCGTCTTTAAAATCTTTTATTTGTTTCCTTAAAATCTATTATTTGTTTCCTTAAAAAATTTGCAATAATGAAAGGTATCGGTTGATTTGGATAAGTTAGTAAATTTCCGTGATTGCGTGCACGTTTGGAAAGTGCTGATTTGCAAGGAAAGAGCTGAGGGGTAAATAACCCGGTGAATAAGAAACCAACATCGAAAAAAATCTACGACGGTTAACCTACGAAAAAAAACCGGACGAAAGTGGTGGGACGAAAAAAAACCTGAAAGCGAGACTACGATCTGCTCCATTAGGAGTAGAGATAAACTAGCACCACGGCGCGGCGGGTATGGTGAGCAATATTCAAATCATTCAAAAAGAACTAGCAAAAACAATGAGCTCAACTTCCTCCGTACCACTGATTGGTCACAAGGTTTTCTTCCTTTCAAAGGGTCAAAAGCCATATATTAAACAACGTCTCCGAGCTCCATTTTATGCTTTTTGGTAAGTTTTATCAGTAAGATTTATGGCCCCACACACGATCGTAGTGCATCCTAAGGGCCTCTTTGATTCGCAGGATTCTAAAAGTATGCGAATAGAAAAACATATGATTGAAATATCATGCTCATCTTAATACTTCAGGATTTTGGGTTGTTTGATTGCAGCATAGAATAAAATAAATAATTCTTTCAAAAATGTTTGAGTGGATGCTAGAAATCCTATGAAAAGTAGTACGGAAAAATCCTTAAGAAAAATTCCTATAGGATTCAATCCTATGAATCAAACAACCACCATAGAAAATCAAACAACCAACATAAAAAAATTCTAAGGATTCTAATCCTTCAAAATTCTTATGAGAATCCTTTGAATCAAATGAGCCCCAAGTCTAGCTCGTTGCCGCCCCTACTCCGCACCCCTTGAGCCCATAACTGTAGCCGGGAAGTCATCAACCATTGCCAGTAGATGACAACGACGATGATCCAAAGCACGGACCGTTGACCTAGACAATGACGATGATCCAAAGCACGGACCGTTCTTTCCACCTTTAACTGATCTCTATCTACTGACAAGAGATTATTCTTTATACATGCGCAATACAAGGGCGCCGTGTTGCGAGCCGTTGTTGTGAGCGGGGACCTCCGTTGTTGCGAGGGCGCAACCGGTGCTACGGGAGAGACGTGCGATGAGGGGGTCCTGGGATATGCGGGAGCACGACGGGCGAGCCTAGCACCGGCTTTACAGAACTGATAAATTAAACTTCTCAGAATAACTCGGGAAGTAAAACGACAGTGCATCCATCAGTATCATTTTTCCTTTAACAACGGCCGCTCAAAGCCAGGTAGACCAATACATTATTCCTATGTTACTTATCACTTGGAAACCATTCACAGCACGGATGGTTCAAATCTTTGGAGGGGGAGGACAGACGGTGCAAATACACGCGAAGTCATGCTCACAACTAGCAACAGCATTGCTTCCCCATATTTTGTTGCAACGGTATTGGCACACCTCCAAATTGCAATTCCCTTTGTACCGGAATGTTTCGCAGTCCTCCGCCGCCACCTTCACGGCCACGCCTGTGGATCGATCCCAGAGCAAACAACGAAGAGAAAATCAGTATTACAAGATTACCATGGATCTGCTGCGAGGTTCACTTCACCACGATTTGGTCATATAGATAGAGGAGGTACAACAATTGCTCCTACATGGAAAAGAATTTGCTTGGAGGAGGAATGTACGTGCCTGAAGATAGAACCACAAGGGCAATGACCAGGAAGAACAAGCAGCCAGTCCTCATCTTAGATTTGTTATGAATTTTGGCTAGTGATCGCCGCGCCAAATGGCTCCAGAAGATGATCAGATGTCGGTGTGTGGTAACTAGATGGATGGCTATGTCGGGTTTATGTAGGATGTTCTTGCTTATCTTGTCTGGAGATATTAATTATGCTATACTAAATGCAAAACTAATGACAAGTTGAACCAAATTATTTTACCAAATTAAGAGCAGTCAAGGATTAGAGACGTTTCCCAAATGTAGGCATACACTTTAGTAAAGAGCACCCTAATTTGAGGCTTTTGAGCACTGTGCCGTGACAACAATAAAAGTTCACTGTGGATAACTGCCCTAGAACTATAATATTTTTCACCCCTAAAAAAACTATAATACCTTTGTAGAGGGACCGATATTATGCCTTGTAACATGCTCCGTGGTAGTGATAATTTCATTAAAGAGAGAAATGTTTCCTTAACTTTTTTTGTGAGGAACACAAGACAAATGCAGACTCTTATATACATCATGCACACTTATCTAGTTATCTTTACGGATACACCCACGCACTCCCTATCTCTATGAGCACCTTTGAGAGATAGAGACAACAGATCTTGAAATTGACAAAGTTGACACATGAGCGATCTTAACAGTTTGTTTGGTGCTTCTGGTAGGTCATATAAGTTTAAAAACACCCATCTAGGTCCATTATATGAGTAAGACATCTATGACGGGTCCTAAGAGCATCTACAGCCGAGCGCCCAAACCGGCCTCAACGTTCGGGTGGCCAGCCCAGTCACTGACCGGTCACAAAAATCTGACCCAGACGGGCGCCTCAAACGGACCTCAAACGTCTGGGCTGACCGACACCCCTCATATCCAGCCCAAATATGGGGCGGATATGGGGGATTCCGGGCGCGCCTAGGCGCATCTGCCGCCCACGCTGCAGGTCGTAGAGGTCCCACTTGCAGCGACTGAAGCCCCGTCCTCTCTCATCGGGGCACCGAAATTTTTAGTCCCACATCGTCAGGCGAGGCGGATGCCGACCGGCTTAAATAGCTGTGCCGGCGCATGGCAGCAAGCTTCTCCATTGTTGTGTAGGTCTATCAATTATTGCTGCGTGAGCGAGATAACTTGACACTAGACTACATTCATTAGTTGATGATTGTTCGTCGAGTGTCAAGTTCGTCTCGTTCATGTACGTGGATACCCCTACTACAATGGCAGTAGATATTTTATTTTGTTCATCAATTTTTTGTTGACAAAATGTGATTTATAAAAAGCAGTATGGATATGATTGTTTCCCTAGTAAAGGAGATAGACCCTGACTATGAATCTTCCATGTGATAAACATAGAAGATTCATAGTAACAGTCTATCTTCTTCACAAAGGATCCAATAATGTCAGAAGGTTATCGCTTCCGCATGACCCGGCTATTTAAGCCGGTCGATTAGCTCGTCACGCGGCGAGGTGAGACTAATACGGGTGTGAAAATCTTAACTATAAGCATTTTTTTGGTGTGTTTTGACCGCGCAGCTAGCCGGCCCAAGACAGACAGGATGATCGTCGTGCATCGTGCTGCATGTAATAGGTGTTCCGGAAATAGGATATGTGGTTGCAAGTGGTCAATTTTGAGGCCCGCCCAGTCACTATCCGCGGACGTTCGAGGGGCCAGATTTGCAACCTGCAGTTGTAGATGTTCTAAACTAGTTTGACCATGCCAGGTGGTCGGTTGACCCATGCCTTGTAGGTTAACACAGTTTTGGCGGGAGGGTTCCTGCCGAAATGGTTGCTCTTTTTCCCTAACGTATATAATAGCTTAGTTAATTGCCCTCAGTTCATCTTTCTCTCTTTTTGTTTCCTTCTTTGCCCTTTTCTTTCTCTTCTCCGTCTCCTCCCACATGGTCGAAAGCTCGAGTGTGCCAGGGAGCTCGCAGTCATCCACGAACAACACTATGGTGGATATGTCTTTGTCGTTCGTGGAGTGAGATTGTTGTTGTGGAGGACAACCATTTCGCTCATATCGAAGTCGGGTAAAAATCCTAACCGGGTAGGAGAGCATTGCCAAAGGACTGGACGAGTACTCTACCAATATGTTCGGCTCCTCCTCATGTTGTGTCCACTCTCTGAGCTTGGAGGTGCTTGATCTACCAAGTTTTGATCTATTGCATCTCGACGAGCCATTTACCAAGGAGGAGGTTCTTAAGGTGGTTAAGGCCATGCCGCCACATAAGGTGTTGGGACCGGATGGGTTCACCGGGCGTTTCTACTCTTCTTTTTGGTACATCACTGCATTCGACTTCATGAGAGCCCTGGATGCATTTTACTGAAGCGACATGTGTGGTTTGCTTGTGATCCAATAATGCCCTTGTCTCTCTGCTACCTAATATAAGTTGGAAGGGGCATGGACATCAAGGACTTTAGGGCCGTCAGTCTTGTCCATGGCGCGGGTAAATTTTCTGACAAGATATTCTATCGTGTTGGCTGGCAGTTGAGCTACCTCACTTGGTGGGAGTACACCGAAGCGCACTTGTGCAAGGTTGATCCCTTCACAACAACTTCATGTTGGTCCAGTGCATGGCACGCCAATATCTAGTTGGATGTCGTATGAAGCTGTATTTGAAGTTGAAGTTATTGAACACCAGGATTGATCGGACTCAGGTCAGGCGAAATCCATGCTTGACTTGCAGATGTTGGCGGCGACGACACTCGCCGGAATCATTTTCCTTCCTGGAGGTGCTGCCATGGCCTTTATTCGTGCCCCTCTTCGAGCATCAGGGAAAACTCTAGGTCTTGTTCTTCTGATCGGATGGCGGCAACGTCACAGCGGTGTTCTCCTTCTTGAAGGCGCTATCTTGCTAGCTCGTGGTGTCCAGGTGTTGGATTTGAAGATGTTCGACTTGTTGATTTGGTTTGCTCCTCTAGTTTTAGTTTTGGTGGGTTTAGTTGTGTCCTTCACCCTGTTCGAGCTAAGCACCCCCATCTCTCTCTCTCTCTGCTCTGGGCACCATGCTCACGCCTCCTTGCGTTCATGTCATGTGTTGTATCTTTTTTTTACTCATTCTCCTTTCTTCTATCAATGAAAAGATTCGCAAGCTTCGCGTGTTCGCGAAAAAAGTTGCCATGTCCGGTTTAATGTTGAACTTATTAATGTCCGGTCGTATGAATGCCATGCGTTTATGTAGGTTCCGTTAATCTACGTTGCATGTGATTGCGTGGATATGGGGGATTTGAATACGAGGGATGGCTGCGGACAAAAACAAATGAGTGGTTGGGTGTTGTCCACGGAAGCGTCTGCAAACGTATATGGGCTCATATCAAGCAAGTCCGGTTGTAGATGCTCTTAGACAGCAAATGCACAATTGAAGGATAAACCCCAATTTGCATTCCATGAAGTGGTATGTTTGTTTTTCCGCCGAAAGCAGTATGAGTTTGTTCCAAATATGTAAATCTGCCCCCCTCAAATCCCTCTTGCCCCACCCAAAATACAAATATTGCCGTGCTTTTCTCCTTAGCACATGTGCTACAAACCTACACTGGCAGCCACAAGGATAATGCAATGAATGAATAGACGCACTATCATTATTTGTAAACAAAATGCCCTAATCATATAGCCAAGCATGTGGTCACTCACACGGTCACGCGGTAGAGCTGCGGGGCCACGGCGCCGAGACGTGGGCGCTTGGTGCGCACGAAACAAGCTGTAGCCGGCGGCCATCCACCGGAAAAAAGATCCCAATCCAGCAAACCGGACGCGTCAGGCCCACAGAAAAGGGACGCGGATAGAGGAGCAGAACAACTACTAGCAGTAGCAGAGAGCCGAAGGCAGAGAGGGAGAGCAGCCGCGAGGTTGGTGGTGCGGTGCCCGGGTAGACCACGGCGCACGCCAACCCGGACCCCGCCGCGCCCAGCATTTCCCCTCGCCGCGCCGCCGGAGAGTACCTCCACCCCCTGCCCCCTTGGACCAGGCGCTAGCAAGTCCGGGATGGCGAGCGGAGCCGTCGCGCCGCCGCCGCCGCCGCTGGCCGGCGGGCGGCGCGGCTTCGGTGGCCGGGGAGTCCTCCTCCGCCGGCGCCTCGCCGCCACGCCGATGTGAGCAGCCTTTATCCGGTTCCTATGTTTGCGGTCGGTTTGGTCGCCGGGTCCGTGGACTGCTAGACTGGTAGCTTTTCTTGTTCGAGGAGTGAGGGATTTCCTGTTCTTAGTCGCTACTTGCAGCAAAGGCAGGGACATGCCTGCTTGAATAGGGAGCAAGTAGATCAAAAGGATTTGAGAGCTTCATTGAGCACTGATTGCCCGTTGCAAGATGTAATTATTCATCAATTCCTGACACGGAAGGGTAGTCAGATAGTTCAGTTTAGGATCTATGATTCACATCATTATTTGTTGAATTGTTGTGGGCTAATTTACCGATCGCCAACTTTTTGCTACAATTTCATTCAAAGCGGAGAAGATAAAGATACTGATATGTTGCTCTGGAAAACAACAATGCTGCAAAGTGTTTTTGCTCGGATGCAGAACTGCACAGTACTTTGAAAACATATCATTACCTATCGTGTAATTGTGAAGCTGGATACTCGTGGTACGACTAGAACCCAATTTTGCCCGGATTAGGTTTCTGAATCTCGTGGTCTTTTCTTGCTTTGTAAGCATAGAACTAGCATGGATATGTGAAAGGTCACATCACGCTTACATTTTGCCCATGCCGCGCATTATTTTCATGCAAAGTCAGTTTTTTCTTTCAGGAAAGATGAACCCGTGGTTTCTACAAACGGTGGAAAAGAGGAAATGATTGCCCATAGTGTTAATGTTGCCAGAAAAGCATCCATTCCTGGAGTTTCATCAAGTTTATCCAATAGGACAACAGTGACGACGCCAACACCTTTGCATCCAGCAGAACCATCTGATCTCCGTTTCAATCGTCTTCGACCCCCTATTGAGAAAAGTGATTGCAAATACACAAGATATTTTGGTCGCTATGTTGCTCGGGAGGCTATAATGGATGAGGAATACTGGGTATTATTCTTGTTACTTGCAAAAAATATACATTCGCTGATTCTGGGCAATAACTTAAAGTCGTCCATCTCTGATTGACATGGTCGGCACATGTGTTTATGATGAGTTAGTGACAATAATTAATAGGCTACCTGTCTTTTGTTTCTCATGCTAATAAGCTCAGAGCATGGGATTTGTAAATACTAACATTTATATTCCAAATCATTTACCTTCACAATTTAGTTAGTGTTATGAAGTAACGAAATAACATTTACATTACCACTATGCCTTACATCTCTTCTTACCAAGACTTTATAGATTGCCGCATGGTTGAGAGCAGAAGATCACTATGAAGATCAGTCAGGCGATCGGTTAGTATCTAAATTACAGTGCTGGTGCACTTTTTGTTACTCCCTCCGTAAACTAATATAAGAGCGTTTAGAATACTAAAGTAGTGATCTAAACGCTCTTATCTTAGTTATTTAGTTTACAGAGGGAGTAGTTAATATCCTTGTAACTAAAATCTATTGTACTGTTGTTTTCTCACTGCAGCTATGTTGAAAGCTTCAAAAGAAAGTTTGCATCACAGGTACGTGTATAATCAGTTAGTCATATTTTTGTGTTACTAGAGGCAAGTGGGATGGTAATAATGTCGACACGTGCACATTTTCCACCAGCTGATCATTTAAAAGTTGACACTTGTAGCCGTGTATCATTTTCTTGTAATATGTCAAATGTATCATCGTCAGTCATCTCACTGCAGGAATTTCATGCTTTAAAGAAACGATGTAGCAGGCAGGTTGGAGAGAAGTATACCTGTTTTGTTGCGGTATGAGAGTAAAGCTATTTGTAATCCATTTATTACTGCATTTTGAGTAAGCATGTTGTTCACAAAATAGTGTATGTTATGCTAGTTCTGAGATATGCTTCGAGGGAAGACACGCGAAAATGGCTACCCAACAACCGACAAGTTAAAACTTCACTTTTCTGTTGTTAGAGATCTTTTAAACAAAAATTAGGTCTACATTTTCAATAACTTTTAAAAGTTGCTTTGATTATATTTTCCTTATATTTCACGGTTAATTAACATCTTGCCCACGGTAATATATTGCAGGTAAAGAATGATGACGTTACACGAACTGTGCTGAATAGTGTTGTTGGTACGGTAGATCTATGTGTCAGGCATCCTCTATATGGGGAGACATATCCCGCGGTATGGAAAATAGCACTAATATCTTTGTATTACTCCTGCCTGTGTCTTTGGAAGTTACATTTCGAAATTATTCACAGGAGCCTGGAAACACGCCATTTTACTCTAGAATATATCAGCCAGATCAACCAAAATTTGGATATTTAACCAATGTTTGTGTTGCTAAGTATGCACGGCGTCAAGGGATCGCCAGCAACATGTTGTTATTGGCCATTGATGCTGCAAGACTCGATGGTAAAGCATTAGACTTGTCTGGAATTGTAAAACCACAGATAATAGTAGTTCATCCGCTGATACCTTCGCCCCTTATTGTAGGTGCTGAAAGTATTTATATTCATGTACATAAGGATAACTTGCCAGCTCGGAGGCTGTATGATCATGTAGGATTCAAGGTATATATAATTTTCATTTCAAAAAAGGTATGCATTTTTCCATTTAGTTATAGAGCTCTAAGTTGAATTGCTCTTATGTTGGTTATTTGTAGATGGTTGACATGGATGGTGCTCGCCAGTCATCAGATCTGTGCTTACTCTCCTTCAGTTCCACGCACTAGGCTAGTTAACAGGGGATTTATTCCCATATCCTTTGTGCAGGTGAAAGTATGCCATCAGTCCTCTTGATTTAGAAAAAGCAGGACGGTGTCGGTGAATATGTTTTACCATCTTGCACATGATAAAAGATTGTAAAGTTCAAAATCCTTGGAATCGTCTACATGGGGCGACAGTAGCGGTGTCCAGAATGCTGTTGATGTGTGTGTGGGCTTTTCATCTGAATGCTTCGTTCTTTTGTTACTGCACAGTTTGTGAAACAAGCCCATCTGATGGCTCTGGGTTCATTCTTGTGAGCCTTCAAGAACAAATGTACATCCATGCTAACAAACATCCGTAATAAGATCTGTGATTAAGCTCCTTCGGCCATATTTGGGTCGGGCCTTTTAGTTTTTTGACTGAGTATACAATTCTATGTTTGGCTACGGCCGTTTGGATCGAACAGGCCAACTGGGCCAAGGTGCACAGCCCGATTTGATTAAAAACATCTGAACATCATAAATTTTCAAATTTTCAATAATAATAAATAATAATCATATTTTCCTTCCAAAACTCAGAAGCTTATTGTTATAGTTAGTTTTAGCATGAAATAAGTTAAACCCTCACCACTGTAACATAATTGCTTTGCATATGCATTTGTTGTATGTAGAGTAGATGATACAAAATAAAATCATTTGTTTTATCTTTTGATACGCTAAGAATGGAAATCATGGAAAACTCAATTATGAAATAGAACTTTTAAACTAGAAAATGTACAAGTTGGGGTTATATTCATGGATCATTCGTGTCGTATATTCTGCTATTCTCTCTGGACTGTCCTTATCCAACCACTCGATGGTCTGACAAGGTCAAACTTCTGAAATCTTGAGTTAAACTTGAAGTCCATTTCTTTGTTGATGTTGGTTGGCTTTTAACCAAAACCTGCGCTCATCGGTTCATGAAACCGGAACAAGTTCAGACCAGATCCCTTCCCGTGCTGAAAGTTTGAGCAGTGCTGGGCTCTAACAAAGGCAAACCTGGCATGGGAGTACGAATTCTTCAGACTGTATATTATGTTAGGCAAATCCAGTAGCCAACCTCCCTACCCTAGTGATCATGCCATCATGGCTGTCACTTAAAACAACCTTACTGATTGTAAATCAGACAGACTAAAATCCAGTGATCAAAGTGGCTGCATGAGCCAAATTTAGTGATCAGAAGGATTTTAGTACAAAACTAACTAAACAGTACCCCTAGCGTTAGCGGCTTATTCCCCGCGGCAACAGTGGTCGTTCACTGGTCTAGGAATGCTTTGTACTTCTGACGAACCTTTAAAATCAATCCGAATCCTTTTCATAAAAAAAGGTACAATATTGCCATTATCACACTCATGCCTATATGAAGGGTTCTTGAGATACGGTTGAACCACACCTCACAATTTGCCATGTAGTGATAATAGTAAAGACATAATGACCATTGCTGAGGTCGCTTGTTGTTCATCTCGATTCATTATAATATTTTATACAGAAACCCGCAATGGATTGTCAACGTACAACTTTGATATATAACAAGCATAAGCATCCCAGCCTCAGTTTTAAGTTTTGAGATGCATCAAGTCATTTCCCCCAATGGTAGAGTAACACAGAAACAAAAATGATTGTGTATATAAAAGTATTATTGCGAGCTCCAACATGAAGAAATGCCCTGAAACTTATATGCCCCATTTGCTTCTTGCGCTTAACGGGGCAGGTCGAACAGCTCAGGCAGATGAGCGTTCGTGAGCTTGGTCCTTTTAGTGATCTCTTTCTGCTTCTTCTTGGCCTTCGGCTTTGGTCGCTGGCCATGGATCTGCGCCGCCACACGCCGCTTGGTCGTGTCGGTTGCTGGCTTGTGGCCGTTCTTCAGGAGCTCCTTCTCAATGTCAATCATGTCCCGTGGCAGCTCTATCTCCCGGTACAGCTGCTTCAAGTCGGCATCGACCTTGATCTTCGATTTGGGATCATTTGGGTACACAATGTCTTCCTGGGAGTCCATGCTTGACAGCCACCAGACGTCACCTGAGGCTTTGAGAGCCTACGGAAAACAAGATTTCAGCCATATACATCAGACTTCTGGGATGAATTCCTAGTTTGCTCACACCACTGCAATGAAGAGAAAACACTACAAGTACACACTGACTCCACAAAGTAACACCAATACTGAAACACTGATCAGTAAACGATCTGCCTAGTTTCAATATCTTGGAACTAAGTCATGCTTTGCTTGCTGCTCTCTTTATCTGCAGCAAAGGAACACCACTATGGGATTGCAAGTAATTTCACTGATTCATTATGGCTGTGTTCCATCAGACACCAGGAAACACTGTTTCCAAGCAAATAAATTGCCTGTCATGGGACACATCAACTTCATATATTCCTCAGTTCCTCACTGGTTCAAGTTAACTAAATATCGATTTTTTGTGCTTAGCCAAAGGGCTGTCCTGTTGTGCACAGTCCATCAACTTCAATTATTTACTAGCAGTGAAGTAATCAACCGTTGAAATATTCCAATAACCACCAGAAGTGCACACGAAGGCAACAACTAACATTCAAATTTAACCTCCAATAGAACAGGTAGCTTCGAGCATTACGCGGTAATAAGAATTTTGGAACATAACCAATGGAATCCTAGCTAACTGTACTTTACATATACGTAAACAAAAACAAGGATCGCTAAAAGATCCCAACATTAAAATCTTGAGCCTCTGTACATAAGACTACTTGGTTTCTGAATACAGATACAGTTAGTTCAACCATCAAATTTGATGCACAGCAGCAAAATAATGTGGCACCTACCAGATTGCTCAAAATCTTAGACCAAGAATAATATAGTCACCTGTAGATCATCCAATACAGTTGGATATGAATCCTTGACCTCCACAACAGGAAGACCCTCAGGGAACCTTCTGATCAAATGAAGCAATTGATCTTTCCCCTTCAAATCATGCTTGGACTGCATAATTTCAAATGGCGGGTCAATATGCAACCTAATGTGAGATGAAAGACAAAGTCTTCCGTGAAGGAAAAGAAACTATTTCAATTATCAATGTGTAACAAAATAATCCTCGATGCAATTACCTTGTAAGAGAAACGCTTCCCATCAAATTGTACTTTGGGATTGTTTGTTAGACTATCAAAGACTGCCTTGTTACTATTAATTGCAACATATGTTGCTTCATTTATTTGCTCTGCTGTATAAGCAAGTCTCGTCTGCAGGTTCACAAGAAAAGAGGGGTATTATTTTACACGGAACACATTATAACATATATTCAGGACAAACACTGTAAGAGAACATACTTTTTGTTACTGTACTATTAAGTCTGTCATTAAGCTAATAAGTTGGAAAAAAATCACTTATTGTCATTGCATGATCATTAATACTAGTAGCTATTTTGCAAGGAAAAACAGATAAGAGATAACCCTATCACACTATGCATGGGCCAGAATAATGGAAGACGAGGTAATCCCATCAAGTTGAACTTTTGGCAAGTTACCTTGTAAAGCAGTTCAATAACTAATTTGATCTGTGCTCCGACAGGAGACTTCCTCACTGAATTGATGTGTTGAAGCCTTTCTGTATCATTTGAGAATTTAATAGCCTGTATCTGTTTTGCTGGAGCTGACGGAGCATTTGCTGGTCTAGACCTTGGAGCATTGTGCGACTTTGTGGTTGAAGCTTGGGTTGCAGCAATGCTGGATAGAGTTGTCTGGCATCTCTCCTGCTGTTGTTTAAATTTGCTGAGGCGTTCATTAAGAGCCATCTGGACCAAAGATTGGCAATACTGGATTAATGATATGGCACCCAACAACATACAGGATTACGTGGAACAGGACACCCAACTATCTGCTAGATACAAGCAAAACCAACACAACAAGAAATGCATAAATTACACTGCATGTTGAACCAGACAGAGTATTACCACATTTGTTTCAACTTTGACATTTTCTAACAAATAATGATCATAAATTGATTAGGAATAGCAAGTTTAAGGTGATCCTAATTACACAATACCCTGTGATTGCTACGTGTATGCACAGTCAGATAGATATAATCAAACATATCATATGTTCCTTCTCTGCATCATGTTTCCACTTTGCATTCAGTGTGTCCTCGTGAATTGACATTGGCATTCCAACAAGCTTTCCTACAACTCATGAGTTAAACCTGTTATGCTGTATTCACCTTTTGTTCATCCAACGGAACTGGTGAAACCGCTTAAAACTTGGATTTTGTGGCGTAATGGATTATTTTCTTGCCTGAATCTGTTGGGGAACAGCTTAATCCCATGTCGTTGTGGTTGAGGAAGTGATACTAAAACACAGGAATTATGTTCAGATCACATGTGTTCTGGAGTGATGTGCCCTCTATCTAACATAGTGAAGTATCAGTTCTACTCGAGCAATCCACTAAATCAGTCTCTGATGTTGGATCAAGTGAGGATGCATGTGGACATCATTTCACCACACACTCAGCATCAAATTCTGCTGCGAAATATCCACAAAACACATTAGCTAATTACCGAATGGGTCTGTATGGCATCAACCCAAATCCAACTTGACAATCGGGACATTGCGCCCAAAAATAAATAAAAAAGCAGCTAAGAAAGGGGGGCGATCGATCGTTCCAATAAAGGTTTGATCCCTATAAGATCCTACTGAATCCCGCCCAAGATTCTCGGATCCCGATCACGGCTCAGTCTAGGAAACCAAATCGCAACCCAGGGGAAGCAATCGACCCGGGCAGATCAAGCAACGGAGAACTGATGGACGCGGGGGGTCTGGAGAGTAGGGAACCCGTACTGGATCCGCGGCGGCGGGGCCGATCCGGCAAGCTCGACGCGCCCTTCGGCGAGATGCCGGCGACTGAGCGGCGGAGGGGCCCGGCGGCGATGCGGTGGGGGGCTAGGGTCTGGTCGGCCCAAGGGAGGGAGACGGACGCTGTTGGCTGCCTGCCTGCCTCGCCTAATTTCTCTCTTGTGCTAGCGCTGCGCCTGCTACCGTACATCACCGCATATGATTTTTTTTATGAGGACCTGAATGATGTGAGTGGCGGACTCACATGGGCCTAAATGGGCTTAATAGGAGGATGTTTCTGGAACGCGTTTGGTGGATGATAGAGATGGCCGATGGCGACGGAAAATCCTATTCCACGCACTGTGTCAAACTGTTGGCGAATCGCACAGGTAAGGCGACCTAGCGAACGACTTGGGCCGGCCCATCTATAACGTACCTAACTAATAGGTTCCGGTTTTAGGTACCTTCTAGAGGACTAGAGGATTCCCAGCCGGTTTTTACCAGTTTTGGGAACCTTCTGGAAGGTTCCTGTACCAGTTTTTCATTTCTTTTTCTCTGTTTTCATTTTCTGTCTTTTTTTTCTTTTTTCTTTTCTTTTCTTTTCTCTTTTTTTCCTTTCCAAGTTAATTTCTTTTTTCAACAAATTTTCAGCAATTTAAAATGTCGTATTTCTTAAAACTTGTTTATTTTCAATATTTTGTTCCTATTTTCAAATTTTTTCAGAAATTTGAAAAAATATTTAATATTTAAAACTGTGTTCACTTCATTTCCAAAATTCTAAATATATTCAAAAGAGTTTTACAGTTTCTAGGTTCGTATTTCCTTATATTGTTCACAAATTCAAAATATATCGGATTTCAGAAAATGTTCCTGCTTTAAAAAATTGTTCACAAATTCAAAAAAAATCATGTTTCCAAAAAATATTTGCAAATTCAACAATTTTAAGGAAACTTCATAAATTGTTCCTGTTTTGAATCAATTGCTCATTTTAAGAAAAATGTTCGCATTTTTACAAAAAATGTTCATGTTTCCAAAAAGTTGTTCGCAAATTCAAAAATGTTGGGCCAATTTCATAAATTGTTCGTGGTTTCCAAATTTCAAAAAATGTTTGTAATTTTTCAAAAAGTGTTAAGAATGCTTTTGTTCATTGCTTTCGCACCTATTCGAAAAAAATGTTCGGGTATTAAACAAATTGTTCCCATTTTCAATAACTGTTCGCAAATTGCAAAAAATGCTCACGTTTTCATTTTTCCAGAGTTTCAAAAAATGTCCCGGTTTCATAAATTGTTTGCAATTTTTAAAAAAATGTTCGTGCTTTCAAATTTTGTTTAGGAATTTCAAAATATGTTCGCGTCTCCAAAATTTGTTTTGGAATTTGGAAAAATGTTCCCGTTCCAAGAATTCTTCATGGTTTTCAAAAATAGTTCCTGTTTTGTGAAAAAACAATAGAAAAATTGTTCAGAAATTTGGAAAGAGTTTGTGTTTCGTAGAACATACCGTTTTTTGACTTAAAATGTTTTGAACGTTAAATTTTGTTAATTCTTTTGAAATACATTTGGGGTTTAAAAATTAATTATTTTTTGTTATAAAATAAAATTACAAATGTGCTCTAATATTTTGAAAAATTGTCCAATGTAAAAATAATTCCTTCACAAATTTTGTTCTTATTCTTCGAAGACTATTTTTGTCAAAATATGTTTGAAATTCCAAATTTTGTTCATGATTTCCAAAGACTATTTTGGAATTTCTATTTTTGTTCACATTTCTCAAACTTTGTTCTTTCGTGTGTTTTCGAAATATGTTCAGTTTTTCAAAAATATATATGCTACTGTACATGTACAGAAAATAACATCCAACTAGGAATATCCCGCAAAGGTAAGTTACTAAATATGTTTACGATGTGTATTTCTTCTCTTGTGGCCATTTACTCTAGTGGTAAGCAGCGCTCTGGAGCGCAGCTACGTCCCGTGCTTGAATCCTGGCTTCATCTCTTTTGATTTTTGATTTTTACTGCTGTTAACTACTGGTGGTGTGTCTTAGTGGACCGGCCTAGCCACACGGCTCCTATGTGCGTCGCGCTCCATATTCGCCGCAGAATGCGGCGCATAGGAGGTCCAGATGGCGACGGCGGACTGGCACCTTCTCGATGCCTCCTTTGGACAAAACAACGGCTGTGCTCTCGGAGTAGTAAAAAAATTCGTAAAATTACAGGTCTTACATCACGGTCATGAGACACACTCAACCACAAATGATGCCCCCGATGCAACAACAAAGCACGCCTAGATTATAAGCCTCGTAATTTAAGATCTTGAATTCATGAACATGATCACATCAAATAAAAGTACTCTTCCATATTCTAACTTCCTTGGCCACTCAACCACTCGGTTCATTTACCTTTTATCGAACCTTATACAACTTTTCATGCAACGAGGGGATTCAAACTCCTACTGTGAGGTTCAGTATCAGACCCAGCTAACGTCGTGTGCCCTTTTACTTTACTTTTTTGCTTTCTGTGCGCACGCGGTCTGGTTTTAATTTGTTTTTTTCTTGGTTTTATTTTTTGTTTCTTTTTGGATTTATTTTTATTTTTTCTCCTTTTATGTTCTCATTTTTTGTCAACAATTTTCAAATTCGTGAAAGTTCTAGCCCATGAACTTTTTCCCAATTCGAGAACTTTGTCAAGTGCATGATATTTTAGCTATGAGCATTTTTTAAATTCGTGTTTTCTTTCTAATTTCATGATTTTTTTATTTTTTTAACTTTTAGCTCATAGCTTTTTCCATGTTTTTTCAAACTTGTGAACCTTTCTCAACTTTTGATTTTTTTTTCAAAATCGATTAACTTTTTTCAACTTCATGACTTTTTTTGAACTTGTGACCTATCTTGAGTTCGTGAAATTTTTTAGATTCTCGAATTTCTTAGAGATTTTTGAATATGTGAACATTTTTTGAAATCTACAACTCCTTTGAATTTTTTAAGAAAATTTACGAGGATTTTCTTAATTCAAAACATTTTTTGCAATGTAAGAGCAATTTTTGATTTTTGTGAACATTTTTACGTGTATATTCTTTGAAATGCATGTTCATTTTTTTGAATTTGCAAACATATTTTGAAATTTGACAATTTTGATATTCATGAAAAAACTGAGTTTCACGGAGACATTTGAATCCTCGAACATTTTTTGAAATCCAGAACTTCTTTTGAAATTGATGAGCAACTGTCCACGACACCATTGCAAATTTTGCATACGATTTTCTCTGACAAATGCTACTGGAAATAGACCCCTCAGTGGGAATCGAATTATGCGATAATCTTCATGCAAAATTCTTTAACTTGGGTCGTATTTTGGGCCCCCGTAATCTGCACCATTAAAAAATGCCTCACCATACTTGAGATGGGTGGTTTCCTAACCCGGATTCCTAAATATCGCTTAAAGGAAATAAACAACTTTCAATAACTTGGCACTTAAGGAATCAGTGTCTTCAGTTAATTACCAAGCTTGTTTGGCAAGCATTGCAAGGTTGAAAAAATGTGTGTCACGGAAGCCTAACCCATCCATATACTCTAGCATAGTAAGGACATCCAGTGACACTCATGTTGCCTTCCTTTCTCCATTCCTACTGCCCATGAAAACTTTTTGCGTATAGTATCAATGGGTTGGCAAAGTTCTCTTGGTAGGAGGGAACATGACATAGAGAACATGAGTATAGCATGTGAAAGATCGTGGATGTCGCCTAGAGGGGGTGAATATGCGCTTTCAAATAATTACGGTTTAGACTTGAACAAATGCGAAATAAAACTAGCATGTAATTTGTCAAGCACAAAACCTAAATCAACTAGGCTCACCTATGTGCACCAACAACTTACGCTAAGCAAGATAAACAACTAAGTGATAGCAAGATATATACCATGTCATACTATGGCTATCACAAAGTAAAGTGCATAAGTAAAGGGCTCAGGTAAGAGATAACTGAGGCACGCGGAGACGATGATGTATCCTGAAGTTCACACCCTTGCGAATGCTAATATCCATTTGGAGCGGTATGGAGGCACAATGTTCCCCAAGAAGCCACTAGGGCCACCGTAATCTCCTCACGCCCTCGCACAATGCAAGATGTTGTGATTCCACTAAGGGACCCTTGAGGGCGGTCACCGAACTCGTACAAATGGCACCCCTTAGGGGCATTCAGCGAACCCGTGCACTTTGGCAACCCTTGGGGGCGGTCACCGGAACCTGTACAAATTGCTCGGGGCGATCTCCACAACCTAATTGAAGACCCCGACGCTCGCCCGGAGCTTTACACCATAATGATTGAGCTCCGAAGCACCACCAACCGTCTAGGGCGCCCAAGCACCCAAGAGGAACAAGCTCTAGGGTACCAAGCACCAAAGAGTAATAATCTTCTCAACTTTTCACTTCCATGTATCACCGTGGAGAAGTAAAACCGATGCAACTAACGCAATGGCAAGGGCACACGGAGTGCCCAAGTCCCTCACTCCCAAATCCCACCAAAGCAACGAAAGATATGGAGGAAAATGAGAGGAATAACAAGAAGGAGAACACAATAACTCCAAGATCTAGATCTAAGGGGTTCCCCTCACATAGAGGAGAAAGTGATTGGTGGAAATGTGGATCTAGATCTCCTCTCTCTTTCCCCTCCAAAACTAGCAAGAATTCATGGAGGGATTGAGAGATAGCAAGCTCCAAGAGGTCAACAATGGTGAGGGGAAAAGCTTGCAAGAGGATTGGGGTTGAAGGTGGAAGAAGGGGGGTATAAATACCCCTAAGAAAAATGTGGCCTCACACAGTCGCCACCCCGGGCACCCGGACAAAAGGGGTATGGGCACCCGGACAAAAGGGGTACGGGTGAGGGAGTCCTGGATAAGGGGGTATCCGGACAGGCGGACTATATACTTTGGCCGGACTATTGGACTATGAAGATACAAGACAGAAGACTTCGTCCCGTGTCCGGATGGGACTCTCCTTGGCGTGGAAGGCAAGCTTGGCGATTCGGATGTAGATCTCCTCCCCTGTAAACCGACTCTGTCTAACCCTACCCCCTCCGGTGTCTATATAAATCGGAGGGTTTAGTCCGTAGGACACAACAACAACAATCATACCATAGGCTAGCTTCTAGGGTTTACCCTCTCTGATCTCGTGGTAGATCAACTCTTGTAATACTCATATCATCAAGATCAATCAAGCAGGAAGTAGGGTTTTACCTCCATCGAGAGGGCCTGAACCTGGGTAAACATCGTGTCTCCAGCCTCCTGTTACCATTAGTCTTAGACGCACAGTTTGGGAGCCCCTACCCGAGATCCGTCGGTTTTGACACCGACATTGGTGCTTTCATTGAGAGTTCCTCTATGTCATCGCTGCAAGGCTAGATGGCTTCTCCAACCTTCAACCATGCTGCCCTGGGTGAGACTTTTCTCCCCGGACAGATCTTCGTATTCGGCGTCTTCGCACTGCGGGCCAACTCGCTTGGCCATCTGGAGCAGATCGATAGCTACGCCCCTGGCCATCAAGTCAGGTTTGGAAACCTAAACTACACCGCCGACATCCGCGGAGACTTGATCTTCGATGGATTCGGGCCCGTGTTAGGTGCGTCGAACAATCACGACGAGCATGACCTAGATCTGCAGTCGGACAGTATCCGAAACATCGCATCTGCTTCAGCTCCGGACTTCGTTCTAGAGCAGGCTGTGCCTCCCGAGGACAGGTGGATGGACCCCACCCCGGAGGCCGCATCCTCATCGGCGTTGGAGCCGAACACAGACTCCTCTCCTCAGGAAATCTGTACCTCCGGACCCCCAGACTCATCTTCAGTAATGTGTTCCGGACCGCGCACATCCGTGCCCATCGAATCTAATTGGGCTCCAGTCATGGAGTTCGCCGCCGCGGATATCTTTCAGCACTCATCCTTTGGAGACGTGCTGAATTCATTAAGGTCTCTCTCTTTGTCAGGAGACTCCTAGCCGAACTATGTCCGGCTCGAGTGGGAAGCTGGCGACGAAGAAATTCGTTACCCACCCACCACACACTTAATAGCCACGGTCGACGATTTGACGACGTGCTTAACTTCGACTCTGAAGACATCGACGGTATAGACGATGATGCAGGAGAAAAACAGGAAACACCGCCCATAGGGCGTTGGACTGCCACCTCTTCATACGATATATATATGGTGGATACTCCCAAAGAAACCAATGGCGATGAGGCAATGGGAGATAACCCCTCGGGGAGGAAAGCAAAACATGGGCGTCATTGGCGCCGCTCCAAGCCTCGCCACAACAAAACCGGCACTGGAGAAGAAAATCCAGATGGTGCCGAAGAGGAATATGATCCTGATCAACCCACCCTTGAGCAAGCCGAACAGGAACACGTGCAGGCTAGCATAGACGAACAGGCGACGGACGAATACTTGGAGGACGATAACTATATGCCTCCCTCTGAAGACGAGGTGAGCCTCAGTGACGACAAATTCGGCGTACCAGAGGATCCCATAGAGCAGGAGCGCTTCAAGCGCAGGCTTATAGCCACTGCACAAAGCCTGAAAAAGAAGCAGCAGCAGCTTCAAGCTGACCAAGATCTGCTCACAGATAGACGGACTAAGGCCCGGGTAGCCGAAGAATACGGACTCAAGCGCCGAACAAAATACTACCCAAAACGCAGGCTGCTACCTCAATTCGAGGAGGCGACACTAAAAAGTAAACGTAGGCCTACGCCCCACCGACGGCACACCACGACAAGGGGCTGCGCACAAGACCGGCATTTTATACCAAACAGCAACACGGGAAGCACCCCGGATGCATCAGCGGACAGAAACAGACTCTACAAACCTTGGTGCAACAAATATAAGTGTCCCAAGGCAATCAATGGCGCCTAGGGAACGACGATCAACACAGGAGCCCGTAATCCTCAACCCGTTGAGTGGGAGAAGAGACTTCCACATCTTAACTCAGGCCCCTCCAGCTTGAACCGCATACTTGACCGCCCATGTCAAATTCATGGCACTCCAGGAGCGGCTACCAATCATACCAATAGAGAATGCTGGGTCTTTAAACAAATCGGCAGGCCGGCGTCGAAAGGAGCATGAAGAAGCCCAGATTATCAAGTCTAGGGACCACCGACTCGAGGATCAGACTCACCAAATAACTCATTCTAGAGTATCATAAATAGGCGTGACGGCCATCTAGGCCCCGCTACCCCGGAGCCGGTCTCCGAATAGCCGAAAATGTCATACCAACTTTCGGTCTAACGCCTTTAAGCAGTAGCCACTCAGCACCGCCAAGATACACTGCGACTCGACGCATTACCACCCAAAGACCCACGTGATGAAATCAAAAATGCGGTCAAGACCGAGCTTCGCCTCGGCGCCGAAGAATATTCGGCTACCTTATTCACTGAAGCGGTGAGTCACGGTTTTTTCAATCGAACTTAGATTCGATAGCCGAACTCCCGAGCACCGACAAAGGAGTCCGAACTACTTCATGATACCCCAACCTAACCATAGCTCATACAGATCCTTCAGCGTAAGCCGCACGGATCACATCCACGGCTCAGCCACTACTCACACACGCCTTTTAAGCATTATTCGCAGGTTCGCCCTCGCGCACAACTGGACCAGCGACTTGGAAGCAGCTCAGACGCACACAGGGGGGGATCTCCACCCCACCTGAATACAATTCGGATATTCCTCCGGACTCACGCACAGCCAACTACCGCCCGACACTAACAGGTTCTGCCGTCATGCCTCTCTTTTATAACATGCACCATACTCATACGCATAGACATGTTACTTAAATACAACATGCAGAGTCATTTGACGCTTATCTGCTATTTCTCAATGACATTTTGTCATAACGGCATCCGAACATCGAGTTATGCCTTTGAACGTCAGGGGCTTCCTTGCACCCGTACTACGACGACTAAAGTCCGAACACCTTCTCGATCGTTCGGCACCCCGAACTTATAGCATTATATGCATCAGCTCTGAATCATGTCTTGGGCCATTGGTTGGGTTTGCCCGGCTCCCATGTTTTGGTACCTTACGTTCCGCAATATCGGCTAAGGTAGCGCTGGGAGAACTACTGCGATTGTGTCCCGGTTCTCCGAACGAACACCTCAGTAGAGAAAGCCAAAAACTGACTGTCGTGATAAGGCGAGAGCTGGTCAGCTGTTCGAGAGGTTGCCAAATCTTTAAGGATTTATTCCGCATAAATGCCATAATAAAATGCAGCGTGTGAAGGATCGGTCCACCGATCAGGCGCTATTAGAGCCCCCATGCGGTCTTCGGAACACCAGGGGCTGCGCCTCCCATACTCGAATTCCTATGGCTAAGTGAGAGTAATAAAGCCCTATAGTCCAATTGCCTGGTTCGCTGTGCTGAACACCTCCTTCATGGACCCAAGAATGGGATAAAGAGTATTCAGGTTTATCCCAAACACCCCCGTAGTTCCTACGTGGGGGCAGGAGCCGACGACTAGCCAACTCTCAAGACTAACATATCAAAATGGCCACACAGGAATAGAATTTACACATAGCAGACACCTACATATAAGTGACTCTGTTTTTCCTTACAAAGGATAGCACATCTGCTTTCATGGAAAAATAATGTCTTTTGTACATTCCTCGCCCACGAGGCGGGTGCCTTTCAGGACACCATCATAATATAGTTCGGTCTTGCGGTGCTCCTTCCCTTCCAGCGGACCCTCAGTCATCAGCTTCTCAGCATCAAACCTCCCCCAGTGCACTTTCGCACGGGCAAAGGCCATTCGTGCCCCTTCTATGCAAACTGACCGCTTGATGACGTCCAGCCGAGGGCAAGCCCTCACAATCCGCTTCACGAGCCCAAAGAAACTGCTCGGTATGGGCTCAGCGGGCCACAGGCGGATAACCAAATCCTTCATGGCTAGTTCGGCCGCCTGATGCAGTTCGATCACCTGTTTGAGTTGGTCGACAAACGGCACCGGGTAATTCGGCGCCAAATACTGCGACCAGAAGAGCCTTTCCGCAGTTTCCTTCTTCTCGGCTCGGAAGAATTGGGCAGCATCAGATATGCTGCGTGGTAAATCCGCAAATGCCCCTGAAATAAATTAGGATTCAATGGGTCACCATGAATCTTCCCTGCGAAAGTGTAAGGGGCTTTGAACAAAAATATAAAACCCCTACCGGCCGCAATCTTCCGCGCCTCCTGAATATCCTTCAGCACCGTCTAGGCTTCCCCCCGAACCTCATTCGCAGTCCGGACAGCTTGGGCGAGTTCGGATTCTTTCAATGATAGACTCTGCTCCAAACTTTTGCTTCTCCTTACGGCCTCCTGAAGCTCTCGTTCAGCTTCCACGACCCTCGCCTCGTGTTTCTCACGGAGAGCCTGCTCAGCGGCTGCTTTCTTTTCGGCCAAGGCAACAGCCTTCGTGAGCGCCTCAATTTCGGCATTTGCCCCTGGGGTGCGTGATATATATACTCTAAGATAGTCACAACTACTTACTTGTGCTAAAACTTACTAACAATTTCATAACATACCTTGTTGGTCCTCCAGCTGCTTCTTCACTCAGCCGAGTTCATCTTCGGCCCGCACCAAACTCTTCTTGAGTCCGGACACTTCCGCAGCATGAGAGGAGGCAGTCGCCGCAAACATCTGATTCATAAAATATATACGTCATTAGCTAGGTCTCCTGCGGACGGGAAGTTGATCCCCTGTTCGGTTCCTATCCTCTCCGGATAGTGTATCAGGGGCTACTATCTATACTATGATAGTCTTCTATACATACCTCCGAGCCTTTTATAAGGCTGACGCAGGATTCATTCAGTCCGCTCTCGGCGGCCTGAATCTTTTCTATCACCACGACCATAAGGGCGTGGTGTTCATCAATAATGGACGCACTCGTGCTGTCGATAGGCCGCCTGACGCCTTCGGTTGGATGAAGGCTACAGGCGGAGAAGGATCACACCCTCCAGTTAAGAGGGGCTGCTCGCCTGATCTCGGATCCTTAAGGGCCTCCGGGACTGTGTCCAGCTGCGGGCCATATTCCCGATTGCCCCCATTGTCGACATTCATGGGAACCGCCGCTCCCGCACGTCCGGCCTCCGAGGTACGCCCCCTGGCTCAGGTCCCTTTTGGACGACACCTCGGCGTCACAGCCAGGCTCTTGGGAAGGGGCCCTGGGAGGTGTTTCACTCTCCAGGGCATCAGAACCCAATGAGTCCTCTGATGAGGCATGTTGGGCCGAAGACCTCGCCGGACTGTAAAAAGCACGGTGCGAATCAAAATACTACATTCTAGTATATTATGGATGCATGAATATGTTTGGATTTCGTGCACTCATGATTGTACCAGGGGCTGGGCCCTGGGATCCTCCTCCGGGCTGCTATCGGTAGCCGTGACGGACGCCTCAGGGACGGACGTTCTTTCCCTCTTAGGCGAATCTGCCTCTAACGATGAGGAGGCTGCCCTTTTCTTCCTCCCCCTCGTAGGGGACTCGGGCTCTTCTTCTTCCTCATCCTCTTCCTCTTCGTCCTCTTCCTCCTCCTCATTCTCTCTAGAGGAGGGAGGGTTACTGGAGTCTTCGGACTTCATGTCCGAAGTGCCACGACGATGGAGACCGCTCTTGGTCTCCTTGGCCTTTTTTGTGGCCTCCTTCTTCGGCGCCTTGTAAGGCGCTGGGACCAGCATCTTCATCAGAAGAGGTCTCGCCGGTTCTTCCGGCAGCGGGGCTGGACAATGAATCCGCTCCGCCACCTTCGTCCATTCCTGTGGAAAGACACGTTAAAAAAAACATCTCCTCCGGGACATATCAATGAAAGATGCGAATAGCCAAGATATGATGGCGACTTACCGGGCTGGCGGGGTGGGACAATTGGTGCCCGCGGTCTGCAGCCGAGTCCGGCCATGGTTTGCCGGACTTAAAGAGCACCTTCCAGATGTCCTTGTGCAAGGAGCCGAAAAGCTCCCGCAGGGTCCAGTGCTCGGCCGGATAGTACTCCCACAAGTGACAGCCTCTGTGCTAACAAGGAAGGATCAGGCGGACCAGCATCACCTGGACCACGTCAACAAGCCTGACGGCCTTGTCCTCCATACCTTTGACGCGCGCCTGGATCACTGACAGTTCATCGAACGACGACCAGTTGACGCCCTTCTTGGGCCAGGATGTGAGTCGCAAAGGAGCTCCAGATCGAAACTCAGGAGCAGCGGCCCACTTTTTGCCACGCGACTTGGTGATATAGAACCACTGTTGCTGCCACTCCTTGACGGAGTCACTGAAAGTACCCGTCGGCCATACAACCTTGGGCATCCTACTCACCATGGCACCTCCGCACTCGGCATGTTCGCCATTCACCACTTTGGGCTTCACGTTGAAGATCTTGAGCCATAGCCCGAAGTGCGGCGAGACACGGAGAAAGGCCTCACACAAGACGATAAACGTCGAGATTTTGAGGAAAGAATTGGGGGATAGATCGTGAAAATCAATCCCGTAGTAATACATGATGCCGCAAACAAAAGGGTGGAGTGGGAACCCGAGCCCACGGACGAAATGGGGGAGGAAAACGACTCTCTCATGGGGCTCCGGAGTAGGGACGATCTGTCCCGCCGTTGACGGTGGCCGATTTTCTTGGCCAAATATCCGGTCGCCCGCAGCTTTTTAATATCCTTCTCCTGAACGGAGGAGGCTATCCACTTGCCTCCTGCTCCGGATCCGGACATTTTAGGAGGACCTTTTTTGGTGGGGAGGATGAATGCTTGGGTGCTAGTGCTTGGGCGGAAGGAAAGGGGCGAGCGGAAGTAGAAGGAGGCGCGGGTAGAAGGGAGGAGGCTTTTTCCCCTTTTATCGAGGCAATGAAACTTTACGCCTCCCCGCTTGCCTAACGGAGCCTGCTCGTTCCCCACTTACTGTAATCGGTGGTACGGTTGGGTTACCCACGCCCATATTGAAGAGGATCGCACATTAAGGGGACACGATCTCTACTTTGACAAGACGTGCTAAAGAAACTGCTTCACGATATGTATGGAAGCAGGTTGTAAAAAATGGTTCGGATAAAAACCAGACCGTGGCGTGATGTCACTTTTCGAAGAATTGTCAGCAGATTAGATTCATGGATTATTATTCTCTCTACGGTGGTATTTATCTTACAGAGCCGGACACTGTCCTTGTGTTCGAAATTAACTTTGGAGTATTCGGAGGTGGAACCCGCCTCTCAATGCCGAAGACAATCTACGCGCCGGACTCATCGTCATTGAAGCCTGGTTTAGGGGCTACTAAGGGAGTCCTGGATAAGGGGGTATCTGGACAGCCGGACTATATACTTTGGCCGGACTGTTGGACTATGAAGATACAAGACAGAAGACTTCGTCCCGTGTCCGGATGGGACTCTCCTTGGCGTGGAAGGCAAGCTTGGCGATTCGGATGTAGATCTCCTCTCCTTTAAACCGACTCTGTGTAACCCTAGCCCCCTCCAGTGTCTATATAAATCGGAGGGTTTAGTCTGTAGGACACAACAACAACAATAATACCATAGGCTAGCTTCTAGGGTTTACCCTCTCTGATCTCGTGGTAGATCAACTCTTGTAATACTCATATCATCAGGATCAATCAAGCAGGAAGTAGGGTTTTACCTCCATCGAGAGGGCCCGAACCTGGGTAAACATCGTGTCCCCAGCCTCCTATTACCATTAGTCTTAGACGCATATTTCGGGACCCCCTAGCCGAGATCCGCTGGTTTTGACACCGACAATGGGCACCCGGACAAAAGGGGTATGGTCACACGGTGTCGGTGTCAAAACCGGCAGATCTCGGGTAGGGGGCCCAAGCTGTGTGTCTAAGGATCGATGGTAATAGGGGATGAAGGGACACAATGTTTACCCAGGTTCAGGCCCTCTTAAAGGAGGTAATACCCTACTTCCTGCTTGATTGTATACGATGAGTATAGGGGTTACAAGAGTTGATCTACCTCGAGATCGTAATGGCTAAAACCCTAGATTGTCTAGCCTATGAATGTTATGATGTCGTCTCCGGTCTAAGCCCTCCAGTTTATATAGACATCAGAGGGGCCCAAGGTTGTACAGAGTCGGTTCACAGGAAAGGAAACAGTATATCCGGACACTTAATATTCCCGTTCACGTATACAGGAGTCCTAGTCGGTTTACAGGAAAGGAAACAGTATATCCGGACACTTAATCTTGCCGTTCACGTATACATGATTCCTATCCGGACACGGGAGGTGGCCTTCTTCCTTTATCTTGACGCCCCACCAGTCCAGCCCATATTGAATAGACCGGACGCCGGATGACCCGTTAGTCCAGGACTCCCTCAGTAGCCCCTGAACCAGTCTTCAATGACGATGTGTTCGGCACACGGATTGTCTTCGGCATTGCGAGGCGGGTTCCTCTCCTTGAACACCATACATCAGATTTCCCTTCATAAAAAAACTATATCTGGCTCTGTATAATTATCACAACCCTTAGCCGTGAAGGCAGAATATATAAAAAACAGGAACAGCGTCAGACTTGACTCTTCAGTATTTTGAACCATTTTCACACTCCTCATTTCGTGTTTCGAGGTCGAGCCCCCTTGGCCCGTCTTGTCAAAACAGAGATCATGCCCACTTATTACGGGATTCTCATTAATGGGATTTGGGTAACCCAACAGGCCACGACGCATGCTCTCATCGGGAATGGATGAGTTTTAAGGCATAAGTGGGGGGGGGGACAGTTGGCATTTCTACCATCTATAAGAGGGCAAAAGTTCCCTCCTTTCTTCCCCATGCCTTCCTACTGCCTCTGCCTCCCAATCTCTCAAGCTCCAGCGCCGGAAAAAAGTTTTCATCTTCCTCATCGCCACCACCTTCTCCATCCATGGCTAGCTCAGGTTCCAAGGTCAAGTGGGAGGCCTCCTCCGTCACGGAGAAGGACGTGAAGCATCTCCAGAGCGCGGGGTACCTGGCCGCAGACATTGCGCACAGGCTCCCCGAAGAGGGCCAAATCATCCCCACTCCGGCGCTCGACGAAAGGGTTGTCTTCCTCCCTCATTTTCTTAGAGGGCTAGGGTTTCCACTCCATCCCTTCGTCCAGGGCCTCATGTTCTATTATGGGCTAGATTTCCATGATCTAGCCCTGAATTCCTTCCTCCACATCTCGGTGTTCATCGTCGTGTGTGAGGCTCTACTCCACGTCCCCTGATACGTCTATGTCGTATCTATAACTTTTGATTGTTTTATGCCAACATTACTCAACTTTTACATACTTTTGGCAACATTTTATATGATTTATTTGGACTAACTTACTTATCTAGTGCCCAGTGCCAGTTCCTGTTTGTTGCATGTTTTTGTATCACAGAAAATACATATCAAACAAAGTCCAAATGTGATGCAACTCAATGAAGAATTATTTTGGAATATTTGTGATTTTTGGGAGTTGGAATCACCGCAAATGGAGGCCCACACGGACCAAGATACATCAGGGCGCGCCCCAGGCCCCTAGCACGTGGTGGTGGGGTGTGCTCACCTTGTACATCGGTTGGAGCTGCACTTCGGGCGCAAGGAAGCTTATATCAGGAAAAAATCATGTAAAAAGATCAGCGCAATCGGAGTTACGGATCTCCGAGAATATAAGAAACGGGTTTCAGCCAGATCTGGAGAGCGTGAAACAGAAGAGAACAGAGAGGGAGATCCAATATCGGTGGGGCTCCTGCCCCTCCGCCGCTATGGAGGCCATGGAATAGAGGGGGAACTCTCCTCCCATCTAGGGGAGGCCAAGGAAGAAGAAGAAGGAGGGGGGCTCTCTCCCCCTCTCTCCCGGTGGCGCCAGAACGCCGCTGATAACCCACAAGTATAGGGGATCGTAACAGTTTTCTAGGCTAGAGTATTCAACCCAAATTTATTGATTCGACACAAGGGGAGCCAAAGAATATTCTCAAGTATTAGCAGCTGAGGTGTCAATTCAACCACACCTGAAAGACTTAATATCTGCAGCAAAGTATTTAGTAGCAAAGTAGTATGGAAGTAGCGGCAACGGTGGCAAAAGTAATAGTAGCTGTTTTATAGCAATCGTAACAGTGGCAACGGAGAAGTAACTAAGAAAAGATCAATATGTGAAAAGCTCGGAGGCAATGGATGAAGGATGGATAATTACGTCGGATGTAATTCCTCATGCAACAGTTATAACATAGGGTGACATAGAACTAGCTCCAGTTCATCAACGTAATGTAGGCATGTATTCCGAATATAGTCATAAAAGATTATGGAAAAAAACTTGCATGACATCTTTTGTCCTACCCTCCCGTGGCAGCGGGGTCCTATTGGAAACTAAGGGATATTAAGGCCTCCTTTTAATAGAGTAGCGGACCAAAGCATTAGCTCTTAGTGAATACATGAACTCCTCAAATTACGATCATCACCGGGTTGGTCCCGATTATTGTCACTTCAGAGTTGCCGGATCATAACACATAGTAGGTGACTATTGACTTGCAAGATAGGATCAAGAACTCACATATATTCATGAAAACATAATAGGTTCAGATTTGAAATCATGACACTCGGGCCCTAGTGACAAGCATTAAGCATGGCAAAGTCATAGCAACATCAATCTTAGAACATAATGGAACTAGGGATCAAACCCTAACAAAACTAACTCGATTACATGTTAAATCTCATCCAACCCATCACCGTCCAGCAAGCCTACGATGGGATTACTCATGCAAGACGGTGAGCATCATGAAATTGGTGATGGAGGACGGTTGATGATGACGATGGCGGCGGATTCCCCTCTCCGGAGCCCGGACGGACGCCAGATCAGCCCTCCCGAGGAAGATTAGGGCTTGGCGGCGGCTCCGTATCGTAAAATGCAATGAATCCTTCTCTCTGATTTTTTCTCCCCAAAAGTGAATATATATGGAGTTGGAGTTGAGGTCGGTGGAGGTCTAGGGGGCCCACGAGGAAGGGGGGCGCCCCCCAGGGGGGCGCGCCTTGCACCCTCGTGGACAGGGTATGGGCCCCCTTATGCTGATTCTTTCGCCAATATTTTTTATTAATTCCAAAACTTGTCTCCGTGGATTTTCAGGTCATTCCGATAACTTCTATTTCTATACAAAAATAACACCATGGCAATTCTGCTGAAAATGGCATCAGTCCGGGTTAGTTCCATTGAAATCATGCAAGTTAGAGTCCGAATCAAGGGCAAAAGTGTTTGGAAAAGTAGATACGTTGGAGACGTATCAACTCCCCCAAGCTTAAACCTTTGCTTGTCCTCAAGCAATTCAGTTGACAAACTGAAAAGTGATAAAGAAAACTTTTACAAAATCTGTTTGATCTTGTTGTTGCAAATATGTAAAGCCAGCATTCAAGTTTTCAGCAAAGATTATGAACTAACCATATTCACAATAACATTTAGGTCTCATGTTTACTCATATCAATGACATAATCAACTAGCGAGCAATAATAATAAATCTCGGATGACAATACTTTCTCAAAACAACCATAATATGATATAACAAGATGGTATCTCGCTAGCCCTTCCTGAGACCGCAAAACATAAATGCAGAGCACCCCTGAAGATCAAGGACTGACTAGACATTGTAATTCATGGCAAAAGAGATCCAGTCACAGTCATACTCAATGTAAGTTAACAGCAATGCATGCAAATGACATTGGTGCTCTCCAACTGGTGCTTTTTAATAAGAGGATGATGACTCAACATAAAAGTAAATAGATAAGCCCTTCGCAGAGGGAAGCAGGGATTTGCAGAGGTGCCAAATCTTGAGTTTTGAAATTGAGATAAATAATATTTTGAGTGGAATACTTTCATTGTCAACATATCAACCAAAAGATCTCGATATCTTCCATGCTACATACATTATAGGCGATTCCCAAACAGAATGGTAAAGTTTAGACTCCCCCACCGCCAACAAACATCAATCCATGGCTGGCCCGAAACAACGGGTGCCGTCCAACTAACAACAATCCTGGGGGATTTTTGTTTGCAATTATTTTGATTTGATTTGAGCATGGGACTGGGCATCCCGGTTATCGGCCATTTTCTCGTGAATGATGAGCGGAGTCCACTCATCGTGAGAATAACCCACCTAGAATGGAAGATATAGACAACCCTAGTTGATACATGAGCTATTCGAGCATACAAAACAGAATTTCATTTGAAGGTTTAGAGTTTGGCACATACAAATTACTTGGAACGGCAGGTAAATACCGCGTATAGGAAGGTATGGTGGAATCATATGGAATAACTTTGGGGTTTATGGAAGTGGATGCACAAGCAGTATTCCCGCTTAGTACAAGTGAAAGCTAGAAAGAGACTGGGAAGCGACCAACTAGAGAGCGATAACAGTCATGAATATGCATTAAGGTTAATCAACAATGAGTGCAAGCATGAGTAGGATATAAATCACCATGAACATAAATATCGTGAAGGCTATGTTGATTTTGTTTCAACTACATGCGTGAACATGTGCCAAGTCAAGCCACTCAAATTATTCAAAGGAGGATACCACCCTATCATACCACATCACAACCATTTTAATAGCATGTTGGCATGCAAGGTAAACCATTATAAACTCCTAGCTAATTAAGCATGGCATGAGAAACTATAATCTCTAATTCTCATTGCAAACATGTTTTATTCATAAGAGGCTGAATCGGGAATGATGAACAAATCATATTTACAAAAACAAGATAGGTCGAGTTCATACCAGCTTCTCTCATCTCAATCATTTCATCATATATCGTCATTATTGCCTTTCACTTGCACGACTGAATGGTGTGGATAATAATAATAATGCACGTGCATTGGACTAAGCTGGAATCTGCAAGCATTTAATACAAAGGAGAAGACAAGGTAATATGGGCTCTTGGTTAGATCAACAATAATGCATACGAGAGCCACTCAACGTTTTCATCGTGGTCTTCTCCTCTCGACCCCCAAAGAAAAGAAAAGAAATAAAACTATTTACACGGGAAAGCTCCCAACAAGAAAAAGAAGAACGGGAAATCTTTTGGGTTTTCTTTTAATTACTACTACTACAAGCATGGAATAAACTAGCTAAAGGCTACAACTATTTTTTTTTGTTTTTCTTAAGGTTCTTCAAACACACAAGAAGAAAGCAAGAAAAGAAAAATAAACTAGCATGGATAGTACAATGAAAAAGTATGAACACCGACAACTAGAATGAGTGTGTGAACATGAATGTAATGTCGGTGAGAAATACATACTCCCCCAAGCTTAGGATTTTGTCCTACGTTGGTCTATGCCCACGGATCGAAGCTACCCTCTCCAATGTACTGAGGAGGGTCATCGGGGTGCCACTGGTTAGCGATCTCCTCCGGATCCCATTGATAAACAGATTGTCGATAGGGGTCAAGTGGTGGCTCTGGCTCTGGCTCTGGAACTTGTGTCAGATTCCAGTATGCATAAATTTCCTCGGGCAGGATGAGGTACGTGCCTGAAAGTATGTTAAACAAAGAGGGTGCAGGCAAGGTAATAGTCTCACAGTGAGTTTTAGCAAATATCAAGTTATACTTAAGCATCTTCTTCTTATTTTTAACAATAAAGTCATGTGCTACCATACTCTTATAGTCTAGAAAAATAGTGGGTAGCAACTTTTCCTCTTTCTCATAATGCCTAATAGGTATCTCAAGGTGTTTAGCAAGGCGTGAAGCAAAGATGCCTCAGAAGATGGGGCCCTTTGTACGGTTCATACTTAACCGTTAGCAACAATAGCGCCTAAACTGAAGGTTGTATCATGAAAAAAAGCATGGCGCAAAATAACAAGGTTAGGAGCACTGAGGTTTCCACTGTTCCCATGACCAATTAAGCATCTACTAGCAAATATTGCAAAGTAACGTAGAACAAGAAAATGTATACTAGTAGTTCTTGCATCTGAAACTTTCCTCGTTTCCCCTACAACAATCCTATCAATAAATCCATCCACATCACTTGGGTGTGGTTCCTCGATGTTGCCCACAAAGGGAAACTTGCAAACCAAAAAAAATCATGGAGTGACATCTCCTTAACCTCATCATATAAAGAAAACTCCACTGAAGGTGGTGATTTCCTAGCATGGAAATAAAAGTTTTGCACGAAAATATTAGTGAGTAGGAGATACTATTCACACTGGTCGTGGAGGAAGTCGGTGAGGCTTGCATTTTCAGCAAAATAATAAAAGTCGTCGTAAATTCCGATGGCCTTCAAGAACGAAGGCCATTCACACGGCCGGACCTCCGCAGTGCGAGGAAGATTGTATTTAGGCTTTTTATTCTCCTCATTCTGCTTGTCCTTCGAGCTTCGGCTCGAGGAGCCCCTCAACAATCTCTTCATCATTTTTTCTTTCTCAAAAATTTCTGAAATTTTTAGTGACTCAAAATAAAAGTGAACCAAACCCAACAAGAGTGATAGCAACTGCTCCCACAAGTGCCTAGAGGCTATATCATGCATTAAAACTACTTTGGACCATATAAATTTGACATGCAAGCTCAAGAACAGGGTCACCTTAGCAGCATAAATTTGCAATACATAAAGCACTAGGACAAAAACTAATTGGACCATTGGAGGAGTCACATACCGAAGAACAATCCCCCAAAGCAGTTTTATGAATGGAGCTTTGAGCAAGGAGATCGAAAATGGCAGCAAAATGAGCTAACACAAGTTTGAGCCACGGGATGATTTTTTCTAGAGGAAGACGAAGTGTGTGGGTGCTGGAATAAGTGGAGGGGGCCACGTGGGGCCCACGAGGCAGGGGGTGGGCACGCCCTGCACCCTCGTGGCCAAATGGTGGGTCCCCTGGTGTGTTCTGAGTGCTAGAAATTCTTAAATATTCTACATAAAATCATACTCCATTTTCAGGGCATTTGGAGAACTTTTATTTTCAGGGTATTTTTTATTGCAAGGATAATTCAGAAAACAGACAGAAAATTCTAATTTTACCTTATTTAATCTAAATAACAGAAAGTAAAAGGAGGATACAGAGAGTTGTGCTTTCTAACTTCATCCATCTCGTGCTCATCAAAAGGAATCTACTAACAAGGTTGATCAAGTCTTGTTAACAAACTTCTTCCAAATAACATGAAACCGGAGAATTTTTGAATAACAATAGGTTACCTCAACGGGGATATGCATGTCCCCAGCAATAAGAATATCATATTTCTTTTTGATAGTAGGAAGAGGGAATTCAAAACCTTCAATAGTAATCGTTGAGATTTTTCCAATAGAATTGATACTATGAACTGAGGTTGTTTCTTCGGAAGTGTACCGTATTCTCATTACCATTAACATGAAAAGTGACATTGCCTTTGTTGCAATCAATAACAGCCCCTGCAGTATTCAAAAAGGGTCTACCAAGGATGATCGACATACCGTCGTCCTCGGGAATATCAAGAATAACAAAGTCCGTTAAAATAGTAACGTTTGCAACCAGAACAGGTACATCCTCACAAATACCGACGGGTATAGCAGTTGATTTATCGTCCATTTGCAAAGAGATTTCAGTAGGTGTCAACTTATTCAAATCAAGTCTACGATATAAACAGAGAGGCATAACACTAACACCGGCTCCAAGATCACATAAAGCAGTTTTAACATAGTTTCTTTTAATGGAGCATGGTATAGTTGGTACTCCTGGGTCTCCTAGTTTCTTTGGTACTCCACCTTTAAAAGTGTAATTAGCAAGCATGGTGGAAATTTCAGCTTCCGGTATCTTTCTTTTATTTGTAACAATATCTTTCATGTACTTAGCATATGGATTCATTTTAAGCATATCAGTCAAATGCATATGCAAAAAGATATGTCTAATCATTTCAGTGGAAGCACTCAAAATCCTCATCATCCTTTTTCTTGGATGGTTTAAGATGAAAAGGCATGGGTTTCTGAACCATGGTTCTCTTTCTTTACCGTGCTTTCTAGCAACGAAGTCTCTCTTATAATAACGTTGATTATTTGATTGTGGGTTATCAAGATCAACAGCAGGTTCAATCTCTACATCATTGTTATTACTAGGTTGAGCATCAACATGAACATCATCGTTAACATTATCACTAGGTTCATGTTCTTTACCAGATTGTGTTTCAGCATCAGTAATAGAAATATCATTGGGATTCTAGGTGTGTCTACCATAGGTTCACTAGAAGCATGCAAAGTCCTATCATTTTTCCTTTTCTTTCTCTTAGAAGGACTAGGTGCATCAACATTAGTTCTCTGAGAATCTTGCTCAACTCTCTTAGGATGGCCCTCAGGATACAAAGGTTCCTGGGTCATTCTACCACCTCTAGTCATAACTCTAACAACATTATCATTATTCTTATTATTTAGTTCATTAAGCAAATCATCTTGTGCCTTCAGCACTTGTTCTACTTGAGTGGTAACCATGGATGCATGTTTACTAATAAGCTTAAGGTCACCTTTAACTCTAGACATATAATTACTCAAGTGTTGAATCATATAGGCATTACGTTTCAATTTTCTACCAACATAAGCATTGGAGTTTTCTTGTTTAACAATAAAATTATCAAACTCATCCAAGCATTGGCTAGCAGACTTATAACGAGGGATATCACCTTCATCAAATCTATAGAGAGAATTTACCTTTACTACCTGTGTCGGGTTATTAAGACCATGTATTTCTTCAATAGGTGGTAAATTCTTAACATCTTCAGCTTCAATACCCTTTTCTTTCATAGATTTCTTTGCCTCTTGCATATCTTCAGGACTAAGAAATAGAATACCCCATTTCTTCGAAGTTGGCTTAGGAGTTTGTTGGGGATATAACTATTAGGTATGACCCGCCAGGAGTGGCCGGGTTATACCTATAAGTGTACTTGAAGCCCAAGCTCAAGGTTGAAGACGGAGGCTTAGTACAGGCCCAAGGCCGAGAGGCGACTTAAGGCCCGTAGTGATAAACCCCCGTATAGGTGTGACTTGTGTTGTAAGGCAAGAAATATTAAGAGACCGAGCCGGATACTGTTTATAAGCCGGCCGAAACTCTGTAGAGCCACTGGGCGTCGACCTCTGTATATAAAGGGACGACCCGGCGGCGGTTCAGGACAGGTAACAACAACTCGAGAGCTAGGTCAAGCGATTTGCTCCCTAGTTATCGAGATATAAGCAATCCCACTCAAAACTGGACCGTAGGCTTTTACCTTCACCGTAAGGGGCCGAACCAGTATAAACCTCGTGTCTCTTGTCTCGATTAACCCCTTCAAGCTTCCTAATTGCAATGGCTCCACGACGAAGTCCTTTCCCTAGGACATCTGACGTGACAATTCCATGACAGTTGGTGCCCACCGTGGGGCCTGTGCACGGTGGATTTGAGTTCTTGAAGGGCAGCTTCGAAAGGGCTCAAGGGATATGCCGTGGGCCGGATGACCAAGAGTCGTCGCGACAAGCTCTACATCGACGATGCAGGCTGGGGCCCCGACGCTGGCTCAATTGAGTACGGGTACCGGGCCCCCTTTGGCGGAATCCACATCTTCATCGGCAAGATTGGTGAGCCGGGCCCTGAGCCGGACATCTGCACCGACCTCGTCGAAACAGCTCAGCGTGCGAGACCCGCCCGGGTTCCGCTGACGGTGAAATGTGCCTTCGTGGGATGCATCCATGGAGGACTTTTTGAAGGATCTGCCTCTGGTGGTGAGACGACCATCTTCTCCGATGGTGAATCGTCCACAGGTGAGACGGATTCGTTGTATCAACTCCAGGATGGCGGGCTTGGGGGCTGTTCCGATGGCAGCAGTATTCCAGATTGCCTCGAGCCGCCGAGCAGGGTTGGGATCTTCATGGCTGGCACACAACCTATCCAAGGCTCCACAGCTGCAGCAGCCATAACCTCCGGGTTTGCAGCAGCCGGGGGGGGAGGCCCTGTGTGTTCACCAGCCGAGGTGTTAATGGATCTCACAGACAAGCTGACCACCCTGTTAACCGCCGTAGTCAACCCGGCGGATCAAGCTCGTCATGATGCAGAGGTAGCACAATTAAAATTGGATATGGCGCAGGCTAAAGAAGACCTGGCAGCAGAAGATGTCAGGATAACAGCCGAGCGGGCGACTCTGGATCTTCAGGCTCAGCAGATCTAGGCACATGCCTTCCGGCTCACGCAAGACCAGAACGCAGCTAATGAGGTCATGAGGAGAAGGCATCGGAAGACTCACTCTCGACTCCCCCCATTTTATGATCCTTGGAATATTTTTCACACGCCAGGGGCAGGGCCCAGTAACCCGTCATGGCTTTCCCTGCATACTGGCAACCCGCCGTGGCTCCCTCCGCGCACAGGAACGGACCATGTTGTGACACCCGGAGACGGCGCGCTGGTTCAACCACCAGTGATGGGACCTCCCCGCGTAAACATGGTGCCGCCTCAGTACGTACCAACACCCCGGGTCACTATTCTAACCCATTGGAAAACATGATAGCGGCAGCGACACGATTGGCGGCTCTCCCGATTGATGGCGACTCTCCGGCGGCGGTTGAAACCCGCCGGGTCAGAGAACTTCTTCAGGCGGCCTTGGCATAGTAGGAGGCGTAATCATACAGCTGGGACAAGATCCACTCAACCCCTTGTCCAAGCCGAAGCCCGAGTTATAGCAGGCACATGGATTCGGCGGCCGTTTCAAGCAACGTCAGACGCCGTGACCAGCCAGGTGGGCTTAACCCGGCGCGTCATGAGGCCGTTAACTTGGTAGATCAAGACAGAATACGGCAAGAGGCTGAGCGGGCGGTTCAACAGGCGGCTGAACAGGCGGCTCAGTTGACGGCTTACCAGCCGTATCCGGTTTATCCGACGACTTCTATTGAGGCAGGTGTAGCCACCCGGACCAGAGGAGTCCCATGTCTGGTGCCAGCTCTATGTAACGAGCGTTTGCCCAAAGATTTTAAGGGACCTAGGAAGGTGCCGAATTACACAACCGACTTACAGCCCGGGGCATGGATTGAGAGTTACGAGATGGCTATGGAGCCGTTGGAGGTCAGTGATGCTGCAATGGCTAAGTACTTTACCATATGTTGGATGGAACCGCCCGAACCTGGTTGAAAGGCCTGCCCCCTAATTCAATCAGCTCTTGGGCGAAGCTAAAGGCCTGGTTCATCCAGAACTTCAAAGACACGTGCAAGCAACCCATGTCGATCGTGGATCTGACGAATTTCAAGCAAGAGGAGGGCGAGTCTACAACCCATTGGGTGTGCCGAGTTAAAGCCATAATACATTCATTTGATAAGATGGATGCCAGCTCTACGGTCTTAATGTTGGAGAAAAATTGCCGTTTCTTGCCTCTGAAACAAAAGTTGGGGCGGCTCAAACGCGAGTGCAATGACATGGGCACGCTGATGGCGGCTCTAGTCAAGTATGCTGATTCTGATAGTACCAAGGATCCCGAGTCTGATGATGACAAGGAAGGGAAGGGAAAGAAGAACGGCAACGGCAAGGGCCCTCAACACAACCCGACAAATCAAGGAGGTAATAAGCATAAGGCTGGCGGTAGTTTGGATTTCGTGGCTAACACTAGCGCGCAGGGTAATAACCAGCGGCGCAAAGGGAGGCCACCTCCCCGATCCGGTGGGTCAGGACCGAGCAATTGTTGAATGAGCCCTGTCCGAGACACGGCACTCAGCAGAAGCTGGCTACCCATTTGTGGAAGGACTACACGATCATGAAGGCTTTCAAAAATTCCAACATGTTTGACGGTAACAATGGACAGGGAGGCTCAGGTGGTGGCGGTTTTCATGGCTCGGGCGGCGGGTCAAATCCCAATTTTCAAAATTCCCAGGGCAACCAGGGTGGGTATAGCCAACAGTCTGGCCAGGGCGGTCAGCAGCAGCAGCAAGGTGGATACCAGAGCAATCCAAAGCAGCTGAACAGTGGGCAATACCATGTGTTTACCACCAGTTTATGTAAACGGGGCCAGAAGCTTCATAAGAGGGCTGTGAATGCGGTTGAGCCAGCAATTCCTCGTTACTTGAGATGGTCCGAGCAGCCTATCATATGGAGTAGGGAGGATCACCCTTCCTGGGTTGATAATCCGGGTCACTTAGCCCTGGTGGTGGCCCCTCAGGTGGGTGGATATAAATTCACCAAGGTACTCATGGATGGAGGAAGCAGCATCAATATCCTTTATTATGAGACCTTCCGTCACATGGGGCTAACTGATAAGAGCCTTAAACAGTCCAACACTGTCTTCCACGGTGTCGTGCCTAGTAAGTTAGCATATCCAGTTGGTAAGATCGAATTGGAGGTGGCTTTTGGGGATGAGTATGACTCCAGAGCTGAGAAATTAACGTTTGAGGTAGTCAAGATCAAGAGTCCGTATCATGCCCTGTTCGGACGACCGGCTTATGCCAAATTCATGGCACGACCATGTTATGTGTACTTACAGCTCAAGATGTCGGGTCATAAGGGGACCATTACGGTGCATGGAAGCCGGAAGGTGGCCCTGGAATGTGAAGAGGGTGATGCCGCTTATGTTGAGTCAGTCTGTGCGACAAAAGAGTTAAATTTTTACAAGGACAATGTTGACCCGGCAGACATGACATCTTTAAAGAAGCCAACCATAGAACATGAGCCGGTCATGAAGTCTAAGTCGGCCGATGAGACTAAGCTTGTCGATTTTGTTCCAGGAGACTCATCCAAGCAGTTCAGCATCAGTGCTAATTTGGATCCCAAATAGGAAAGCGCGCTCATCGAGTTCATCCGTGAGAATCAAGACATTTTTGCATGGAAACCATCTGACATGCCAGGTGTACTGAGAGAACTCGCTGAGCACACTCTTAATATTGATCCAAAGTTTAAGCCTGTCAAGCAGTTTCTTTGGCGGTTTAATGAGGAGAGACGGAAGGCCATTGGTGAGGAAGTAGCCTGGCTCTTGGCAGCTGGGTTCATCATTGAAGTGTTTCATCCAGAGTGGTTGGCTAACCCGGTGCTTGTTCTTAAGAAAAACGGCACTTGGCGTATGTGTGTGGATTACACGAATTTAAACAAAGCTTGTCCGGCTGATTCTTTTGCTCTCCCTCGTATTGATCAAATCATTGATGCTACGGCGGGTTGTGAGCGTTTGAGTTTTTTGGATGCTTATTCTGGTTATCATCAGATCAAGATGGCATTTAAGGACCAGGAGAAGACAACGTTCATCACTACGTTCAGAGCCTTCTGCTATGTCTCAATGCCTTTTGGGCTCAAGAGTGCCTAGGCAACTTACCAGCGATGTGTACAGAATTGTCTTCATAATCAAATTGGGCGTAATGTTCATGCTTACATGGATGACATAGTGGTAAAATCCAGAGAGAAGGATACCTTGATTGAGGATCTCAAGGAAACCTTTAACAATGTTCGGGTTTACAAGATGATGCTTAACCCGGCCAAATGTGTTTTTGGTGTGCCTGCAGGCAAGCTGTTGGGTTTTCTGGTTTCTAACAGGGGCATCGAGGCTAACCCGAAGAAGATCAAGGCCATCATTTCTCTGGCCAAACCAGCGTGTATCAATGACGTTCAGCGTTTGGCGGGTCGTATCGTTGCTTTAAGCCGGTTCATAAGCCGGTTAGGGGAGAAGGCTATACCGCTGTATCAAATGATGAAGAAGACAGATAGCTTTACTTGGAGTGATGCCGCCAACGCTGCTTTTGAAGATCTGAAGAGACAGTTGGCTGAGCTGCCGGTTCTTGCTGCTCCCATTGACAAGGAACCCTTGTTACTGTACGTGGCTGCTAACACGCGTGCTGTCAGCGTGGCAATCGTGGTGGAGCACAAGGAGGCTGGTGATACGTCTCCAACGTATCTATAATTTTTGATTGCTCCATGCTACTTTATCTACTGTTTTGGACTATACTGGGCTTTATTTTCCACTTTTATATTACTTTTGGGACTAACCTATTAACCGGAGGCCCAGCGCAGAATTGCTGTTTTTTTGCCTTTTTTAGTATTTCGAAGAAATAGAATATCAAACGGAGTCCAAATGGAATGAAACCTTCGGGATCATGATTTTCCAACCGAACGTGATCCAGGAGACTTGGACCTACTCCAAGCAGTGTCCGAGGAGGTCACGAGGGTGGAGGGCACCCCCTGGGCGCGCCCCCTACCTCGTGGGCCCCTCGGAGCTCCACCGACGTACTCCTTCCTCCTATATATACCTACATATCCCCGAACGATCAGAAAAGGAGCCAAAAACCTAATTCCACCGCTGCAACTTTCTGTATCCACGAGATCCCATCTTGGGGCCTGTTCCGGAGCTCCGCCGGAGGGAGCATCCACCATGGAGGGCTTATACATCATCACCATAGCCCCTCCGATGAAGTGTGAGTAGTTTACTTCAGACCTTCGGGTGCATAGCTAGTAGCTAGATGGCTTCTTCTCTCTTTTTGGATCTCAATACAATGTTCTCCCCCTCTCTTGTGGAGAACTATTTGATGTAATCTTATTTTTGTGGTGTGTTTATTGAGACCGATGAATTGTGGGTTTATGATTCAGATTATCTATGGAAAATATTTGATTCTTCTCTGAATTCTTTTATGTATGATTGAGTTATCTTTGCAAGTCTCTTCGAATTATCAGTTTGGTTTGGCCTACTAGATTGGTAGTTCTTGCCATGGGAGAAGTGCTTAGCTTTGGGTTCAATCTTGCGGTGTTCTTACCCAGTGACAGAAAGGGTTGCAAGACACGTATTGTATTGTTGCCATCAAGGATAACAAGATGTTTTTTTATCATATTGCATGAATTTATCCCTCTACGTCATGTCATCTTGCTTACGGCGTTACTCTATTCTCACTTAATACTCTAGATGCATGCTGGATAGCGGTCAATGAGTGGAGTAATAGTAGTAGATGCAGAATCGTTTCGATCTACTTGTTTTGGACGTGATGCCTATATACATGATCATTGCCTAGATATGTTCATAACTATGCTCAATTCTGTCAATTGCTCAACAGTAATTTGTTCACCCACCATAGAATACTTATGCTCTTGAGAGAAGCCACTAGTGAAACCTATGGCCCCCGGGTCTATTCTCATCATATCAATCTATATCACTTTATTTACTTGCTTTGTTTTTACTTTGCCTTTACTTTTTACTTTGCATCTATCTATCAAAAATACCAAAAATATTATCTCTATTAGATCTCACTCTCGTAAGTGACCGTGAATGGATTGACAAGCCCTAAGCGTTGGTTGCGAGTTGCTATCGTTTTGTGTAGGTACAAGGGACTTGTGCGTGGTATCCTACTGGATTGATACCTTGGTTCTCAAAAACTGAGGGAAATACTTACGCTACTTTACTGCATCATCCTCTCCTCTTCGGGGAAATCCAACGCAGTGCTCAAGAGGTAGCAAGAAGAATTTCTGGCACCGTTGCCGGGGAGGCTCACGCAAGCAAGTCAACCATACCAAGTACCCATCGCAATCCCTATCTCTCGCATTACATTATTTGCCATTTGCCTCTCATTTTCCTCTCCCCCACTTCACCCTTGCCGTTTTATTTGCCCTCTCTTTCCCAATCTCCTCCTCTCTTTTCCGTTTGCCTTTTCCCCTTTGCCTTTCTGTCTGCTTGTGTGTTGGATTACTTGTTGCCATGGCGCAAGATAATACCAAATTGTGTGATTTCTCGAATACCAATAATAACGATTTCCTTAGTACTCCGATTGCTCCTCTTAATAATGATGAGTCGTGTGAAATCAATACCGCTTTGTTGAATCTTGTTATGAAAGATCAATTCGCCGGCCTTCCTAGTGAAGATGCCGCTACTCATCTAAACAATTTTGTTGATTTGTGTGATATGCAAAAGAAGAAAGATACGGATAACAATATTGTCAAATTGAAGTTATTTCCGTTTTCACTTAGAGATCGTGCTAAAGTTTGCTTTTCATCTTTGCCTAAAAATAGTATCGATTCTTGGAACAAGTGCAAAGATGCTTTTATCTCTAAGTATTTTCCTCCCGCTAAGATTATTACTCTTAGGAACGATATCATGAATTTTAAACAACTTGATCATGAGCATGTTGCCCAATCTTGGGAAAGAATGAAATTAATGCTTCGCAATTGCCCTACTCATGGTTTGAATTTATGGATGATCATACAAAATTTTTATGCCGGATTGAATTTTGCTTCTAGAAATCTTTTAGATTCGGCCGCGGGAGGCACATTTATGGAAATTACGTTAGGGGATGCTACCAAATTGCTTGATAATATTATGGCTAATTATTCTCAATGGCACACCAAAAGATCTTCTAGTAAAAAAGTGCATGCTATAGAAGAAATCAATGTTTTGAGTGAAAAGATGGATGAACTTATGAAGATGTTTGCTCCTAAAAATACTCCTCTTGATCCCAATGATATGCCTTTATCTACTTTGCTTGAGAATAATAATGAATCTATGGATGTGAATTTTGTTGGTAGGAATAGTTTTGGAAACAATGCTTATAGAGGGAATTTTAATCCTAGGCCTTACCCTAGTAATCCTTCTAACAATTATGGAAATTCCTACAACAACTCTTATGGAAACTTTTATAAGATGCCCTCTGAATTTGAGAGTAGTGTTAAAGAGTTTATGAATTCACAAAAGAATTTTAATGCTTTGCTTGAAGAGAAATTGCTTAAAGTTGATGATTTGGCTAGGAACGTTGATAGGATTTCTCTTGAAATTGATTCTTTAAAGCTTAGATCTATTCCTCCTAAGCATGATATCAATGAGTCTCTCAAAGCCATGAGAATTTCCATTGATGAGTGCAAGGAAAGAACCGCTAGGATGCGTGCTTCCAAAGATGCCTTTATTAAAGCGTGTTCTTCAAATTCCTATGAAAATCAAGATGAAGATCTGAAAGTTATTGATGTGTCCCCCATTAAATCTTTGTTTTGCAATATGAATCTTGATGAATCTGAAGATTATCTCCCTTTACCTAGAAGGCGTTCTAAGAATTCAGAGTTTCTAGATCTTGATGATGAAATTGATGAAAGTCGGATTGAAATAAATAAAAACCGTGATGTTGCTAAACCCACTATTTTGGATCTCAAGGAATTTAATTATGAAAATTGCTCTTTGATTGGTTGTATTTCCTTGTTGCAATCCGTGCTAGAATCTCCTCATGCTTATAGTCAAAATAAGGCCTTACCGAACATATTGTTGATGCTTTGATGCAATCTTATGAAGAAAAACTTGAGTTGAAAGTTTCTATCCCTAGAAAACTCTATGATGAGTGGGAACCTACTATTAAAATTAAAATCAAAGATTTTGAGTTTCATGCTTTATGTGATTTGGGTGCTAGTGTTTCTACTATTCCCAAAACTTTATGTGATTTGCTAGATTTTCGTGATTTTGATGATTGCTCTCTAAACTTGCATCTTGCGGATTCCACTATTAAAAAACCTATGGGAATAATTAATTATGTTCTTATTGTTGCAAATAGGAATTATGTGCCCGTAGATTTTATCGTTCTTGACATAGATTGCAATCCTTCACGTCCTATTATTCTTGGTAGACCTTTCCTTAGAACGATTGGTGCAATTATTGATATGAAGGAAGGGAATCTTAGATTCCAATTTCCCTTAAAGAAGGGTATGGAACACTTCCCTAGAAAGAAAATAAAATTACCATATGAATCTATCATGAGAGCCACTTATGGATTGCCTACCAAAGATGGCAATACCTAGATCTATCCTCGCTTTTATGCCTAGCTAGGGGCGTTAAACGATAGCGCTTGTTGGGAGGCAACCCAATTTTATTTTGTGTTTTGTGTTTTTGCTTCTGTTTAGGAATAAATAATCCATCTAGATTCTGTTTATATGTGGTTTTGTCTTTTAATTAGTGTTTGTGCCAAGTAGGACCTATAGGATAACCTACGATGATAGTTGATTTGATTCTGCTGCAAAAACAGAAACTTTGTACGCACAAATATAATTTTGTTAAATCACAGGAACGTGCTTTTGCGTTGATTCTTTTTGATTCTGTTCAATAAACAAATTTTCCAGTACTTCCTATTTTGGTAGAATTTTTAGAGTTCCAGAAGTTTGCATTAGTTACAGATTGCTACAGACTGTTCTGTTTTTGACAGATTCTGTTTTTCGTGTGTTGTTTGCTTATTTTGATGAATCTATGGCTAGTAAAATAGTTTATAAACCATAGAAAAGTTGGAATACAGTAGGTTTAACACCAATTAAGTAAATAATGAGTTCATTACAGTACCTTGAAGTAGTCTTTTGTTTTCTTTCTCTAACGGAGCTCACGAGATTTCTGTTGAGTTTTGTGTTGTGAAGTTTTCAAGTTTTGGGTGAATTCTTTTGATGGATTATGGAACAAGGAGTGGCAAGAGCCTAAGCTTGGGGATTCCCATGGCACCCCCAAGATAATCCAAGGACACCAAAAAGTAAAAGCTTGGGGATGCCCCGGAAGGCATCCCCTCTTTCGTCCATTTCCATCGGTAATTTACTTGGAGCTATATTTTTATTCACCAACATGATATGTGTTTTGCTTGGAGCGTCTTGTATTATTTGTGTCTTTGCTTGTTAGTCTACCACAATCATCCTTGCTGTACACATCTTTTGAGAGAGCCATACATGAATTGGAATTTGTTAGAATACTCTATGTGCTTCACTTATATCTTTTGAGCTTGATAGTTTTGCTCGTAATGCTTCACTTATATCTTTTGAGCGTGATAATTTTTGCTCTAGTGCTTCACTTAGATCTTTTAGAGCACGGTGGTGGATTTGTTTTAAAGAAACTATTGATCTCTCATGCCTCACTTAGATTATTTTGAGAGTCTTTAATAGCATGGTAATTTGCTTAATGTTAATATACTTGGTGTTCAAGATATGTGAAACTTTCTTTTGAGTGAATTGAATACTAAGATAAGTTTGATGCTTGATAATTGTTTTGAGATATGGAGGTGATAATATCAAAGTCGTGCTAGTTGGGTGATTATTAATTTGAGAAATACTTGTGTTGAAGTTTGCAAGTCCCGTAGCATGCACGTATGGTTAAAGTTATGTAACAAATTTGAAACATGAAGTGTACCTGGTTTGTGCATCCTTATGAGTGGCGGTCGGGGACGAGCGATGGTCTTTTCCTACCAATCTATCCCCCTAGGAGCATGCGTGTAGTACTTGAATTTTTGATGACTTCTAAATTTTTGCAATAAGTATATGAGTTCTTTTGACTAATGTTGAGTCCATGGATTATACGCACTCTCACCTTTCCGCCATTTCTAGCCTCTTCGGTACCGTGCATTGCCCTTTCTCACCTTGAGAGTTGGTGCAAACTTCGCCGGTGCATCCAAACCCCGTGATACGATACGCTCTATCACACATAAACCTCCTTATATCTTCCTCAAAACAGCCACCATACCTACCTATTATGGCATTTCCATAGCCATTCCGAGATATATTGCCATGCAACTTCCACCATCATCATCATGACATACATTACTTTTGTCATATTGCCATTGCATGATCATGTAGTTGACATCGTATTTGTGGCAAAGCCACCATGCATTATTTTTCATACATGTCACTCTTGATTCATTGCACCATCCCGGTACACCGCCGGAGGCATTCATATAGAGTCATATCTTGTTCTAAGTTTCGAGTTGTAATCCTTGTGTTGTAATCAATAGAAGTGTGATGATCATCATTATTAGAGCATTGCCCAAATAAAAAAAAGAGAGAAAGGCCAAAAGAAAAAAAGAAAGGCCCAAAAAAAAGAAAAAAAGGGGGGGGGGGGCAATGCTACTATCTCTTTTTCCACACTTGTGCTTCAAAGTAGCACCTTGTTCTTCATGTAGTGAGTCTCATATATTGTGCTTCAAAGTAGCACCTTGTACCTCATGTAGTGAGTCTCATAAGTTGTCTTTTTATACTAGTGGGAATTTTTCATTATAGAACTTGGCTTGTATATTCCTATGATGGGCTTCCTCAAATGCCCTAGGTCTTCGTGAGCAAGCAAGTTGGATGCACACTCACTAGTTTTCTTTTGTTGAGCATTCATAGCTCTAGTGCATCCGTTGCATGGCAATCCCTACTCCTCATGTCGACATCAATTGATGGGCATCTCCATAGCCCGTTGATTAGCCTCGTCAATGTGAGACTTTCTCTTTTTTTTGTCTTCTCCACACAATCCCCATCATCATATTCTATTCCACCCATAGTGCTATATCCATGGCTCACGCTCATGTATTGCGTGAAGGTTGAAAAAGTTTGAGATTATTTAAGTATGAAACAATTGCTTTGCTTGTCATCGGCGGTATAGAAGTTGGGAACATCTTTGTGTGACGAAAATGAAGCATAGCCTAACTATATGATTTTGTAGGGATGAACTTTCTTTTGCCATGTTATTTTGAGAAGACATGATTGCTTTGATTAGTATGCTTGAAGTATTATTATTTTTGTGTCAATATGAACTTTTGTCTTGAATCTTTCGGATCTGAATATTCATATCACAATTAAGAAGATTTACATTGAAATTATGCCAAAGTATCACTCTGCATCAAAAATTATTTTTTTATCATTTACCTACTCGAGGACGAGCAGGAATTAAGCTTGGGGATGCTTGATACGTCTCCAACGTATCTATAATTTTTGATTGCTCCATGCTACTTTATCTATTGTTTTGGACTATATTGGGCTTTATTTTCCACTTTTATATTACTTTTGGGACTAACCTATTAACCGGAGGCCCAACCCAGAATTGCTGTTTTTTTGCCTTTTTCAGTATTTCAAAGAAACAAAATATCAAACGGAGTCCAAACGGAATGAAACCTTCGGGATCGTGATTTTCCAACCGAACGTGATCCAGGAGACTTGGACCCTACTCCAAGCAGTGCCCGAGGAGGTCACGAGGGTGGAGGGCGCGCCCCCCTGGGCGTGCCCCCTACCTCGTGGGTCCCTCAGAGCTCCACGGACGTACTCCTTCCTCCTGTATATACCTATGTATCCCCGAACGGTCAGAACAGGAGCCAAAAACCTAATTCCACCGCCGCAACTTTCTGTATCCACGAGATCCCATCTTGGGGCCTGTTCCGGAGCTCCGTCGGAGGGGGCATCCACCACGGAGGGCTTCTATATCATCACCATAGCCCCTCCGATGAAGTGTGAGTAGTTTACTTCAGACCTTCGGGTCCATAGCTAGTAGCTAGATGGCTTCTTCTCTCTTTTTGGATCTCAATACAATGTTCTCCCCCTCTCTTGTGGAGAACTATTCAATGTAATCTTCCTTTTGCGGTGTGTTTGTTGAGACCGATGAATTGTGAGTTTATGATTCAGATTATCTATGGAAAATATTTGATTCTTCTTTGAATTCTTTTGTGTATGATTCAGTTATCTTTGCAAGTCTCTTCGAATTATCAGTTTGGTTTGGCCTACTAGATTGGTAGTTCTTGCCATGGGAGAAGTGCTTAGCTTTGGGTTCAATCTTGCGGTGTTCTTACCCAGTGACAGAAAGGGTTGCAAGACACGTATTGTATTGTTGCCATCGAGGATAACAAGATGTTTTTTTATCATATTGCATGAATTTATCCCTCTACATCATGTTATCTTGCTTATGGCGTTACTCTATTCTCACTTAATACTCTAGATTCATGCTGGATAGCAGTCGATGAGTGGAGTAATAGTAGTAGATGCAGAATCGTTTCGATCTACTTGTTTTGGACGTGATGCCTATATACATGATCATTGCCTAGATATGTTCATAACTATGCTCAATTCTGTCAATTGCTCAACAGTAATTTGTTCACCCACCGTAGAATACTTATGCTCTCGAGAGAAGCCACTAGTGAAACCTATGGCCCCCGGGTCTATTCTCATCATATCAATCTATATCACTTTATTTACTTGCTTTGTTTTTACTTTGCCTTTACTTTTTACTTTGCATCTATCTATCAAAAATACCAAAAATATTATCTCTATTAGATCTCACTCTCGTAAGTGACCGTGAAGGGATTGATAACCCCTAAGCGTTGGTTGCGAGTTGCTATCGTTTTGTGTAGGTACGAGGGACTTGTGCGTGGTCTCCTACTGGATTGATACCTTGGTTCTCAAAAACTAAGGGAAATACTTATGCTACTTTACTGCATCATCCTCTCCTCTTTGGGGAAATCCAACACAGTGCTCAAGAGGTAGCAGCTCGCAAGGAGCACCTGGTTCAACAACCGGTTTACTACATCAGTGAGGTACTGATTGAATCCAAGCAGCGATATCCGCATTGGCAGAAGCTCATCTATGGGGTGTTCATGGCAAGCCGGAAGCTTAAGCAATACTTCTTGGGCCACCCGATCACTGTGGTTAGTTTTTCCCCTTTAGGGGATATCATTCAAAACAAAGAGGCCACAGGGCGAATTGCCAAATGGGCCATTGAGCTTGGGCCTCATGGCCTAAAATATGTACCGTGCATAGCTATCAAGTCTCAAGCGCTGGTGGATTTCATCAACGATTAGACAGAGCTATAGATGCCTGAAGAAAAGTCAGACAATACATATTGGAAAATTCATTTTGACGGGTCCAGGCAATTGGAAGGCTCGGGAGCTGGAGTTGTTTTGGCTTCCCCTCGAGGTGACAAATTTTGCTATGTGCTCCGGTTGATGTTTCCCTGTACTAACAACGCAGCTGAGTATGAAGCCTTACTCCATGGTCTCCGAATGGCTAAAGGGATTAACCTAAGCCGGGTACGATGCTTCGGCGACTCAGATCTAGTGGCTCAGCAGGTATCAGGCAAGTGGGATTCTAAGGATCCTCTCATGGCGGCTTATCACCGTGAAGTCGATGCAATTGCGGGATACTTCAAGGGTTATCAGGTGGATCACATTGACCGAAGAAAGAACGAGGCGGCTGATGCTTTAAGCCGGTTGGGTTCTCAGCGTAAACCGGTGCCGCCTAATACCTTTTTGGATATTCTGCATAACCCTTCTGTCAAGTTACCCACAGAGAAAGACTTGGCTGTTCCGGACCCAGAAGCACAGTTGGTGGCGGCTCTTCATGTCATTCCAGATTGGACGGTGCCATACCTGGCTTATATGACCCGGGGCGAGTTACCTGAGGATAAAACATTGGCCATGCAGATAACCCGGCGTTCTAAGTCTATGACGATTATCAATGGTGAGTTGCATCATTGCAGTGTTACAGGGGCATTTCAGCGTTGCGTCTCTCCTGAAGAAGGCCAAGCAATTCTCCGTGAGATTCATGAAGGGGATTGTGGTCACCACGCCGGGTCAAAATCCCTCGTGGCTAAAGCTTTCTGTCATGGATTCTATTGGCTGACGGCTCATGCTGATGCAGAGGACTTGGTTAGTAGATGTGATGGTTGCCAGAAGTTCTCAAGACGGGCTCATGTGCCGACTAAAGAATTGAGGATGATTCCAATTACCTGGCTATTTGTAGTGTGGGGGCTTGACATGGTTGGGCCTTTCAAAAGGTCCAAAGATAAAAAGACCCACCTCTTGGTGGCGGTTGATAAGTTCACAAAGTGGGTTGTGGCAGAGCTTGTCAGTAAGTGTGATGCAGCCACGACAGTTCAATTTATGAAGAAGGTGATATTTTGCTTTGGCTTTCCACACAGCATCATAACAGACAATGGCACTAATCTGTCTAAAGGCGCCATGGAAGAATTTTGTCAACGGGAGCACATTCGGCTTGATGTTTCATCAGTAGCTCACCCCCAATCCAACGGTCAAGCTGAGTGAGCCAATCAGGAGATATTGAAAGTCATCAAGCCCCGGCTTTTAGTCCCTTTGCAGCGGATGCCAGGTTGCTGGGTTGAAGAGCTACCCTCTGTGTTATGGAGCATTAACACTACTCCTAATAGATCTACGGGTTATACACCTTTCTTCATGGTCTATGGAGCTGAGGCGGTTCTCCCTTGTGACATCCGTCATGACTCGCCTTGTGTGGCGGCTTATGTTGAAGCAGACAATGAACAAGCGCGTCAGGATGCTCTTGACCTGTTAGATGAATAGAGAGACTTGGCAGCAGCTCGCTCGGTGATTTACCAGTAGGACTTGCGCCGATATCACAGCCGCTGTGTTAAGTCCAGAGCTTTTCAGGAAGGTGATTTGGTGCTCCGGCTCATCCAGGATCAAACTGATGCACACAAATTATCCCCACCTTGGGAAGGACCCTTTGTGGTCAGCAAGAACTTGAATAATGGGTCATATTACCTTATCGATGTTCGAGAGCGCAAAGACTCACATAATTCAGAGGAAGAGACCCGTAGGCCGTGGAACATTGCTCATCTTCGGCCCTACTATACTTGAGCCATAGGCTCCCCTGATGTATATATTTTTGCCAATGTATATATTATGATAAATAATAAAGCAGGACCTCTGTCCTTTTTTCCCTCGACACAAGGTAAATTTTGTCATTATTATTGTCATTATTCTTTCACATGATCACTTAGGGGCTGATCACGTTTGATCCAGTTTAACCCATTTGATCTGGCTTATGATCGTATTCGAATCTAGCCGTTAAAAGTTATAATCATTAGGGGGCTTCCTGTTCAAACATAGGTCGTATTCGAACCAAAGAGAACATAGCTGTCAGTACCCTTTTGATTGGCACACTGCCGAGCTCACTTGGGGGCTTCTTGATCGTATTCAAATCATAGCTTAACCCCTTTGGGAACCGACTTTGATCGTATTCGAATTAGAGTCGTTAAAAAATTCTCAAGGTCATTAGGGGGCTTCCTGTTCAAACATAGGTTGTATTCGAACCAAAGAGAACACAGCTGTCGGTACCCTCTTGATCGGCGCAATGCCAAAGCCATTGGGGGCTACATGATCGTATTCGAATCCTATCATAAACCTCTTTGGAACGGTTCACTGATCGTATTCGAATCAGTAGCCTTGCCATTTTTTACTTCGTTTTTGATTTAAGTGGTCTTTTGGAACCCCCCCTGTTTGACTTGAGATATTTGTCGAGGCTTACAAATTTTAAGTATGATTGCGTTAACCCGTCTCAGTATTGACTGATGAGTCACCGATCCATAAGTGTCATTGTACCTTTGAAATTTTTTGGGTATCCAAAGACTGGGTTATGACCCTTACTAACCGGGTCACATAAACCGGTGATTGCGGGGCGGGATTTGGATTTTTGCCATCTATTTCCATATACAGGATAGTTTTTGAACCCTGATCATACATATATGGACATAACCACGGTGGTTTAACAACATTAAGCATCAAAGACGTGCACGATGGCATGTCCACAAAACAAAGTTATCTCTATCCTATTACATGACTCATTCAGTCCAAATAGTTCACATTGTTTTTTATATCCCAGGTATGAGCCGCCATGACAAGTTCATCTTCAGGATTGGCCGGAAGCGTCCGGGTTAGCCCTCTCCGCGCCTACACCCTGCTCCTTTTCCTGGAAGGTTGATGATGACCAGCCAATGTTGTTCAAAGCTTCAAATTCAGCTTCATCGTCAACAAGACCGGCCGGGTCAACTTCAGGAGGAAAGGTATGCTTACAGAGTGGAGGAATTAGACTGGTCACGTCATATTGAGGCGTTGGAATTCTCCGGTTCTCTTCATCATAACCCGCCTGGTACTTGGTAATATCCACTTCATTTGCTATCAGAGTCGCCACGGGGAGTATCTCTTTGACACAGGCGAGAAAATCCGTGTCCTCAAACGGCGTGCCATCTTCCTTCAGGCTTGGGTAGCCGATGGTAATATCCGCCGGGTCTAGTTCCGGTAACCAGGACTTAGCCCGGCTTAGAGCATTTATCACTCCGGCCCTTGCAACTGACCGTCTTAGTTCATTGATCTGTTGCGGTAGAACTGAAAGATTCCTCAAGACCTGTACCAGGAGGGTTGGCATTTCATTGGACAGAGCCACCGAAGCAATTGTACGTTGACACCTGGTGTACAATTGTTCGACCAAGGTGTACACTGCCTTTAGTTTAGTCAGCATGTTCTGGTTCAAATTTGAGCATCTAGGGCCTCTATAAGCATAATCAGGAGAATTAATTCCAGGCTTATGATCCGTTGCACGGCTTAGATATTTACACAATGTCAAGGCGACTTACCAAAGATGGCTGAGACCATTTGAGAAACATGGCGCTTTAGACCGGATAATTCACCGGTAACTTCTTACAGAGCCGCCTCCGCCTTCTTAGCTCGGCTTATTAGTGTGGCTTTCTCATTTGCCCAGGTTTTCTTTTCAGCCTCAAATTCTTTCTTCTATTTCTCCTATTCAAAAACACTGAATTCGAACTTGGTGTTGGCCTTCTCAAGTTCTGTCTCTTGGATTTCAAGGCGGCTCTTCAGATTAGTTACCTAGGACTCCAGTTGACTCGTGGCAGCCTATACAAGTGCAAAATTCAAGTCAAGTAAGTTGTTTATGCAGTATTCAAGTCCCAAGCATTTTGCCAGCAATAACACTTGGCACTTGGGGGCTAATGTCCCAAAGAGTTTTTTCTTTTATATGGCGGTTCATCTGATGATGATTTATAAGAGTAAGTCCCAAGCATTTTGCAAGCAATAATGTTTGGCACTTGGGGGCTAATGCATACTGCTGTTCAGACAACTATGATAATTTTTCTATAAAGAACCGGCTCAACCATATTGGTTAAGCCGGCCCTTGGGGACTACATGACTTGGGGACTAACATACTACAAGATAATGAACAAGAAGGAGCGGGGTTATACCTCGAATTTGTGATGCATGTGCTTCACCATGTCAATTTCGAGGTTCCGGCTGTTGTGCACTTGGTTCATAAAGCCAGAAAAGATATCTCTGCTACGTCTTGAGCTTGCGTTGGTTTTCCTTGAAGAGGAAAGGGTGATGCAACAATAGTAGCGTAAGTATTTCCCTCAGTTTTTGAGAACCAAGGTATCAATCCAGTAGGAGGCTCCTCAAATGTCCCACGCACCTACACAAACCAACAAAGAACTCGCAACCAACGCAATAAAGGGGTTGTCAATCCCTTCACGGCCACTTGCGAAAGTGAGATCTGATAGAGATAGTATGATAAGATAAATATATTTTTGGTATTTTATAATATAGATGCAAAAAGTAAAGATGCAAATAAATGTAGATTGGAAGCAAATATGATAAGAGATAGACCCGTGGGCCATAGGTTTCACTAGAGGCTTCTCTCAAGATAGCATAAGTATTATGGTGGGTGAACAAATTATCGAGCAATTGATAGAAAAGCGAATAATTATGAGATTATCTAGGCATGATCATGTATATAGGCATCACATCCGCAACAAGTAGACCGACTCCGGCCTACATCTACTACTATTACTCCACACATCGACCGACTCCTGCCTGCATCTAGAGTATTAAGTTCATAAAGAACAGAGTAACACATTAAGCAAGATGACATGATGTAGAGGGATAAAATCATGCAATATGATACAAACCCCATCTTTTTATCCTCGATGGCAATAATACAATACGTGCCTTGCAACCCTTTCTGTCACTGGGTAAGGACACCGCAAGATTGAACCCAAAGCTAAGAACTTCTCCCATGGCAAGAAAGATCAATCTAGTAGGCCAAACCAAACTGATAATTCAAAGAGACTTGCAAAGATAACTCAATCATACATAAAAGAATTCAGAGGAGATTCAAATATGTCTCATAGATAAACTTGATCATAAACCCACAATTCATCGGATCTCGACAAACACACCGCAAAAAGAGATTACATCGAATAGATCTCCACAAGAGAGGGGGAGAACATTGTATTGAGATCCAAAAAGAGAGAAGAAGCCATCTAGCTAATAACTATGGACCCGAAGGTTAGTGGTAAACTACTCACAACTCATCGGAGGGGCTATGGTGTTGATGTAGAAGCCCTCCATGGTTGATTCCCCCTCCGGCGGGGCGCCGACGAAGGCTCCAAGATGGGATCTTGCGGATATAGAAGGTTATGGCGATGGAAATTGTGTTTCGGGTGCTCCCTGGATGTTTTCGGGGTACGTAGGCTTATATAGGAGGAAGAAGTACGTCGGTGGCCGCCTGAGGGGCCCACGAGACAGGGGGCGCGCCCTATAGGGGGCGCGCCCTACCCTTTCGTGGCCGCCTCGGCTGCTTCTTGACTTGCACTCCAAGTCCTCTGGATCACGCTCATTCCAAAAATCACGCTCCCAAAGGTTTCATTCTGTTTGGACTCCATTTGATATTCCTTTTCTTCGAAATACCGAAATAGGCAAAAAACAACAATACGGGCTGGGCCTCCGTAGTAGGTTAGTCCCAAAAATGATAATAATGTGTAAAATAAAGCCCATAAACATCCAAAAGGGGTAATATAATAGCATGGAACAATCAAAAATTATAGATACGTTGGAGACGTATCAAGCATCCCCAAGCTTAATTCCTGCTCGTCCTCGAGTATGTAAATGATAAAAACAGAATTTTTGATGTGGAATGCTACCTAGCATAATTCTCAATATAATTTTATTTACTGTAGCATGAATGTTCAGATCCAAATGATTCAAGATAAAAGCTTATAAAACATAAAAATAATAATGCTTCAAAGCATACTAACAAATAATCATGTCCTATCAGAATAACATAGGCAAAGAAAGCTTATCCCTACAAAATCATATAGTTAGTCCATGCTTCATTTTCATTACACAAAATACTCCCATCATGCACAACCCCGATGACGAGCCGAGCAATTGTTTCATACTTTTTAACACGCTTAAGCTTTCTCAACTCTTACACAATACATGAGCGTAAGCCATGGACATAGCACTTAGGTGGTAAAAGATGGTGGTTGTGAGGACAAAAAGAGGGAGAAGATAGTCTCACATCAACTAGGCGTATCAACGGGCTATGGAGATGCCCATTAATAGATATATATGTGAGTGAGTAGGGATTTCCATGCAACGGATGCACTAGAGCTATAAATATATGAAAGCTCAACAAAAAGAACTAAGTGGGTGTGCATCCAACTCACTTGCTCACGAAGACCTAGGGCATTTTGAGGAAGCCCATCATTGGAATATACAAGCCATGTTCTATAATGAAAAATTCCCACTAGTATATGAAAGTGACAATATAGGAGACTCTCTATCATGGAGATCATGGTGCTACTTTGAAGCACAAGTGTGGAAAAAGAGATAGTAGCATTGTCCCTTCTCTCTTTTTCTCTCATTTTTTTCTTTGGCCTCTTTTATTTTTTTTCTTTTTTCTTTTTGGCCTTTCTCCTTTTTTTCTTTTTCTTATTTTTTTAAAGTCCGAAGTCTCATCCCGACTTGTGGGGGAATCATAGTCTTCATCATCCTTTCCTCACCGAGACAATGCTCTAATAATGAAGATCATCACACTTTTATGGATTTACAACTCAAGAATTACAACTCAAAGCTAGAACAAGATATGACTCTATATGAATGCCTCCGGCGGTGTACCAGGATATGCAATGAATCAAGAGTGACATGTATGAAAATTATGAAGGTGGCCTTGCCACAAATACGATGTCAACTACATGATCATGCAAAGAGCAATATGACAATGATGAAACATGTCATAATAAACAGAACGGTGGAAAGTTGCATGGCAATATATCTCAGAATGGCTATGGAAATGCCATAGTAGGTAGGTATGGTGGCTGTTTTGAGGAAGGTAAATAATGGGTTCAATACCGGCGAAAGTTGCGCGGTAATAATAGAGGCTAGCAAAGTGGAAGGATGAGTGTGCGTATATCCATGGACTCACATTAGTCATAAAGAACTCATATACTTATTGCAAAAGTCTACTTAGCCCTTGAAGCAAAGTACTACTATGCATGCCCCAAGAGGGATAGATTGGTAGGAAATGACCATCGCTCGTCCCCGACTGCCACTCATAAGGAAGACAATCAAAAGAGCACCTCATGCAACAAATTTGTCACACAACTTTTACCATACGTGCATGCTACAGGACTTGCCAACTTCAACAAAAGTATTTCTCAATTTCATAATTATCCACTAGCATGACCCTAACATTACTACCTTTATATCTCAAAACAATTATCAAGCAACAAATTGATCATAGCATCCAATTCACTTCTTATGATAGTTTTTATTATACCCAACTTGGATGCTCATCATTCTAGGACCAAATTTGTAACCATAGCAAATACCATGCTGTTCTAAAAGACTCTCAAAATAATATAAGTGAAGCATTAGAGACTAGCAATTTCTTCAAAATTAATTTACCACCGTGCTCTAAAAAAGTATAAGTGAAGCACTAGAGCAAAAACTATCAATCTCAAAAGATATAAGTGAAGCACATAGAGTATTCTAGCAAATTCTAATAAAGTGGGCTACTCACAAAAGGTGTGTACAGCAAGGATGATTGTGGTAAACTAGAAAGTAGAGACTAATATCATACACGAAGTTCCAAGCAAAACACATATCATGTGGCGAATAAAAATATAGCTCCAAGTAAAGTTACCAATGAACGAAGACGAAAGAGGGGATGCCTTCCCGGGGCATCCCCAATCTTAGGCTTTTGGCTATCCTTGAATATCTTGGGGTGCCATGGGCATCCCCAAGCTTAGTCTCTTGCCACTCCTTATTCCATAGTCCATAAAAGCTTTACCCAAAACTTGAAAACTTCACAACACAAAACTCAACAGGAAATCTTATAAGCTCCGTTAGTGAAAGAAAACAAAACCACCACATATGTACTGTAATGAACTCATTTTTTATTTATTTTGGTGTTAAACCTACTGTATTACAACTTTTCTATGGTTCATACCCTTACATACTAGCCATAGATGCATCAAAATAAGCATACAACACACGAAAAACAGAATCTATCAAAAACATAATAGTATGTATCAATCTGTAACTAACGCAAACTTCTGAACCTCTAAAAATCCTACCAAAATAGGAAGTAATGTACAATTTTTTTATTGATCAGCAGCAAAAAGAATCAATGCAAAAGCACGTTTCTGTGATTTATTGAATTTTTTCTCATGGGCGCAAAGTTTCTGTTTTTCAGCAGAATCAAATCAACTATCATCATAGGTTATCCTATAGGTTCTACTTGGCACAAACACTAATTAAAAGATAAAAACACATCTAAACAGAAAGTAGATGCAAAATTTATTACTAAACAGGAACAAAAACAAAAAACATAAAGAAAATTGGGTTGCCTCCCAACTAGCACTATCGTTTAACGCCCCTAGCTAGGCATAAAAGCGAAGATAGATCTAAGTAGTGCCATCTTTGGCACTTGATTCCTCAATAGAGCACTTAAGATCTTTAGGGGTTTCTCCCTTTTTAGCAATGATTAAACCATTAGGCAAAAATTCAAGAAATTTGTTTGTAGCAAAAGGTTCCTTAACGGTAGAGAGACAATTGGGATGAACACTTAAGGATTTGAGATCCGCGTCTCCCTTACTAGAAGATTCACCCTTATTTTTAGGAACATAAATAAACTTGGCAGTTTTGGTAGGAGGTTTTGGAGTATTTTTGATGGAAGAAAACGCGGAACCTAAGTTGGTAATAATATCCTCAAGTTTACTGATTCTTGCAGAATCTAGATTTATTTTTTCATTGACTACATGTTCTTTCTCTTTAAGATTTTTCAAAGTAACTCCAACCCTAGATCCATATTGAGTAATGTGATTATGGATCTTTTTATCCAAATTTTCAATCAACTCAACAATGGTCATTTTATTTTCAATAATATCAAGCTGTTGCATCACATGTTCTAAGGTCAAAACCGTTCCATTAACCAAAAGAGGTGGTGGGCCAAACAAATCTAACATAGCATTATAAGCATCAAACGTATGGCTACTCAAGAAATCCCCTCCGGTAACGGTATTAAGAACACATCTATTCCAAGGAGTAATGCCTACATAAAAATTGCGAAGAAGTACGGAAGTAGAAAGCTTCCTAGTAGATTTATTTTGAGCATTGCAAATTCTATGCCAAGAATCTTTTAAATTCTCTTCCTCCCTTTGTTTAAAATTGAGAATTTCATGTTCGGGAGTAATAACAAGGATAGGAGGACTAGCCATAACGACAAGGTAAACGATCTAACACACGAGCAAACGGAAAAAGGCAAGCGAAAAGAGAGAGAGAGAGAGGTTGGGAAAGAGAGGGCAAATAAAACGGTAAGGGTGAAGTGGGGGAAAGGAAAACGAGAGGCAAATGGCAAATAATGTAAATGCGAGGGAGATAGGTTTGTTATGGGTACTTGGTATGTCTTGACTTGAGCGAAGACCTCCCCGGCAACGGCGCCAGAAATCCTTCTTGCTACGTCTTGAGCTTGCGTTGGTTTTCCTTGAAGAGGAAAGGGTGATGCAACAATAGTAGCGTAAGTATTTCCCTCAGTTTTTAAGAACCAAGGTATCAATCCAGTAGGAGGCTCCTCAAAAGTCCTAGGCACCTACACAAAACAACAAAGAGCTCGCAACCAACACAATAAAGGGGTTGTCAATCCCTTCACGGCCACTTGCGAAAGTGAGATCTGATAGAGATAGTATGATAAGATAAATATATTTTTGGTATTTTATAATATAGATGCAAAAAATAAAGATGCAAATAAAAGTAGATTGGAAGCAAATATGATAAGAGATAGACCCAGGGGCCATAGGTTTCACTAGAGGCTTCTCTCAAGATAGCATAAGTATTACGATAGTTGGACAAATTACTATCGAGCAATTGATAGAAAAGCAAATAATTATGAGATTATCTAGGCATGATCATGTATATAGGCATCACGTCCGCAACAAGTAGACCGACTCCTGCCTGCATCTACTACTATTACTCCACACATTGACCGACTCCTGCCTGCATCTAGAGTATTAAGTTCATAAAGAATAGAGTAACGCATTAAGCAAGATGACATGATGTAGAGGGATAAACTCATGCAATATGATATAAACCCCATCTTTTTATCCTTGATGGCAACAATACAATACGTGCCTTGCAACTGTTTCTGTCACTGGGTAAGGACACCGCAAGATTGAACCCAAAGCTAAGCACTTCTCCCATGGCAAGAAAGATCAATCTAGTAGGCCAAACCAAACTGATAATTCGAAGAGACTTGCAAAGATAACTCAATCATACATAAAAGAATTCAGAGGAGATTCAAATATTTCTCATAGATAAACTTGATCATAAACCCACAATTCATCGGATCTCGACAAACACACCGCAAAAAGAGATAACATCGAATAGATCTCCACAAGAGAGGGGGAGAACATTGTATTGAGATCCAAAAAGAGAGAAGAAGCCATCTAGCTAATAACTATGGACCCGAAGGTCTGTGGTAAACTACTCACAACTCATCGAAGGGGCTATGGTGTTGATGTAGAAGCCCTCCATGGTCGATTCCCCCTCCGGCGGAGCGCTGGCGAAGGCTCCAAGATGGGATCTCGTGGATACAGAAGGTTACGGTGCTGGAAATTGTGTTTCGGGTGCTCCCTGGATGTTTTCGGGGTACGTAGGCTTATATAGGAGGAAGAAGTACATTGGTGGCCGCTCGAGGGGCCCATGAGACAGGGGGCACGCCCTATAGGGGGGGGGGGCGCCCTACCCTCTCATGGCCGCCTCAGCTGCTTCTTGACTTGCACTCCAAGTCCTCTGGATGACGTTCATTCCAAAAATCACGCTCCTGAAGGTTTCCTTCCGTTTGGACTCCGTTTGATATTCCTTTTCTTCGAAATACTAAAATAGGCAAAAAACAGCAATATAGGCTGGGCCTCCGGTTATTAGGTTAGTCCCAAAAAATGATAATATATGTAAAATAGATCCCATAAACATCCAAAAGGGGTAATATAATAGCATGGAACAATAAAAAATTATAGATACGTTGGAGACATATCATGCTCCAATGCTCATATGAGCATAATTAGCAATATCTATCTTGACTCGGTGCTGGTCCAGAAGTTCTTCCTTGGCAGGATATTTAGCCAGCACAGTTGGCCTCCCTGGCTCAACATAGCCGGTTCTAGTGATCACGACATCAGTATTGGAAGGATCATCTATTTGGATCGGCTTGGAGGCTTGGGATTTTCTGAGTCATTAGCAGCTTGGTCAATGGACAGGTCGGTACAAGGAGGTGATACATCTTGCGCTGGTTCAGATGGCAGTTCATGAGTACTTGAGTCCGGCACGGTTGTTGTCGGTGTCAAAACCGGTGGATCTCGGGTAGGGGGTCCCGATCTATGCGTCTTAGGCTGATGGTAACGGGAAGCAAGGGACACAATGTTTACCCATGTTCGGGTCCTCTCGATGGAGGTAAAACCGTACTTCCTGCTTGATTAGTATTGAAGATATGAGTAGTACAAGAGTAGATCTACCACGAGATCGTAGAGGCTAAACCCTAAGAGCTAGCCTATGATGGTATGATTGTAATTGTGATCGGCCTTCTAAGGACCATCCTCTCCGGTTTATATAGACACCGGAGAGGGCTAGGGCTTACATGGAGTCCATTACAAGGAAGGAAATACAATATCTGGATCGCCAAGCTTGTCTTCCACGCAAAGGAGAGTCCCATCCGGACACGGGCCGAAGTCTTGAGTCTTGTATCTTCACGCTTCGATAGTCCGGATGATGTATATAGTCCGGCTGTCCGGATACCCCCTAATCCAGGACTCCCTCAGTAGCCCCTGAACCAGGCTTCAATGACGATGAGTCCGACGCGCAGTCTTGTCTTCGACATTGCAAGGCGGGTTCCTTCTCAGAATACTCCAAGGTTATTATCGAACACGTAGACCATGTCCGGATCTGCAAAATGATCTTCACATACCACCGTAGAGAGAATGATACTTCAGCTGACAACTTTTTAGACGACGTGATATGCCATTATAGCCAGGTCATTATTCGAACCGTTTTTCCACAACCAGCCACAACGCGCATTGCGAGGCGGTTATCTTGACACGTCTTGTCAAAGCAGAGATCATGTCCCCTTATCACGGGATTCTCATCAATACGGCTATGGGTAATCCCCCCGTGCCATCAATCGTGGCACTTGGGAAGTAAGCGATTCTCAACAGGCTAGTGGGGAGGCGTGCCGCTTTCGTCACCTCTATAAAGGGATAAGAGTTCCCCATTCTTACCCACGCCTTCTTCCTCCTCTGCCCACTCTGGCCTCCTCGAGCTCCAGCGCCCTAGTCCAAGTCTTTTCTGCACAGCTAAACATGTCCGGAGCAGGAGGCAAATGGGTGGCTTCCACCGTGAAGGAGAAGAACATCGCAAGTCTTCGGGCGGCCGGGTACTTGGCCGCAGACATAGCGCATCGGCTACCAGACGGCGGGCAGGTCATTCCAACTCCAGGACCCCACGAGAGGGTTGTGTTTCTTGCCCACTTCGTCCGTGGACTGGGGTTTCCACTCCACCCCTTCGTCCGCTGGCTCATGTTCTACTACGGGCTAGATTTCCATGATCTAGCCCCGAACTTCGTCCTCAACATCTCGGCGTTCATCGTCGTATGCGAGGGTTTCCTCCGCATCAAGCCTCATTTCGGCTTGTGGCTTCAAACCTTCTACGTGAAGCCAAAGATCATAAGCGGCCAGCAAGCGGAGTGCGGAGGAGCCATGGTGGGCAAAATGCCTAACGTCACCTGGCTTGACAGCTCCTTCGCGGAAACCGTGAAGGGGTGGCAATCGGGGTGGTTCTACATCACTGAGCCACACGACGCCAATTGGGTGGTGGCCCCCGAGTTTCGATCTGGAACCCCTATGCGGCTCACCTCCTGGGAACAGAAGGTCCTGTAATGGGGCGAATCTACAGAGCTGACCGGACTCATCAACTACATCAAGGGCATGAAGGACAAGAACATCAAGCTTGTCAACGTGATCTAGGTCATGCTCATTCGCCGGATTCTGCCATGCCAAAGGCGGGCATTCAATCTGTGGGAGTTCATCCCGACCGAACACCAGACGCTTTAGAGGCTCTACGGCATGAAGCACAAAAACACGTTGAAGGCGTTGTTCAAGGCCTCTGAAGTACCTCCTCCCATATCCGAGGACCGTGGGCTCCATGCCGCACGGCGTCCTATTCAGGTGAGTTTTCAGGCCGCCACCGGATTCGGTTTTTCCCAATACATTCATGGGGGAGCCTTAAGTAATTGTGTATATTTGTGCAGGATTATGTGGAGATAGCAGAGCAGATTGACTGTCCGGCTCCGCTGCCAGAAAGCCCAGCTAATGATCTTCTGACGAAGATGCTGGTCCCGGCGCCCTATAAGGGGTCGGAGAAGAAGGCCAATAAGAAGGCCCCGGGGACCCGAAAGGGTCTCCGGCGTAAGTTTGCACAACCCTCGTCCGAAGACAACGAGGCGCACTCCTCCCCCGAAGGGGAAGAAGAATAAGAAGAGGAGGCCACCCCATCCGGAAAGGACGAGGGGCCTGAGAGGACGGAGCAGGGAACCAGGAGAGGCCCCCGCCGCGAGGCCGTCATACCCTTGTCATCTGATGATGATGAGGTAGATTCCTCCCGCGGAAGCGGGGGAAATCAAGAAGAAACTCCACCTCCCTGTACTGGGGAGGAGAATAAGAGGAAGGCCGCCCCGGTGGGGGATACTTGGGACGTCCAATAAGGGAAAGGTGTCCCTTCCGGACTACTCCGCCACCGCCACCGATAGCGAGGAAGGGTGGCTGCCCAGGAAGAAGCCCCTAGTGCGATTATAAGTATCCGCACTCCATCGTAATTTTGCTTCATAGTTTTGTTATAACGCCAAACTTGTATGCAGTCCGGCCAGGGCCCATCCCGAGGTATCGTCTTCGGACGGGTCTTTGAGTGAGTCAGCAATGAACTCACTCCCGACTGCCACTTCTCCTCGGCCTGCGGATGACACGGAGTTGTTGTCCCAAAGGCTCCCAGAGATGGGGGAGGTGGCCCTGGAGGCGCCTCAAGGCGGCGTTCCAGACGTCGGACTCGCGGGGTTCAAGATCCCCGCGGATCTTGTTGGTGAGAGCCGCGGTAAGCCGGACTCTCAACCGAACACTGTCCCCGGAGCCTTCAGTGGTTCCGAATTTAGGCGGGCAGCCCCTCATTAGGGAGGGAGGGCCGTCTGTATCGATGACTTCCGTTGAACCCGAGGTACCGGATTGTCTACTGGAAGCGCTTCGCGGCGCTTCCCTAGATGAAGAGCACCGTACTCTTATGAGTGCGGTGATTCGGAAGGTTTCATCCGCCAAGAGCGAACTAACTGAAGCCTGCACCAGCCTCTTGACAGGCTTTAAGGTAAGTAAAAATGTGTCAAATTACCACCCGATAGGTAGTAGCCCCTGATACTCTGTTTGGTGTTCGGAAGGAAAAACCAAATGGAGGGTCAATTATATTCCTCAGGAGTCTAACAATAAGTTTGAATGTAAATAAACAGGCTGTGCTGCTGGCCACTGCTGTCCGTACGGCCGAAATCGCCGGCCTAAAGTAGGACTTGGAGCGGGCACAGGGAGAGCTCGGCCTCACGAGGAGGCAGCTCGAGGAGAGCAAAAGTGAATGATTCCCCTCTCTCATATAATGATAGGTAAAATTGGTAATTCTAACAACAAAGCGTCGTGATTTGATAACAGAGACCACCACCGAAATGGCGTCTCTCAAGAAAGCGCTATCCGAGGACAAACACAAGGCGGCCTTGGAACGCGAGGAGCGCAAAAAGCAAGAAGCCCGAGTGGGCGAAGTACAAGAAGAGCTCCAGGAGCTCGGCAAAAAGTTCGAGTCCGTGGAGCATGAGCTTAAAGCAAAAGAGGCCGAGCTTGCGAAGGCCCTTACAAGTATAAAAGACACCAAGGCCGAAGCTGAGAGGGCACAACAGGAAATCCAGGAGGCCAAAAAGATAGCGGCGGGTAAGAAATTCTTTATGCAAAGCAAACATGTGGAGGAGGCGTTTCTTTTACTTACACAAGTCCGGAGCTCTCCAAGGGCATTCGCAGGAGCTGCCACACAGCATGTCAGGCACCGTGGAGTTCTACCGTGCTCAGGAGGGGAGCTCAACGGAGAAGCTGTTCTGGTCCCAGTATGCTGGGGCCGAACATCCAACGTCTCTGAGTGACCAACTGAAGTAGTTGGTCGAACTCCACAGGGCGGCCGAAGTGTCTATGAAGGATTTCATAGTCCGGGTGTGGCCTGGTGAGCCCCTGCCCACTAGCTACTTCGGCCTGATCAAGCGGATGGTGAATGCCTGTCCGCGACTGGAAGTCATCAAGCGATCCGTTTGCATTGAGGGTGCCCGCCGGGCCCTTGCCCATGCGAAGGTGCATTGGGGAAAGCTGGATGTGGAGAAGCTGGTGAAGGACGGGCCGCTAGAGGGCAAGCCGATCGCGTTCCCGAGAAGTATTATGATGGCGTTATGAAGGGTGCTCGCCTCGTGGCCGATGAATTTACCAAGGACATAATTTTTGAATGAATTCACTTCTGTCATGTTTGTAATTGAAAGACGAAGTTACTTGCACTAAGTAGCGATTTTTTATTTAAAATATTACCTTCCATGCGGCTGTTTATCAAATTCTGAAAGTAGGCAAGTCGTCGGCTTCCGCCCCCATGTAACTAGTACTGGGGTGTTCGTGGATAACCCGGACACTCTTTATCCAAATGTTTGGTCCCTTAAGGAGGTGTCCAGCGCAGCGAACAAGGCAATCGGACTATGCGGCTTTATAACCTTCACTTAGCCATAGAAGTCTACAATTTTAAATTTAGGCGAAGCCCCTAGAATCCGGAAGACCGAATTGGGGCGCTATACACGCCTAGATCGGACGAAGCCGATTTATCGCCTAAAGCGGAAAAATCTTTAAGGATTTTAAGACCTCTCGAACAGCGATCATCTCTTGCCACATCATGCCGGTCAGTTTTCGGCTTTCTCTACTGAGGTGCTCGTCCGACAGAACCAGGGCACAATCGCAGTAGTTCTCCCTGCGCTACCTTAGCGGATATAACGGAACGTAAGGCACCAAAACAAGGGAGCCGAGCTATCCCAACTGTAGACCCAAGACATGATTTGGAGTTGATGCATATAATGCTATAAGTTCGGGGTGCCGCACTGTTGAAAGTGTTCGGACTTGTCGTGCCGTATTATGGGGCGCCATAAGAAGCCCCCGGGAAACTCCACGTACCAAAGTGTACGGATGCAATATTAAATAGACATTTGTAAAAAATGCTCAAAGAAAATAATAAGCTGACACTATATATGATCTGCCATTGATGCATAATATGTTTAGGCGTATGTTTACAATGAATGCATTAAGTTGAGATAAAGAGGATAATTTGACATATCCGATCTAGAGGCAGGCTACGTACAGATAGATAAAGTAGGTATAACGATCGCAAATAGATTCCACCTGGGTATTTCCTTCCGTGCACAAAGCCTGTTGCCTCCTTGTTTTTCTCTCCTATGTAAGTTCGACAATCCGGCTCTTCTGGAGAAGCCGCACTAAAGCAATGTCCTTAAAGGTAAATGGAAAGGTTACGAAGCAATACCATACTGCTGACTGAGCCACTGTTACGCCTCCGCCTGTGCCCATGGTATTTTGAGTGCGTAATTGTGTACGCGTGGCACAAACGCTGCTTTGATGGGATTTGAGCGGAGGCCGGACTGCTAGTCATGCTCTTGGCGTGCCTGCTGATCCTGTTGCGAGGTGTTCCACCCTTGCTTGATGGAGCTTGAGGTTGTCGTTGCCGGATTGGTGGTTTGCCGGAGGAGGCCGCATTGTACTTCGGCCGCAAGGGCTGCAGTGTGCTCTTCTGTACAGAGAGAGCGGTCCATATTTCCATTGACTGTTATGACCTCGCGCGGGCCTGGCTTCTTGAGCTTGAGGTATGCATAGTGTGGTACCGCATTGAATCTAGCGAATGCGGTTCGTCCGAGCAGTGCATGGTAACCACTGCGGAAAGGGACGATATCGAAGATTAGCTCTTCGCTTCGGAAGTTATCCGGAGATCCGAAGACCACTTCCAATGTTATAGAGCCCGTACAACGGGCCTCTACTCCAGGAATTACACCTTTAAACGTGGTTTTGGTGGGCTTAATCCTTGAAGGATCGATGCCCATTTTGCGCATTGTGTCCTGGTAAATCAGGTTCAGGCTGCTGCCGCCGTCCATAAGGACTCGCATGAGGTGGAATCCGTCGATGATTGGGTCTAAGACCAAGGCGGCCGAGCCGCCATGACGGATGCTAGTAGGATGATCCCTATGATCAAAGGTGATCGGACAAGCTGACCATGGGTTGAATTTGGGGACGACTGGCTCCATCGCGTAGATGTCCCGTAGTGCTCGCTTCCGTTCCCACTTGGGGATGTGGGTGGCATATATCATGTTGACCGTTTTCACCTGGGGGGCAAATTTCTTCTGCCCCCCCATGTTCGGACGCCGGGCTCCTCTTCATCGTCGCTATGCAGTGCCTTGTCCTTGTTTTCGGCGTTTATCTTGCCGGCCTGTTTAAATACCCAGCAGTCTCTATTGGTGTGGTTGGCTGGCTTGTCCGGGGTGCCATGAATTTGGCACGAGCGCTCCAGTATACGGTCTAGACTGGACGGTCCCTAATTATTTCTCTTGAATGGCTTCTTCCACTGACCGGATTTGGATCCGCTGAATCTGGCATTGACCGCTGTGTCTTCGGTGCTGTCGCCGTTGTTCCGTCGCTTGTGTCTGTTGTGCCATAGCTTGCCGTTATTGTCACGGACATCTGATGTGCCAGAATGTGGCGTAGTGCTGTTGCAAGCCAACCAACTGTCCTCGCCCGCGCAAAAGTGGGTCATTAGTGTCGTGAGAGCTACCATAGACTTGGGTTTCTCCTGGCCGAGGTGTCAGGCGAGCCACTCATCACGGATATTATGCTTGTAGGCCGCCAGGGCTTCGACGTCCGGACAATCGACTATTTGGTTCTTTTTAGTTAGGAACCAAGTCCAGAATTTCCTGGCTGATTCTCCGGGCTATTGAGTAATGTGGCTCAAGTCATTGGCATCCGGAGGTCGCGCATATGTGCCCTGGAAGTTGTCAAGAAATTCGTCTTCTAGGTTTTCCCAACTGCCAACGGAATTTGCGGGCAAGCTGTTTAGCCAGTGCCGGGCGGGTCCTTTGAGCTTAAGGGGAAGGTACTTGATGGCATGTAGATCATCTCCGCGGGCCATGTGAATGTGGAGAAGGAAATCTTCGATCCATACTGCGGGGTCTGTTGCGCCATTGTATGATTTGATGTTTACGGGTTTGAACCCTTCTGGGAATTCATGATCCATTACTTCATTGGTGAAGCAGAGGGGGTGTGCGGCGCCTCTGTGCCGAGCTATGTCGCGACACAGTCCGGCTGCGTCTGACTGGATATATTCGGCCTGGCCAGATTTGCTGCTAGTGTATCCGGTATGACGGTCATCGTCATGTGTTGCGGTGCCCCCCCGTGATCCGTAGATCAATCTTGGTTGTCCTACGGCGTTATCCGGTTTATCGCGTAGGTCCTGAGTATTGCCCCGGGCCGTAGTAAACTGGTGCGGGGGTGCGGGCTGGTATTCGGGCTGATATGCCATTTTATCCCGGCCTCGAGGCGGCCGGTCAGCCGTGTGGCGCTCGAGTCCATATTCCTCGGCTGCCAGTACTTCTGTCCATCTATCTGTGAGGAGGTCTAGATCAGCTTGGAGCTGCTGCTGCTTCTTCTTCAGGCTTCTCGCAGTGGCAATAAGCCGGTGCTTGAAGCGCTCCTGCTCCGCGGGGTCCTCGGGCACGCCGAACTGTCGTCACCAAGGCTAATCTCATCTTCGGAGGGGGCATGTAGTTGTCCTCCTCCGGATACCCGTCAGTCGCCTGTTCATCTGGGCTCTCATGGTCATCTTCCTGTTCGGCCTGCTCAAAGGCGGGCTGTTCAGGGTTGTATTCATCATCGGCACTGTCCGGATTGTTTTCGTCTCCGGTGCCGGTATTACCTTGGTGGGGCTTGGATCAGCGTGGGCGACGCCCATGCTTTGCTTTCTTCTTGGAGGGGTTATCCTCTGTTTGTCATGACCGACTTTTCAATAAAATACTTATTGAGAAATTGATCTTTTGATTCCGGTATAGGGAGAGTTATCCTTACTGGTAGACAAATACTTGAATACAGAAGGCCAGTAGCATCAAATATATTACAGGGTTGAGCTGAGGTTGCTCAACAATTTATTACAAACACGCCAATATTGTACATAAGGGCAGTTATGACACAAGGGTGTGGTGACATGCTACTGACTCGAGATAACAGTGGTGGTGGAATATCTCAGTGGAGTGGATAACATGACTCCTAAACTGGCAGCTCATCGAGCATCGAGGTGAGGCTCGATGAATTTATTTGGGGTAGCGGAAGCGGATATAATACAGTGAGCAAGTCCAGGATTCACACGAGACTGACTGGGACTCCTCTAGGCGTCGGACTCGCTATCGAACTCTTCATCCATGAGATCGCCTTCATCAACATCTGGCCAAATCAACAAGCCAGGTGAGTACTTTGAAAGTACTCGCAAGATAGTTCGGACATAAGATATAACAAATGCATGCACGAATGCGTTATGAGCAAATAGCAATGCACACTCAATTAATGAATATTTGCACGATATGATAAGTAAAAAGGAAGTCGGGCGGTAGTCCACCCGAAATCCCAACAAAACAACTGGAAACCGATCGGGTGTCTGGAGCGACGCCTCGAAGGGTAAACAAATAAATAATCATGCCGCAGTCGAGCGTCTAAGCGACACCACATAAAGGGCTTATATAGAAGGTATTTAACATGCGTACCACAGTCGGACGTCTGAGCGACATCGTAGAAAGGGCTTATATCGAAAGTAAATAACAAGCGTGCCACAGTCGGACGTCTGAGCGACATCGCAGAAAGGGCTTATATCAAAAGTAAATAACAAGTGTGCCACAGTCAGACGTCTGAGCGACATCATAGAAAGGGCTTATATCAAAAGTAAATAACAAGTGTGCCACAGTCGGACGTCTGAGCGACATCGCAGAAAGGGCTTATATATAAGGAAATAACAAACGTGCCACAGTCGGACGTCTGAGCGACATCGCAGAAAGGGCTTATATCAAAAGTAAATAACAAACGTGCCACAGTCGGACGTATGAGCGACATCGCAGAAAGGGCTTAAATTTCATTATTCATATTTGATAAATTCACATAGATATAATACTTGTAGGAAATATTCAACACAGAATAATAAACGGGTTAGTCCATCCACAGGAATAAACATTTAACCGGACTTAACACTCATGTGGTTCACCGGAGTTTTGTCACAGAGACTGATACTGACAAGATAAGATGAACATAGTAATTGAACATGGATAAGATGATTCAAAGGATTTTTGACTCTGCAGAGTTTGTACTAATTACCCACAGCCAACGGATTTCCGTAGTCACGAAGGACTAGTTCCGTTTATGGTATTTCGGTAGAAACACATCTTACCAGTACACACCCATTTCCACCTCACAATGCCAGGAATCACCCTAGACAACGTTCAAGAAAAACTTTGAGACGGGGAGGTCACAACCTCGAATAGCATGGGATCAAATTTATATACGCGCGCTCTAAGGGGTGCCCCCCTCTCGGTCCCAACCGGAAACACCCATGCCCCCTGACCGGATGACTGGCTTTAATCCAGGGCCAAGGAACCCTCATCACGGCCTCTCGATTTGGTGTGTACCAGGAAAATGGTTTGCAACTTACTAAGCCATATCCCTTGTGGAAAACATGTGGTAGTACAGGAAGGGAAAACGGATGGAAACTGGACTGATTCATGTTGACACAGGAGTCAAATAGTCTGGCATAAGACTGGCATGCTACAGCACTGCCATCTTACCCATTCTCATGCCATCACATGGCATGTAACTCATATCCAACAACTTATGGATTTTTGAAACTCACTTGCCTCAACTTTGCATGTAATATAACATTCATCGGAATGCTCATAAACATGCCATGGAACTACTTAATGCAAACATGCAACAAACACTCATCATATCAAAAGTTCAAACATGCTTGCCTGGTTCAGAGTAGTCGGAGTCTAGCTTGGTGAAGTTCGCGGTTCCGTCACCTCCTTCGGTATCTACGGTATAAGAAAATACGTACTAACGTAAATACCGAGAGTGCACAAACAAAGTGTTCCAAATAATTTTCAAATAAATATGACAAAACACTAGACAGAAGAATAAAGATGACAGAAAAAGAATCAATCAAAAATTAGTTTTTGTTTAAAAGTTATAAAGGTTTTAATCCAGGGACCTCTCTGTAATGAAACAAAAACTTCTCAGGGGGCTGAACAGAAAAGACCAGAATAACGCTTCAGACTGAAAGCGTATTTGTCTGAATACGTTTTCAAAAAATGGTTCGATTAAAAGAAAAGAGAGGCTGACAGGTGGGTCCCACCCGTCAGGTTTGAAATTTCAAACGGGGAAGAACAGAGCTCGTCGGCGCTCGAGAGCTGCGGTGGTCGCTGGCGGCGATCCACGGCGAGGCAGGGGGATCGGAGAGTACCTACGTGCTCAGGGTGTTCTTCCGCGTCGGTGGGTGGTGGTGGTGGTCGTCGGCGAGCACCACGTCGACGGCGGCCCTTGCTCCGGTGGACGGCGGCTCGGGTGGAGTTGGATCTCGTCGGGGAGGGCTGCGAAGGTCAAATTGAAGCTTGGGTTAGCTCACTGGGTGCTCGAGGAGGTTACTGACGAGGTTTGGGCGCCGGGGATGGCCTCACCGGAGTGAATCAAGCTGGTGGCCGAGGCGGATCGGGGCGGCCGAAGTTGGGGGAGGAGACCTCCTCGAGGTCCTCCTTGAGGCTTGGCGGGGTTCTGGTGGGGTGCAGTGGTGGTGCGTGCTCGAGAGTGAGCTTGGGACTCCTTTTTATAGGCGATCCGAGGCGGTGGCCATGAACGGGGATCTCTGGCGATGGTTACAGCGGCGCAGAGCTTGGTCGGGGAGTTTAGGGGGTTGGGCGTCAACGTGGAGTTCCACCGGTTCCATTTAGGTGCTAACCAAGCTTAGATTAGGCTCTCTGGGTGGCTTCGACGGAACGGGGCGGCACGGGCCCATCGGCGGCACAGGGCGCGCCCTGTGCTTGCTGGGCCACGGCGATGGTGCTGCGGGGTGCGCTGGCATGCATGAGGCCACGCAGAGGGTTAGGGGCGTTGGGCGGCACAGAACGGCGTAGCGAGCCGGTGCTGGCTCTGTTGGCCGCCACGGGTGGCTCTGCCACCGCACAAGTTACCGGTGTCGGTGATGCTCGCCGCCACCGACACCTGCATCCGTCCAAGAGGGTGTGCGGTGCTCTGGCCAGGGAGAAGGGGCCGTGCGCAATGCGCCAGGTGCATGGGTGATCAATGACAACTCTCTGACGAAAAACAACACTGCTAACTCTGAAACTCTGAACTTTACTAAAAGTGTATAGGAAAAGTGACGGCTAAGTGTTTGACGAAATGATTTGAGCATGAGAAAAATTTATCTGGAGCTGATCTTTGGTGTGGTGGTCTCTCAAAGCACCTGGGGGCTGCCTGAATTTTGGTGGAATATTTGGAGAAAGGAAAATATGAATTTCACCAAAAATGATGAATCTGGTCCAAACTTGCACAGGTTGAAACTTGAAAATTTTAAAAAGAGAAAGAGTGGATCTTGATGGGTCCAGGTTGTGGGTGCTAAGGACTATCCAGAGGAGTTGGTTTGAGATCAAAACTCAAGGTAAATCAGGTACATCCTTTGTAAAGCATCTAGGCTTAGAATAAATGACAGAATTGTTTTGGGGAGAAAGATAAATGGATTAAAATCCAAAAATGGATTGAACTTGTTGGGACAGGATGTTTGGATTGTCCCTAAGTGGAGGGAGGGGTTTTGGGAGAATTTACCACATGAGGCATGGTAAAACCAAGGATGGTTCAAAACAAAAGAGTAGTTCTAAAACCCTTAGGGTTTTCTTTTTAAAAGAAACTAAAATCCAAGAAATATTTTTGAGAAGGGAAACTCAGAAGAAAGGTTTTTGATAACCAAATACCAGGGTTGCAGAAGATACAAAAATAAAATCCTTGCCATGGAAAAAGTTTTGAGAGAGAGAGGTTTTTTTTGGAAGGATTTAAAAGACCTTCTTCAAATCCAACAAGGTTTTTGATGAAAACTATATAAATTTTTTAGAGTGTCACAACACCTACCCCCTTAGGAAAAATCTCGTCCCTGAGATTTCAGCTGATCCTCAAATAAGTGTGGGTGCTCTATCCGAAGAAAATCCTCTCTTTCCCAAGTTGCTTCACTCTCGGTGTGATTGCTCCACTGAACTCTGAAAAACTTGATGGTTTTCTGTCGGGTTCTCCTTTCAGACTCCTCTAATATTTTTATTGGATGCTCCCGATAGGTGAGGTCTGGTTGCACGTCAATGTTTTCATGGGGTATTTGCTTCTCTGGGTTGCTCACGTACTTCCTCAACTGCGAGACATGGAACACATCGTGGACATCGGATAATTCTTCGGGTAAGTCTAGCTGGTAGGCTACCATGCCTCTTCGTGCCACTATACAGAATGGTCTGATGAATCTTGGTGCTAGCTTTCCCTTGATCTTGAATCGTTGCAGACCCCTCATAGGAGATACTCGTAGGTACACAAACTCACCGGGTTCGAAACTGACTCCATGATGTTTCCGATCGTAATAACTCTTCTGTCGGCTCTGAGCTGTCTTGAGTCGGTCCCTGATTAGCTTGACCTTCTCCTCGGCTTCTTTGAGCATGTCTGGGCCGAAGATACGGCTGTCTCCAGTCTCTGACCAATTTAGCAGGGTACGACATCTCCGTCCGTACAAGGCTTCAAATGGTGCCATTTGCAGGCTGGCCTGGTAACTGTTGTTGTATGCGAACTCTGCGTATGGCAAGCTTTCTTCCCAACTGGTTCCATAGGTGAGGACACATGCTCTCAGCATGTCTTCTAGAATTTGGTTTACGCGTTCAGTTTGTCCATCGGTCTGGGGGTGGTATGCTGTACTGAAGGCTAGTTGGGTTCCCAGAGCCTGTTGTAGGTGATCCCAAAATTGGGAGACGAATTGAGTGCCTCTGTCCGACATTATAGTCTTTGGAACTCCATGTAAGCAGACGATACGGGAGAGATAAAGCCTGGCAAGCTTGTGAGTGGTATGGGTTGTCTTCACGGGGATGAAGTGTGCCACCTTAGTCAGTCTATATGTGATGACCCATATGGCATCATTTCCGTGTCGGGATCGAGGTAGCCCAACAATAAAATCCATTCCAATGTCATCCCATTTCCACTCGGGTATCTTATTTGGTTGTAATAGTCCCGCCGGTTTCTGGTGCTCTGCCTTGATGCGTTGACATGAGCCACAACATGCAATGAACATGGCTATGTCCCTCTTTATACCGTGCCACCAAAACTTTTCCTGAAGATCCTTGTACATTTTCGTTCCTCCAGGATGGATTGAATACGGAGCGGTGTGGCCTTCAGCTAAGATTTGCTATTTGAGGTCCTCGATATTTGGTACGCAAAGCCTATCTCCATACCACAATATTCCCTGCTCGTCTATGACGAATTCTGAGGCCTTGCCCAAACTCGCTTTTCTTTTTATGCCTTCAATGCTGGGGTGTCCATGCTGAGCCTCCTTAATCTTTTCTATCAGGGTGGGCTGTATTTCCAAATTCGACACACTGCCTTCGGTGACCATTATTAAGTTGAGTTTGGCAAATTCCTGCTGAAATTCTGGTCTCAAATTTGGTATACTGTCGTTGCCCGAGCTAGGGTTCCGACTTAGAGCATCCGCCACTACATTTGCTTTTCCTGGATGGTAGTGGATTCCAACATCATAGTCCTTCACTAATTCCAACCAGCGTCGTTGCCGTAAATTGAGTTCTGGCTGTGTGAAAATATACTTGAGGCTCTTATGGTCTGTGTATATCTCACAATGATTTCCAAGTAGAAAGTGTCTCCACTCTTTGAGTGCATGGATGACTGCTGCCAACTCCAGGTCATGAGTAGGATAATTTTCTTCATGCTTGCGAAGTTGTCTAGAAACATACGCGACTACTTTTCCTTCTTGCATCAATACGCATCCGAGGCCCTTCCGGGATGCGTCACAATACACCTCAAAATTCTTGTGTATGTCTGGCACAATTAATACTGGTGCTGTCGTTAATTTCCTTTTTAGTTCTTGGAAACTTTTCTCGCAAGCTTCCGTCCATTCAAACTTCTTGTCCTTCTTGAGTAACTGCGTCATTGGCTTTGCTATGGTGGAGAATCCTTCAATAAATCTTCGGTAGTATCCTGCCATTCCCAAGAAACTTCGTACGTCCGTTACGCTAGCTGGTGGTTTCCAGCCAAGTATGGCCTTGACCTTTTCCGGGTCTACGGAAATACCTTCTTGGGTCAGTACGTGTCCCAGAAAACCCACCTGTCTTAGCCAAAATTCACATTTGCTGAACTTGGCGTACAGTTGATGTTTCCTGAGTTCTCCTAGTACAATTCTGAGATGTTCAGCGTGCTCTTCTAGTGTCTTGGAGTATATCAGAATATCATCGATGAATACCACAACAAACTTGTCCATAAACTTCATAAATACTTTGTTCATGAGGTGAACAAAATATGCGGGGGCGTTTGTTAGTCCAAATGGCATTACTGTGAACTCATACAGTCCGTATCTGGAGGTGAAGGCTGTCTTGGGGATATCTTCTGTTCGTACTTTTAATTGATGGTATCCCGACCTTAGGTCAATTTTTGAGAAGACCTTGGCCTGAGCGAGCTGATCAAATAAATCATTTATCCGTGGCATCGGGTATTTGTTCTTGATTGTGACCATGTTAAGTGCTCGATAGTCTATACACAATCTCAGTGTCCCATCCTTTTTCTTGGCAAATAAAATTGGTGAACCCCAAGGTGAGGAACTGGCTCGTATATATCCTTTGTCTAGTAATTCTTTTATTTGCTTCTTCAATTCTACCAACTCGGATGGTGCCATTCTGTATGGTTTCTTGTAAATGGGAGCGGTTCCGGGTGCTAGCTCAATGCTGAATTCTATCTCTCGGTCTGGTGGCATGCCTGGTAGTTCTTCGGGAAATACGTCTGGAAACTCACATACTACTGGAACCTTGCTTAATTCAGAAACGTCCACCTTGTTTAATCTCGGTTGCCGGGATATTTTTCTCTCTTTGGCTGAAACTCTTATTGTCTTCCCGTGGTGGTGTGTGAGAATTACGGTCCGGTTGAAGCAGTCAATAAATCCTTTGTTGGTGGTTAACCAATCCATCCCTAGGATGACATCCAGTCCTTTATTTTCCAATACAATAAGGTTGGCGTGAAACTTCAATCCTTCAAACTCAATAACCACACCTTGGCAGTAACTCTGAGTAACTTGCTTAATCCCAGGGGACTTGATGATCATGGATTTTTCCAAGGGAAGCATCGAAAAATTATTTTGCAAAGCAAAACTTTTCGAAATGAATGAGTGAGAAGCACCAGAATCAAACAAAATCGTGGCAGGTATTGTGTTGACAGGGAACATACCGAGCACGATATCTGGGGCATTTTGTGCTTCCTCTCTGGTCACGTGGTTCAGATGACCTTTCCTGTGGTTGTTATTGGGGTTGAAATTGTTTCGCTTGGGTGCTGAAATATTGCCACCGTTATTCGGGTTTGGGGTCGAGTTCCTTGGTTTGGGGCACTGCTTTGCATAGTGCCCTTCCTCTCCACAAGTGTAGCAAGTAACGCCTGGGCGATAGGTGAACTCCTTGTCCCTTTCATGGAAATTCTTGATTGGGCGTGAGACGTTTGTTGTGGGTTTGTGTGTCCCACCTTTCTGAAAATCCATCTTGCTTCGGTGGTTGCGAGCAAGAGTAGTCTGGTCTCTTTTGCGCTTGCGGAAATCCTCCAAGCTGCGTCTCTCATTTTCCAAGGTAATGGCCTTATCCACTAGTGTCTTGAAATCTGGGAAGGTGTGCAAAACCAGCTGGCATTTAAGCGCGGGTGCCAGGCCGTCCAGGAATTTTTCCATCTTCTTGCTTTCAGTCATACACTCTTCGTTGGCGTAGCGAGACAATAGAGTAAAGTGACTGCTGTATTCTGACACCGTCATGGTCCTTTGTTTGAGGTCATCAAATTCTCTCTTCTTGATCTTCATAATACTTTTAGGAATGTGTGCCCCACGAAAACCTTCTTTGAACTCCTCCCAGGTTATATAATTTTCATTGGGGTGCATGTGTAGGAAATTTTCCCACCATGATGCAGCTGCTCCTGTGAGATAGTGCGGTGCATATAGTACTTTCTCACGGTCTGAACATTGTGCAATAATTAATTTTCTTTCCACGTCTCGAAGCCAGTCATCGGCCTCAAGAGGTTTGTCAGTATGAGAAAATGTTGGGGGACGTGTCTTCTGCAGCTCAGACAATTTGGATTGCTGCTGATACTGTCCATGGTGATTTCCTATATTGAGAACTTGGTTCATCATTTCCTGATGCTGTTGCTGACTCTTCTCATACAGGCGGCATACTTGGGAAAATGCTGTTTCACTGCCCTGTTGACTCGACTGCCCCTGTGTGAAGTTGTTGCTTGGTTGTGTGCCATAATATTCCTCTGGCGGATTTGGCATGGAGCGCATCCAAGGAAGAGACATTTTTCACTCTGGGGATATATTTTTGTAAAACTCATAAGAAAGGGAAATGAGTTGCAAAAAAAATCAATAAATTCATAAAGACGGGAAAATTTTAAATGCTCCAGGATTTTTCAAGAAAATAAACGATTTGCGCACGGAGAAGGACTATTACATATCTTACACGCAAGCAGTAATTATACAATACATCACTCAGGATATGCGTACATAATCCTGACATGTTATTTAGGCTAGTGCACTTCTCCCAGTTCTTACATGATGCGCAAACAAGCTACTTCTCACAACCTATGTACATATAAACATATCGTACAAGTCGGTACATCGCATGGCGGCTAAGCGTACTCAGTCGGATATAGTAAGGATCTCCCTTGGCCTGCCGAGGGTGAGGCGCAGTGAGGCTGGGGACTCAACCTCTTCTTCGCTAATAGGCTCTAGACGTGAAGTGCTGCGCTGAGTAGATGGAGCGGGCGCCATAGGCAGAGCAACACAAATAGGAGTGGACGCCATGGGTGGTGCTAAGCGGACTGGAGTGGGCGCAATGACTTGATTGAACTCCTCGGTGGTAGGCAGGCGACGAGCAGTGGCGAGAATGTAAGGTGAATAAGATGCCGAGGACGAGACGAAAGTCAATGGTGGTGCGGCGTGCAGGAGCTCCCTTCTGTTGGCGGCACAGCCATGGACTGAGTCCATGCGAGCAGCCACAAGGTCGTCCACCAGGTTGTCGAAGGCTACCTCCAGAGCCCGGAGGTACTCGACAACCATCTCAAAAGCCTCGTCTCGCTCTCCTCCGGGGAAAGCAAATGCGAAGTGACAGGTGTATGGCACGTGGCATGGCAGGTAGCGGTAACGACGAGTCTTCATCGAAGGAAGAACATCCCGGAGACGAGCTATCGCCTTGCGGGCAGCCATCTGCATAGCATGCTTCTCCGTAGGCATGGCTCTCCCCAAGAACCGAAAGCGGCGTAACTCAACACGCCCTCCCTTGAATTGCACCGCGGCCTGGTGCATGGTCAGACTATCGTTGACCTTGTGCTGATAGAGTGTGAAGACGGGGCGCACTGATGGCCCAATCGCGACCTGGACGATGAAGGAGAGGAGCTTGATGAACCCCTCAGGCACGTTGGTGAACATCTGTGACTCGCAGTCGTTGCCAGCCATCTACAAAAGTAGGCAAAAATTCTGAATGGTCAGATCATAAATTTATGCTGACTATCAGAAAATGACTACATTTGCAAAAATATGAATTAACTTAATTATGCTAATAACCGATTAGCGATCGCACCTAGTGGCTTCCTACAGTCAGCCTGGCTCTGCTACCAAGTTTGTCACGACCGACTTTTCAATAAAATACTTATTGAGAAATCGATCTTTTGATTCCAGTATAGGGAGAGTTATCCTTACTGGTAGACAAATACTTGAATACAGAAGGCTAGTAGCATCAAATATATTACATGGTTGAGCTGAGGTTGCTAAACAATTTATTACAAACACGCCAATATTGTACATAAGGGCAGTTATGACACAAGGGTGTGGTAACATGCTACTGACTCGAGATAACAGTGGTGGTGGAATATCTCAGTGGAGTGGATAACATGACTCCTAAACTGGCAGCTCATCGAGCGTCGAGGTGAGGCTCGATGAATTTATTTGGGGTAGCGGAAGCGGATATAATATAGTGACCAAATCCAGGATTCGCACGAGACTGACTGGGACTCCTCTAGGCATCGGACTCGCTATCGAACTCTTCATCCATGAGATCGCCTTCATCAACATCTGGCCAAATCAACAAGCCAGGTGAGTACTTTGAAAGTACTCGCAAGACAGTTCGGACATAAGATATAACAAATGCATGCACAAATGCGTTATGAGCAAATAGCAATGCACACTCAATTAATGAATATTTGCACGATATGATAAGTAAAAAGGAAGTCGGGCGGTAGTCCGCCCGAAATCCCAACAAAACAACTGGAAACCAATCGGGTGTCTGGAGCGACGCCTCGAAGGGTAAACAAATAAATAATCATGCCGCAGTCGGGCGTCTAAGCGACACCACATAAAGGGCTTATATAGAATGTATTTAACATGCGTACCACAGTCGGACATCTAAGCGACATCGCAGAAAGGGCTTAGATCGAAAGTAAATAACAAGCACGCCATAGTCGGACGTCTGAGCGACATCGCAGAAAGGGCTTATATCAAAAGTAAATAACAAGTGTGCCACAGTCGGACGTCTGAGCGACATCGCAGAAAGGGCTTATATCAAAAGTAAATGACAAGTGTGCCACAGTCGGACGTCTGAGCGACATCGCAGAAAGGGCTTATATCAAAAGTAAATAACAAATGTGCCACAGTCGGACGTCTGAGCGACATCGCAGAAAGGGCTTATATCAAAAGTAAATAACAAACATGCCACAGTCGGACGTCTGAGCGACATCGCAGAAAGGGCTTAAATTTCATTATTCATATTTGATAAATTCACACAGATATAATACTTGTAGGAAATATTCAACACAGAATAATAAACGGGTTAGTCCATCCACAGGAATAAACATTTAACCCGACTTAACACTCATGTGGTTCACCGGAGTTTTGTCACAAAGACTGATACTGACAAGATAAGATGAATATAGTAATTGAACATGGATAAGATGATTCAAAGGATTTTTGACTCTGCAGAGTTTGTACTAATTACCCACAGCCAACAGATTTCCGTAGTCACGAAGGACTAGTTCCGTTTATGGTATTTCAGTAGAAACACATCTTACCAGTACACACCCATTTCCACCTCACGATGCCAGGAATCACCCTAGACAATGTTCAAGAAAAACTTTGAGACGGGGAGGTCACAACCTCGAATAGCATGGGATCAAATTTATATACGCGCGCTCTAAGGGGTGCCCCCCTCTCGGTCCCAACCGGAAACACCCATGCCCCCTGACCGGATGACTGGCTTTAATCCAGAGCCAAGGAACCCTCATCACGGCCTCTCGATTTGGTGTGTACCAGGAAAACGGTTTGCAAATTACTAAGCCATATCCCTTGCGGAAAACATGTGGTAGTACAAGAAGGGAAAACGGATGGAAACTGGACTGATTCATGTTGACACAGGAGTCAAATAGTCTGGCATAAGACTGGCATGCTACAACACTGCCATCTTACCCATTCTAATGCCATCACATGGCCATGCAACTCATATCCAACAACTTATGGATTTTTGAAACTCACTTGCCTCAACTTTGCATGTAATATAACATTCATCGGAATGCTCATAAACATGCCATGGAACTACTTAATGCAAACATGCAACAAACACTCATCATATCAAAAGTTCAAACAAGCTTGCCTGGTTCGGAGTAGTCGGAGTCTAGCTTGGTGAAGTTCGCGGTTCCGTCACCTCCTTCCGTATCTACGGTATAAGAAAATACGTACTAACATAAATACCGAGAGTGCACAAACAAAGTGTTCCAAATATTTTTCAAATAAATATGACAAAACACTAGACAGAAGAATAAAGATGACAGAAAAAGAATCAATCAAAAATTAGTTTTTGTTTAAAAGTTATAAAGGTTTTAATCCAGGGACCTCCCTGTAATGAAACAGAAACTTCTCAGGGGGCTGAACAGAAAATACCAGAATAACGCTTCAGACTGAAAGCGTATTTGCCCGAATACGTTTTCAGAAAACGGTTCGATTAAAAGAAAAGAGAGGCTGACAGGTGGGTCCTACCCGTCAGGTTTGAAATTTCAAACGGGGAAGAACAGAGCTCGTCAGCGCCCGAGAGCTACGGTGGTCACCGGCGGTGATCCACGGCGAGGCAGAGGGATCGGAGAGTACCTACGTGCTCAGGGTGTTCTTCCGCGTCGGTGGGTGGTGGTGGTGGTCGTCGGCGAGCACCACGTCGACGGCGGCCCTTGCTCCGGCGGACGGCGGCTCGGGTGGAGTTGGATCTCGTCAGGGAGGGCTGCGAAGGTCAAATTGAAGTTTGGGTTAGCTCACTGGTTGCTCGAGGAGGTTACTGACGAGGTTTGGGCGCCGGGGATGGCCTCACCGGAGTGAATCAAGCTAGTGGCCAAGGCGGATAGGGGCGGCCGGAGTTGGGGGAGGAGACCTCCTCGAGGTCCTCCTAGAGGCTTGGCGGGGTTCTGGTGGGGTGCAGTGGTGGTGCGTGCTCGAGAGTGAGCTCGGGACTCCTTTTTATAGGCGATCCGAGGCGGTGGCCCTGAACGGGGATCTCCGGTGATGGTTATGGCGGCGCAGAGCTTGGTCAGGGAGTTTAGGGGGTTGGGCGTCAACGTGGAGTTCAACCGGTTCCATTTAGGTGCTAACCAAGCTTAGATTAGGCTCTCTGGGTGGCTTCGACGGAACGGGGCGGCGCGGGCCCGTCGGCGGCAGAGGGCGCGCCCTGTGCTTGCCGGGCCACGGTGACGGTGCTGCGGGGTGCACTGGCATGCACGAGGCCACACGGAGGGCTAGGGGCGTTGGGCGGCGCAGAACGGCGTAGCGAGCCGGTGCTGGCTCCGTTGGCCGCCATGGGTGGCTCTGCCACCGCAGAAGTTGACGGCATCGGCGATGCTCGCCGCCATCGACACCTGCGTCCGTCCAAGAGGGCGTGCGGTGCTCTGGACAGGGAGAAGGGGCCGTGCGCAACGCACCAGGCACACGGGTGATCGATGACAACTCTTTGACGAAAAACGACACTGCTAACTCTGAAACTCTAAACTTTACTAAAAGTGTACAGGAACAGTGACAGCTAAGTGTTTGACGAAATGATTTGGGCATGATCAAAATTTATCTGGGGCTGATCTTTGGTGTGGTGGTCTCTCAAAGCACCTGGGGGCTGCCTGAATTTTGGTGGAATATTTGGAGAAAGGAAAATATGAATTTCACCAAAAATGATGAATCTAGTCCAAACTTGCACAGGTTGAAACTTGAAAATTTTGAAAAGAGAAAGAGTGGATCTTGATGGGTCCAGGTTGTGGGTGCTAAGGACTATCCAGAGGAGTTGGTTTGAGATCAAAACTCAAGGTAAATCAGGTACTTCCTTTGTAAAGCATCTAGGATTAGAATAAATGACATAATTGTTTTGGGGAGAAAAATAAATGGATTAAAATCCAAAAATGGATTGAACTTATTGGGACAGGATGTTTGGATTGTCCCAAAGTGGAGGGAGGGGTTTTGGGAGAATTTACCACATGAGGCATGGTAAAACCAAGGATGGTTCAAAACAAAAGAGTAGTTCCAAAACCCTTAGGGTTTTCTTTTTAAAAGAAACTAAAATCCAAGAAATGTTTTTGAGAAGGGAAACTCAGAAGAAAGGTTTTTGATAACCAAATACCAGGGTTGCAGAAGATACAAAAATAAAATCCTTGCCATGGGAAAAAGTTTTGAGAGAGAGAGAGGTTTTTTTGTAAGGATTTAAAAGACCTTCTTCAAATCCAACAAGGTTTTTGATGAAAACTAAATAAACTTTTTGGAGTGTCACACCGTTGCCTCATCGCCATTGGTTTCTTTTGGAGTGTCCACCATGTATATATCGTATGAAGAGGTGGTTGTCCACCGCCCTATGAATGGTGGCTCCTGTACGTCTCCGGCATCGTCTCCCATGCCGTTGTGGTCTTTGAAGTCGAAGTCCAGCACGTCGGTTAAATCATCGATCGTGGCAATCAAGTGGGTGGTGGGTGGGCAGCGAATTCCTTCGTCGCCTGCTTCCCACTCGAGTCGGACATAGTTCGGCCCAGAGTCTCCTGACAGAGAGAGAGAGACTTTAATGAGTTCAGCATGTCGCCAAAGGGCGAGTGTTGAAAGATGTCCGCAGTGGTAAACTCCATTGCCGGAGCACAACCTGGCTTGGCTGGCTCGAGGGTGTGCGGACCGGAACCAACGACCAGATATGAGTCTGGGGATCCGGGGTTACAGGTCTCCACAGAGGTGAGACCTGTGTTCGGCTCCAACGCCGATGAGTATGCGGCCTGCGGGGCGGGGTCTACCCCTCCGTCCTTGGGCAACACAACCTATTCCGGATTTAGATCTGGGGCTATTGCAGGGATGACATTTCGAGCATTGTCCGACAGCAGGTCTAGGCCGTGCCTGTCGTGACTGTCCGACGCTCCCGGCATAGGGTCGAATCCGTCGAAGATCAAGTCCCCGCGAATATCCATTGTGTAGTTCAAGTTTCTGAACCTGATCTGGTGGCCAGGGGCGTAGCTGTGGATCTGCTCCAGATGGCCAAGCGAACTGGCCTGCAGTGCGAAGCTGCCGAACACAAAGATCTGTGGGAGAAAAGTCTCACCCTGGACCGTGTTGTTGATGATTGAAGACACCATCAAGCCCTTGAAGCGACGACACAGAGGAACTCTCAATGAAAGCACCAATGTCGGTGTCAAAACTGGCGGATCTCGGGTAAGGGGTCCCGGTATGTGCGTCTTAGGCTGATGGTAACAGGAAGCAAGGGACACAATGTTTACCCAGGTTTGGGCCCTGTCGATGGAGGTAAAAGCCTACTTCCTGCTTGATTAATATTGAAGATATGAGTAGTACAAGAGTAGATCTACCACGAGATCGTAGAAGCTAAACCCTAAGAGCTAGCCTATGATGGTATGATTGTAATTGTGATCGGCCTACTAAGGACCATCCTCTCCGGTTTATATAGACACCGGAGAGGGCTAGGGCTTACATGGAGTCGGTTACAAGGAAGGAAATACAATATCCGGATCGCCAAGCTTGTCTTCCACGCAAAGGAGAGTCCCATACGGACACGGGTCGAAGTCCTGAGTCTTCTATCTTCACGCTTCGATAGTCCGAACGATGTATATAGTCCGGCTGTCCGGATACCCCCTAATCTAGGACTCCCTTAGTTGTTTCAAGAGCCGGCTCAGTTGCAACTCTGTCTTCAGCTGGTTTGTTCTTTCTAACCCTCTTGCTGGGCTTGGCTTGACCACTGCGTTGAAATAAAAGGATTAATATAGAAGTAAGAAGATTACGTTAAATTCAAAATGAGCGGCTTATTATACCCTCGTGCAGTTTTAAAGGCTGGCAGATTGGACTGTAATGACTCGCCGGAGGAAGGGGAAGTATCCTGATAATCCGAGTCAGAGGGATTGAGTGGTTGACGAAAGAGACCCGCTAACGGGTAAAATTTATTAAAAGCAGAAGTGACCTTGTTCTGGCGTTTCCTTGGAGTGTTTGGTAAGCGGGAGGAGAGCTCCGCATCCTTGCTAGTCCGGGTCTGCCTCCGGCTCTCATAAAGTTTTCCGTCTTGGCAAAGGCTCGGAGTCGGAGGAAAGGATAGTTACCTCATCAGCCTTGTTACGACTTGCGCTGGTGTCCTCCTGGTGATGATCAGTGTCAATAAGATGGTTAAAAAATAACCCAAGGGAATCTAGGGCTAGCTCCGACTCAGAAGAGTCCGCTAGCTGAAGCAGGTCAGAAGCGGTAGCCTTCTTGCCCTTCTTCTTGATAGCTTCTTTCCTGGCGGCTTTCTTTTCTTTTCTTGCTCTCTTGGCAGCTTCATGATCATATTTAACTTTCCAAAACTTATCACCCGCCTGCAAGGATTAAGCATATTTATGAGTATGGGTGAAACATTAAGAAGATAAGATAAACATTTCATATGGGTGGTTTACCTTTGGAGCCGGGTTATCTTTGCAGAAAGGGGCTAGACCCACTTTACCATAATCCGCCAGACTCTCGTTGAGAAGAGATTTGGTCATGTCATTAATAACATGAGCAGGTAAGTCGTCAGGGCTGTGGCGCAGGGGATCATTCTTGGCGTCGGTATATTCGCACATTAAGACGATGCGGCGGCTCAATGAAATAACTCACTAGGCAAGCCAGACCCGAACCAGGTCAATACCAGTCAACCCGTTCCCCAGCAGAGCCTTGATCTTGGCCAGGGTAGGAGCAAGGGATTTACGCTCTGCGGCAGTAATCTTGTCAGGCAGAGGATGATTGGTGTCAAGACGAAGGGCGCGAAAGCCGGGCAGAGGGTTCTCGTCAGCCGGAGAGGTATCCTTGCAGTAGAACCATGTCATGTTCCAATCTTTGGGATGGCTTGGCGGGTTAGCATAGGGAAAGATCACATCCCTGTGGCGCTGGATCAAAACTCCGCCAAGTTCCAAGCTCTGGCCGCTGGCACACTCCATCTGGCGGTTCAAGTAGAACAGTTCTCTGAAGAGCAGTAAATTGGGTTCTTCAACAAGATAAACTTCGCTGAATACTTGGAAGTTGCAGATATTAGACACGGAATTGGGTCCAATGTCTTGTGGGCGAAGGTCAAAAAACTTCAGCACATCTCTGAAGAGCTTTGAACTGGGAGGAGTAAAACCCCGATTCATATGATCTGTGAAAACAATGACCTCCCCATCTTTGGGTTGAGGAAATTCTTCATCCGGGTTAGGAGCACGATAAGGCATGACTTCTTTCTTCGGCAGATAGCCGGTTTTCACAAAGTCATTCAAGGTGCTGTCAGTGACAATGGATTTCACCCAGTTGCAAGAGGTAGGTGCCTTGGGCGCCATTCTGTTTGAAAGCCTAAGACAAAGTAAAAGGGGCTGGTTCAAATTTAAGCTGGGTAGGATAAAAATGTTACCGTGAATCGTAATATGGCGACTTATGAAGGGGCCTAATGGTATAAGGATAGTTACGTCCTGGTTAGTTAAGCCGCCATAGGTTTCATAAGCCGTCAGCACTATTTAAACCAATAGGGGTGGTTCAGATTATTAATTGAGCATTACTTCCTTAAAGCCGGCGATCAGAGTCGCCATGACTGGATAAATCTAACAAAATATGGATTTTTGCCTGAGTGTTGTACAAACAGGTTTCACAGTTTGTAGCAGTTATTTTGGATCAAACAAAGGTTCAGAAAAGAAAAATCACTAGACCTAAAAACAGGGCACAGAGAAGTTCATGTGCTATGATGAGGTTTTCTTACAAAGAAAGGGGGTTTACTGTTAATCAAAATTGATGCGGAACATGAACCGCATTAGATCCATGGGGTTTTTTGGATCAGGCGAAGCCGTGGCAAGGAAAAACACAAGAGCTTGGATGAACTGTGCCCGTACAGAGGAACACGCTAGACCTAATGCAGATCTATGGCGCATAAAGGGAAGCACTTACTGCGGAGGATCTGCGGAGGAGGAGAGCTGCCGTTCTCTAGTCAAGATCAGGTCAATGCAGCGGCCAAGCTCGACGAGGATGAAGGGCGCAGTGGTGACGGCGGCGGAGCTCCAGTGGCAGATGGGGGCAAGAGGAAGAAGATGCGAAACGGAGAATGATAAGAGACCTAGTTGGGTCTATTTATAAGGAAAAACCTGTTAAGTGGGCGCGAAAAACGAGGAGGCCAAAAAACATAGTTATCCAGCTACAAAGGCGCCTCGATTTCCAGATGGTTATTAAGACAGAGATCCGTTGAGATGTATTGGACAAAACATGCATTTATGACAGGTGATGTCATGGCGGGTTACCTTAAATTCGAAGGATGACGTCATGGCGGGTTACAGAAAATTTCGTAAGCAAGGAGCAGAAGACTTTTCTTAAGTGTCAAAGACTGACATGAACCAGTTCAAATCAATCTGGGGCCTAATGTTGGGGATATAACTATTAGGTATGACCCGCCAGGAGGGGTAGGGTTATACCTATAACTGTACTTGAAGCCCAAGCTCAAGGTTGAAGATGGCGGCTTAGTACAGGCCCAAGGCCCAGAGGCGACTTGAGGCCCGTAGTGATAAACTGCAGTATAGGTGTGACTTGTGTTGTAAGGCAAGAAATATTAAGAGACCGAGCCGGATACTGTTTATAAGCTATCCGGGACTCTGTAGAGCCGCTGGGCATCGACCTCTGTATATAAAGGGACGACCCGGCGGCGGTTCAGGACAGGTAACAACAACTCGAGAGCTAGGTCAAGTGATTTGCTCCCTAGTTATCGAGATATAAGCAATCCCACTCAAAACTGGACCGTAGGCTTTTACCTTCACCGTAAGGGGCCGAACCAGTATAAACCTCGTGTCTCTTGTCCCGATTAACCCCTTCAAGCTTCCTAGTTGCAATGGCTCCACGACGAAGTCCTTTCCGCAGGACATCTGACGTGACAATTCCACGACAGAGTTGGTTCAGGAAGTGTTCAATCATTATCATTACTCAATATATTATTCAATAGCAATTCAGCTTGCTCAATAGTTCTTTCCGTGAAAACACAACCAACACAAATATCCAGATGGTCTCTGGAAGCATCAGTTGGTCCATTACAAAAGATATCAAGTATTTCATTTTTCTTGAGAGGATGATCAGGCAAAGCATTAAGTAATCGGAGAAGCCTCCCCAAGCTTGTGGGAGACTCTCTTCTTCAATTTGCATAAAATTATATATTTCCCTTAAGGCAGCTTGTTTCTTATGAGCGGGGAAACATTTAGCAAAGAAGTAATAAATCATATCCTGGGGACTATGCACACAACCAGGAGCAAGAGAATTGAACCATATTTTAGCATCACCCTTTAATGAGAACGGAAATAACTTAAGGATATAGTAATAGCGAATTTTTTCCTCATGAGTGAATAGGGTGGCTATATCATTCAATTTAGTAAGATGTGCCACAACAGTTTCAAATTCATAGCCATAAAAAGGATCAGATTCAACCAAAGTAATTAACTCAGGATCGATAGAGAAATCATAATCCTTATCAGTAGCACAGATAGGTGAAGTAGCAAAAGTAGGGTCATATTTCATTCTAGCATTCAAAGACTTTTCTTTAAGCTTGACTAACAGCTTCTTAAGATCATATCTATCTTTGCAAGCAAAAAGGTCTCTAGCCATTTCTTCATCCATAACATAACCCTCAGGTACATCTGGCAACTCATATCTAGGGGGAGAATCTTCATCATCACTTTCATCAATATTATCAGTTTCAATAGTTTCATTCTCTCTAATTCTAGCAAGTTGTTCATCAAGAAATTCACGTAACAACACAATATTATCAAGGAGAGAAGAAGTTTCATCATAAGCATCATGCATAGCAGAAGTGGCATCATCAATAACATGCGACATATCAGAATCAATAGCAGGTGCAGGTGTAGGTGTCGCAAATTTACTCATAACAGAAGGTGAATCGAGTGCAAAGCTAGATGGCAGTTCCTTACCTCCCCTCGTAGTTGAGGGAAAAATCTTGGTTCTTTCATCTTTCAAGTTCCTCATAGTGATCAATAGATATAAATCCCAAGTGACTCAAAGAATAGAGCTATGCTCCCCAGCAACGGCGCCAGAAAATAGTCTTGATAACCCACATGTATAGGGGGTCACAACAGTTTTTGAGGGTAGAGTATTCAACCCAAATTTATTGATTCAACACAAGGGGAGCCAAAGAATATTCTCAAGTATTAGCAGTTGAGTTGTCAATTCAACCACACCTGAAAGACTTAATATCTGTAGCAAAGTATTTAGTAGCAAAGTAGTATGGAAGTAGCGGCAACGGTGGCAAAAGTAATAGTAGCAGTTTTATAGCAATCGTAACAGTGGCAACTGTTGTGGAATAGTCATGATAGATGTCCTCGTGAAAGGACTTAGTCGTAGAGACATCGCAACTAGGTTAGCTTAAAGGGGTTAAACAGAACAAAGGACACAAGAGTTTATACTGGTTCGGCCCCTTGTAGTGAAGGTAAAGGCCTAATCCAGTTTGAGGTGGTATTGCTTATGTCTCGATTACCAGGGAGCGAGTTCGCTTGACCTAGCTTTCGATCTGTTGTTTCTTGTCCTGAACTGCCGCCAGGTCGTCCCTTTATATACACATGTTGACGCCCAGCGGCTCACGGAGTCCTGGCCGGCTCATAGAACATGTCCGGCTCGGTGACTATCTTTACATGCCTTACAATACAAGTCTTTACATATATGGCGGTTTACCCTTACGGGCCTTAAGTCGCCTTTGGGCCTTGGGCCCTTGACTAAACTGCTATCTACAATGTCTTCGTGGGCTTCATATGATGAATCACCATAGGTATAACCCAGCCCCTCCTGGGCAGGTCATACCTAATAGTTATATCCCCAACATTAGGCCCAGATTGATTTGAACTGGTTCATGTCAATCTTCAATACTTAGAAAGAATCTTCTCTTCTTCATCGGTGAGAGAACTCGTAACCCGCCATGACGTCATCTTCTGGATTTGTGATAACCCACCATGACGTCACCTATCATTAATTCACACAATATCCAACATATCTCAACGGATTTTTATCATAATAACCGTCTCGAGAATCGAGGTGCCTGGGCAGCTAGATAACCTTGTTTTGGCCTCCTCATTTTTTGCGCCCACGTATTTGCCTTCTCCTTATAAATAGCCACGACTGGTCTTCTTCTCATTCTCCCCCCTTTCCATCTTCTTCTTCCTCTCGCGACCCTCTGCCGCTCGAGCTCCACAGCGCCGCGAAGCACCTCGTCCTCCTCAACCTTGGCCGCTGCATCAACCTGTGTCGGATCAGAGTACACCGGCACTCCACCGCAGTCGAATCTGCACCTGTAAGTGCTTCTCCTCCAGTGCGTCAGATCGCATTAGGGTTCCGACTGTTTGTCGTGTTCTTCGTAGTTTCTTCATAGTTCTTCCACCGTAGCACCTTTTGATCTAAAAACGGCATAAAACTCGTGCGGTGGTAGTTTTGCCTTTATCTTCAATACCAGTGGACCCCTTTTCCTTTGAAAATAGATCTCATTAGATCTTATGAACTCCCCTGCACTGGTTTTAGGTCTTAATTTATTTTCTTTTTCTGAACTGCCGCTAATCCTAGTTGCAACCTGTGAAACTTGTTTGTATAGTACTTAGCAAAAAAACTGCATCTTGAGAGATCCACTTTGTCATGGCGGCTCATTAAACTTGCTCATGGCGGCTTATATAACCCACTGTAGCTAGTCGTATACCATTAGGCCCCTTTTAAGCTGCCATTTGGAATATGTGCTGCAATACTTTCCATCCGACTTAATTTTGAACTGGCAAATTTCTCTTTTTCCGGTTAGGCTTCCTTTTTCATAATGCCGCCCAAGACAACTACTTCCTGTAACTGGGCTTCTTCCATCATCACAGAGAACACTCTTCAAGACTTTGTGAAGACCGGCTATCTGCCAAAGAAGTCTGTCATGTCTTACCGCGCCCCCAAGCCGGAAGAAGAAAAGCCACAGCCAAAGGAAGGCGAAGTCATCGTTTTCACGGATCATATGAACCAGGGATTCTCACCGCCCGGCTCTAAGTTCTTCAGAGACGTTCTGCATTTTTCCAACCTTCATCCTCAAGACACCGGACCCAATTCCGTGTCGAATATCTGCAACTTCCAACTGTTCTGCGAAGTCTACTTTCAAGAGGAGCCCACTATGGATTTATTTAGAGAGCACTTCTACTTAAACCGCCAGAATGAGTATTCAAACGGACCCAGCCTAGAGCTAGGTGGAATCTCTATTTAGCACAGGAGGGATGTTATCTTCCCTTACGCCCGTCTGCCGAATCACTGTTGGGGAATGTAGTAATTTCAAAAAAATTCCTACGCACACGCAAGATCATGGTGATGCATAGCAACGAGAGGGGAGAGTGTTATCTACGTACCCACGTAGACCGAAAGCGGAAGCGTTAGCACAACGCGGTTGATGTAGTCGTACGTCTTCACGATCCGACCGATCAAGTACCGAACATACGGCACCTCCGAGTTCAGCACACGTTCAGCCCGATGACGTCCCTCGAACTCCGATCCAGCCGAGTGTTGAGGGAGAGTTTCGTTAGCACAACGGCGTGGTGACGATGTTGATGTTCTACCGACGCAGGGCTTCGCCTAAGCACCGCTACAGTATTGTCGAGGTGGACTATGATGGAGGGGGGGGGGGCACCACACACGGCTAAGAGATCAAACAGATCAGTTGTTGTTGTGCCTAGAGGTGCCCCCCTGCCCCCGTATATAAAGGAGCAAGGGGGAAGGGGGCGGCCAGCCTAGGAGGGGGCGCGCCAAGGGGAGTCCTACTCCCACCGGGAGTAGGAGTCCCTCCTTCCTTGTTGGAGTAGGAGAAGGGGGGAAAGAGGGGGAGAGGAGGAAGGAAAAGGGGGCTGCACTCCTTGTCCAATTCGGACCAGAGGGGGGCTGCACACCTCCTTCCTTTCGGCCTCTCTCCTCTATTCCCGTATGGCCCAATAAGGCCCATATACTCCCCGGCGAATTCCCGTAACTCTCCGGCACTCCGAAAAATACCCGAATCACTCGGAACCTTTCCGAAGTCCGAATATAGTCATCCAATATATCGATCTTTACGTCTCGACCATTTCGAGACTCCCCGTCATGTCCCCGATCTCATCCGGGACTCCGAACTCCTTCGGTACATCAAAACACATAAACTCATAATATAACTGTCAGCGAAACCTTAAGCGTGCGGACCCTACGGGTTTGAGAACAATGTAGACATGACCGACACACGTCTCCGATCAATAACCAATAGCGGAACCTGGATGCTCATATTGGTTCCCGCATATTCTACAAAGATCTTTATCGGTCAGACCGCATAACAACATACGTTGTTTCCTTTGTCATCGGTATGTTACTTGCCCAAGATTGGATCGTCGGTATCTTAATACCTAGTTCAATCTCGTTACTGGCAAGTCTCTTTACTCTTTTTGTAATACATCATCCCACAACTAAGTCATTATTTGCAATGCTTGCAAGGCTTAAGTGATGTGTATTACCGAGAGGGCCCAGAGATACCGCTCTGACAATCGGAGTGACAAATCCTAATATCGAAATACGCCAACCCAACATGTACCTTCGGAGACACCTGTAGAGCACCTTGATAATCACCCAGTTTAGTTGTGACGTTTGGTAGCACACAAAGTGTTCCTCCGGTAAACGGGAGTTGCATAATCTCATAGTCATCGGAACATGTATAAGTCAAGAAGAAAGCAATAGCAACATACTAAACGATCAAGTGCTAAGCTAACGGAATGGGTCAAGTCAATCACATCATTCTCCTAATGATGTGATCCTGTTAATCAAATGACAACTCTTTGTCCATGGCTAGAAAACATAACCATCTTTGATTAATGAGCTAGTCAAGTAGAGGCATACTAGTGACACTCAGTTTGTCTATGTATTCACACATGTATCATGTTTCTGGTTAATACAATTCTAGCATGAATAATAAACATTTATCATGAAATAAGGAAATAAATAATAACTTTATTATTGTCTCTAGGGCATATTTCCTTCAGTCTCCCACTTGCACTAGAGTCAATAATCTAGTTCACATCGCCATGTGATTTAACACCAATATTCACATCTGTATGTGATTAATACCCGTCATGTGATCAACACCCAAAAGGTTTACTAGAGTCAATAATCTAGTTCACATTGCTATGTGATTAAAACCCAAAGAGTACTAAGGTATGATCATGTTTTGCTTGTGAGAAAAATTTAGTCAATGGGTCTGTCACATTCAGAGCCGTATGTATTTTGCAAATATTTTATGTCTACAATGCTCTGCACGGAGCTACTCTAGCTACTTGCTCCCACTTTTAATATGTATCCAAATTAAGACTTAGAGTCATCTGGATAGGTGTAAAAGCTTGCATTGATGTAACCTTTTATGACGAACTCTTTTTTATCACCTCCATAATTGAGAAACATCTCCTTAGTCCTCACTAAGGATATTCTTGACCGCTGTCCAGTGATCTACTCTTAGATCAAAATTGTATTCCTTTGCCAAACTCAGAGCAAGGTATACAATAGGTCTGGTACACAACATAGCATACTTTATAGAACCTATGACTGAGGCATAGGGAATGACTTTTCATTCTCTTTCTATTTTCTGCCATGGTCAGGTTTTGAGTCTTACTCAACTTCAAATCTTGCAACACAGGCAGGAACTCTTTCTTTGATTGTTCCATTTTGAACTACTTCAAAATCTTGTCAAGGTATGTACTCATTGAAAAATCTTATCAAGCGTCTTGATCTATCTCTATAGATATTGATTCTCAATGAGTAAGCAGCTTCACCGAGGTCTTTCTTTGAAAAACTCCTTTCAAACACTCCTTTATGCTTTCCAGAAAATTCTACATCATTTCTGATGAACAATATGTCACTCACATATACTTATCAAAAAGGCTATAGTGCTCCCACTCACTTTATTGTAAATACAGGCCTTTCCAAAAGTCTGTATAAAACCATATGCTTTGATCAACTCATCAAAGCGTATATTCCAACTCCGAGATGCTTGTACCAGTCCATTGATGGATCGTTGGAGCTTGCACATTTTGTTAGCACCTTCGACAAAACCTTCTGGTTGCATCATATACAACTCTTCTTCCAGAAATCCATTCAGGAACACAGTTTTGATATCCATTTGCCAGATTTCATAAAATGTGGCAATTGCTAACATGATTCGGACAGACTTAAGCATCGTTACGAGTGAGAAAATCTGATCATATTCAACACCTTGAACTTGTCGAAAACCTTTTGCAACAAGTCGAGCTTTGTAGATAGTAACACTACTATCAGTGTCCGTCTTCCTCTTGAAGATCCATTTATTTAACTTGGCTTGCTGATCGTCGAACAAGTCAACCAAAGTCCACACTTTGTTCTCATATATGGATCCTATCTCAGATTTTATGGCCTCAAGCCATTTCGCGGAATCTTGGCTCATCATTGCTTCCTCATAGTTCATAGGTTCATCATGGTCTAGTAACATGACTTCCAGAACAGGATTACCGTACCACTCTGGCACGGGCTGTACTTTGGAAGACCTACGAGGTTCTGTAGCAACTTGATCTGAAGTTTCATGATCATCATCATTAACTTCCTCACTAATCGGTGTAGGCATCACTGGAACTGGTTTCTGTGATGAACTACTTTCCAATTCGGGAGAAGGTATAATTACCTTATCAAGTTCTACTTTCCTCCCACTCACTTCTTTCAAGAGAAACTCCTTCTCTTGAAAGGATCCATTTTAGCAACGAATAACTTGCCTTCGGATCTGTGATAGAAGGTGTACCCAATAGTTACCTTTGGGTATTCTATGAAGATGCACTTCTCCAATTTGGGTTCGAGCTTATCAGGTTGAAACTTTTTCACATAAGCATCGCAGCCCCAAACTTTACGAAACAACAACTTTGGTTTCTTGCCAAACCACAGTTCATAAGGTGCCGTCTCAACAAATTTCGATGGTGCCCTATTTAAAGTAAATGCAGCTATCTCTAATGCATAACCCCAAAACGATAGTGGTAAATCGGTAAGATACATCATAGATCGCACCATATCCAATAAAGTGCGGTTACGACATTCGGACACACCATAATGCTATGGTGTTCCAGGTGGCGTGAACTGTGAAACTATTCCACATTGTTTTATATGAAGGCTAAACTTGTCACTCAAATATTCTCCTCCATGATCAGATCGTAGAAATTTGATTTTCTTGTATGATGATTCTCCACTTCACTCTGAAATTCTTTGAACTTTTCAAATATTTCAGACTTGTGTTTCATTAAGTAGATATACTCATATCTGCTCAAATCATCTTGTGAAGGTCAGAAAATAACGATACGCACCATGAGCATTAATACATTGTACCGCATACATCAGTATGTATTATTTCCAATAAGTCACTAGCTCATTCCATTGTTCCGGAGAACAGAGTTTTAGTCATCTTGCCCATAAGGCACGGTTCATAAGCATCAAATGATTCATAATCAAGTGATTCCAAAAGTCCATCTTTATGGAGTTTCTTCATGCGCTTTACACCGACATGACCCAAATGGCAGTGCCACAAATAAGTTGCACTTATCATTATCAACTTTGCATCTTTTGGCATCAATATTATGAATATGTGTATCATTACGATCGAGATCCAACAAACTATTTTCATTGGGTGTATGACCATCGAAGGTTTTATTCATATAAACAGAACAACAATTATTTCTGACTTTAGATGAATAACCGTTTTGCAATAAACATGATCAAATCATATTCATGCTCAACACAAACGCTAAATAACATTTATTTAGGTTCAACACTAATCTCGAAAGTATAGGGAGTGTGCGATGATGATCATATCAATCTTGGAACCACTTCCAACACACATCGTCACTTCACCCTCAACTAGTTTATGTTTATTCTGTAACTCCTGTTTCGAGTTACTAATCTTAGCAACCGAACAAGTATCAAATACTCAGGGGCTACTATAAACACTAGTAAGGTACACATCAATAACCTGTATATCAAATATACCCTTGTTCACTTTGCCATCCTTCTTATCCACCAAATATTCAGGGTATTTCCGCTTCCAGTGACCATTACTTTTGCAGTAGAAGCACTCAGTTTTAGGTTTTGGTCCAGCTTTGGGCTCCTTCACGGCAGTGACAACTTGCTTACCATTCTGCTTGAAGTTCCCTTTCTTTCCCTTAGCCCTTTTCTTGAAACTAGTGGTCTTGTCAATCATCAACACTTGATGCTCTTTTCTTGATTTCTACCTTCGTCGATTTCAGCATCACGAAGAGCTCGGAATGGTTTTCATCATCCCTTGCATTACAGTTCATCACGAAGTTCCAGTAACTTGGTGATGGTGACTAGAGAACTCTGCCAATCACTATCTTATGTGGAAGATTAACTCCCACTTGATTCAAGCGATTGTAGTACTTAGACAATCTAAGAACTTGCTCACTAGTTCAGCAATTCTCCTCCATCTTTTAGTTATAGAACTTGTTGGAGACTTCATATCTCTCAACTCGGGTATTTGCTTGAAATATTAACTTCAACTCCTGGAACATCTCATATGGTCCATGACGTTCAAAACGTCTTTGAAGACCCGATTCTAAGCCATTAAGCATGATGCACTAAACTATCAAATAGTCATCATATTGAGCTAGCCAAACATTCATAACGTCTATATCTGCTCCTGTAATAGGTCTGTCACCTAGCGGTGCATCAAGGACATAATTCTTCTGTACAACAATGAGGATAAATCTCACATCACGGACCAAGTCCGCATCATTGCTACTAACATCTTTCAACTTAGTTTTCTCTAGGAACACATATAAAAACATAGGGAAACAACAAGGCGAGCTATTGATCTACAACATAATTTGCAAAATACTACTAGGACTAAGTTCATGATAAATTAAAGTTCAATTAATCATATTACTTAAGAACTCCCACTTAGATAGACATCCCTCTAATCATCTAAGTGATCACTTGATTCTAAACCATAACCGATCATCACGTGAAATGGAGTAGTTTTCAATGGTGAACATCATTATGTTGATCATATCTACTATATGATTCACGCTCGACCTTTCGATCTCAGTGTTCCGAGGCCATATCTGCATATGCTAGGCTCGTCAAGTTTAACCTGAGTATTCTGCATGTGCAAAAACTGGCTTGCACCCGTTGTAGATGGACGTAGAGCTTATCACACCCGATCATCATGTGGTGTCTGGGCACGACGAACTTTGGCAACGGTGCATACTCAGGGAGAACACTTTTATCTTGAAATTTAGTGAGAGATCATCTTATAATGCTACCGTCAATCAAAGCAAGATAAGAGGCATAAAATATATACATCACATGCAACCAATATAAGTGATATGATATGGCCATCATCATCTTGTGCTTGTGATCTCCATCTCCGAAGCACCGTCATGATCACCATCGTCACCGGCGCGACACCTTGATCTCCATCGTAGCATCATTGTCGTCTCGCCAATCTGATGCTTCTACGACTATCGCTACCGCTTAGTGATAAAGTAAAGCATTACAGGGCGATTGCATTGCATACAATAAAGCGACAACCATATGGCTCCTGCCAGTTGCCGATAACTTGGTTACAAAACATGATCATCTCATATAATAAAATTTAGCATCATGTCTTGACCATATCACATCACAACATGCCCTACAAAAACAAGTTAGACGTCCTCTACTTTGTTGTTGCAAATTTTATGTGGATGCTACGGGCTGAGCAAGAACTGTTCTTACCTACGCATCAAAACCACAACGATAGTTTGTCAAGTTGGTGCTATTTTAACCTTCGCAAGGACCGGGCGTAGCCACACTCGGTTCAACTAAAGTTGGAGAAACTGACACCCGCCAGCCACCTGTGTGCAAAGCACATCGGTAGAACCAGTCTCGCGTAAGTGTACGCGTAATGTTGGTCCGGACCGCTTCATCCAATAATACCGCCGAACCGAAGTGTGACATGCTGGTAAGCAGTATGACTTATATCGCCCGCAACTCACTTGTGTTCTACTCCTGCATATAACATCAACGCATAAAACCTAGGCTCTGATATCACTATTGGGGAACGTAGTAATTTAAATTTTTTTCCTACGCACACGCAAGATCATGGTGATGCATAGCAACGAGAGGGGAGAATGTTATCTACGTACCCTCGTAGACCGAAAGCGGAAGCGTTAGCACAACGCGGTTGATGTAGTCATACGTCTTCACGATCCGACCGATCAAGTACCGAACATACGACACCTCCGAGTTCAGCACACGTTCAGCCCGATGACGTCCCTCGAACTCTGATCCAGCCGAGTGTTGAGGGAGAGTTTCATCAGCATGACGGTGTTGTGACGATGTTGATGTTCTACCGACGCAGGGCTTCGCTATAGTATTATCGAGGTGGACTATGGTGGAGGGGGGCACCGCACACGGCTAAGAGATCAAACAGATCAATTGTTGTTGTGCCTAGAGGTGCCCCCTGCCCCCGTATATAAAGGAGCAAGGGGGGAGGGGGCGGCCAACCTAGGAGGGGGCGTGCCAAGGGGAGTCCTACTCCCACCGGGAGTAGGACTCCCTCCTTCCTTGTTGGAGTAGGAGAAGGGGGGAAAGAGGGGGAGAGGAGGAAGGAGAAGGGGGCTGCACCCCTTGTCCGATTCGTACCAGAGGGGGGCTGCGCGCCTCCTTCCTTTCGACCTCTCTCCTCTATTCGCGTATGGCCCAATAAGGCCCATATACTCCCCGGCGAATTCCCGTAACTCTCCGGTACTCCGAAAAATACCCGAATCACTCAGAACCTTTCTGAAGTCCAAATATAGTCGTCCAATATATCGATCTTTATGTCTCGACCATTTCGAGACTCCTCGTCATGTCCCCGGTCTCATCCGGGACTCCGAACTCCTTCGGTACATCAAAACATATAAACTCATAATATAACTGTCATTGAAACCTTAAGCGTGCGGACCCTACGGGCTCGAGAACAATGTAGACATGACCGAGACATGTCTCCGGTCAATAACCAATAGCGGAACCTAGATGCTCATATTAGCTCCCACATATTCTATGACGATCTTTATCGGTCAAACCGCATAACAACATATGTTGTTCTCCCTTTGTCATCGGTATGTTACTTGCCCAAGATTCGATCGTCGGTATCTCAATACCTAGTTCAATCTCGTTACCGGCAAGTCTCTTTACTCGTTACGTAACGCATCATTCCGTAACTAACTCATTAGCTACATTCCTTGCAAGGCTTATAGTGATGTGCATTACCGAGAGGGCCCAGAGATACCTCTCCGACAATCGGAGTGACAAATCCTAATCTCGAAATATGCCAACCCAACATGTACCTTTGGAGACACCTGTAGATCTCCTTTATAATCACCCAGTTATGTTGTGACCTTTGGTATCACACAAAGTGTTCCTCCGGTAAACGGGAGTTGCATAATCTCATAGTCATAGGAACATGTATAAGTCATGAAGAAAGCAATAGCAACATACTAAACGATCAAGTGCTAAGCTAACGAAATGGGTCAAGTCAATCACATCATTCTTCTAATGATGTGATCCCATTAATCAAATGACAACTCATGTCTATGGTTAGGAAACTTAACCATCTTTGATTAACGAGCTAGTCAAGTAGAGGCATACTAGTGACACTATGTTTGTCTATGTATTCACACATGTATTATGTTTCCGGTTAATACAATTCTAGCATGAATAATAAACATTTATCATGAAATAAGGAAATAAATAATAACTTTATTATTGCCTCTAGGGCATATTTCCTTCAGTCACCCCAAGGACTGGAACTAGACATGGTTCTATTGCAAGGACACCTCTCCGACTGATGAGAACCAGCTGCCTGGCTTTCGCGCCCTGCGCCTCGAATCAAACCATCCTCTTGCTGACAAGTTGTGAGCTGCTGCACAGAAGAAACTCGCCCCTACCTTTACCAAAGTCAAGGCCCTATTGGGAAATGGCCTAACTGGCATTGACTTGGTTAGATGCTGGGTTTCATGGCGGGTCATTCCACCGAGTCACCGCGAAGGCTTAATGTGCGATTATACTGGCGCCAAGAAAGATCACTGCACCACAGCTGTGAAGACTTAACTGACGATGCCATCAATGAGATGACAAAGTCTCTTTTACATGAAAGCCTGGTCGACTACAGCAAGGCGGGTCTAAGCCCTTTCTGCAAATCTAACCCGGCACCAGCGGTAAGCTGCCAAATCATTTATTTTTCCTTCATCCTTGAATACTTTGTTTTGTCTTATCCTTGATGATTTTCACAGGCTGTTGATGATTCATGGAAGAAAGAGTATGATCATGAAGCTACCAAGAGAGCCAGGAAGGCTAAGAAAGCCGCCAAGAAGGCCACCAAGAAGAGAGGGAAGAAGTCCAGCGCTTCCGATTTACTTCAACTGGACAACACCTCTGAGTCAGAGGTGGCCCTCGATTCTCTTAGCCACTTTTTCAACTATCTTATTGAAACTGATTATCATTAGGATGACACAGGAACGAGTCAGGCGGTTGAAGAAGAGGTAAATATTATTTCCTCCGACTTTGAGTCTTTTCCAAGATAAAAAATCCAAAGAGTAACCCAGAAAGTAAGATTTTCACACGCCTTAGCTCATCTGGATCCTCACTTTCTTTTGAAGCAACAACAGCACGAGAACCAGCGACAGACCCGGACCAGCAAGGATGCAGAACTATCCTCCGGCTTACCAAACACGCTAAGGAAACATCAAAATGAGGTCATCCCCGACTTAAACTCTTTTTATCCTTTGGCGGGTCTTACTCGTCAACCACTCAACTCTTTCGACTCAAATTATCAGGATACATCTCATTCCTCTTCCCGCGACTCAATTCAATCTAACATGCCAGCCTTTAAGACCACTCCTGGGTAATGGCGATTTACTTATCATTTACTCTTTATGATCCTTTTATATGTATACTGACTTTTATGACTCATGCAATGGAAAAGACAAGCCCAGCAAAAGGGCAAAGATGAATAAGCTGGTCGAAGATCCAAAGGTCAATGAGCCGGAGCAGCAGACTCCAGCACCTGAAATCTCCATTCCTCAATCTTCTCAGATGGTTCTTGATGACTCGCCAGTAACTTCTGACCCCCCTATGGAGCGAGCTAATGATGAGCCTTTAAACCCTGAAGTCTCAAGCCTAGTGAAGACGGCTGATACTCATGACAATGATGTGGTGATCATTGCAACCGGCTTTAGAGAACCAGGAAGGCCCACTGTGCTGGCCAAGCACTCTGCCAAAGAGGAGCACATTGAACAACATAAAGTCAGATTTGATGTTGCTGACTATTCCCAATTGAGTATTGGCGAAGTTTTTTCTGGCTATCTTAGTCAAGTACACAGCAGCCGCGAGCTTGAAGTAGATATGGTCAAGCAGATGCACCAGAAGTTTGAGGTATGAACTCTTCCTTTATTGATTTATGCCTACTATGCCAGCCCCAAGTCTACTGTTTATGATGAATATGATGTAGATTTGATGAACCATGAGCATAAGTAATATCCTTTGGTAGAATCCTTTAAAAATCCGGCTTAAGTCTTCTAACTTAAAATATGGCTGTAATGGTTAACATTAAATCCATAGCCCCCAAGGGCCGGTTTAATCAACATGAATGAGCCGGTCCTTTATATTCTTGTGTAGAAGACAATGCTTACTTGTGTAGTTCTCAACAGCAATATGCATTAGTCCCCAAGTGCCAAGTACTCTTGCTTGCAAAGTGCTTGAGACTTACTCACATAAGCCACCACATAAATAAAGCTTTCGGCAGACATTAGCCCCCAAGTGCCAAGTGTTGTTGCTTGCAAAAGGCTTGGGACTTAATATTTTTAACTGATATTGACTTATGACTTTGATCCGGTGTATGAACAGACCACCACTGCTCAACTTCAATCAGAGCTGTCTGACTTGAAGACTCGTTTGGAGGTGCAAAAAGCTGAGACCCAGAAGGAGAATTCAAAGTTTGAATTCAGCGTGTCTGAATCAGAAAAACTGAAGGCCGGCTTTGAAACTGAGAAAAACGCCTGGGTTGCAGAAAAGATTGCCTTGACCCAAGGAGCTGAAAAAGCAGAGGCGGCTTTTGAAGAGGTGACAACTGAATTGTTTGGCTTAAATAGCCATGTGTCTCAGATGGTCTCAGCTATCTTTGGTAAGTCGCCTTATGACTGTCAAATATTGAATATCCTTCTTGATCATATGAACTGCCTATAACTCATCCATGATTATTATGCAGGCCCCAGGAGCACCAATCTCAACCAAGACATGATTGTGAAGCTGAAGGCGGTTTACACGCTGGTGGAACGGCTTTATACTAGGGCGCAGTATGCACTGGCCACAATTTCTCCATCAAGCCAAGCACCGATACTTTTAGTTGATGTGCTGAGGAAGCTTTATGTGCCGCCTTAGAGGTTTAGTGAGATGAAGACATCATGTGCAAGAGCCGGAGCTGTAACTGCTTTAAGGCGGGCCAAAGCTTGGCTACCAGAGCTAAGACCCAGCTGATATATCAACCGGGTACCCGAGCTTAAAAGAAGACGGTACCCCGTTTAACAAGAAGGACTTTGCCGCCTGTGTGAAGGACATTCGTCCCCTGGCTAGCCTGATTGGCAATGAAACCGATCTGTCCAAATATCAGCCGGCTTATGATTTGGAGAATCAGAGAATGCCAACACCGTCTTATAAAGTGCAAGATCTGATACCCCTAATCCGTAAGCACGCTTTCGCTCCTGAAGTTAATCCAGAAGAGCTTATTGATGATGAGGCTGAATTTCAAGCTTTAAGTGGCATTGACTGGTCATCGCCCGCCTTCCAGGATATAGAACAGGATGAAGACATGGAGAAGGATGATCCAGAAGCCTTAGGTCAGCAGAGTCAGGAAGATTGATCCGCTGGGCGGTTCATATATACTTATGACTTTGAAAAACAGTTAATCATTTGGACTCGTGGAGTCATGTAATAGGGTAGTAATAACTTTGCTCTGTCATGCCGTCGTGCACGTTTTGGTGCCCAACACTGTTAAGCCACCCTATTATGATCTTCTTTTATGCTTATCATGAGGTTTGACTGGTGCAGATGAAAATTTTGATTTATCCTGCACATAAAGAGATCACAAAATCCCTAGGTGGTTTACCGTGGGGCGGGTCATAATACCTTGCATATAACTGCTGATGCTTAAACAGCTATAAATAAGGCTGGTTGAACCAGAGTTTAAATATAATAATGACAATATCATACCTGTGATATTGAACTATGCTGCCGGTTTACAACACCTGTGCAGTAAGGGTGAATACCCAAAGCTTTAGAAGCCAATATTTCCAAGTGCTGGATATCATTATGTACGGGCAACTTGTCACCTCTTATTAAGCCGGGTAATATAAACCACGGGTGAGCTTCAAATAGGAGCTGTAAGATTGAAAGCTATATGGCCGAAACCACTTTAACCAAAGATAAGATAGTATCAAGAAGAACCGGAAAAAATGTTCAAAAACTCAAGTCAAATATCAAAAAGCGAGGCTATGCTTTGAATATGAGTAGGAAGCCACACCATAAGGATTAATAGCTATGATTCGAATACAATCAGGAAGCCCCCAAATGGTTTTTGGCATTGTGCCGATCAAAGGGGTATCGAAAGCTATGATTCGAATACGATCAGGAAGCCTGAAGGAGTCCTGGATTAAGGGGTCCTCGGCTGTCTGGACTATTAACATGGGCCGTACTATTGGACTATGAAGATACAAGACCGAAGACTTCTTCTTGTGTCCGGATGGGACTCTCCTTTGCGTGGATGGCAAGCTTGGTGATTCGGATGTGTAGATTCCTTTCTCAATAATTGAATTTGTGTAACCCTAGCCCCCCTCCGGTGTCTATATAAACCAGAGGGTTTAGTCCGTAGAGGCTGAGGGAGTCCTGGATTGGGGGGTATCCGGACAGCCGGACTATATACTTTGGCCAGACTATTGGACTATGAAGATACAAGATTGAAGACTTCGTACCGTGTCCGGATGGGACTCTCCTTTGCGTGAAAGGCAAGCTTGGCAATTCAGATAAGTAGATCTCCTTCTCTGTAACCGACTCTGTGTAACCCTAGCCCCCTCCGGTGTCTATATAAGCCGGAGGGTTTAGTCCGTAGGAAAAGGACAACAATCATAATCATAGGCTAGCTTCTAGGGTTTAGCCTCTACGATCTCGTGGTAGATCAACTCTTGTAATACTCATATCATCAAGATCAATCAAGCAGGAAGTAGGGTATTACCTCCATCGAGAGGGCCCGAACCTGGGTAAACATCGTGTCCCCAGCCTCCTGTTACCATTAGCCTTAGATGCACAGTTCGGGACCCCTACCCGAGATCCGCCGGTTTTGACACCGACATTGGTGCTTTCATTGAGAGTTCCACTGTGTCATCGCGATAAGGATTGATGGCTCCTTCAATCATATTCAACAACGCGGTCCAGGAGGAGGTTTTCCTCCCCGGACAGATCTTCGTATTCGGCGGCTTCGCACTACGGGCCAATTTGCTTGGCCATCTGGAGCAGATCGACAGCTACGCCCCTGGCCACCAGGTCAGGTTTGGAAACCTAAACTACACCACCGACATCCATGGAGACTTGATCTTCAGCGGATTTGAGCCCATGTTAGGTGCGCTGGACAGTCCCGACGAGCATGACCTAGATCTGCCATCGGACAGTACTCGGGTTATCACGCCTGTTGCTACTCCGGGAAATAACCCGGAGCAGACTGTGCCATCCAAGGACGGGTGGATGGACCCCACCATGGAGGTAGCACACTCATCAGCCTTGGAGCCGAACACTCCTCCCACCTCCTATGAGGTCGGTACCCTCGGACCCTCGGACTCATCTCCGGCTACAGGATCCGAACCGCGCACGCCCGTGCCTATCGAATCCGATTGGGAACCGGTCATGGAGTTCACCTCCATGGATATCTTTCAGCACTCGCCCTTGGGCGGGCGATGTGCTAAACTTGTTAAGATCTCTCTCTTTGTCAGGAGACCCTTGGCCGAACTATGTCAAGCTCGAGTGGGAAGCAGACGACAAAGAAATTCGAAACCCACCCACCACCCATTTAATAGCCACTGTTAATGACTTAACCGACATGTTGGATTTCGACTCCGAAGACATTGATGGTACTTATGGCGATGCATGAGAAGAACAGGAACCACCGCCCACCAGGCGCTGGACTGCCACCTCATCATATGATATATATGTGGTGGACACGCCAAAAGAAGGCGATGATGAGGACCCAACAAGGGATAAACCCCTCGATAAGCCACCAAAGCGACGCCGTAGGTGAAGGAAATATGCCCTAGAGGCAATAATAAAGTTATTATTTATTTCCTTATTTCATGATAAATGTTTATTATTCATGCTAGAATTGTATTAACCGGAAACATAATACATGTGTGAATACATAGACAAACATAGTGTCACTAGTATGCCTCTACTTGACTAGCTCGTTAATCAAAGATGGTTAAGTTTCCTAACCATAGACATGAGTTGTCATTTGATTAATGGGATCACATCATTAGAAGAATGATGTGATTGACTTGACCCATTCCGTTAGCTTAGCACTTGATCGTTTAGTATGTTGCTATTGCTTTCTTCATGACTTATACATGTTCCTATGACAATGAGATTATGCAACTCCCGTTTACCGGAGGAACACTTTGTGTGCTACCAAACATCACAACGTAACTGGGTGATTATAAAGGAGCTCTACAGGTGTCTCCGAAGGTACATGTTGGGTTGGCGTATTTCGAGATTAGGATTTGTCACTCCGATTGTCGGAGAGGTATCTCTGTGCCCTCTCGGTAATGCACATCACTATAAGCCTTGCAAGCAATGTAGCTAATGAGTTAGTTACAGAATGATGCATTACGTAACGAGTAAAGAGACTTGCCGGTAACGAGATTGAACTAGGTATTGAGATACCGACGATCGAATCTCGGGCAAGTAACATACCGATGACAAAGGGAACAACGTATGTTGTTATGCGGTTTGACCGATAAAGATCTTCATAGAATATGTGGGAGCCAATATGAGCATCTAGGTTCCGCTATTGGTTATTGACCAGAGACGTGTCTCGGTCATGTGTACATTGTTCTCGAACCCGTAGGGTCCGCACGCTTAAGGTTTCGATGACAATTATATTATGAGTTTATGAGTTTTGATTCACCGAAGGAGTTCGGAGTCCTGGATGAGATCGGGGATATGATGAGGAGTCTCGAAATAGTCGAGACGTAAAGATTGATATATTGGACGACTATATTCGGAGTTCGGAAAGGTTCCGAGTGATTCGGATATTTTTCGGAGTACCGGAGAGTTACAGGAATTTGCCGGGGAGTATATGGGCCTTATTGGGCATACGGGAATAGAGGGGAGAGGCCAAAAGGAAGGAGGCCTGCGCTCCCCCTCTGGTCCGAATTGGACAAGGGGCGCAGCCCCCTTTTCCTTCTTCCTCTCCCCCTCTTTCCCCTTCTCCTACTCCAACAAGGAAGGAGGGAGTCCTACTCCCGATGGGAGTAGGACTCTCCTTGGCGCGCCCCCTCCTAGGCCGGCCGCCCCCTCCCCCCTTGCTCCTTTATATACGGGGGCAGGGGGCACCTCTAGGCACAACAACAATTGATCATTGATCTCTTAGCCGTGTGCGGTGCCCCCCTCCACCATAGTCCTCCTCGATAATATTGTAGCGGTGCTTAGGAGAAGCCCTGCGATGGTAGAACATCAAGATCGTCACCACGCCGTCGTGCTGACGGAACTCTCCCTCGACACTCGGCTGGATTGGAGTTCGAGGGACGTCATCGAGCTGAACGTGTGCTAGAACTCGGAGGTGCCATAGTTTCGGTGCTTGCTCGGTCGGGCCGTGAAGACGTACGACTACATCGACCGCATTGTCATAACGCTTCCGCTTTCGGTCTACAAGGGTACGTGGACACACTCTCCCCTCTCGTTGCTATGCATCACCATGATCTTGCGTGTGCGTAGGAAAATTTTGAAATTACTACATTCCCCAACAGTGGCATCCGAGCCTAGGTTATATGCATTGATGTTATATGCACGAGTAGAACACAAGTGAGTTGTGGGCGATACAAGATATACTGCTTACCAGCATGTCATACTTTGGTTCAGCGGTATTGTTGGATGAAGCGGCCCAGACCGACATTATGCGTACGCTTACGCGAGACTGGGTCTACCGACGTGCGTTGCACATAGGTGGCTAGCGGGTGTCTGTTTCTCCAACTTTAGTTGAACCGAGTGTGGATACGCCCGGTCCTTGCGAAGGTTAAAACAGCACCAACTTGACAAACTATCATTGTGGTTTTGTTGCGTAGGTAAGAACGGTTCTTGCTAAGCCCGTAGCAGCCACGTAAAACTTGCAACAACAAAGTAGTGGACGTCTAACTTGATTTTGTAGGGCATGTTGTGATGTGATATGGTCAAGACGTGATGCTATATTTTATTGTATGATATGATCATGTTTTGTAACCGAAGTTATCGGCAACTGGCAGGAGCCATATGGTTGTCGCTTTATTGTATGAAATGCAAACGCCCTGTAATTGCTTTACTTTATCACTAAGCGGTAGCGATAGTCGTAGAAGCAATAGACGACGTAAACGGCAACGATGCTACGATGGAGATCAACGTGTCGCGCCGGTGACGATGGTGATCATGGAGGTGCTTCGGAGATGGAGATCACAAGCACAAGATGATGATGGCCATATCATATCACTTATATTGATTGCAGTGATGTTTATCCTTTATGCATCTTATCTTGCTTTGATTGACGGTAGCATTTTAAGATGATCTCTCACTAAATTATCAAGAAGTGTTCTCCCTGAGTATGCACCGTTGCGAAAGTTCTTCGTGCTGATACACCACGGATGATCGGGTGTGATAGGCTCTACGTTCAAATACAACGGGTGCAAAACAGTTGCACACGCGGAATACTCAGGTTAAACTTGACGAGCCTAGCATATACAGATATGGCCTCGGAACACGGAGACCGAAAGGTCGAGCGTGAATCATATAGTAGATATGATCAAAATAGTGATGTTCACCATTGAAAACTACTCCATCTCACGTGATGATTGGACATGGTTTAGTTGATTTGGATCACATGATCACTTAGATGACTAGAGAGATGTCTGTCTAAGTGGGAGTTCTTAAGTAATATGATTAATTGAACTTTAATTTATCATGAACTTAGTCCTAGTAGTATTTTGCAAATTACGTTGTAGATCAATAGCTCGTTGCTTCCCTATGTTTTTGCTTTCCTATGTTTTTATATGTGTTCCTAGAGAAAACTAAGTTGAAAAATGTTAGTAGCAATGATGCGGACTTGGTCCGTGATCTCAGGTTTATCCTCATTGCTGCACAGAAGAATTATGTCCTTAATGCACCACTAGGTGACAGACCTATTGCAGGAGCAGATGCAGACGTTATGAACATTTGGCTAGCTCAATATGATGACTACTTGATGGTTTAGTGCACCATGCTTAACGGCTTAGAATTGGGACTTCAAAGACGTTTTGAACGTCATGGACCATATGAGATGTTCCAGGAGTTGAAGTTAATATTTCAAGCAAATACCCGAGTTTAGAGATATGAAGTCTCCAACAAGTTCTATGGCTAAAGGATGGAGGAGAATCGCTCAATTAGTGAGCATGTGCTCAGATTGTCTGGGTACTACAATCGCTTGAATCAAGTGGGAGTTAATCTTCCAGATAAGGTAGTGATTGACAGAGTTCTCTAGTCACCATCACCAAGTTAGTAGAACTTTGTGATGAACTATAGTATGCAAGGGATGACGAAAACGATTCCCGAGCTCTTCGTGATGTTGAAATCAACGAAGGTAGAAATCAAGAAAGAGCATCAAGTGTTGATGGTTGACAAGATCACTAGTTTCAAGAAAAGGGCAAAGGGAAAGAAAGGGGAACTTCAAGTAGAATGACAAGCAAGTTGTCACTCCCACGAAGAAGCCCAAAGCTGAACCAAAGCCTGAAACTGAGTGCTTACACTGCAAAGGAAATGGTCACTGGAAACGGAAATACCCTGAATATTTGGTGGATAAGAAGGATGGCAGAGTGAACAAGGGTATATTTGATATACAGGTTATTGATGTGTACCTTACTAGTGTTTATAGTAGCCCCTGTGTATTTGATACTTGTTCGATTGCTAAAAATTAGTGACTCGAAACAGGAGTTACAGAATAAACAGAGGCTAGTTGAGGGTGAAGTGACGATGTGTATTGGAAGTAGTTCCAAGATTGATATGATCATCATCGCACACTCCCTATACTTTCAGGATTAGTGTTAAACCTAAATAAATGTTATTTGGTGTTTGCGTTGAACATGAATATGATTTGATCATGTTTATTGCGATACGGTTATTCATTTAAAGTCAAAGAATAATTGTTGTTCTGTTTACATGAATAAAACCTTCGATGGTCATACACCCAATGAAAATAGTTTGTTGGATCTCAATCGTAGTGATACACATATTCATAATATCGATGCCAAAAGATGCAAAGTTAATAATGATAGTGCAACTTATTTGTGGCACTGCCGTTTGGGTCATATCGGTGTAAAGTGCATGAAGAAACTTCATATAGATGGATTTTTGGAATCACTTGGTTATGAATCATTTGATGCTTGCGAACCGTGCCTTTTGGGAAAGATGACTAAAACTTTGTTCTCCGGAACAATGGAACGAGCTACTGACTTATTGGAAATAATACATGCCGATGTATGCGATACGATGAGTGTTAAGGCTCGTGGCGTGTATCGTTATTTTCTGACCTTCACAGATGATTTGAGCGGATACGGGTATATCTACTTGATGAAACATAAGTCTGAAACATTTGAAAAATTCAAAGAATTTCAGAGTGAAGTGGAAAATCTTCGTAACAAGAAAAATAAAGTTTCTACGATCTAATCGTGGAGACGAATATTTGAGTTATGAGTTTGGTCTTCATTTGAAACAATGTGAAATAGTTTCGCAACTCATGCCACCTGGAACACCACAATGTAACGGTGTGTCCGAACGTCGTAATCGTACTTTACTAGATATGGTACGATCTATGATGTCTCTTATCGGTTTACCACTATTGTTTTGGGGTTATGCATTAGAGACAGCTGCATTCACATTTAATAGGGCACCATCTAAATCCGTTGAGATGACACCGTATGAACTATGGTTTAGCAGTAAACCTAAGGTGTCGTTTCTTAAAGTTTGGAGTTGCGATGCTTATATGAAAAAGGTTTTCAACCTGATAAGCTCGAACCCAAATCGGAGAAGTGTGTCTTCATAGATACCCAAAGGAAACTATTGGGTACACCTTCTATCACAGATCCAAAGGCAAAGCATTCGTTGCTAAGAATGGATCCTTTCTAGAGAAGGAGTTTCTCTCGAAAGAAGTGAGTGGGAGGAAAGTAGAACTTGATGAGGTAATTGTACCTTCTCCCAAATTGGAAAGTTGTTCATCACAAAAATCACTTCCAGTGATTGCTACACCAATTAGCGAGGAAGCTAATGATGATGATCATGAAACTTCAAATCAAGTTACTACAGAACCTCGTAGGTCTTCCAGAGTATGGTCTGTGCCAGTGTGGTACGGTAATCCTATTCTGGAAGTCATGTTACTAGACCATGATAAACCTACAAACTATGAGGAAGCGATGATGAGCCCAGATTCCGCGAAATGGTTTGAGGCCGTGAAATCTGAGATGGGATCCATGTATGAGAACAAAGTATGGACTTTGATTGACTTGCTCGATGATCGGTGAGTCATTAAGAATAAATGGATCTTCAAGAGGAAGATGGACTCTGATAGTAGTATTACTATCTACAAAGCTCGACTTGTCACAATTTTTTTCTCGACAAGTTCAAGGTGTTGAATATGATGAGATTTTCTCACTCGTATCGATGCTTAAGTCTGTCCGAATCATGTTAGCAATTGCCACATTTTATGAAATCTGGCAAATGGATGTCAAAACTGCATTCCTTAATGGATTTATTAAAGAAGAGTTGCATATGATGCAACCAGAAGGTTTTGTCAATCCTAAAGATGCTAACAAAATATGCAAGCTCCAGCGATCCATCTATGGACTGGTGCAAGCATCTCAGAGTTGGAATATACGCTTTGATAAGTTGATCAAAGCATATAGTTTTATACAGACTTGCGGTGAAGCCTGTATTTACAATAAAGTGAGTGGGAGCACTACCGCCTTTCTGATAAATATATGTGAGTAACATATTGTTGATCAGAAATGATGTAGAATTTTTCTGGAAAGCATAAAGGAGTGTTGAAAGGAGTACTTTAAAAATAAAGACCTCAGTAAAGCTACTTACATATTGAGCATCAAGATCTATTGAGATAGATCAAGACGCTTGATAAGTTTTTCAATAAGTACATACCTTGTCAAGATTTTGAAATAGTTCAAAATGGAACAGTCAAAGAAAGAGTTCTTGCCTATTTTGCAAAGGTGTGAAATTGAGTAAGACTCAAATCCCGACCACGACAGAAAATAGAAAAGAAGAATGAAAGTCATTCCCTATGCCTCAGTCATAGGTTCTATAAAGTATGCTATGCTATGTACAAGACCTATTGTATACCTTGCTCTGAATTTGGCAAGGGAGTACAATAGTGATCTAGGAGTAGATCACTGGACATTGGTCAAGAATATCCTTAGTGAGGACTAAGGAAATATTTCTCGATAATGGAAGTGATAAAAGAGCTCGTCATAAAAAGTTACAACGATGCAAGCTTTTACACCAATCCAGATGACTCTAAGTCTCAATCTGGATACATATTGAAAGTGGGAGCAATTAGCTAGAGTAGCTCCGTGTAGAGCATTGTAGACATAGAATATTTGCAAAATACATATGGCTCTGAATGTGACAGACCCGTTGACTAAAGCTTCTCTCATGAGCAAAACATGATCACTCCTCAGTAATCTTTGGGTGTTAATCACATAGCTATGTGAACTAGATTATCGACTCTAGTAAACCCTTTGGGTGTTGGTCACATGACGATGTGAACTATGGGTGTTAATCATATACAGATATGAATATTGGTGTTAAATCACATGGCAATGTGAACTAGATTGTTGACTCTAGTCCAAGTGGAAGACTGAAGGAAATATGCCTTAGAGGCAATAATAAAGTTATTATTTATTTCCTTATTTCATGATAAATGTTTATTATTCATGCTAGAATTGTATTAACCGGAAACATAATACATGTGTGAATACATAGACAAACATAGTGTCACTAGTATGCCTCTACTTGACTAGCTCGTTAATCAAAGATGGTTAAGTTTCCTAACCATAGACATGAGTTGTCATTTGATTAATGGGATCACATCATTAGAAGAATGATGTGATTGACTTGACCCATTCCGTTAGCTTAGCACTTGATCGTTTAGTATGTTGCTATTGCTTTCTTCATGACTTATACATGTTCCTATGACTATTAGATTATGCAACTCCCGTTTATCGGAGGAACACTTTGTGTGCTACCAAACATCACAACGTAACTGGGTGATTATAAAGGAGCTCTACAGGTGTCTCCGAAGGTACATGTTGGGTTGGCGTATTTCGAGATTAGGATTTGTCACTCCGATTGTCGGAGAGGTATCTCTGTGCCCTCTCGGTAATGCACATCACTATAAGCCTTGCAAGCAATGTAGCTAATGAGTTAGTTACAGAATGATGCATTACGTAACGAGTAAAGAGACTTGCCGGTAACGAGATTGAACTAGGTATTGAGATACCGACGATCGAATCTCGGGCAAGTAACATACCGATGACAAAGGGAACAACGTATGTTGTTATGCGGTTTGACCGATAAAGATCTTCATAGAATATGTGGGAGCCAATATGAGCATCCAGGTTCTGCTATTGGTTATTGACCGGAGACGTGTCTCGGTCATGTCTACATTGTTCTCGAACCCGTAGGGTCCGCACGCTTAAGGTTTCGATGACAGTTATATTATGAGTTTATGAGTTTTGATGTATCGAAGGAGTTCGGAGTCCCGGATGAGATCGGGGACATGAAGAGGAGTCTCGAAATGGTCGAGACGTAAAGATCGATATATTGGACGACTATATTCGGAGTTCGGAAAGGTTCCAAGTGATTCGGGTATTTTTCGGAGTACCGGAGAGTTACGGGAATTCGCCGGGGAGTATATGGGCCTTATTGGGCCATACGGGAATAGAGGAGAGAGGCCAAAAGGAAGGAGGCCTATGCCCCCCTCTAGTCCGAATTGGACAAGGGGCGCAGCCCCCTTTTCCTTCTTCCTCTCCCCCTCTTTCCCCTTCTCCTACTCCAACAAGGAAGGAGGGAGTCCTACTCCCGGTGGGAGTAGGACTCCCCTTGGTGCGCCCCGTCCTAGGCCGGCCGCCCCCTCCCCCCTTGCTCCTTTATATACGGGGGTAGGGGGGCACCTCTAGGCACAACAACAATTGATCATTGATCTCTTAGCCGTGTGCGGTGCCCCCCTCCACCATAGTCCTCCTTGATAATATTGTAGCGGTGCTTAGGCGAAGCCCTGCGACGGTAGAACATCAAGATCGTCACCATGCCATCGTGCTGACGGAACTCTCCCTCGACACTCGGCTGGATCGGAGTTCGAGGGACATCATCGAGCTGAACGTGTGCTAGAACTTGGAGGTGCCGTAGTTTCGGTGCTTGATCGGTCGGGCCGTGAAGACGTACGACTACATCAACCGCGTTGTCATAACGCTTCTGCTTTCGGTCTACAAGGGTACATGGACACACTCTCCCCTCCCGTTGCTATGCATCACCATGATCTTGCATGTGCATAGGAAAATTTTGAAATTACTACGTTCCCCAACAGTAGGCGCCGCTCTAAATCCAGTAAAAACAACACAAGAAAGAATAATACCCCGGTCGACTCCAATGGAAGCGACGACCCATTGACCCAGCGATGGAGCAGGATGAGCCAGGGGACGGTGAACATAGTCCGGAGCCAACGTCAGATGACGCCAATCCCGAGGGTAAAATTCATCAACCTGTCTACGGAGAAGAGAACAGTACGGACAATGACGCATTCATCATCACGGAAAAACACTTGGAACAAGAGAACCTCCATCGAAGGCTTATTGCCACGGCGAGGAGCTTGAAGAAGCAGAAGCAAAGGCTTAAGGTCGCGCAGGATACGCTCAACCGCAGATGGAATAAAGTGCTTGACACTAAAGAAAAATATGGCGATGACCGCCACACAAAGAGCTACCCAAAGCGCAAGCTACTGCCCGAATTTGACGATGAGGCCATAGAGCCCATTCCGCCGAAAAACAATACGGCCGATCAGCCGGACATACCACCCCATGGCCGCGACAGAGCGGCTATTGATGTCGCACACAAGTCAACACACGATTTACATGAGCTCCTGGACAAAAAAGGCGGTGTATCCAGGTCCATCTTTGGATCTAGAAAACGTGCCCCGACGCAGGATCACAGCCACCAAGACGATCGTACCGATGGAATACCAGCTCGGAATCAACACCGAATACAACAACCGTCGACAGCATGCCATGACACATCCAAATATAGGGGTGCCGTGCACCCGCTATGCTTCACCGATGAGGTGCTGGATCATGAATTTCTAGAGGGATTTAAGCCCGTAAATATAGAGGCATACGACGGAACGACAGACCCTGGGGTCTGGATTGAGGACTTTATCCTCCATATCCACATGGCTCACGAAGATGATCTCCACGCCATTAAATACCTGCCCCTCAAGTTAAAAGTACCAGCTCGACATTGGTTGAAAAGCCTCCCCGAAAACTCCATTGGAAGTTGGGAGGAACTCGAGGATGCTTTCAGGGCCAATTTTCAAGGGACCTATGTGCGACCTCCGGATGCAGACGATTTAAGTCACATAATTTAACAGCCCGGAGAGTCAGCCCGAAAACTTTGGAATAGATTTCTTACTAAGAAGAATCAAATCGTTGATTGTCTGGATGTCGAAGCCTTAGCGGCTTTCAAGCATAGTATCCGAGATGAATGGCTCGCCAGACACCTCGGCCAAGAAAAGCCGAGGACAATGGCAGCCCTTACAAGCCTTATGACCCGCTTTTGCGCGGGTGAGGACAGCTGGTTGGCCCGTAGCAGCACCAGCGATCCAGGCACATCCGAAGTTAGGGATGGCAACGAGAAGCCGCGACACAATAAAAACAAGCGGTGCAACAATGAAGACAGCCCAGATAACATGACGGTCAACGCTAGATTCAGGGGCTCTCGACTCAGTCAACGGAAGAAGCCATTTAAAGGCATTAGAGATGGACCGTCTAGCCTAAATATGATTCTAGACAAGTTATGTCAGATTCATGGCACCCCCAAAAAACCTGCAAACCACACCCATAGAGAGTGCTGGGTTTTCAAGCAGGCCGGCAAGCTAAATGCCGAACACAAGGGGGGAGACGCCAAGTGAAGACGAGGATGAGGCCCGCCAGCCGAACACCGAGGGACAGAAAAAATTCCCACCAGCAGTCAAAACAGTGAATATGATATACGCAACTCACATTCCAAAGAGAAGGCGCAAACGCGCACTCCAAGACATATACGCTGCAGAGCCTCTTGCCCCCAAATACTGTCGGATTTCGGGTTCCGGCAGACCCTTGAGGTTCGAACACTGGGGTGCGCACGGAGATTACGCCCTCCGTCTACCTGCTCCTCGCCGATTCGGCAAATCCTAAACTACGAACGAATTAGCACAAAGTGTAACGCCCCAGATTGGATGCGCCAGGTGTCCGCCAGTTATTCACCGTCGTTGCCATGTCATTCACTTGTGTGTTGCATTTTGCCATGTCATCATGTGCATTTCATTTTTCATACGTGTTCGTCTCATGCATCCGAGCATTTTCCCCGTTGTCCGTTTTGCAATCCGACACTCCTATGTCCTCCGGCGCCCCCTTTTACCTCTTTTCATGTGCGGGTATTAAACTTTCTCGGAATGGCCCGAGGCTTGCCAAGCGGCCTTGGTATAGCACCGGTAGACCGCCTATCAAGTTTCGTGCCATTTGGAGGTCGTTTGATACTCCAACAGTTAACCGGGTAACCGTAAAGGCCTCTTTTGTCTTGCAGCCCAACACCCTTCCAAAGTGGCCCAAAACCCAGCAAAATCCCCTCCATGCTCTCGGTCGTTCGATCACGATCGTGTGGGCAAAAACCGCACCTCATTTGGACTCTCCTAGCTCCCTCTATCTATAAATATGCCTCTCCCCCCGAAATTTCGCGCAGTCCAAACCCTAGCCTAGCCCCTCTCCGCCGCCGGACATGTCCGTCCCGGACCGGACGAAACCCCGCCGGCGCTCCCAGCCTCTCCCGTCGCGCCACGTGGCCCTCCGCTGCCGTCGGCCCGCGCAGGCCCGAGCGGGGCCCGCCCGAGCGCGCGCCGCCGCCCGCGCCCGCCTCCCGTGCCAGCGCCGCCGCCCACCGGGCGCCTCGCCGCTGCCGCCCTCCGCCGCCTCGTCACCGGAGCCTGCCGTCTCCGCCACCCGTCCTCCGCCGCCGCCCGTCCTCCGCCCGCGCTCGCCATCGCCGCGGCGGAGGCCCGCGCGAGTCCGGCCGGTCGCCGCCGCCATGGCCCCGCGCCTCCCTCTGGTGGCCGTGCGATCCCGCCACCGGTGAGCTCCGCCCCGTCGCCATTCGTCGTTCCTCGTGCCCCGCGCCTCCTCTCGTTGCCGTCGGCTCGCCTCCGGCCAGATCTGGGCCGGCGTTGCCCGGATCCGGCTGCCCTGCGCCGCCCCGCCGTCGTCAAGCCTCGCCGCCGGCCTCCCCGCTCGCTGAAGCCCCGGCACCGGCCTCCTCGTCGCTGGATCTGGGCGGGTGGATGAGATCCACCCGTCCCCGATCCAAACACACGCCCCCAAGCCCGGATCTCCTCGTCCCGCTCGACCCCGTCCAGCTTTTCGGAGGGTAAAATTCCACTAAGTCCCGTAATTATTTACATTATAATGCCATGTTCATCGCATCATAACTTGCTGTATGCTGCTCCATTTCATGCGTGTAATATGTCAAATTGTTCGTCTCGACGAGTAATTCATTTCATTCCATTGCATCATGTTCATTTGAGTTCATCTTGATGCCTGAATCATCGTTGCAAGAGTGCATGTTGCTGTTAATCTGCTGAAACTGTTATAACTTGCTCTTTTGTCATTTTTTCCATGATTGATGTGTGCATCTTATGAACTTGAGCCCTACATATGTTTTGAACTATGCCATGCCATCTTTACAGGGGCATATGCTATGTATTTTTGTGATCAATGTGGTGACTAGCACAAGGATGTAAACTAGGCCTCGTGATGTTGCTGATTTCAGTCCCTATTCTGCTGTTATTTTTATGCCATGTAAACTTGATGCTACAGAGAGATCCATGCTTATTTTGAGATACTTCAGTAAGGATGTTTTGTACATATGGTTATGAGCTATCCATCCATGCCACTGGTTGCATTTATAGCTTGCTGTAGATTGTTCATATCTTCCTCCAAACTTGCTAAATGATGTTGCTGTCAGCCTGTTAACATAAAGTTCAGTTTTGCCATGTGATTTCCTAGTGATCCATGCACCCTATGAACTTGATCTTGACATGCTTTGCTTAATAAATATGTATTCTTACTGCTGGTTGCCTTGTCATGCCATGTATTGCTCTGTAGTGAGTGGTTCAAGCTCACCAACATGCCTACTTATTGTTGTTCCTGCCATGTTTGAATCTGTCATGTAACCTGCCATGTTTACATGGGTGCCATCATATCTTCTGATCCTTTTTGGCTCTTGGTCAGTAAAGGACTTTTGTTCTATGCAATTAGTAGATTCATGCCATGCCTTTGTTTGCCATGATAAGTTCATGTAACATGTTGTTTGATAGCTCTAAACATTGCAACCTGATGTTATTTCTGCTAAAGTCTGAAACTTATTATCTTGCCATGTGTGTTTGAGCATGTTCTAGTGATTTCTGGAGATAGCTCAGTGTTCATGTTTTGTTATGCTTTACCTGTACATCATGTCCATGCCTTTTGTTATCATGTTGAGCTGTTGTAGCATGTTGTTTTGATGTTTGCAATATGCCTAGTTGCTGTTTTGGGCAGATTGTTGCTATAACTTGTATAGTGTATGTGTTGAACCGTTGCTCCGTTTTGAGTGTGCTCTATATAAAACTTGCTTAGTTTTGCATGTAGTTTAATATTATCTTGTTGCATCCTTGTTTTGGTGTGTTTGCTTGATGTTTGGGTGCATTTTGCATCAATGCCATGTTTAACTTGTTTTGCTCATATCTTCTAGACCGTAGCTCCGAATTAAATGAACTTTATATGTAACTTGACTAGAATCTCATGTAGACCATCTTGGTGCAACTTAACTTGCTGTTTAACAACTTGAACATAAGATTTATTCAGATCTGGACCAATTTCTAAAATTGGATATGAGGACTTACCGGAATTGTTATATGTTGTTTCCGGCCTCATTTAAACTTGCCTTGATGTGTTGCTCTTGTATGCATCATCTCTTGCCATGAGTAGCTTCATGTAGCCTTGTCATGCATCATACTTGGTTGAGCATCATGTCTTGTCTATGTGTGGTGTGTTTACCATGTTGTGTGCTTCTTCTCGATAGTTCCCGTTTCGTTGCGATCGTGAGGATTCGTTCGTCTACGCTTGGTTCGTCTTCGTGGCTTCATCTTCTTCATGGACTCGTTCTTCTTCCTAGCGGGATTTCAGGCAAGATGACCGCTACCCTGGATCTCACTACTATCATTGCTATGCTAGTTGCTTCGTTCTATCGCTATGCTGCGTTACCTATCATTTGCTCCTCAAGCCTCCCAAATTGCCATGAACCTCTAACCATTGACACCCTTCCTAGCAAACTGTTGATTGGCTATGTTACCGCTTTTCTCAACCCCTCTTATAGCGTTGTTAGTTGTAGGTGAAGTTGAAGATTGCTCCATGGTGGGCAGGATTTTGTTGGGATATCACAATATCTCTTATTTAATTAATGCATCTATATATTTGGTAAAGGGTGGAAGGCTCAGCCTTATGACTGGTGTTTTGTTCCACTCTTGCCGCCCTAGTTTCCGTCATACCAGTGTTATGTTCCCGGATTTTGCGTTCCTTACGCGGTTGGGTGATTTATGGGACCCCCTTGACAGTTTGCTTTGAATAAAACTCCTCCAGCAAGGCCCAACCTTGGTTTTACCATTTGCCTCACCACCACCTACATTTCCCTTGGGAGTAATTAACCCGAGGGTCATCTTTATTATAGCCCCCCTGGGCCAGTGCTTGTCTAAGTGTTGGTCCGAACCGAGCAGCCTGCGGGGCCACCTCGGGGCAACTTGAGGGTTGGTTTTACTCGTAGCTTGACTTATCCGGTGTTGCCCTGAGAACGAGATATGTGCAGCTCCTATCAAGATTGTCGGCGCATCGGGCGGCTTTACTGGTCTTGTTTTACCATTGTCGAAATGTCTTGTAAACCGGGATTCCGAGACTGATCGGGTCTTCCTGGGAGAAGGTATATCCTTCGTTGATCGCGAGAGCTTATCATGGGCTAAGTTGGGACACCCCTGCGTATACACTTTCGAAAGCCGTGCCCGCGGTTATGGGCAGATGGGAATTTGTTAATGTCCGGTTGTAGACAACTAGACACCAGATCCAAATTTAAAACGCATCAACCGTGTGTGTAGCCGTGATGGTCTCTTTTCGGCGGAGTCCGGGAAGTGAACATGGTTTCTGGGTTATGTCTGACGTAAGTAGGAGTTCAGGATCACCTCTTGATCATTGCTAGCTTCATGACCGTTCCGTTTTCTCTCTTCTCGCTCTTATTTGCGTATGTTAGCCACCATACTTGCTTAGCCGCCGCTGCAACCTCACCACTTTACCCCTCCTTTCCCATTAAGCTTTGCTAGTCTTGATACCCATGGTAATGGGATTGCTGAGTCCTCGTGGCTCACAGATTACTACAACAACAGTTGCAGGTACAGGTTATGTGATGATCATGACGCGAGAGCGATGCTTGCTTGCGTTGAGCTCTTCTTCTGCTTCTTCGATCAGGGGATAGGTTCCAGGTCGGCAGCCTGGGCTAGCAGGGTGGATGTCGTTCGAGTTTCTGTTTGTGTTTCATCCGTATTCGGATGTTGCTCTTATGTATGATGTTGTTGTATTTGTGTGGCATTGTATGCCTTATGTATGTATCCCCATCTATTATGTAATGTTGATGTAATGATATCCTCCTTGCAAAAGCGTTTCAATATGCGGGTCTATCCTTGGTGGGACCTTCGAGTTCCTTTTGGATAGGGTCGCATATTGGGCGTGACACAAAGACACAGTGTTTATACTGGTTCGGGCCACCATTGTGGTGTAATACCCTACTCCAGTGTGTGGTGTGGTGGATTGCCTCTTGGGCTGATGATGAACAATACAAGGAAGAACAGCCTCACGAGGGTCTGTTCTTGGCTGGTGCAATGAACTGCTAGGAGGAGTTCAGTCGCTCTATCTCTCTCTCTTTCTATTCTAGATGTACGCCAGATTCCAGATCTTCTCCCCTTTACCCTGGGGGTGGCTAGTCCTATTTATAGGCAAAGGCCCTGGGCCTCTTCCCAAATATTGAGCGGGAAGGGCGCCAACAATTGGCCATTTTGAAGGGGAACAACGGGTACACTTATCCTGACTAAAGTTGGTCCTCGCCTGCCAAAGGCTCTGGTGGTGACGCCGGCTTGGGCTCCACGGTGACCTCCATCCTGCCATAGGACTGGTCTTGGTCTTGTTGCACCGAAATGGATGCCTTTGCTTGATGCTCTCGCCTGTGCTTGCCCCCTTTGCACCAAAGAGGAAAGGAGGACACTGCGCGGGCTGGCGCCTGACTGGCGCCCTTGGTCGTCATGGTTTGCGTCATGGGCACCTCGCGAGGTACCCTGCCTTGAACTCTCTGCCTCCTTGTGAGCCAGCCTGATGAGGCCGTGCCTGAGGAAGCTCCTTGTCGTCCGCCCCACGAGGCTTGGACCCTCGCGAGGGTCTTGAGCCTGTGTTGATGAAGATGGGTTGTGCTGGGCCCCCCTTTGAGCCACGCCGCAGGCCGCAGGCAGGCAAGTCTGGGGACCCCCGTTCCCAGAACGCCGACAGTAGCCCCCGGGCCCACGGCGTGCCCGGACTTGGCCGAGCAGAGAGGCGAAAGGGCAAGTGTGAAGCATCGCGGGCCCTAACAGCCTGTGGTCTTGGGCGCCGCGTGGCGGTTGATTGGACGTGGGCGGCATCGCTCCCCCACGACGCCTCGGCAACTGCGTGAGCTGACAAGTCCCTGCATGCAAAAACTGGTCATGATTACCTGCGATTGTGGAAGCCGGCGGTTGGCCTCCTCTCGCTATAAGTGCGGAGCGGCGCGAGCCACTCCAGTTCATCTTCCCCTGCTACTTCTCCTCTTCTTCATCTTCGCCACTGCTCCGCCTTACCGCCATGGCTCCGATACACCGGTTCTCCGTGGAAGAGAAAGGGAAGGCCCCCCGAGAGGGCCCCGACCCACTTCCGCCAAAGAAGCGGTTGATCCTCTGCCACCGAGATGAGGGCGCACGGCAGGAGGTGTCGAGGCCTTGGTGCGAGCGGCCGCTGCCAGGGTTTCCGCTGCCCTTGTACGCCCACCTTGAGGGCCCTGCGGGAGCTAATGCTGAGCGCCATGGATGACGCCAGCACCGGGGTCACGGCGGTGCGCGTTGTAACTCCGGGAGTTCACGCCGAGGGCTCCTCCCGAGAGTTTGTGCTCCACGCCACCATGCCTCCTCGATCTTGGATTCGCCTTCCTCCTTCCTTCACCTTCGAGATCCCGCCAAGGGGGCCTTTCAGGCTCTGGCTGCAGCACGCCGATTGCCAGACTCCTGCGACCAATGCGGATGTCGAGGTCATCGCTCCAGGTAAGGTCTTCATGACCCGGGGCTGGGGCGAGATTGCCCGGGTTTGCAGGACGAGGGGCGCCCTCGCGATCCACCTGGAGTTCGACGGTGCCTCCATGATGCTCTTCAAGGTCTTCGACGAAGATGGGCGTCGGCTGGAGTGCTGTCCCAGAGGCTACAACAGAAGCCCCGGAGCGGCAAGGACCAGGCCTGCCGTCACACGTTCTTCCAGCAGCTCCTCAAGCGGCGAGGGCGCTGGAGGATCCATCGACTCCGCCGAGCTCTTCGCGACTCCGGAGACGAGCGACGACAGCTACGAGCCCCCGATCCTGCGCCGCTCACGGAGCAGGGCAGGCTCGTCAGGTCGTCGCCGCCCCTGATCTGGATGGGGTTGGCACCGGTGCTGGACGGCCCACTGTTAATGATGGCGTCTGCCGTGATGGTCCCTGTAGTCAGGACTCCTTAGGATTCGCGTCTCTTGTTCCTGCAAGGAACCAAGAATTTACCCCGTGGGGGCTTGTAAGATGTTTGTAGCTCCGTTCGTCAATATAATCCTCATTGTGAAGCAGTGCGAGATGCTTATTCCGTCTTAGCTTAGTTTCTTCCTTTCGGACCTCGTGAGGGCTTGATGCTCTGCGCCGACGGGTCCCAGTCCCAAGGCGGATTCAGCCGTTGCTGGTATGCCAGGTCGCGATGCCGTGGTCAAGGCCAGGAGGTGAGCGGCCTGAGGTCCGGTAAGAGCCCCTGAGTCGCGATGCTCAGGAGGTCCCCCTTAGCGCTCAAGCAGCCATCGTTCGGTGGGAAAGGAGAGCAACGTTGCCAACACGGGATTGCATTTGGTGCGGGGGTGGTGCTGCGGTAGCTAATATTCCCGTAGGATGACTTATCTTGTGGGTCAGGAAACGCTTCCTGGTGGGGGGCTAGGCCCGTGCCCTGGCTGGCGAGGGGTTGCTTGGTGAGGTCCTCACGTGCTCCTCCCCTCTCGCCTTCTCTCCCCTTTCTGCTCTACGTCCTTGGGTCCCGGCCCTCGAGATGGTCTCAACCGTCGCTGGCATGCCAGGTCGCGATTCCATGGACATGACCAGAGGGTGAGGGCTAGAGGGCCAGTAGGAGCCCTGAGTCGCGATGCTCAGGCACCCCCCCTCTTCAACGTGCAAGCGGTTCGCGCGGGCGAAAGTGAAGAAGACACCGTGAGGGCCTCGCCTGAGATGCTCCTTGGAGGGACCCTACAGGCTCAACACAAAAGGAATGAGAGTCCGCCGTGACAATCGATAGTTAGCCGTTAGCTTCTTTGGAGAGGCGACGAGGCGCGAAAGGCCTGGCGGGGTGCGTTGGGGCATCCGTGAACCAGCGCAGGGCCCACGGGGCCCGTCCCCAAGGCGGATTGCGCCCGGCATTGGGCCCTATCTTGGAGCGTGTTCCTGCAAATTTGGCTAGATGTCGGTGCTCTACGTCCTCGGGTCCCGACTCTCGAGCTGGTCTCAGCCGTCGCTGGTATGCCAGGTCGCGATGCCGTGGACAAGACCAGAGGGTGAGGGCCGGAGAGCCGGTAGGAGCCCTGAGTCGCGATGCTCAGGCACCCCCCTTTAATGCGCAAGCTTTCGACATCCAAGAAGAAAAGGTACCGTGAACAGGCACCAAATAACAAGCATGATGGGTTGAAAGCATGGCCCTAATATAAATGCAAAAGGGATACATGCCACTGGGTCTGACCCGAGCGGCTTGGGGATGATGCAGCCCGAGGGGCGCCCCCAACAGAGTAAGCTAAGAACATGAAATAAAAGGGATACACGCCGCAGGGACAGACCCACACGGCCTGGGAATAATGCGGCCCTGAGGGCGCTCCCAGCTGGAAATGAAACTTGAAAGATGTCACCTGATGATGCTGAAGACGAAGGGGTGTTGATGTAGCAGACTGGTGGGCTGCGGGAGCCGATCCTCACGAGCCCCCAGGCCCTGGGGCCTCGGGAGGCTCCGGAGGCGCTGGTGGCTCCTCGCGGACCATCTCCATCTCCACCAGGGCTGCTGCGCGCTTGACCTCTCGAGCCCCCAGGATGGCCCTCATGAGGCGCTGGTACGCGGCAGCCGCATTCGGCAAGCTATAAGGCATGCGAACGTAGCTGTGGGGTGGACCCTCGCAGCGTCCCACTTGCGAAGGCCAGAGGCGCTCCTGAGACGCGGCTCAGTTGAGCCCTGGTATGTCGATGCAGACGCGCAGCCCACCATCCTCGCCTGGATGGGGGGCCACAGCGGGTAGGCGGCGGCCACCTCTCATGACTCTTGACTCCTGTAGCTCCTGAATGGCCTTGCTGACGAACTCCTGAGGGTTTGGCCCTCCTTGCCTTGCTCCTTCTTGAGGGAAACATACCTCGAAACACGCCTCCACGTGGGGCACAAGCGCCACCCTCGTGACCTTGGCAAGGTCGGAGGCCCTCCAGGGGAGAGCCCCCGAGCCCTGCCTGAGGGGGGCGCCAGGCGCGCCTCCCTATGCGATAGAAGGAGGTTCCCCCTGAGCAGGCGCGGGCCCTGAGGGGCCTGCCTCCTGAGGGGCCAGGCCGGACGATGTCTTCTTCTTCTTGGGGGCGGCCTCGGGAAGCCTCCTGCTTCCGCGGTCCAGGTCTTCCAGTGACGCGGCCTAAAAGGCTCACTCCAGGGAGCACACTGCGTCTCTCTCTTCGCAGGGCACCGTGATGACTCCGCCACTTCCTGGCATCTTGAGGACGTTGTAGCCGTGGTGGGTTACGACCATGAACTTGGCCAGCGCTAGGTACCCGAGGATGGCGTTGTACGGCAGGCAGATGTGGGCGACGTCAAAGTCAATGAGCTCGGTGCGGTAGTTGTCGCATGCCCCGAAGGTGACAGGGAGGCGAACCTGCCCGATCGGGACCGTGGAGCTGTCGGTGACTTCGGAGAAAGGCTTGGTTGGCTGAACCTGATTGTAGGGCACTTGGAGATTGTTGAACGTTTCCACAGATAGGACGTTGAGTCCTGCCCCGCCATCGATGAGGGTCTTGGTGACTAGCACGTTGCTGATGATTGGGGAACAAAGCATTGGGAGGACTCCGGCTGTAGCCGCGCACTTGAGATGATCCGCAGAGCTGAAGGTGATGGCGCATGCCGACCACCTGAGAGGGCGTGTGGCCTCGAGCTTGGGAAGGGCTGCATTTACTTCGCGGGCGAACTACTTGAAGATGCGCTGAGAGGCTGGGGCTTGAGCTCCGCCCAGGATGCATGCGATCGCGCGTGGCTCCTGGAAGCCCCCAGCCCCCTCGTCCTGATGACGGTCCTTGTTTCTTCTTGGCTGCGGTGGCAGCGGAGGGAGGCTTGCATTCCCTTGCGGGCGATCCTCGCGAGGCTGATCCCTCCAGCCTCCCTCGCGAGGTGGGTCCTGCTAGCGATCCTCGCGAGGTTGGTCACCCACCCCTGGCGTGGGCCGCGGTCTTCCCGACGTCCTGCGTTCCTTCCTCCTCCCCGGCCATAACCCCGGTCGTTGCGGTCGGGACATCAGCCGACCCTTCCTTCACGGACGGCCCGGAGCTCTTGGCATTCATTGGTGTTATGGGTGTGGAGGTCGTGGTACACGCAGTACCGACTACCCTTGGAGGGTTCGGGCTGATCTCTGCCCCGCTTGGTGTCTGGCTCTACCACGAGCACGGCAGCCCCCTTGCACTTCACATCCTTGGACTTGGGCTTCTTCTCTTCTGGGTCTGCGGCAGGCAGCTCGAGGAGGGAGAGGCGCCCCTCCTCAGCCCTGGCGCACTTGGTCGCCAAGTTGAACAGCTCCAAGGAGGTGCACAGGTCTTCATGTATCACCAGCTCCTCCTTCATCTTGACGTCACGCACACCGTCGGAGAAGGCTGAGATGATGGCCTCCTCGTTCACCTTGGGGATCTTGAGGCGCGCGTTGTTGAAGCGTTGGATGTACTTCTGCAGGGTTTCCCCTGGCTGCTGCTTGATACGGCGCATGTCGCTCACGGCGGGTGGCCGGTCGCGAGTGCCCTGGAAGTTGGCGATGAAGCGGGTGCGCATCTCGTCCCAGGAGGAGATCGTGCCTGGTGCCAGATTCAGGAGCCAGGTGCGGGCCCCGTCCTTGAGCGCCATGGGAAACCAGTTCGCCATGACCTTCTCGTCTCCGCTGGCTGCCTCGATGCCCAGCTCGTAGAGCTGAAGGAACTCTGCAGGGTCAGCCGTGCCGTCGTAGCGGGGAGGCAGGTCTGGCTTGAACTTGCCGGGCCACGCGACGCTGCGTAGCTCAGGGGTGAAGGCGCAGTAGCCCGCTGTGGCCACAGGAGGCCTTGGGCGATGAAGAGCTTGGTCCAACGGGTCCCCATGCGCTGCAGCTGGGAGCAGCGTGGGGTCTTGACGTGCCGGAGCAAGGAGCGCTCGAGCAGCTTCTCGAGGGCGTGGGACTTCTTGGCAGCTCTGCTCCTGCCGTGTTGGCGCCTGACGGGGCGGGTTCCGCTCAGGGGTCGCGCGCCTTGGGGCCAGGGCGCCTTCTCGAGGGGGAGGCGGCTGAGGCGCCCCGGGAGCTTCATTGCCCGCGCAGGGCGGGGCGCGGTGCAGCGAGAAGGACGGCGTGGGGGAGCCCCCAGCGGCGCGGACGAGCTCGGCGACTCGGTCGAGCCACTCCTCGTAGACGTCGTCGATTGGGCGGTAGCACAGGAGCTCGTTTGCCGCGATGAGCGCAGCTCGAGCCTCCATGGCCGCACGGGGTGCGCGAGATGAAGAACCAGCAGGGGTGAGCGAGGGTGTAGCAGTGCGGCCATCTCGCCTCATGGATGGTTGCTGGGACGATGCTTGCTGCTCGTTCCCCGCCGGGCCGGTGCCGGCGTTGATGGCAGGTGACGGGGAACGACGGGGCGCCTGCTGACGAGGGCCGTCTGGGCGACGCAGGAAGCGAGGGCAGCACGATGCTCGGCGCGGTCCCGACGACCGTATCACATGGACGCGATGGTCGGAGAAGAACAGGGCGACGGGAGGTGAATTCCAGCGCACCCCTACCAGGCGCGCCAAATGTCGGATTTCGGGTTCTGGCAGACCCTTGAGGTTCGAACACTGGGGTGCGCGTGGAGATTACGCCCTCTGTCTACCTGCTCCTCGCCGAATCTCTAGGACCTAAACTACGAAAGAATCAGCACAAAGACACAGGGTTTATACTGGTTCGGGCCACCATTGTGGTGTAATACCCTACTCCAGTGTGTGGTGTGGTGGATTGCCTCTTGGGTTGATGATGAACAATACAAGGAAGAACAGCCTCGCGAGGGTCTGTTCTTTTTTTTTACCAGTGAAAACAGCAGGAGAGCCTCCTACTGTCGCTTTTCTTTCATTATTTAAATAATGTTAACCATGGGTTAACATTATAGAACAGGTTTGATTTACATGGCTAAAACAAGGATACAGGAGGTTTAAAACTAGCCTATGTAAACCAGGGGGGTCACAGAGATAAAGAGTTTGAAAATCCCTCTAAAAAACTCAAATTTTGGGGGTTGATCCTATAGCCCAGGATCAAAAAATCTTCCTTAAGCTTCCTCAGTCACTCAGCATGCGTGGCCACCTCTCCATCAAAGATCTCTCTGTTGTGTTGCTTCCAAATATTCCAGGAAGTTAATATAGTTATCTCTTTGAAAAAAGGTCCTCGCCACCTCACTCTAGCTCTCTCATATCTGTGTTGTATGTCTGGATCATTGTCCCAATCAATGCCCACAACCTCCCAGCATTTGGCGGCAAAAGGACATTCATAAAATAGATGAGCATTTGTTTCTACAACTCCCATATTGCACATTGGGCAATCATGATCTTCTCCAATATTGAAGTGCCTTCTTAGTAGCAGATCTCTTGTGTTGACCCTATCATTTAACATCAACCATGCAAACACCTTATGTCTCATGATACACTTCTATTCTAGATGTACGCCAGATTCCAGTTCTTCTCCCCTTTACCCTGGGGGTGGCTAGTCCTATTTATAGGCAAAGGCCCTGGGCCTCTTCCCAAATATTGAGCAGGAAGGGCGCCAACAATTGGCCAATTTGAAGGGGAACAGCGGGTACACTTATCCTGACTAAAGTTGGTCCTCGCCTGCCAAAGGCTCTGGTGGTGACGCTGGCTTGGGCTCCACGGTGACCTCCATCCTGCCGTTGGACTGGTCTTGGTCTTGTTGCACCGAAATGGATGCCTTTGCTTGATGCTCTCGCCTGCGGTTGCCCCCTTTGCACCAAAGAGGAAAGGAGGACACTGCGTGGGCTGGCGCCCGACTGGCGCCCTTGGTCGTCATGGCTTTCGTCATGGGCACCTCGCGAGGTACCCCGCCTTGAACTCTCCGTCTCCTCGTGAGCCAGCCTGATGAGGCCGTGCCTGAGGAAGCTCCTTGTTGTCCGCCCCACGAGGCTTGTCCCCTCCCGAGGGTCCTGAGCCTGTGTTGATGAAGATGGGTTGTGCTGGGCCCCCCTTTGAGCCACGCCGCAGGCAGGCAAGTCTGGGGACCCCCGTTCCCAGAACGCCGACAAATACAATCCCTGGTCGGCCTGCTCGATCACCTTTGATCGCAGGGTTCATCCGACTAGTATCCGGCACGGAGGATCGGCTGCCTTAGTGCTCGACCCAGTAATTGATGGATACCATCTCACTCGAGTCCTCATGGACGGCGACAGTAGTCTTAACCTGATATATCAGGACACTGTCCGCAAAATGGGGATAGACCCGTCAAGAATCAGCCAAAGTAATACTACCTTTAAAGGAGTGATACCAGGCGTCGAGGCCCACTTCACGGGCTCTCTAATACTAGAAGTTGTATTCGGCTCTCCCGACAACTTCAGAAGCGAAGAACTAATCTTCGACATCACTCCATTCCGAAGCGGCTATCACGCACTACTTGGGAGAACGGCCTTTGCTCGTTTCAACGCAGTACCGCACTATGCATATCTTAAACTGAAGATGCCCGGTTCATGTGGCGTCATTATAGTTAGCGGAAATATAGATCGTTCCTTACGTGCAGAAGAATATGTGGCGTCTCTAGCGGCCGAACACTGAGCGGCCCCTCCAACCAGAATGAACGGTCGGTCGTCAGGACCACGGACACGGTTAGGCGAGTCCGGCTCCCCACCAGATGTAACGGCTCAGATGAACCTGAGCTTGGTTTAATAGATATACCCCCATAGGTGGTTCTAGGGGCTGCTCACAAGAAGAAACCCATAGTTCGGCTCGACCCTATTAATATAATAACATATTGCATTTTCATGGTTTGTTTAGATTAACCAACTCTTCGCACGGATTTTTCTCATCAGGGTTTTTCCTGTTTACAGATGATCATCGTGCTACACCCTTTCAGAATACAACACAACGGAGATAAAGGCGCAGACGTGCAGCAGGGCCCGCTCAAAGGTTTCTTTTTAGATTAAGACCCTACGTAAACCTTTTTACTATCTCTTGTTGCTTCATACCCTTCGGACACCTAACAGAACGGAGAGGGATACTGGCGTTCTTGACATTTTGTCACGCCAGACTAATGCATGTATCTGGAAACACAGGGCTCATTATCGAGGGCGTTACTCATCCCAGTATATGTCATAAAGTCCGAATACCTTAGGAAGTGTTCGGCGTCGCGAGTTTGGCCTTATATGCATCAGCTTAGAATCATTGTCTTTGGTCAAATGTTGGGTTTGCCCGGCTCCCGTGTTTTGTTGCCTTATGTTTCGCTCTATCGGCTAAGGCGGCACCGGTAGAACTACTGCGATTGTGCCCTGGTTCATCTGGATGAGCACCTCAGTAGAGAAAGCCGAAAACTGACTGTCATGATAAAGCGAGAGACTGGTCAACCACTCGATGACTTAGCGGAATCTTCGCGATTCCTCCGCACTAATGAAGGACCGGTTTCCTGGTCATGTATGTACGCGCACCATATTCGGATGAACGCGAATGTACTAGGGGCTATATAGTAGCCCCATCGTCAAACTCCTATGGCTAAGTGAAAGTGTTAAAGCTATATAGTCAGATTCCTTGGTTCACCGCGCTATCACCTCCTTAATGGACCAAGACATTGGATCGAGTGTGATTACGCGCTTTTTCGAACACCCCCGCATTATATGCGTGGGGGCGGAAGTCGACAACTGCTAACTTTCAGGTTATATACATACATACATAAACGGCCGCATAGGAGGCACTATAATACTTTCAGGAAAAAGTATAAACACAGCCTTTATAATCAGTATTGCATTGTTTTTAGAACTCAGATACATGTCACTCAAACATGGTACTCTTCGAGCACTGCGCCTCTATTAAGCGGGCACCTTCTAGGACTTCTTCAAAATAGTGCTCAGCTGGGTCCTGGCCTCCCGCCGAACCCCGGGTCGCAATAGCAGTGGCCTCCATCCCTGCCCAGTATGTCTTGACATGGGAAAGAGCCATCCGCGCACCCTCTATGCACGTCGACCTCTTCACAGCGTTGATATGCAAAACATCACCAAGGAATTGTTGCACTAAACTAAAATAACTGTCCGGCCTTGGTCCCTTCGGCCAAATATGATCCACTACAGATCTCATGGCAAGCCCGGATAACCTATGGAGCTCGGCCCACTCAGCCATTTGTTCGTTCAATAGCACTAGACGCTTTGGAGCACTAAACTGCGACCAGAACAATCGTTCTGCCTCTTGATCTTTCTGATCCTTGAAATATTCAGTCGCATCAGCAGCACTCTTGGCCAAGTCCAAGTATGCGTCCTCAACACTCCATAATTGATCCAGAGGGGCTTACTTCGGATCTCTGAACTTCGTCCGCAACAGAAAGGGCTTCCCAGCCGTGATATCTCCGGCTTAGCGAAGCTCCTCCTTTGTCGCTCTGATCTTAGAGCTAGTCTCCTTAGCTGCTTCCAAGGCCTTATTCAGGTCAGGCGCTTTCGCTTGATTTTCCCTTTCAAGGAGCTCATAACGGTCGGCAACATCCTTAAGCTCAATAGCCATCTGGGCTATTTTTTCTTCGCTCTGGCGATGAGCAGCCTGTTTGGCTCTCAACTCCTCGGTCGCCTTTAGGGCAGCCGCATCACTTCTCCTGGCTTGCTCCTTGGCTAGGGCAAGCTCAGCCCTAAGGGTCTCCACGGCAGCAGCTCCATCTGCAGGCATAGCATATTATAGATACTAGCATCATGCTCCTTTTAATATTTGCTGACAAGCCAAAAATACATACCCTGGGCCTTGTCAAGCCGCTTGTTCACAAGCGCGATGTCGGCATCTACCACGTCAAGCTGCCACTTTAGTTCAGCAAAATCAGCAGTCCGGTCAGCCGCCGGACCCTTAGCCGCCTATACATAAAGGCAGTGCGGTGATTACCTAGTACTATGATCCTATGTTTGCTACCCCTGGATGGTAACCAGAGTCTCAGGGGCTACTATCTACCCAGAGCACACCTAGCATGTGCGGTACAACTGAAAATATACATATTATTTTGTGTACCTCAAAGCCTTTGAGCAGGCTCGTCAAAGCTTCATCCAATCCGCTTTTGGCGGAGGAAATCCTCTCAAACACCGTACCCATTAAGGTATGATGCGCCTCTGGGATAGTCGCTTGCTCCAGAAGAACCGTCAGTGTGTCCGGCTGCGTGCCAGATAACCCCGGGCTCTTCCAACTGCTCTCCTTGGGAGCCGAATACTCCAGGCTTCAGGCGGCCGAAATATTAACTTCTGGCCTTGGCGGATCAGGAGAAATCCTCTATACGACACCTTGGGGTCGTCCGCCCCATGGGGCGGGGAGGCAGGGGGAGTCGTTTCGCTCTCCATCATCTCCGGAAGAAGATCCCCTGAAGACAAGCTCTGTTGAGAAGGTCTATGAGCTGGACTACAAGAGATAGGTCTCGGTTATTACACTCAGAGATAAAACAGGATATATTTACTAAGGTGCTTTTGATTCACTTACGGCTCGGTGGAGGGCTGGCCCTCTTGCGGGCGCTGCACGGTAAGGACGCCCTCCAGGCAGGGCCCCTTGGCAAAGGTTTCTTCCCTTGTTTAGAAACCTCTGCTTCCAAGTTTTCGGAGGCAACCCTTTTCTTCTCGTGAGGGGAGGGGATTTTAGATTCACCTCCCCGATCATCCTCCTTCTTGGAGACATCAATTCCCCCAGTTTGGATGTACAATGTATGAAGCCCGCTTTCGGCTTCTCTATCCCTCCTCTCATCCTCTCCTGATGGCACCTGATATGGTGTGTGCTCAAGCATTATGATTAATAAAGGATCCGGTGAGCCTTCTGGAAGAGGGGCCGAACACCTGATCCTCTCCGCCTTTCTTAGCCAGTCCTGGCCAAGGGTAGTTTTTATAATAATGTTATGATAAACATAAAGAGCGTGTTCGATTGCAGAGTTACTTACTTGGGTATCCGGACGATTGCAGTTCAGGCCCGCATCCTCGATGGTGTCCGGACACTTTATTCGTGATCTGAAGAATGACCTATACATCCCTTCGAGCGTCACACCGAAGAAGTGCTGAATAACCTATACATCCGGAGAGGTCGACGTTTGCACGGCAGGATCCGACGGACTAACATTACTTGAATTATTTTGACGAGGCTGATATCCCTCTTAAGAAGATCCCCAATGCGGCTTTGCAATGTCGGTACGTCATTAGCAGGCCCCCAGTCCAGTCCCTTGTTAACCCATGACGCCAGTTGAGGCGGAGGGCCCGAGCGGAAGGCAGGGGCAGCCGCCCACTTTGTGCCTCGGGGAGCTGTGATATAGAACCACTCCCATTGCCATAAGTCGGACACCTCCGGGAAGGAACCCTTGGGCCATGGGGCGTCGATGCCTTTGCTTATTATAGCGCCTCCACACTCTGCGTGTCGCACGTCAATCATCTTCAGTTCCCATTAAAGGTCTTGAGCCACAGGCCGAAGTGTGGGGTGACGTGGAGGAAGGCTTCACACATGACGATAAACGACGAGATGTGAAGGATGGAATCCGGAGCCAAATCATGGAAATCTAGAACGTAATAGAACATGAGCCCTCTAACAAAGGGATCAAGACTAAAGCCTAGCCCTCGAAGGAAGTGGGATACAAATACGACGCTCTCATTGGGTTTGGGAGTGGGGATGAACTGCCCTTGAGCAGGCAACCTATGCAGGATGTTGGCGGTCAGGTACCTGGCCTCCCTAAGCTTCTTGATGTCCTCCTCTGTGACAGAGGAGGCCATCCACCAGCCTTGAAGGTTGGATCTGGACATGATTGAAGGTCTGAAGTGCTTGAGCCTGAGCCTTGGGTGTTGGAACTCGAGGTGAGGGAAGGGGAGGATCGAGCGCGGGTGTGAAAAGATAAGACCTTGGCCCCTTAATAAAGGGGGTGAATATCAAGCGTCCCCCGCGTGACCGTTTGGAACTTGCCTAAAATCAAGGAGTCATATTAACAAACGCGGTTGGGTTACCCACACCCGTATTGATGAGAATCCCGCTATAAGGGGACACGATCTCTGCTTCGACAAGACGTGACAATAAAACTGCCTCACAATAGCTAGTTGTGAAAAATGGTTCGAATAATGACCGAGCTGTGGCGTGATGTCACTCTACAAAAAGTTGTCAGCAGATTTGATTTGTGGAATACTGTTCTCTCTACGGTGGCATGTGGAATTTGTTTTGCAGAGCCGGACACGATTCTCGTGTTCAAAATCTTCTATGCAGTATTCGGAGGAGGAACCCGCCTTGCAATGCCGAAGACAATCTGCGCGTCGGACTCATCGTCATCGAAGCCTGGTTCAGGGGCTACTGAGGGAGTCCTGGATTAGGGGGTATCTGGACAGCCGGACTATATACTTCGACAGGACTGTTGGACTATGAAGATACAAGACTGAAGACTTCGTCCCGTGTCCGGATGGGACTCTCCTTTGCATGGAAGGCAAGCTTGGCAATTCAGATATGTAGATCTCCTTCTCTGTAACCAACTCTGTGTAACCCTAGCCCCCTCCGATGTCTATATAAACTGGAGGGTTTAGTCTGTAGGACAAGGACAACAATCGTAATCATAGGCTAGCTTCTAGGGTTTAGTCTCTATGATATCGTGGTAGATCAAGTCTTGTAATACTCATATCATCAAGATCAATCAAGCAGGAAGTAGGGTATTACCTCCATCGAGAGGGCCCGAACCTAGGTAAAAATTGTGTCCCCAGCCTCCTGTTACCATTAGCCTTAGACGCACAGTTCGGGACCCCCTACCCGAGATCCGCCGGTTTTGACACGGACAGAGGCGACTACAATCATAATCATATAGACTAGACTTCTAGGGTTTAGCCATTACGATCTCGTGCTAGATCAACTCTTGTAAAACTCATATTCATCAAGATCAATCAAGAAGGAAGTAGGGTATTACCTCCATAGAGAGGGCCCAAACCTGGGTAAACATCGTGTCCCCCGTCTCCTGTTACCATCGACCTTAGACGCACAGTCCGGGACCCCCTACCCGAGATCCACCGGTTTTGACACTCACATTGGTGCTTTCATTGAGAGTTCCGCTGTGACGTCGAAGACAGGATTGATGGCTCGCCTTGTCACCAAGGACAATATCACCTCTGGAGGATCCCTGGCCTTAGGCCAAACCCTCCGGCTAGGCGGCTTTACCCTGACCGCCCGCTCGGCCATCACGCCGACAATGACTTCTCGGGTCATCGAAAATTTCCTTTGTATTGACTTCAAACACTCCAAACAGATGGATCCGATGGAATTGTCGTCTTTAAACGAACTCCTGGATCGCTTAGCCGCCTTAGGGGTCGCTACAGACTAAGATCGGATTGGTCTTAAATCCGATCAGAGAGAAATTAAACTCCGCCGATCACCCATCAGATAGCGGTAGTGGAGGAGCAACACAATAATTCTCCCTCTGTATTGAGGACGAACTATGTCTGGATTTCTAAGCTCGAAGACCCGGATGATGTCTACTACACAACCTTCTTCTTGTAGACGTTGTTGGGCCTGCAAGTGCACAGGTTTGTAGGACAGTAGCAAATTTCCCTCAAGTGGATGACCTAAGTTTATCAATCCGTGGGAGGCGTAAGATGAAGATGGTCTCTCTCAAACAACCCTGCAACCAAATAACAAAGAGTCTCTTGTGTCCCCAACACACCCAATACAATGGTAAATTGTATAGGTGCACTAGTTCTGCGAAGAGATGGTGATACAAGTGCAATATGGATAGTAGATATGGGTATTTGTAATCTGAAATTATAAAAGCAGCAAGGTAACAAGTGGTAAAAGTGAGCGTAAACGGTATTGCAATGATAGGAAACAAGGTCTAGGGTTCATACTTTCACTATTGCAAGTTCTCTCAACAATAATAACATAGATAGAGTCATATAGCAATCCCTCAACATGCAACAAAGAGTCACTCCAAAGCCACTAATAGCGGAGAACAAACGAAGAGATTATGGTAGGGTACGAAACCATCTCAAAGTTATTCTTTCGGATCAATCTATTTAAGAGTTCGTACTAGAATAACACCTTAAGACACAAATCAACCAAAACCCTAATGTCACCTAGATACTCCATTGTCACCTCAAGTATCCGTGGGCATGATTATACGATATGCATCACACAATCTCAGATTCATCTATTCAACCAACACAAATGTACTTCAAATAGTGCCCCAAAGTTTCTACTGGAGAGTCAAGACGAAAACATGTGCCAACCCCTATGCATAGATTCCCAAGGTCACAGAACCCGCAAGTTGATCACCAAAACATACATCAAGTGGATCACGTGAATATCCCATTGTCACCACAGATAAGCACGGCAAGACATACATCAAGTGTTCTCAAATCCTTAAAGACTCAATCCGATAAGATAACTTCAAAGGGAAAACTCAATCCATTACAAGAGAGTAGATCGGGAGAAACATCATAAGATCCAATTATAATAGCAAAGCTCGCGATACATCAAGATCGTGCCATAGAGAGAACACGAGAGAGAGAGATCAGACACATAGCAACTGGTACATACCCTCAGCCCCGAGGGTGAACCACTCCCTCCTCATCATGGATAGCACCGGGGTGATGAAGATGGCCACCGGTGATGGGTTCCCCCTCCGGCAGGGTGCCGGAACGGGCTCCTGAGAGGTTTTTGGTGGCTACAGAGGCTTGCGGCGGTGGAACTCCCGATCTATCTTCTGTTCTGATGTTTTAGAGTACATAGGCTTATATAGGCAAAAAAAGTTAATCGGGGGAGCCTCGAGGGGCCCACGAGAGGGTAGGGCGCACCCAGGGGGATTGGCGTGCCCCCCTATCATGTGGCCTCCTCGAGGATCTTCTGACGTGAACTCCAAGTCTCTCGGATCATATTCTTCCTAAAAATCACGCTCCTGAAGGTTTCATTCCGTTTGGACTCCGTTTGATATTCCTTTTCTTCGAAATACTGAAACAGGCAATAAAACATCAATATGGGCCGGGTCTCCGGTTAATAGGTTAGTCCCAAAAGTAATATAAAAGTGTATAATAAAGCCCATAATCATTCCAAACAGATAATAAAATAGCATGAATGCTTCATAAATTATAGATACGTTGGAGACGTATCAGCATCCCCAAGCTTAATTCCTACTCGTCCTCGAGTAGGTAAATGATAAAAGAAAGAATTTATGAAGTGTGAATGCTAGAAGGTGCACATGTTTGATCAATGATAATTTCAATCACCTTTTCTAGCATGATTATAAGTCATAACGATAGTTCATCTCATATAACTTCTCACGAACCAGTAACAAGCAATTCACAGGTTAAAGCATAGACCATAAACTTTCTCGAAAACTAGCAAACTTCATTCTTAGTCATCAAACAATTGCAATTCAGCTTATTTTCAGGAATAGCAAACTCCACATACTCAACTATCATATAGTATTCTACAATTGCTAACACTCATGCAATACTAATGGTTATGGAGTTTTAATCAGACACAGAGAAAGATAGGGGCTTATAGTGTTGCCTCCCAACGTATTCACCTTTGGGTGATGTCAACAATAATAGTTCATGCTAACTTACATTCAATTGGATATATATATCAGTATCACCCCAACACAAAGTGCTTGCCAAAGGATAAAATGAAAAAGGGAAAGGTGAAGATCACCTTGACTCTTGCATAAATTAAAAGACATAAAGTAAAAGATAGGACCTTCGTAGAGGGAAGCAGAGGTTGTTATGCACTTTTAGGGTTGGATACACAAAATCTTAATGCGAAAGAACATCACTTTATATTGCCCCTTGTATATGGACCTTTATTATGCAGTCCGTCGCTTTTATTGCTTCCATAACAAGATCGTACAAAGCTTATTTTCTTCGCACTAATAAGACATGCATATTTAGAGATCAATTTTTATTGCTTGCACCGATGACAACTTACTTGAAGGATCTTACTCAATCCATAGGTAGGTATGGTGGACTCTCATGGCAAAAACTGGGTTTGAGGATATTTGGAAGCACAAGTAGTATCTCTACTTGGTGCAAGGAATTTGGGCTAGCATGAGGGGGAAAGGCAAGCTCAACATGTTTGAATGATCCATGACAATATACTTTAACTGAGATGTGAGAAAACATAACCCATTATGTTGTCTTCCTTGTCCAACATCAACTCTTTAGCATGTCATACTTAATGAGTGCTCACAATTATAAAAGATGTCTAAGATAATATATTTATATGTGAAATCTCTCTTGCTTCAATATTCTTTCATGAATTGTTCAAATGACCAATACAATGCTTGATAACCTTCAATAAACCTCTACTTCATAGATGTGAAGTCATTACTCCCCATGGGATAAGCAAATGAAACATATAAAATTTCAGATTTATGACATTCAACTCAGTCAACCTTTTACTCATAGGATAAAAGTGAAGCACACGAGTAAATGACAAACTACTCCAAAAAGATATAAGTGAAGATCAATGAGTAGCTAAATAATTATGCAACTATATGAAGACTCTCTCTAATTAAAGAATTTCAGATCTTGGTATTTTATTCAAACAGGAAGCAAATACTAACAGAAGAAAATGACGCTCCAAGCAAAAGACATATCATGTGGTGAATAAAAATATAGCTCCAAGTAAATTTACCGATGAACGAAGATGAAAGAGGGGATGCCTTTCGGGGAATCCCCAAGCTTAGGCTCTTGGTTGTCCTTGGACATTACCTTGGGGTGCCTTGGGCATCCCCAAGCTTAGGATCTTGCCACTCCTTATTCCATAGTCCATCGAATCTATACCCAAAACTTGAAAACTTCAACCACACAAAACTCAACACAAAACTCGTAAGCTCTGTTAGTATAAAAAAAATAAAACCACCACTTAGGTACTGTAATGAACTCATTCTTTATTCATATTGGTGTAATATCTACTGTATTCTAACTTCTATATGGTTCATACCTGTAACATCCCAAATTTCCAATTTGGCATGTTATACATAGGTCATCCATGCATATCATATTTTATTGCTTTTTCGTTTGCAATCCTCAAAATCCTAAGCAACTCAAGGACCTTCGGAGAGAGTTGGGGATTTTCTAATTTTCATATTTGAAATTTTTCTCAAATAGTGAAGATGAGGATTTTGATTTTTAATTATTTCTCTCCGGAAAATAGTTCATTTTAAAATAATAAATGAGGGGAGATAATATGACTTCTCCAAAACAATTGAAATATCGGAGGAAAAATGTTAAAATCATTATTTGGATTTTATTTGAGTTTATTCGGAATTTTATTTGCCCTAGAAAAATTTGCATGTTTTAAAAATTGCATTTTAGGGGCCAAAAAAAGTTCATCTTGTTCTAAATATTTTATTTAGACGGAGAAAACTTGTTTTGGAATTTTTAGATTTTTATTTATATTTTTCTAGGATTTTTTTCTAGTCAACGGAATGTTTAAAAAAATGCGCCGACTGGGCCAAGGGCCCAGCCGAGCAGGCCGGCCCAGCCGCCCGCCGCCGCCGCCGACCCGGACTCCGGAGTCCGACCCGGACTCCGCCGCCGCGCCTTGCCCCCTCCTCCAAGTCGCCCCGCCCCGCCCCCTTTATATAGCGCCGCCCCCGCCCCCTCTAGCCACCACCGCCACCGCCGCCGCCGCCTCCCGGAGCCCGGAGCCGAGCCCCGAGCCGCCGCCGCCGAGTTGCCGCCGCCGCCCTAGCGCCGCCGCTGCCTCCCGCCGCCACCCCGCGCCCTCCCAAGCCCCGCCACCCCTCGCCGAGCCGCCGGAGCCGCCCGCCCCGCCGGACGACCTCGCCGGAGGTAGCCACACCCCCCCCCCCTTGCCGCCGTTTTTTTTAATAAAGCCCTTCGTTTTTTTTGAAAAACCCTAGTTCGTTTTTTTATATATAGATCGGATTTATTCTTCGGGTTATTTATTTAGCGAGCGTTCGCTCGTCTGTTCATTCTAACGAACGTGTTCATCGTTTAGTTTCTGTTAACGAACGTTCGTTCGTTTAGCCGTTCGTCATTTTTCTTTTTATCGGATTTATTCCGTGATTTTTCTGATCGCGATTTCTGATCCGATGTTCAAACCTGTTTATCTTTTCACTCGTTTATCGGAATCAGGCGATTCAAGCGCCTGGAGTTTCATCTCGAAACCTTCATTCCGAATAATCAACTCAAACAAGTTTTTATCTCTGTCAAATTTAACCCTAGTTCAGATTAGTTAACAGATCTTGTTTCTTTTGCCTGGAGTTTCATCTCGAAACCTTCATTTCGAATAATCAACTCAAACAAGTTTTTATCTATGTAAAATTTGACCCTAGTTCAGATTAGTTAACGGATCTTGTTTCTTTTGCCGTTTGAATTTCTTTGCTCCGTTTGATTTGATTCTTTTTGCAAACCGGAGTTCTTAAGTTGAACTCTCCGGTCAAACTCTTTTACTTGGAGTTCTACTTGTGCATCTTTGATTGTTGCTTATGTATGTTATTGTTTGCTTGCGATAGAATTCCCAGAGTGCGAAGCGTGTTACTACGAGTCTCTAGGGTTCACGGATCGTCAGCAAGGCAAGTAACATATTGATCATACTCTTTTCATACCCAGTTTTTATGCATTAGTTTCAATCCTCAAACATTGCATGACTAGGATGCCTTTAATATGTGGGTTTTGGGAAGTAGTTGCTGAGGTAGAACCTATTGCCCTGTTTATTATCAAACCCTTGGGAGTTACTTCTACGTGTTGCTTATTTTGCCATGCTATGCTCGTAGACGTGGATTGGGTTTGAGTGATTTCCATGAAAGATGTGAGATTGTTAAATTAATGGTTTACTTAAGGTGGCAACTTTAATACACATCTGGGTGGACTGAGGCACCTGGGGTATCTAGTGATTACCTGTTTTATTTTTGGAAATCCCGGGGTTACCGTGTGATTCTCCTATGGACCGCCACCCAGGCTCAAAGGGAACTGAGTCTATTCATGCTAGAAAGTTCCGTGTGCAGCCGCAAGCTATTATGGGCTCTAGCATAGTTGAGTAAGTTACGTGAAGCTCTTGAAGAGGTGGGTCAGCAGGTAGTGGGTTTGTAGGTTTGGCATGGTCTTCCCGGAGTAGAGAGTTAATGTTTCTAAAAGATTGTGTCTCGTTCATCCGTTTCTCAAACATCATGTAGTGCGAGGATTCAGCGGAGGCGATCGAGTCTTGCGGGGAAAAGTGCGCAAACCTCTGCAGAGTGTACAATCTAATCATGGTTAGCCGTGTCCTCGGTTATGGACAATTCTGAGTATCTAGTACTTGAGTATTCGCATGTATCTCAACACTTCTAATTAATCTTGCTGGGTTGTTAACTATTTTAATTGGGATCATTGAGTTGGTGTTACCTTCTCAAATGATGTTTCAACCACCATGATAGTTAAATTAAAATTTATTCCTTTGTAGTAGGGAAAAATTGGCTTTTCGCAAAACTGTAACCATAGAGCTTTCCACCAGCCAAATATGCATGTAGTGGTAGTATTATTCTGTTATTGCTCTTTTGTGTTACATTGCCAGCATATTCCATGTGCTAACCCGTTCTCCGAATGGAACGTATTATGTTGCAGACTTTTCAGACGAGGAGTAAGGTTCGTAGGTCGTTGCCGTGCAGCTCAGCTATGCCTTCCGCTATTATCGCATTAGATGGCCTTAAGCCATATTATTGTAATAAGTTCTCTTTTGAGACATTCGATGTAATAAGTGTGTGATTGCTACTCTATTATAAATCCTTCGAGTACTGTGTGTGTCAGCATTACCGATCCAGGGATGACACGGAAGCACAGAGACTTGACCATCTGAGGTCGGGTCGCTACAAGATGGTATCAGAGCACACATTGAGTGTAGGACACGACCACTAAGATAAACCATAGGTCACTCTTCTCTTCTCATTTCTGACTCCTCTTCTTTTCCACTCTTTAGGATGAAGGAGATGAAGAACAAGTTTGCACAACCGGATGAAGACTCACCTTTTGGACGCCACTTGAAGGAAGTCACTAGGTACTTGAATATTGGAATACCAAGCTTCACCGGGATGTACAACGCCACTCTACCAGAAGAAGAGTGCTGGATGATTCAAGTACGAGTTCCAGGAAGAACGTTCTCGCCAAATTCTAAACCCATAGAGTTTTCTTTCGAAGCACCCACTTGGAGCCTTGGCAAGAGTACGGCAGCTCATAGTACCATGGGACGCATTGGAGAAATCTACAACAAGGACCTTGAGGGCACCACCTATCAAATATGTGGGCGCCGAGATGAACTATGGGAGATGATCAGCACCAGGAAGGATAGATCTGTCGCAGCCTTTATCCAGGAGCAAAAGCAGCACATTCGATGATAGGAGAACCAGATGTGCGCAGACATGATCGAGTTGAAGAAGGCAAAAACTAGGATCATCGAGCTAGAGGAAGAACTTAAGTTCACACGCGATGGATATGAGGAGGAAATCAAGACCCTATTGGAGAAGAATGACGACCTAGTCGAGAAGATCAGAATTTTCATGGGTGGACCAGTTCCGAGAGAAGATGATGGAGACCCCATTTGTCCGGACAACTACATCATCATCGACGACACCGACTCAGATTCAAGTGATGATGACTACGAAGATGAAGCTGGAGCAGACATCATGGAGTCTTCCACCGATCAAAATTTCTAGATGACCACCATATAATAATAGTATTCCCCCATGTAACTAGTAGTAGTGAGCACTTTTGCGATAGTCCTAGACCGTTTTGTATTCCCTTGCTTGATTGATTGAATTTATGCTTGTGTTTGCCTCATATACATATGGGTAGTGTTTCTCCCCTAGATCTTTTTCTATTCTAATCTCTTCCATCTAAACCCATCAGATGCCTCCGAGAAGAGACCCCGATTTTGTTTTCCCACCGGGGATCACGCAGTTGATCCAGCAGCAGAATGCCTTGATGCAATTGCTAGTTCAGAACCAGGGCAATAACAACAATGCCAACAACAACCCGCCGCCAGTGGATAACCTCGCCCGTTTCTTAAGGTTACAGCCGCCGGTGTTCTCTAGTAGCATCGAGCCAATAGTTGCAGATGATTGGCTATGTCGTATTGGAAGGGAGTTAACCACCGCAGGATGCACAGATGCTGAGAAGGTGCGTTTTGCCGCACACCAACTGGATGGACCTGCAGCAGCATGGTGGGAGAATTTCACAACCACCTATCCTATCGACACTGTCACATGGGCTCAGTTTCAGCAGGCTTTTCTTATTGCCCATGTCTCGACTGGAGCTATGCAGATGAAGAAGCGTGAGTTTCGCAATCTACGCCAGGGGAACCGTACTGTTGGCCAGTACGTGGATGAGTTTAGCAAGTTATCACGTTATGCCCCTGATGATGTGGCCACAGATGCCGCAAAGCAAGAGAAGTTTATGGAAGGGCTGAATGATGAGATGAGTATGCAGTTGATGGTAGCAACCTTCAACAACTACCAGGAGTTGGTAGATAAGGCCCTAATGATTGAAGGAAAGCAGTAGCAGATTGAGAATCGTAAGAGGAAGTATGGACAAGGGAAATAGAACTCAGGAGCTCACCAGAAGCCTCGTTTAACCCTGAACTTGGGAGGACTTGTTCATAACCATGGAGGTCATAACCATGCTGGAGGAGGATCGCATAACCATAATGGTGCGAAGAACGGGAATGGGAATGGAGCCAACGATAATCAGAATCGCTCTAACCCATCTACACCCGCAAAGAGGGACTTAAGTCAAGTTGTTTGCTACAAGTGCAGGAAGACCGGGCACTATGCCAATGACTGCTCTGAAGGAAAGAATGGAAACGGAAATGGGAGCACTGGGAAGAAGCCCAATCCATTCAACAAAGGACAAGTGAACCACGTTAACGTGGAGGAAGTTGAAGAGCAGCCGGACGCAGTAATAGGTAAGTTTTTGGTTCAGTCATTTACCGCAATTGTTCTTTTTGATACTGGTGCATCGCATTCATACATATCAAGGGGATTTGTGGAAAAGTTCAAGTTACCAACCCAAACCCTTAGGACACCCCTTTTAGTGAGCTCGCCTGGAGCAGAGTACATGGCTAGCAGTTGGTGCACCCAGATACCCCTAATCATTGGCACACATGTATTTCCGTCTGACCTAATTATCTTGGAGTCGCAAGGATTGGATGTGATATTAGGAATGGACTGGATGTCGAAGTATGGAGGAAGTATTGACTGTGCTAGTAAGTCAATTTACCTTACCACCCTGGAGGGAAAAAGGATTAAGTATGTATCTAGGCATGTGCCTAGGAGGAGCCAAGTAAATGCCCTCACGGGAGTTGTACAGGAGGAAGTACCTGTAGTAAAGGATTTTCCGGTTGTTTTCCCCGAAGAGTTACCAGGTATGCCACCGGATAGAGACATCGAGTTTTTGATAGAGCTATTGCCAGGTACAGGGCCGATATCCAAGAGACCCTATCGGATGCCAGCAAATGACCTGGAGGAAATTAAGAAGCGGATCATAGAGTTGTTGGAGAAAGGTTACATTCGTAGAAGTTCATCCCCTTGGGGAGCCCCAGTACTTTTGGTGGAGAAGAAGGATAAATCCCTGAGGATGGTCGTTGATTACTGAGCTCTGAATGAAGTAACGATAAAGAACAAGTATCCCTTACTGATGATCAATGATCTATTTGATCAGTTACAAGGAGCTAAGGTGTTTTCAAAGATTGATCTACGATCAGGATACCATCAGTTGAAGATCCGAGAGAAGGATATACCAAAGACAGTGTTTACCACGCGGTATGGATTATATGAGTACACGGTCATGTCATTTGGACTGACTAACGCCCCTGCCTATTTCATGAGTATGATGAACAAGGTGTTCATGGAGTATTTGGACAAGTTTGTTGTGGTATTTATTGATGATATTATGATATACTCGAAGAACGAAGAGGAGCATGCGGAACACTTGCATTTGGTTCTCGAGAAACTCAGGGAACACCAGTTATACGCCAAATTCAGCAAGTGTGAGTTTTGGTTGAAAGAAGTTGGATTTCTTGGGCATGTTATATCAGGAGAGGGTATAGCAGTGGATCCCAGTAAGGTTCAGTCGGTCACTGAATGGTTGGCACCCACTTCAGTTGGCGAGATCCGCAGTTTCCTTGGACTCGCAGGATATTATCGGTGATTCATTGAGAAATTTTCCAAGATTGCTAAACCAATGACTGAATTGTTAAAGAAGGATACTAAGTTCAAATGGACGGAGGATTGCGAGACAAGTTTTCAAGAGCTGAAGGAACGATTGACTATAGCCCCAGTGCTGACCTTGCCAGATATACGTAAGGAGTTTCAAGTGTATTGTGATGCCTCTCGCTTGGGACTTGGATGTGTGCTTATGCAGGAAGGAAAAGTCGTTTCGTATGCCTCACGACAACTGAAGCCACACGAGTTGAACTATGCCACACATGATCTGGAGTTAGCAGCCGTAGTGAATGCGCTGAAGACCTGGAGACATTATCTTATTGGAAACCATTGTGATGTGTACACGGATCATAAGAGCTTGAAGTACATTTTCACCCAGAAGGAGTTGAACCTCAGACAGAGGAGATGGTTGGAACTTATAAAGGATTACGATATGAAGCTACACTATCATCCAGGAAAAGCCAACGTCGTAGCAGACGCTTTGAGCCGGAAAAGTTATGCTAATGTTCTTGTGAGCAAAGGAATGCCAAAAGAGTTAGCTGCGGAGATCATGGAACTTCGGTTGGAGATTGTTCCAAAAGGCTTTCTTGCAGCAATGGAGGTTCAGTCGACGTTGTTGGACAAAATTCGAGAAGCTCAGAAGGAGGACAAAGAGATTGCTGAGATAAGAGAGAGGATGGGCGAAGGTAAAGCCAAAGGTTTTCGCGAGGATGAGCACGATACCTTGTGGTTTGAGGACCAGATTTATGTGCCCAACAATTCGGAGATCAGGAAGTTGATACTTCAGGAGGCCCATGACTCACCATACTCGATTCATCCCGAAAACACCAAGATGTATTTGGACTTGAAGGAACGTTTCTGGTGGACTGGTATGAAGAAGGATATTGCCGAGTATGTAGCCGTATGTGATGTATGTCAGAGAGTGAAGGCAGAGCATCAGAAACCAGCAGGACTGTTACAGCCTATGCCAATACCCGAATGGAAGTGGGACAAACTTGGTATGGACTTTATTACCGGATTACCCAGAACCAAGGCAGGATATGATTCTATATGGGTAGTTGTGGATCGATTAACTAAAGTAGCTCACTTCATCCCGGTGAAAACAACGTATACAAGTGCAAAGTTGGCCAAGATATATATGACCAGGATCGTATGTTTACATGGAGTTCCGAGGAGCATCATATCAGATAGAGGAACTCAGTTTACTTCAAAGTTTTGGCATCAGTTACACCGGACTTTGGGTACCCGATTGGAATTCAGTACCGCTTTTCACCCTCAGACACATGGACAGACAGAAAGAGTCAATCAGATTCTGGAGGACATGCTAAGAGCATGTGCGCTAGATTATGGATCTAGTTGGGATGACAATTTACCATACGCTGAGTTCTAACAGCTACCATGCCAGTTTGAAGATGGCACCGTTCGAAGCTCTCTATGGACGCATATGTAGAACACCATTGATGTGGGATGAGGTAGGAGACCGTCAATTGTTTGGACCAGATTTGATCAAGGAATCAGAAGAGAAGGTTAAACTGATCAGAGACAGACTAAAGATCGCTCAGTCCAGACAAAAGAGTTATGCAGATTCAAAATGCAAGGAAGTAACCTATGAAATTGGAGATAGAGCTTATTTACGAGTATCACCTTTGAGGGGAGTAAAACGTTTTGGAGTTAAGGGAAAGTTAGCCCCGAGATTTGTAGGACCGTATCGTATTTTGGGACGGATGGGAGAAGTTGCCTACAAGCTGGAGTTACCTGAAGGGTTGTCAGGAGTTCACGATGTGTTTCACGTATCACAGCTGAAGAAGTGCCATGCTGAGATGGCCGATATACCATTGAATGATATAGTACCTTTGGAGGCAATTCAGCTGAATAATAATCTGACCTATGAGGAGAAGCCAGTAAAGATTCTTGAGTTTGGTAGTTGAGTCACTCGCAACAAGGTGATCAAGTTTTGCAAAGTTCAGTGGAGTCATCATACTGAGGAGGAAGCCACCTGGGAGCGAGAAGAGGATATTCGCAAGGACAACCCGCACCTATTTTCTAGCCAACCCGAATCTCGAGGGCGAGATTCATCTTAAGGGGGGTAGGTTTGTAACATCCCAAATTTCCAATTTGGCATGTTATACATAGGTCATCCATGCATATCATATTTTATTGCTTTTTCGTTTGCAATCCTCGAAATCCTAAGCAACTCAAGGACCTTCGGAGAGAGTTGGGGATTTTCTAATTTTCATATTTGAAATTTTTATCAAATAGTGAAGACGAGGATTTTGATTTTTAATTATTTCTCTCCGGAAAATATTTCATTTTAAAATAATAAATGAGGGGAGATAATATGACTTCTCCAAAACAATTAAAATATCGAAGGAAAAATGTTAAAATCATTATTTGGATTTTATTTGAGTTTATTCAGAATTTTATTTGCCCTAGAAAAATTTGCATGTTTTAAAAATTGCAATTTAGGGGCCAAGAAAAGTTCATCTTGTTCTAAATATTTTATTTAGACGGAGAAAACTTGTTTTGGAATTTTTAGATTTTATTTATATTTTTCTAGGATTTTTTTCTAGTCGGCGAAATGTTTTAAAAAAACCGCGCCGACTGGGCCAAGGGCCCAGCCGCCCGCCGCCGCCGCCTCCTACGTGCGCGCGCGCCCCGCCGCCGCCGACCCTGACTCCGGAGTCCGAGACGGACTCCGCCGCCGCGCCTTGCCCCCTCCTCCAAGTCGCCCCGCCCCGCCCCCTTTATATAGCGCCGCCCCCGCCCCCTCTAGCCACCACCGCCGCCGCCGCCGCCGCCTCCCGGAGCCCGGAGTCGAGCCCCGAGCCGCCGCCGCCGCCCTAGCGACGCCGCCGCCTCCCGCCGCCACCCCGCGCCCACCCAAGCCCCGCCACCCCTCGCCAAGCCGCCGGAGCCGCCCGCCCCGCCGGACGACCTCGCCGGAGGTAGCCACACCCTCCCCCCCTCGCCGCCGGTTTTTTTTAAAATAAACCCCTTCGGGTTTTTTTTAACAAACCCTAGTTCGTTTTTTTATATATAGATCGGATTTATTCTTCGGTTTATTTATTTAGCAAGCGTTTGCTCGTCCGTTCGTTCTAACGAACGTGTTCATCGTTTAGTTTCTGTTAACGAACGTTTGTTCGTTTAGCCGTTCGTCGTTTTTCTTTTTATCGGATTTATTCCGTGATTTTTCTGATCGCGATTTCTGATCCGATGTTCAAACCTGTTTATCTTTTCGCTCGTTTATCCGAATCAGGCGATTCAAGCGCCTGGAGTTTCATCTCGAAACCGTCATTCCAAATAATCAACTCAAACAAGTTTTTATCTCTGTAAAATTTGACCCTAGTTCAGATTAGTTAACGGATCTTGTTTCTTTTGCCGTTTGAGTTTCGTTGCTCCGTTTGATTTGATTCTTTTTGCAAACCGGAGTTCTTAAGTTGAACTCTCCGGTCAAACTCTTTTATTTGGAGTTCTACTTGTGCATCTTTGATTGTTGCTTATGTATGTTATTGTTTGCTTGCAATAGAATTCCCGGAGTGCGAAGCGTGTTACTACGAGTCTCTAGGATTCACGGATCGTCAGCAAGGCAAGTAACATATTGATCATACTCTTTTCATACCCAGTTTTTATGCATTAGTTTCAATCCTCAAACATTGCATGACTAGGATGCCTTTAATATGTGGGTTTTGCGAAGTAGTTGCTGAGGTAGAACCTATTGCCCTGTTTATTATCAAACCCTTGGGAGTTACTTCTACGCGTTGCTTATTTTGCCATGCTATGCTCGTAGACGTGGATTGGGATTGAGTGATTTCCATGATAGATGTGAGATTGTTAAATTAATGGTTTACTTAAGGTGGCAACTTTAATACACATCTGGGTGGATTGAGGCACCTGGGGTATCCAGTGATTGCCTGTTTTATTTTTGGAAATCCCGGGGTTACCGTGTGATTCTCTTATGGACCGCCACCCAGGCTCAAAGGGAACTGAGTCTATTCATGCTAGAAAGTTCCGTGTGCAGCCGCAAGCTATTATGGGCTCTAGCATAGTTGAGTAAGTTATGTTAAGCTCTTGAAGAGGTGGATCAGCAGGTAGTGGGTTTTTAGGTTTGGTATGGTCTGCCCGGAGTAGAGAGTTAATGTTTTTGAAAGACTGTGTCTCGGTCATCCGTTTCTCAAACATCATGTAGTGCGAGGATTCAGCGGAGGCGATCGAGTCTTGCGGGGAAAAGTGCGCAAACCTCTGCAGAGTGTACAATCTAATCATGGTTAGCCGTGTCCCCGGTTATGGACAATTCTGAGTATCTAGTACTTGAGTATTCGCATGTATCTCAACACTTCTAATTAATCTTGCTGGGTTGTTAACTATTTTAATTGGGATCATTGAGTTGGGGTTACCTTCTCAAATGATGTTTCAACCACCATGATAGTTAAATTAAAATTTATTCCTTTGTAGTAGGGAAAAAATGGCTTTTCGCAAAACTGTAACCATAGAGCTTTCCACCAGCCAAATATGCATGTAGTGGTAGTATTATTCTGTTATTGCTCTTTTGTGTTACATTGCCAGCATATTCCATGTGCTGACCCGTTCTCGGGCTGCAACGTATTATGTTGCAGACTTTTCAGGCGAGGAGTAAGGTTCGTAGGTTGTTGCCGTGCAGCTCAGCTATGCCGTTGGAGTTGATGGACTCACTTTATCTTCCAAGCCTTCCGCTGTTATCGCATTAGATGGCCTTAAGCCATATTATTGTAATAAGTTCTCTTTTGAGACATTCGATGTAATAAGTGTGTGATTGCTACTCTGTTATAAATCCTTCGAGTACTGTGTGTGTCAACATTACCGATATAGGGATGACACGGAAGCACAGAGACTTGACCATCTGAGGTCGGGTCGCTACAATACCCTCCGATACTACTCATAGATTCATCAAAATAAGCAAACAACACAATGAAAACAGAATCTGTCAAAAACAGAACAGTCTGTAGTAATCTGTATGAAACGTATACTTCTAGAACTCAAACAATTCTGAAATAAATTGGTGGACCTGAGGAATTTATCTATTAATCATCTGCAAAAAGAATCAACCTAAAAGCACTCCCCAGTAAAAAAATGGCAGCTAATCTCGTGAGTGCAAAAGTTTTTGTTTTTTACAGCAAGATCATATAGACTTCACCCAAGTCTTCCCAAAGGTTCTACTTGGCACAAACACTAATTAAAACATAAAACCACATCTAACTAGATTCTACATGAATTATTTATTACTAAACAGGAACAAAAAGTATGGAACAAAAATAAAGTTGGGTTGCCTCCCAACAAGCGCTATCGTTTAACGCCCCTAGCTAGGCATGAGGAAATGATGCTCACATAAAAGATAAGAATTGAAACATAAAGAGAGCATCATGAAGAATATGACTAGCACATTTAAGCCTAACCCACTTCCTATGCATAGGTATTTTGTGAGAAAACAACTTATGGGAACAATAATCAACTAGCATAGGAAGGCAAAGCAAGCATAGCTTCAAAAATTTAAGCACATAGAGAGGAAACTTGATATTATTGCAATTCCTACAAGCATATGTTCCTCCCTCATAATAATTTTCAGTAGCATCATGAATGAATTCAACAATATAACCAACACCTAAAGCATTCTTTTCATGATCTACAAGCATAGAAAATTTACTACTCTCCACATAAGCAAAATTCTTCTCATTCGGAATAGTAGTGGGAGGAAACTCCACAAAATAATTATCATGTGAGGCATAATCCAATTAAAAACTAAAATCATTATGACAAGTTTCATGGTTATCATTATTTCTAATACCATACAAGTCATCACAATAATCATCATAGATAGCAACTTTGTTCTCATAATCAATTGGAACCTCTTCTGAAATAGTGGAATCATCACTAAATAAAGTTGACACTCTTCCAAATCCACTTCCATGTTCATCACAATAAGATTCAACATCCTCCAAAATAGTGGGATCACTACTTCCTAAAGTTGACACTCCTCCAAACCCACTTTCATCAATATAATCATCATAAATAGGAGGCATGCTTTCATATAATAGATTTGCTCATCAAAACTTGGGGGACAAAAAATATCATCTTCATCAAACATAGCATCCCCAAGCTTGTGGCTTTGCATATCATTAGCATCATGGATATTCAAGGAATTCATACTAACAACATTGCAATCATTCTCATCATTCACATATTTCATGCCAAGCATTCTATGTAATTCTTCTTCTAGCAGTTGAGCACAATTTTCCTTTTCATCATACTCACGAAAGATATTAAAAAGATGAAGCGTATGAGACAAACTTAACTCCATTTTTTGTAGTTTTCTTTTATAAACTAAACTAGTGATAAAACAAGAAACAAAAAGATTCGATTGCAAGATCTAAAGATATACCTTCAAGCACTCACCTCCCCGGCAACGGTGCCAGAAAAGATCTTGATGTCTACTACACAACCTTCTTCTTGTAGACGTTGTTGGGCCTGCAAGTGCACAGGTTTGTAGGGTGAAAGGATCGATATGGTTGACTAGAGGGGGGGGTGAATAGGCAACTAACAATTTTTAAGATTTTCTTTACCAAAATAAACTTTGCAACAAAATAGGTTGTCTAGATATGCAACTATGTGAGCAACCTATATGATGCAATAACAACTAGCACATAAGCAAGCAGGGGATACAACACAAGTAAGCTTGCAAAAGTAAAGGCACGAAATAACCAAGAGTGGAGCCGGTGGAGACGAGGATGTGTTACCGAAGTTCCTTCCTTTTAAAGGGAAGTACGTCTCCGTTAGAGCGGTGTGGAGGCACAATGCTCCCCAATAAGCCACTAGGGCAATCGTAATCTCCTCACGCCCTCACACAATGCAAGATGCCCTGATTCCACTATTGGTGCCCTTGAAGGCGGCGACCGAACCTTTACAAACAAGGTTGGGGCAATCTCCACAACTTAATTGGAGGCTCCCAATGACACCACGAAGCTTCACCACAATGGACTATGGCTCCGAGGTGACCTCAACCGTCTAGGGTGCTCAAACACCCAAGAGTAACAAGATCCGCTAGGGATTAGTGGGGGGAATCGAATATCACTTGGTGGAAGTGTAGATCGGGGCCTTGTCACCCAATCTCGAGAAAATCAACAAATTTGATTGGCTAGGCACAGAGATCGGCCGAAAATGGAGCTTCGAGCAACAATGGAGTTTAGGGTTGGAAGAGGTGGTCAACTAGAGGTAGGAGACACACCTTTTATAGTGGGGGAGAACATCCAACCGTTATCCACTTAGACCAGCCTGCGAGATGCGGTACTACCGCTCCAGGAGCGCGGTACTACCGCAAGGCCACGTGGTACTACCGTGGGTGACCACGGTACTACCGCGGCAGCTGGAGAGACTATAACATAAGCAGTACTACCGCGAGTGCGGTACTACCGCTCCCACCTACGGTACTACCGCGAGGCAGGTAAGTCCTAGTCTGGAAACAGCACGGATGAATAAAAATACATCCGTGCCTACTTCCGCGGTCAAAGAGACGATGCAAACATCCGTCACGGTACTACCGTGCACAAGGTGTGGTACTACCGTGTGGGTGCCGATGTAAAAAATTACATCCGCCCCTACTACCGCGAAGCAACGGCACTAGGCCAGGGAACCACGGTACTACAGCTCGGGGAGGGGAGAGGTACTACCGTGGGCATCTGCGGTACTACCGCCCTCGACGTGCGGTACTACCGTGTGGGCGCGGATGTAAAAAATTACATCCGCGCCTACTACAGTGAAGCAGCGGTACTTGGCCAGGGAGCCACGGTACTACGACTCCGAAGGAGCGGTACTACCGTGGGCTCCCACGGTACTACCACGCATGGGCACGGTACTACCGCGAGTGCCTGCGATACTACCGCTCTAGGGAGCAGTACTACCGCAAGCACAGCAACAGTAGTCCAGACACTCACATAGAGGATAGACGGGGAATGCTCCAAAGTGCAAGGGAAAGGGGGAGACAAGGAAGGAAACGTGTACGTGATGATTCCACCCAAACCTTTCCGACACGGACCCCCTCTTAATAGTACGGCTCTCCTACAACTCAAATCCACCAAAAAGAAACATAGAAAAACACCGTCTTCAACAGTCTTCAAGGGGCACTGAACCGTCTTGTGCCTAGCGATGAAGCAACTGAGAAACTCAAGGCACACGATTATGTCGCAAAAGCATTGTCATCAATCACCAAAACACTTAGGGATAAATATGCCCTTACAATCTCCCCCTTTTTGGTGGATTGATGACAATACGGGATTTGCACAAGGGAAAAAATAATGAGCATAGGCAAACCCCTCCTCTCTAAAATGTAGACGGGCTCCCCCTAGATGTGTGCAATCTAGATGGATGCTTTAGACTGCACAACACACAAGCTAGGATCAACACTCCCCCTATATTTTAGAGACAAGGCATGTAAGACTAACAAACTAAGTAAGTGCATAAACATAGGTAGCACAATATAACACTAGCTCACCAAGATAGATGAAGTGCATATGTCTTACACCATATGAGGGACAAACTAAACCAAAGCAACCGAAACGAGGTTCAAACGAGACACGCAGGTTCAAACGAGACACGCAAACACACGAAACACGACACACGACTCCCAAATCCCTACACTCTCTCCCCTTTGGCATCGAGACGCCAAAAAGGCAGAGAGGACACCTACACACAAGTGGTGGCTCAAGCAGCGAAATCATCCCAACGATCCTCGTCAGACCCGGCGGCAGGAATGGTCTCCTCGACGTCATCCTCAGAATCAGTCCACTTGTATCCTTGTTTCTCCATCCACTCAGCCTCTAGAGTAATGAGATCCTCAGACCCGCTAGACACGTCCTCTCCATACAGCTTCAGAATCTTCTTGTCGCGGCGACGACTCTCCTTGGAAGCCACGTGAGTCCTGTACTGCCCCTTAGCTTGCATGCAGAAAAGAGTCTTCATCTTCTCCTTCAGCTTCTTGGCCCACGAGGGCATAGAGGAACTATGGGAAGACCTAGCAGCACGGTCCTCAGCAATATCCTCGGCGCCAGCCTCCTCCTCATCAACAGTCTCCCTAGCAGCAGATGCCTCAGCACGAGTAGTAGTGTTGGCCTAGTTGGGCTTGACCCGGAGACAGATGGTATCATGTCAAATCCAGTCTGGAGCAAGGAACTCATCACCAGGGAACATCTTCTCCCAAGTCTTTGAGATCAGCAGAAACAGATATGGTCCATAGATAGGCACCTTGCGGTTGAACACCGCAAACCGAAGCTCACACCACATGATGTGTGAGACATCAAGTGGCTGAGTCTGAGACACACGAGCCTCCTCACATAGGAGCATCATATCCACCATATAGGCATGAACCTTGTCCTTGTCACCAATGCGAGGGAACAAAGATTTGCGGAAGATGCGATACATGATATCCAGAAAAGAGTTGAGCACCCACACTGACTTGCCATTGGGAAGCGCCTTCTCAACATAGAGTGGTTGAAGCTTGTCCTTGTTAGCAGACTCAGGATTAGCATGGGGGCGAACACCCACGGGAGTGTAGAGCTCGTCATCAGGAACCTGGAGCAGATCCATGAACTCCTTCCAGGTAGCAGTCAACTTATGTCCATTGGTCAACCAGGTCATCCTCCGCTCCTCATCAGGGTGAAAGTATACTGAGGCAAAGAACCGACAGACAAGCTCAGGGTCATAGTCAAGGTGAAAACAGATCACATGTTCAATACCAAACTGCTCCACCAAATCCAGATCTTCTCCAAAGTACTGATGGAACTTGTCCTTCCTCAGGTGATGCATTTCTATCCATTTGACATCCACGTAGGTATTTTTCTTGTTCTTGATAACATCCAGATAAGTGAGAGTCTATTGCTTGTTCCAAAACAGTTCACAACCTATGACAGTAGCACGAGGATTCACATATGGGTTGAGCTTCCTGAGACGGATGAACTCAGATTGGGGTATCTTGTCCATGCCCTTATTGGGTTCCTTGTGCTTACTAGCGGATGTCTTGACATGGCGCTTGGGGGAAGTGGAGCCCTCTAGTGCTTCACCTGGATTGCGCAGACGCTTGGAGCCAGTGTCACGACTGGGATTGGAATGGCGAGAGCCACCACCTGAGACACAAAACACAAAAACACCCACAACAAGCAAAAAGGATCAATGCAAAGACCACGGCAAAGCTCAAGAAACCCATAGAAAGTATACGGGAAAGTTGCCATGAGATAGATGGAATCCACGGTAGTACTGCCGGATGCGGCGGTACTAAAATTTTAGTACCACTCCAAGTCGCGGTAGTACCATGCGAGGTCACGGTAGTACCGGGGTGGGAGCGGTAGTAAAATTTTAGTGCCGCAGCGAGTGCGGTAGTACCGTGCCTGACGGGCGGTAGTACCGGACAAGCAGTAGTACCGCACAGGTGGCGTGGTAGTACCGCACCGCGTCATATCCAAACCAAAGTTTGAATCTGAGAAGAACCGCGAAACCGCGGTGGTACTGCGGTTGATCAAATCTAACACAGGACAAAAAGACAAGTATAATCCCTACGCAATACTGCTCTCCTACAACCTACTCTTGCATAGACTTAGCCTAAAATCTCAAGAACACACAAGTCTTCCCCACAAACCTAGAGGCAAAGAGAACAACAAAAACAAGAGGGAGTTGGGGAAAGACCTTGGTCCATGGCAAGAGCGCATGGTGGGGAACAATCCCACCGGACGGAATCGCAGGAGAGCAGCCGGAGGCGGAGATCCGGCGAAGGACGCCGGCCCCGTTCTTGAGCGAGGGAGAGAGAGAGACGAAGTGGGAAACTAACAAATGGGTACGGGGGAGTTAGAACTCCCCCTCTCCGTCCTTATCCCAACGCGTCTACGATGGCGCGGTAGTACCGCACATCATCGCGGTAGTACCGCTTGGGCGGAAGTACCGCACCGAAGCGGTACTACCGCTCTCCCAGGCGTTAGTAAAAAATTACTACCGCGTGGGGGTAGTAGTACCGAGCTCTCCACACGCAGTAGTACCGTAGCATGTTGCGGTAGTACCGTGAGCTCAAGAAAAAGCAGGTTTTCAACACAAAATAGGTCTCTGCAAGGAAACTTTTAGCACAAGAGACACCACGAGAACACACACAACCCAAAGGCAGAAAGACAACATGGAGAAACCACGCAACACAGCCTCTCAAAAAGAGAGGGCGGTGGCCGGAGCCACCTATGTTTGAGTCAGTTATTATGGCACCGCGAAGAATTATCCTTGGGCCCATGACCGAAACTTGTCTTTGAAGCACAAGTACCATCAAAAATGGCAAATGTGAAAGAGTTGATCGATTTATGCATAATGGGGGGAGGGAGAGTTCATTGAGAGAACAACACTCCCCCTATGTCCATGCCTACACCTAAACTAGACAACAAGTTGAGTGAGGTGGGGTGTGCACAGACTCAAGTCACATTGCTCGAATCAATGATATTTAGCTCATGCCTTAACTCGTGAAATCTTGCTTCATCCAAGGGCTTCGTGAAAATATCTGCAAGGTTATCATGAGTGTTGACATACTTGAGCTCGACCTCCCCTCGCCTAATGTGATCCTGGATGAAGTGATACCGAATCTCCATATGCTTCGTCTTGAAATGTTGCACTGGGTTGAGAGAAATCTTGATGGCACTTTCATTCTCACACCAAAGAGGCACTTTGTCACAAATGACACCGTAATCCTTTAAAGTTTGCCTCATCCATAAGAGTTGTGCACAACAACTACCGGCCGCCACATATTCCGCTTCGGTGGACGAGAGAGACACACAACTTTGCTTCTTGGAAGACCAACTCACCAAAGAGCAACAAAGAAATTGACACCCTCCGGAAGTGGACTTCCTATCCACTTTGTCTCCCACCCAATCGGAATATGTAAATCCTTCAAGCTTGAAGTTTGCTCCTCTTGGGTACCATAGGCCAAAGTTTGGGGTATGAGCCAAATATCAAAAGATTCACTTGACCCCCACATAATGGCTTTCCTTTGGCGCGGCTTGAAACCGTGCACACATTCCCACACTCAACATGATATCCGGTCTAGATGCACAATGGTAAAGCAAGGATCCAATCATAGAGTGATATACCTTTTGATCCATCGCTTTACCATTGGGATCAATGTCAAGTTGGCACTAGGTAGGCATTGGAGTAGAAGCCGGCTTGACATCACTTAGCTTGAATCTCTTTAGCATATCTTGAGTGTATTTGGCTTGGTTGATGAAGGTACCTTCTCTTCTTTGTTTGATATCAAAACCAAGGAAGAACTTCAACTCTCCCATCGAAGACATCTTGAACTAAGAGGTCTTGAGAGCGGCAAATTCTTCATTGAAAGCTTTGTTAGGGGGACCAAAGATAATGTCATCAACATATAGTTGGCACACAAACAACTCCCCTTTGACCTTCTTAGTAAAAAGAGTGGGATCGATTTGCCTAACTTCAAATCCACGATCTTGTAACAACTCGGTAAGGTGGTCATACCACGCACGTGGGGCTTATCGACTTGATACACATGATCCGAAAAGTAGGGATCCTCGAACCCGGGGGGTTGCTTGACATAAACTAACTCATTAATAGGACCATTAAGAAAAGCACTTTTCACATCCATTTGTTGTAACTTAAAGTTGTGATGGGAAGCATAAGCAATCAACAAATGAATGGATTCAAGGCGAGCAACGGGAGCAAAGGTTTCATCATAGTCAATACCCTCGACTTGGGAGTAGCCTTGTGCTACCAATCTTGCCTTGTTGCGAATGATGTTCCCATGAGCATCTTGCTTGTTCTTGAAAATCCACTTGGTTCCAATGACGTTGTGGTTCCCCGATGGCCTTGGCACCAACCTCCACACCTTGTTGTACTCGAAGTTGTTGCGTTCTTCATGCATGGCATTGAGCCAATCCGAATCTTCGAGCGCCTCATAGACCTTTTGGGGTTCAACACAAGAGACAAACGTGTGATGTTCATAATAGTTTGCTAATTGTCTACGAGTGCTTACCCCCTTTCTTAGGCTTCCAACCACATTATCCATGAGACGGCCTTTGGTGGTGAGCTTGGAAGCAATCTTCACGGCATGACGCTCTAATTCCTCCTCGGATGTGGAAAGAGGAGGGTTAACTTGATTATCTTGAGCGCCATCTTGAGCTTGTTCTTGATCTTGAGGTTGCTCATGATCTTGAACTTGCTCGAAGGGGAGAACTAGACTTTGGGCATCATTTGGTGGTTCACCACCATCTCTATGTTGATCTTGCCCTTGGTCTTGTTCATGAGGTTGAGGGCCTTCACTTTGTTCTTCGGAAGCGTGTGGGTCTTGGGGAGGTGATGGCTCCACTTGAGTGGAGCACTGTCCTTCTCCTTCGGCCACAAGGGGTTCCTCAATGGGTAGAATATGACCAATACCCATTCTTCTTATGGCTTGGGGAGGAATTTCATCACCTACATCAGAAGTACCACTTTGCTCCACTTGGGAGCCATTATTTTTGTCAAACTCCACGTTACACGTCTCCTCAATGAGTCCGGTGGACTTGTTGAGAACACGGTAGGCACGAGAGTTTGCAGCATAACCAACAAATACGCCCTCATAAGCTCTTGCCTGAAATTTAGACAAACGAACACCTTTCTTGAGAATGAAACACTTACACCCGAACACCCGGAAGTACTTGAGATTGGGCTTGTTACCGATGAGTATTTCATAAGGAGTCTTGTTCAAGCCTTTGTGGAGATAGAGCCGATTTGATGCATGACACGCGGTGTTGATGGCTTCGGCCCAAAATTTGTATGGAGACTTGAAATCCGCCATCATGGTCCTTGCCGCATCCATCAAAGTTTGGTTCTTCCTCTCCACAACACCATTTTGTTGAGGGGTGTAAGGAGCGGAATATTGATGCTTGATCCCCTCATCACTAAGGAACTCATCCAAGGTGTAGTTCTTGAACTCGGTGCCGTTGCCACTTTGTATTGTCAAGAGCTTTGCATCATGTTGCCGTTGAGCTTCATTTACAAAGTCGATGATGGTTTGTTGAGTTTCACTCTTCCTCTTGAAGAAATATACCCACGTGTATCTTGAATAATCATCCACAATCACCAAGAAATACTTTATTCCCCCAAGACTATCAAAGGATGGTGGCCCAAAGAGATCCATGTGAAGGAGCTCCAAGGGTCTCTTCGAATAGATGATAGTCGTGGGAGGGTGAGCCGTCTCATGAAGCTTTCCTTCGATACAAGCACTGCAAGCACGATCTTTGGCAAAGCTAACATTTGTTAGTCCATGTACATGGTCCCCCTTGAGAAGACTTTGCAAAGATCTCATATTGACGTGGGCTAATCGGTGATGCCAAAGTCATCCCACGTCAACTTTAGCCATTAGGCATGTCGCGGTCTTAGTGGGTCGCTCAGAAAAGTTTATCACATAGAGACCATTCTCGACATGCCCAACAAAGGCTACTTTAAGAGTCTTGCTCCACAAGAGGGCCACGGTATCAACATCAAAGAAGGTGGCAAAGCCCATGAGTGCAAGTTGACGAACGGAAAGTAAATTGTATGCAAGGGACTCAACAAGCATGACTTTCTCGATCGTTAGATCATGAGAAATGACAACCTTGCCAAGACCCAATACCTTAGAATGTGAGGCATCACCCCACTCGACATTGGTGGGCATAGATGGAATCTTTTGCACGTCCACCACCAAGTCCTTGCTCCTGGTCATATGATTTGTTGCTCCACTATCGAGCAACCATGATCCCCGACCGGAAGCAAACACCTACAAGAGATCAATGCTTGGTTTTAGGTACCCATTTAGTAATGGGTCCTTTGATGTTAGTAACAAGGGTCTTACGAACCCAAATAGACCATTCAATGTACTTATAAGAAGAACCAACAAATTTAGCATAAACATGCCCATCACTAGCATGGCACAACACATAGGAAGGGTTAAAGTCGCCGGTTTTGTTGGGAGAGAGGACTTTGCCCTTTTTGGCATCACCACTCTTCACATCGCTCTTCTTCTCCTTAGGAGCACCCTCTCCCTCTTTCACAAAGGTTTGCTTAAGTGGGGGAGGTCGTTTGGTCTTGTCATTCTTCTTCTCGTTCTTCTTCTTGTTCTTGGAATTGGGTGAGAACCCAACTCCCTCCTTGGCCACAACTTCCTTTTGATTGCTCAAAAGGTCATTTTAGGTTCTTCTCACCTTGTATGCATGACACAAGGCCTCCCTTGAGTTGTTCCTTCAACTTGGCATTCTCCTCCACAAGATGCACATGCTCACAACACGGGTTAGTAGCATTTGCGTTATCAATTAAGATCATGTGAGGAAAGGTGGCCTTCTCCTTGGTTAGCTTAACTTGGAGTTGAGCATGAGACTCCTTGAGGTTAGCATGAGAACCCTTCAAGACCTTGTGGGCCTTGTCAAGCACATCAAACTCCTCCTTGAGTCTAGCATGATCAACCCCAAGTTTAGCTTTCTCGGAAGTTAGCACACGAGACACAACAAGAGCATGATCAAGATCTTTCTTTAACTTGGCATGGTCATCATTTTGTGACTCCTCAAGAGCCAAATGATGCCCACGCTCTTCCTCAAGAGCATTGGAGAGATCCGATATCTCATTGGCATAGTCACGACTATGACCTTCCATCTTAGAGATGGTTTATTCGTGAGCCTCGATCATGTCATTGGCTTCACCAAGTTGTTCCAAGAGAGCAACAAAGTGCTTCTTGGATTTTCCCTTGAGCTTACTCATAAAGGACTCAAAATCATTTACTTCCTCATTAGACCCCTTACCATCATCAATGCCAACTGTCAAAGAAGGAATTGGAATAATGGTGATTTTGATGTTGGGGGTTACCTTGTTGGTGGTTTTAGCCATGAGGCACTTGGCGGTGATGTTTTCGTTGGGTGAGTCGAAGAGAGACACCCGGGGAGTTGTGGCAATGGCAATGGATGCCACGGCCACTGCTTCACTATCTTCATCATCATCGTCATCCTCACGGTATTCCTCTTGAACCACCAACCCTCGAGTAGGAGTCTTCTTGGTGAAGTTGTTCTTGTTGGGGAAGGACTTGGCTTTGTCTCTCCGGATGAGCTTGCCACCATTGTCTTCCCGCTTCTCGTAAGGACAATCCGCAATGAAATGGCTCACATTGCCACAGTTGAAACAGGTTCTAACTCGTTGCTTGCTCTTGAAGCCACTTGAGTTGTTCTTGTTGAAGTTAGGTCTTGAGTTCTTCTTGCTCCAAAATTGCCTTGAAGCAAGAGCCATGTGCTCGTGATAATCATATTTTGTGTCTTCGGGGTTGCTTTCCTCATCTTCCTCTTCTTCCTATTCTTCCATAATAACCTTGGCCTTCAAGGCAAGGTTGGGATTCTTTGCCCTTTGAGACCGGAGCACCGCGTTATCGGCGGTCTTGTCCAAGATGCTCATGGCAACAAACTCATCCAACACTTCACTTGAGGTCATGGAGTGGAAGTCCGGTCTTTGACGAATTACGGAGGACATGGCCTTGTTGTAGGGCATCATGGCCTTGAGGAACTTGCGTTTGATCCAGTTGTCATCCGTGTCCTTGCTCCCATGATCTCGGAGCGAGACCACAAGTTTGGTTACTCTCCGAAAGAGCTCACGAGGTTCTTCATCTTCCTTCATAGCAAACTCATCGGCTTCATCTTGCACCACTTCATAGTTGGAGCGTTGAATGCTCGCACTTCCTCGATAGAGAGACACAACGCAATGCCAGGCGTCTTTGGCCGTGGCGTAGGGTCAAAGATGAGGGAGATCTTCGGAGAGAATTGCCTCTTGGATGATGAAGAGAGCATTCTCATTGAATTGATTATCCACGGCTTCTCGAGGGGTGAAGTTGCTTGGGTCATGTGGATAGAAACCTTCTTCAATGATTCTCCAAAGATTAGTATTAACATGCTTTAAGTGACGCTTGAAGCGGTACACCCATGAATCAAAATCCTCATTTTTCACAATCTTAGGTGGAGGAATGGCATGATTTAAATGAGTAGAGGGAATCGGTCCACCATAAGTTGGAGGTTCCACATGGGCAAAGATGTCGGTGCCAATTCTACCGCTAGTAGAAGGACCCTTTTCACTGTTAGCTTCCCCCTTGTTAGAGGTAGCATCCGTCACCTTGTGAGTGGGATCACCCACTTTCATTGGCGAGGTGGACAGTTTAAGTCCTTCTAGAAATTTAGTAAACATGCTTTCAACCTTGGTCGTCATGGAGTCTTTCAATGTGTCTAGAGCCACATTAAATTCCTCACGAGAGATCGAGGTTCCCCCATCGGCCGTAGACGAGATAGGATTCACACCAGAGTGCTCCTCCACACCGTCTGCGGTGTCAACCATACTCTTCAGACGGCAAAGTCCTTAATAAAGAGACGAGGCTTTGATACCAATTGAAAGGATCGATATGGTTGACTAGAGGGGGGGTGAATAGGCAACTAACAATTTTTAAGCTTTTCTTTACCAAATTAAACTTTGCAACAAAATAGGTTGTCTAGATATGCAACTATGTGAGCAACCTATATGATGCAATAGCAACTAGCACATAAGCAAACAGGGGATACAACACAAGTAAGCTTGCAAAAGTAAAGGCATGAAATGACAAAGAGTGGAGCCGGTGGAGACGAGGATGTGTTACCGAAGTTCCTTCCTTTTAAAGGGAAGTACGTCTCCGGTAGAGCGGTGTGGAGGCACAATGCTCCCCAATAAGCCACTAGGGCCATCGTAATCTCCTCACGCCCTCACACAATGCGAGATGCCGTGATTCCACTATTGGTGCCCTTGAAGGCGGCAACCAAAACCTTTACAAACAAGGTTGGGGCAATCTCCACAACTTAATTGGAGGCTCCCAACGACACCACGAAGCTTCACCACAATGAACTATGGCTCCTAGGTGACCTCAACCATCTAGGGTGCTCAAACACCCAAGAGTAACAAGATCCGCTAGGGATTAGTGGGGGAATCGAATATCTCTTGGTGGAAGTGTAGATCGGCGCCTTGTCACCCAATCCCGAGAAAATCAACAAGTTTGATTGGCTAGGGAGAGAGATCGGCCGAAAATAGAGATTGGAGCAATAATGGAGTTTAGGGTTGGAAGAGGTGGTCAACTAGAGCTAGGAGACACACCTTTTATAGTGGGGGACAACATCCAACCGTTATCCACTTAGACCAGCCTGCGACATGCGGTACTACCGCTCCAGGAGCACGGTACTACCGCAAGGCCACGCAGTACTACCATGGGTGACCACGGTACTACCACGGCAGCTGCAGAGACTATACCATAAGCAGTACTACCGCGAGCGCGGTACTACCGCTCCCACCTGCGGTACTACCGCGAGGCAGGTAAGTCCTAGTCTGGAAACAACACGGATGAATAAAAATACGTCTGTGCCTACTTCCGCGGTCAAAGAGACGATGCAAACATCCGTCACGGTACTACCATGCACAAGGCACGGTACTACCGTGTAGGTGCGGACGTAAAAAATTACATCCTCCCCTACTACCGTGAAGCAACGGCACTAGGCCAGGGAACCATGGTACTACTGCTCGGGGGGGGGGGGGGAGCGGTACTACCGTGGGCATCCACGGTACTACCGCCCTCGACGTGCGGTACTACCGTGTGGGCGCGGATGTAAAAAATTACATCCGCGCTTACTACCGTGAAGCAGCGGTACTTGGCCAAGGAGCCACGGTACTATGACTCCGAAGGAGCGGTACTACCGTGGGCTCCCGCGGTACGACTTTGCATGGGCACGGTACTACCACGAGTGCCTGCGGTACTACCGCTCCAGGGAGCAGTACTACCGCAAGCTCAGCAACAGTAGTCCAAACACTCACATAGAGGATAGACGGGGAATGCTCCAAAGTGCAAGGGAAAGGGGGAGACAAGGAAGGAAACGTGTACATGATGATTCCACCCGAACCTTTCCGACGTGGACCCCCTCTTAATAGTACGGCTCTCCTATGTCTCAAATCCGCCAAAAAGAAACGTAGAAAAACACCGTCTTCAATAGTCTTCGAGGGGCACCGAACCGTCTTGTGCCTAGCGATGAAGCAACTGAGAAACTCAAGGCACATGATTAGTCCGCAAAAGCATTGTCATCAATCACCAAAACACTTAGGGAAACTCAACAAAATAATTATCATGTGAGGCATAATCCAATTGAAAACTAAAATCATGATGACAAGTTTCATGGTTATCATTATTCCTAATAGCATACAAGTCATCACAATAATCATCATAGATAGCAAATTTGTTCTCATAATCAATTGGAACCTCTTCCGAAATAGTGGAATCATCACTAAATAAAGTTGAAACTCTTCCAAATCCACTTCCATGTTCATCACAATAAGATTTAACATCCTCCAAAATAGTGGGATCACTACTTCCTAAAGTTGACACTCTTCCAAACCCACTTTCATCAATATAATCATCATAAATAGGAGGCATGCTTTCATCATAATAGATTTGCTCATCAAAACTTGGGGGACAAAAAATATCATCTTCATCAAACATAGCACCCCCAAGCTTGTGGCTTTGCATATCATTAGCATCATGGATATTCAAGGAATTCATACTAACAACATTGAAATCATGCTCATCATTCACATATTTCATGACAAGCATTCTATGTAATTCTTCTTCTAGCAGTTGAGCACAATTTTCCTTTTCATCATACTCACGAAAGATATTAAAAATATGAAGTGTATGAGACAAACTTAACTCCATTTTTTTGTAGTTTTCTTTTATAAACTAAACTAGTGATAAAACAAGAAACAAAAAGATTTGAGTGCCAGATCTAAAGATATACCTTCAAGAACTCACCTCCCCGGCAACGGCGCCAGAAAAGAGCTTGATGTCTACTACACAACCTTCTTCTTTTAGACGTTGTTGGGCCTGCAAGTGCACAGGTTTGTAGGGCAGTAGCAAATTTCCCTCAAGTGGATGACCTAAGGTTTATCAATCCGTGGGAGGCGTAGGATGAATATGGTCTCTCTCAAACAACCCTACAACGAAATAACAAAGAGTCTCTTGTGTCCCCAACACACCCAATACAATGGTAAATTGTATAGGTGCACTAGTTCGGCGAAGAGATGGTGATACAAGTGCAATATGGATAGTAGATATGGGTATTTGTAATCTGAAATTATAAAAACAGCAAGGTAACAAGTGGTAAAAGTGAGTGTAAACAGTATTGCAATGATAGGAAACAAGGCCTAGGGTTCATACTTTCACTAGTGCAAGTTCTCTCAACAATAATAGCGGAGAACAAAGAGTCACTCCAAAGCTACTAATAGCGGAGAACAAACGAAGAGACTATGGTAGGGTACGAAACCACCTCAAAGTTATTCTTTTGGATCAATCTATTCAAGAGTTCGTACTAGAATAACACCTTAAGACACAAATCAACCAAAACCCTAATGTCACCTAGATACTCCATTGTCACCTCAAGTATCCGTGGGCATGGTAATACGATATGCATCACACAATCTCAGATTCATCTATTCAACCAACACAAAAGTACTTCAAAGAGTGCCCCAAAGTTTCTACCGGAGAGTCAAGACGAAAACGTATGCCAACCCCTATGCATAGATTCCCAAGGTCATGGAACCCGCAAGTTGATCACCAAAACATACATCAAGTGGATCACGTGCATATCCCATTGTCACCACAGATAAGCACGGCAAGACATACATCAAGTGTTCTCAAATCCTTAAAGACTCAATCCGATAAGATAACTTCAAAGGGAAAACTCAATCCATTACAAGAGAGTAGAGGGGGAGAAACATCATAAGATCCAACTATAATAGCAAAGCTCGCGATACATCAAGATCGTGCCATAGAGAGAACACAAGAGAGAGAGAGAGAGAGAGAGAGAGATCAAACACATAGCTACTAGTACATACACTCAGCCCCGAGGGTGAACTACTCCCTCCTCGTCATGGATAGCATCGGGATGATGAAGATGGCCACCAGTGATGGGTTCCCCCTCCGGCAGGGTGCCGGAACGGGCTCCCGAGAGGTTTTTGGTGGCTACAGAGGCTTGCAGCGGCGAAACTCCCGATCTATCTTCTGTTTCGATGTTTTTAGGGTACGTAGGCTTATATAGGCGAAAGAAGTCGACCGAAGGAGCCTCGAGGGGCCCACGAGAGGGTAGGGTGCGCCCCCCTATCTCGTGGCCTCCTTGAGGATCTTCTGATGTGAACTCCAAGTCTCCCGGATCATATTCTTCCTAAAAATCACGCTCCCAAAGGTTTCATTCCATTTGGACTCCGTTTGATATTCCTTTTCTTCGAAATACTGAAACAGGCAATAAAACAGCAATATGGCCGGGCCTCCGGTTAATAGGATAGTCGCAAAAGTAATATAAAAGTGTACCATAATCATTCAAAACAGATAATAAAATAGCATGAATGCTTCATAAATTATAGATACGTTGGAGACGTATCACTGGAAACCCGTCCACAGAAGGACGTGTCCCTTCCTCCGAACTTAGAGTCAGACCGTGGACCCGGAAATTGGTTGATATCCCGGAGCCCGAACTGTTAAGTTCGGAAGTTTCTAAAACCCTGGATCCCAAATTGGGTCAGGGTTCGGATTTGATTCCACCCACCCACCCAGATATACGCGATCTCATGAGCATACGACAGCAGTTCGAGGAAACGGTCCACCACTTTTGGGCCATATTCCTCCTTGTTAAAAACAAGATTAAAGATTGCCGCAACAAAGACACGATCTCCGTATTCTGCGACAATTGCATGGATGAGGGAATAATCGATGCCATCAACCACCGTCGCATAATACACTTTGTTAACTTGGCAACCATAGTACAGAAGTACTGTGCAATGGAAAGTGCATGGAAAACTCAGGCAACTCCATGGGGGCCACCAGTTTTTACTCAGCCCCCTATCCGGGCAAAAAGGATGCACCCTCGCAGGTCGCTCGATCAAACAGTGAAGAAATCTAAGCCCATTACAGGGCGCGGAACCGTTCTGGAGGGATGGCTTGACAGGCCATGCAAAATACACACAACACCGGATGCCATACCAACCCACATCCTTAGAGCATGTTGCATACTCCGGCAAGTGGCCAAAAGCGGCGAGGATCTCCTCACAAAAAATACCGCAGAGCAACAACCCATGGAAGACAACAACCTCAGAGTACTGACGGTCTTTGAGACTTTCGCCTCAAACAAAAGGTGTAAAAAAGCACTCCGTAGCCTCGCCGAAGTCTGCCAAGTTGCAGCAATAAACCCTTGGAACGACATGGCCATAACTTTCAACGCCGAGGACGAACCAAAATTCAACACAGTCTGGTCACCAGCCGCCTTGGTCCTCAGTCCAATTGTGGACAACTTTCGTCTTACCAAGGTGCTCATGGATGGCGGCAGCAGACTAAACCTCATTTATGAGGAAACTCTCAACAAAATGGAAATAGACAGGAGCCACACTAATCAAAGTAGCACGACCTTCTGAGGAATCATTCCTAGTCGGGAGGCGCGGTGCGCGGGAAAAATCACACTCGATGTTGTATTCGGCACGCTAGAGAATTACCAGTCCGAAGAAATAACCTTTCAAGTGGCCCCTTTCAATAGTGAATATCACGCCTTACTAGGGCGATATGCATTTGCAGGCTTCTAAGCTATACCCCATTACGGGTACATGAATCTCAAGATGCCCGGGCCCAATGGTATTATCACTCTTGCCAGTGATCCGGACACAGCACTCCGCGCCGAAAACAAAACCGCAGCCCTGGCCCTCGAGGCATTATCTGAAGCCCTCGCGGCCGAAGAGTTAACTGCATTATGCTCCACGGTGGATAGGGACGACGTGATCCTGGACAAGCGACCCAAATCCACCTCCTTTAAACCAGCAGACAAAATAGTCAAATTTCGAGTCCACCCGACGGACCCCAAGAATACATCATCCATCGGAGCATAGCTGGACGCAACGGTTGATGCCGCACTGCGAGCATTTCTACGCGAAAACTGGGACATATTCGCCTGGCACCCTTCTGATATGCCAGGGATCCCATGCAAGGTGGCCGAACACAGCCTCAATATATTGAAGGGATATAAGCCGGTCAAGCAAACACTACGGCACTTTTCAGAACCCAAACGACAAGCTATGGGGGAGGAGCTAGCCAAGTTACTCGAGGCCGGATTCATCAGGGAAATAAAACACCCGGACTCGCTAGCAAACCTGGTGATGGTACCAAAGAAGGATAAATCATGGCGCCTATGTGTCGACTTTAAAGACCTCAACAAGGCTTGCCCTAAAGATCCCTCCCCCGCATCGATCATATTATTGACGCCACTACAGGACACGACTCACTGTGTTTCCTTGATGCATACTCCAGATACCATCAAATCAAGATGAAGGAGTCCGATCAAGACGCAATGGCATTTATCACCCTTTACAGGCCTTTCTGCTTCAACACTATACCCTTCAGGCTCAAAAACGCTGGCGCCTCATATCAACCCATGATTCAAACATGCCTGGAGAAACAAATCGGTAAGACAGTTGAAGCATATGTGGACGACGTAGTCATCAAAACTAGGCACGTCGAGTCACTCATAGACGATCTACGTCTCACATTCGACAACCTCCGTACATATGATATTAAGCTCAATCCGGAAAACTGTGTTTTTGGTGTTCCCAGTGGAAAACTGATGGGCTTCATCATTTCCAGTAGAGGAATTGAGGCGAACTAGGCCAAAATCCGAGCTTTGTCATAGTTGGCTACGCCACGGACCTCAAACAAGTCCAAAAACTAGCCGGATGTGTGGCAGCTTTAAGCCGCTTTATCTCTAGATTAGGAGAAAAAGCATTGCCACTTTATCACCTTCTCCGACGAACCGAATACTTCGAGTGGACGGACGTGGCAATGGCCGGACTGGAAGAAATAAAGGCTCTTTTAGAGAGCAACCCAATCCTGGCCGCGCCGAACGTCGATGAACCCATGTTGTTATACATATCGGCAACACACCAAGTCATGAGTATGGTGCTCGTTGTCGAGCAAGAGGAGGACGGACATAAATTCCCGCTTCAAAAGCCGGTATACTACGTATCTACTGTCCTCACACCATGCAAATCCCGGTACCCTCATTATCAAAAAATAGCATACGCGGTCTTCATGGCATCCCGGAAACTACGACACTACTTTCAAGAGTGCTCAATCACGATGGCCTCCAAACTACCACTCAATGACATAATAAACAACCGCGATGCCATGGGCCGGATTGCCAAGTGGGCCATAGAGCTCCTCCCATTTTACATAACATACAGACAGCGCCGGGCCATTAAATCCCAAGTACTGGCCGACTTCGTCACCGAATGGACAGAAGCCGAACTCCCTAAAGAGTACGGCACATATTCCAACTGGGCATGCACTTTGACGGCTCCAAACTGCTGGCGGGCCTAGGAGCGGGCATCATCCTAACATCACCCACTGGAGATACAGTTCAGTACGTACTCCAAATATTATACACAGACTCCAACAACGTAGCCGAATATGAGGCCTTACTACATGCTCTTCGGATGGCTGTCTCCATGGGCATTCAATGCCTGGAGGTGCGCGGGGATTCAAACCTTGCAATATCCCAAATAAATGGAGATTTTGATGCCAAAGATCCTAAAATGGCGGCTTACCGTAATGACGTTCTCAAACAGTCGGCTCGGTTCGAGGGGCTCGAGTTTCATCATGTGGCTCAAGAAAGTAATCAAGCGGCAGATGTTCTTGCCCGCATTGGCGCTAAACGCGACCCCGTCCCACCTAACATTTTTCTTGAAAGGCTCTTCAAGCCATCCATGGTGTGGCAAGGGGAGTGCGGCAACTCCAATCCGGATCCGACTATAACCCCAGATGCCGAACACACTGATATCATCGAGGGCTCAGGCACCGAAATCACACCATCGGCCCATCTTATCATGGCAGTCATTGCCCCATGGACCGAACCCTTCTTGTCCTACCTTAATAGGCAAGAACTCCTAGACGACAAGAATGAGGCGCGCTGCATTGTCCAGCACTCGAAAGCCTACAAAGTCCACGAAGGAGAACTCTACAAGAAAAGTGCTACCAGAGTACTTCAAAGATGTATCTTTGAGGAGGAGGGGCGGCAGCTCTTGGACGAAATTCATGCCGGTCTCGGTGGCCACCACGCCGCGGCTTGGACCCTTGTAAGCAAGGTCTTCCGCATAGGTTTCTATTGGCGGACGGCCCGAGAAGATGCACAGGACTTGGTCCAACATTGCGTCGGATGCCAGCTTTTCGCCAATCAAAGCCATATGCCACCCACCGCATTACAAACAGTCCCCATCACTTGGCCTTTTGCTGTCTGGGGGCTTGATATGGTCGGACCCCTTAAAGGGGGAAGCCATAAGAAAAAATATTTGTTGGTGATGGTGGATAAATTCACTAAGTGGATAGAGGCCAAACCAGTTAAAACGGCAAAAGCCGGACAAGTGATAGACTTTGTATCCGGCGTTGTGCACCGTTACGGTGTTCCACACAGCATCATCACCGATAACGGCTCCAAATTTATAGCCGATGAGGTAAAAAACTGGTGTGCAAATATGGGCATTAAGCTCGATTACGCCTCCGTCTACCACCCACAAACAAACAATCAAGTCGAACGGGCAAATGGTCTTATTCTGAGCAGCATTAAACCCAGACTAGTGTGGTCTTTGAAAGAATCCGGCAATCACTAGGTTGAGGAGCTCAACTTCGTACTCTGGGGCTGCGGACCACACCCAACCGCACTACCGGACACAGACCCTTCTTCATGGTGTATGGTGCAGAGGCTGAGTTACCCTGCGACATTATTCATGATTCACCTCGAGTGCACATGTATGGAGAGAGAGGCCGAGCTTGATCGGCAGGACAACTTAGATGCCCTGGAGGAGGAGCGCGACGTCGCAAAATCCCGTTCCGCATTTTATCAACAACAGGCACGAAGATATCAAAGCAGAGAAGTGTGGGCCAAGACTTATAATGTTGGCGAACTCGTCCTACGCTTACCAGAGAAGAAAAAAGACAAACTCAAGCCCAAGTGGGAGGGTCCCTTCATCATTGACGAAGTTCTCACGGGAGGAGCGTACCGCCTGCATGATGCATCAGACAATCGCTTAGAGGCGAACCCATGGAACGCGGCCAGACTCTGAAGATTCTACGCCTAATGTCGAACTCTTTGTTCGTCTCCTTCCCCCTTCTTTAAATTATTTTTTCCCATCTTTTCGCTTTTTTCTTTCTTGGCCTTAAAGCTTTCGTATGGCTGGACCGTACACCGGAGACATACACATCATTAAATATGTACGTCCATTATACCTGGGGGCTTCTTATACAGAAGCTTATTATTATTATTATTATTCGATCATTAAAACTCACCACATGCGTATCTTTTCCTCGTATGTACCTTTTGGCCAAGCTGGGTTGCCTGGCTCCTGTGCTTATGCCCTACGTTCTCGTTAGTTTGGCTAGGGCATAAAGGGAGCACCTCTATGATTGTTACTGTCGGGTCATCCGGACGTGTACCTCAGATTGGGTGAAGCCGAAAGCTAGCGTTCTTAAGGGAATATTCGATCGATGGACTAAAGATGTTTTTTATTGATTACACTATGAACCCCTAGATGTTACATATATTGTGGTTTTTTAATCATAGTTCGGACATGCAAGACAAAGCATGCTCACCCAGGGAAAGAAACCCTTAATGGAACTATTCTCTCTAGAAGATGTTTCTTACTATCACAATGTAATATAACATAGCTAGCCGGATAATTGTCTGTTCAAGCAAACTATGACCCCTATGCCTGGTTTCCATACATACCCCGGTTTATATTACCGAGCGGGTATTCGGAAACACTCTGCACCTTCGGGTACAGAGGTGGAAGCGAAAAGGTCCGCCATGAAAAATGTTTTACAATCCGGCTAGGGACAAATTCGTCCATTGAAGTACATAGTCACTAGGACTCAAAAACTTCCTCTTCTATGCCGTCTAATAGGGTGTATAGCTTACAATCCTGCTGAGAATATTCTGCGGCTAATTTTACCTGGTCATATACTAGACTGACGGGAATTTCTTTCCCATCTAACCCTAAAGGTCTGACCCGGGCCATATGATTCGGATCAAGCTTGGTATACCGTGTTTTCACCATGGCCCAGGCCTCTCGCGCACCTTCCTGACAAGCCGAAGTCTTCCATAATCATAAACAACGTCGCGCTCCCTTAAATAGTTGTACAAGCTCCTCCATACTTCCTGGAGGGGAGGCGGATGGCCATAAGGCCTTGGCAACGCCCAGCATCGCCTGTCGAGCTCGCTCGTGTAGCTGCGACAGATCTTGTAGCAGATCGCCTGAGAATTCTGACATCTCCTCTTCGGAATGACCAGTCAGCATACCTACAGACATAAGTCTGTTAGTTCCTTTCCTAGACGAGTTACACGGCGGTTAGTTTGAGCACATACTAAAAATGCCGCGTCGGAGCCTCTTATTTTCCTTCATGGAGTCAGCTAGCTAGGCCCGAACATCTTTCAATTCTTCGCCCAGCTGGGTATTGGCATCCTAGAGTTTGTTTTTCTCCTGCCTGTCCCGTGTAAGTACACGCACGCCAGCAGCCAGTTGCCTTTGAGCTCCTTGTTCACCCTCTTGTGTGATTTCCGGATTCTCTCCCGGATTATCTGATGATCCTATCATCACATATGCAATGATGTTAGCATTACTGGTATATATAATTCTGTTTTTCTCAATTAAGGAACACATACCAGGTGATGCCTTTTTGGATTTTTTCCAGTTCGGCCGTAGCAGCAACTAGTTGGGTTTGACACTTCTCCAACTCTTGAGACAACTGGTTGTTCATCTCTGTGAGCACCTGGTTGTACAATGATCCTTAAATCAGTTGTACCAACTATTTCAAGTCTCACGGGCTACTGGTATATATAATTATTAGATTTGTACAAATATGTACTTACCCGTATATCTTTCAAATATTGGTCGGTGGCTCTGGTAAGTCCACCTTGAGCAGCTCGAATGTATGCATCAGCCGAGTTGAAGGCATTGAAAGACTCTTCTGAAAAGCCGGGGTCTTGAAGAGTGGCCTGCCGGCACTGATGATTCATGGAACTTTCCACTTTAGAGTTATTAACGGATACCTTATCCGAATCCTCTGCAGAAGGGCAGTTCGGCGTCGCTCCTGCACCATCCTCGGTCCTGGACGCTGGATCTGGAATTCGGCTGGCGGAGGCATAACCGGCAGGGTCCCCGGACATAGTCCGGCGAATGTTCTTCCTAAAAAGACACAACGGACAATGTCACACTTTAATGCGACAAGAAACGAGTATATTTAATAACCATACCTCTTTGATGTAGGCTCGACTGTATTTCCATTCGCCTTCCTCTTTGAAGGCCTGCCCGACATAGGCGCCGTTCTCTTGAGAAACGCCTCGGGTGCAGTATGGCATGCTGAGCACCTCCCCTTTAAGGCATGTGACAGTGCGGTGGGCGAGGCATAACAAGGAAGCTCTTTTGAAGGAGTGTCTCCTAGTTACTTACGTGCGAGGCGGGGAGAAGACCGGGATAGTCGGCAGTGATGGCCACTTCTGTGTCGTCATGGCTCGCCTGATAGAACACTCCATCCTCGAGCTCCATAAATATATTCGGATCCTCTTCGAATCCGGGGTCGAGGTCCCGGTTGAGGTCCTCTGGCTATGGAGCAGGGCTCTTGAGCTCCTTGGTGATCTTCCGCCATTCCTGTTACGAGTGGGCAGATTAATGTCCATGAAAAGCAACTCAGGGAGCAGAATGAGAAGGGAAGTGGGGATTAGAACTCACCCAGCTAGGAGGATTGTACAGGGAAAATCCATCTCGACACTTAATACGAATGAGCTCCTCTTTCTCCTCTTTGTATAGTTCGGCCAGTATCTTGGTCAAAGCGGCAGGGGTATCCGGACCCTTCCGACTACAGCAGGTGGCGTCATCTTCCCCATTGTAGTGCCACATGGGATTCCTTCTGTATTGAAGTGGTTGAACCCCTCGCACTATGGAAGACCCATTTGAACTGGGTCGAGAAGGGTGGCGTCCTCAATATAAAACCATTCGGAAGGCCACTCTTTGGATGCCTTCTTCGGCGTGCCGGACAGGTATCCGGTCCCGGTGATACGCCATACTTCAGCTCCGCCCACTTCAAATATTGATCCTCCTTGGCTACGAGGAATGAGGCATAATAGCTTCTTCCATAATTCAAAGTGGGCCTTGCAACCCAGGAATAGCTCGCAAAGGGCAATGTAGCCTGCAATGTGCAGGATGGAGGCAGGGGTGAAATTGTGCAGTTGGAGGCCATAAAACTCCAAAAGCCCTCGGAGGAATGGATGGATTGGAAATCCGACACCTCTCAACAAATAGGGAACAAAGCATACCCGCTCCCCCTGGATGGATTGGGGCAATTTTCTGCCTGAGTCCCGCCGTTGAAAGAAATCAATCCCGCTCGAACAGGAACTAGATCCACGGGGGGGGGGGGGGGGGGGGAGAAATCCCTATGTTTGCAGCTCCACTAACTAACTGTGGGATATGGAACACTTCTCCAAATTGCCTTTTCTAGGACCGTGGGGATGGGAGGAAGAGTTGGGAGCGCTAGCCATGTTGGAATGGTTTCTCCTAGCAAGCTCTATGGATTCCTCGCTTGGTGTAAAATGGATCTAAAAATCCCGATCTCTTTAAATAGACGTCTTTTTTACGCAGCCAGGGTGGTATGTGTAAAAGTACCCTGACCGATCATATTCGCTCGACACGTGGAAGCTGAAGTCATGAAGGTGCGGAAGCCGATGGTCGTGACATTAAATGGAAAGCCGAATACAGCTCTGTAAGGTCAGGTACTTTGAAATAACTGGAGAAGGAACCCGCCTTGCAATGCCGAAGACAATATGCGCGCCGGACGCATCGTCATTGGAAGACTGGTTCGGGGGCTATTGAGGGAGTCCTGGATTAAGGGGTCCTCGGCCGTCCGGACTATTGGACTATGAAGATACAAGACTGAAGACTTTTTCCTGTGTCCGGATGGGACTCTCCTTTGCGTGGATGGCAAGCTTGGTGATTCGGATATGTAGATTCCTTTCTCTGTAACCGACTTTGTGTAACTCTAGCCCCCCTCCGGTGTCTATATAAACTGGAGGATTTAGTCCGTAGAGGCGACTACAATCATAATCATATAGGCTAGACTTCTAGGGTTTAGCCATTACGATCTTGTGGTAGATCAACTCTTGTAATACTCATATTCATCAATATCAATCAAACAGGAAGTAGGGTATTACCTCCATAGAGAGGGCCCGAACCTGGGTAAACATCGTGTCCCCCATCTCCTATTACCATGGACCTTAGACGCATAGTCCGGGAACCCCTACCCGAGATCCACCGGTTTTGACACCGACAAAGCCCCCCAGTGACCTTGAAGTGTTAAGAGGGTACCGACAGCTATGTTCTCTTTGGTGAATACACCTATTTTGAACAGGAATCCACCAAATGACCTTGAAGTGTTGGCATTGCACCGATCAAGAGGGTACCGACAGCTATGTTCTCTTTGGTGAATACACCTATGTTTGAACAGGAAGCCCCCAAATGACCTTGAAGTTTTTGATGACTCTGATTCGAATACGGTTAGTAAGCCGGACCAAAAGAGGTTAAGCTATGATTCAAATATGATCCAGGCCCCAAATGATCAAATTGTTTGAACAGCTATGATTCGAATACGATCAGGAAGCCGTACCAAAGGGGTTAAGCTAGATTCGAATACGATCAGCCCCCAATGGTCATTAAATTATGATGAAGAAGAATCATTAGTGAAGATGAAAAAGACCTTGCTTTATTATATTCATCATAATGTATACATCGTAAAAAATATGTACATCATAAGAGCCAGCGGCTCAAGTGTAGTAAGGCCAAAGATGAGCAATATTCCACGGCCAGTGGGTCTCCTCCTCCGACTTACGTGAGTCTTTGTGATCTCGAATATCGATAAGGTACTATGACCCATTGTTCAAGTTCTTGCTGACCACAAAGGGCCCTTCCCAAGGCGAGGATAACTTGTGCGCATCAGTTTGATCCTGGATGAGTCGGAGCACCAAATCACCTTCTTGAAAGGTTCTGGACTTAACCCGGCGGCTGTGGTAATGGCGCATATCTTGTTGGTAAATCACCGAGCAGGCTTCCGCAAGGTCGCGCTTCTCATCCAACAGGTCAAGTGCATCCTGACGTGCTTGTTCATTATCAGCTTCAGTGTAAGCCGCCACACGGGGCGAGTCATGAAGGATGTCACTAGGAAGAACCGCCTCTGCTCCATAAACCATGAAAAAAGGTGTGTAACTCGTAGACCTGTTGGGGGTAGTATTGATACTCCATAGCACTGAAGGTAACTCCTCCACCCAACAACCCGGCGTCCGCTGCAAAGGAACCATAAGCCGGGGCTTGATGCCTCTCAAAATTTCTTGATCGGCTCATTCGGCTTGACCATTGGTTTGGGGGTGAGCCACTGATGAGACGTCAAGTCGGATATGCTCACGTTAACAAAATTCTTCCATAGCTCCTTTGGACAAATTAGTGCCATTATCAGTTATAATCCTGTGTGAAAAGCCAAAGCGAAAAATCACCTTTTGGATGAATTGAACCGCCGTTGCCGCATCACACTTACTGACCAGCTCTACCTTGACCCACTTTGTGAATTTGTCAACCGCCACCAAAAGGTGGGTTTTTTATCATTGGACCTTTTAAAAGGACCAACCATATTGAGTCCCCAGACTGCAAACAGCCAAGTGATTTGAATCATCCTCAATTCTTGAGCCGACACATGAGCTCGCCGTGAGAATTTCTGACAACTGTCACATTTACTTACCAAATCTTCCGCATCAACATGAGCCGTCAGCCAATAAACCCCATGACGAAAAGCTTTAGCTACAAGGGACTTTGAGCCGGCATGATGACCACAATATCCTTCATGAATCTCACGAAGGATCTCACGGCCTTCCTCGGGAGAGACGCAACGCTGAAACGCCCCAGTGACACTACGATGGTGTAACTCGCCATTGGCAATTGTCATTGACTTAGACCACCGGGTTACCTGCCTGGCCAAAGTTTCATCCTCAGGTAAGTCGCCCTGGGTCATATAAGCCAAATAGGGTACTGTCCAATCTGGGATAGCATGAAGAGCCGCCACTAACTACGCCTCTGGGTTAGGAACAACCAGATCTTCCTCTGTAGGCAATTTGATAGAGGGGTTATGCAGAACATCCAAGAAAGTGTTAGGTGGAGCTGGCTTACGTTGAGATCCCAAACGGCTTAAGGCATCAGCTGCCTCATATTTCCTGTGATCAATGTGTTCCACCTGATAACCCTTGAAGTGTCCAGCAATGGCATCAACCTCACGGCGATAAGCCGCCATGAGTGGGTCCTTAGAATCCCATTTGCCCAAAACTTGTTGAGCTACCAAATCTGAGTTGCCAAAGCACCTCACCGGGCTTAAGTTCATCTCCTTAGCCATCCAAAGACCATGGAGCAAGGCTTCATACTCAGCTGCATTATTAGTACAGGGAAACATCAACCTTAGAACATAACGAAACTTGCCACCTCGAGGGGAAGCTAAAACAACTCCAGCCCCCAAGCCTTCCAATTGCCTGGATCCATCAAAGTGAATCATCCAATATGTGTTATCTGGCTTCTCTTCAGGCATCTGCAGCTCTATCCAGTCGTTGATGAAATCCATCAGTGCTTGAGACTTGATGGCCGTGCGAGGCATATATTTTAAACCATGAGGCCCAAGTTCAATGGCCTACTTGGCAACTCGTCCTGTGGCTTCTCTGTTTTGAATAATATCCCCCAAAGCAGCAGAACTGACCACGGTGATGGGATGACCCAGAAAATATTGCTTAAGCTTCCGGCTGGCCATGAACATCCCATAAACGTGTTGGGGAACGTAGTAATTTCAAAAATCTTCCTACGCACACGCAAGATCATGGTGATGCATAGCAACGAGAGGGGAGAGTGTTGTCCACGTACCCTCGTAGACCGAAAGCAGAAGCGTAAGCACAACGCGGTTGATGTAGTCATACGTCTTCAAGATCCGACCGATCCAACTACCTAACGTACGGCACCTCCGAGTTCAGCACACGTTCAGCTTGATGACGTCCCTCGAACTCCGATCCCGCCGAGCTTTGAGGGAGAGTTCTGTCAGCACGACGGCGTGGTGACGATGATGATGTTCTACCGATGCAGGGCTTCGCCTAAGCACCGCTACGATATTATCGAGGTGGATTATGGTGGGGGGGGGGGGCATCGTACATGGCTAAGAGATCCAAGGGTTCAATTGTTGTGTCTCCAAGGGGTGCCTTCCTCCCCGTATATAAAGGAGTGGAGGAGGGGGAGGGGGCCGGCCACCCTAGGTGCGCCCCATGAGGAGTCCTACTCCCACCGGGAGTAGGACTCCCCCCTTCCAAGTGGGAGTAGGAAAGGAGAGGGAAGGAGAGAGGGGGGGAAAGGAAAGGAGGGGGGCGCCCCCCTCCTTGTACAATTCGGATTGGGGGGGAAGGGGGTGCGTGGCTGCCCTTGGCCGCCCCTCCTCTTCTCCACTTGGGCCCAAAAAGCCCATTAGTCTCCCCGGGGGGTTCCGGTAACCCCCCCGGTACTCCCGTATATGCCTGATACTCCTCGAAACCATTCTGGTGTCAGAACATAGTCGTCCAATATATCAATCTTTATGTCTCGGCCATTTCGAGACTCCTCGTTATGTCCGTGATCACATCCGGGACTCCGAACTACCTTCGGTACATCAAAACACATAAACTCATAATATAACCGTCATCAAACTTTAAGCATGCGGACCCTACGGGTTCGAGAACTATGTAGACATGACCGAGACATGTCTCCGGTCAATAACCAATAGCGGAACCTGGATGCTCATATTGGCTCCCACATATTCTACGAAGATCTTTATCGGTCAAACCGCATAACAACATACGTTGTTCCCTTTGTCATCGCTATGTTACTTGCCCGAGATTCGATCGTCGGTATCTCAATACCTAGTTCAATCTTGTTACCGGCAAGTCTCTTTACTCGTTCCGTAATGCATCATCCTGCAACTAACTCATTAGTCACATTGCTTGCAAGGCTTATAGTGATGTGCATTACCGAGAGGGCCTAGAGATACCTCCCCGACAATCGGAGTGACAAATCCTAATCTCGAAATACGCCAACTCAACAAGTACCTTCGGAGACACCTGTAGAGCACCTTTATAATCACCCAGTTACGTTGTGAAGTTTGGTAGGACACAAAGTGTTCCTTCGGTAACGGGAGTTGCATAATCTCATAGTCATAGGAACATGTATAAGTCATGAAGAAGGCAATAGCAACATACTAAACGATCAAGTGCTAAGCTAACGGAATGGGTCAAGTCAATCACATCATCTATTATATACTTATTAAGACAAGAGGCAAACAAGCTATCACGTTGATCCACATATGTTAATATTATTTGCACCGTTTGATTTGAAAATTAATGGCTGAGATTAAAAAAATTACGTAACATGCTTATATATATTTATGAGCTTATTGGACCTACATGTTGTCACGTCTATGCAACATCTTTTTTCAGTGGAATCTAGGAAACGTAATCATCTTGATGTAACAAGGGAATTTAGAAAAGAATATCCAGCTTTGGGAAAAAGTGGGAGAATAGCCGGCTTTGAAAAGAAAGGAAAGAATAGCCAGGACCAAAATAAACTTCCCGGACCACGTACGCCAATGAGATTAAGGCTTCACAAAAAAAGACCACGTACGCCTATGATTTAGAGTTTAAGGCTTCACAAAAAAAGTGGCAAGTGTATGTATCATGTATGGAGACAAATAATTCCAACCCAATTTTTTAGAGAATCAATTCTAACACGTACAGTTGATGGAAATCTTAGATACTACAACTACGCCAAAGCAAGAAAATTTTACTCCTGATTTATAAAAAGGAAAGTTTAAATCCTGAATCCATATCAGATCAGTCATTGTTGCCAACGTGAGCAAACATAGGTGAACCCTAACTTGCCTCGGCTCGGTTCCAACTCCAGAAAGGACGCTCGGGTATCCCATCGGCTTCGGCGTCGCAACGATGGAAGCTGTCCAAGCTCCATGAGACTCAGGAAGAACCTCATCTGCATCCAAGACAAGATGCCGCTGAGCCACCAGGTGAAACACATGGACAAAGTTGTGGGAGAAAGCCACCATCGTCACCTCGGCAACAACACATTGCTTGAGGCTGACATTGGCGCCATCAGCACCGCCGTGTTGAACTGTCATCTGGCTGGCCTCGAGACACCGGACTATGTCCCGCTAACTTGCGTCATCGTCATCATCGAGCAGCCAAGAACCTCCTGCTGGAGCGCCACCGGTTCGGACGGCAATCGCTTCCCCAAGCACAACAACAGGCATGTCAAACACTGTCGAATCAAGAGCAACATAATGGCAGCATGGGAAGAAGAAGAATAGGATCGGAACAGCCGAGCTCGCGAGGCCGCTGAGCTGCGGGAGCAACGCAAGGACAAGGGTGTGGGAGAAGGCCATCATCCTCACCGAGAATTGCAAGATCTGTGAGGCCAAACCAGGCGCACCTCAACCTCGGTGACAACACGCTGCCTGAGGCTGCCATCGGCGCCGTCAGCGCCGCCGTGTCGAACAGTCATCCAACGCGCGGCTCGACACCAGACTGTGTCCCACTAACTCGGCTTCATCATCGGTCTACGAGCAGCCGGGAAGCTCCTTCTGGAGCGCCACCGGATCAAATCCTCGGACGACAATCGCTTCCACAAGCAGAACAACAGGCACAACAAAGCACTGTCTGAGCGAGAGGAATGTGACGGCAGCGTGGGAAGAAGAAGAAGAGGATGGGAACTGGCGAGCTCGCTGAGGCCGCTGGTGCAGACCGAGCGCAGCTGGTGCGGCAGTGGATGCGCTAGCGCGTGGTGGCGAGCTAGAGGAACACCAGCTGACGTAACATCTGCTGCAGCGGCGTCCCAAGTAGGAGTGGTCGAAAGCGCGCCGATATACAAAGCTTCTGCCGCGAACGACTCCAGCATCGTGAACGATTCTGTGGACTGTGTGGTATTACAGAATGTCTAGGTACCGCACGCGCATTTTGGATGTGATTAATTATTTTCAGAGTAAGGTTGCGTTGGCCTTCTCTTTTGTGTAAAAAATGTTAAGATGGATGAGCTCCCAGGTAAAAGTAATCTATCTTCAAATGTCAAAACTTTTGAACTTTTTTGTCATTTACACATTTGTTTTCTGTGTGTAAATTTCCATGAAAAGTTGACGAGATTTGTGCAACAAACTGAAAACAGTTTTATTGATCACAAGGTTGTGTTTTCTGAAACATACAGAAAAAATCAAGCATAGGAAATAGTCTTTTTGTGCAATTTTACACGTACTTGAAGCTTGATTACTATGCATGTACACATACAAACAATAAATTTGGTACCATCAACTTTTTTGTGAATTTATATTCACTTGATGGGTTTTACATGGAGACTCTAAATCATGTAAAGCTATATGTTTGCCATAGACTAGATGAATTGGACGTGACCATAGGTGAGCAACATAAGAAGTATGAAGAAAAAACTTGAGGGTTAAGGAAGGAAGGAAGAACGATGTGCAACAAAAGTAGGGTCTATTAGTGTAGAGTAGAGTAAGGCACTTGTGCTATCAGCAATACATACTATAAGATACATACGAGCTTGAAGATGTGCAAAACCGACAACACAAAATCATATGGCAAAAAATTAGGAAGGGCCGTGAATCACAAGTGCTTTGCACATAATGAAATAGTAAATTTGTGCATTAACTTATTTGTTTTATAAAACTAATCAATTGAGTATAGCATTGATAAGGCTGGAGTACTAGCGAACTCCACCTCTATCAATGTACCTAACCCATAGTCATCATACACCTACTTCGATGAGATAGGAGTTGGGGTTTAGAGAATTAAGCAAAGTATGATGTTAAAATCGGGTTTGATGCACTCATTGAAGGAGGCAAATTGGACAAAAAGAAGAATAGCAAGTGACCCGAGAATGCTACTACATTTGTTTCTTAATGACGATTACCAATGCTGCCAGTTAGGGAGAATAGTGCATCTTCATGGCAAAAGAGGCTAGAGAGGAACAAAGACGCAAGAAAATGATTTACACATTTGAAATGTATAGCCACACCGAGGTAGCGTCGGATGCTTACATCGTCATAGCATTTATATCATTACTTATAAATGAGCTTTATTATCAAGATATCATATTTAAGTTTCAAGTTTGTTATCACCATGACAAAATATAAGACCCATCATTGTTGAGCCCGCGTTTAGTGGGGCAGAACTAAATAATATTTAATGGTATATACTATAGAGGTTTCACCATGAAGAAAACACATACTCAAGTGCCAACATGTTGTTGTCTCAAATACATAAAATAGTAAATGATAAAGATCTAGCCGCGCAAATGCGCGGGTGGACCCGCTAGTTCACCTAATGATGTGATCTCGATAATCAAATGACAACTCATGTCTATGGTTAGAAAACTTAACCATCTTTGATTAACGAGCTAGTCAAGTAGAGGCATACTAGTGACACTATGTTTGTCTATGTATTCACACATGTATTATGTGTCACGCCCAATATGCGACCCTATCCAAAAGGACCTCGAAGGTCCCACCAAGGATAGACCCGCATACTGAAACGCTTTTGCAAGGTGGATATCATTACATCAACATTACTCCCTCCATTCCAAAATATAGTGCGCCCGCGCTTCCCGAGGTCCAACTTTGACCGTAAATTGAACCAACAAGACCAATTGCGGCGGAAGAAAAAATTATATAATTGAAAACTTCTTTCGAATACGAATTCACTGATATAATTTTTGCCCCCGCCGCAATCGGTCTTGGTAGTTAAATTTACGGTCAAAGTTGAAGCACGTAGATAGAGGAAGCACTACATTGTGGAATGGAGGGAGTACATAATAGATGGGGATACATACATAAGGCATACAATGCCACACGAATACAACGTCACAATACATCAGAGCATCATCCGACTACGGATGAAACACAAACAAAAACTCAAACGACATCCACCCTGCTAGCCCAGGCTGCCGACCTGGAACCTATCCCCTGATCGAAGAAGAAGCAGAAGAAGAATTCCAATACAAGCAAACATCGCTCTCGCGTCATGATCATCGCATAACTTGTACCTGCAACTGTTGTTGTAGTAATCTGTGAGCCACGAGGACTCAGCAATCCCATTACCATGGGTATCAAGACTAGCAAAGCTTAAAGGGTAAGGAAGGGGTGAAGTGGTGAGGCTGCAGCAGCGACTAGGCATATATGGTGGCTAACATACGCAAATAAGAGCGAGCAGAGAGCAAGCAGAACGGTCGTGAAACTAGCAATGATCAAGAAGTGATCCTGAACTCCTACTTACGTCAAACATAACCCAAACACCGTGTTCACTTCCCGGACTCCGCCGAGAAGAGACCATCACGGCTACACACGCGGTTGATGCGTTTTAATTCGGATCTGGTGTCAAGTTATCTACAACCGGACATTAACAAATTCCCATCTGCCTATAACCGCAGGCACGGCTTTCGAAAGATTATACCCTGCAGGGGTGTCCCAACTTAGCCCATGACAAGCTCTCGCGATCAACGAAGGAATAGACCTTCTCCCAGGAAGACCCGATCAGACTCGGAATCCCGGTTTACAAGACATTTCGACAATGGTAAAACAAGACCAGCAAAGCCGCCCGATGCGTCGACAATCCCGATAGGAGCTGCGCGTATCTCGTTCTCAGGGCAACACCGGATAGGTCAGCCTACGAGTAAAACCAGCCCTCGAGTTGCCCCGAGGTGGCCCCGCAGTCTGCCCGGTTCGGACCAACACTTAGACAAGCACTGGCCCGGGGGGGGCTAAAATAAAGATGACCCTTGGGTTAATTACTCCCGAGGGAAATATAGGTGGTGGTGAGGCAAATGGTAAAACCAAGGTTGGGCCTTGCTGGAGGAGTTTTATTCAAAGCGAACTGTCAAGGGGGTCCCATAAATCACCCGACCGCGTAAGGAACGCAAAATCCGGGAACATAACACCTGTATGACGGAAACTAGGGCAGCAAGAGTGGAACAAAACACCGGGCATAAGGCCGAGCCTTCCACCCTTTACCAAATATATAGATGCATTAATAATATAAGAGATATTGTGATATCCCAATCAAAATCATGTCCACCATGGAGCAATCTTCAACTTCACCTGCAACTAACAACGCTATAAGAGGGGCTGAGCAAAGCGGTAACATAGCCAAGCAACGGTTTGCTAGGAAGGGTGTCAAAGGTTAGAGGTTCATGGCAATTTGGGAGGCTTGATGAGCAAAAGATAGGTAACGCAGCAAAGCCATAGAATGAAGCAACTAGCATAGCAATGATAGTAGTGAGATCCAGGGTAGCGGTCATCTTGCCTGAAATCCCGCAAGGAAGAAGAACGAGTCCATGAAGAAGATGAACGGACGAAGTCGAACGAATCCTCACAACTCTGGAATGAAACCGAAGGCAACCCGAAAAGAAGCAAACAACATGGTAAACACACAAGCATAAACATGGCATGATGCACAAACAAGTATGATGCATGTCCGGTTTAAAGAGGCATGGCATGGCAAAGTGCAACAAACAATACTACAAGTTAAGTGGAGCTCAATATGCAACGAGTTGCATATTGACGAAACACCACATCAATTATTTAGTTCTCTCTCGGTTTTGTACCCAACAATATTAAATGTTATTAAACTTGGCAAGAGGTGAAACATAATAAAACTACCCATCTAGGCAAGTTTAAAATGAGGCCGGAACAACAAACAACAATTCCGGAAGACCCCCATATGCATATTTTAGATTTGGTACTGTTCTGCCTATTACATAATTTTAGGGTTGTTAAACAGGAAAATAAAGTGCACCATGTTAATCTAGGCATTTTTCCACCCCATTTACATATAAAGTTTATTTAAAACCGAGCTACGGTTATTTAGTTATGAAATAAATCATTTTAGCATGGCATTATGCAAAATAAACACAAACAGCATGTTAAACATCTTTAACATAGATGAAAATGGCATATTATTAATCTACACAATTTTCTGAGCATTTTACATATATAAATTATTTTAAACCGATGCACAGTTTGTGAGGTATTAAATGCATGATCTAGGGGGACTATTCTATAAAACTGTAAATCCTCGGATAATGTTAAAATCGCAGCAGCAGGGAAAAAAACAAAACGGGCTGAAACTAGCTGGCCTGACGGGAGGAAAAAAAATAGAGGAGGGGCGCTGGGGTGTGGCCTCACCCAGTGGGCTTCGGCCCGGTTTGGAAGCAGAGGGAGGCCGGCTGGGAGTTGCGCTGTGCCGGCCGCGGGATGAGGCCCACGCGGGCACGAGGAGGCTGGCTCGGATCAAGGCTGAGGTCAACGTGACCGATGCAGGGAAGTAGGGGCGCGGCAAGGACGGGGTCAACGGCACAGCAGCAGTGGGGGCTCGGCTAACAGCGGTCTCGAGCGGCAGCGGCTGCAGGGAAGGCCGGCGAAGTGGAGACGGGGCGGATCCGGCTGGCCGGCGCCGGATCCGGGCAACGACGGCGCGGACGGAGCGACGCCATGGCGTTTTCCTACAGAGACACGGGAGAGATGAGAGGGAGCATGCTGTGAGAGAGAGGCAAGGGAGGAAGAAAGTGAAGGAGAGGGCGACGCGGTCCTGGTGGTCGCCGGCGCGGACGCGCAGACGAGGCAGGAGGCTCGGCCTCGGGTGCCTGGTTGCGGGCGCGGGCGTGGGTGAGGAGCACACTGGTGAGGAGCTCCTCTCCCATTGGGCTTGTGCGCGCGGGACGGAGCAGAGGAGGCACTGGTCTCCGGCGAGGTTGCTGCGGAATCAGGCGGGCATGGGCGCGAGGAGGCTGGTTCCTCGGCTAGGAGGAGGGAGGAAACGAAGGGAGCCATGGGAGGGCTCTGGTTGGGTGGATCGAAGGATTGGAAGGTGGAGGCAGCGCTGTGGTTGGGTGGATCGAGGGGAGGAAGGGGCTGGCCCGGTGCTGAAAACAAGGGGCGTGGTCGGATCGGCTGCGTGGAATGGATGGATTGGATCGGGAAATCCCGAGGAAGAGGGTGGCGGCGGCAGGGAATAGGTGGATGGGACATGTTAGGACTAGGGTTAGGCTGTTATTTATAACAGATGAAAACAGTTTAGGGCGGTTAGGTCCCTCTGATCGTAATTGGACGGTCACGAATAAAATAGCTAGGGAGTCCAAAAGAGAAACCGATGATGATTTAGAGATGTTTGGTGATGATCCGGACCCATCGGTCGTGACCGTACGGTTCGGGTTCGGGGAAGTTTCGGACGCGTGCAAAGGGGTTGGTGGCTGTGCAGAGAGGCCATGGGCTGCGGGAGAGAAGAGAGAGAGAGAGGCCCGGCAGCAGTTTCGGAGACCGAAACGTCCGACGATTAAACCGACTATATCGCGGTTATAAATATAACGGTTGGGCAGTCAAACGGACTCCGAATGCGACGAAACTTGACAGGCGGCCTGTCTACACTATAATAAGACCGCATGACAAGTTGCAACCCATTCCGAGAACATTTTTATACCACTTATAAAATAATATTTCGGAGGTGCCGCGGGCACGTGCGAGTGTGGTCGGGTTCAGAACGGACAACGGAGAGAACCGGCGGAACACGAATGGATGCAAGTTTTATGAAAACGATGTCGATGCAATGCGCATGAGGACATGAGATGAGATGCATAACAAGAACAAAATGCAAAACAACAGATAAAACCCAACCACGAAGGAAATGTCAAATCACATAGCCGGAAATGGCAAGAGTCGGAGTTACGAATATGGAAAGTTGTATCCGGGGCGTTACAACACTCCACCACTACGAGAGGATCTCGTCCCGAGATCTAGGATGGCACCGGAGGGAAAAGAAAGAGGAAGATAAGAGGTAAACTAAGTTGCTTCTTTGACAAACGAGTGAAACCATGAACCTTGAGAGGTTGAGCAAAATGAAAGAAATAAAACAACGAAGATGAATGAGATTGCAGACAATCCGTTAGAATAGAGGAACAAGGAACATTATGATAACTTGAAGGTTGCAAAGACATGAATCAAGAGTTTAATTGACAAGATAGGGTTCGAAACCACTCCGGTTAAAACAAGATGAGAGAGAAAGAATTCGGGCAGCACTCCGGTTGAACATGGAAGGAATAGAACATGAACTTACAAGATGAGAGGATACTTGATGAAATCAACAACATACTGCCTCCGGAACTATTGAAAAAATGGCACAAGGGGTAAGAAAGATTTCAGACAGCACTCCGGTTGAAAAGAGAAGCAAAACTTGATAAGATGAAAGAGCTTGAATGAGAACACAACACTCTGGTTAAATGGATAATAAAGAAAAGAACACGATCCTCACAATTCGAGATGATGAGTGAAAAGAGCAACATCACAATGCTTCTGTAACGAAAGAATAGAAGTTAGATTGTTGTGATAAAGGGGCGGAGAAGAAAATGACAATTTCTGCCACAAATGAACTTGGAAAGCATCCTTGCAAAGAAGGATTGAATGGAGTTGCTGGAAAACCAACAATGAAAAGAATAAGCTTGTAGTGGGCTTATGGAAAACATCTCAAGACTATGAGGTGAAATTCTGCCACTAACGAAAAACAATTGCTTGTTTGAGATCAACGAAGAGATGAAAAAACCTCTTTCACCGAGAAGGATATGGAGAAAGCTTGGATCAATGATAAGCACTACAAATAGCAACATTCCCAATGGAAGGCTTTAAGTGAAATATGACACAAGATAACTCCAACGAAGAGATTGACGGATTTAAAATACCTCATTCTTGACAACATATGAATCATGAAATATGAAGGAAATTGTCAAGAGTGACATAACACCACCTCAAAAGATAAGGTAGAAAGAATTGCACTTCAGAATGCAAGATGAAGAATGCTTGAACTCCTCAAAACAAGACATGTGTTGAACACCATGTTTATTTTAGAGTATAGCTTGGCGGGTCATAACTTCAAGAGAAATCTTGACGAACAATTTAAGAATGAATAGGGTCCTTGACGAACCACCATGTAGAGCCTCCATGAAGAACTCCGGTAATAAAAGGATGATAGAAAGAAAGAGAGGTTGAAAACACAAGGTGAACCCTTGCAATGATTTAGATGGAGCTTCGCGATGAGATAATTGAGAGAGCTTGGAACTCCGAAAAGAAAGATGAATACTAGAACCGAGAATTACTTCATCATGAACAATCTCCGGAAGAAGGAATTAATCACTTGGATGAAACAAGAATAAGAATTATGTAATGCTTATCCTTCACCAATTTAAATTGATGACAAGCAACGGATTTGGCATACTACTTATTCTCGTAGAAAGAATTAAGAGAGATATAGCGTAAACTTGAGAATGTATTGATGGAACCACCGGTGGGATTTGAAACAACGAATATTTGATATGATAACGAAGGAAGTGAAATCTTGAACAAACCACCGTAAGAATTGAAAAAGAACGAAGAAAAGATAAAGAAACACCAGGAAGAATTTGAAAATGAACGAAGATACTTGAGGGGATTTAAATACAAGAGAACAAAGAGATCATGAACTGATAGGAGACCACTTGAGCGATGCACCGGTAAGATTTGGAGAATGATAGCTACACGTTGCGAATGAAGAATTATGACATGATGGCCTTCGGAGGAAAGAAATGGAAACAACTCATGAAATGCTCCGGATGGTAAGAAAATAAGTCTCACAATCAAAACAATTATGAGGATAGCATGAAGCTAGAACCATGAATCTTGAAGAGAATGGAGCAATATTTAAGAGAATCCTTCTTCGGTCTTCAAATGACGACGAAAAACACCACCAAATTACTGAGATACTCCGGGAGAAAGAAAAGCGAAGGGGGTTGAGCCAACAATGAAAATGATTGAAAACGACCTTGGAGAAGGCATGTGACTGATGGGATCCATTCTTACGTCACACTTTGAAAAGAATTTGGGAATAGCTCCGGGAAAATTAGAAGAGTCAGGTAAGATCCTAGAAAAAGACCTATGGGTTAGGGCCCACTAAAAAGAAAACACCGTTGGAAATGATTTTAAAGAGAGATTGCACCGGTTGAATTAAATAGCTTGAATGAGATAATGATCTCCAAATAGATTCAACGGATTAAGAATGGAAACACAAATCTTCTGAGATATCTTGAGCACTCCAGAACAAATGAATAGCAAGAGGTGAGTGATTGAGAGGTGCACCGGCATGAGAAAGCATTTGACACGAGGAAAGGAATATGATCAACACTGAAAGCTTGAAATGGATCCACCGGAGAAGAAACAACAACGAAGGGTGAGAACTTGAAACTGTTGAGCATCTTCTTGGGAAATAACCGGATAAGAACATTGATTGAAAAGAGTGAAGAGACTTCACATCCATAAGATGGATACTTGATTAAGATATCTGAGTCCTTGAAGAAAAAGGGTGGGAGGGTGGGAAAACAAAGACAACTTGGGATGAACGAAACAAACACCGTTGAGAGAACTTATAATTGGTCTCACAAATATTGAAATGATTGGATCCACTTGAAGAGAAGCACACCGGTTGAAAAAGAATTGACATGATAACTCAATGATCAAGAAGGATTAGCATTCACATAGCAATATGAGAACACCGTTTAGGAAAGGTATGGAATCAACACTTGACATTGAAGCAACTCGAATACCACAAATAAAACAAAACTCGAATACCACAAATAAAACAAAACAAAGGATTTGGCTTGCATAATAAGCCGGAACAAACATATGATAGAGATTCCGTCCGAAGTTTTCGTGGTGGGGCCCACACGGGCTCGAGTGTACAGCACCATCATGTATAAGGCAGTGCACATGACATACGAAGTGTCCCCGAACCAGCATAGCCAAGGGTTCTTTAAGACACAACGAGACCACTGTAAAAACGACCGTGGAAAGGCGGACCACTAGACGTCGAACCCCAATCTCATATCATGCATCTATCGAAAAGATATTCTAGGAGCTACTTGAATTCCCACCTATAAACTCCCGAAACTTTCTGGTTATGCAATCTGGTGTTGGGGATACAGGGAAGCAATATATCTCACCCAAACTAACAATACCTACATCCAGCTGTATCCATCCGTCAACACATAACCAAGAAACCTTCGGAAATCGTGTACCTCAACCTTCGAAAAGCATCCGTTATACGAGTTATGGCAATACTCCCGAACTCCCCAGTACTGGGTGACGTCGAGGTTATCTCACCAACAACTGCATAAAAGAGATTTTCGATGTCGGCAAAACTCAGGTATTCCAGAACTGCAACGATAAAATTGTGACGACAACACCTCGGAGCTCAACTCCCCAGGTCAATGCCACATAATAGACAGGAGGCACCAAGAACAATGTTCTCGTCACAAAACCATCGGAACGATTCCAAGATACCCGCGTGATCCTAAAATTTTTTTAGTGAAATTTAAGGAGAGGAAAGTCAACACATCTACGTCAGGAGATCTCACCAGAGCGATGAAGGGGCTGAGGAGTAAAAAGAATCCTACTCTCCGATATATATAATCCTAAGACTCAAAAATAGTTTTTTTCTAGACTCAACAACGGCCAACAATCAAGGGGGCTCCTATGGTCGGTCGAGGCTCTGATTACCAACTTATCACGCCCAATATGCGACCCTATCCAAAAGGAACTCGAAGGTCCCACCAAGGATAGACCCGCATATTGAAACGCTTTTGCAAGGTGGATATCATTACATCAACATTACATAATAGATGGGGATACATACATAAGGCATACAATGCCACATGAATACAACATCACAATACATCAGAGCATCATCCGACTACGGATGAAACACAAACAAAAACTCAAACGACATCCACCCTGCTAGCCCAGGCTGCCAACCTGGAACCTATCCCCTGATCGAAGAAGAAGCAGAAGAAGAACTCCAATACAAGCAAACATCGCTCTCGCGTCATGATCATCACATAACTTGTACCTGCAACTGTAGTTGTAGTAATCTGTGAGCCACGAGGACTCAGCAATCCCATTACCATGGGTATCAAGACTAGCAAAGCTTAAAGGGTAAGGAAGGGGTGAAGTGGTGAGGCTGCAGCAGCGACTAAGCATATATGGTGGCTAACATACGCAAATAAGAGCGAGAAGAGAGCAAGAAGAACGGTCGTGAAACTAGCAATGATCAAGAAGTGATCCTGAACTCCTACTTACGTCAAACATAACCCAAAGACCGTGTTCACTTCCCGGACTCCGCCGAGAGGAGACCATCACGGCTACACACGCGGTTGATGCGTTTTAATTCGGATTTGGTGTCAAGTTATCTACAACCGGACATTAACAAATTCCCATCTGCCTATAACCGCAGGCACGGCTTTCGAAAGATTATACCCTGCAGGGGTGTCCCAACTTAGCCCATGACAAGCTCTCCCGATCAACGAAGGAATAGACCTTCTCCCAGGAAGACCCGATCAGACTCGGAATCCCGGTTTACAAGACATTTCGACAATGGTAAAACAAGACCAGCAAAGCCGCCCAATGCACCGACAATCCTGATAGGAGCTGCGCGTATCTCGTTCTCAGGGCAACACCGGATAGGTCAGCCTACGAGTAAAACCAGCCCTCGAGTTGCCCCGAGGTGGCCCCGCAGTCTACCCGGTTCGGACCAACACTTAGACAAGCACTGGCCCGGGGGGGGGGGCTAAAATAAAGATGACCCTTGGGTTAATTACTCCCAAGGGAAATATAGGTGGTGGTGAGGCAACTGGTAAAACCAAGGTTGGGCCTTGCTGGAGGAGTTTTATTCAAAGCGAACTGTCAAGGGGGTCCCATAAATCACCCGACCGCGTAAGGAACGCAAAATCCGGGAACATAACACCGGTATGACGGAAACTAGGGCGGCAAGAGTGGAACAAAACACCAGGCATAAGGCCGAGCCTTCCACCCTTTACCAAATATATAGATGCATTAATAATATAAGAGATATTGTGATATCCCAATCAAAATCCTGTCCACCATGGAGCAATCTTCAACTTCACCTGCAACTAACAACGCTATAAGAGGGGTTGAGCAAAGCGGTAACATAGCCAAGCAACGGTTTGCTAGGAAGGGTGTCAAAGGTTAGAGGTTCATGGCAATTTGGGAGGCTTGATGAGCAAAAGATAGGTAACACAGCAAAGTGATAGAACGAAGCAACTAGCATAGCAATGATAGTAGTGAGATCCAGGGTAGTGGTCATCTTGCCTGAAATCCCGCAAGGAAGAAGAACGAGTCCATGAAGAAGATGAACGGACGAAGTCGAACGAATCCTCACAACTCCAGAACGAAACCGAAGGCAACCCGGAAAGAAGCAAACAACATGGTAAACACACAAGCATAAACATGGCATGATGCACAGACAAGTATGATGCATGTCCGGTTTAAAGAGGCATGGCATGGCAAAGTGCAACAAACAATACTGCAAGTTAAGTGGAGCTCAATATGCAACGAGTTGCATATTGACGAAACACCACATCGATTATTTAGTTCTCTCTCGGTTTTGTACCCAACAATATTAAATGTTACTAAACATGGCAAGAGGTGAAACATAATAAAACTACCCATCTAGGCAAGTTTAAAATGAGGCCGGAACAACAAGCAACAATTCTGGAAGACCCCCATATGCATATTTTAGATTTGGTACTGTTCTGCCTATTACATAATTTTAGAGTTGTTAAACAGGAAAATAAAGTGCACCATGTTAATCTAGGCATTTTTCCACCCCATTTACATATAAAGTTTATTTAAAACCGAGCTACGGTTATTTAGTTATGAAATAAATCATTTTAGCATGGCATTATGCAAAATAAACACAAACAGCATGTTAAACATCTTTAACATAGATGAAAATGGCATATTATTAATCTACACAATTTTCTGAGCATTTTACATATATAAATTATTTTAAACCGATGCACAGTTTGTGAGGTATTAAATGCATGATCTAGGGGGACTATTCTATAAAACTGTAAATCCTCGGATAATGTTAAAATCGCAGCAGCAGGGAAAAAAACAAAACGGGCTGAAACTAGCTGGCCTGACGGGAGGAAAAAAATAGAGGAGGGGCGCTGGGGTGTGGCCTCACCCAGTGGGCTTCGGCCCGGTTTGGAAGCAGAGGGAGGCCGGCTGGGAGTTGCGCTGTGCCGGCCGCGGGATGAGGCCCACGCGGGCACGAGGAGGCTGGCTCGGATCGAGGCTACGGTCAACGTGACCGATGCAGGGAAGTAGGGGCGCAGTGAGGACGGGGTCAACGGCGCAGCAGCAGTGGGGGCTCGGCGCACAGCGATCTCGAGCGGCAGCGGCTGCAGGGAAGGCCGGCGAAGTGGAGACGGGGCGGATCCGGCTGGCCGGCGCCGGATCCGGGCAACGACGGCGCGGACGGAGCTCGGGGCGGCCATGGCGTTTTCCTGCAGAGACACGGGAGAGCTGAGAGGGAGCATGCTGTGAGAGAGTGGCAAGGGAGGAAGAAAGTGAAGGAGAGGGCGACGCGGTCCTAGTGGTCGCCGACGCGGACGCGCGGACGAGGCAGGAGGCTCGGCCTCGGGTGCCTAGTTGCGGGCGCGGGCGTGGGTGAGGAGCATGCTGGTGAGGAGCTCCTCTCCCGTTGGGCTCGTGCGCGCGGGACGGAGCAGAGGAGGCGCTGGTCTCCGGCGAGGTTGCTGCGGAATCAGGCGGGCATGGGCGCGAGGAGGCTGGTTCCTCGGCCAGGAGGAGGGAGGAAACGAAGGGAGCCATGGAAGGGCTCTGGTTGGGTGGATCGAAGGATTGGAAGGTGGAGGCAGCGCTGTGGTTGGGTGGATCGAGGGGAGGAAGGGGCTGGCCCGGTGCTGAAAACAAGGGGCGTGGTCGGATCGGCTGCGTGGAATGGATGGATTGGATCGGGGAATCCCGAGGAAGAGGGTGGCGGTGGCAGGGAATAGGTGGATGGGACATGTTAGGACTAGGGTTAGGCTGTTATTTATAACAGATGAAAACAGTTTAGGGCGGTTAGGTCCCTCCGATCGTAATCGGACGGTCACGAATAAAATAGGTAGGGAGTCCAAAAGAGAAACCGATGATGATTTAGAGATGTTTGGTGATGATCCGGACCCATCGGTCGTGACCGTACGGTTCGGGTTCGGGGAAGTTTCGGACGCATACAAAGGGGTTGGTGGCTGTGCAAAGAGGTCATGGGCTGCGGGAGAGAAGAGAGAGAGAGAGGCCCGGCAGCAGTTTCGGAGACCGAAACGTCAAACGATTAAACTGACTATATCGCGGTTATAAATATAACGGTTGGGCAGTCAAATGGACTCCGAATGCGACGAAACTTGACAGGCGGCCTGTCTACACTATAATAAGACTACATGACAAGTTGCAACCCATTCTGAGAACATTTTTATGCCACTTATAAAATAATATTTCAGAGGTGCCACGGGCGCGTGCGAGTGTGGTCGGGCTCAGAACGGACAACGGAGAGAACCGGCGGAACACGAACGGATGCAAGTTTTATGAAAATGATGCCGATGCAATGCGCATGATGACATGAGATGAGATGCATAACAAGAACAAAATGCAAAACAACAGATAAAACCCAACCACGAAGGAAATGTCAAATCACATAGCCGGAAATGGCAAGAGTCGGAGTTACGAATATGGAAAGTTGTATCCAGGGCGTTACATTATGTTTCCGGTTAATACAATTCTAGATGAATAATAAACATTTATCATGAAATAAGAAAATAAATAATAACTTTATTATTGCCTCTAGGGCATATTTCCTTTAGTCTCCCACTTGCACTAGAGTCAATAGTCTAGTTCACATCACCATGTGATTTAACACTAATATTCACATCTGCATGTGATTAACACCCATAGTTCACATTGTCATGTGACCAACGCCCAAAGGGTTTACTAGAGTCAATAATCTAGTTCACATTGATATGTGATTAACACCCAAAGAGTACTAAGGTGTGAATCATGTTTTGCTCGTGAGAGAAGTTTAGTCAACGGATCTGTCACATTTAGAGTCGTATGTATTTTGCAAATATTTTATGTCTACAATGCTCTGCACGGAGCTACTCTAGCTAATTGCTCCCAGTTTCAATATATATCCAGATTGAGACTTTAGAGTCATCTGGATTGGTGTAAAAGCTTGCATCATTGTAACTCTTTACGACGAGCTCTTTTATCACTTCCATAAATGAGAAATATTTCCTTAGTCCTCACTAAGGATATTCTTGACCGCTATCCAGTGATCTAGTTTTAGATCAAAAATTGTACTCCCTTGCCAAACTCAGAGCAAGGTATACAATAGGTTTGGTACACAACATAGCATACTTTACAGAACCTATGACTGAGGCATCGGGAATGACTTTTCATTCTCTTTCTATTTTCTGCCATGGCCGGGTTTTTGAGTCTTACTCAACTTCACACCTTGCAACACAGGCAAGAACTCCTTCTTTGACTGTTCCATTTTGAACTACTTCAAAATTTTATCAAGGTATGTACTCATTGAAAAATCTTATCAAGCGTCTTGATCTATCTCTATAGATCTTGATGCTCAATGTGTAAGCAGCTTTACCGAGGTCTTTCTTTGAAAAACTCTTATTCAAGTATCCTTTTATGCTATCCAGAATTTTTATATCATTTCTAATCAACAATATGTCATCTACATATAGTATTTAGAAATGCTACAGAGCTCCCACTCACTTTCTTGTAAATACAGGCTTCTCCAAAAGTCTGTATAAAACTATATGCTTTGATCACACTATCAGAACGTTTATTCCAACTCAGTGAGGCTTGCACCAGTCCATAGATGGATCGCTGGAGCTTGCACACTTTGTTAGCACCTTTAGGATTGACAAAACCTTCTGGTTGCATCATATACAACTCTTCTTTAATAAATCCATTAAGGAATCCAGTTTTGACATCCATTTGCCAGATTTCATAAAATGTGGCAATTGCTAACATGATTCGGACAGACTTAAGCATCGATACGAGTGAGAAAATCTCATCGTATTCAACACGTTGAACTTGTCCAAAAAACCTTTTGCGACAAGTTGAGCTTTGTAGATAGTAACACTACTGTCAGCGTCTGTCTTCCTCTTGAAGATCCATTTATACAATATGGCTTGCCGACCATCGGGAAACTCCACCAAGGTCCCCACTTTGTTCTCATACATGGATCCCATCTCAGATTTCATGGCCTCAAGCCATTTTGCAAAATCTGGGCTCATCATCGCTTCCTCATAGTTCGTAGGTTCATCATTGTCTAGTAACATGACTTCCAGAATAGGATTACCGTACCACTCTAGTGCGGACTATACTTTGGAGGACCTACGAGGTTCTGTAGTAACTTAATCTGAAGTTTCATTATCATCATCATTAGCTTCCTCACTAATTGGTGTAGGAATCACTGGAACTGATTTCTGTGATGAACTACTTTCCAATTTGGGAGAAGGTACAATTACCTTATCAAGCTCTACTTTCCTCCCACTCACTTCTTTTGAGAGAAACTCCTTCTCTAGAAAGGATCCATTCTTAGCAATGAATATTTTTCCTTCGGATCTGTGATTAGAAGGTGTACCCAACAATCTCCTTTGGGTATCCTATGAAGACGCATTTCTCCGGTTTGGGTTCGAGTTTATCAGGTTGAAACTTTTTCACATAAGTATCGCAGCCCCAAACTTTAAGAAACGACAACATTGGTTTCTTGCCAAACCACAGTTCATAAGGCGTCGTCTCAACGGATTTTGATGGTGCCCTATTTAAAGTGAATGCAGTTGTCTCTAATGCATAACTCCAAAACAATAGTGGTAAATCGGTAAGATACATCATAGATCGCACCATATCCAATAAAGTGTGGTTACGACGTTCGGACACACCATTACGCTGTGGTGTTCCATGTGGCGTGAGCTGTGAAACTATTCCACATTGTTTTTTAAATGAAGGCCAAACTCGTAACTCAAATATTCTCCTCTACGATCAGATTGTAGAAACTTTATGTTCTTGGTACGATGATTCTCCACTTCACTCTGTAATTCTTTGAACTTTTCAAATGTTTCAGACTTATCTTCATTAAGTAGATATACTCATATCTGCTCAAATCATTTGTGAAGGTCAGAAAATAGCAATATTCGCCACGAGCATCAACACTCATTGGATCGCATAAATCGGTATGTATTATTTCCAATAAGTCAGTAGCTCGTTCCATTGTTCCGGAGAATGGAGTTTTAGTCATCTTGCCCAAAAGGCACGGTTCGCAAGCATCAAATGATTCATAACCAAGTGATTTCAAAAGTCCATTTTAATGGAGTTTCTTCATGTGCTTTACACCGATATGACCCAAACGGCAGTGCCACAAATAAGTTGCACTATCATTATCAACTTTGCATCTTTTGGCATCAATATTATGAATATGTGTATCACTACGATTGAGATCCAACAAACTATTTTCATTGGGTGTATGACCATCGAAGGTTTTATTCATGTAAACAGAACAAAAATTATTCTCTGACTTTAAATGAATAACCGTATTGCAATAAACATGATCAAATCATATTTATGCTCAACGCAAATGCCAAATAACATTTATTTAGGTTTAACACTAATCCCGAAAGTATAGGAAGTGTGCGATGATGATCATATCAATCTTGTAACCACTTCCAACACACATCGTCAATTCACCCTTAACTAGTCTCTGTTTATTCTGTAACTCCTGTTTCGAGTTACTAATTTTTTAGTAACCGAACAAGTATCAAATACCCAGGGGATACTATAAACACTAGTAAGATACACATCAATAACATGTATATAAAATATACCCTTGTTCACTTTTCCATCCTACTTATCCACCAAATATTCAGGGTATTTCCGCTTCTAGTGACCATTTCCTTTGCAGTAGAAGCACTCAGTTTCAGGCTTTGCTCCAGCTTTGGGCTTCTTCATTGGAGTGACAACTTGCTTGCCATTCTACTTGAAGTTTCCCTTTCTTTCCCTTTGCCCTTTTCTTGAAACTAGTGATCTTGTCAATCATCAACACTTGATGTTCTTTCTTGATTTCTACCCTCGTCGATTTCAACATCACGAAGAGCTCGGGATTCATTTTCGTCATCCCTTGCATACTATAGGTCATCACGAAGTTCCAGTAATTTGGTGATGGTGACTAGAGAACTCTGTCAATCACTATCTTATCTGGAAGATTAAGTCCCACTTATTCAAGCGATTGTAGTACTTAGACAATCTAAGCACTTGCTCACTAGTTGAGCAATTCTCCTTCATCTTTTAGGCGAAGTATTTGTCAGAGGTCTCATACCTCCTGACATGGGCATGAGTCTGAAATACCAATTTCAGCTCCTGGAACATCCCATATGCTCTATGACGTTTCAAAAACGTTTTTGAAGTCCCGGTTCTAAGACGTAAAGCATGGTGCACAAAACTATCAAGTAGTCATCATATTGAGCTAGCCAAACCTTCATAACGTGTGCATTTGCTCCTGCAATAGGTCTGTCACCTAGTGGTGCATCCAGGACATAATTCTTCTGTGCAGCAATGAGGATAAACCTCAGATTACGGATCCAGTCCGCATCATTACTACTATCATCTTTCAACCTAGCTTTCTCTAGGAACACATATAAAAACATAGGGAAGAAACAACGTGAGCTATTGATCTACAACAACATAGACATGCAAAATACTATCAGGACTAAGTTCATGATAAAATAAAGTTCAATTAATCATATTACTTAAGAACTCCCACTTAGATAGACATCTCTCTAATCATCTAAGTGATCACATGATCCAAATCAACTAAACCGTAACCAATCATCACGTGAAATGGAGTAGTTTTCAATGATGAACATCACTATGTTGATCATATCTACTATATGATTCACGCTCGACCTTTCGGTCTCAGTGTTCCGAGGCCATATCTGCGTATGCTAGGCTCGTCAAGTTTAACCCGAGTATTCTGCGTGTGTAAAACTGGCTTGCACCCGTTGTAGATGAACGTAGAGCTTATCACACCCGATCATCACGTGGTGTCTCAGCACGATGAACTTTGGCAACGGTGCATACTCAGGGAGAACACTTATACCTTGAAATTTAGTGAGAGATCATCTTATAATGCTACCGTCAATCAAATCAAAATAAGATGCATAAAGGATAAACATCGCATGCAATCAATATAAGTGATATGATATGGCCATCATCATCTTTTGCTTGTGATCACCATCTCCGAAGCACCGTCATGATCACCATCATCACCGGCGCGACACCTTGATCTTCATCATAGCATTGTTGTCGTTTCGCCACCTATTGCTTCTACGACTATTGCTACCGCTTAGTGATAAAGTAAAGCAATTACAGGGCGATTGCATTGCATACAATAAAGCGACAACCATATGGCTCCTGCCAGTTGCCGATAACTTTGTTACAAAACATGATCATCTCATACAATAAAATTTAGCATCATGTCTTGACCATATCACATCACAACATGCCCTGCAAAAACAAGTTAGACGTCCTCTACTTTGTTGTTGCAAGTTTTACGTGGCTGCTACGGGCTGAGCAAGAACCGTTCTTACCTACGCATCAAAACCACAATGATAGTTTGTCAAGTTAGTGTTGTTTTAACCTTCTCAAGGACCAGGCGTAGCCACATTCGAGTCAACTAAAGTTGGAGAAACTGACACCCGCCAGCCACCTATGTGCAAAGCACGTCGGTAGAACCAGTCTCGCGTAAGCGTACGCGTAATGTCGGTCCGGGCCGCTTCATCCAACAATACCGCCGAACCAAAGTATGACATGCTGGTAAGCAGTATGATTGTATCGCCCACAACTCACTTGTGTTCTACTCGTGCATATAACATCTACGCATAAAACCAGGCTCGGTTGCCAATGTTGGGGAATGTAGCAATTTCAAAAAAATTCCTATGCACACGCAAGATCATGGTGATGCATAGCAACGAGAGGGGAGAGTGTTGTCCATGTACCCTCGTAGACCGAAAGTGGAAGCGTTAGCATAACGCAGTTGATGTAGTCGTACGTCTTCACGATCCGACCGATCCAAGTACCGGACGTACGGCACCTCCGAGTTCAGCACACGTTCAGCTTGCTGACGTCCCTCGAACTCCGATCTAGCCGAGCTTTGAGGGAGAGTTCTGTCAGCATGAAGGCGTGGTGACGATGATGGTGTTCTACCGACGCAGGGCTTTGCCTAAGCACCGCTACGATATTATCGAGGTGGATTATGGTGGAGGGGGGCACCACACACGGCTAAGAGATCCAAGGGATCATTTGTTGTGTCTCCAAGGGGTGCCGCCCTCACCGTATATAAAGGAGTGGAGGAGGGGGAGGGGGCCGGCCACCCTAGGCGCGCCCCATGAGGAGTCCTACTCCCACCGGGAGTAGGACTCCCCCCTTCCAAGTGGGAGTAGGAGAGGAGAGGGAAGGAGAGAGGGGGGGAAAGGAAAGGGGGCGCCACCCCCCTCCTTGTCCAATTCGGACTGGGGGGAAGGGGGTGCGCGGCTGCCCTTGGCAGCCCCTCCTCTTCTCCACTTGGGCCCAAAAAGCCCATTAGTCTCCCCAGGGGGTTTCGATAACCCCCTGGTACTCCGGTATATGCCCGATACTCCCCGAAACCATTTCGGTGTCCGAACATAGTCGTCCAATATATCAATCTTTATGTCTCGACCATTTCGAGACTCCTTGTTATGTCCGCGATCACATCCGAGACTCCGAAATACCTTCGATACATAAAAAAACATAAACTCATAATATAACCGTCATCGAACTTTAAGCGTGTGGACCCTACGGGTTCGAGAACTATGTAGACATGACCGAGACACGTCTTGGGTCAATAACCAATAGCGTAACCTGGATGCTCATATTGGATCCCACATATTCTATGAATATCTTTATCGGTCAAACCGCATAACAACATACGTTGTTCCCTTTGTCATCGGTATGTTACTTGCCCGAGATTCGATCGTCGGTATCTCAATACCTAGTTCAATCTCGTTACCAGCAAGTCTCTTTACTCGTTCTGTAATGCATCATCCCGCAACTAACTCATTAATCACATTGCTTGCAAGGCTTATAGTGATGTGCATTACCGAGAGTGCCCAGAGATACCTCTCTGACAATCGGAGTGACAAATCCTAATCCCGAAATACGCCAACTCAACAAGTACCTTCGGAGACACCTATAGAGCACCTTTATAATCACCCAGTTATGTTGTGACGTTTGGTACACAAATTGTTCCTCCGGTAAATGGGAGTTGCATAATCTCATAGTCATAGGAACATGTATAAGTCATGAAGAAAGCAATAGCAACATACTAAACGATCAAGTGCTAAGCTAACGGAATAGGTCAAGTCAATCACATCATTCTCCTAATGATGTGATCCCATTAATCAAATGACAACTCATGTCTATGGTTAGGAAACTTAACCATCTTTGATTAACGAGCTAGTCAAGTAGAGGCATACTAGTGACACTATGTTTGTCTATGTATTCACACATGTATTATGTTTCCGGTTAATACAATTCTAGCATGAATAATAAACATTTATCATGAAATAAGAAAGTAAATAATAACTTTATTATTACCTCTAGGGCATATTTCCTTCAAAACGAGCTTCTGCCAATGTGGATATCTCTGCTTAGACTCAATAAGCACTTCACGGATGTAATAAACCGGTCGTTGAACCGATACTCCTTGCTAGCCTCCTTCGGTTCCACCACAATGGCCACACTGACGGCGCGGGAATTAGCAGCCACATATAACAATAATGGCTCCTTATCAATGGGAGCTGCAAGGACTGGCGGCTCATCGAGCTTCCTCTTCAAGTCTTCAAACTCGTCGTTTGAAGCATCACTGATATACCGGTATGTCCTTCTCGCCCAACCGGCTTATGAACCGGCTTAATGCAGCAATACGACCCGCCAGATGCTAAACATCATTGATACATGCTGGCTTTGCCAGGGAGGTGATGGCCTTGATCTCCTCCGGGTTAGCCTCAATGCCTCTATTAGAAACCAGAAAACCCAAAAGCTTGTCCGCTGGCACACCAAAAACACACTTGGTCGGGTTAAGCATCATCTTGTAGACCTGGAGATTATCGAAGGTTTCTTTCAAATCATCTATCAAAGTTTCCTTCTCTCTGGATTTCACCACAATGTCGTCCACATAAGCATGAACATTGCGCCCAATCTGACTGTGAAGACAATTCTGCACACATCGCTGATAAGTCACCTGGGCACTCTTGAGCCCAAAAGGCATAGATACATAGCAGAAGGCTCCAAAGGGAGTAATGAAAGTTGTCTTCTCCTGGTCCTTAACTGCCATCTTGATCTAATGATAACCAGAATAAGCATCCAAAAAACTCAAACGCTCACAACCCGCCGTAGCATCAATGATTTGATCAATAGAAGGGAGAGCAAAAGGATCGGCCGGACAAGCCTTGTTTAAGTCCGTGTAATCCACACACATACGCCAAGTGCCATTCTTCTTAAGCACTAGCACCGGGTTAGCCAACCACTCAGGATGAAAAACTTCAACGATGAACCCAGCTGCCAAGAGCCGGGCCACCTCTTCACCAATGGCCTTACGCCTCTCCTCATTGAAACGATGAAGGAATTACTTGACTGTCTTAAATTTCAGATCAATATTGAGAGTGTGCTCGGCGAGTTCCCTCGGTACACCCGGCATGTCAGAAGGTTTCCATGCAAAGATGTCCTGGTTCTCACGGATGAACTCGATGAGCGTGCTTTCCTATTTTGGATCCAAGTTAGCACTAATACTGAACTGCTTGGATGAGTCACCAGGAACAAAATCAACCATCTTGGTGTCATCAGCCGACTTAAACTTGAAAACTGGATCGTGCTCCATAGTTGGCTTTTTCAGAGATGTCATATCAGCCGGGTCAACATTATCCTTGTAGAATTTCAATTCCTCTGCTGCATAGACCGACTCAGCATAAGCAGCATCTCCTTCCTCACACTCCAAAGCTATCTTCCGACTCCCATGTACTGTGATAGTCCCCTTGTAACCCGGTATCTTGAGCTGTAAATAAACATAACACGGACGTGCCATGAATTTGGCATAAGCCGGCCGCCCAAATAGAGCGTGGTATGGGCTCTTGATCTTGACCACTTCAAAAGTCAACTTCTCAGCCCTGGAATCATGCTCATCTCCAAAGGCCACCTCCAGCTCAATCTTGCCCACTAGGACGGGTACGCCGACTTACCAGACACCACTCCATGGAAAACAGTGTTGGATTTATTAAGATTTTTATCAGTTAATCCCATGCGACGGAAGGTCTCATAATAAAGGATGTTGATGCTACTGCCTCCATCCATGAGTACCTTAGTGAATTTGTATCCACTAACTTGAGGCGCCACCACCAAAGCTAAGTGACCCGGATTATCAACTCGGGGCGGGTGATCCGCTCGGCAACACATTATGGGCTGCTCAGACCATCGTAAGTAATGAGGAACTGCCGGTTCAACGGCATTCATGACCCGCTTGTTGAGCTTCTGGCCCCACTTGCATAAACTTGTGGTGAAAACATGATACTGCCCACTATTCAACTGCTTCGGATTACTCTGATATCCGGATTGCTGCTGCTGCTGACCTCCCTGGCCGGATTGCTGATTGTAACCACCCTGATTACCTTGATTAAAACTGCCCTGATTACCTTGGTGGCCCTGGAAGCTGGAATTAGAACCGCCACCTCCATAACCCGGGCCATGGAAATCGCTGCCGCCTGGCCCATGATTGCCATCAAATGAGTTAGAATTTTTAAAAGCCCTCATAATTGTACAATCTTTCCAAAGGTGAGTAGCTGGCTTCTCCCGCGGGCCATGCTTTGGACAAGGCTCATTTAGCAACTGTTCAGGAGTAGGACCTGATCCGCCAGTCCGAGGAGGCGGCCTCCCCTTACGACGTTGATTATTAACCTGTGCATTGGTGTTAGCCACAAACTCTGAGCTACCATCCGCCTTAAGTTTACCGTTGCCCCCCTGATTCACCGGGTTAGGTTGCTGACCCTTCGCATTGCCATTCATTTTTCCCTTCCCTGTCTTCTCGTCGATAGACTCGGGGTCCTTGGTACTATCAGAGTCGGCATATTTGATTAAAGCCGCCATCAGCTAGCCCATATCATTACAATCACGCTTGAGCCGCCCAGCTTCTGTTTAAGAGGCAAAAACGGCAATTTTTCTCCAACATTAAGACCGCAGAGCCGGCATTCATGTTATCATATGAATGTATGATAGCTTTGACCCGGCGCACCCAATGGGTCGTTGATTCACCCTCCTCTTGCTTGCATGTAGTCTAGTCCACAATCGACATGGGCTGCTTGCATGTGCCTTTAAAGTTCCGAATAAAATGGCTTTTAACTCAGCCCATGACCCAATGGAATTAGCCGGCAGCCCCTTTAACCAAGTACGAGCCATTCCATCTAGCATCATGGTGAAGTATTTGGCACACGCAACGTCACTAACTTCCAATAGTTCCATGGCCATCTCATAACTTTCAATCCACGCCTCAGGGGGTAAGTCTGTTGTGTAATTAGGCACCTTTAGAGGCTTGGGCAGACGCTTTTTATGTAGAGCCAGCACCAAATAGGGTACACATGTGGACCTAGAGTTCACGCCTGCCTCAATCGAAGTTGTTGGGTAAACCGGAAGGGGATGGTGAACCGCCCGCTGAGCCGCCAGCTCGGCTTCTCGACGCACTTTGTCCTGATCAACCAAGTTAAGAGCTCCATCACGTGTCGAGTCATGCCCACGCGGATGGTCACGATGCTGGGCGTTGCTTCAAATGGCTGGTGAATCCATGTGCCTGCTATAACTTTGGCTCCGGCTTAGGCGAGGGGTCGAGTGAAACCTATCTCGAATATAAGAATATGCCTCCTGTTGCACCAATGTTGTCTGAAGAAGTTCTCTGACCCTTCGTGTTTCAACCGTCGTAGGAGAGTCTCCATCCACTAGGAGAGCCGCCAATCGAGCAGCCGCAGCAATCATGTTCTCCAAAGGATTAGAATAATGACCCGGTGGTGTTGGTACATGCTGAGGCGGAGTGGTATTCAAACGAGGGGGCTCCGTTGGGCATGGCTGAACTGGTGTTCTGACTCCAGGTGCCATGAACCGATTTACTTGCGGCGGATTACTGGTCCCCGCACCAGGCGTGCGGAAGAGGTTTCTAGCCTCGTAAACCGGAGGAAGACAGGATTGATGACTCCTTCTCATGATCTCAATAGAAGCATTTTGATCCATCGTAAGCTGGAAAGCCTCTGACTGAATCCGCTGGGCCTGAGCATCCAGAGCTGCCTGTTCCGTGGCTATCCTGACGTCCTCTGCTGCCAGGTCTTCCTTGGCTTGTGCTACTTCATCACGTAACTTTGCAACCTCTGCATCATGCTAAGCTTGATTCGCCGGGTTGACCACGGTTGTCAATAGATCCGTCAGCTTATCCATCAAAGCCATCAAAACCTGAGCCGGTGGGTACGCAGGGCCTCCTGCCCCGGCAGCCGCCACCGCTGCTGACCCGGAAGTCATCGCTGCTGCAGTTAAAGAATTTTTCCCAGGTTGCGTAACGGCCATGAAGATCCCAACTCTATTTGGCGGCTCATAGGGGTCCAGAATATTGTTGCCATCGGAATAGCCCCTGAGCTCACCATCCTGCAATTGATAAAATGAAGTAGTCTCACCCATGGACGACTCACCATCAGAGTAGATGGCGGTGTCTCCGCCAGACAGGTATCCTTCATCAAATTCCGCTCCATGGACGCATCCCACAAAGGCACGCTTCACGGTAGGCTGAGCGCGGGCGTGTCTCGCACGCTGAGCCGTCTCGATGATGTCGGTGCGGATGTCCGGCTCAAGGCCCAGCTCGCCGATCTTGCCGATGAAGACGTGGATTCCGCTGAAGGGGACCCGGTACCCGTACTCAATTGAGCCGACCTTGGGGCCCTAGCCTGCATCGTCGATGTAGAGTTTGCCGCGGTGACTCTTGGTCATCCGGCCCACGGCGTATCCCTTGATCCCTTCAAAGTTGCCCTTCAAGAACTCGAAACCACCGTGCGCTAGCCCCACGGTGGGTGCCAAGTGTCGTGGAATAGTCACGGCAGATGTCCTCGTGAAAGGACTTAGTCGTAGATCCATCGCAACTAGGTTAGCTTAAAGGGGTTAAACAGAACAAAGGACACAGGAGTTTATACTGGTTCGGCCCCTTGCAGTGAAGGTAAAGGCCTAATCAAGTTTGAGGTGGTATTGCTTATGTCTCGATTACCAGTGAGCGGGTTCGCTTGACCTAGCTTTCATCTGTTGTTTCTTGTCCTGAACTGCCGCCGGGTCGTCCCTTTATATACACAGGTTGACGTCCAGCGGCTCATGGAGTCCCAGCCGGCTCATAGGACGTGTCCGGCTCGATGACTATCTTTACATGCCTTACAGTACAAGTCTTTACATATATGGCGGTTTACCCTTACGGGCCTTAAGTCGCCTTTGGGCATTGGGACCTTGACTAAACTACTATCTACAATGTCTTCGTGGGCTTCATATGATGAATCGCCATAGGTATAACCCGGCCCCTCCTGGGCGGGTCATACCTAATAGTTTTATCCCCAACAGCAACAGAGAAGTAACTAAGCAAAGATCAATATGTGAAAAACTCGGAGGCAATGGATCAATGATGGATAATTACCTTGGATGTAATTCCTCATGCAACAGTTATAGGGTGACACAGAACTAGCTCCAGTTCATCAATGTAATGTAGGCATGTAATCCGAATATAGTCATACGTGCTTATGGAAAAGAACTTGCATGACATCTTTTGTCCTACCCTCCCATGGCAGCGGGGTCCTATTGGAAACTAAGGGATATTAAGGCCTCCTTTTAATAGAGTAGCGGACCAAAGCATTAGCCTTAGTGAATACATGAACTCCTCAAACTACAATCATCACCGGGAGTGGTCCCGATTATTGTCACTTCGGGGTTGCCGGATCATAACACATAGTAGGTGACTATTTAATTGCAAGATAGGATCAAGAACTCACATATATTCATGAAAACATAATAGGTTCAGATCTGAAATCATGGCACTCGGGCCCTAGTGACAAGCATTAAGCATGGCAAAGTCATAGCAACATCAATCTTAGAACATAATGGATACTAGATCAAACCCTAACAAAACTAACTCGAATACATGGTAAATCTCATCCAACCCATCACCGTCCAACAAGCCTATGATGGGATTACTCACGCACGGCGTGAGCATCATGAAATTGGTGATAGAGGATGGTTCATGATGACGATGGCGGCAGATTCCCCTCTCTAGAGCCCCAAACGGACTCCAGATCAGCCCTCCCGGGGAAGATTAGGGCTTGGTGGCGGCTCCGTATCGTAAAACGCGATGAATCCTTCTCTTTGATTTTTTTTCTCCCCGAAAGTGAATATATGGAGTTGGAGTTGAGGTCGGTGGAGGTCCAGGGAGCCCACGAGGAAGGGGGGCGTGCCCCAGGGGGGTGCCCTACACCCTCGTGAACAAGGTGTGGGCCCCCTTACACTGATTCTTTTGCCAATATTTTTTATTAATTCCAAAACGTGTCTTCGTGGATTTTCAGGTCATTCTGAGAACTTCTATTTTTGCACAAAAATAACACCATGGCAATTCTGCTGAAAACAACGTCAGTCCAGGTTAGTTCCATTCAAATCATGCAAGTTAGAGTCCAAAACAAGGGCAACAGTGTTTGGAAAAGTAGATACGTAGGAGACGTATCAGCCCCCGGGGCTAGGATCGTGACGACGATCTTCATCAACAATCTTGCTACCGTCAACACCAACTCTCTCCCCCTCTATGCAGCGGTGTAACACCTCTTCTCCCCGTTGTAATCTCTACTTAAACATGGTGCTCAACTGCATATATTATTTCCCAATGATCTATGGTTATCCTATGATGTTTGAGTAGATCCGTTTTGTCCTATGGGTTAATCGTGATCTTGGTTGGTATGATTGTATATTTTATTTATGGTGCTATCCTATGGTGCCCTCCATTCTCGCACAAACGTGAGGCGGCCCCGATGTATGGAGATGCAATATGTTCATAGTTTGCCTATGGTGGGTTGCGAGAGTGACAGAAGTTTAAACATGAGTAGGTGGGTCATGGCGTATGGGAGTAAAGAGGACTTGATACTTAATGCTATGGTTGGGTTTCACGACCTTAATGATCTTTAGTAGTTGCGGATGATTGCTAGAGTTCCAATCATAAGTGCATATGATCCAGTAGAGAAAGTATGTTAGCTCTGCCTCTCCCTCATATAAAATTGCAAGAATGATTACCGGTACTTGTTATCGGTTGCCTAGGGACAAATGACTTTCTTGTTGACAAAAGCTATCCACTTTTATTACCCTGCATTTTATTCATAGTTTTATTCTCGCAAAGTACTCGTAGTTTTATTCTTGCAAAATAGTTTCATACTTGTTCTAGGTAAAGCAAACGTCAAGTGTGCGTAGAGTTGTATCGGTGGTCGATAGAACTTGAGGGAATATTTGTCAGCCTTTAGCTCCTCGTTGGGTTCCACACTCTTATTTATCGAAGAATGCTACAAACGATCCCCTATAGTTGTGGGTTATCAAGACCTTTTTCTGGTGCCGTTGCCGGGGAGCAATAGCGTGGGGTCAATATTCTCGTGTGTGCTTGTTTGCTTTATCACTAAGTAGTTTTTATTTCTTGTTCTAAGTTGTTCTCTACCTTTAGTTATGGATATGGAACACGAAACCCAAATAAAATTAGTTATACTTGCTACTCATGCAGATGCGGAACCTCCTAAAACCCTCGATGATTGTTATGTGGAAGATATTATGCACTACTTTGATAATCCTGAGAAAACCCCATTCATAATGATAATGGGAGTAACGTTGGATCAACATGAATACTTTAGGGATTATCGCTTGACACAAAAGGGAAACTTTTATGGGATCAAATTCATATGTTGCATTGGTATGCTCGGGAGCTACACTTGAGATATGATTATACTTGTTGCCCTAGGATGAACGCTCCACATCTTCCCTTTTCATGCAACTTTAATGATAATGAAACCTTGGCTTCTTATGCCAATGGTATATATGATTATTATGATGTGGAACAAATAGAAGAATTTGTTTCTTTTTAGGGTGCTTATGAAATTTAATCTATGTTTATAAAGTTTGAAGATTTTGATGATTCAATTTATAGACCTGGAAATTTTGCTATCCTTAAATATTGCTATGATAATTATAAATACAATTCCGATATTGATCCATTTATTGAGAAAATCTCTGCTGTCCAAGAGGAGACTAATATTTTGTAGGAGTCTATGTAAGAAGGAATTGATGAAATTATGAGCTCATTGGATGAAAAAGATGATGAGGAGAGTGAAGAACAAAAGGAGGAAGAGCGGATTAGCTACCTGTACCGACCTTCTAATGAGAGTAACTCTTCAACTCATACATTGTTTAATGTCCTTTCGTTCTTACCAAAGGATGAATGCTATGATAATTGCTACGATCCCGTAGATTCATTTGAAATATCCCTTTTTGATGAATTTGATGCTTGTTATGCTTATGGCCAAGATGCCAATATGAATTATGCTATTGGAGATGAACTTGTTATTGTTCCTTATGTTAAACTTGAAATTGTTGCTATTGCACCCACACATGATAGTCCTATTATCTTTTTGAATTCTCCAAACTACACTATATCAGAGAAGTTTGCTCTTATGAAGGATTATATTGATGGGTTGCCTTTTATCATTGCACGTGATGATTTTGATGAATATAATATGCATGTGCTTGCTGCTCCTACTTGCAATTATTATGAGAGAGGAACTACATCTCCACCTCTCTATGTTTCCAACACGATAAAATTGCAAGAAACTACTTATGCTATGAACTGGCCTTTACTTGATGTGCATGAATTGTTCTTTTATGACATGTCGATGCATAGGAAGAGAGTTAGAGTTCGTCATTGCTTGATATATGTTGCTTTGTGCTCACTACTAAATGCCAAATCATTGTTTATTAAAATTGGCTTTGATATACCTTGGGATCCGGGTGGATCCATTACTTGAGCACTTCATGCCTAGCTTAATGGCTTTAAAGAAAGTGATGCCAGGGAGACAACCTGGAAGTTTTAGAGAGACATTTATTTCTGCTGAGTGCTTTTATAAAGTTTAAAAACAAAAAAATATAGAGGGGAACTTAAAACTTTTCATGAAAAAGAAGCGATTGAAAGGTGATGCATTGCAGAAGTGAGGGTCGGCCTTGAACACTTGTGTTCATGCTCATGGAAACAATGTAGAATTTTTCATGAAGATTCTCACAAAAATAATTATCCCCCTATACAATTCCATTGTACTATAAAAATAATGTGCCAAGATTTGCCTTTAGGATGAGTAGATTGCTTGTTGGTTTGTGTGGTGCAAAACAAAAACTTTGGCTGTAGTGCATGATTTTACATTTTTTTTACTGGAACGTCAAAAGGTTCTAAAACTTTTTGTATTTTCTTTCTATACAAAATGTTTTTTTTCCTATTTTTTCAGAATTTTTAGAGTTATAGAAGTATGGTGGATGTTCAAATCTTTACAGACTGTCCTGTTTTCATAGATTGCTATTATAGCTTCATTATTTGCGTATGTTTGAATTCTTGTTGAAGCCTCCTTGACTTGGGCCATAGAATTGTGATATCATACAGTGGGTAATGTTTGTTTATAATTATACAATAATGTTGCAGTAGTACATGATGGGATTTCATTGTCATTTTCACTAACACCGCCACTAAAAGTTCATTTAAGTTTTGTGTGGGTGAAGTGTTTGAAGATCGAGGAGGTCTCGATATGAGGAGAAGGAGGAGAGGCAAGAGCTCAAGCTTGGGGATGCCCAAGGCACCCCAAGTAAATATTCAAGGAGACTCAAGCGTCTAAGCTTGGGGATGCCCCGGAAGACATCCCATCTTTCTTCAACAAGTATCGGTATGTTTTCGGATTCGTTTCGTTCATATGATATGTGCAAATCTTGGAGCGTCTTTTGCACTTAGTTTTCACATTTCCTTTGTGCACCATGCTGGTATGAGATAGTCCATGGTTGATTTATAGAATTCTCATTGCACTTCACTTATATCTTTTGAGTATGGCTTTATAGAATGCTTCATGTGCTTCACTTATATCATTTGAAGTTTGGATTGCCTGTTTCTCTTCACATAGAAAACCGATGTTCGTAGAATGCTCTTTTGCTTCACTTATATTTGTTAGAGCATGATTTTTTGTAGAAAAAATTAAACTCTCATGCTTCACTTATATCTATTTAGAGATACAAATGGAATTGGTCATTTGCATGGTTAGTCATAAAATCCTACATAAAACTTATGGATCACTGAATATGATATGTTTGATTCCTTGCAATAGTTTTGTGATATAGAGATGGAATATGTGGGAGGTACTAGTAAACGGTTGTGGTTAGTAAGAATATTGGTGTTAAGTTTTGTGATTCCCGAAGCTTGCACGTATTGTCTCTCATTATGCTACAAAAGTTGGAGCATGATTTATCTTTGATTGTCTATCTTTGTGTGAAGGCCGGGGGCGCGCGATGGTTAACTCCTACCAACCTCCCCCCTAGGAGCATGCGTAGTAGTACTTTGTTTCGAGGGCTAATAAACTTTTGCAATAAGTATATGAGTTCTCTATGGCTAATGTGAGTCCATGGATTATATGCACTCTTACCTTTCCGCAATTTTCTAGCCTCTACGGTACCATGCATTGCCCTTTCTCACCTCGAGAGTCGGTGCAAACTTTGCAGGTGCATCCAAACCCCGTGATATGATACGCTCTATCACACATAAGCCTTATTATATCTTCCTCAAACAACCACCATACCTACCTATTATGGCTTTTGCATGGCCATTCTGAGAAATATTGCCATGCAACTTCCACCGCTTCCGTTTGATGACTTGAGCATTCTTTTTCGTATTGCTTTGCATGATCGTAAGATAGATAGCATGATATTTCCATGGCTTGTCTGTTTTTTGATATCGTTGTTATGCTAGATCATTGCACATCCTGGTACACTGCCAGAGGCATTCATATAGATTCATACTTTGTCATAGGTATAGAGTTGTAATTTTTATTTCTTTTGAGTTATAAGTAAATAGAAGTGTGATGATCATCAATATACATTCTTAGAGCAGTGCCGCAGTGCGGAAAGGATGATGGAGGCTATGATTCCCCCACAAGTCGGGATGAGACTCCGGACAATGAGAGAAGAAAAAAAAAGGAAAAGAAAAAAAAATAAAAAAATAAAAAAAAGAAAGAAAGAAAAAAATAAAAGAGAGAAGGGGCACTGTTAGTATCCTTTACCACACTTGTGCTTCAAAGTAGCACCATGCTTTTCATATGGAGAGTTTCATATGTTGTCACTTTCATATACTAGTGGGAATTTTTCATTATAGGATAAGATGCACACACACTTAGTTTTCATATGGAGCTTTCATACACTTATAGCTCTTAGTGCATTCATTGCATGGCAATCCCTACTCCTCGCATTGATATTAATTTGGACATCTCCATAGCCCGTTGGTTAGCCGCGTCGATGTGAGGCTTTCTTACTTTTTTGTCTTCTTTATATTTATCCCCATCATCATACTCTATTCTAGCCGTAGTGCTATATCCATGGCTTGCGCTCATGTATTGTGTGAGGGTTGAAAAAGCTAAAGCGCGTTAAAAAGTATGAACCAATTGCTTGGCTGACACCGGGGTAGTACATGATTTATACTTTGCATTAAGAAGACAGGGCATGACAATACTATATGATTTTGTAGGGATAGCTTTCCTTAGCGTTGATATTTTGAAAGACATGATTGTTTATTGGGATGCCTGAGTATTGATGTCTTTATGTCAAATTATAGACTATTGCTTTGAATCACTTATGTCTTAATATTCATGCCATGACTAGATATATGATCAAGTTTGTGCTAGGTAGCATTCCACGTCAAAAATTATCTTCTTCTCATTTACCTACTCGAGGACGAGCAGGAATTAAGCTTGGGGATGCTGATAAGTCTCTGTCGCATGTATAATTTTTGATTGTTTCATGCCAATATTATTCAACTTTTACATACTTTTGACAACTTTTTATATGATTTATTTGGACTAACTTACTTATCTAGTGCCCAGTGCCAGTTCCTATTTCTTGCATGTTTTTGTATTGCAGAAAATCCATATAAAACGATGTCCAAACGTGATGCAACTCAACGGAGAATTATTTTGGAATATTTGTGATTTTTGAGAGTTGGAATCACCGCAAACGGAGGCCCACACGGACCAAGATACATCAGGGCGCGCCCAGGCCCCTGGTGCATGGTGGTGGGTTGTGCTCACCTCGTACGTCAGTTGGAGCTATACTTCGGGTGCAAGGAAGCTTATATCAGGAAAAAATCGTGTAAAAAGATCAGCGCAATCGGAGTTACGGATCTCCGGGAATATAAGAAACGGTTTTCAGCCAGATCTGGAGAGCACGGAACAGAAGAGAACAGAGAGGGAGATCCAATCTCAGAGGGGCTCCTGACCCTCCGCCGCCATGTAGGCTATGGACCAAAGGGGGAACTCTCCTCCCATCTAGGGGGAGGACAAGGAAGAAGAAGGAGGGGGGCTCTCTCCCCCTCTCTCCTGGTGGCACCGGAACGCCGCCGGGGCTAGGATCGTGACGACGATCTTCATCAACAATCTTGCTACCGTCAACACCAACTCTCTCCCCCTCTATGCAGCAGTGTAACACCTCTTCTCCCTGCTGTAATCTCTACTTAAACATGGTGCTCAACTCCATATATTATTTCCCACTGATCTATGGTTATCCTATGATGTTTGAGTAGATCTGTTTTGTCCTATGGGTTAATCGTGATCTTGGTTGGTATGATTGTATATTTTATTTATGGTGTTGTCCTACAGTGCCCTCCATTCTTGCGCAAACATGAGGGGGCCCCGCTGTAGGGTGTTGCAATATGTTCATGGTTTTCCTATGGTGGGTTGTGAGAGTGACAGAAGCTTAAACCCCGGTAGGTGGGTCATGGCGTATGGGAGTAAAGAGGACTTGATACTTAATGCTATGGTTAGGTTTCACGACCTTAATGATCTTTAGTAGTTGCGGATGCTTGCTAGAGTTCCAATCATAAGTGCATATGATCCAAGTAGAGAAAGTATGTTAGCTCATGCCTCTCCCTCGTATAAAATTGCAAGAATGATTACCGGTACTTATTATCGGTTGCCTAGGGACAAATGACTTTCTCGTTAACAAAAGCTATCCACTTTTATTACCCTGCATTTTATTCATAGTTTTATTCTCGCAAAATACTCGTAGTTTTATTCTTTCAAAATAGTTTCATACTTGTTCTAGATAAAGCAAACGTCAAGTGTGCGTACAGTCATATCGGTCGTCGATAGAACTTGAGGGAATATTTGTTCTGCCTTTAGCTCCTCATTGGGTTCGACACTCTTATTTATCTAAGAAGGCTACAAACCATCCCCTATACTTGTGGGTTATCATCCCCCCACACTTTGTACTATGTCTTAAAATCTTCAAGGTGAAGCCGAAGGTGGTCGACAGACAGCATGCAGACTGCGGCGGGGCCATGATAAGCAAGCTGCCCAACGCCACAAGGCCCAAAGGGGCCTTCATCGAGACCGTCAAGGTCTGGCAGCAGGAATGGCTCTACATCACCGAGCCCCACCGTGCCAACTGGGCGGCCATTCCGGAGTTCAGATCCGTACCCCCACGAGGCTCCCTTCGTGGACCGCTAAGGGCCTTGCTACCTCTTGAGCTTGCGTTGGTTTTCCCTTGAAGAGGAAAGGGTGATGCAGCAAAGTAGCGTAAGTATTTCCCTCAGTTTCGATAACCAAGGTATCAATCCAGTAGGAAATGACGCACAAGTCACCAAATACCTGCAGAAACAATCAAGAACCTTGCAACCAACGCGATAAAGGGGTTGTCAATCCCTTCACAGTCACTCACAAAAGTGAGACTGATAGAGATAATAAAGTAAATATTTTTGGTATTTTTTGTTGTATAGGTTGAAAGTAAAGATTGCAAAATAGTAAACGAGATTCAATAATATGGAAAAGAGACTTTAGTATAATGCAAAAGAGACTCGGGGGACATAGGTTTCACTAGTGGCTTCTCTCGAGATAGCATGAATTATGGTGGGTGAACAAATTACTGCCGAGCAATTGATAGAAAAGCACATAATTATAATGACATCTAAGGCAATGATCATGAACATAGTCATCACGTCCGTGTCAAGTAGACCGACTCCTGCCTGCATCTACTACTATTACTCCACACATCGACCGCTATCCAGCATGCATCTAGAGTATTAAGTTCATAAGAACGGAGTAATGCATTAAGCAAGATGACATGGTGTAGAGGGATAAATTCAAGCAATATGATATAAACCCCATATTTTTATCCTCGATGGCAACAATACAATACGTGCCTTACTGCCCCTACTGTCACTGGGAAAGGACACCGCAAGATTGAACACAAAGCTAAGCACTTCTCCCATGGCAAGAAAGATCAATCTAGTAGGCCAAACTAAACCAATAATTCAAAGAGACTTGCAAAGATATCAAATCATGCATATAAGAATTCAAAGAAGAACCAAATAATATTCATAGATAATCTTGTTCATAAATCCACAATTCATCAGATCTCGGCACAAAAAAGTATTACATCAAATAGATCTCTAAGAACATCGAGGAGAACTTTGTATTGAGAATCAAAGAGAGAGAAGAAGCCATCTAGCTAACAACTATGGACCCGAAGGTCTGTGGTAAACTACTCACGCTTCATCGGAGAAGCAATGGTGTTGATGTAGAAGCCCTCCATGATCGATTCCCCCTCCGGCAGATCGCCGAAAAAGGCCCCAAGATGGGATCTCATGGGTACATAAGGTTGCGGCGGTGGAAAAGTGATTGCGTGAATCCCCCTGCTGTTTTTAGGGTATAAGAGTACATATAGGCGAAAGAACTACTTCGATGGAGCTACGAGGGGCCCATGAGGGTGGGGGCGTGCCCTCCTGCCTCGTGGACGCCTCGTTGCGTATCTGACTTCAACTCCAAGTCTTCTGGTTTGCTTTTGGTCCAAGAAAGATCATCGCGAAGGTTTCATTCCGTTTGGGCTCCATTTGGTATTCCTTCTGCAGAACTCTAAAATAGGCCAAAGAACAAAAACTGGCACTGGGCCTCCGGTTAATAGGTTAGCCCCAAAAATAATATAAAAGAGCATATTAAAACCCATTAAACATCCAAAGACAGATAATATAATAGCATGGAACAATCAAAAATTATATATATGTTGGAGACATATCAGGCCTCGACTGGGGGTCCCAGCCGGAGGTGCAGATGCTACAGACGCACATCACCAACGTGCTGGGCAAAAATGTTGGTCTCACCAATGTGGTGCAGATCATGCTCTTCTGTCGCATCCTCCCCTACCAACGCCGGGCCTCCCCCATGTGGGAGTTCAATCCGGAGGAGCCACGGACCTTGAGGCACTTCTTCGGCACAACGCACGAAGGAATATGGAAGCTGCTTTTCAAGGCCCATGAGAGTTGGCCTATGGAGACCGAAGACGTCAGTCTCGACATCAAGAATCCGGCCACTCCATTAAGTATTAACCTTTCCGAAGATGTGTCCGGTCTGTATTTTTTATCAATATGAATCTTATCAGCCCACTTCTTTATAGGGCTGGACAGCAAAGGCAGAGCAGATCAAGAGTCCAGCTTAGTTGCCCGAAGACACAGCCACTCCCTAGCTAACGGAGATGCTGATCCCGGCGCCTTGCCAGGCGCAGGATAAGAAGGGCAAAGAGCACAAGGGCGGCCCCCGCTGTAGAGGCCCTTCAGATGATGTGTCTGGAGAGACAGAGATCATCTCCACTCATGAGGGAGACGAGGACAAAGAGGAGGAGGTGGAGAGCGACTCCCCTTGCAAGTTGAGGAGGAAGAAGAGGACGGCCTTTGAGAACCCGGAGGAGGCGGCACTGAAGAGGGGGAAGATTACCCTCTCGGTTAGTTCGGACTTAGAGTTCGAACACGTCCCCAAGAGGGGCCCCAAGACAAACATAGTGTTCTTGACTAGCTCGTTGATCAAAGATGATTGTGTTTCCTAACCATAGACATGTGTTGTCATTTGATTAACGGGATCACATCATTAGGAGAATGATGTGATTGACTTGACCCATTTCGTTAGCTTAGCACTTGATCGTTTAGTATGTTGCTATTGCTTTCTTCATGACTTATACATGTTCCTATAACTATGAGATTATGCAACTCCCGTTTACCGGAGGAACACTTTGTGTGCTACCAAACATCACAGCGTAACTGGGTGATTATAAAGGAGCTCTACAGGTGTCTCCGAAGGTACATGTTCAGTTGGCGTATTTCGAGATTAGGATTTGTCACTCCGATTGTCGGAGAGGTATCTCTGCGCCCTCTCGGTAATGCACATCACTATAAGCATTGCAAGCAATGTATCTAATGAGTTAGTTACGGAATGATGCATTATGTACCGAGTAAAGAGACTTGCCGGTAACGAGATTGAACTAGGTATTGAGATACCGACGATCAAATCTCAGGCAAGTAACACACCGATGACAAAGGGAAGAATGTATGTTGTTATGCGGTTTGACCGATAAAGATCTTCGTAGAATATGTAGGAGCCAATATGAGCATACAGGTTCCGCTATTGGTTATTGACCGGAAATGTGTCTCGGTCATGTCTACATAGTTCTCGAACCCATAGGGTCCGCACGCTTAAAGTTAGATGACAGTTATATTACGAGTTCATGTATTTTGATGTACCGAAGATAGTTCGGAGTCCCGGATGTGATCACGTACATGACGAGGAGTCTCGAAATGGTCGAGACATGAAGATTGACATATTGGACGACTATATTCGGACACCAGAATGGTTCTGGGGGTTATCGGATATATACTGGAGTACCGGGGGGTTACCAGAACCCCTCGGACGGGTTAATGGACCTCATGGGCCCAAAGTGGAGAAGAGGAGGGGCGACCAGCGCAGGCCGCGCGCCCCCTCCCCCTCTAGTCCGAATAGGACAAGGAGGGGGGCGGCGCCCCCCTTTCCTTCCTCCCCTCTCTTCCTTCCTTCCCCCTCTCCTACTTGGACAAGGAAAGGAGGGAATCCTACTCCCAGTGGGAGTAGGACTCCTCCTGGCGCGCCCCCTCCTGGACGGTCGCCCCCTCCCCCTTGCTCCTTTATATACGGGGGCAGGGGGCACCTCTAGACTAAACAACAATTGATCCTTGAGATCTATTAGCCGTGTGCGGTGCCCCCCTCCACCATATTCCACCTTGATAATATCGTAGCGGTGCTTAGGCGAAGCCCTGCGTCGGTAGAACATCATCATCGTCACCACGCTGTCGTGCTGACGGAACTCTCCCTCGACACTCGTCTGGATCGGAGTTCAAGGGACGTCATCGAGCTGAATGTGTGCAAGAACTCGGAGGTGCCGTGCTTTCGGTGCTTGATCGGTCGGGCCGTGAAGACATACGACTACATCAACCGCGTTGTGCTAACACTTCCGCTTTCGGTCTACGAGGGTACATGGACAACACTCTCCTCTCTCGTTGCTATGCATCACCATGATCTTGTGTGTGCGTAGGAAAATTTTGAAATTACTATGTTCCCCAACAGTGGCATCTGAGCCTGGTTTTATGCGTAGATGTTATATGCACGAGTAGAACACAAGTGAGTTGTGGGCGATACAATTCATACTGCTTACCAGCATGTCATACTTTGGTTCGGCGGTATTGTTGGATGAAGCAGCCCGGACCGACATTACGTGTATGCTTATGGGAGACTGGTTCTACGGATGTGCTTTGCACATAGGTGGCTGGCGGGTGTCAGTTTCTCCAAGTTTAGTTGACTCGAGTGTGGCTATGCCCGGTCCTTGAGAAGGTTAAAACAGCACTAACTTGACAAACTATCCTTGTGGTTTTGATGCGTAGGTAAGAACGGTTCTTGCTAAGCCCGTAGCAGCCACGTAAAACTTGCAACAACAAAGTAGAGGGCGTCTAACTTGTTTTTGCAGGGCATGTTGTGATGTGATATGGTCAAGACGTGATGCTATATTTTATTTTATGAGATGATCATGTTTTGTAACCGAGTTATCGGCAACTGGCAGGAGCCATACGGTTGTCGCTTTATAGTATGCAATGCAATCGCCCTGTAATTGTTTTACTTTATCACTAAGCGGTAGCGATAGTCGTAGAAACAATAGGTGGCGAAACGACAATGATGCTAAGTTGGAGATCAAGGTGTCGCACCGGTGACAATGGTGATCATGACGGTGCTTCAGAGATGGAGATCACAAGCACAAGATGATGATGGCCATATCATATCACTTATATTGATTGCATGTGATGTTTATCCTTTATGCATCTTATTTTGCTTTGATTGATGGTAGCATTATAAGATGATCTCTCACTAAATTTCAAGGTATAAGTGTTCTCCCTGAGTATGCACCGTTGCGAAAGTTCTTCGTGCTGAGACACCACGTGATGATCGGGTGTGATAGGCTCTATGTGCAAATACAACGGGTGCAAAATAGTTGCACACACAGAATACTCAGGTTAAACTTAACGAGCCTAGCATATACAGATATGGCCTCGGAACACTAAGACCAAAAGGTCGAGCGTGAATCATATAGTAGATATGATCAACATAGTGATGTTCACCATTGAAAACTACTCCATCTCACGTGATGATCGGACATGGTTTAGTTGATTTGGATCACGTGATCGCTTAGATGATTAGAGGGATGTCTATCTAAGTGGGAGTTCTTAAGTAATATGATTAATTGAACTTAAATTTATCATGAACTTAGCACTTGATAGTATTTTGCTTGTCTATGTTTGTTGTAGATAGATGGCTCGTGTTGTTGTTCCGTTGAATTTTAATGCGTTCCTTGAGAAAACTAAGTTGAAAGATGATGGTAGCAATTACACAGACTGGGTCTGTAACTTGAGGATTATCCTCATTGCTGCACAGAAGAATTACATCCTGGAAGCACCACTGGGTGCCAGGCCTGCTGCAGATGCAACTAACAACGTTAAGAACATCTGGCAGAGCAAAGCTGATGACTACTCGATAGTTCAGTGTGCCATGCTTTACGGCTTAGAACCGGGACTTCAACGATGTTTTGAACGTCATGGAGCATATGAGATGTTCCAGGAGTTGAAGTTAATATTTCAACCAAATGCCCGGATTGAGAGATATGAAGTCTCCAATAAGTTCTATAGTTGCAAGATGGAAGAGAATAGTTCTGTCAGTGAACATATACTCAAAATGTCTGGGTATAATAATCACTTGATTCAACTGGGAGTTAATCTTCCTGATGATAGTGTCATTGACAGAATTCTTCAATCACTGCCACCAAGCTACAAGAGCTTCGTGATGAACTATAATATGCAAGGGATGGACAATACTATTCCCAAGCTCTTCGCAATGCTAAAAGCTGCGGAGGTAGAAATCATAAAGGAGCATCAAGTGTTGATGGTCAATAAGACCACCAGTTTCAAGAAAAAGGGTAAAGGGAAGAAGAAGGGTAACTTCAAGAAGAACGGCAAACAACTTGCTACTCAAGAGAAGAAACCCAAATCTGGACCTAAGCCTGAGACTGAGTGCTTCTACTGCAAACAGACTGGTCACTGGAAGTGGAACTGCCCCAAGTATTTGGCGGATAAGAAGGATGGCAAGGTGAACAAAGGTATATGTGATATACATGTTATTGACGTGTACCTTACTAATGCTCGCAGTAGCACCTGGGTATTTGATACTGGTTTTGTTGCTAATATTTGCAACTCGAAACAGGGACTACGGATTAAGCGAAGATTGGCTAAGGACGAGGTGATGATGCGCGTGGGAAATGGTTCCAAAGTCGATGTGATGGCGGTCGGCACGCTACCTCTACATCTACCTTCGGGATTAGTTTTAGACCTAAATAATTGTTATTTGGTGCCAGCGTTAAGCATGAACATTATATCTGGATCTTGTTTGATGCGAGACGGTTATTCATTTAAATCAGAGAATAATGGTTGTTCTATTTATATGAGTAATATCTTTTATGGTCATGCACCATTGAAGAGTGGTCTATTTTTACTAAATCTCGATAGTAGTGATACACATATTCATAATGTTGAAACCAAAAGATGCAGAGTTCATAATGATAGTGCAACTTATTTATGGCACTGCCATTTGGGGCATATTGGTGTAAAGCGCATGAAGAAACTCCACACTGATGGACTTCTGGAATCACTTGATTATGAATCACTTGGTACTTGCGAACCATGCCTCATAGGCAAGATGACTAAAACGCCGTTCTCCAGAAATATGGAGCAAGCAACAGACTTGTTGGAAATCATACATACTGATGTATGTGGTCCAATGAACATTGAGGCTCACTGCGGGTATCGTTATTTTCTCACCTTCACAGATGATTTAAGCAGATATGGGTATATCTACTTAATGAAACATAAGTCTGAAACATTTGAAAAGTTCAAAGAATTTTAGAGTGAAGTTGAAAATCATCGTAACAAGAAAATAAAGTTTCTACGAACTGATCGTGGAGGAGAATATTTGAGTTACGAGTTTGGTTTACATTTGAAACAATGCGGAATAGTTTCGCAACTCACGCCACCCGAAACACCACAACGTAATGGTGTGTCCGAACGTCGTAATCATACTTTACTAGATATGGTGTGATCTATGATGTCTCTTACTGATTTACTGCTATCATTTTGGGGTTATGCTTTAGAGACGGCCGCATTCACGTTAAATAGGGCACCATCAAAATCCATTGAGACGACGCCTTATGAACTATGGTTTGGCAAGAAACCAAAGTTGTCGTTTCTTAAAGTTTGGGGTTGCGATGCTTATGTGAAAAGTTTTCAACCTAATAAGCTCGAACCCAAATTGGAGAAATGTTTCTTCATAGGATACCCAAAGGAGACTATTGGGTACACCTTCTATCATAGATCTGAAGGCAAGACTTTTGTTGCTAAATTTGGATCCTTTCTAGAGAAGGAATTTCTCTTGAAAAGAAGTGAGTGGGAGGAAAGTAGAACTTGATGAGGTAACTGTACCTGCTCCCTTATTGGAAAGTAATTCATCACAGAAACCGGTTCCTGTGACAACTACACCAATTAGTGAGGAAGCTAATGATATTGATCATGAAACTTCAGATCAAGTTACTAACGAACCTCGTAGGTCAACCAGAGTAAGATCCGCACCAGAGTGGTACGGTAATCCTATTCTAGAGGTCATGTTACTTGACCATGGCGAACCTACGAACTATGAGGAAGCGATGATGAGCCCAGATTCCGCAAAATGGCTTGAGGCCATGAAATCTGAGATGGGATCCATGTATGAGAACAAAGTATGGACTTTGGTTGACTTGCTCGATGATCGGCAAGCCATTGAGAATAAATGGATCTTCAAGAAGAAGACTGACGCTGATGGTAATATTACTGCCTACAAAGCTCAAATTGTTGTGAAAGCTTTTCGACAAGTTCAAGGGGTTGACTACAATGAGACTTTCTCACCCGTAGCGATGCTTAAGTATGTCCGAATCATGTTAGCAATTACCGCATTTTATGATTATGAAATATGGCAAATGGATGTCAAAACTGCATTCCTGAATGGATTTCTAGAAGAAGAGTTGTATATGATACAACCTGAAGGTTTTGTCAATCCAAAAGGTGCTAACAAAGTGTGCAAGCTCCAGCGATCCATTTATGGACTGGTGCAAGCCTCTCGGAGTTGGAATAACGCTTTGATAGTGTGATCAAAGCATATGGTTTTATACAGACTTTTGGAGAAGCCTATATTTACAAGAAAGTGAGTGGGTGATCTGTAGCATTTCTGATATTATATGTAGACGACATATTGTTAATTGGAAATGATATAGAATTTCTGGATAGCATAAAAGGATACTTGAATAAAAGTTTTTCAATGAAAGACCTCGGTGAAGCTGCTTACATATTAGGCATCAAGATCTATAGAGATAGATCAAGACGCTTAATTGGACTTTCACAAAGCACATACCTTAATAAAGTTTTGAAAAAGTTTAAAATGGATCAAGCAAAGAAAGGGTTCTTGCCTGTATTACAAGGTGTGAAGTTGAGTTAGACTCAATGCCCGACAATGGCAGAAGATAAAGAGAAAATGAAAGATGTTCCCTATGCTTCAGCCATAGGCTCTATCATGTATGCAATGATGTATACCAGACCTGATGTATGCTTAGCAATAAGTTTAGCAGGGAGGTACCAAAGTAATCCAGGAGTCGATCATTGGACAGCGGTCAAGAATATCCTGAAATACCTAAAAAGGACTAAAGATATGTTTCTCATTTATGGAAGTGACAAAGAGCTAGTCGTAGATGGTTACGTCGATGCAAGCTTTGACACTGATCCGGACGATTCTAAATCGCAAACCGGATACGTGTTTATATTGAATAGTGGAGCTATTAATTGGTGTAGTTCTAAACAAAGCGTCGTGGCGGGATCTACATGCGAATTGGAGTACATAGCTGCTTCGGAAGCAGCAAATGAAGGAGTCTAGATGAAGGAGTTCATATCCGATCTAGGTGTCATACCTAGTGCATCGGGACCAATGAAGATCTTCTGTCACAATACTGGTGCAATTGCCTTGGCAAAGGAATCCAGATTTCACAAGAGGACCAAGCACATCAAGAGACGCTTCAATTCCATCTGGGACCAAGTCCAGGTGGGAGACATAGAGATTTGCAAGATACATACGGATCTGAATGTTGCAGACCCGTTGACTAAGCCTCTTCCATGAGCAAAACATGATCAGCACCAAGGCTCCATGGGTGTTAGAATCATTACTGTATAATCTAGATTGTTGACTCTAGTGCAAGTGGGAGACTGAAGGAAATATGCCTAGAGGCAATAATAAAGTTATTATTTATTTCCTCATATCATGAAAAATGTTTATTATTCATGCTAGAATTGTATTAACCGGAAACATAATACATGTGTGAATACATAGACAAACATAGTGTCACTAATATGCCTCTACTTGACTAGCTCGTTGATCAAAGATGGTTGTGTTTCCTAACCATAGACATGTGTTGTCATTTGATTAACAGGATCACGTCATTAGGAGAATGATGTGATTGACTTGACCCATTCCGTTAGCTTAGCACTTGATCGTTTAGTATGTTGCTATTGCTTTCTTCATGACTTATACATGTTCCTATAACTATGAGATTATGAAACTCCCGTTTATCGGAGGAACACTTTGTGTGCTACCAAACATCACAATGTAACTGGGTGATTATAAAGGAGCTCTACAGGTGTCTCTGAAGGTACATGTTGAGTTGGCGTATTTCGAGATTAGGATTTGTCACTCCGATTGTCGGAGAGGTATCTCTGAGCCCTCTCGGTAATGCACATCACTATAAGCCTTGCAAGCAATGTAGCTAATGAGTTAGTTACGGAATGATGCATTATGTAACGAGTAAAGAGACTTGCCGGTAACGAGATTGAACTAGGCATTGAGATACCGACGATCAAATCTCGGGCAAGTAACATACCGATGACAAAGGGAACAACGTATGTTGTTATGCGGTTTGACCGATAAAGATCTTCGTAGAATATGTAGGAGCCAATATGAGCATCCAGGTTCCACTATTGGTTATTGACCAGAAACGTGTCTCGGTCATGTCTACATAGTTCTCGAACCCGTAGGGTCCGCACGCTTAAAGTTAGATGACAGTTATATCATGAGTTCATGTATTTTGATGTACCGAAGATAGTTCGGAGTCCCGGATGTGATCACGGACATGACGAGGAGTCTTGAAATGGCCGAGACATGAAGATTGATATATTGGACGACTATATTCGGACACCGGAATGGTTCTGGGGGTTATCGGATATATATCGGAGTACCGGGGGGTTACTGAAACCCCCCGGGGGGTTAATGGGCCTCATGGGCCCAAAGTGGAGAAGAGGAGGGGCGGTCAGGGCAGGCCACGCGCCCCCTCCCCCTCTAGTCCAAATAGGACAAGGAGGGGTGCCGCCGCCCCCCCCCCCCTTTCCTTCCTCCCCTCTCTCCCTTCCTTCCCCCTCTCCTACTTGGACAAGGAAAGGAGGGAATCCTACTCCCGGTGGGAGTAGGACTCCTCTTGGCGTGCCCCCTCCTGGCCGGCCGCCCCCTCCCCCTTGCTCCTTTATATACGGGGGCAAGGGGGGCACCTCTAGACAGAACAACAATTGATCCTTGAGATCTATTAGTCGTGTGTGGTGCCCCCCTCCACCATATTCCACCTCGATAACATTGTAGCGGTGCTTAGGCGAAGCCCTGCGTCGGTATAACATCATCATCGTCACCATGCCGGCGTGCTGACGGAACTCTCCCTCGACACTCGGCTCGATCGGAGTTCGAGGGACGTCATTGAGCTGAACGTGTGCAAGAACTCGGAGCTGTCGTGCTTTCGGTGCTTGATCGGTCGGGCCATGAAGACGTACGACTACATCAACCGTGTTGTGCTAACGCTTCTGCTTTCGGTCTACGAGGGTACGTGGACAACACTCTCCCCTCTTGTTGCTATGCATCACCATGATCTTGTGTGTGCGTAGGAAAATTTTGAAATTACTACGTTCCCCAACATGTTATTGTTTGCTTTTCAGTGCCCCTCGTGATATTCCGAATGCCTCGTCTTCATTGGGAAACTCTCTGGTGCCTAAAGAGGAGGAGAGTGATGCTTCGCCGCGGGACCCCTCGCCTACTGCCATGGAGGACACCGATGTGTCGTCCCAAAGGACTCCTCCTGGCCAAGGAGGGGTGGATGAGGGCGTCGAGAAGGAGCCTGAGGTTAACACCTCGATCGCTGAAGACCTGGGGGAGGCGACCCCCATGACTAACAACAACGGGGAGCCCCAACAGTTCGGGCCCCTGCCGCACACCATTCCGGATACCAATATGGCTCCAGAAAGGGATGTGCAGCCCCCTTCAACAGAGGGGGGAGGAGCAACAGCTCCTGTATTGGCGCTTGTTAATCCGAAAGCTGCTGATGCTCTGGAGGAGGCGCTACAACGCGCTTCCATTGTGAAGGAGCATCGCACCCCGATGGGTGCGGTTATGGAAAAGGTTCAGTCTGCAAAAAGCAGACTGAGTGAAGCCTTCAACAGCCTACTAACCGACTTTGAGATATGCGATGTAATTCGCTAACAAGTTTTTCATATAAAAGGATGAACCCATGTATAGACAGTAGCCCCTAAGACTCTGTCCGGATTAAAACAATCCAGACAGAGGATCCCCAAGTGAAGTTGCTAATATGTTGTGCTAATGTGTGACAGGCATCCATGTTGGCGGCTACCGCCCATGCTGCAGAGGTTTTCGAGCTCATTCGGAAGCTTCAATTGGCCAATGAGGAGCTCGACCGCGTCAACAAGCGGTTTGACAAAACGCAAGGTATCCAGAACTTCAAGGAAATATGCCCTAGAGGCAATAATAAAGTTGTTATTTTATATTTCCTTACATCATGATAAATTTTTGTAATTCATGCTAGAATTGTATTAACCAAAAACTTGATACATTTGTGAATACATAGACAAAACACCGTGTCCCTAGTATGCCTCTACTAGACTAGCTCGTTAATCAAAGATGGTTAAGTTTCCTAGCCATGGACATGAGTTGTCATTTGATGAACAGGATCACATCATTAGTGGAATGATGTGATGGACAAGACACATCCGTTAGCTTAGCATAGTGATCATTTAGTTTTATTGCTACTGCTTTCTTCATGTCAAATAAATATTCCTCCGACTATGAGATTATGCAACTCCTGGACACTGGAGGAATGCCTTGTGTGCTATGAAACATCACAATGTAACTGGGTGATTATAAATATGCTCTACAGGTATCTCTGAACCAATATGAGCATCCAGGTTCCACTATTGGTTATTGACCGGAGAGGTGTCTCGGTCATGTCTACATAGTTCTCGAACCCATTGGGTCCACATGCTTAACGTTCGACGACGATATGTATTATACGAGTTATGTGTTTTGGTGACCAAAGTTTGTTCGGAGTCCCGGATAAGATCATAGACATGACGAGGAGTCTCGAAATGGTCGAGATGTAAGGATCGATATATTGGAAGGTAGTATTGGGAAACTGGAAGGGTTCCGGAGTGTATCGGGTACATACTGGAGTACCGAAAGGGGGTTACCGGAACCCCCCGAGGAAAGATATGGACCATATGGGCAATAGGAGGGAGGCTAACCAGCCCACAAGGGGCTGGTGCACCCCCCCCCCCCCCACAAGGGAGGAGGCCGAATTGGACTAGGGAAGGGGGCGCCACCCCCTTTCCTTCTCCCTCTCCCTCTCCTTCCCCTTTTCCCCTCCGTTAGCAGGAAGGGGGCCGAATAGGACTAGGAGTCCTAGTAGAACTCCCCCCATGGGGCGCGCCCTAGGCCGGCCTCCTCCCCTCTCCCTCCTTTATATACGGGGGCAGGGGGCACCCCAAAGCACAACAGTTGTTTCTTAGCCGTGTGCGGTGCCCCCCTCCACCGTTTACTCCTCCGGTCATATTGTCGTAGTGCTTAGGCAAAGCCCTGTGCGGATCACATCACCGTCACCACGCCGTCGTGTTGACAGAACTCGTCTACTGCATCAACACTCTGCTGGGTCAAGAGTTTGAGGGACGTCATCGAGCTGAACGTGTGCAGAACTCGGAGGTGTTGTACATTCGGTACTTGATCGGTTGATTCGAGAAACATTTGACTACATCAACCGTGTTAAGTTAACGCTTCCGCTTTTGGTCTACGAGGGTACATGGACATACTCTCCCCTCTCGTTGCTATGCATTTCCTAGATAGATCTTGTGTGAGCGTAGGAATTTTTTTGAAATTGCATGCTACGTTTCCCAACAATGGCATCTGAGCCAGGTCTATGCGTAGATGATATGCACGAGTAGAACACAAAGAGTTGTGGGTAGTGATTGTCATACTGCTTACCACCAATGCCTTATTTTGATTCGGCGGTATTGTTGGATGAAGCGACCTGGACCAACCTTACATGACCGCGTTCATGAGACTGGTTCCACCGGGAGACATGCAAATAGTTTTGCATAAAGGTGGCTGGCGGGTGTCTATTTCTCCAACTTTAGTTGAATCAAATTTGACTGCAGCCGGTCCTTGTGAAGGTTAAAACAGCAAACTTGATAAATCGCCATTGTGGTTTTTGTGCCGTAGGTATGTACGGTTCATGCTAGAAGCCCGTAGCAGCCATGTAAAACTTGCAACAAACAAAGTAGAGGATGTCTAACTTATTTTTGCAGGGCATGTTGTGATGTGATATGGTCAAGGCATGATGTGATATAAGATTGTTTTATGAGATGATCATGTTTTGTAAAAGTTAACGGCAATTGGCAGGCGCCATATGGTTGTCGATTTATTGTATGAAATACAAGCGCTATGTAATTGCTTTACTTTATCACTAAGCGGTAGCGATAGTCGTAGAAGCAATGGTTGGCGAGACGACCATGATGCTACGATGGAGATCAAGGTGTCAAGCCAGTGACGATGGAGATCATGACGTTGCTTTGGTGATGGAGATCAAAAGCACAAGATAATGATAGCCATATTGTCACATATTTTGATTGCATGTGATGTTTCTCTTTTATACATCTTATTTTGCTTAGCACGGTGGTAGCATTAAGATGATCCCTTTCTAAAATTTCAAGGTATGAGTGTTCTCCCCGAGTATGCACCGTTGCCAAAGTTCTTCGTGCTGAGACATCATGTGATGATCAGGTGTGATAAGCTCTACGTTCAAATACAACGGGTGCAAGCCAGTTTTGCACATGTGGAATACTCTGGTTAAACTTGACGAGCCTAGCATATACAAATATGGCCTCAGAACACTAGAGACCGAAAGGTCGAACGTGAATCATATAGTGGATATGATCAACATAGAGATGTTCACCATTGATGACTACTCCATCTCACGTGATGATCGGACATGGTTTAGTTGATTTGGATCATGTATCATTTAGATGACTTGAGGGATGTCAATCTAAGTGGGATTTCTTAAGTAATATGATTAATTGAACTTTAATTTATCATGAACTTAGTCCTGATAGTATTTGCAAATTATGTTGTAGATCTCGCGTTGTACCTTCCCTATGTTTTTTTTATATGTACATAGAGAAAACTAAGTTGAAAGATGATAGTAGCAATAATGTGTATTGGGTCCGTGATCTGAGTTTTATCCTCATTGTTGCACAGAAGAATTATGTCCTTGATGCACCGTTAGGTGACAGACTTATTGCAGGAGCAGATGCAGACGTTATGAACGTTTGGCTAGCTCAATATGATGACTACTTGATAGTTTTGTGCACCATGCTTTTCGGCTTAGAACCGGGACTTAAAAAACATTTTGAATGCCATGGAGCATATGAGATGTTCCAACAGCTGAAATTGGTATTTCAGACTCATGCCCGTGTAGAGAGGTATGAGACCTCTGACAAGTACTTCGCCTAAAAGATGGAGGAGAATAGCTCAGCTAGTAAGCATGTGCTCAAAATGTATGGATACTACAATCGCTTGAATCAAGTGGGACTTTATCTTCCAAATAAGATAGTGATTGACAGAGTTACTGGAACTTCGTGATGAACTATAATATGCAAGGGATGATGAAAGCGATTACCAAGCTCTTCGTGATGCTGAAATCGATGAAGGTAGAAATCAAGAAAGAGCATCAAGTGTTGATGATTAAACAAGACCACTAGTTTCAAGAAATGGGCAAAGGGAAAGAAAGGGAGCTTCAAGAAGAATGGCAAACAAGTTGTCACTCCCATGAAGAAGCCCAAAGTTGGACCTGAGCCTATAACTGAGTGCTTCTACTGCAAAGGAAATGGTCACTGGAAGCGGTACTACCCCAAATATTTGGCGGATAAGAAGGATGGAAAAGTGAACAAAGGTATATTTGGTATACATGTTATTGATGTGTACCTTAATAGTGCTCGTAGTAACCCCTGGGTATTTGATACTTGTTCAGTTGCTAAGATTAGTAACTCGAAACAAGAGTTGCAGAATAAATAGAGACTAGTTGAGGGTGAAGTGGCGATGAGTGTTGGAAGTGGTTCCAAGATTGATATGATCATCATCACACACTCCCTATACTTTCGGGATTAGTATTGAACCTAAATAAATGTTATTTGGTGTTTATGTTGAGCATAAATATGATTAGATCATGTTTATTGCAATAAGGTTATTCATTTAAGGCAGAGAATAATTGTTATTCTTTTTAGATGAATAAAACCTTCTATGGTCATACACCCAGTGTTAATGATTTATTGAATCTTGATCACAATGATACACATATTCATAATATTGATGCCAAAAGATCCAAAGTTGATAATGATAGTGCAACATACTTGTGGCACTGCCATTTAGGTCATATAGGTATAAAGTGCATGAAGAAACTCCATGTTGATGGGCTTTTGGAATCACTTGATTGTGAATCATTTGATACTTGCGAACCGTGCCTTATGGGCAAGATGACTAAAACTCCGTTCTTTGGAACAATGGAACGAGCTAATGACTTATTGGAGATAATACATACGATGTATGCGGTCCGATGAGTGTTGAGGCTCGTGGCGGGTATCGTTATTTTCTGACCTTCACAGATGATTTGAGCAGATATGGGTATTTCTTCTTAATAAAACACAAATCTGAAACATTTGAAAAGTTCAAAGAACTTCAGAGTGAAGTGGAGAATCATCGTAACAAGAAAATAAAGTTTCTACGATCTGATCGTGGAGGTGAATATTTGAGTTACGAGTTTGGCCTTCATTTAAAACAATGTGGAATAGTTTCACAGCTCACGCCACCTAGAACACCACAGCGTAATGGTGTGTCCGAATGTCGTAACCACACTTTATTAGATATGGTGCGATCTATGATGTCTCTTACCGATTTACCACTATCGTTTTGCGGTTATGCATTAGATATAGCTGCATTCATGTTAAACAGGGCACCATCAAAGTCCGTTCAGACGACACCGTATGAATTGTGTTTTGGCAACAAACCTAAGCTGTCATTTCTTAAAGTTTGGGGATGTGATGCTTATGTCAAAAGGCTTCAGCCTGATAAGCTTGAACCCAAATCGTAGAAGTGCGTCTTCATAGGACCCTATGAGACAATTGGGTACACCTTCTACCACAAGTCCGAAGGCAAGATTTTTTTTGCTAAGAACAGAACATTTCTAGAGAAGGAGTTTCTCTCGAAAGAAGTGAGTGGGAGGATGAAAGTGCAACTATCCCTAGGTGGTTTTGGTAATTCCTAACAACATATAGCTCATTGAGCTAATACTATTCTAAGACAATTATTTCAGGAAAGCTCGATGAATGGCATGGCATGGATGAGAAAAGTGGATCCCTTAAAATGCTAAGGATAAAAGGATTGGCTCAAGCTTCAAGCTCAAGACTCTACATTTTATATTTTAGTGATCCAAGATCACATTGAGTCTATAGGAAAAGCCAATACTATCAAGGAGGGATGAGGTGTTGCTTAATGAGTTTCTTTCTTCATAGTGCTTAGTGATATGCTCCAAAAGCCTCAACTACTTTCCCACATCCACATATGACCTAAACCTAAAGTCCAACTCGGCCCCACCGATTCTTTATATCCGGCGCCACCGAGTTCAGATGTCATAGCCACTGCCACAAACCCTAAGCAAATCGGTCTCACCGATAGGGATCTTGGTCTCACCGAGATGGGATTGTAATCTCTTTGTTTCCCTTTGTAACGTTTCGGTCTCACCGAGATGAGTGATCGGTCCCACCAAGATTGCAATGTAAACTCTCTTTTTCCTCTTCATAACATTTCGGTCTCACCGAAATGAGCGAACTGGTCCCACCGATTTTACCTGACCAACTCTCTGGTTAGCTTATTACCAAAATCGGTCTCACCGAGTTTGAGTAATCGGTCTCACCGAGATTACGTTATGCCCTAACCCTAATCATATTGGTCCTATCGAGTTGCATGTCGGTCCCACCAAAAACCCTAACGATCACTAGGTTTACTAAATCGGTCCGACCGAGTTTTCTGATTCAGTCCCACCGAGATTGGTAAATTGTGTGTAATGGTTAGATTTTGTGTGGAGGCTATATATACCCCTCCACCTCCTCTTCATTCGTGGAGAGAGCCATCAGAACAAACCTACACTTCCAACTTACCATTTCTGAGAGAGAACCACCTACTCATGTGTTGAGACCAAGATATTCCATTCCTACCATATGAATCTTGATCTCTAGCCTTCCCAAGTTGCTTTCCACTCAAATCTTCTTTCCACCAAATCCAAATCCTGTGAGAGAGAGTTGAGTATTGGGGAGACTATCATTTGAAGCACAAGAGCAAGGAGTTCATCATCAACGCACCATTTGTTACTTGGGAGCCTCCAACAAGATTGTGGAGTTGAACCAAGGAGTTTGTAAGGGCAAGGAGACCGCCTACTTCGTGAAGATCTACCGCTAGTGAGGCAAGTCCTTCGTGGGCGATGGCCATGGTGGGATAGACAAGGTTGCTTCTTCGTGGACCCTTCTTGGGTGGAGCCCTCCATGGACTCGCACAGATGTTACCCTTCGTGGGTTGAAGTCTCCATCAACGTGGATGTACGATAGCACCACCTATCGGAACCACGGCTCAAAAATCACCATGTCTCCAAATTGCGTTTGAAATTTCCAAACCCTTCCCTTAACATTCTTGCAAGTTGCATGCTTTATTTTCCGCTGCTCATATACTCTTTGCATGCTTTCTTGAATTGTGTTAAGATTGCTTGACTTGTGCTAAGTTTGCTAAAATCTACCAAAGACTAAAATTGGGAAAAGTTTAAGTTTTTATTTGGTCAAGTAGTCTAATCACCCCGCCTCTAGACATACTTCAAGATCCTACAAGTGGTATCAGAGCTTTGGTCTCCATTTGCTTTGATTTCCATAGCTTTTGGTGGTCATAGCCTTGGTTTCACAACCTAGGAGAGTATGGCGTCTAGCGAGGGTAACTACCACCGTAGAGGTCCTTTCTTTGATGGTACTAATTTTGCTAGTTGGAAGCATAAGATGAAAATGCATATTCTCGGACATAACCCCGCCGTTTGGGCTATTATGTGTATTTTCTTGCAAGGTGAATTCTTTGATGGGAGAGAACCAAACCATGAAGCTAGCACGGAAGAGTTGAAGATGATGCAATACAACGCTCAAGCTTGTGATATCCTCTTCAACGGATTGTGCCCCGAAGAATTCAACAAAATCAGCCATCTTGAGAATGCAAAGGAAATTTGGGACACTTTGATCTATATGCACGAAGGTACCGACTCCGTCAAGGAATCCAAATTGGATGTGCTTCAAAGTCAGCTTGACAAGTTCAAGATGAAGGATGGTGAAGGTGTCGCCGAAATGTACTCTAGGCTTGCACTCATTACAAATGAGATTGCCGGCTTAGGAAGTGAAGAGATGATCGACAAATTCATCATCAAGAAGATCCTAAGAGCATTGGATGGAAAATATGATACCGTGTGCACATTGATCCAAATGATGCCCAACTACAAGAATCTCAAGCCAACGGAGGTCATTGGAAGAATTGTTGCTCATGAGATGTCACTCAAGGATAAGGAGGAGCTCCACAATAAGTCAAGTGGTGCTTACAAAGCCTCATGTGAAGCCCCCACATCATCAAGTGAGAAACAAACCTTCAATGAAGAGTTGAGCCTAATGGTGAAGAACTTCAACAAATTCTACAAGAGTAGAAGCAAGGAAAGAAGTTCCAAGTCAAGGTCCTACAATGACAAAAGATCTTCCAATCGAGAGCGAAATTGCTACAACTATGGAAGACCCGGACACTATTCCAATGAGTGTACGCTCCCTACAAAAGAAGAGAAGATTCACCTAAAAGGAGGAGTAGAAGAGAAAAATCACCGCCAAGAGAGAGAAGGAGTAGATATGATCGTTATGAACGAAGAACATCCCGGAGAAGCAAGGATTCGGAAAGGAAGGACAAGTCATCAAGGAGCTACACAAAACGAAGACATCAAGCTCATGTTGGTGAATGGGTATCCGGTTCCGACTCTGAACATCACTCTGAGAGAAGCTATCACTCCGACTCCGAACATACTCAAGATGAAGGTGTTGCCGGTCTAGCACTTGTGTCAACCAACTCCTACGACATATTTGATTCACCAAATGAAGGACTTGGAAGATGCTTCATGGCTAAAGGCCCAAAGGTAACACATCCCGAGTATGTTGATTTCAATAGTGATGAATATGACTTGCTAGGTGATGATGATTTACTTGTTGACAACTCCAGTGATGAATACTATGATGGAACGTCAATTAATCATGCTAATCAAGATAAAACGAATGATGATGATAAGGAGAAGATTGAGATTCTAACTAAAGAACTAAACACTCTCAAGTTAGCTCATGAAACTATCTTAGGGGATCATCGTGAACTTTTAAGGACTCATGAGAAGTTACGCTTTGAAAAGCTCACCCTTGAGCAAGAGCATGAGTTCTTAAAGGCAATCAATGATGATCTTCGCAAGAAAAGTTCTTCTTACATTGCCAAGCGTTTACTCTTATCTACTTACATGCCTCAAGTCAAGTCTAGTAACAAGAACAAGAATGATTCTTCCTCTAGTAGTAACAATCATTATGCTAAATCCAATATTTTTGCTTCTAGTAGTTCTCTTGATTCCACTAATGATTCTCTTAGCCAAGTTACACTTGAGCAAGAAAATAGTTTACTGAAGGGAATTATAGAGAAAGGTGTTTACAAGAGCCTTGCCGGGAGTAAGCAATTCGAGGAAATTGTATGCAAGCAAGGAGGGCACCGGAAGAACCAAGGTGTTGGTTTTGAACGAAAGTTCAATGCCAATGGAGTTGAGTGGGAAGAAGATCAATACCCCAAGACTAAGTTTGTTCCTTAACAAGAGAAGTATGATCCTACTTCATTCAAAGGGACACAATCTCAAGATGATCTTCCACCACAAGAACACAAGCAAAAAGGCAAAGATGAGCTTCAAGAGGAGATTGATGCATTTGAAGAAGCTCCCAAGGCCTTGGTCAAGTGGATTCCCAAGACTACTTCGAGTTCTACTTCATCAAGTACGACTACAACTCCAAGGATTCCCATCAACATGGTGTGGATCCCGAAGAAGAAGAACTAGAGAGTTCTTGAGGGTGACTCCGCCAACATTCTTCACTCATATTATTTTGGCAAGGACAAGTGCAATCAACTTTCACATCTTGCACTAGTTCAAGGAGTCACAAACCCTCTTGTTGGTAAAACAAGGGACAAGGTAACCTAATGCTTTCATAGACATCATCTTGTGTGTGCATCACTCTATGTCTATGGATATCCTTGTTTGTTCCTTGTGGGACTAACCCGTGTAGGTATTGAAAGTGCAACTCACTCCAAAGGATTGCTCCAAATGATCTACATCAACATTGAGCATCCACATCTTCAACACCTACATGAAGTCATCATCGACAAAACCCAAGGTTAGTTCATCCCTCTAAAGGGGGGATCTCACATCTAGGGGTATCTTTACTCTAAGAATTGAGCTAAAGCAACTCTAATGGTGTGAACAAATCAATGCATTATGTAAAAGTGGTAACCCCACTTGAGCTTAAATGATGAGTATGACCTATGATCAAATGTTCTCATTTGACTCCTAAGTCAATATACTCATATATAGATGACCTAGTCATCGCCAATTGCTTGATAGATGCTAGAATTGGTTGTGCATGCTTTGCCACATATTTCATTTGTCATTTTATTGTGTGAGAGTGTTGGTTGCATATTTTTCTCATTTGAGGACATCCACTTGTAGTTTTGCTTGTTTGGCTTCCTTTTCTTTTGGCCAAGTGGATGGACAAGAATGCCTAAGAACCTTCTCTAGCTATCTATGCTTTTCTTGTCTCAAACTCTATTCATGCTACATCACAAAATTTGATCAAGTCAGGTTCGAACAACTCTATGTGAGGAGCACTCGGAGTCCCCGATTCGTCATAGACTTAAACTTCCAAAACTTCTTTGTGCGTTTCGGTCTGACTAATTCTTCCATTTCGGTGATACCGAGATCACTAAGTTGATCTACGTTTTCAATCTCTGTGCAACTGATTTGAACATTTCGGTCTCACTGAGTTGCAGTAACTGCTTGCAGTAATGCATCTCGGTGCCACCGAGTTGTTCCACTCGGTCACACCGACAGGGTCGGGCTATATATACCCAAGGGCAAAAAATTTGGAAATTTCTCCGAACAGTTTTCGCCCGCGATCAGCCAGCCTCCAGGGTCTCCGGATCATTCTCCTCATCGCCAGCCGCCTCCCGCCACTGGTCTCCGCCGCCGTCAACGGGAATCTCCACCACCATTGCCGCCGTAGCGAGTCCATCGCCGAGCTAGGGTATGGACTTGATCATTGTGCTATCCCCATTTGATTCCTAGCACATTGTGTTCGCCATGAATCTTGCCACGATTGCAACTATCTCATCTAGTCAAAACTATCCGTAGATTAGGTTTGGATTGAAAATTTAGGGTTAGGTTTCCGCTGAAACCATCTCGGACCCACCGAGTTGTAGAACTCGGTACCACCGATTCAGCTAAGGCCATTGCACTTGTGATTCTCGGTCTGACCGAGAATTGCAAATTGGTGTGACCAAGTTCAGAACTTTGTGAAACCCTAGCAGTTTCGGTGCCACCGAACTGTGACTCGATCTGACCGAGTTCACTAGTTTAGGTTCCTAAAGCTGCTTCGGTGTCACCGAGTTCACAAATCGGTTGATCTGAAATGCTTTCTGTGGTAAACTAAAACTAAGTTTTTAATTCAATCTTTTGCAAAAACCTCTATATTTTGTGATGCTTATCCTCTCTATCTCATCTACATCTATTCACAAGGTCAGCAGTCTGTGTTTGCAACATGTCTGATCAGAGTGACAGCCAGAACAAGTCAGAGGAACAGGTTCACATGAGTGAGGGCACTAGTCCCTCCACTTCCTCAGATGATGGCAGCAGGAGCACCCCAAGCAACTTACCCAAGCTGCCACCACGAACAGGAAGAAGAAAACCTTAGACTCTGAGGATGAAGACTATGTGGCAGAAGAGGATGAAGCCACCTTCAGGAAAGTGCTCAAGAAGGAGTATGGCACTGCTGCAACCACCAAGCCAGGTCTGAACAGGAAAGTTCCTGCCAAGAGGACTCCTATGCTGAAAGTCAGAGCATCAACTCAGCAAACTGAGAGATCAGAACCCAAGGAGCCAGAAGTGGTTGAAAAGAATAGGAAGGAAAGGGTCAAGAAGACAATTACCAGGGTTGTTGGGAAGCCTTCCATGATGGAAGAGGAAGAAGAAGAGGATGCTGCTCCAGCTCCCAAAGCTCAGAAGCTCATGGGTGATGCCATCAGGTCAGGGGCTGCTTCATCAAAGCCCAAAGAAGCACCTAAGGCTGCTTCCAAGCCCAAGACTGCACCAAAGAGGAATACCAGGAACATCTCAGCTGCTGAAAAGAACAAGGCCCCGGTGTGTGAAGTTGTTGCAGAAGAAGAAGAAGATGAAGAGCATGTTCTGAGAAAGTTGAAGCCTAAAATTCCAGATCATAACGATGCTCATCGTGTTGCTGAGAACATGAAGCTAAGAAAGGATGCAGGACTCAAACAGTGGAGGTTGACTGGTCCTTATGCAGTCAGGAGGAGAACTGCTGTGGACTACAGGTTCCACACAAAGGAACAGCGGGACTTCTATGAGACTGTGTTGCTGGACAAGAAACCAATAGTCTGTGATATGAGATGTGTAGATTGGAAATATATCAAGGATAATGAGGAACACTACCCAAGAGTGTTTGACAGTTTCAGTGCTTGTGGAGTGGCAGACTTTGTTGGGCAGAAGCTCACAAAGTGGAATGATGAGCTCATAATGCAATTCTACTCCACAGCACACTTCTATCCAGATGGCAGAATAGTTTGGATGTCTGAAGGTACAAGGTACCAGTCTACTATTGAAGAATGGGCAAATCTGATCAATGCACCAAAGGAGAAAGCGGATGACTTGGATGTCTATGCCAAGAAGAAGATGGATCACAACACTATGGCACACATGTACAAGGAGATCCCAGATAAAGCTATTGAAACTCACAAGTTTGGATCTGTACATTTCCTTCTGTCGGGACTACCAACCATCAACTAGATCCTCAGGCACTCACTCTTGCCCAAGTCAGGTGATCATAACATGATCAGAGGCCATGCTATTAATCTTCTACAATTATTTGATGTGCCTCAAAAGTTCAAGGTCATGAGCCTCATTGTTGAAACTATCAAGAGGACAGCTGCAGACCAGAAGAGAAGTTGTGGATATGCCCACAGATCTAGGAGCTGATTAACTCCAAGATGGGCACTGGCACTTACTTGTTGGACAAGGAACACATGCCTATCTTTCCATACTTTGAGGACAACCAAGTGGTTATGAATGAAAATGAACCATCTTCAGTGCAAGCATAAGCAAAGAAGGAGAAGGCAAGGACTGAGAAGGCTGCCAAGATGCCAACAATTGATGAGGCATCTGAGTTCTTCCTGGAGAGCAAACAAGACCAGCTAGGTTACTTGATAGCATCCACTCTAAGGATTGAGAAAGGGTTGGCCACCCTGACTCAAAACCATGAGAGCCTGGAGAGGATCATGGAGCAGAAGTTCTATGACTTAGATGTTAAAGTAACTGAGATCCAGTCTGTTGTTGACCAACTCCAAGATGACATGCATGAGAGGAAGGGAAAGACAACCACTGAGGCATTTGCTAGAGTGCCTAGAGCTTAGAGATCAGCTGCTGTGCCTGTGACAGACACAAGAGCAACATCATCTGCACCTGCTACAGCTTCAGTGCCACCAGCTCCAGCCTCTACTCCAACTTCATCAACTGATGCCTTCGTCCTTGGATTCATATCTACACCACCACATCAAGACCAAGCCTGAGAGACGACATATTACTATGCATTTTCTATGAACTTTTTGGTAACTTGTTGCCAAACGGGGAGAAAAATATATACATCATAGGCTTCGAGAGAGAGAGTTTTATTTTGTTCTCTCTTGTCTTTGTGGTTGAACTTTATTTGCTTTCGCTTGCTTGAGATACCTTATTGTCTGTGTGATACAATGATGATCATGTGGTTGATCATATGCTACATTAATGCTTGTTGAATGACGTTATCCTTTTTATCTCTATATGATCATTCACTTTGCTTGGTGATGAGTGCATGTATTTTGAATATTATCATTTTTTAGCGCTCCACCAAGATGTATGTGACATGGGAGAGTAACTCATGAACCTAATTCTATGTGCATTTGTAGTCCAAAGCAAATCTTAAACTATGCACAAATTTAGGGGGAGCTCTCACATCTCACATACTTCTCAAAGCGACGATGTTTTTCAATCTTATTATCTTTTGTCAAAGCTTTGATCTATATGTTGTCATCAATTACCAAAAAGGGGGAGATTGAAAGTGCAACTATCCCTAGGTGGTTTTGGTAATTCCTAACAACATATAGCTCAATGATCTAACACTATTTCAAGACAATTATTTCAGGAAAGCTCAATGAATGGCATGGCATGGATGAGAAAAGTGGATCCCTCAAAATGCTAAGGATAAAAGGAATGGCTCAAGCTTCAAGCTCAAGACTCTAGATTTTACATTTTAGTGATCCAAGATCACATTGAGTCTATAGGAAAAGCCAATACTATCAAGGAGGGATGAGGTGTTGCTTAATGAGTTTCTTGCTTCATAGTGCTCAGTGATATGCTCCAAAAGCCTCAACTACTTTCCCACATCCACATATGACCTAAACCTAAAGTCCAACTCGGCCCCACCGATTCTTTCTATCCGGCGTCACTGAGTTCAGCTGTCATAGCCACTGCCACAAACCCTGAACAAATCAGTCTCACCGATAGGGATCTCGGTCTCACCGAGATGGGATTGTAATCTCTCTGTTTCCCTTCGTAACATTTCGGTCTCACCGAGATGAGTGATCAGTCCCACCGAGATTGCAATGTAAACTCTATGTTTCCTCTTCGTAACATTTCGGTCTCACTGAAATGAGCGAACCGGTCCCACCAAGTTTACCTGACCAACTCTCTGGTTAGCTTATTACCAAAATCGGTCTCACCGAGTTTGAGTAATCGGTCTCACCGAGATTATGTTATGCCCTAACCCTAACCATATCGGTCCTACCGAGTTGCATGTCGGTCCCACCGAAAACCCTAACAGTCACTAGGTTTACTAAATCGGTCCGACCGAGTTTTCTGATTTGGTCCCACCGAGATTGGTAAATTGTGTGTAACAGTTAGATTTTGTGTGGAGGCTATATATACCCCTCCACCTCCTCTTCATTCGTGGAGAGAGCCATCAGAACAAACCTACACTTCCAACTTACCATTTCTGAGAGAGAACCACCTACTCGTGTGTTGAGACCAAGATATTACATTCCTACCATATGAATCTTGATCTCTAGCCTTACCAAGTTGCTTTCCACTCAAATCTTCTTTCCACCAAATCCAAATCCTGTGAGAGAGAGTTGAGTGTTGGGGAGACTGTTATTTGAAGCACAAGAGCAAGGAGTTCATCATCAACGCACCATTTGTTACTTCTTGGAGAGTGGTGTCTCCTAGATTGGCTAGGTGTCACTTGGGAGCCTCCGACAAGATTGTGGAGTTGAATTAAGGAGTTTGTAAGGGCAAGGAGATCGCCTACTTCGTGAAGATCTACCGCTAGTGAGGCAAGTCCTTCATGGGCGACGGCCATGGTGGGATAGACAAGGTTGCTTCTTCGTGGACCCTTCTTGGGTGGATCCCTCCATGGACTCGTGCATTCGTTACCCTTCGTGGGTTGAAGTCTCCATCAACGTGGATGTACGATAGCACCACCTATCGGAACCACGGCTCAAAAATCACCGTGTCTCCAAATTGCGTTTGAAATCTCCAAACCCTTCCCTTTACATTCTTGCAAGTTGCATGCTTTATTTTCCGCTGCTCATATACTCTTTGCATGCTTTCTTGAATTGTGTTAAGATTGCTTGACTTGTGCTAAGTTTGCTAAAATCTGCCAAAGACTAAAATTGGGAAAAGCTTAAGTTTTTATTTGGTCAAGTAGTCTAATCACCCCCCCCCCCCCTCTAGACATACTTCAAGATCCTACAGAGGAAAGTAGAACTTGATGAGGTAATTGTACCTGCTCTCAATTTGGAAGGTAGCTCATCCGACAAATCCATTCTCGTGATGTGTACACCAACTGGAGAGGAAGCTAATGATAACGATCATGAAACTTCAGATCAAGTTGCTACAGAACCTCGTGGGTCAACCAGAGCATGATCTGCACCAATGTGGTATGGTAATCCTGTTCTGGAAGTCATGTTACTTGACCATGACGAACCAAAGAACTATGAAGAAGCTATGATGAACCCAGGTTCCGATAAATGGCTTGAGGCCATTAAATTTGAGATAGTTTCCATGTATGAGAACAAAGTGTGGACTTTGGTGGATCTGCCCGATGATCGGCGACCCATATAGAATAAATGGATCTTCAAGAAGAAGACTGGCGTTGATGGTAATGTTACTGTCTATAAAGCTCGACTTGTCGCAAAAGGTTTTTGACAAGTACAAAGAGTTGACTATGATGAGACTTTCTCACCCGTAGCGATGCTTAAGCCTGTCCGAATCATGTTAGCAATTGCCACATTTTATGATTATGAAATATGGCAAATGGATGTCAAAACTGCATTTCTTAATGGATTTCTTAAAGAAGAATTGTATCTGATGCAACCAGAAGGTTTTGTCGATCCTAAAGGTGCTAACAAAGTGTGCAAGCTCCAGCGATCCATTTATGGACTGGTGCAAGCATCTCGGAGTTGGAATGTACGCTTTGATGAGGTGACCAAAGCATATGGTTTTATACAGACTTTTGGAGAAGCCTGTATTTACAAGAAAGTGAGTGGAAGCACTACAGCTTTTCTGATAGGTATATGTGAATGACATATTGTTGATTGGAAATGATGTAGAATTTTCTAGAAAGCATAAACGAGAGTTTGAAAGGAGTTTTTCAAGGAAAGACCTCGGTGAAGCTACTTACATATTGGGCATCAAGATCTGTAGAGATAAATCAAGATGCTTGATAAGATTTTTCAATTAGTACATACCTTGACAAGATTTTGAAGTAGTTCAAAATGGAACAGTCAAAGAAGGAGTTCTTGCTTGTGTTGTAAGGTGTAAAGTTGAGTAAGACTCAAAACCCGACCACAGCAGAAAATAGAAAGAGAATGAAAGTCATTCCCTATGCCTCAGCCATAGGTCTATAAAGTATGCTATGTTGTGTACCATACCTATTGTGTACCTTATCATGAGTTTGGCAAGGGGGTACGATAGTGATCCAGGAGGGAATCACTGGACAGCGGACAAAGTTATCCTTAGTTACCTAAGAGGACTAAGGAAATATTTCTTAGTTATGGAGGTGACAAAGAGTTCGTCGTAAAGAGTTACGTTGATGCATGCAAAGCTTTTACACCAATCCAGATGACTATGAGTCTCATTCTGGATACATATTGAAAGTGGGAGCAATTAGCTAGAATAGCTCCATGCAGAGCATTGTAGACATAGAAATTTGCAAAATACATACAGATCTGAATGTGGCAGACCCGTTGACAAAACATCTCTCACAAGCAAAACATAATCACACCTTAGTACTCTTTGGGTGTTAATCACATAGCGATGTGAACTAGATTATTGACTCTAGTAAACCCTTTAGGTATTGGTCACATGGCGATGTGAACTATGGGTGTTAGTCACATAAAGATGTGAACTATTGGTGTTAAATCACATGGCGATGTGAACTAGAATATTGACTCTAGTGCAAGTGGGAGACTAAAGGAAATATGCCCTAGAGGCAATAATAAAGTTGTTATTTTATATTTCCTTATAACATGGTAAATGTTTATAATTCATGCTAGAATTGTATTAACCGGAAACTTGATACATGCGTGAATACATAGACAAAACACCGTGTCCCTAGTATGCCTCTACTAGACTAGCTCGTTAATCAAAGATGGTTAAGTTCCCTATCTTGATGAACGGGATCACATCATTAGTGGAATGATGTGATGGACAAGACCCATCCGTTAGCTTAGCATAATGATCGTTCAGTTTTATTGCTACTGCTTTCTTCATGTCAAATACATATACTATGATATTATGCAACTCCCGGACACTAGAGGAATGCCTTGTGTGCTATGAAACGTCACAATGTAACTGGGTGATTATAAATATGCTCTACAGGTATCTCTGAAGGTGTTTGTTGGGTTGGCATAGATCGAGATTAGGATTTGTCACTCCGAGTATCGAAGAGGTAACTCTGGGCCCTCTCGATAATGCACATCATATGAAGCCTTGCAAGCAATGTGACTAGTGAGTTATTTGCGGGATGATGCATTACGGAACAAGTAAATAGAATTGCCGGTAATGATATTGAACTAGGTATGATGATACCGATGATCGAATCTCGGGCAAGTAACATACCGATGACAAAGGGAATAACGTATGTTGACATTGCGGTTCGACCGATAAAGATCTTCATAGAATATGTGGAAACCAATATGAGCATCCAGGTTCCGCTATTGTTTATTGACCGGAGAGGTGTCTTGGTCATGTCTACATAGTTCTCAAACCCGTAGGGTCCGCACGCTTAATGTTCGATGACGATATGTATTATATTAGTTATGTGTCTTGGTGACCAAAGTTTGTTCGGAGTCCCGGATAAGATCACAGATATGGCGAGGAGTCTCAAAATGGTTGAGATGTAAGGATTGATATATTGGAAGGTAGTATTGGGACACCGGAACGGTTCCGAAGTGTATCGGGTACATACTAGAGTACCGGAGGGGTTACCGGAACCCCCGGGGAAAGATATGGGCCATATGGGCCATAGGAGGGAGGCTAACCAGCCCACAAGGGGCTGGAGCGCCCCCCATAAGGGAGGAGGCCGAATTGGACTAGGGAAGGGGGTGCCACCCTCCTTTCCTTCTCCCTCTCCTTCGCCCTTTCCCCCTCCATTAGAAGGATGGGGGGGCCGAATAGGACTAGGAGTCCTAGTAGGACTCCCCCCCATGGGGTGCACCCTAGGCCGACCTCCTCCCCTCTCCCTCCTTTATATATGGGGGCGGGGGCACCCCAAAGCACAACAGTTGTTTCTTAGCCGTGTGCGGTGCCCCCCTCCATCGTTTACTCCTTCGGTCATATTGTCGTAGTGCTTAGGCGAAGCCCTACGCGGATCACATCACCATCATTGTTACCATGCCATCATGTTGACGGAACTCTTCTACTACATCGACAGCCTGCTGGATCAAGAGTTCAAGGGACGTCATCGAGTTGAACGTGTGCAGAACTTGGAGGTGTCGTACGTTCGGTACTTGATCGGTTGATTCGAGAAGACGTTTGACTACATCAACCGCGTTAAGTTAATGCTTCTGCTTTTGGTCTACGAGGGTACGTGGACACACTCTCCCCCTCTCCTTGCTATGCATCTCCTAGATAGATCTTGCGTGAGTGTAGGAAATGTTTTCAAATTGCATGCTACGTTTCCCAACAGAACTTATATATCAGAAGTGATATATGTATTGAGTCTTTTAACTTATTTGATCTTGTGATTATGATCACAGTTGGTGCAGCCGAGGTCGAATCCCTCAAGAGCGTGCTTACCCAAGCCCAAAAAGAGGCAGAAGTGAACTGGGCAGCCGCTGGTAAAGCGGCGAAGGAGCTAGAGGTGGAGCAAACTTCCCGCTGCAAACATGAGGCTCGGGTGGGCGAAGTCGAGCAAGAGCTTAAGGACGCCATTACTAAGTGTGAGTCCTTGGAGCAGAAAACTTTGGACCAAGCATTCGAACTCGCCAAGGCTCTCCGGGATATCAAGGAGGCCCGGGTTGAATCCCAGATTTCTCGCCAAGAGATCCAGCAGGCAAGGCAGATAGCGGCTGGTAAGGCCTTTCTTCTGCAGAGTAAATTTGAAAGTAGGAGATATATCTTGCTGACCCGAGTTTGGAGTTCTCCAGGCGCGTTTGCGGATCTTCCGAGGAGTGTTGCTGACACCGTGGAGTTCTTTCAAGCCAAAGAGGGGAGCTCAACCGAGAAGCTGCTCTGGTCGCAATATCTTGCGCCAGAGCATCTGATGCCCCTCAGCGACCAGCTGAAGCAGCTGACCGAGCTGTATAGGGTGGCCATCTTGGCCATGAAGGATCTAATAGTCCAACTTTGGCCAGCCGAGTCCATGCCCAGCAGTTATTTCGGCCTTGCGAAGCGGCTTGTCGACGCGCGTCCTCGAGTTGACGCCATAAAGCGGTCGGCCTGCATAGAAGGTGCCCGAATGGCCTTCGCCCGCGTGAAGATGCAATGGGCGAAGATGAAGGCCACCAAAGTGGCGACAGCAAGGCCGCCAGAGGGCAAAGATCATCGGAAGCCGGAGAGATACTTTGTAGAGGTCCTGGAAGGGGCCCGAATAGTAGAGGGCCAATGTTCCAAGGATGTTATTTTTTATTGAATGTAATCGGGTGGCAGAAACCATGTTATGAATCCGTGCAATGATTGCGCTTTTTGTGTTAATTTTATCCTCATGTGCAGGCGTTTATTGTTTGTGTTTCTGAAGGTTGTCAGTTGTAGGCTTTTGCCCCCTTGTAAATATTACAGGGGTATTCGTAAACGCATGGCCGCACTTTGTCCAATATCTTGGTCAATAGAGGAGGCGTCCGTGAGGTGAACTAGGCAATCAGACTATGCGGCTTTATTACCTTCACTTAGCCATAGGAGTCCATTGGTGGGGTTAAGTATTACCCCAGTTGTAGTAGGTGGCAATCCGGATTACGGTGCCTTTGCAACGCAGTTGGTCGAGTCCCAGCCCCTCGTGTGACATGGCAAGAATCGCTAGCGATTTGTAGTATAACACTAAGTCACCGGATCGCTGATCAGCTCTCGCTTATCATGATAGTCAGTTTTTGGCTGTCTCTACTGAGGTACTTGATCGGACGAGCCAGAAGTACCGTCATAGTAGTTCTCCCTTTACTACCTTAGCCGAACTAGCGAAACATAAGGTGGTAAGCACAGGAGCCGGGCAACCCAACTATTGACCAAAGACATGATTCAGAACCGATGCATATAATGCAATAACCGGGACGCCGAAGAGTTCCCTATAGGTGTTCTGTCAGGACCCCGACTCAATGCCACATTGATCTAGCATGTAACACCTCATATCACTTTGCGGCCTCACGCACGGTATTCCCACGGGTGTCGCCTTACCTTTACCCAGGACCGTTTGCGCCTTTTGGCACACGTATATGATAGTGTCGCTAGCATCCATATGATAAGGAGCCCGGGCTGACATGGCTAGTCGTAAACCCAAAGTGGCACAGACTTACAGGGACAGGCATCCATGACCCAGCATCGAACGTGTCGGTCATCAGCGAGTGAATCCAGGCTGTAGCACTGGGCTAGCAGGACTCCGATGAACTGGGCTGTAGCGGGCTAACAGGACTCCGGTATTCATCGCGTGACATTTCCCCAAAGGGACAGACACAGGAACGAAGAAGGACACATGTCGGCCAGCCTAAGTGTTCCGGAGCAGTAGCAAGCTACCACGGCTCAGTGGAAACACTAGGAGACATTTCCCAGTAAGAGAGGCTACTAAGAATAAACAACTAGATAGTCAGATCCCACACATACCAAGCATTTCAATAACATACACACAATATGCTCGATATGTGCAAATACAACATGGCATCACAACATGACCCTACAACTCAATTATGTATTCATTAGGCTCCGAGGAGCGAGATATTACAAACAAGGGTCTCATGACCCAACATTCAGAGCATACAAATCAAAACACAAGCGGAAGCTTAACATGTCTGAGTACAGACATCTACAAATGAAAAAGGCTGAGAAGCCTGACTATCTACCAGATCCTGCCAAGAGCACAAGATCGTAGCTGAGGTAACAAGCTAAACATCGAAGTCCACGCGAAACTACTAGTGAGACTGAAGTCTCTCTATAAAAACATAAAATAGGCAAACGTGAGTACAAATGTACCCAACAAGACTTACATCAGAACTAACTACATATGCATCATTATCAACAAAGGGGATGGTGGGGTTTAACTGCAGCAAGCCAGCTTTGACTCGGTGGCTATCCTGAACTACGACTGCAAGTAACTCTTTTGAGGTGGCGCACACGAGTCCACATATTCACCATATCAATACACCACTATGGATCTGCTCCTGTCTCCCTACGAGAACGCCATCCATAGCACTCACGCTTATCTTGCGCATTTTAAAGTATCCACTTTCACTTGTCTATGAACTGTTATAGGCAACCCAGAAGTCCTTTACCGCGGACACGGCTATTCGAATAGATGATGAACCCTGCAGGGGTGTACTTCTTCATACATGTTTCCACCACTTAGCGTCTGCACACGACATGTGCTCGCCAGACTTCAAGCGAAAGCCGACGTGGGTGTAGACCACGACCTACCTAAACACTCAAGTCTCTAGTCCAGGTTTATCGCCTATTCGGGTTCCATCCATGAGGAGATCCGGCCGGGGTTTCGCTCACAGCCCCAAACGATGTGAACAGGGTTCCGTGACACCAAACGGGCGCCCGGTATACCCGGCCACGTGCCTACCGCATCACAGCCCACCCCTCCGGTCAGCGCTGCGCACGGCCTCCAGCATACTGCAAACACCAGAAACTACTTGCAACTCCTGGACAGAGGACAAGGGTGAATAAGAAGTCGAGCGGGGTCATATTTCAGGGCCCAATGCATGGTAGTAGCTGAATCATGGATCACAAACACAGAACTCAGTTCCTAAGGACGGCTTCAATGAGACAACCCACCATGTACTCCTACATGGCCTCTCACCGCTACCTTTACCAAATCGTGTTCACACACTTAGCTCGCACACAATAGGACATGTTTACACACCTCCAATTCATCCCCGATCAATCAGACCTGACTCAACTCTAAGCAATAGCAGGCTTGACAAACAAGCATGAATGAGTAGGCACATCAGGGCTCAAACAACTCCTACTCATGCTAGTGGGTTTCATCTATTTACTGTGGCAATGACAGGTCATGCAGAGGATAAAGGGGTTCAACTACCGCAGCAAGTAACAGTTGTATCGATGTTGTCCTAATGCAGTAAAAGAGAGCAGGAGCGAGAGAGTAGGATTGTATCGGAATGAACAAGGGGGTTTTGCTTGCCTGGCACTTCTGAAGATAGCATTGAGTCTTCATCAGTGTCAATGATCACAACGTCAGAACATCGTCTACCGAGAGGGGACAGATACCGGCAATAAAGAAGAAATACAATCAATGCAATGCACAATATGATGCATGCTCATGACATGGCAATATGAGTGTGTTGGCCTAATGCAACTATAACCAGATGGATTTGGGTCATATTGAGCCAAAGGTTCAATCCCAAATTCAAATTATGAATTCAAATAGTGCCTTATCATGTTTTGCACTAAACAGCAAGGTTAAGTTGTTTAAACATGCATGAAACCAGTGCAGATGGATAGATTGGATTTTTCTGATCATTTTTCATATATAATTTATTTCATTTGGAGTTACGGTTGAATTTATATGATTTTTAGAAGCTTTGTATATTTTCTGAAATAAATAAATCATTTTAGATTTATTTAAAATCCAGAAAATAGATTAATGCGTCAGCATGATGTCGGTGTGACGTCAGCAGGTCAACTGGGTCGGCCAGGTCAACCTGACCAGTGGGACCCACTGGTCAGTGACTCAGTTAATTAACTAAGATAATTAGTGTAAACTAGCCCTAACTAAGCTGTCAGCAGTGCGGGGCCCACGTGTTAGTGGGTCATCTAGTTAACTACTTAACTAACACTAATTAAACTAACACTAATTAAACAGGGCATGGACCCACTCGTCAGCGAGAGAGAGGGGTCAAACCCCTGGGCAGACGGGGTCAAACCCTGCCGGTCAAAGCGGTCAACCCGCCTGCGTTTAACCGTCGGCGAGACCAGATGCGGCGGCGGGCTTCGGGTTTGGTCCTCCCTCGACCAAATCGACGGCGGAGATGCGCTACGTGCTGCTGGTGGACTCGCGCGTCGAGTGGTGCAGGCGGTGTCTGCGGGGGTGGCCGGAGATGACGCCGGCGTCGAGCCAGGCGGCGGCTGGAGCTCGGAGGGAGGGGAGAAGGACCTACGGTGCACGGCAGGGGCCGGTGTTGGTCGTGTTCGGCTCCTGGGAGCTCGGTGAGCATGGAGGCATGCTCAAAAACGGACGGGGGCGACTGTGGCCACGGCAACGACATGGCACGGCGGCGGCAGGTGCGGTGAGCTCGGTGTGGTGCGTACGGTGCACGAGAGAGGGAACGGAGAGGGGGAGGACGGGCAGCAGCTCATAGTGGTCTCGACGGGCGGGTCAGAGAGGTCGGGGAAGAGCTGGAGTGGTCACGGCGACGAGGGGGATCTCCGGCGATGGCGGATCGGGACGGCTCGGTGCAGCGTCTCCGGGGCGAGCGAGCGCTCGGGGCTCGGTCGAGGCAAAGCAGCGGACGATGGTGAAGCTTTTGGGCACGGAGAGGCGATGAGTGGACGGCCGTGGCTGCGGGCTTTACGACGGCGTGGACGCGGCTGCGTCGGCCATGGCGTCCAGGGAGCGAGGGAGAGAGCAAGGGGGAAGAATGGGGTGTCCACGGGGTCGGGGCGGCGCCGAGGAGTAGCTTCGAGGCGTCGCCGCACTGTCCAAGCGAGGCAAGCGGCCAGGGAGCTGCGTGGCGAGCTCGGGCGCGTCGCGGTGTCCCTCCTCTCTGCCTGCCTGGTGAGAGGAAGCAGGTGGCTGGCACGGGCCAGCACAGTGCTGGGCCGGCCAGTGGGCTGCCAGGTGGGCTGCGCCAGGTAAGTGGCTAGCTAGTTTCCTCTCTCTCTGTTTTCTATTAGTTACTGTTTTCTATTTTTGTAGTTTGTTTTGATCCAGTTTTAAAAAACCAAATCAATTTTATAAATCCTGAGAATTATTCATGAGCACTTTATGAATTATTTCAGTGTCCCACAAATAATTCCAACATTATTTGAGCATTTAAATTATTTATAACGTTTAAATGCCCAAAGTCAAATACAATATGATTTAATTCAAAAATCCAAAATAGCCTCCAAAAATATGAAACCATTTTTGGCAGAGGGTTTAGTCAGGACCAAAGATGGTGAACATTTATGAAGGGCATTTTGGTTTCATTGAAAAGATTTTAGTAAGCCCTAGTTGAATTCATTTAGTGCTAGGGTTTCAACATCCCCATTTCAAGTTTCTTAGTAATTTAAACATGATGACAGGATGAGCAGGCAAAGTCAAGCAAGGCTGATCTGGGGCTGTGACAGCTCACCCCCACTAAAGAAAAATCTTGTCCCGAGATTCAAGCGTAGGGTAGGATGAAGGGGGAACGGAAACTAACATAATCTTCATGATCCAGGTGGCACTTCATAAGAACGTTGAATCGATCACCATCTTTGACTCGATGTCTTCCTCTAAGAACTTGAACTAACATGACAAGAAGAGGAAGGAAAACTCTATAAGAATCAACCTTCTCGAAGGCCGAACAACTCAGGATCAGCTCATGGGGTGAGATATAAAACATCTCTTGAGATGAGACACGAAACACACATTCAGAGGGATGGGGTGTAACAGATCACGAAGGTCCACTAGGTAGGCAACAAATCCACGCTTGATCACGACGTAGCGAGGAGTTAACCGTCATGATTCCCCAACGGGGCACCTTAGAAAAAGTGACTCATAGAAATATCCTCTTTAAGTGGCAAAAAGAATTACCTTTGATATAGAGATTACTGAAACTCTCTATACGAGCCTAAGGCAAATCTCGAGCGATTGTTCGAGGAAGTTCGGTAGAATGGCATACTCGGACAAGTATGGATGATGTGGATTAACTTGTTGAAGACAACACAAGGGTTGATTCTGCTTATCATCGGAGATGGATGGGACCCAAGGTAGGATGGCACAATGACGGTGCAAGCTGGGAACAAAACACAAATGTTGGGAATGATTCTAGTAACTGGGAAGAAACTCAACAACAGAGAGTGAGTCCACTGTTTGAAAATTTATTGCATAACCGAGGAAGCTAGGAGCAATCCTAGTTATGACAATGGTAACACCTAGTTCTTGTGCGTACTCTCAAGAAATTGAGCATTTCCATAATCATCAAGGTTTTACCAATATCCGTGTCAAGGATCCTGGCAACACAACTTACTACCATGATGAATGGTGATGGATGATGCAGACGCAAAAGGAGATAACACCTTCTCAGATTTCACCTTGGCAGAGCCAAGGAAACAAAATCTGGATGATCGACCGAGAGACATCTAGCACTCCGCTTCTAATGCTCTCCTTGATGTGCTAGCGTAATCCACCCATAGATATGGTTTGATATCTAGAACATCAGGTAAAAGGTCGGACTTCGGGAACTCAAAAATCATAAGGCATAGCTAGGGAGTAAATCCTACGAAGTCCTTATGGGGAGGTGGCCAACTTCCTCAATCAAGATACTACAATAATAGGTCTTCCGGCTGGGTGTGTTGGCCACGACATCCACTTTACCGGTTATCGAGAGACCAATATTATAGTTCTTGGGAAATGTTCCAACCATCATATCTGCCTGAGACTGAGATCTGGCTGGTGTCAGGATATTCCAGACTCATCGAGTCTAGAAAGAAAAAGAAAGTTCGCAACACAAATTGACGAGATGACGTTGCGAGATTCTCGGGAAATGAACTACGATAGGAAACTCCAAAACATGAGATGGTTCTACTACACACATGTGAACACGTTGTCCCAGACAAAACATTATCACATGGTAGTCTTACAATAAAACACTACCGAGTTCAGGTGGGGAACCATCATCGAGGATATCGAAGTCCTTGCAAAGGGTATACTCTTAAGAAGGAGCTTCTTCTCCTTGAACAAATCAATCAGTGGCTTGGTAAGCTACGGAATACATATGGAATGAAGGTTGCAAGTCTCCAGACCACGGAATACTTCGCACATATGCATGACTGACTTGGAATGATTTCCAGAGGAAGCAACATTGACTTTCTCGAATCCACAGCGGCAACTTGCTCCAAATGCACATGAATTAGAGGAAGTCACTCCTTTCATCCAAACATATGCTTCATGGGCGGGTCATGAAGATAATGCTTATAAAAGTTTCCAATACTAGCTGGATGTTCAACACAAATCATGGAGAAGATAAGAATATTATCGATGGGCTCAACAACAATTCATTCAGATTCGCATGGAGATGGAATTCCATAACTATGTGAACAAGGTGATAGTATTGGTCAGACCCAAAAGACATAATGGTGTATGCTCGAGGAAAATCCACGAGTAAGACAACATTACGAACATCGTTGGTTCTGATTTGATTTGAGGATAGCCCATACTCAAATCAAAGTTTTGGCAAGACAATAGCTCCAACAACTGGTCTCGAGGATCAATCGATGAAGATATCATCTTTCTTCAACACACACACAAAAAGATATCCCTTAAAATGAACTAAGCCAGGCAAGCTTTTATCCTCCAACTCTCCAAGTTGTTTTTTGGCTTAACCAACTAGCTCAGGGGTATCCAACACGGATTCTTGGGGAAGGAGTGGTTTATATGAAACCAACTTGATCATGACCTCAACATAACAGTCAGGTGACGACCTGGTGATACTTCCGAGAAGATAATCGGTAAATCACGAACCACCGATATGTTACTAAGATCGGGAACAATCTTGCTTTTCAGGGCAAGACGATATGATCAACTAAGCAAGGATTGGCACTATCCTAACTCACTGATCGGAGAGTGCACCGGAAATAAGGACTAGGTAGCACGATCAACCTTAGGGTGATGATTCAATAACCAACACGCTAAGAATGAGGTTATTGTCCATTTAACTCCCAAGCAACAGAGTTGCTAGGAGTATAGATTTCACACATCACGATTCACTTGTCAGCATTATGGTTCAACAACACGGGGATCGAGGAATGAACAATGATGGCAATAAGTATCACTGTACCAAGAGTTCATAGGATGGTGTGCAATTCCTATAATAATCCCGATATAAAAGATGGTAATACTCCAAGGTAGAACAGAACAAAAGCTGGATTAGCAATTTGATCTGCGGAGCACAACTTCTTTGACCCAACCCTGGATATGGATGAGGTACTGGAGTTTGTTTCTCCTAGTCATTCTGGGATAGAATGGCTTGACGGACCACAAGAGTAATAGGCATCGATAAACGAATGCACGCATACTCTTGACTATCAATTGATAGACGAAGGTCAGAAGACATCTAACGAGGAACAACTCATGGAACATATAACTTTCTGAGTTGTGGATGCATGGATTAGGATGTTGAACCAAGTTCAACAGGTTTCCTCCAGATAATCCATGCAGAAAGGTAGAACTGGCAGAATCACAATTATGAATGGAGAACTCATCGAGGGCACTCCTGTTGTGATCTTTGATCCAACAAACTTCTGCCATAAGTGGTTCATAGTATTTGGAAGAAGGAAATACCACGGACCTCGAGGACTAATGCAAAGGTTACTAATAACCTAAAGTAACTAGCAAACACTATCAACATGAAGTAAGTAGGGTGAATCTCGGGTTCAGAACCCAGAGGTAGAATGCCTACTAACTAAATGGCATCACGGGATGCTTTCGATAATGACGGCCAGAATCATCACACTGGAAACACAGATCATGGCTAGACCACTAGATGATCCCCTAAAACACCTAGGGTCATAATATTAACTCCAACATATGTGTCGAGGCAATAAAGTACCTCAACTCACTAATTTGTGTGATTAATCTGACCAAAAGGGACATCGGGAACAGAAAGAAGGGATTTGCAAATGCATCAGACTGTTTAGAAACCTGGGATGACTCGGACAGCATAACGGCTGTAAATGCTCAAAAAGATTGGAGACATGCTGCAAAAATGGTGGCATAGCCACTCAGAAGTACAATATCAAGGTTTCGAGATCAACAGTTAACACTCGGAAGTAGTAGAGACTGAACTGAGGCTTAAAACCAACAATCTTAAAAGTCTATGGATTAGTAACACGTCATCCTGATAGATAGATGAGAAGGCCTAGTTCTTAATCCCCGTAGAAGAGAAGAGGTTGACTCAGATCAGAAGGCCATGAGGTATAAGGAGTAAAAAGAGCCTTATGTTCCATCCCACAATCAATTCCCTTATATAACTAAAGAATTTCTAGACTCAACTTCGACCAGTTTGGCTTGGTAATCCTACAGGCAATCAGGCTCTGATACCAAAGCTGCCAGGACCTCGACTCAATGCCACACTGATCTAGCATGTAACACCTCATATCACTTTGCGGCCTCACGCACGGTATTCCCACGGGTGTCGCCTTACCTTTACCCGGGACCGTTTGCGCCTTTTGGCACACGTATATGATAGTGTCGCTAGCATCCATATGATAAGGATCCCGGGCTGACATGGCTAGTCGTAAACCCAAAGTGGCACAGACTTACAGGGACAGGCATCCATGACCCAGCATCGAACGTGTCGGTCATCAGCGAGTGAATCCAGGCTGTAGCACTGGGCTAGCAGGACTCCGGTGAACCGGGCTGTAGCGGGCTAACAGGACTCCGGTATTCATCGCGTGACATTTCCCCGAAGGGACAGACACAGGAACGAAGAAGGACACATGCCGTCCAGCCTAAGTGTTCCGGAGCAGTAGCAAGCTACCACGGCTCAGTGGAAACACTAGGAGACATTTCCCGGTAAGAGAGGCTACCAAGCATTTCAATAACCTCAGCTGAAAGGTGCTAACAAAGTGTGCAAGCTCCAGCGATCCATTTATGGACTGGTGCAAGCATCTCGGAGTTGGAATGTACGCTTTGATGAGGTGACCAAAGCATATGGTTTTATACAGACTTTTGGAGAAGCCTGTATTTACAAGAAAGTGAGTGGAAGCACTACAGCTTTTCTGATAGGTATATGTGAATGACATATTGTTGATTGGAAATGATGTAGAATTTTCTAGAAAGCATAAACGAGAGTTTGAAAGGAGTTTTTCAAGGAAAGACCTCGGTGAAGCTACTTACATATTGGGCATCAAGATCTGTAGAGATAAATCAAGATGCTTGATAAGATTTTTCAATTAGTACATACCTTGACAAGATTTTGAAGTAGTTCAAAATGGAACAGTCAAAGAAGGAGTTCTTGCTTGTGTTGTAAGGTGTAAAGTTGAGTAAGACTCAAAACCCGACCACAGCAGAAAATAGAAAGAGAATGAAAGTCATTCCCTATGCCTCAGCCATAGGTCTATAAAGTATGCTATGTTGTGTACCATACCTATTGTGTACCTTATCATGAGTTTGGCAAGGGGGTACGATAGTGATCCAGGAGGGAATCACTGGACAGCGGACAAAGTTATCCTTAGTTACCTAAGAGGACTAAGGAAATATTTCTTAGTTATGGAGGTGACAAAGAGTTCGTCGTAAAGAGTTACGTTGATGCATGCAAAGCTTTTACACCAATCCAGATGACTATGAGTCTCATTCTGGATACATATTGAAAGTGGGAGCAATTAGCTAGAATAGCTCCATGCAGAGCATTGTAGACATAGAAATTTGCAAAATACATACAGATCTGAATGTGGCAGACCCGTTGACAAAACATCTCTCACAAGCAAAACATAATCACACCTTAGTACTCTTTGGGTGTTAATCACATAGCGATGTGAACTAGATTATTGACTCTAGTAAACCCTTTAGGTATTGGTCACATGGCGATGTGAACTATGGGTGTTAGTCACATAAAGATGTGAACTATTGGTGTTAAATCACATGGCGATGTGAACTAGAATATTGACTCTAGTGCAAGTGGGAGACTAAAGGAAATATGCCCTAGAGGCAATAATAAAGTTGTTATTTTATATTTCCTTATAACATGGTAAATGTTTATAATTCATGCTAGAATTGTATTAACCGGAAACTTGATACATGCGTGAATACATAGACAAAACACCGTGTCCCTAGTATGCCTCTACTAGACTAGCTCGTTAATCAAAGATGGTTAAGTTCCCTATCTTGATGAACGGGATCACATCATTAGTGGAATGATGTGATGGACAAGACCCATCCGTTAGCTTAGCATAATGATCGTTCAGTTTTATTGCTACTACTTTCTTCATGTCAAATACATATACTATGATATTATGCAACTCCCGGACACTAGAGGAATGCCTTGTGTGCTATGAAACGTCACAATGTAACTGGGTGATTATAAATATGCTCTACAGGTATCTCTGAAGGTGTTTGTTGGGTTGGCATAGATCGAGATTAGGATTTGTCACTCCGAGTATCGAAGAGGTAACTCTGGGCCCTCTCGATAATGCACATCATATGAAGCCTTGCAAGCAATGTGACTAGTGAGTTATTTGCGGGATGATGCATTACGGAACAAGTAAATAGAATTGCCGGTAATGATATTGAACTAGGTATGATGATACCGATGATCGAATCTCGGGCAAGTAACATACCGATGACAAAGGGAATAACGTATGTTGACATTGCGGTTCGACCGATAAAGATCTTCATAGAATATGTGGAAACCAATATGAGCATCCAGGTTCCGCTATTGTTTATTGACCGGAGAGGTGTCTTGGTCATGTCTACATAGTTCTCAAACCCGTAGGGTCCGCACGCTTAATGTTCGATGACGATATGTATTATATGAGTTATGTGTCTTGGTGACCAAAGTTTGTTCGGAGTCCCGGATAAGATCACAGATATGGCGAGGAGTCTCAAAATGGTTGAGATGTAAGGATTGATATATTGGAAGGTAGTATTGGGACACCGGAACGGTTCCGAAGTGTATCGGGTACATACTAGAGTACCGGAGGGGTTACCGGAACCCCCGGGGAAAGATATGGGCCATATGGGCCATAGGAGGGAGGCTAACCAGCCCACAAGGGGCTGGAGCGCCCCCCATAAGGGAGGAGGCCGAATTGGACTAGGGAAGGGGGTGCCACCCTCCTTTCCTTCTCCCTCTCCTTCCCCCTTTCCCCCTCCATTAGAAGGATGGGGGGGCGAATAGGACTAGGAGTCCTAGTAGGACTCCCCCCCATGGGGTGCGCCCTAGGCCGACCTCCTCCCCTCTCCCTCCTTTATATATGGGGGCGGGGGGCACCCCAAAGCACAACAGTTGTTTCTTAGCCGTGTGCGGTGCCCCCCTCCATCGTTTACTCCTTCGGTCATATTGTCGTAGTGCTTAGGCGAAGCCCTACGCGGATCACATCACCATCATTGTTACCATGCCATCATGTTGACGGAACTCTTCTACTACATCGACAGCCTGCTGGATCAAGAGTTCAAGGGACGTCATCGAGTTAAACATGTGCAGAACTTGGAGGTGTCGTACGTTCGGTACTTGATCGGTTGATTCGAGAAGACGTTTGACTACATCAACCGCGTTAAGTTAATGCTTCTGCTTTTGGTCTACGAGGGTACGTGGACACACTCTCCCCCTCTCCTTGCTATGCATCTCCTAGATAGATCTTGCGTGAGTGTAGGAAATGTTTTCAAATTGCATGCTACGTTTCCCAACAGAACTTATATATCAGAAGTGATATATGTATTGAGTCTTTTAACTTATTTGATCTTGTGATTATGATCACAGTTGGTGCAGCCGAGGTCGAATCCCTCAAGAGCGTGCTTACCCAAGCCCAAAAAGAGGCAGAAGTGAACTGGGCAGCCGCTGGTAAAGCGGCGAAGGAGCTAGAGGTGGAGCAAACTTCCCGCCGCAAACATGAGGCTCGGGTGGGCGAAGTCGAGCAAGAGCTTAAGGACGCCATTACTAAGTGTGAGTCCTTGGAGCAGAAAACTTTGGACCAAGCATTCGAACTCGCCAAGGCTCTCCGGGATATCAAGGAGGCCCGGGTTGAATCCCGGATTTCTCGCCAAGAGATCCAGCAGGCAAGGCAGATAGCGGCTGGTAAGGCCTTTCTTCTGCAGAGTAAATTTGAAAGTAGGAGATATATCTTGCTGACCCGAGTTTGGAGTTCTCCAGGCGCGTTTGTGGATCTTCCAAGGAGTGTTGCTGACACCGTGGAGTTCTTTCAAGCCAAAGAGGGGAGCTCAACCGAGAAGCTGCTCTGGTCGCAATATCTTGCGCCAGAGCATCTGATGCCCCTCAGCGACCAGCTGAAGCAGCTGACCGAGCTGTATAGGGTGGCCGTCTTGGCCATGAAGGATCTAATAGTCCAACTTTGGCCAGCCGAGTCCATGCCCAGCAGTTATTTCGGCCTTGCGAAGCGGCTTGTCGACGCGCGTCCTCGAGTTGACGCCATAAAGCTGTCGGCCTGCATAGAAGGTGCCCGAATGGCCTTCGCCCGCGTGAAGATGCAATGGGCGAAGATGAAGGCCACCGAAGTGGCGACAGCAAGGCCACCAGAGGGCAAAGATCATCGGAAGCCGGAGAGATACTTTGTAGAGGTCCTGGAAGGGGCCCGAATAGTAGAGGGCCAATGTTCCAAGGATGTTATTTTTTATTGAATGTAATCAGGTGGCAGAAACCATGTTATGAATCCGTGCAATGATTGCGCTTTTTGTGTTAATTTTATCCTCATGTGCAGGCGTTTATTGTTTGTGTTTCTGAAGGTTGTCAGTCGTAGGCTTTTGCCCCCTTGTAAATATTACAGGGGTATTCGTAAACGCATGGCCGCACTTTGTCCAATATCTTGGTCAATAGAGGAGGCGTCCGTGAGGTGAACTAGGCAATCAGACTATGCGGCTTTATTACCTTCACTTAGCCATAGGAGTCCATTGGTGGGGTTAAGTATTACCCCAGTTGTAGTAGGTGGCAATCCGGATTACGGTGCCTTTGCAACGCAGCTGGTCGAGTCCCAGCCCCTCGTGTGACATGGCAAGAATCGCTAGCGATTTGTAGTATAACACTAAGTCACCGGATCGCTGATCAGCTCTCGCTTATCATGACAGTCAGTTTTCGGCTGTCTCTACTGAGGTACTTGATCGGACGAGCCAGAAGTACCGTCATAGTAGTTCTCCCTTTACTACCTTAGCCGAACTAGCGGAACATAAGGTGGTAAGCACAGGAGCCGGGCAACCCAACTATTGACCAAAGACATGATTCAGAACCGATGCATATAATGCAATAACCGGGACGCCGAAGAGTTCCCTATAGGTGTTCTGTCAGGACCCCAACTCAATGCCACATTGATCTAGCATGTAACACCTCATATCACTTTGCGGCCTCACGCATGGTATTCCCACGGGTGTCGCCTTACCTTTACCCAGGACCGTTTGCGCCTTTTGGCACACGTATATGATAGTGTCGCTAGCATCCATATGATAAGGAGCCCGGGCTGACATGGCTAGTCGTAAACCCAAAGTGGCACAGACTTACAGGGACAGGCATCCATGACCCAGCATCGAACGTGTCGGTCATCAGCGAGTGAATCCAGGCTGTAGCACTGGGCTAGCAGGACTCCGGTGAACTGGGCTGTAGCGGGCTAACAGGACTCCGGTATTCATCGCGTGACATTTCCCCGAAGGGACAGACACAGGAACGAAGAAGGACACATGTCGGCCAGCCTAAGTGTTCCGGAGCAGTAGCAAGCTACCACGGCTCAGTGGAAACACTAGGAGACATTTCCCAGTAAGAGAGGCTACTAAGAATAAACAACTAGATAGTCAGATCCCACACATACCACGCATTTCAATAACATACACACAATATGCTCGATATGTGCAAATACAACATGGCATCACAACATGACCCTACAACTCAATTATGTGTTCATTAGGCTCCGAGGAGCGAGATATTACAAACAGGGGTCTCATGACCCAACATTCAGAGCATACAAATCAAAACACAAGCGGAAGCTTAACATGTCTGAGTACAGACATCTACAAATGAAAAAGGCTGAGAAGCCTGACTATCTACCAGATCCTGCCGAGGGCACAAGATCGTAGCTGAGGTAACAAGCTAAACATCGAAGTCCACGCGAAACTACTAGTGAGACTGAAGTCTCTCTATAAAAACATAAAATAGGCAAACGTGAGTACAAATGTACCCAGCAAGACTTACATCAGAACTAACTACATATGCATCATTATCAACAAAGGGGATGGTGGGGTTTAACTGCAGCAAGCCAGCTTTGACTCGGTGGCTATCCTGAACTACGACTGCAAGTAACTCTTTTGAGGTGGCGCACACGAGTCCACATATTCACCATATCAATACACCACTATGGATCCGCTCCTGTCTCCCTACGAGAACGCCATCCATAGCACTCACGCTTATCTTGCGCATTTTAAAGTATCCACTTTCACTTGTCTATGAACTGTTATAGGCAACCCAGAAGTCCTTTACCGCGGACACGGCTATTCGAATAGATGATGAACCCTGCAGGGGTGTACTTCTTCATACATGTTTCCACCACTTAGCGTCTGCACACGACATGTGCTCGGCAGACTTCAAGCGAAAGCCGACGTGAGTGTAGACCACGACCTACCTAAACACTCAAGTCTCTAGTCCAGGTTTATCGCCTATTCGTGTTCCATCCATGAGGAGATCCGGCCGGGGTTTCGCTCACAGCCCCAAACGATGTGAACAGGGTTCCGTGACACCAAACGGGCGCCCGGTATACCCGGCCACGTGCCTACCGCATCACAGCCCACCCCTCCGGTCAGCGCTGCGCACGGCCTCCAGCATACTGCAAACACCAGAAACTACTTGCAACTCCTGGACAGAGGACAAGGGTGAATAAGAAGTCGAGCGGGGTCATATTTCAGGGCCCAATGCATGGTAGTAGCTGAATCATGGATCACAAACACAGAACTCAGTTCCTAAGGACGGCTTCAATGAGACAACCCACCATGTACTCCTACATGGCCTCTCACCGCTACCTTTACCAAACCGTGTTCACACACTTAGCTCGCACACAATAGGACATGTTTACACACCTCCGATTCATCTCCGATGAATCAGACCTGACTCAACTCTAAGCAATAGCAGGCATGATAAACAAGCATGAATGAGTAGGCACATCAGGGCTCAAACAACTCCTACTCATGCTAGTGGGTTTCATCTATTTACTATGGGAATGACAGGTCATGCAGAGGATAAAGGGGTTCAACTACCGCAGCAAGTAACAGTTGTATCGATGTTGTCCTAATGCAGTAAAAGAGAGCAGGAGCGAGAGAGTAGGATTGTATCGGAATGAACAAGGGGGTTTTGCTTGCCTGGCACTTTTGAAGATAGCATTGAGTCTTCATCAGTGTCAACGATCACAACGTCGGAACATCGTCTACCGAGAGGGGACAGATACCGGCAACAAAGAAGAAATACAATCAATGCAATGCACAATATGATGCATGCTCATGACATGGCAATATGAGTGTGTTGGCCTAATGCAACTATAACCAGATGGATTTGGGTCATATTGAGCCAAAGGTTCAATCCCAAATTCAAATTATGAATTCAAATAGTGCCTTATCATGTTTTGCACTAAACAGCAAGGTTAAGTTGTTTAAACATGCATGAAACTAGTGCAAATGGATAGATTGGATTTTTCTAATCATTTTTCATATATAATTTATTTCATTTGGAGTTACGGTTGAATTTATATGATTTTTAGAAGCTTTATATATTTTCTGAAATAAATAAATCATTTTAGATTTATTTAAAATCCAGAAAATAGATTACTGCGTCAGCATGACGTCGGTGTGACGTCAGCAGGTCAACTGGGTCGGCCAGGTCAACCTGACCAGTGGGACCCACTGGTCAGTGACTCAGTTAATTAACTGAGATAATTAGTGCTAAACTAGCCCTAACTAAGCTGTCAGCAGTGCGGGGCCCACGTGTTAGTGGGTCATCTAGTTAACTACTTAACTAACACTAATTAAACTAACACTAATTAAACAGGGCATGGACCCACTCGTCAGCGAGAGAGAGGGGTCAAACCCCTGGGCAGACGGGGTCAAACCCTGCCGGTCAAAGCGGTCAACCCGCCTGCGTTTAACCGTCGGCGAGACCAGATGCGGCGGCGGGCTTCGGGTTTGGTCCTCCGTCGACCAAATCGACGGCGGAGATGCGCTACGTTCTGCTGGTGGACTCGCGCGTCGAGTGGTGCAGGCGGTGTGTGCGGGGGTGGCCGGAGATGACGCCGGCGACGAGCCAGGCGGCGGCCGGAGCTCGGAGGGAGGGGAGAAGGACCTACGGTGCACGGCAGGGGCCGGTGTTGGTCGTGTTCGGCTCCTGGGAGCTCGGTGAGCACGGAGGCATGCTCAAAAACGGACGGGGGCGACTGTGGCCACGGCAACGACATGGCACGGCGGCGGCAGGTGCGGTGAGCTCGGTGTGGTGCGTACGGTGCACGAGAGAGGGAACGGAGAGGGAGAGGACGGGCAGCAGCTCATAGTGGTCTCGACGGGCGGGTCAGAGAGGTCGGGGAAGAGCTGGAGTGGTCACGGCGACGAGGGGGATCTCCGGCGATGGCGGATCGGGACGGCTCGGTGCAGCGTCTCCGGGGCGAGCGAGCGCTCGGGGCTCGGTCGAGGCAAAGCAGCGGACGACGGTGAAGCTTTTGGGCACGGAGAGGCGATGAGTGGACGGCCGTGGCTGCGGGCTTGACGACGGCGTGGACGCGGCTGCGTCGGCCATGGCGTCCAGGGAGCGAGGGAGAGAGCAAGGGGGAAGAATGGGGTGTCCACGGGGTCGGGGCGGCGCCGAGGATTGGCTTCGAGGCGTCGCCGCACTGTCCAAGCGAGGCAAGCGGCCAGGGAGCTGCGTGGCGAGCTCGGGCGCGTCGCGGTGTCCCTCCTCTCTGCCTGCCTGGCGAGAGGAAGCAGGTGGCTGGCACGGGCCAGCACAGTGCTGGGCCGGCCAGTGGGCTGCCAGGTCGGCTGCGCCAGGTAAGTGGCCAGCTAGTTTCCTCTCTCTCTGTTTTCTATTAGTTACTGTTTTCTATTTTTGTAGTTTGTTTTGATCCAGTTTTAAAAAACCAAATCAACTTTATAAATCCTGAGAATTATTCATGAGCACTTTATGAATTATTTCAGTGTCCCACAAATAATTCCAACATTATTTGAGCATTTAAATTATTTATAACGTTTAAATGCCCAAAGTCAAATACAATATGATTTAATTCAAAAATCCAAAATAGCCTCCAAAAATATGAAACCATTTTTGGCAGAGGGTTTAGTCAGGACCAAAGATGGTGAACATTTATGAAGGGCATTTTGGTTTCATTGAAAAGATTTTAGTAAGCCCTAGTTGAATTCATTTAGTGCTAGGGTTTCAACATCCCCATTTCAAGTTTCTTAGTAATTTAAACATGATGACAGGATGAGCAGGCAAAGTCAAGCAAGGCTGATCTGGGGCTGTGACAGCTCACCCCCACTAAAGAAAAATCTTGTCCCGAGATTCAAGCGTAGGGTAGGATGAAGGGGGGACGGAAACTAACATAATCTTCATGATCCAGGTGGCACTTCATAAGAACGTTGAATCGATCACCATCTTTGACTCGATGTCTTCCTCTAAGAACTTGAACTAACATGACAAGAAGAGGAAGGAAAACTCTATAAGAATCAACCTTCTCGAAGGCCGAACAACTCAGGATCAGCTCATGGGGTGAGATATAAAACATCTCTTGAGATGAGACACGAAACACACATTCAGAGGGATGGGGTGTAACAGATCACGAAGGTCCACTAGGTAGGCAACAAATCCACGCTTGATCACGACGTAGCGAGGAGTTAACCGTCATGATTCCCCAACGGGGCACCTTAGAAAAAGTGACTCGTAGAAATATCCTCTTTAAGTGGCAAAAAGAATTACCTTTGATATAGAGATTACTGAAACTCTCTATACGAGCCTAAGGCAAATCTTGAGCGATCGTTCGAGGAAGTTCGGTAGAATGGCATACTCGGACTAGTATGGATGATGTGGATTACCTTGTTGAAGACAACACAAGGGTTGATTTTGCTTATCATCGGAGATGGATGGGACCCAAGGTAGGATGGCACAATGACGGTGCAAGCTGGGAACAAAACACAAATGTTGGGAATGATTCTAGTAACTGGGAAGAAACTCAACAACAGAGAGTGAGTCCACTGTTTGAAAATTTATTGCATAACCGAGGAAGCTAGGAGCAATCCTAGTTATGACAATGGTAACACCTAGTGCTTGTGCGTACTCTCAAGAAATTGAGCATTTCCATAATCATCAAGGTTTTACCAATATCCGTGTCAAGGATCCTGGCAACACAACTTACTACCATGATGAATGGTGATGGATGATGCAGACGCAAAAGGAGATAACACCTTCTCAGATTTCACCTTGGTAGAGCCAAGGAAACAAAATCTGGATGATCGACCGAGAGACATCTAGCACTCCGCTTCTAATGCTCTCCTTGATGTGCTAGCGTAATCCACCCATAGATATGGTTTGATATCTAGAACATCAGGTAAAAGGTCGGACTTCGGGAACTCAAAAATCATAAGGCATAGCTAGGGAGTAAATCCTACGAAGTCCTTATGGGGAGGTGGCCAACTTCCTCAATCAAGATACTACAATAATAGGTCTTCCGGCTGGGTGTGTTGGCCACGACATCCACTTTACCGGTTATCGAGAGACCAATATTATAGTTCTTGGGAAATGTTCCAACCATCATATCTGCCTGAGATTGAGATCTGGCTGGTGTCAGGATATTCCAGACTCATCGAGTCTAGAAAGAAAAAGAAAGTTCGCAACACAAATTGACGAGATGACGTTGCGAGATTCTCGGGAAATGAACTACGATAGGAAACTCCAAAACATGAGATGGTTCTGCTACACACATGTGAACACGTTGTCCCAGACAAAACATTATCACATGGTAGTCTTACAATAAAACACTACCGAGTTCAGGTGGGGAACCATCATCGAGGATATCGAAGTCCTTGCAAAGGGTATACTCTTAAGAAGGAGCTTCTTCTCCTTGAACAAATCAATCAGTGGCTTGGTAAGCTACGGAATACATATGGAATGAAGGTTGCAAGTCTCCAGACCACGGAATACTTCGCACATATGCATGACTGACTTGGAATGATTTCCAGAGGAAGCAACATTGACTTTCTCGAATCCACGGCGGCAACTTGCTCCAAATGCACATGAATTAGAGGAAGTCACTCCTTTCATCCAAACATATGCTTCATGGGCGGGTCATGAAGATAATGCTTATAAAAGTTTCCAATACTAGCTGGATGTTCAACACAAATCATGGAGAAGATAAGAATATTATCGATGGGCTCAACAACAATTCATTCAGATTCGCATGGAGATGGAATTCCATAACTATGTGAACAAGGTGATAGTATTGGTCAGACCCAAAAGACATAATGGTGTATGCTCGAGGAAAATCCACGAGTAAGACAACATTACGAACATCGTTGGTTCTGATTTGATTTGAGGATAGCCCATACTCAAATCAAAGTTTTGGCAAGACAATAGCTCCAACAACTGGTCTCGAGGATCAATCGATGAAGATATCATCTTTCTTCAACACACACACAAAAAGATATCCCTTATAATGAACTAAGCCAGGCAAGCTTTTATCCTCCAACTCTCCAAGTTGTTTTTTGGCTTAACCAACTAGCTCAGGGGTATCCAACACGGATTCTTGGGGAAGGAGTGGTTTATATGAAACCAACTTGATCATGACCTCAACATAACAGTCAGGTGACGACCTGGTGATACTTCCGAGAAGATAATCGGTAAATCACGAACCACCGATATGTTACTAAGATCGGGAACAATCTTGCTTTTCAGGGCAAGACGATATGATCAACTAAGCAAGGATTGGCACTATCCTAACTCACTGATCGGAGAGTGCACCGGAAATAAGGACTAGGTAGCACGATCAACCTTAGGGTGATGATTCAATAACCAACACGCTACGAATGAGGTTATTGTCCATTTAACTACCAAGCAACAGAGTTGCTAGGAGTATAGATTTCACACATCACGATTCACTTGTCAGCATTACGGTTCAACAACACGGGGATCGAGGAATGAACAATGATGGCAATAAGTATCACTGTACCAAGAGTTCATAGGATGGTGTGCAATTCCTATAATAATCCCGATATAAAAGATGGTAATACTCCAAGGTAGAACAGAACAAAAGCTGGATTAGCAATTTGATCTGCGGAGCACAACTTCTTTGACCCAACCCTGGATATGGATGAGGTACTGGAGTTTGTTTCTCCTAGTCATTCTGGGATAGAATGGCTTGACGGACCACAAGAGTAATAGGCATCGATAAACGAATGCACGCATACTCTTGACTATCAATTGATAGACGAAGGTCAGAAGACATCTAACGAGGAACAACTCATGGAACATATAACTTTCTGAGTTGTGGATGCATGGATTAGGATGTTGAACCAAGTTCAACAGGTTTCCTCCAGATAATCCATGCAGAAAGGTAGAACTGGCAGAATCACAATTATGAATGGAGAACTCATCGAGGGCACTCCTGTTGTGATCTTTGATCCAACAAACTTCTGCCATAAGTGGTTCATAGTATTTGGAAGAAGGAAATACCACGGACCTCGAGGACTAATGCAAAGGTTACTAATAACCTAAAGTAACTAGCAAACACTATCAACATGAAGTAAGTAGGGTGAATCTCGGGTTCAGAACCCAGAGGTAGAATGCCTACTAACTAAATGGCATCACGGGATGCTTTCGATAATGACGGCCAGAATCATCACACCGGAAACACAGATCATGGCTAGACCACTAGATGATCCCCTAAAACACCTAGGGTCATAATATTAACTCCAACATATGTGTCGAGGCAATAAAGTACCTCAACTCACTAATTTGTGTGATTAATCTGACCAAAAGGGACATCGGGAACAGAAAGAAGGGATTTGCAAATGCATCAGACTGTTTAGAAACCTGGGATGACTCGGACAGCATAACGGCTGTAAATGCTCAAAAAGATTGGAGACATGCTGCAAAAATGGTGGCATAGCCACTCAGAAGTACAATATCAAGGTTTCGAGATCAACAGTTAACACTCGGAAGTAGTAGAGACTGAACTGAGGCTTAAAACCAACAATCTTAAAAGTCTATGGATTAGTAACACGTCATCCTGATAGATAGATGAGAAGGCCTAGTTCTTAATCCCCGTAGAAGAGAAGAGGTTGACTCAGATCAGAAGGCCATGAGGTATAAGGAGTAAAAAGAGCCTTATGTTCCATCCCACAATCAATTCCCTTATATAACTAAAGAATTTCTAGACTCAACTTCGACCAGTTTGGCTTGGTAATCCTACAGGCAATCAGGCTCTGATACCAAAGCTGCCAGGACCTCGACTCAATGCCACACTGATCTAGCATGTAACACCTCATATCACTTTGCGGCCTCACGCACGGTATTCCCACGGGTGTCGCCTTACCTTTACCCGGGACCGTTTGCGCCTTTTGGCACACGTATATGATAGTGTCGCTAGCATCCATATGATAAGGATCCCGGGCTGACATGGCTAGTCGTAAACCCAAAGTGGCACAGACTTACAGGGACAGGCATCCATGACCCAGCATCGAACGTGTCGGTCATCAGCGAGTGAATCCAGGCTGTAGCACTGGGCTAGCAGGACTCCGGTGAACCGGGCTGTAGCGGGCTAACAGGACTCCGGTATTCATCGCGTGACATTTCCCCGAAGGGACAGACACAGGAACGAAGAAGGACACATGCCGTCCAGCCTAAGTGTTCCGGAGCAGTAGCAAGCTACCACGGCTCAGTGGAAACACTAGGAGACATTTCCCGGTAAGAGAGGCTACCAAGCATTTCAATAACCTCAGCTGAAAGGTGCTAACAAAGTGTGCAAGCTCCAGCGATCCATTTATGGACTGGTGCAAGCATCTCGGAGTTGGAATGTACGCTTTGATGAGGTGACCAAAGCATATGGTTTTATACAGACTTTTGGAGAAGCCTGTATTTACAAGAAAGTGAGTGGAAGCACTACAGCTTTTCTGATAGGTATATGTGAATGACATATTGTTGATTGGAAATGATGTAGAATTTTCTAGAAAGCATAAACGAGAGTTTGAAAGGAGTTTTTCAAGGAAAGACCTCGGTGAAGCTACTTACATATTGGGCATCAAGATCTGTAGAGATAAATCAAGATGCTTGATAAGATTTTTCAATTAGTACATACCTTGACAAGATTTTGAAGTAGTTCAAAATGGAACAGTCAAAGAAGGAGTTCTTGCTTGTGTTGTAAGGTGTAAAGTTGAGTAAGACTCAAAACCCGACCACAGCAGAAAATAGAAAGAGAATGAAAGTCATTCCCTATGCCTCAGCCATAGGTCTATAAAGTATGCTATGTTGTGTACCATACCTATTGTGTACCTTATCATGAGTTTGGCAAGGGGGTACGATAGTGATCCAGGAGGGAATCACTGGACAGCGGACAAAGTTATCCTTAGTTACCTAAGAGGACTAAGGAAATATTTCTTAGTTATGGAGGTGACAAAGAGTTCGTCGTAAAGAGTTACGTTGATGCATGCAAAGCTTTTACACCAATCCAGATGACTATGAGTCTCATTCTGGATACATATTGAAAGTGGGAGCAATTAGCTAGAATAGCTCCATGCAGAGCATTGTAGACATAGAAATTTGCAAAATACATACAGATCTGAATGTGGCAGACCCGTTGACAAAACATCTCTCACAAGCAAAACATAATCACACCTTAGTACTCTTTGGGTGTTAATCACATAGCGATGTGAACTAGATTATTGACTCTAGTAAACCCTTTAGGTATTGGTCACATGGCGATGTGAACTATGGGTGTTAGTCACATAAAGATGTGAACTATTGGTGTTAAATCACATGGCGATGTGAACTAGAATATTGACTCTAGTGCAAGTGGGAGACTAAAGGAAATATGCCCTAGAGGCAATAATAAAGTTGTTATTTTATATTTCCTTATAACATGGTAAATGTTTATAATTCATGCTAGAATTGTATTAACCGGAAACTTGATACATGCGTGAATACATAGACAAAACACCGTGTCCCTAGTATGCCTCTACTAGACTAGCTCGTTAATCAAAGATGGTTAAGTTCCCTATCTTGATGAACGGGATCACATCATTAGTGGAATGATGTGATGGACAAGACCCATCCGTTAGCTTAGCATAATGATCGTTCAGTTTTATTGCTACTACTTTCTTCATGTCAAATACATATACTATGATATTATGCAACTCCCGGACACTAGAGGAATGCCTTGTGTGCTATGAAACGTCACAATGTAACTGGGTGATTATAAATATGCTCTACAGGTATCTCTGAAGGTGTTTGTTGGGTTGGCATAGATCGAGATTAGGATTTGTCACTCCGAGTATCGAAGAGGTAACTCTGGGCCCTCTCGATAATGCACATCATATGAAGCCTTGCAAGCAATGTGACTAGTGAGTTATTTGCGGGATGATGCATTACGGAACAAGTAAATAGAATTGCCGGTAATGATATTGAACTAGGTATGATGATACCGATGATCGAATCTCGGGCAAGTAACATACCGATGACAAAGGGAATAACGTATGTTGACATTGCGGTTCGACCGATAAAGATCTTCATAGAATATGTGGAAACCAATATGAGCATCCAGGTTCCGCTATTGTTTATTGACCGGAGAGGTGTCTTGGTCATGTCTACATAGTTCTCAAACCCGTAGGGTCCGCACGCTTAATGTTCGATGACGATATGTATTATATGAGTTATGTGTCTTGGTGACCAAAGTTTGTTCGGAGTCCCGGATAAGATCACAGATATGGCGAGGAGTCTCAAAATGGTTGAGATGTAAGGATTGATATATTGGAAGGTAGTATTGGGACACCGGAACGGTTCCGAAGTGTATCGGGTACATACTAGAGTACCGGAGGGGTTACCGGAACCCCCGGGGAAAGATATGGGCCATATGGGCCATAGGAGGGAGGCTAACCAGCCCACAAGGGGCTGGAGCGCCCCCCATAAGGGAGGAGGCCGAATTGGACTAGGGAAGGGGGTGCCACCCTCCTTTCCTTCTCCCTCTCCTTCCCCCTTTCCCCCTCCATTAGAAGGATGGGGGGGCGAATAGGACTAGGAGTCCTAGTAGGACTCCCCCCCATGGGGTGCGCCCTAGGCCGACCTCCTCCCCTCTCCCTCCTTTATATATGGGGGCGGGGGGCACCCCAAAGCACAACAGTTGTTTCTTAGCCGTGTGCGGTGCCCCCCTCCATCGTTTACTCCTTCGGTCATATTGTCGTAGTGCTTAGGCGAAGCCCTACGCGGATCACATCACCATCATTGTTACCATGCCATCATGTTGACGGAACTCTTCTACTACATCGACAGCCTGCTGGATCAAGAGTTCAAGGGACGTCATCGAGTTAAACGTGTGCAGAACTTGGAGGTGTCGTACGTTCGGTACTTGATCGGTTGATTCGAGAAGACGTTTGACTACATCAACCGCGTTAAGTTAATGCTTCTGCTTTTGGTCTACGAGGGTACGTGGACACACTCTCCCCCTCTCCTTGCTATGCATCTCCTAGATAGATCTTGCGTGAGTGTAGGAAATGTTTTCAAATTGCATGCTACATTTCCCAACAGAACTTATATATCAGAAGTGATATATGTATTGAGTCTTTTAACTTATTTGATCTTGTGATTATGATCACAGTTGGTGCAGCCGAGGTCGAATCCCTAGGAGACATTTCCCGGTAAGAGAGGCTACCAAGCATTTCAATAATATACACACAATATGCTCGATATGTGCAAATACAACATGGCATGACAACATGACCCTACAACTCAATTATGTATTCATTAGGCTCCGAGGAGCGAGATATTACAAACAGGGGTCTCATGACCCAACATTCAGAGCATACAAATCAAAACACAAGCGGAAGCTTAACATGTCTGAGTACAGACATCTACAAATGAAAAAGGCTGAGAAGCCTGACTATCTACCAGATCCTGCCGAGGGCACAAGATCGTAGCTGAGGTAACAAGCTAAACGTCGAAGTCCACGTGAAACTACTAGTGAGACTGAAGTCTCTCTATAAAAACATAAAATAGGCAAACGTGAGTACAAATGTACCCAGCAAGACTTACATCAGAACTAACTACATATGCATCATTATCAACAAAGGGGATGGTGGGGTTTAACTGCAGCAAGCCAGCTTTGACTCGGTGGCTATCCTGAACTACGACTGCAAGTAACTCTTTTGAGGTGGCGCACACGAGTCCACATATTCACCATATCAATACACCACTATGGATCCGCTCCCGTCTCCCTATGAGAACGCCATCCATAGCACTCACGCTTATCTTGCGCATTTTAAAGTATCCACTTTCACTTGTCTATGAACTGTTATAGGCAACCCAGAAGTCCTTTACCGCGGACACGGCTATTCGAATAGATGATGTTAACCCTGCAGGGGTGTACTTCTTCATACATGTTTCCACCACTTAGCGTCTGCACACGACATGTGCTCGGCAGACTTCAAGCGAAAGCCGACGTGGGTGTAGACCACGACCTACCTAAACACTCAAGTCTCTAGTCCAGGTTTATCGCCTATTCGGGTTCCATCCATGAGGAGATCGGCCGGGGTTTCGCTCACAGCCCCAAACGATGTGAACAGGGTTCCGTGACACCAAACGGGCGCCCGGTATACCCGGCCACGTGCCTACCGCATCACAGCCCACCCCTTCGGTCAGCGCTGCGCACGGCCTCCATCATACTCAAACACCAGAAACTACTTGCAACTCCTGGACAGAGGACAAGGGTGAATAAGAAGTCGAGCGGGGTCATATTTCAGGGCCCAATGCATGGTAGTAGCTGAATCATGGATCACAAACACAGAACTCAGTTCCTAAGGACGGCTTCAATGAGACAACCCACCATGTACTCCTACATGGCCTCTCACCGCTACCTTTACCAAATCGTGTTCACACACTTAGCTCGCACACAATAGGACATGTTTACACACCTCCGATTCATCTCCGATGAATCAGACCTGACTCAACTCTAAGCAATAGCAGGCATGATAAACAAGCATGAATGAGTAGGCACATCAGGGCTCAAACAACTCCTACTCATGCTAGTGGGTTTCATCTATTTACTATGGCAATGATAGGTCATGCAGAGGATAAAGGGGTTCAACTACCGCAGCAAGTAACAGTTGTATCGATGTTGTCCTAATGCAGTAAAAGAGAGCAGGAGCGAGAGAGTAGGATTGTATCGGAATGAACAAGGGGGTTTTGCTTGCCTGGCACTTCTGAAGATAGCATTGAGTCTTCATCAGTGTCAACGATCACAACGTCGGAACATCGTCTACCGAGAGGGGACAGATACCGGCAACAGAGAAGAAATACAATCAATGCAATGCACAATATGATGCATGCTCATGACATGGCAATATGAGTGTGTTGGCCAAATGCAACTATAACCAGATGGATTTGGGTCATGTTGAGCCAAAGGTTCAATCCCAAATTCAAATTATGAATTCAAATAGTGTCTTATCATGTTTTGCACTAAACAGCAAGGTTAAGTTGTTTAAACATGCATGAAACCAGTGCAGATGGATAGATTGGATTTTTCTAATCATTTTTCATATATAATTTATTTCATTTGGAGTTACGGTTGAATTTATATGATTTTTAGAAGTTTTGTATATTTTCTGAAATAAATAAATCATTTTAGATTTATTTAAAATCCAGAAAACAGATTACTGCGTCAGCATGACGTCGGTGTGAAGTCAGCAGGTCAACTAGGTCGGCCAGGTCAACCTGACCTGTGGGACCCACTGGTCAATGACTCAGTTAATTAACTGAGATAATTAGTGCTAAACTAGCCCTAACTAAGTTGTCAGCAGTGCGGGGCCCACTTGTTAGTGGGTCATCTAGTTAACTACTTAACTAACACTAATTAAACTAACACTAATTAAACAGGGCATGGACCCACTCATCAGCGAGAGAGAGGGGTCAAACCCCTGGGCAGACGGGGTCAAACCCTGCCGGTCAAAGCGGTCAACCCGCCGGCGTTTAACCGCCGGCGAGACCAGATGCGGCGGCGGGCTTCGGGTTTGGTCCTCCATCGACCAAATCGACGGCGGAGATGCGCTACGTGCTGCTGGTGGACTCGCGCGTCGAGTGGTGCAGGCGGTGTGTGCGAGGGTGGCCGGAGATGACGCCGGCGTCGAGCCAGGCGGCGGCCGGAGCTCGGAGGGAGGGGAGAAGGACCTACGGTGCATGGCAGGGGCCGGTGTTGGTCATGTTCGGCTCCTGGGAGCTCGGTGAGCACGGAGGCATGCTCAAAAACGGACGGGGGCGACTGTGGCCACGGCAACGACATGGCACGGCGGCGGCAGGTGCGGTGATCTCGGTGTGGTGCGTACGGTGCACGAGAGAGGGAACGGAGAGGGGGAGGACGGGAAGCAGCTCACAGTGGTCTCGACGGGCGGGTCAGAGAGGTCAAGGAAGAGCTGGAGTGGTCACCACGACGAGGGGGATCTCTGGCGATGGCGGATCGGGACGGCTCGGTGCAGCGTCTCCGGGGCGAGCGAGCGCTCGGGGCTCGGTCGAGGCAAAGCAGCGGACGACGGTGAAGCTTCTGGGCACGGAGAGGCAACGAGTGGACGGCCGTGGCTGCGGGCTTTACGACGGCGTGGACGCGGCTGCGTCGGCCATGGCGTCCAGGGAGTGAGGGAGAGAGCAAGGGGGAAGAATGGGGTGCCCACGGGGTCGGGGCAGCGTCGAGGAGTGGCTTCGAGGCGTCGCCGTGCTGTCCAAGCGAGGCAGGCGGCCAGGGAGCTGTGTGGCAAGCTCGGGCGCGTCGCGGTGTCCCTCCTCTCTGCCTGCCTAGCGAGAGGAAGCAAGTGGCTGGCACGGGCCAGCACAGTGCTGGGCCGGCCAGTGGGCTGCCAGGTGGGCTGCGCCAGGTAAGTTGCCAGGTAGTTTCCTCTCTCTCTCTGTTTTCTATTTTAATTACTGTTTTCTATTTTTGTAGTTTGTTTTGATCCAGTTTTAAAAAACCAAATCAATTTTATAAATCCTGAAAATTATTCATGAGCACTTTATGAATTATTTCAGTGTCCCACAAATAATTCCAACATTATTTGAGCATTTAAATTATTTATAACGTTTAAATGCCCAAAGTCAAATACAATATGATTTAATTCAAAAATCCAAAATAGCCTCCAAAAATATGAAACCATTTTTGGCAGAGGGTTTAGTCAGGACCAAAGATGGTGAACATTTATGAAGGGCATTTTGGTTTCATTGAAAAGATTTTAGTAAGCCCTAGTTGAATTCATTTAGTGCTAGGGTTTCAACATCCCCATTTCAAGTTTCTTAGTAATTTAAACATGATGACATGATGAGCAGGCAAAGTCAAGCAAGGCTGATCTGGGGCTGTGACATGTTTGGACTTTAAAAATGTGTCGGGCCGAAGACAGCCCCTGGCGCGAAGGCCAGACTAAAGCACATGCGCCGATCAAAAATAAGGAGGGAAAATATGAAGTACCGAACAAAAGGTGGTGATCATTTGCTTCCTTTATATCCTTATATAGACATGTTTAGACATATAATGTCATGAATAATGAGGTCATGTTACATGCCAAAAAAAGTACATAAGGGAAAGGTTTACACAGGGCCTAAAAGTAGTGGTTTGAAGATCCCTATGGTACCCTGCTGCACGTCTGCGCCGTTTCTCCTTAGTAGTGGATCTTTTGAGAGGAAGATTAGATGGTGGTCTATAAAGAAGAAACAGAGGGGCCAAGGAGGGAGCCCTCATGCCACCATGCAACTTTGAGGTTTTCAAAAGAACCTGCAGTGAAAGAGAAAGGGAAAAAGGTATGCGAGGTCTGAATAGGGTCAAGTCGTACTATGGACCTTTCCTACAGTGTGCCTCCAGTGTTTCCCAAGGTATTTTAAGTGTGTAGTTATGTACGCGGTACATATACCGCGGCCTTGTAGGGCAGTCAGCGGAGGCAGAATTGCTATTTGAGGTCCGTGCCCTCTGAGCTATCTGCATGAGGTGCAGACCGGACTTTTTTAACAATGTCATTGGCCTTGATGGCCGATGAATTGTTCGACTTGATAAGGCCGCCATATACCTCATCTGCTAGGGCCGCGGTGTGCTCTTCGGTTCAGAGGGAGCACTCCATGATTCCATTGACTGTAATGACGCCCCGCGGTCCGAGCATTTTAAGCTTCAAATAAGCATAGTGCGGGACTGTGTTGAAACGGGCGAAAGCAGTTCGTCTGAGCAGTGTGTGATAGCCACTGTGGAAAGGGACGATATCAAAGATTAGTTCTTCGCTAAGGAAGTTGTTCGGAGAGCCGAATACCACTTCTAGTGTTAATGAGCCCGTACAACGCGCCTCCACACCGGATATTGCTCCTTTAAAGGTAGTGTTGCTTGGCTTGATTCTGGATGGGTCGATGCCCATTTTGCGGACAGTATCTTGGTAGATCAAGTTGAGACTACTACCGCCGTCCATAAGGACTCTAGTGATATGATATCCGTCGATGATAGGATCGAGTACTAGGGCGGCCGAACCACCGTGACGGATGCTGGTTGGGTGATCCCTGCGATCAAAAGTGATCGGACAGGCTGACCATGGATTGAACTTTGGGGCAACAGGCTCTACGGCGTAGACGCTCCTTAGTGCGCGCTTGCACTCCCGTTTGGGTATGTGAGTGACATAGATCATTTTCACTATTTTTACTTCGGGGGCAAACTGCTTTTGACCCCTGGTGTTTGGCTGACGGGGCTCGTCGTCATCCTCGCTTGGAGGTCCCTTCCCCTTGTGTTCGGTATTTAACTTAACAGCCTGTTTAAAAACCCAGCAATTTTTATTGGTGTGGTTAGCAGGCTTGTCGGGGGTACCATCAATCTGGCAGGGCCTCTCGAGGATTTTGTCCAAGTTGGATGGACCGTCCCTGTTGCCTTTGAAAGGTTTCTTCTGCTGACCATATTTAGAACCACTGAATCCGGCATTGACGGCCGTGTCTTCGGTGTCGTTGTTGTTATTCCGGCGTTTGTTCTTGTTGCGGCGTGGCCGGCCATTGCCGTCCCTAGCCTCAGAGGTGCCGGGATCACTGGAACTATTGCTTCTATGAGCTAGCCAGCTATCTTCACCCGCGCAAAAGCGGGTCATAAGTGTTGTCAGAGCTGCCATGGTTTTCAGCTTTTCCTGCCCAAGGTGTCGAGCGAGCCATTCATCACGGATGCTGTGTTTAAAGGCCGCTAAGGCTTTGGCGTCTGGACAGTCCATGATTTGGTTCTTTTTAATGAGGAACCAATTCCAAAGCTTGCGGGCCGACTCTCTGGGTTGTTGGATTATGTGACTTAGGTCGTCGGCATCCGGAGGCCGGACATAAGTGCCCTGAAAGTTGTCCAGGAAAGCATCTTCTAAATCTTCCCAGCTCCCTATGGAGCACTCTGGGAGGCTATTCAACCAGTGTCGTGCTGGTCCCTTCAACTTCAAGGGGAGATATTTGATGGCGTGGAGATAAATCTCTGTGAGCCATATGATGTGGAGAATAAAATCCTCAAGCCAGACGGCAGGGTCTGTTGTTCCATAGTATTGTTCGATGTTTACGGGTTTAAACCCTTTCGGAAATTGGTGTTGCATTACTTCATTAGTAAAGCACATAGGGTGTGCGACACCTCTATACCTGGCTACATCGCGACGTAGTTCGGATGACATCTGTGTTCGGTGCTGACCTCTAACTTGATGATGTTCATTGCGCCAGGTTTGGTGGTCGTCCTCTCATGCCAGGGCATGTCCTCTAGATCCACAGATCGATCTGGTCTGACCGGCTTTATTGGCCAGGTCCTGACGTAGGTCATAAATATAATCCGGCGCCATTGTCTCCCTACCTCTATGGAGGGGTGGTGCGGACTGGTGTTCGGCGTGATGGGACGGTTTGTACCATCCACGTGGTGGCCGGTTTGGTTGATCAGCATACTTGTACTTCAACGGAATTGGCTCGAGGACTTCATCATCAAATTGTGGCAGCAGCCTGCACTTGGGGTAACTCTTTACTGGTCGCTCAAGGTCGTATTCTTTGGTAGCTAGGACCTTAGTCCACCTATCATTGAGTGTGTCTTGTTCAGCTTGAAGCTGTTGGTGTTTCTTTTTCGGGCTCCACGCAGTGGTGATGAGTTGTCGCTTGAAGTGTTCTTGTTCGAGGGGTTCCTCTGGGATGATAAAATATTTGTTCCCAAGGCTACAGTCCTCTTCGGAGACTGGCATGTAGTTTCTATCCTATGAATCTTCATGATCAGCATGTTCGGGGCTGTACTGACCCTCCTCCCTCTCATCTTGCTTGGACGTGGGCTCGACGGGGTGTTCATCGGCGTTGTCCGGGGTTTCATTATCTCCGGTGCCGGTAGTGCTATCTTTTGCCCAACGCGATCGTGAGCAGCGCCGCTGACATTGGCACTTTGGTGGTTCATCGTCTGGCTTGTCCTTGCCTGGATCTTGAACACCATCGCCATCCTTTTCCTTAGGAGTGTCCACCATGTATACATCATAGGTAGAAGTGGTCGTCCAATGCCCTATAGTGGGCGGGTTTTGGCTTTGCTCAACGTCAACACCATCGTCCATACCGTCGATGTCTTCAGAAGTTTAGTCTATCATGTTGGTTAAATCCTCGACAATGGCTACTAAGTGGGTGGTGGGTGGGGTGTGAAACTCCCCGACCTCAGCCCCCAGCCTATGTTGGGTGTAGTTCAGAGGTGAAGCTTCCGTAATGGCGAGAGATTGCATTAAGCCCAGAGCTTTGTCCAAAAGCAAAAGCTGAATGGGAGTCTGGGGATCCGCGGGGCCGGACACTTGATTGAGTCTGGGGGACGCAGACCTTAGTGATTCGGAGTTATCCTCCATAGGCAAGTTTGGCTCTCCGATGACTGGGGGAGTCCCATTTGATTCTGGGGTTATGAACGGCGCGATCGCATCTGGGTCTCCAGCTGAGAGTTCCATGGTAGGAGAGAGTCTGGCGGGGTCGATCCTCCCGTCACCAGAAAATGCAATCTGCCCTGGATCTAAGGCCGAGGCACATGTGAGAACTGGCCCCTGAACGGGATCTGACAGCAGATCCGAAGGGCCCTCTTTATGAGGGTGGGGAGCAGCAGTTGTGGCCATGAATCCCTCGAAGATTAGATCCCCCCGGATATCAGCGACATAGTTCAAGTTCCGGAACCTGATCTGGTGACCAGAGGCGTAGCTGTCGACCTGCTCGAGGCAGCCGGTTGAGTCGGCACGTAGCATGAAGCCACACAAATACCTATCCGGGGAGAAAAGTCTCCCTGGACATAGTACTATTTTTTATGGAGATGTGCGCCATCACTCCTTCTATTGACAACACAGCGGAGCTCTCAATGAAAACACCAATGTCGGTGTCAAAACCGATCTCTAGTAGGGGGGGGCCGAGCTGTGCGTCTAAGGATCAATGGTAACAGGGGGCGAAGGGACACAATGTTTACCCAGGTTCGGGCCCTCTTAAAGGAGGTAAAACCCTACTTCCTGCTTGATTGTATTCGATGAGTATAGGGGTTACAAGAGTTGATCTACCTCGAGATTGTAATGGCTAAAACCCTAGATTATATAGCCTATGAATGTTATGATGTCGTCTCCGGTCTAAGCCCTCCGGTTTATATAGACATCGAAGGGGCCCAGGGTTGTACAGAGTCGGTTTACAGGAAAGGAAATAGTATATCCGGACACTTAATCTTGCCATTCACGTATATAGGAGTCCTATCCGGACACGGGAGGTGGCCTTCTTCCTTTATCTTGATGGCCCATCAGTCTGGCCCATATTGAATAGACCGGACGCCCGAGACCCCTTAGTCCAGGACTCCCTCACCCGGACCCAACAGAGGCAAAGGCATACAACCCCGTGCACCCGAGGGCAAAACCTCGGGCACCCAGACACACATGGAAAGAAACAGGGCAGGGGGGCGGTCACTCGGAGGGGCCAAGTAGAGGTGGCGGAGGAGCCCGAGCACCCGGGGGTCCAAGACCCCCGGCACCCGGGGTGATCAGAGGAGGAGAGGGAGCACACCAGATGATCGCGGGCACCCGGGGGGTGAGATCCCGGGCACCCGACCGGTCAGAGAGGTCACTATGAAGGGGCTCGGGTGACCCCGGGTACCCGCACTAGGCAGAGAGATGCGGGAACTGGTAAAGATGAAACTACCACAACTTTTGCAAAGGAACTCCGAATTTGATGAAACCAAGTTTGTTGGAAAGCTAAAGACAAGGGCTAACACAATCTTGATAGAAATATAAAGAAATAGAAATTGAGAAAATACCCAAAATAAAATGGTGAGAACCCTTTCTCAAATAAGACCGGTAAAAACTCCAACACCAAAAATGCAAATGAAGATGCATAGAAAATCGATTTTTGATGGAATAGAGCTTGTCACGAAGATAATCGCAAGCTCTAAAACTTCATAAAGATAAAAAAAGCCAAGCAAGAACCAATAAATATGATGCCAAGAATGCAAAGGTTTGAGATCTCTATGAATGATACGAATAAGCTACTCACTCGAGAGCCCCCCTTGATAGTACGACTATCGATCCTATAATCCGGTCTCCCAACGAACTCCATGAGACCGGTATAATAGAAAACCCATCAAGGTAAAACCTTTGCCTTGCGCATAATCCATTTGAGCTAGATGATGAAGATCTTGACCTCCTCAAGTTGGACCACCTTTCTTGATTGCGTTGGCTTGATGAAAACAAGTAGATTGCTACCCCTTACTCCAATATGGGCGAGCCACTCTTGGCATATCTTCACAAGTCCATTGTCACCACAATTGACGGCAAGCTTCAAGCATGATCTCTTCTTGATGCTCCCCTTGAACTTGCCCACCGCAATCTTGATGACGATCACCACTTGATGTCATCCGCCATGGGTTATATGATATCTTTGTTTTGATGCACGACCATGGAAACATACCTAACCCCACAAACAACTCTCACATAGACCACGGGTTAGTACACAAAGCACAATGGACAATGCTTACCATACCATGAGATCACTCGATCCCGCTTGGTACATCTTCTACGCTTTATGTGTTGATCAAGTTGAATCACTCTTTGTACTTAGTCTTGATCAACCTTGTATCTTTCCAACTCTCTTCATTAGGATGATGTCTTGAAGGTAAACATGAATGTTCACACAATCTTCTTCTTCTTCAAGACATGCTTGCAATAGTATCAACTCTCACATGACCAAGCTTTGGATAAATCCTTGAATAGCACCTTGGTCAACACATATTCTTCTCTAATAACCTTGAAACCAACAAATGGTCCTCAAGCAATACCTATGGACAAACACTTCAAATATAACTCAAGACAACCATTAGTCCATAGAGATTGTCATCAACTACCAAAACCAAACATGGGGGCACCACATGTTCTTTCAGCATGTGCGACTGACTTGATCAAAACCTCATTACCCGTCACTGCTAGACACTTGTCAATCCACTTGGTAACACAAACACACACCCTCATAGAACACGTTGTTCACTAATGGACCTGGTCAAATAGATGAATGTGTTAGGCCATCTCCAAGGCGGGCCATCAAACCTTCACTATATGTTCGAACCGCAATGTTCATACAACTTTTGTCATCCAACGGGGACCTGCATATGTCCCCTTAGCAGTCCGGACATACGGATTCCGGTATCTAAGAGACTCCTCCCAACAGGATACTTTGTGATCAGCATTGGATGGCTCCCTCATGCATTATGTCTGCGGACCACGTCTGGACATAAAAACAGACATATATGGGAGACAATTGCGGGTCAGCCCTAGAGATGCCCTTACGAACATTCCCACGTGATTTTGAGAAGGTTCTAGAAGATTCTATCGTTTTTTCTCTTTTTTTCTATTTTTCTATCTTGTTGGGTTTTTTATTTTAAATTATTTTTTCATTTCAATTTTTATAAAAATCATGAATATTATTTAGACTTTTTATAAAAATTGAAAAAATTTCAAAATTTCATTAAAAAATTATAAATATGTATATAATTTTAAATGTTTTTAAAAATTATGAAATTTTTTAATCCTTTTTTTATCTCACTAACTTATTCAAAAACTGAAGAGGAAAATGCTAGCAGCACAACAGAACTGAGCAAGCGCCCAGTGCGCGTTTAGTGGCATTTAAAGCGTAAATAGGAGCACCCAACAAGCATTTTGCAACCATTTGGTATAAAACGCACACCCTCACAAAGCGATGTTTGTCAATGGGTGTGACCAACTAGACGCACTTTCTTATGAACCTTCCCACATGGTTTTGGAAAGATTCTGGAAGGTTCCATCTTATTTTTTTTTCTTTGTTTTTTTATTATTCCTTAACATTTTTACAATGCACTAATAACTTTTCAGATTCGTGGACATTTTTAATACTTATGAATGTTATTCAAAATGCATAAATATTTTCAAATTAATGATCATTTTAAAATTCACAGATACTTTTAATTTGGTGACCATTTTTAAATTTGGTGACCATTTTAAACAAATTGGGCCTGTTGTCTTCGTTCGATGGCGCCTGAAGTGTTAAATAGGAGCTATGCCCAGTCTTCGTTCGATGGCGCTCCACGGGTGGCCCGGCCTTCGAACTGCAACGTAGTAGGTGCCGAACAAAAACCATCCGGTCACACCTGCGTCAAACTGCCAAAGGAGGGAGGAAAAGCGAAAGCGATACGAAAACCCAACCATCCGCGCACATTTTGATGCGAACGAATTATGCTGCTCTGCTCTGGGTTTCTTGGATCTGTTGCATCCTCGGTTCCTTTTCGTTTCTCGGAGTTCGTACGCTATCTGAACCTTTGGGCACATGATGCTCACATTCTCACAGCACACAGCAAGAAGAGAACACAAGAGAACAGACCAGCACGCATGCCGCGATCATTGGCGGCGATCTGTAAAGATGAGCACGCTTCTTCGTGCGAACAAGAAGACTTCCAGTTCAGCATATCAGTACACACAGCATGCTATCAGTTGCTGAAAAGTTACTCCAAGCTCTGAGAGCCTCAGCCCATTGGACGGCATTAACAAAATCAAAAGATAAGAAGTGGTGACGTGTTAGAGGTTTCGAGGAACGACTGATCAGGAAGGTCGATCTCTGTGGAGCCGACCGCGCTCGGTCATATCCGTCGATTCCAGCTGGTGCGTTACGTTTCGAGCGTCGCCATGGCGTGCATGGGGCATGGCATGGCTGCATCCACCCGGAAAGCAGAAAGAGAAAGGGAAAAGGGAGGCCAAACCGAAAGAGATCGAAAGAAGCAAAAGGGGATCGAGGGAGACGACGGCGCCATGCCATGGCGGCACGCCGTGCCTGTGCGTGCAACAGGGATCGAGAGGGGGCGCATCGCATGCCGGACGGATGCCCGCTTCTTTTGAGCCTGCTTCTCATGTCGCCCCCGCGCGCTCGCTTTGCCGGCATTTTCATGATGCGCCGTGTCCCCGGTCTCGGGATCACCACCGGCTGCCTCGACCCCTAGCGAGCTCTGCCCGTCGCGTAGCCATTCATGACCACGATCCACCTCCCTTCGCAATGGAGTACCCCTTGTCTGCTCCACGCCCGTCCCTCTCGTCCTCCTTTAGCCCCCTTATCTTTTCGCTTTCTCCGATCTCGCACTTCTCCTCTCGAAGCAGTTTATGGAATGGAAGGAATCTATCTTCTCGGCTCCGTCACATGGGGCCAAGGGTAGCAACAAGCTGGGGGAACTGAACTTCACACTGCAGCATAGCTTCTTGTGCAACCAATCTGTCCAGAGCCTGCCTGCTAGCTTAATTGTGTTGAGCATGCATGCGCAAGCACTGAATGCTTTTGTGCGAGATTTCGTAGCAGCCGGCTCATTCCATGATGTCAAATCAGGTGAATGTTGCTACAGTCGTTGCCGACTGATGATTGAAATTCCAGGCTTAAAATTCAGTGTGCGACCGTTCGAATTGTCTTCGAATATGTTTCCCGCCGGAAACCATTTGTAGGGCAGTTAAGTGCTGCATCATGTCTGCCATGGGTTCAGAGAGGCAGGGTGACTAACTTCACGGACTCTCTGTGCAGCAGCCACTACTCACTTAGGCACAGCGCAACAAACTGCCTAGATGCGTATGATACCTGGTGAGAAATTCATTTTTCCACACAAAATTCACGGCACATGCATGCAATCCACATGAGCCCTTGGGGGCCAGAGGGGCTGCACTAACTTTGTCGCGCTCGTTCACGCTGCTTGTGTCCCTGAAACTGTCTTTTATTTATGCTGATCACGTTCTTTTTTACAGCTAACCGAAACTGTCTTGTCCGTCTGATCGTGTGCAGCCGAGGGACCATCTCCGATGGTCTCACACACAAATCATGACCCGCTTTTACTCTGCGTGGCTCCTAAGCTCAGATTAGCACGGAAGCAACAGCTTTGTTTAATTGATCGATTAGCTAGTAGCCACTAAACCTTTCCTAAACAATCGATTACTAAGCCCTACCCCTTTCACTGTGGCACTTTGGTTGTACTGTACATGACTCGCGCGCAAAATTGCCAGACAGACAAAAGGCAATAAGGCATGCATGTATGGTGTAAATCATTTCACAGGATGGTCCAATCCAACAACAAGTGACTCGCCAGATTAATAAGATTATTCCACAAGTACTGCTAACTCACATCCAGCACTCATATCTTGTCTTGGATAAAAAAACCCAGCAAAGGGTGTTTGTGCTAACTTGGCAACCAAAGAACGGTCCAGGTTTGGGGGAAATAATTCTCGGTGACAATCATCGCAGCGGTGATCACTGTCATGTCGAATCATGGAGAGAAGGAGAGATCAGAGACGTATCTGCAATCAGGGCGTGCAGGATAAGAAAAGAGCGAGGCGCTGATCCCTGGAGCAAGAAAATAGCAGAGAACTGAGTGAGTGTCCACTGCCCAATGGCAACCGGAACAGATTGACGGATGGATCGACCACCTATCTACGGTATCTCTCTAGCCGCCCACCGCACTACCGCAAATACCTGCTGCTATCGACCAAACATATATGCAATCCGCGCAGGGCAGTGCATATCCAGCGATCAATATGGCCGGCCGGTCGAAGTGGACGTGCACCGGAATCTATATATCTGCAGACATGACATAAATTCAGGTGGTTTGCTACTGTGGTGAGCAATGCACGCTTGCTTTTTTCCTCGCTGGTGGAAGAAGAAGAAGAAGATGGATCCATCGGCCCAGTTGTTTCTGCGTACGAGGAAATGGCACGCAGGAGTCGTGTCAAGTTCGATCAGGGCATTGACCTCCGGCGAAAGGCAGGAGGAAAACGTCCGGCTGAGGTGGAACTCACGCGCACGTTGTCATGGGATTATAAATTGCTTTGAGCAGTTCGTCGCAAATTCGGTTTCCTGGGATGTGATGTTGTGCAACTCTCTTGAAGGAAGCACTCGGCCATGGGAATTACTCCTGCTTTTTGTGTAGAGACCATTCGATTACATTGCAGGCTGAGATTTTCCCTGTCAGTTCAGTTGTCACTTCCAATCATGCACTCCCAATCATAGGTGGAAACCGTGGAAATGTGCATGGCGTTCGTGCAACTCCCACTATAACAGCCAAAGAATTTTTTACCGACTTTCCCTGTCCCAAGCAGATGAGATCAAACCAAGGGCTCTGCATGCATGTTACTCCAAATTCCAACTATGGAGTTGGTTTTGGCTAGCTTTGGATTTAAGCAACAGAAAAATACCAGCGCCCGAGCAGAACCACGACAAACCGACCGACCTCCCATGGCCATGGACCACCCACCCTAACCCTAGCCAGGGCCTCGAAAGAGAGGAGCCCTAAACTAAACAAAAGCGGACACTGCATGCAGTATATGATTACCGGATCAACTCGCTCATCTGGCGACAGGGACACTTAGAAAAATTCTGTCAAGCTAACCCCGGCCCGTGCATGTGCGCGCCTTCCATTCCTCCAAACTTTCCAAGCCCTTTTCCACCAATAATCTCCCCGCCCGCCAGCCAGCGACGCCGACGCGCGCGCACACGCCCGCAATCACCACGCCGCAGGTGCACGGACGGTGCTGCCCGGGATCACGAGCAGCAGCAGAAGATCGGATAAAGAAGAGAGGCAGACGGGACGACACGATCTGCGTATGGCCGGAGCGTACCCGTGCATGTAGCGGAAGGTGCCGGGCAGGCAGAAGGCAGTGTCGATCGAGTCGAGCGCAGCTGTGCCGCGCTGTGCGCGCGCGTGCAGAAGGAGGAGTAGATCTGCGCCTCTGATGCGCCTGCCGCGGCGTTGTATGCCCGCCGGCCGACCGGAAAGGAAAGCGAGGGCTGCCGGCCCCCGGCTCGGCTCTCGACCGCGCGATCCGTCGCTCCGATGGACGACGGTTTCCTTGGGCCTGGCGCGGGGGGCAGAACGTGACGTCCCAGCACACCCTGCCTGCCGCCGCTTTTTCGCCTTGCATTGGGACGACGAAATGGCCACTAGCCCATGGAGCGCTGATGAGACGACATTGCCCTACAGACATTGCTGAGGAGGGCGCTGTTTTGTTGCTCATAGGTTTTCGACTGTTGGCCGGTCTTGTTCCTTGCTCTGAGACGGACTGCGGAATGTCTGTTCATCGGCTTGCAAAGCTGTAGCTGCAAGGTGAGCAGCGGATCTGATCGCCAACCGGAGCTGGAGCCTGATCCAAGCTCCTCTTGTTTATGCAACCGCACGAATTAGTTACTCCCACCCCCGCAGAAAAAAAAAGAATTAGTTACTCCCAGGCCGAGCTGCGGCCACATCAGTTGAATGAATGTACTCCCTCCTTCCATCTATGTATGTATTCGGTTCCACCGCCCAAGGAGAAAATGTTCAGTGTATTGGGCTGTCTGTCTGAACACCGTAACTTTGGACCCTTGTGCTGTGCACATTCAGAAGCGAACAAGCCTCCTAATCACTTGTCGGTGAATATCTCTCCTCCTTCCTCCATGTAAAACAAAAGGAGCAGACTTACAGTGAGTGTCGAGAGGCGTGCGCTAGATCGTGCAGATGGAACAAGAGAACAACCCAAGCCAGGCGCAGGGCAGGGCCGAGGCCGACCGTCGCTGTCTCCGAATCCAACAGGCCAGCCAGGGCTTGGCCAATACAGAACCGACAGGTACGCAACCATCGGGTACTACCAAACCAAACCAAACCCAACCCAAACCCCGTAACCCTATGCACGCACATACCCCAAGTGCGTGCGTGCCCGACGACCTCCTCTCACGCCTGTAGACACGCACGATGGATCCGACCCAACCACACGTCCAATCGCACCCATCTCTGTACTTACACCCAAGAAAGAAAAGAAGAGCGATAGTGGTGTGTGTGTGTGTACGTACATCGTACCGTCCCGACGTGTGGCCATACGACAGACCGGCTGTCACTCACCCATGGCGATCAAACCAACACATCAAGGCCAGCATCGATCAACTCGATCACCAAAGGTGAAAGCCAACCTAATGCGCTTGGGGGGCCGTCCTCCAACCAAGCTACCCGTGCCCATCGTTTCCGGCCAGAGATCGATCAAGATCGAGACGGAGATGGAAGCGGGCAGGCAGGGGATGAACAGCATCCCTATCAGCCCCCGGTTCTGTCGTGTTAACCAACGGCAGCCGCTGCCCTCGGCACCCAACCCTGCCTGTGCTTCTCGACCACGGGGTCTGGACGGGCGCACGCACCGACTCGGATGGCATGGGCGCCCCTCCCTCCGTGCTGCGCGCGTCACACGCGCATCAGTAGGGGCTGGAAGCTCCGCCTGAGAGGGACGGAGGCAGCCGCCCCGTCTAGTCCATTTGTGTCCCTCTCGTGTCTCACCACTCATCGTCGTCCACCGTCGACCGGCGCAGGTGGGCATCGAGGACGGAAATTTTGGACAGGTTGCCGCCAAGTCGCCGTGGAAATCCTACTCCGGCGTCGTGTTTCAAAAGCTTAGATAACGAAGTCTCGGTGTGTAGCGACGACCATCTTTCGACAGGAAAACCCTTCCCGGAACTAAAGACACGGATCGAGGTCTTACAAAACTAATTATCGTGGGTGGCGGTGCTTCCGCCCTTGCGCCCCCGCTATCATCCATCGCGCTCAGCCCCCTCGTGAACATGTCCGGGGTTGCCGTCAACCCGCACAGCAATCCGCGCATCTAACCAAGGATCCCCGCGCCTCAAAGCCACACAAACAAAAAGGGCGCGCGACCGCACCGTGCGGGTCGAGTTACACCGTGAAAATAACCCCAGTGACGATGACTAGAAACAAAAACATGCAACCAAAAACATTCCCCGGCCACCATCAAGGTCAAAATCAAAATGAAGTAATGAACGCCCTTTCCAGCTGAGCGGGGCTGGCTAGGGCTGCCGCCACCCTAGGAGCCCACGGTCCCAGCAGCAGCCCAGGCAACAGCAATAGCAGCAATAATAAACAAGCCAAAAACATGTACCGCTCCCGGTACAGCAGGGCCCGGTGTACCGCGGCCCGCTAATTAAACCTTGATTACCGTCGGGCAGCGGCTTAATCAAGGACGGGAATCTCGTGCTTTGCAGCTCGCCACGCCCTCTTTATTCTGTACGGTGCAGCGCACTGTTGATCGCTATATATAGATTATTAAGCTGCAAAGCGCGGTTCCACGTACAGATATGTATGGCGACACACGCAGGAGGCGCGCTTTTCGCTGGGAGAGACGCCGTACCTGCACCAGCACGGCAGCACGGGGCCTCCGTTTCTTTATTTGCTTGGTTAAGGAAGGTAGTTTCTGCGACACGGAGCACGCATCGCTAGGGCGTTAGATGTGGCGCGCTCAGTTCGCCACGCGCGCATGACGTTTCGCGCCATTTGTTTGTTTGTTCAGAAGCCCGGCTTTGGTAGGAGCACTGCACAAATTTTGCACCAGCCCCGGGCAGATTAAGCAAACCTTTTCACGTAGGCATGCATGATGTGTGTGTGTGTGTGTGCAGGCAATGTACAGTCATTAGTAGTGGCGAAATTAGTACAACCTGGGACGTGCCAAAAGGGGGCGGATTTACATTTACTACTGGAGTGGTGTCTGGTAACCTTGTTGAATGAAAAATTGTGTTATTATGGTGCGTGGTTGGCTACAGTGATTGCACACAGCACACGTAACGCCACCGGGTGGTGACATGGATAGCATAGCTGAGAGACAGGTAGACAGAGGGTGAGCGAGGAGTGGGCCCGTCGCCATCACCCGCACGCCCAAAACCGACTGAAGCGAAGCTGGAGTAGTGGCCTCCTCCACTCCCCGTTGCCACGTCTCCCCTTCTTCCTCCCGGGCCGCCTATATCTTCCCACCGATCCCTTACCCCCTCACCCTTCTTTCCTCCAACCTTTCCATACCATCTCCTTCTTTCCACCACCCTTCGCCTCACGAGCTCACTTCCGGTGAGGAACCGTCTCACCGTGCACGGGCTTCCTCTGCCTCGCGCCACTTTCTGCACTAGAACAGCGCATTGTTGGTGTGGTTGCTGTGTCCGTGTGTTGCTGGTGGAATGGAGAGGCGCGGGGACAAGGGGATGGCGGCGCGGGCGAGGCGCCACGTCGACCAGCCGTCCTTCTCGTCGTCGCTGCTCGACGCGATATACAGGTCCATGGAGGACGAACCGGGCCACGCCGCCGGGGACGCGGCGGCGACCAAGAAGAAGCAGCAGCAGCAGGAGGAGGAGGCCCTGCACTACAGCTACTACTACAGGCCGTCGCTGGCCGGGAGCTACCGTGCGCGCGCGCCGGCCCCGGGGCCGCACGCCACCACGTCCAGCTCCTCCGAGTGCTCCAGCTACGGCGGCTTCTCCTCGTCCGAGGCCGAGTCGTCCAACCACCGCCGCCTGCGCCCCATCCGCACCACCGTGCCCGACGGCCAGCCCGCGCCCGCGCCGGAGAAGAAGGCCAAGAAGCAGCCGGCGGGGGCCTCCATCCGCGCCAAGCTCAGGGACCTCCGCAAGCCGGCCTCCCCCGGCGCGCGCCTCGCGGGCTTCCTCAACACCATCTTCGCCGGCAAGCGCGCCCCGCAGACGCCGCCCTCGGCCCGGACGGCGGCGGAGTACGCGTGCTCCTCGGCGTCGTCGTACTCGCGGTCATGCCTGAGCAAGACGCCGTCGACGCGCGGGCACGCCAACCGCACCGTGCGGTTCGTGGACAGCGACCGCGAGGCGCCGGCGACGGTGCCCGGGGCGGACCGCCGGAGGGTGCCGGTGGAGCAGATGCTGCTCCGGCGCATGGAGATGGAGAGCGACGAGGAGGACGACGAGGAGAGCAGCGACGCCAGCTCCGACCTGTTCGAGCTGGAGAACTTCGCCGCGGCCGCCGTGCCGCCGGGCGCGGGGTACAGGGACGAGCTGCCGGTGTACGAGACGACGAGGGTGGTGCTGAACCGCGGCATTGGGCACGCGCAGCACGGGCACGGCCGGAGCGCCAGAGTCGTCTGACGTCGCTCGGACGATCGGACCGCGCGCGCGGTGACTGTAAAATGCAAATTAGTTAGCGAGATGGGAGGTGGAGTAAGCGTTTTATTACGTGCTCTCTCTTTTAACCTTTGGTGTTCTCTCTGAGATTTTCTTTGGTTTTGGGGCGTGGAGTGTACTCAGATGGTACTGTAATTTCTAGCCGCAGGAGATCAATCAGTAAAATGTTGTTCCTAGTGTCATTTCTCCTTTGCCCTCTGCTTTTCTACTAGTACTACTAAGAAAGTCTTGAATTCCTCGTGAAGTCTTGAATGCACTGACACCGGTCCGGTTGGAAGCAAATTTCTTGGACGAAACAAATCGGGGTACTTACTACTTAAAATTAGTCGAATACATATTGGCACGGATGAGTTGGATATTGACGACGTACGTTCCCATTTCATCGGCGGCAAGCGCACCACCGTGCGTATTCTACTACTAAGTGCGGGTACGATCTGCTAGGAGGCCAGCGTGAGATGAACAGGACGCAACAGCATGTAAAGACGAGGGAGTACAAGAGGAATGAGGAGGGGATTGAAAGTTGGGAGGCGGACGGTGAGGGTGGTGGGCGAAGACGGCGACGGTGAGCGATGGATTTGACGGGGATGCACACGCTTTGTCTGCTGCCCGCTAACATGCGAGCTCCTCCTAATCATTACCGGCATCATATCCCTACGGAATCATTCCTCTTCCTTTCTTTCTTTCTCTCACTCTCTCCGGCGCGCGAGGCCGGCCGCCACAGACGTCAGCTCCAGCACACTAGCGAGTTACAGTACAACTCTAGCAGTGATCCCAGATGATGCGTCAGATCGATCGGTCCAAGCATGACACGTCTGCTTCGCCGGTCACGCACTCCTACTAATTTGGGGGCGAATCCGGGAAACAGGGCCTCAATCCTGGCTCGCCGTACGGTCTAAATCTTGCTAATTATGGCCGGCCATCGTCCATGGATTGTTGCTGAAGCAAGAAACTTAAGCTGATCGATCGAGGCTTTGCATCAAACATGTCGATGCAAAATCACCAACGGCTCCAAAGAGCCATGATGGTAGAGCCTACTGGATGGATGTTGGTCAATTATTTCGGCCACGGGAAAATCGATCAGGTTAGTAGCTGCTCGTAGTTCACTTTGCGCGGCTCGACTCATATTTTTAGTCCTGATCCATTCCCTCTCCAGGCTCCAGCTTGAGGATTCAGGCCCTGTTTCCCGGGTTTTTCTTCCTCTTTGAGACGACGTACGGCCAGCGATTTCGAAAGTGTGCGTGCCGCCATTGATTGATTGCGCCGTCCTTGTGATGTTGGGTCGATCGTGCAACCTCTCTTTATGTCTGTACGACCGCCGTGCGCGTACAGGGATCCCCATGTACCGCGCACTGTCAATCCGTGTCACTCACGCATACCCTCCTGAAAAGCCCGAAAAATCAAACCTAGCCGAGTTCGAAATCAGGAGCAACACATTAACTGGCCACTGTTCGGCGGTAGAAAGAATCTGCACAAAATGCAGTGGCGCCATTAAGGAAGAAAAGTAAAGAAATCAGCAGAGCATCAAAGACACTGCTGACACTGCTCCCTCCATAACTGGATTTACCGGCACGAGTAAAAACGAAAGAAACTACTACCGTTAGCAGTATCTGAGCAGATTGATGTGATGTGATCCACCAGCTAGCTTAAATGCGACCAAATCTCATGCCCTGCTGCTTCCGTCCGGGTCCCTCGCCAGCTGATCATATGGATCACTCTCGATCTCCAAGCGTGGTGTCACCGCAAGCAATCATCCGATAGAATTATGCTCCAAATCTTACTTTCTATCCTGCCAAAGTGCCAATGATATGAGCTAATCTCCACCGCGGAAAAGGCGAAATGCTCGCGTACGTGCCCCCATTATTCTGGTGTTTTTCTTCCTCTTTGGCCGAGTTCCTTTCACCCTTTTCTGCCCCGGCTTGTGAGTGCCGTCAGTCAAAAGGAGGGTTTAGAGCCTCCCTTGCAATGCTCTCAACTGCGAGCCGACCTCGACGAGTATTAATTTAGTTTTGCTGCTTGTTCCATCAGCTTGATTCCCATACTTTTGGAGCATGGCCGTGCTGGACTTGGCACTAAGCAATAAAATAAAAATACCATCCCATACCATAGTACGTGGACTATACTGTTTTTCCTTCTTAAACTTGCTGTACCGAGACTGTATTTGGCTTTACTACATGCGAGCTCCACTCTTTCTTTTCTTTTTCATTTCAAAAGCGCATCTGACAGAGACAGTGCATGGGCGTATGCAGCGTTGGTTGTAATTAAGTTCAGAACACATGCTATTTTCTCCAAACAAGGAAATATATGTCCAAATAGTACTCTAGGACTAGTAGCTGCAGGACTTTGCGTGCGGCCGGAAAGGATGACAAGACCGTAGCCAGTAGACTGATGGATATGGCGTGGACGAAATCATTTCAGATGCATATGTGAAAGGATTGAAATGCGTTTTGGACCACGAGACCCAAATTATGTGTGCTGCTGGCCCATGTATCTTTGGATACTCACGAATTGTACGCGCCCAATCAGTCAGATTACGACGCGATCGGAGGACCACCGCTCAGGCAGAGCCAATCTACACGCAGGATGCACGCATGGCGTACAAGACAATCCATGCTGGCTATGTAATATATTTCCGGCCAGCCATTCAAATTGTAGTGGCTGTGTCCTGTGCGTACCTTTGTGATGATGATGCAGAGGACGAACCGTTCCATTTTAGCTAAAGATCCGGCCGTTCAAACTGATCAAAGATCGACGATGGCGATAGCTCCAAATCTCATTTCGGCCACTTGGTTGACGGTTTTGCTGCAGATTAAACTGCTTTCTCTACACAAAACTTGCGTAGAAATTCGTCGGAACATGATGAATTCTCTATCGCATGATGCAGCTCGAAAAACATACGTGATGTACGATCGATGTGTGGAACTGTAGACTTAATTCAGACTGAGCACACAAAAGCTGTTGATCGATCCAAATCCAAAACCATGTGCTTGGAAACATGGATGCCTAGCTCCGGCCGGCGGAGTTGATTAGGAGTAGGATTGTAGGAGTCGTCTAAACCAATGTGTGGACAATATTGGCCTATGGCTATGGACCACAGCATCATTATAGGCTGGTAATTAAGCATCCAGAAAAGATAAAGGTCTGCAGTGCACTGCACTGCACTGCATGCACACACATTCTATTCTAGTATTAATCCCCTGAAATGTACGTACGGCGTCATCTATCTAGTGTCTCTCAAAATGGACAGACTCCCGCAGCTATATGCAGTGCCTGTCAGCAGGCTATAACACATAGAGGGACAAAGATCTTGAGAGCTGTTGAGGAAAGCAACTCGGGCCCCCACACAAAGGCTAGCTATCACTGTATCTTACCAGTAGACTATATCTCAAAAGAAGCTTAGGCCTTATCTAGACTCTAATAATGTGATGTGAGGTACTGGAGTACGTCAGGAGATGGTAATTAAGAAAAAGAAATTTTTGGGCACTTGGAACTAAGAAAGAACATAGCAGTAGGAGTTTTAGGAGTGCTGAAAGGTGACGGCGTGATCAATTAACTAAAGATCCAGGTTTTACTTGCCCACATCAGGAGTTGACCCTTGCTTTTTAGCTTCTCCAGCCACTAATCAGGCATGATTGTTCGTTAATTAATCAGTCCTATGATAGTACTGTCCAGTAGCTCAAGCTTAATACGTAACTCGTTGTTGATGGGGAAAGGATGCATGTTTGCTCAAAAGTAGAAGGCTAACATATTGATCCTCTAGCATAAACCTAATACTAGCTAGCTCATTCTTTTGAGTTTTGTTATCGTTATGTGGTGGGGCGGCGTGAGGTGGGTAGCATCATCTAAGCTAGAAATGCATAGAGATACAAACCTAGAACACCTAAGACAATTGTCTAATTTATCTGCAAAATTTTGCAACTAACTCTGAAGTGCCTGCTTTGTCCTGAAATCCACTAGCCTCGATCGAAAAGGATAATGAATCAAAATCACTGTTGTGTCTTAAAGCTGCTTGACCTAGGGGCTGTCAAATGTCTCAAAAGAAACCTGACTTTTGGTGAGCTTGACAAAACACACTTAAGGAGAGTGAGCAGTGATCAGATAGGCAATTATTTTCCCCATCGTTTTGTTGCACGCAGCGCGCATGAACACTAAGGTGGTCATCATTTAGTTTTCAACGGATGTGGAGGCAAAATCTATGCATGAAAAATATGTTCAAATACGATCCAACCCAACTAAAAAAATACGAATCCAACAATATGATTATTTATGACATACATTAACATTTTATTAATTAAATATATGATTAAAATTTGACACAAAATATAAAGGGACAAATAAACCAGGAGGTAGTAGCATCTAAGCTAGAAATGCATAGAGATACAAACCTAGAACACCTAAAACAATTGTCTATCTGTAAATTTATGCCACTAACTCTGATGTGCCCGCTCTGTCTTGAAATCCACTAGCCTCGAAACGGATAACGAATCAAAATTACTGTAGTTTCTTAAAGCTGCTTGACCTGCTAGGGGCTGTCAAATGTCTCAAAAGAAACCTGACTTTTGTGAGTTTGACAAAATGCACGCATGTAGCGAGTGAACAGCGATTAGATGGGCAATTATTTTTCCTGCGTCGTTTTGCTGCACGCATGCAGCGCGCGGGAACACCAGCTACGAAAGTGGTTGGCAGCAAGTTTTGAAAAGATGTGGAGGCAAATTAAGATCTGTGCATGGACCGTAGAGACTTAAATCTTCACATGGACAGTACTGTAGTTTATGTCTACACGGACGGACGGACGTGCGTGCGTGCTCACTGTTCACATGCATGCAGGCCCACGAGACGAGAGCGTGCGGGCTATGAGTATGAGCGCGGCACATGCAGAGTTTGACATTTACACTAGCCGCCGCACACTATTTTCGACTTCTTGTCAAGATCGGCGCACGCCGAGCAGACATATCGAGAGGAAAATGAACTCACAAAGAACATTTGAAAAAGGACCAGTGATGAATTATCTGCGCGGGCCGCGCGTGCGTCCGGCAGTAGCACGTACGGTAACAAGCAGCAACGAAATCTAACTGTTACCGATCGGGCGCCCAATCTCGTGAATCAGAGAGGTAAAAATAAGAGCGTGCACTGAAGAAGAAAGCCAGGTCGATCCCGCCGGTCGACGATCGATCAAAAGACGTTAGAACTTCCATGGCGGGCCGGCGGGGCACCGATCCCGAGGCACGGACCTGACAAAGACGTCCATACGCCACAGGAGTACACGCACAGGGCCCAGCCACGCATGCAGGGGAATCGTGTACAGCACAGTGTCACGCGAGTCGTGAGCCGGAAGATTGATCGATCGCCGCCGCAGCTTTCGCTCCGATCGATCAAAAGGAGCACCGCTGCACGCACACACGAGAGCCAAAGCTCGATTTGGGGGCTCGCGCGCGCCAAAGCTCTCGTCTCGTCTCGTGCGGACGGCCGGCCGGTGGTGGGGTCGGCCCGATCGGATCGGATCGGATTCGATCGTGCTGCTCCCACCATCACGGCCGGTGCGGTCAGGTCCGGTCCGGTCCGATCCAGCCCGGCTTTTATTGTTGGAAGCTGCGCGACCGCGACGCAGGAACCAAGAAACAAAAGGGAAAGCTTCAAGAAAAAAAAAAGAGGGAAAGCGGCGCTCCGGCCTCAGAATGACAGGTGGGGCCGCCGCTTTGCCGCGTGCAGCGAGGATGTAGTGTGCGATACGACCATGCATGCATGCCGGCTTGGCCGCCTCAAAAGCCTGGTGCTCTTGGCGTGGGTATTCTTGCGGTACGGGCTAGCGTAGTACTACCTCCGTCTAAGTGAATAAGTCATTTGCGTAGTTTTAGGTCATCGATTTAAGGAATTAAATATGTGTTATTTGACATGAAAAGTATATCATTAGATTTCTACACGAATATAGTTTTTAAATATATATTTTTTGTCACGTATAATACATATTTAGATAGTTAAATCGTCGACCTAGAACTACGCAAATGACTTATTCACCGAGACGGAGGTAGTACTAACTTTTCTTTTCTGGCTGGAACGGATGGGTGAGAATGTTTTTCCTTTGCCTTTTCTGCTTTGAAGTATGGAGGCTTTGTTTCGTCTCGGGATGATGGCCGCCGATCGTGGTGGCCTCTGCCACCCTGCCTGCCACGCGCGATCGCCTCCCTCCCCGCCCCACGTGCGACTACATGCAACGCAACTCGAGTGCCACGCGGGTACACAAGACACGTACTCCTGGTACGTACTCACCCGTTTCATCGACTTTGGTCGTAGCGTCAGCAATGGAGTATGGAGTATGTGTGTGAATAGTGTACAACTACTAGTACTACTCTCTCGTAATTAGCTAGAGTCCTGGCTTGACAGTGCCGCATGAATGCTGCACGTACGTCTACTGCTGCTGCCTGCTGCCGCAGTGATTGCGAGCGATCCGCCCGAATCGAGCGTAGAGGTACGGGCCAGGTTCAAAAACTGCGACGTGCGCGCCCTTTTGGCCAACAGGAATCACGGGCCATGCATGCAGGTGCAGATGCAGGTACGTACTACACGCGTTCAATGGCTGCACCGCCGCATGCATCCATCGTGCAGATTCACATCCACTAGCCGAGGTTCCTGACAGTTTTCAGATTGGCGGCCTCGAGCAGAAGGGGGGCGTAGCGTACTGCGTACATGCACAAATTGGGATCTAAATTCAAGCCACAACTTTAGAACAAAAAAAAAGAACTAACAGAGATAGCGTTGAACTGTAGCATGTTCAATTGTGAACGGAACGGCATGCTACTAGCAGCCGCCTAGCTAGCACCATTCAAATACAGATTTGTGTGTTTTTTCTTGATCTGTGTGTCAAATTGTCATATTTTCTTTTGGCGTATGTTGAATTGTACTTTATTTTGCTTTGTTGCATTGTTGAACTGGTGATGAATTTGTGCTATAAAATGGACATGCACAGATTTGCATCTTTTTTAAAGGACCAGCAATGGTTGGTGTTTCATTGATCATAAACAGGGAGCAGTTGACAAAGTGATAAAGGTGAAGATCCGAAGATCAAGGAAAGTAAGAAGAAGAAGAAGAAAAGAACATAGTGCCCCTAGGCACAAGCCGCTAGCCTACTCTCCCGACGGGTCCCCGAAGGGGCTCTGCACTGATTTGATGTCGGCTTGTTGCCAGAGGCTTAGCCCTCTTCTGATCTCGTTGAGAATGTCTTCCACCTTGGCCTCCTTTGCCCTAAATGTGCAGTGGTTCCTCTCCTGCCATATCTGCCAAAGGGCAAGCATTGCAAGAGACTTGATCGCTTTCCTGTGAGCAGGCGGCGATGCATCTGACATGGCTTTGAACCTGTCCAAGGAGCTTGTGTTGCCAATCCATGATTCCTGTCTTAGCACGCGGCAATGCGTCCATGTTGCAATTGAATTCCAGATTTGCATTGATTTGATGATTTGAATGTGAGGAATGTGGTTGTCCGGGAGGACAAGTGTGGAGCCGTCTTGGTGTTGTCCTGGAACGTGCCTGCAGACGTTTAGGGGGCAAGATTTTCCCAGTCTCTACCTCCACGCAGCTACCGATGCTGCATGTTCGAACACGAAATATTTTTCTATTGGATGAGTTGGGTTGAGAAGTCGGAAACAGGTGACGCGTGAGGTTTCCCATTGAATTGTTTGTTGGAACTAGCGAATTTTTTTCTCGGACCGGTGAGAATTTTTGCTACGACTGGCGACGGCGAGCCCCTTTTTTTGGTTCTGAAATCAAGGTTTTTTCTGTGACCAACGAGATTTTTTGCTGGGTCGGAGATGGCGGAAGTTTCGTCCGTCAATAGGGAAAGCTACAACCAGCAACGAAAAAAGCTTCAACCGTCTAGGGTAACAATAACCAACAACAGAAAAAAACGTCAACCAGGGAGATGACGAATTCTGCTACGGCAGGGGTTTGCTGGTGAGATTACAGCGACGACAGCGGCGAAGGATGCAAGTGACTGGTGCTACCAGAGGGTTGGGGGGGCTATAATCAGGAGATGGCGGAGGTTGCGTCCATCAATGGGTAAAACTACAACCAGCAACGGAAAAAGCTTCATCCGTCTACGGGTAACAATAACACTAGTAGAAAAAGGGTCTAATGTGAAACTCATTAGTCCCGGTTTACAATTGAACCGGCACTAATGTGACCATTAGTACCGGTTCCAACGGCCAGGCGGGCGGCGCTCATTAGTACCGGTTCGTGGCGAACCTTTAGTACCGGTTTGTGCCACGAACCGGTACTAAAGAGGTGGTGGCCTTTAGTACGGGTTAGTGGCTTCAACCGGTACTAAAGAGGGGGGGGGGGGGTCTTTAGTACAGGTTGGTGGCTCCAACCGGTACTACCTTTTAGTACCGGTTGGAGCCACCAACCGGTACTAAAGGTGGTGCGCTGCCACCCGCAGTGCACAATGTTTAGTCCCACCTCGCTAGTTGAGAGGAGTTCGCACCGGTTTATAAGTCCCGTCGCGGCTACCGTGTCGAGCTCCTCTCTAAGCAGGCCTTTGTGGGCCTATTGCAAGTCTTCTGCCCTATGGGGCCTATTGGGCCGTACGGGCCTGCATCCTGACCCAACTAGAGATTGGGTTTCTAGTCGTATGCAGGCCGTGCCGGCCCAGTAGGCAGGCTGTTTTTGCTTTATTTCAAAAATAAAAATAAAAAAATCCTCACCAACCGGGACTAAAGGTCCCCCAGACCAAGGTGCGCCTCGTACCACGTGGTGGGCCTTTGGTCCCGGTTCATGTTGAACCGGGACTAGGGGGGGCTTTAGTCCCCACTCTTTAGTGCCGGTTCCAAAACCGATACTAAAGATCCTTACGAACCGGTACTAAAAGTCGTTTTTCTACTAGTGTAACCAGCAGCATAAAAAACTTCGACCAGGGAGATGGTAGATTCTGCTACAGCAGGGGCTTCCTGGTTGTAGCGACGTCGACGGCGAGGGATGCAAGCGACTGGTGCTAGCAGAGGTTGGCGGGGGGGGGGGGGGGGGGAGGGGGAGGTTGTGGCGGTGTTTGCGATCCTGCGACGGAGACAATTTGCGAGCGCACTTGTCGAAGTAAGCATGGCGAGGAAAGGGGAAGATCGTGGGGGAGTGCATGAATGAACCCAGGTACATATGAACCCACTTCGGAAAACACATTTCTATATGCTAAAAAGATCTGAAAAAGGTTACACGGGTACGTCGTCAAGTTCTATGTCCATGCATAAAGTTTCACGAAAAATAACCTTTTTGTGGTCTGTGCAGAAAAGACAAAAATTGTGTCATGAAACGTTGTTTAGAAGCATGTCATTTTTGCGGAGACAAAACGAAAAGAATTTTTTCATAAAACTTTATGCCACGCACACAAATTTACGAACACGTATGCGTGAAATTTTCTTTTGAATTTTTGACATTCTCAAATGTGCTTAAAATGCATTTTTTTGAAAAGTGGGTGCGTATGTCAATTCATGCAAAAATATTACCCGAACAGACTTGATTTGGCCGAACGGGAAGTTGGAAGATACATTTTTCACAGGTAACGCATCATCATCTTGGACTGCTATCTCTCATGGCCTCGCCCTGCTGAAAAAAGGCTTGATTTGGAGGGTGGGGAACGGGCAGAGCATTAGGATTTGGCGGGATAGCTGGATCCCAAGGCCGTTCTCTTAGAGCATCTCCAGCCGTTGGCCTCCCAGGGGGCGCCTAAAATCGCCGGCTGGGGGTGACCTGGCGCAAAAAATGGGCCTGGGGCGAGTTGGTCCCCAGCCACCGCCCCCAGGCGCGTTAAAAAAAATAAAAATGTATAGTAAATTTAGGCAAAGTTCGGCGAAGTTCGGCTAAACACGACAAATTTTGGCAAACTTGAGCATATATTAGACATGTTCGCGGATTTTCATTACATACATAGCAAATATATAAACTAATCTAAAAAAACTGGCTGAACGCCGAGTAGTTGCCATCGTCGCCGCCATCGTCGGCCTTCTCCTCCTTGACTTGGACGCCCCTGCTGGAGCCCTTCCCGGCTGGTGGCGGCGGCGGCGCGTCGCTGTCGTCGTCGCTGTCGTCGATGATGACGACTCCTCCTTCGTCGCGGCCTCGGCGCCGCTGCGCGAAGCGCCGCAGGGCGGCGCACTGGCGCTCCCTCGCCATCTTCAGGGAGTCCTGGCGTGCCCATTCAAGGGCCGCGTCGTCGTCGAGCTCGGCCTCGCCATGCTCCGTTTTCACGGCGGGGAGACCCGGCTCCGTCTTCACCGGCGCGAGCCCCGATCCCGTCTTCGCCGGCGCGAGCCCTGGCTCCGTCTTCATCGGCGGGAGCCTCGGCTCCGTCTTCGGCTTGACAAAGCGCGGAGGAGGAGCCGACGAGGAGGCCCGCCGGCCGCCCTCGCTGATGACGATGCCGGCGCTGCGAGTGCGCCGGCCGAGCGGCCTCTCCGCCACGAGCTCGGCCTTGACGTCGAGCAGCATCGGAATGCCGGAGGAGTGGGAGGAAGAGCGCGACGAGGAAGAAGAGGAGGAGGAGCCGAACCTCCTTGGCGCCCATTGCCCGTCGCATCGGCGGTGCGCCGGGACGGCCGCCCTCGCCGGGGGATACGCCAACGGCGGGTTGTTGCCGCCCTCGAGGTGCGTCAGCACGCCCTCAAGTGTGCGGCCGGGGGCGCCCCACCACAGGTGGCGCCCCTCGCTGTTCTTCAGGCCGCCGACCACCGGCGCACCGTTGGTGGATGCCAGTCGCTGCTGCTGGCGACGCTCGAAGTACGCCGCCCAAGCCGCGTGGTTGTAGGCGGCGTACTGGGGGAGGGAAAGCTCGGCGTCGGTGAGGGAGGCGCGCACGATCTCGACCTCGTAGGCGAAGTAGGAGGGTTTGGCCACGGCGTCGGGCAACGGGAGAATGGGCACTCCCCCGTTGCTGAGCCTCCAGCCCGTCGGCCCGACGCGCATGTCCGACGGCGCCGAGATGTTCGCCTGGAACAGGAGCCACGACTCCTGTTCGCGGAGCGAACGGCGGCCGAAGCCGTTGGCCGCCGCCTCGTCTCCAAGGAAACGCTCGGCAATCGGGAAAGGGGAGGGAGATGGAAGGGCTGGGCAGCGCCTCACGGGAGAGGAAGGGCTGCGGGAGAGGAGCTCGACGGCGGTGCTCGGGAGAGGTAGCGCTCATCAGAGGCGAGTGAGGCCATATATAGCCGCGCCGCGTCCTTGTGTACGCGGCCGAGGGAGGGGAGGCGTCGGCGCGCCGCCCCGTGACGCATCGCTCGTGAGGAATCAATGGCAAAGCTGACCGGTGGCGGCCTTGCCATTGATTCCCCTCGGGAAACCGAGGCGTTGGGAGAAGACGAGGCGGTGTCGCTGACGCGGCTGGCCCGCAGCTCTTTCGCGCCAAAAACGATTCGCCCGGCGCCCCCGAGCACCCCCCGGCACGCCGGGTTCGGGTTGGGTCCGCCGGCACCAATTTCGGCCCGAGCCGCCGAAAACTGGGCCCTTAGGGACGCGACTGGGCCGATTTTTTGGCGCTGGCGATCAAAAACGCCTTGGGGGCCCTGTTGAGGGCGCGGCTGGAGATACTCTTACAAACCATTCTCCCTACAAGGTCACTATCGGGTGGGCTTTGTCAGCTCCTAAACATTAATGGTTCGTGGAATGTTAATCTAGTGGAGTCTATTTTTCTGCCATGTTATTCCTCTGAAATATTAAAACCGAGGGCCTCACCGAGACAGGGGGATGATATACTTGCTTGGGGCCTGGTAGGCTGGGCGTTCTTTCAGTAAAGTCTACTTACGACTTGGCTTTTGATGAATTAACTAGAGGAAATGCACAAGCTTCCAGCGCTACTACTGATGGTCGTCGAGCATGTTGGAAGATGATATGGGGAGCTTTTTTATGAGGGAGAGACCGTAGAACAATAGTTCTACGGTATTATATATTAATATAAAGTAAAGAGTACATAAAAAAAAGAGTGCAGATACAAATTTAACCAATGCCTATCTTGGGAAACATTATGTATATGATGAAGGAGCTTAGAAATGTGCTTCAATCCAATCTGAAAAGGCTTGCTTGTGTTTCAGCTTGATCTTATGTTGAAGAAGAACTAAATCTTTGTTGAGAAGCACTTTCCATGTCATGACACCGGGGGTGATACGTCTGAAGATCTTGTCATTCCTCTGCATCCAAATTTGCCAGCATGCCATGATGATGAAGTTAAGGCTGACCTCCTTGGGAAGTTGATTCAGAGCTAACAGAGTCTCATTGAGCACACTCGCGTCTCTGCGTTTGAGTGGGATAATCATGTCCCAGCATCGCAATGCAAAGGGACAGTCCCAAAAAAAGGTGCATTGCAGTTTCTTCCACTTGATCAGTATAGAGCTCACACTTATAGGAAGGGAGATGGAAAGATTTTCTGTGAATTAGCCCTCTTGTGTTTACTCGATCGTGCAGTAACAACCAGAAGAAGATTTTATATCTTAGCATGACAGCAGCAGACCATATCTTCCTGAAGACTGGGTGAGCCTCCTCTCCTTGAATGAGAAAGTTATAAGCTTTTGAAGGACAGAAAGAAGCCGAGTTCCAAATGTATTTCCACTGATCAGCATTCTCTCGGAGATTGGATTGTTCTAGACAGGCTCTTGCTTGGTGAAATTGTGCAAAAGCCAGATTGGACAGCGACAGATGAAAGAGTTCTTGGAAGGAGCTTGATTCCGAGGCTTCTTTGATGGACAGTAAATCATCTTTGGCAAAGGAGAACAAGTGAGGGAATTGAAATTTGAGGGCAACAGGGCCCCATATATCATGCCAAAACATTACTGAGTGTCCTTGTCCCACAGTGCAGAGGGCCATGTCTTTGTAAGTAGGGAGGAGTTTAATGATGGATTTCCACCAAAAAGAGCCAACAAGCTTGTTGGTTGGGGCTCTGTGCTCATAGTAGGTGTCCCAAATCAAGTTGACCCAAGGAAGATCAGCCTTATTCATGAATTTGTGAAGGTTTTTTAGAAGGAGAGCTTTGTTGTGGGTAGCTATATCCAGGACCCCCAATCCACCTTGTTCTTTTGGCTTGCAGACTGTGGCCCAAGCAATGGGTGCAGGACCAGTACCTTCCTGACCATATTTCCTCCAAAAACAATGTCTGATGTAAGAATATACTTGGTCCATCACTGTGACAGGTAGATCTAAAGAGCACATGAAGAAGGTTGGCAGGCTGGTGAAAACACTCTTAATTAGAGAAAGCTTTTCTCCTGTTGAAAGCAAGGTAGAGCAACCAGTGAGTCTTCTTTCAATTCTCTGCATCATGGGGAAGAAATCATCCACTTTTGGCTTCTTTGTGCCTAGGGGTAGGCCCAAATAGGGAAAAGGAAAAGAGCCCATAGTGCAACCCAAAATAGCAGCCAGTTGAGTCAGTTTATCTTGCCCCACATTGATTGGATACATGGCAGATTTTGAGAAATTGATCCTTAGGCTAGTGAAAGCAGAGAAGTGCAATAACAGGTTTTTGATTTGTTGCAACTGAGTTGGACAAGCTTGCAGAATGACAAGAGTATCATCAACATATTGGATGACAGGGAAATCCTTGGTGTTATCTAGAGGGGAAGAGATCAGTCTGTGCTTCAGTGCCTCATTGAGGATAGATTGTAAGATATCCGCAGTCAGAACAAAAATCAGAGGAGAAACTGGGTCCCCTTGCATGACACCTTTTTTGCACCAAAATTTCTTTCCTGGGACTCCATTAAGTAGAATAGCAGAAGTACCAGAGGAAAAAATCATGTCCATCCAGTGCATCCATCTGGGACCAAAAGCTTTAGCCAACATTATGCTTCTCAGAGTCTGATGTTCAATCATGTCAAAAGCTTTTTCAAAATCTAACTTTAGAATGATAGTTTCTTTCCTTGACTGGTTACATTGATGTAGATATTCATATGCCCATGCCAGACAGTCTTGGATAGATCTTTCTTTGAGAAAACCATACTTATTTTTGTGAACAAGCTTCAGAATAATTTTTTGCAGTCTCTTGGCCAACAACTTTTTGATAATCTTAATGGAGCAATTAAGGAGTGAAATAGGTCTGAAATCATTAGCCTCAATAGGAGCATCTTTTTGGGAATTAGAGTAATGGAAGAGGAATTGATGCTCTACAGATCTACCTCACCCTTAAAGAAATCCTCAATCAACTGGTAGAAGTCATTAGCAATGATATCCCAGCAAGCTTTAACAAAACTGTTGTTGAAGCCATCAGGCCCAGGTGCTTTATCTGAAGGGAGATCCTTAATGACTGCATCAATCTCAGCTTTAGTAAAAGGAGCTTCTAGCCAGTGAAGATCATCAAAATTTTCAACCAAATCTTCTAAGTTAAGAAAATTAAAGATGGGCATAGAAGTCCCAAGCCTTTGTTTAAAAGCTCTCCAAAGAATGTTTGCTTTTGCATGGTGCTCAGAGTGAACATTGCCAAACTCATCTTTAAGAGAAGCAATGTGGTTATGTCTGAACTTTATAGTGGCCTTCACTTTGAGAAATTTAGAATTTGTTTCCCCCTTGGTGATCCATCTTATAGTGGCTCTCTGTTTCCAATATGCTTATTGTGCAGCTAAAATTTTCAGCAAGTGTTCCTTGAGCAAATCTCTGAAGTCCCATTCAAGTGGGGCAAGGACCCTAAATTCTTCCAGAGTATCAAGGAGTAAAATCACATCATTGGTGTTTTGGATAAGAGAAGCAAGTTTAGATTTATTCTTGGACCAGATCTTCAACCCTTTTCTAAGTCTCTTAAATTTAGCAGTGAGCCTTTGAGCACTATCTTTGCCCTGAACATCTTGGTTCCAAATCTGCTGAACTGTATCTTTAAAATCATGATGATTAAGCCAGTAATTTTCAAATCTGAAGATTGTGGATTTAGGAATATCTATCCCTACTTTAATGGCATAAGGGCAGTGATATGAAATTGGTTTTGCTAGAGGGATGGCCAGGGTGTTAGGGTATTGGAGAGTCCAGGATTCGGAGGAGAACACCCAATCCAGCTTTTCCAAAAGAGGAGCTTGTTGCATATTACTCCAGGTGAAATTTCTCCCCTTAAGTGGAATTTCCACAAGTGCTTGGGCACTAATAGCCTCATTGAAGGAAAGCATATCTTGCACATTGCCCCCTGTTCTATTTCTGTTTGAGGCATATCTTATGAAATTAAAATCCCCAACCACCAACCAGTCTGTGGTATCTGTCATATCAATGTTTCTGAACCACTGAATGAAATCCTCTCTAGCCTCTCCTTGACAGGGAGCATAAACATTAGTGAGAACCCAAGATGCACTAGAGAGAGTGGAAGTCAGTTGAACTGAGATAGAGAAATCATTTTGAAACAGAGGGTTGCCCTAAAAAATGTTGCCATTCCATCCAATGAAAAGACCTCCTAATGCACCCACAGAAGGGAGAAAAAAAACGTATTTATTCTCCTAGGAAAAAAGTGTCTGATGTATTGGTTGTCAAAGGATTCTCTCTTAGTTTCTTGTAAACAGATGCCATCACAGTTGGATTCAGCAATTTTGTTGGCTATGACTAACCACTTGGCAGGATCATTAATGCCTCTTACATTCCAATTGAGAATGTTCCAATTTCTATTATGCATAGGAAAAATCAAGGATTGTGCACTTGTAAAAATCACAGAAAAAGCTCAAATATTCTGCAACATCCATGACACCACAGAAACTAGGTTCAGGCAAGCATTACAAACTGAAACTGAAGGTCCAGGACATATAAAGTGCATCATTATTACAAAATATGATCAGTCTTTCTACTAGTATCTTGCAGATACTGAAATCCAACTATGCTTGCTCCTCAGTTCCTAGTCCTTTCCTCTGGGACCTCCTTGTGGGCTCCACTGCAGCTTTCTGCTTCTTGGCCTTCTTCTGCACAACAGCAGGAGGGCCATTAAATTCCTGAGTTTTGCAAAAGGAGGAGCTCAAGTTTCTGACCACTTTATTAGCAATGATAGGAGGATCAGCATTACAAGGCAAACAATTCCTATCCAGACAAAGATTTCTCTTGTAACCTTTATTAATCAATTGCAATCTTTCACTCCTCCTTACCTTAGACTCTGCCAAGGGTAACTTTTCCCTCCTCTTCCTGTTAGCATGCACTGCAGATGTACTTGAAGGTTGCACCTCCATAGTTGCAGAGGATTTCTTTTCTTGAGGAGTGGAAAAAACCAGCTTGGGCGCTTCCTCAACTGCTTCCAGAACCTGCATCTTGCATGCAAGGGCCTGGGCAGAAGAACACTTGTCAGGAATGACAAAAGGCTTAAAGAGACTACTATCAGAACCTTCCAGAATATATGTCTAAATTTGTGAAGATAGCAGTGACTTTGCCTACTCAAATTTCTCAGCGGAGAGCAAAGCAAGGGAAAGAAAGTTCGTCCATTCAATGGGTACCTGAACCACTTTGTCTGTGTCTAAGGAAGGTGCAAAGTGAGTATTCCAGATAGATGCTCCTTCCTTACCTAAGATTTGTGAATTAGTCAAATGAGGAAGCATCTTTTGAAAAAATGGATCAACTACATCAAACAGAAATTGCATTGCTCCAACTGTGATATTATTCTGTATTCCTTGATAGATAGGGAGAGGAAAACCAGGAGGAGCAGAAGGAGTAGTACCTTGATCCTTTGGTAGTAAATTGGGATCTTGACCAGGTATAGATAATTCTTGCAAAGCCACAGCTTTGTTCAACACAGAAGTAGAATGCTACTCCAGAATCTACTCCTGCTGAGCATCAAAAGGTACCAATGTTGCAGGCTGAGCATGTTCAAGTAAGTGAAGACCAGTCTGGGAGTCATGAGCTTCTGTAGAATCAGCAGCTGGCAAGGCAGGATTGTTGACATTATTAATAGCATGGAGATCAAGTTGGCTAGTGTCAGGCCTCAACAAAGCAACAGGTTGAAGCTCTGAGACCTCAACCTCCTGAGCTAGAGAAGAAAAGGTGTTTGGAATTGCAACATCTGAAGGAGCCACTACAACATCTGCATTTTCAATTGCAACATGGACTTGTGGAGCAATTGCAACATCAACATTCACATGTTGTTCATAAAAAAAATCCTGTATAGGTTGAACTAAAACTGACACATGATCTCTTACTTCTTCAGCAATAGGGTCAAAAGGAATATCCTGAACCTGCACAACCAGGTTCAAATCTGGGAGATTCAACTGTAAAGGGGCCAGCAGATCTGCTATAACATTGGCAGGACCATTAGTGAAAGATTCTGCAGAACTAGCAGCATTGTTCAGAGATAAAGTTATGTCACTCTCCTCAGGATCCTGTTGCAGCAGCTGATTTTCTTCATTGACTGGTGCAAGTAAATCATTAAGCTCAAGGAATTCCCCTTCATGAAGCTCTTGGTCTATAAGCTGTTTCTCATTTGGCATGGCCCAATGGCCCCAACCAGCATATTCCACATCCATAGCATCCTGCTCCTCCTCTTGGATGTTATTATTCTGCTGATTGCCAGCAGCTTGATTGTGGTTATGAACATCCAAAAAAGGACCAATAACCAGATTTTGATTTGGGTGATGGTGTTCTTCATCAGGCCTGGGATGTGGATTCCCATCAATAGGAATATGATCTTCTTCTGGAGGGCCCTCTCCAACAGGACTGTCATGAATAATGACCACAAGACAGGTCCAGGATTCCCCTTCCTTCTTGTCAGAAGAGACCACAATGCTGGCAGGTATCTCTTTGAGGGCATCAACATAAAATTTAATTAAAACTGCTGCATCAGAAGATTTAACCCTATCCCGGACAGACATCTTCCCAAAGCTTCTCACATAATTAGCTAACTCTTGAATACAATGAAGATCCGCAGGAAAACCCACAAGCAGAAGCCAAACCTCCCTGTCTAGGTGAATTTTTTTCCAATTAAGTCCTTGGTTATGCTTCTGGAACACGTAGTGAATATCATCATGCCTATGAGGACCACTGTCAACAAGCAGATCTCTCTCTGCCACAGTATTGAAGCGAACAAAGGCTTGGCCAAAAGGACAAGGGGTGATAGACTTGAAACCCACACGCTTGATTTGGGAGAGAAAATCCCCTAAAACATCTCTGACATTGACAAAAGGTACCTCATCGAGGGGCATCGGGAGAATAGTGACGATCGCCAGGTCTTCATTAGCTGCCGAGAAATCGCCATAGACCACACGAGCGCGAGCCGGACGATCAGCCACTTCAATCACAGAGAAACCTCGCGGCACAAATGGCGTAGGGTCGAAGGGGAAAGTCGCCATTGGAGCGAGAGCAGAGTTTTGGACGGCGGTGGCGAGAATGGGCTGAGAATTTGTTGCAGGCAGAGTGAGGGTAGGTGATATTCTGGGTGGAGGAGGAATAGAGCCTTGGTCACTGAGAGGTGGGGCTCTGGCGGCACTGATCATCTCCAACCTTGGAAAGGCGCGCTGATTAAGGTTTGCAGCCAAATTTGCCTCGGCGGTGACTCTAACATTGGAAGCCGTAGCGTTAACCCCAGATTTAGAGAAAAAACAGGACGCAGAGATGTGGCCCAGTCTTTTGCAAGCCCGGCAGCGAATGCAGTTAGAGCAGGCGGGCCGCAGGTGGTCCGAAGCGAGACACCGAACACAGAAAATGCGGCCTTGGGCCGGCTGACTAGAATTAGAAGAAGGCCCCTTAGACAACGCAGGTCCATTAATTCGAATTTGCGTCGATCCCGCCCGCCCTAAAGGAGTATTATTGGGCGAAGTTAATGCTGCCGAAACTGAAGTTGGACCCGAAGAACTCCGAATAGCTGCCGAAACAAAAAATCTAGGTTCTTGAGCAACTTCAGCATATGATCTGCGGTTGTTGTTGCGATTAACCATTGTCCATTCCTGATTGGCTGTGCGAAGATAATTTGTGTATGCAATCCGAAGATCCGGATCCCCCGCACACCAGAGGAGAAAATCCATGGACAACAAATGATCCAAGATATTGCCACCGCGAACAATTTCAAAAACAACAGCACATGAAGAAACACAGAACTTGAAATTCCAGCCTTCAATATGTGAGACTTTGAAATCCGAAGCAGAGCCACCAAAAAAAGCTTGGAGGATGAGACCCACGGAGTCTCTATTCAGAGTGAGCTTAGATCGAGAAAACTTTACCACAAGGAAGAACCTGTCCGGCGATGACGTAGCAATAGGATTGACTGAAACACCACACTGATTCTTGATGTAGGATTCAAAAGCCCTTCCAGCGGCAAAATTCAGATCGGAGAGCGTCATGATCGCAATCGCCCAAAGCAGACTAAACGGGAGGAGAGGACAACGACGGGAGGAGTGGCCGCCGTGTCCGAAGTGGACCATGGCGCGGGAGGTGGCCGGCGCGGCCGGAGTGGCCTACGGCGCGGGAGCTGGCCGCTGCGGCCGGAGTGGCCGACGACGGTGGCCTAGGCGGGGGAGACGCTAGGCGGGGGACCAATATGGGGGAGCTTTGTCCCGCCATCTATCATATGTTGGAAGATGATAGGTCTGTTTATGCTTCGTTGGTTGCAGATCAAACATTTGACTTGTGTTACTCATATTGGTCCTAGTCAGAATGTGGCCAGTTATTTTTTAGCAAAATTTGCTAGAACTGAACATAGAACTGTGGTCTGGTTGGGTTCAGGCCCCCCATACATCGTTAATCTTTGTAAGGGGAACTGTATGATGGGCCATGAGTAATACAAGTTTTCTACCCAGAAAAAAAAAATGTCAATTCGTGCAGGGGTGCCGTCTCAGAGATCGTGCGCTAACACTGCGGGTGCGATCGATCGGGGGCTGGCGGCTGTCGACGGGCGCCTAGCACTAACAAAGGGGGGACTGACTGTTTTTGGAGCACGTACGTACGTACGATCCTTGTGATGCATTGATGGGGAACTGAAGGTGCATCACATCATGCTACACCATCGCGGCCGGCCTGCCGCTACCTGCAGCAGGAGGCCGATCGCACGGAGCGAGACAGCGGTGGTAGGGGCCGGCCAGGCCAGCCATGGAGCAGTAAAAGAAGCAGGCGGCGCAGCCTCCCACGCGACCGACGAAGATGCCGCAGTGAACACGGGGCAGCCATTCAGGTAATGGTGGTGGTGGGTCGACCGAGCTGTGCGATGGTGATAGTTTTGGGCGTTATTACGGCTGGGCTTGCATTGCCGTGGCTCAAACGAGAATCACAACTGAAACAACCAAAATTCAGTACTAACTGGTTCTACGACACGATTAACACCCGCAAGCACGAAGCAGGACCAGTGGTGGTGACGAACCACTGATGCATCTGGGGAGCTCGATCATCTTCTTGGGTCCACGCCGCGCCATGCATCGATCTCATCTTCCGGCTGGCCGCACTTTTTCTTCGATCGACGCGCTGTAGCAGCAGGAGCAGTAGCGATGGCATTGAAGAGAAGTGGATTTGAAAGTTGAAACCCCGCGAACTCGCATTTTCTAATTAATGGAAGGCGTGATGGGCGCATAAATGGGCTCACATCTCCGGACACGAAATGCTGGCCGGCCTTCTTCGGCTCATGATGAGCTCGCCATGCCTCGTCTGCTGTCTCAGTGTTTCACGGCCTGCCCGCCTGGCGCCTGCACCGGCAGCGGTACCGTCTTCAGAAGCCATGTTCCTGTTCGAGCAGGCTGCAGCGTGGCCAGGAAACAGGGGGCACCTCCTTCCTGCTTGATCATTTATGCTTACCACAGTGCACACAGGCTGGCGGCTGGCCTGCCACATTACTCATTTATAGCCACCACTGACGTAAGGCCCAAAGCAAGCCGAAAACATGGTGTACATCTTCCGTGCCTCCCATGTTCTTCAACTCACCCCACTCATGTAATGTAACCCTGCATTATTATATAAGGCTAAAAAGAGATCGGAAGAAGTAATCACGTTTGCTTCATCTCCAACCATAAGAGAAGTAACCCAGCAACTCGAGTACAGTTTTCGATTTTTGTTCCCGCCAAGGGGTTTGGTTATTTCGCATCTCAGGCAATTGTACATGTTACATGTCTCTTATTGGTTTTGTCCCCTTTTCACACATCATGTGCCAGGAGTGCAAATTACAGATGAAGATGTGGCACATACATCTCACGAATCAAAGCATACGAGCCTGCCTTCTCAATCAGCGATTCTTGCTTCATGGATCATGCCTACCCGAGCAATTCAGACAGTCTACTTGGAACCCGATCCCTGGACATCTACCAGCTGATAAAGATCTCCACGTCGTTGATGTCGCAGAGGAAGAAATTGCCTGAACAAAAAGATGTTGGCCAGGCGATTAGATCAGGCTGAGAATAAACACCATGAAAAAGCTTAAGATTCAATCATTCTGCTTACCTCCTCTGCTCAATCAATGAATAATCAATCTCAGCTATTATAGTTGCTTCGTCATGCTCAGTTGTGGCGATCACCTCACCAAACTGGAAAATAAAATGCCAACAGTTAAGCGCACCGCATACCATCACTGAAATAGAGTTTTCAGAGTGCTGAGCAAATGAAATGGCATGGCTCAAGGCCAAGTCTCTACAGCAATAACATAGTATTCCTTGCATTAGTGCTGAGTTTAACTTCCAGGTCTGGACTCCGGAGCACAAAAGATCAGGAGGCTCTTGGCAAACTACCGAAGAACTGGCATCTTAAAATCAGTAATCAACTCACCGGTCCAACAAGAGTGGAATGTCCCCAAGCAACATAGCTTGAACTAGTATCTCGAGCTGGAGCACAGGTTGCCACAAAAAGCTGACAGAATAATGATTGTTACTACTTGAAAGAGAAAAATTGGAAGCAGAAATGATGAGTTTCTGTACAGAAAAATGGAGGGCAGCACAGCAGTGTTCCTCATACCTGGTTGTCAGCAGCCCTGGCATCATAAAGATATATTCAGAACAGAAGCAGAGAAGATGTAATGAAAAATAAATAGGAAAGATGCTTCAGATAGTACTCCTAGAGAAATTTTGATAGAAGCGTTAATCTTTTGACTACATCTAAGCTTAATTTAGAAGTATCTTATCATCGATAGAAGTACAACATATTCAACCTCATTATGTATCTGCTGCATTTCATCTCTAGGTTCAAAATTCAGAAGATACATACCTTGCCCGTTGAAGCAACTCCCAGTGCAATGGCCCAGTAGTCATGTTGAAAGCACCAGGATAGCATAGCAAATGAGCACCTGCAGTCAACGAGAGAGCATTATTATATTTTGTATGATCAAGAGTGAAGTTGCACGTATTATGTTATTAGCAACTAAAAATCTAGAGGTTGCAAGCTATTCTGGGCTCGGTCCCAGTGTCAAGCAACACGAGTACTGCAGCATGTGAAAAGTACATACAGTTAATAGCAGCAACTCTCAACTCATTTTAGTCGAAAGGTTATCTATTGAGCTGCATCCATGACATAAACTCATAACTTTTGGACCAAAGATATTTCCACCAGACTTTAACTAGAAAGGCAAACAAAGCACGTATATCTCATAAAACTTGAGTCAATCATGCTAGCTGCATAGTTTTAAGATTCCCTTTTTAGACAGGTTCTTCGCTGTCAAAACATTCATCTATAGAAGCACAGGATTCAGGGATTGTATCTACTATTGATTAAGAAAGAAAAAATAAACAAATTATCTAGTCTACCTCCCTTTTCACCAGGCAAACAGAATGGAGAAAGATCCTCCTACCAGCAGACCCTTAACCAACCAGGCCCATAGTACAAGTAAATATCGGAAATCAAATTATATTTTGCTATGAGTTTCTGAGAGCAAATAATGTGATCCATTATGCACATACACAGTAAGTTAGCAGCTGCTACAAATCAAATGAAGTGTGCATTAAAGCAATCCTAGATGTATTTTGTGATTATAACACCAAAAAATTACAAACAGATAAATCATGTGTACTGTAAAAATAGGATGTGAGAAATTTAGACCTCTTGCAGCATACAGCATTGCCAATTCCTGGAAACGAATGTCATAGCAAATGCCTATACCAATTCGGCCTACATCTGAAAACAATTGACACTATATTAGATTTTGTATGCAACAAAATAAATTAGTTGTGCTGTATCAAGAAACTAAAGCAGAACAAAGATGACCGAATTCAACTAGCTACAACAAATTACAGAAGAAATCTAGGAAGCAGAACTGAACGAACAATGATTACTGAAAGCTTAAATAACATATCCGAAGGAGATTCTTAGAGCCAAGAAACATGGGAAGTCCATATGGAAAGGTATGGCTTTAAAAATATCAACATCAATCATAAACATGTTCTGTTTGTAAAATTTAATTCATATGACCCAGACAAAAAGTTACGGATACGTCGAAGATCTTGTGGTTTGAGAGCTACCTAATCCTAGTGTGGTTTATTACAGCAGAGTAATAAGACAAACCTGTGTCAACAACAGTAAGATCCTGCCCAGCAGTAAGGGTTTTTGATTCCTGGAATGTAATCTTTCCTGGAATATCAATGTCAAAGAGATGGACCTGCATTCATGAAAAGTTCCATCGCCGTGACATAAAAACCAAGAAGGAACCACCTTAGGAATAATATTGTTTAGTGTGGAAGAAGCAAAATGCCACGAGGTGTAAATTAACTAATCAAATGTTGTAGATAAAGGAAGTTCACTAATTATCATGCGTAAATCAGTAAATTTATAAAATATGTGCTTCTCTTGTGACTTTGCAAGGACATTATGTTTCACATTCGTCAGAAGAGAATCACAGTACTACATGGAAACGTCATGATTGATGTACTAGACGTTCTGAGCATGTCAGTAATAGTATTCAAAAACTGTGGTTTTTCAAACATAGTCCATCCGGTTGGCGTTGTCGTGTGTCACTATGACATACTCAATTTCTGTGTCTTCACTCTTCAGTTATTATATAAACAAACTACTTAACGGAAACAAGTTTCCATACATACCTTTCTATGTTTACCCTTAAGCTTGCCATCTGAACCAAAGACGCAGCATGTATTGTACAAGCTGTTACCAGAACGTTCTGATATGGATCCACCAACAAGAGTAATTTGCAAGCTGCGAGCAACATTAGACATCATTGAAAATGAAGGAGCTGCATCGCCACCAGCCTCAATGTCCTCAGCATACTCCGGAAAGCTGTCATTTGAATATGGACCATTCCATATCTCCTACACACATAAAAACACGAAAATGCAACAGGTGAAAGGTAATAAAAAAGCAAAAGTGAATTTCTTACCAAATGATCTGATAAGAGAAAGCGGACTAAATTATCAATCAAAATCAGATGCAGCCTAGTGAATGCATGTTAAATCATGAAGCACAAGATGTGGAAATGATATCATGGTTCAAAAGTCAAAGCCTGTTCGAGAAAAAAAATGAGAAACTGAAGTACCGAACTATATTTACAAAGTTAGTGAAACTTGTCCTAATTAACTATAATAGGCTGAGAAAGAAGGTAAGTACTGGGCAAGCTACACAGAAGTGAGTGGTGCCAAAACCTATTATAATGTTGTATTATCTTCTGACAATTGGAAAAAGAAAATAACGGCATTATACCACAAATTTACAATTTGGCTCATGGCCAAACGGATGCTAAGTGCCCGGGCCTCAATAGTCAATACCACAATGTTGGTGCTTAGTAACTCAAGAACTGTCGGACTACAAACACTGTAACACGTGGCATAGTGGGCCTGTATTCTAGTACAGTCTAACTTTGAGAGCACATCTCAATATCACAGCTGATTTTTTTACGAGATACAGTTTTCACTCCTTTCATTGCGTTAAGAAGGGGAACAGTTTTCACTGCTTTTATTGACATATCAGAAGTAAACATGCACATGATATGATTCAGTGATATGATCCTCCCCCCCTCGGTGCATATACTCACGCTTGAATCTTATACAATCACCAGTCAGTCAAGGCAATGATGCTACAGTAATATGCTTCTACCCATAAATTCCCGCGGAATCACGACGCGATCACTCAGCAGTCAATCCTCAACGGCCCTGTCACCCGAGAGGAAATTGGTACTGACAGAGCTGGTCACTGTCATCCGAGAGGAAACTGGTACTGACAGAGCTGGCAATAACAGGGCTTCGTTCGTAGGCACTCACCGGGAGGAGCACGAGCTTGGCGCCGTCGGCCGCGGCGGACTCGATGGCGGCGCGGGCGCGCGCGATGTTGCGAGCCTTGTCCGCCGTCACAGAGAGCTGGCACAGCGCCACCTTGAACTGCGCCCACAGAACCCAAACCCTCTTCAGATCAAACCCCGACCCGAAACAAAACCACAGCAATCAGCTCGAACCGGGGAGGGAGGGTGACCTTGGAGAGCGGCGGGGCCGGGGGCTCGACGGCGGGGGGCGAGCGTGCGGCCTCCGGGCGGAAGGAGGAGGCGGCGGTGGCCATCGCGGCGATGCGGGGGCGACGGCGGTAGGGGAGGCTGGTGGTGGTGGGAGCGGTGGTCCGGAGGCGGGAGGGCGAGAGGAGGGAGAAGGCTGGGGATGTGGCTGCGGCTCTCATCGGGGAGACGGGGACGGTGTAGTGTAGCGCGGAGGCCGGCGTGAGTCGTGACGCCGACCGGATGAGGGTGGTTGGGTCTTCCGAGCGGATGGGCTTCGGCTGGCAGTGGGGCCGGGCGTCAGTGTCACGGTTGACTGTGGTGGCCTGGTGGCACTTGTCTTGCTTGCTTTGCTTGTGTAAGTACAAGTTGTGTCATATATAAAACGTGAATTGAAGAGCAACCTATTGAATTAAATATTTTATCATTTTATAAATCTAGTAGCATACTATTAGTGGCGGGCGCGTGCTTCTGTCGGTTGTGGCGCCCCGACACCTTGTGGTTGCACCCCCTGGTCTGATTCGACCGTGGCGGCTTCACCTAGAAAGCTCATGCTCTCGGGTCCGAGTGGATGGGTGTGGGAGTGAGACCGGTTGAAACCCTTGGTCTTAGGTAGAAGGCACGACGATGTCGGCGCCGGCCCCCTTTTCAAAGGTCTTGTCGAGGTCCGCTCCCGCATTCCTCATCCTCACCTCTCGCTTTAGGTGAAAGTCCTGGTTCCCCTTGTGGATGTCGGCGGCCTATTGGCGTCGCTCCCCTTCATGGAAGTGTTGTCCGAGGTGGCGATTTGTGGAAAGCAGATGGTGGTGGTGAATTGTTCATTGTTCTACATCTTCTCCGGTTAGTCTTTGTCTTCTCATTCTTTAGCTTGCGTTTGATACGTCTCCAACGTATCTATAATTTTTTGATTGTTTCATGCTATTATATTATCTGCTTTGGATGTTTTATATGCATTAATATGTTGTTTTATATTATTTTTGGGACTAACCTACCTAGGGTCCAGTGTTAGTTTCTGTTTTTTCCTTGTTTTTGAGTTTCGCAGAAAAGGAATACCAAACGGAGTCCAAATAGAATGAAACATTAGCGATAATTTTTCTTGGACCAGAAGACACCCTAGAGACTTGGAGATCAAGTCGGAAGAGCCACGAGGCGGCCACAAGGGGTAGGGCGCGCCCCCACCCTTGTGGGGCCCTCGCAGCTCCCCTGACCTAATTCTGAGGCCTATATATCCTCAAATATTCCAGAAACACCAGAGGAGCCCACGAAAATACTTTTCCACCACCGCAACCTTCTGTACCCGTGAGATCCCATCTAGGGACCTTTTCTGGCACCCTGCCAGAGGGGGATTCGATCATGGAGGGCTTCTACATCAACACCATTGCCCTTCTGATGAAGCGTGAGTAGTTTACCACAGACCTACGGGTCCATAGCTAGTAGCTAGATGACTTCTTCTCTCTCTTTGATTCTCAATACCATGTTCTTCTCGATGTTCTTGGAGATCTATCCGATGTAATCTTCTTTTGCGGTGTGTTTGTCGAGATATGATGAATTGTGGATTTATGATCAACTTATCTATGAATATTATTTGAATCTTCTCTGAATTCTTTTATGCATGATTGGATATCTTTGTAATTCTCTTCAAACTATCGATTTGGTTTGGCCAACTAGATTGGTTTTTCTTGCAATGAGAGAAGTGCTTAGCTTTGGATTCAATCTTGCGTTGTCCTTTCCCAGTGACAATAGGGGCAGCAAGGCATGTATTGTATCGTTGCCATCGAGGATAAAAAGATGGGGTTTTCATCATTTTGTTTGAGTTAATTCCTCTACATCATGTCATCTTACTTAATGCGTTACTCTGTTCTTCATGAACTTATTACTCTAGATGCAGGCAGGAGTCGGTCGATGTGTGGAGTAATAGTAGTAGATGCGGAATCGTTTCGGTCTACTTGACACAGACGTGATGCCTATATTCATGATCATTGCCTTAGATATCGTCATAACTTTGCGCTTTTCTATCAATTGCTCGACAGTAATTTGTTCACCCACCGTATTATTTGCTATCTTGAGAGAAGACTCTAGTGAAACCTATGGCCCCGGGTCTATTTTCCAGCATATAAGTTTCCGATCTACAATATTAGTTTCCGATCTACTCTTTTTGCAATCTTTTACTTTTCGATCTATAAACCAAAAATACCAAAAGTATTTACTTTAACGTTTATCTATCTCTGTCAGATCTCACTTTTGCAAATAACCGTGAAGGGATTGACAACCCCTTTATCTCGTCGGGTGCAAGTTTGTTTGATTGTTTGTGCAGGTATTCAGTGATTTGTGTGTTGTCTCCTACTGGATTGATACCTTGGTTCTCAAACTGATGGAAATACTTATCTCTACTTTGCTGCATCGCCCTTTCCTTTTAAAGGGAAAAACCAACGTAAGCTCAAGAAGTAGCAGGAAGAATTTCTGGCGCCATTGCCGGGGAGATCTACGCCAAGTCAAGACATACCAAGTACCATCATAAACTCTCACCTCTTGCATTACATTATTCGCCATTCACATCTCGTTTTCCTCTCTCCCACTTCTAAAACGATTTTTGAAAAGATTCACCTTTTTCTTCGCCCTTTTATTCGCCCTTCTTTCGTTCGATCTTATGTTTGCTTGTGTTTCCATGTGCCTTCTATTTTGCTTGCATCTTTGCTTGCTAAAAATCTATTGATATGGATCCACTCAAAGTTTTCTACCTGGATCATCTTTGATCCATATGTGCTCGTGCTGAAACGCCAACTAGTTTAGTTGAGGGAAAATCTTTAGATGAGCATGCTCATTTTGTGCGTCATCGTTTGTTTGAAAAAGGAAAACTCTTATGGAATCAAATAAACAGTTTGCTGTGTTATGCTTGGAATCTTTGTGAAATTTGTGATTTTACTTGTTGCTCCAAGAACCCTAAAAAACACCTTCCCTACCTATCTGAGTTTAATGATAATGAAATCTTATCTTCTTATGAAAAGGGTGTTTACAGTTACTATGATATCAAACAAATTGAAGAATTTGTTGCTTTTAAGGGTGCTTATGAAGTTGCTTCTTTGATTGAAAAGTATGATATTACTCTCTACAAATCTGAGAATTTTGACATACGTAAATATTGCTACGAAAACTATGCTCATAATGTCTATGTCAAAGAATTTATTGAGAGCATGACCATTGCTTTGGAAGAAAATAATGATATGCATGAATCTATAGATATTCATGATTCCGGTGATTTGGTTGAAACATCCCTTGATGAACATGATGCTTGCTATTCTTGTGGCCATGATGCCAATATTTATGGAGATGAATTTGCTATAGTTCCTTATGTTAAACACGAGATTGTTGCTATTGCACCCTGATAATCCCCAAGTGCAAGGAATCATCGTAGCAATTTCCAAAGGTGAAAGTGATAAGTATGGAGTGTCAAGCCCACAAGGAGCTAAAGGTAAGATCAATATTCTCTCAAGTTCTATCTGCCACTGATACGACTCTACGTACACCGAACGTTTGCTTCCAACTAGAAACGACAAATAAAACTACGTTGTGGGTATAAAGAGGATAGCTTTGCATGCTATTGGAGAACTAAAATATAAAAGTAGGTGCTGTTAATATAAAGTTAGAATATATTACTATATATTATAAATAGCGAGAGTGGAATAATGATGGATCGATGTGCGGAATTGTCCTAGGCAATTGTTAACAAGATCGGTAATCATTATTTCAATTTCATATGAGGGAGAGGCATAAGTGATACGTCTCCAATATATCTACTTTTCCTAATGCTTTTCCTCTTGTTTTGGACTCTAATTTGCATGATTTGAATGAAACTAACCCCGGACTGACGTTGTTTTCAGCAGAACTACCATGGTGTTGTTTTTGTGTAGAAATAAAAGTTCTCGGAATGGAACGAAACTTTGCGAGGATTTTTTATACAATAAAAGAGAATTTCTGGACCCAGGATGGACCTGAGGGGGGCACCTGGGTGGGCACAACCCACCAGGACGCGCCAGCCCCCCCAGGCGCGCCTAGGTGGGTGCTGCCCACCTGGTGGCCCTGCTGACCTCCAAACCGATGCTATAAAATCCCATATTTACAGGAAAAAATCAGGGAGAAAAAATTATCACGTTTCACAAGACGGAGCCGCTGCCAATCCCTGTTCTTCCTCGGGAGGGCAGATCTGGAGTCCGTTTGGGGCTCCAAAGAGGGGGATCTTCGATCTTCGTCATCACCAACACATCTCCATCGCCAATTCCATGATGCTCCCCATCGGGAGTGAGTAATTCCTTCGTAGGCTCGCTGGTTGGTGAGGAGTTGGATGAGATTTATCATGTAATTGAGTTAGTTTTGTTAGGGCCTGATCCCTAGTTTCCACTATGTTCTGAGATTGATGTTGCTATGACTTGCCCATGCTTAATGCTTGTCACTCTGGGCCCGGGTGCCATGATTTCAGACCACTCCCAGTGATGACCGTAGTTTGAGGAGTTCGTGTATTCACCGTGTGTTAATGCTTTGTTCCGGTTCTCTATTAAAAGAAGGCCTTAATATCCCTTAGTTTCCAATAGGACGCCGCTGCCACGGGAGGGTAGGACAAAAGATGTCATGCAAGTTCTTTCCATAAGCATGTATGACTATTTGCGGAATTTCCGGTTCTCTATTAAAAGAAGGCCTTAATATCCCTTAGTTTCCAATAGGACGCCGCTGCCACGGGAGGGTAGGACAAAAGATGTCATGCAAGTTCTTTCCATAAGCATGTATGACTATTTGCGGAATACATGCCTACATTATATTTATGAACTGGAGCTAGTGTCGTATCGCCCTAGGTTATAACTGTCTCATGATGAATATCATCCAACGAGTCACCGATCCAATGCCTACGAATTTATTATATATTGTTCTTGCTAAGTTACTACTGTTGCTACTGTTATCTTTAATGCTACAATATCACTACTACTGTTACCGTTACTACTGCTGCTATCATCAAAACTATCATACTACTGTGCTACTAATCACTTTGCTGCAGATAATTAATCTCCAAGTGTGGTTGAATTGACAACTTAGCTGCTAATACCTTCACATATTCTTTGGCTCCCCTTGTGTCGAATCTATAAATTTTGGTTGAATACTCTACCCTCGAAAACTGTGCGATCCCCTATACTTGTGGGTTATCAAGACCTTTTTTCTGGCGCCTTTGCCGGGGAGCATAGCTATATTTGTTGAGTCACTTGGGATTATTATCACACTATCACTATGAAGAATCTGAAGGATGCTAAGACTAAGATTTTTCCCTCAAAGACGAGGGGAGGTAAGGAACTGCCATCCAGTTATGCTTTAGATTCACCTTATGTTATAAGTAAACTTGCAACACCACAACATGCTATTAATTCTGATATGTCGCAAGTTATTGATGATGCTACTTCTGCTATAAATGCTACTCATGATGATGATGCTAGTACCTTGCTTGATGATGTGCCACTAGGTGAATTTCTTGATGAACAAATTGCTAGAGTAATACAACATGATATTGTTGAATCTGATGATGAACTTGAAACTGAAACTACTGAAACACCTCCTAGAACTAATCCTCCTAGATATGAATTGCCAAAGGTACTCGAAGGTTATACTATGAGTGAGGAGGCAACTAGAGATATTCTTGCTTGTAAGGATAGAGATGATCTAGAGAAATTATTATGCAAGTATAAAGAAAGATCTATGAATGCTAAAATGAAATGTGATACTGAGTTTGCTACTTCACCTATTGTTATTGTTGATAAGGATTATGAATTGTCTGTCGGCCCAGAGTTAATCACTTTGGTTGAATCTGATCCTTTCCATGGTTATGAAACTGAAACTGTTGTGGCACATCTTACTAAGGTGAATGATATAGCTACCCCTTTTTCTCATGATGAGAAGATTCGCTATTACTATATTTTTCAAGTTATTTTCGTTCTCATTAAAGGTTGATGCTAAAGCTTGCTACAATACTCTTGCTCCTGGTTGTGTGCGTAGTCCCTAGGATATGATCTATTACTTCTCTGAAAAATATTTCCCTGCTCATAAGAAACAAGATGCCTTGCAGGAAATATTTAACTTTGTGCAAATTGAAGAAGAGAGTCTCCCACAAGCTTGGGGGAGGCTTCTCTAATTGCTTAATGCTTTGCCTGATCATCCTCTTAAGAAAATGAAATACTTGATATCTTCTATAATGGACTAACCGATGCTTCTAGGTACTTCCTAGATAGTTGTGCTGGTTGTGTTTTAAGGGAATGAACTATTGAACAAGCTGAGGAATTATTGAATAACATATTGAAAAATTATGATGATTGGACTCCTCTTGAAGCACCTATTAAACCCACTCCGAAGATGAGGGGTATCTTATATCTCAGTCCTGGAGATATGCAAGAGGCAAATAAATCTATGAAGGAAAAAGGTATTAAGGCCGAGGATGTTAAAAATTTACCACCTATCAAAGCAATACATGGGCTTGAAGCACCACCACCACCCAAGGTGGTAAAAGTAAAATCTTTAATGAAATTCAATTATAGTGATGATCCTCGTAATAAACATCCTAGTCATTGCCTTTATGAGTTTGATAATTACATTAGAAAGCAAGATCACTTCAATGCAAATGTTATGAAACAATTGAAATACAACTCTGATATGATTGCTCGCTTAAGTGACTTGTTATTTAGAATATCAAATGATGTTAGAGGTGTAGGAAAACATGCCTCTATGGTTCAAACTCAGTAAGAACAAGTTGCTAAATCTCAAAGAGAGTTACTTGATGAAATGAACAATAACATAAGTGACTTTTCTGTTAGAGTAGCAACTAGAGGAGGTAAAATGACTCAGGAACTACTTTATCCCGAGGGACACCCAAAGAGAATTAAACAAGATTCTCAAAGGAACAACACCACTACACCTAGTTATTCTAAAAAGAAAAGGAAGAAGAAAAATGATAAAACTTTGCCTACTTCTAGTGAACCTAAAATAGAAAAACCTCCTGATAATGATAATGAAGTTTCTATCTTTGATGCTGAAACTCAATCTGGTAATGAATAGTCACCTTCTGATAATGAAAAAGATAATGATGAGGTTCAAGAAAATGCTCAACCTAATGATAAAGAACCAGATAATGATGTTGAGATAGAACCAGCTGTTGATCTTCATAACCTACAACCTAAGAATAAAAGATATGACAAAAGAGACTTTGTTGGTAGAAAACTGAAGGAAATATGCCCTAGAGGCAATAATAAAGTTATTATTTATTTCCTTATATCATGATAAATGTTTATTATTCATGCTAGAATTGTATTAACCGGAAACAAAATACATGTGTGAATACATAGACAAACAGATTGTCACTAGTATGCCTCTACTTGACTAGCTCGTTGATCAAAGATGGTTATGTTTCCTAGCCATTGACATGAGTTGTCATTTGATTAACGGGATCACATCATTAGGAGAATGATGTGATTGACATGACCCATTCCGTTAGCTTAGCACACGATCGTTTAGTATGCTGCTGTTGCTTTCTTCATGACTTATACATGTTCCTATGACTATGAGATTATGCAACTCCCGTTTACCGGAGGAACACTTTGTGTGCTACCAAACGTCACAACATAACCGGGTGATTATAAAGGTGCTCTACAGGTGTCTCCGAAGGTACATGTTGGGTTGGCGTATTTCGAGATTAGGATTTGTCACTCCGATTGTCGAAGAGGTATCTTTGGGCCCTCTTGGTAATACACATCACTTAAGCCTTGCAAGCATTGCAACTAATGAGTTAGTTGTGGGATGATGTATTACGGAACGAGTAAAGAGACTTGCCGGTAACGAGATTGAACTAGGTATTGAGATACCAACGATCGAATCTCGGGCAAGTAACATACCGATGACGAAGGGAACAACGTATGTTGTTATGCGGTTTGACCGATAAAGATCTTTGTAGAATATGTGGGAGCCAATATGAGCATCCAGGTTCTGCTATTGGTTATTGATCGGAGATGTGTCTCGGCCATGTCTACATTGTTCTCGAACCCGTAGGGTCCGCATGCTTAAGGTTCGATGATAGTTATATTATGAGTTTATGAGTTTTGATGTACCGAAGGAGTTCGGAGTCCCGGATGAGATCGGCTACATGACGAGGAGTCTCGAAATGGTCGAGACTTAAATATCGATATATTGGACGACTATATTCGGACTTCGGAAAGGTTCCGAGTGATTCAGGTATTTTTCGGAGTACCGGAGAGTTACGGGAATTCGCCGGGGAGTATATGGGCCTTATTGGGCCATACGGGAATAAAGGAGAAATGCCAAAAGGAAGGAGGCGTGCGCCCCTCCTCTGGTCCGAATTGGACAAGGGGCGCAACCCCTTTTCCTTCCTCCTCCCCCCCTCTTTCCTTCTCTCCTACTCCAACAAGGAAGGGGGGGAGTCCTACTCCCGGTGGGAGGAGGACTCCTCCTGGCGCGCCCCTCCTGGCCGGCCGACCCCCTTCCCCTGGATCCTTTATATACGGGGGCAGGGGGGCACCTCTAGACAGAACAACAATTGATCCCTTGGATCTCTTAGCCGTGTGCGGTGCCCCCCTCCATAATAATCCACCTCGATAATACTGTAGCGGTGCTTAGGCGAAGCCGGGTGACGGTAGAACATCAAGATCGTCACCACGCCGTCGTGCTGACAGAACTCTTCCCCGACACTTTGCTGGATCGGAGTCCGGGGATCGTCATCGAGCTGAACGTGTGCTAGAACTCGGAGGTGCCGTAGTTTCGGTGCGTGATCGGTCGGGCCGTGAAGACGTATGACTACATCAACCGCGTTGTTATAATGCTTCCGCTATCGGTCTACGAGGGTACGTGGACAACACTCTCCCCTCTCGTTGCTATGCATCACCATGATCTTGCGTGTGCGTAGGATTTTTTTTTGAAATTACTACGTTCCCCAACAGCGGCATCCGAGCCTAGGTTTTATGCGTAGATGTTATATGCACGAGTAGAACACAAGTGAGTTGTGGGCGATACAAGTCATACTGCTTACCAGTATGTCATACTTTGGTTCGGCAGTATTGTTGGATGAAGCGGCCCGGACCAACATTACGCATACGCTTACGCGAGACTGGTTCTACCGACGTGCTTTGCACACAGGTGGCTGGCGGGTGTCAGTTTCTCCAACTTTAGTTGAACCGAGTGTGGCTACGCCCGGTCCTTGAGAACGTCAAAACATCACTAACTTGACGAACTATCATTGTGGTTTTGATGCGTAGGTAAGAACGGTTCTTGCTCAGCGCGTAGCAGCCACGTAAAACTTGCAACAACAAAGTAGAGGACGTCTAACTTGTTTTTGTAGGGCATGTTGTGATGTGATATGGTCAAGACGTGATGCTATAATTTATTGTATGAGATGATCATGTTTTGTAACCGAAGTTATCGGCAACTGGCAGGAGCCATATGGTTGTCGTTTTATTGTATGAAATGCAAACGCCCTGTAATTGCTTTACTTTATCACTAAGCGGTAGTGATAGTCATAGAAGCAATAGATGGCGAAACAACAATGATGCTACGATGGAGATCAAGGTGTCGCGCCGGTGACGATGGTGATCACGACGGTGCTTCGGAGATGGAGATCACAAGCACAAGATGATGATCGCCATATCATATCACTTATATTGATTGCATGTGATGTTTATCCTTTATGCATCTTATCTTGCTTTGATTGACAGTAGCATTTTAATATGATCTCTCACTAATTATCAAGAAGTGTTCTCCCTGAGTATGCACCGTTGCGAAAGTTCTTCGTGCTGAGACACCACGTGATGATCGGGTGTGATAGGCTCTACATTCAAATACAACGGGTCCAAAACAGTTGCACACGTGGAATACTCAGGTTAAACTTGACGAGCCTAGCATATACAGATATGGCCTCGGAACACGGAGACTGAAAGGTCGAGCGTGAATCATATAGTAGATATGATCAACATAGTGATGTTCACCATTGAAAACTACTCCATCTCACGTGATGATCAGACATGGTTTAGTTGATTTGGATCACGTGATCACTTAGATGACTAGAGAGATGTCTGTCTAAGTGGGAGTTCTTAAGTAACATGATTAATTGAACTTTAATTTATCATGAACTTAGTCCTGGTAGTATTTTGCAAATTATGTTGTAGATCAATAGCTGGCGTTGTTGCTTCCCTATGTTTTTATATGTGTTCCTAGAGAAAACTAAGTTCAAAAATGTTAGTAGCAATGATGCGGACTTGGTCTGTGATCTGAGGTTTATCCTCATTGCTACACAGAAGAATTATGTCCTTGATGCACCGCTAGGTGACAGACCTATTGCAGGAGCAGATGCAGAGGTTATGAACGTTTGGCTAGCTCAATATGATGACTACTTGATAGTTTTGTGCACCATGCTTTATGGCTTAGAACCAGGACTGCAAAAATGTTTTTGAAACGTCATGGAACATATAAGATGTTTCAAGAGATGAAATTGGTATTTCAGACTCATGCCCGTGTCAAGAGGTATGAGACCTCTGACAAATACTTCGCCTAAAAGATGGAGGAGAATTGCTCAACTAGTGAGCAAGTACTTAGATTGTCTGAGTACTACAATCTCTTGAATCAAGTGGGAGTTAATCGTCCAGATAAGATAGTGATTGGCAAAGTTCTCTAGTCACCATCACCAAGTTACTGGAACTTCATGATGAACTATAATGCAAGGGATGACGAAAACAATTCCCGAGCTCTTCGTGATGCTGAAATCGACGAAGGTAGAAATCAAGAAAAGAGCATCAAGTGTTGATGATTGACAAGACCACTAGTTTCAAGAAAAGGGCAAAGGAAAAGAAAGGGAACTTCAAGTAGAATGGAAAGCAAGTTGTCACTCCCGCAAAGAAGCCCAAAGCTAGACCAAAGCCTGAAACTGAGTGATTATACTGCAAAGGAAATGGTCACTAGAAGCGGAAATGCCCTGAATATTTGGTGGATAAGAAGGATGGCAAAGTGAACAAGGGTATATTTGATATACATGTTATTAATGTGTACTTTACTAGTGTTTATAGTAGTCCCTGAGTATTTGATACTTGTTCGGTTGCTAAATATTAGTAACTCAAAACAGGAGTTACAGAATAAACAGAGACTAGTTGAGAGTGAAGTGACGATGTGTGTTGGAAGTGGTTCCAAGATTGATATGATCATCATCACACACTCCCTATACTTTTGATATTAGTGTTGAACCTAAATAAATGTTATTTGGCGTTTGCATTGAGCATGAATATGATTTGATCATGTTTTTTGCAAAACAGTTATTCATTTAAAGTCAGAGAATAATTGTTGTTCTGTTTAGATGAATAAAACCTTCGATGGTCATACACCCAATGAAAATAGTTTGTTGGATCTCGATCGTAGTGATACACATATTCATAATATTGATGCCAAAAGATGCAAAGTTGATAATGATAGTGCAACATATTTGTGGCACTGCCGTTTGGGTCATATCGGTATAAAGCGCATGAAGAAACTCTATAAAAATGGACTTTTGGAATCAATTGATTATGAATCATCTGATGCTTGCGAACCGTGCCTTATGGGCAAGATGACTAAAACTCCGTTCTCTGGAACAATGGAATGAGCTAGTGACTTATTGGAAATAATACATACCGATGTATGCGATCCAATGAGTGTTGATGCTCATGGCGGGTATCGTTATTTTCTGACCTTCACAAATGATTTAAGCAGATATGGGTATATCTACTTAATGAAACACAAGTTTGAAACATTTGAATAGTTCAAAGAATTTCAGAGTGAAGTGGAGAATCATCGTAACAAGAAAATAAAGTTTCTACGATCTGATCGTGGAGGAGAATATGTGAGTTACGAGTTTGGCCTTGAATTAAGACAATATGGAATAGTTTCACACACTCATGCCACCTGGAACACCTTAGCTTAATGGTGTGTCCGAACGTCATAACCGTACTTTATTGGATATATTGCAATCTGTGATGTCTCTTACTGATTTACCACTATCGTTTTGGGGTTATGCATTAAAGACAGCTGCATTCACTTTAAATAGGGCACCATCAAAATCCGTTGAGACGACGCCTTATAAACTGTGGTTTAGCAAGAAACCAAAGTTGTCGTTTCTTAAAGTTTGGGGCTGTGATGCTTATATGAAAAAAATATTCAACCTGAAAAGCTCGAACCCAAATCGGAGAAGTGTGTCTTCATAGAATACCCAAAGGTAACTATTGGGTACACCTTCTATCACAGATCCGAAGGCAAGTTATTCGTTGCTAAGATGGATCCTTTCTAGAGAAGAAGTTTCTCTCGAAAGAAGTGAGTGGGAGGAAAGTAGAACTTGATGAGGTAATTGTACCTTCTCCCTTATTGGAAAGTAGTTCATCACAGAAACCAGTTCCAGTGATTCCTACACCAATTAGTGAGGAAGTTAATGATGATGATCATGAAACTTCAGATCAAGTTGCTACCAAACCTTGTAGGTCTTCCAGAGTAAGATCCGCACCAGAGTGGTATGGTAATCATGTTCTGGAAGTCATGTTACTAGATCATGATGAACCTACGAACTATGAGGAAGCGATGATGAGCCCAGATTCCTTGAAATGGCTTGAGGCCATGAAATCTGAGATGGGATCCATGTATGAGAACAAAGTGTGGACTTTGGTTGACTTGCCCAATGATCGGCAAGCCATAGAAAATAAATGGATCTTCAAGAGGAAGACGGACACTGATAGTAGTGTTACTATCTACAAAGCTCGACTTGTTGCGAAAGGTTTTCGACAAGTTCAAAGTGTTGAATATGATGGGATTTTCTCACTCGTAACGATGCTTAAGTCTGTCCGAATCATGTTAGCAATTGCCACATTTTATGAAATCTGGCAAATGGATATCAAAACTGTGTTCCTGAATGGATTTCTGGAAGAATAGTTGTATATGATGCAACCAGAAGGTTTTGTCAATCCGAAAGGTGCTAACAAAATGTGCAAGCTCCAACGATCCATCAATGGACTGGTGCAAGCATCTCGGAGTTGGAATATACGCTTTGATGAGTTGATCAAAGCATATGGTTTTATACAGACTTTTGGAAAGGCCTGTATTTACAAGAAAGTGGGTGGGAGCACTACAGCCTTTCTGATAAGTATATGTGAATGACATATTGTTGATCGGAAATGATGTAGAATTTTCTGGAAAGCATAAAGGAGTGTTTGAAAGGAGTTTTTCAAAGAAAGACCTCAGTAAAGCTACCTACATATTGAGCATCAAGATCTATTGAGATAGATCAAGACGCTTGATAAGATTTTCAATTAGTACATACCTTGACAAGATTTTGAAATTGTTCAAAATGGAATAGTCAAAGAAAGAGTTCTTGCCTGTGATACAAAGGTGTGAAGTTGAGTAACACTCAAAACCCGACCATGGCAGAAAATAGAAAGAGAATGAAAAGTCATTCCCTATGCCTCAGTCATAGGTTTTATAAAGCATGTTATGGTGTGTACCAGACCTATTGTATACCTTGCTCTGAGTTTGGCGAAGGAATACAATTTTGATCTAAGAGTAGATCACTGGACGGCGGTCAAGAATATCCTTAGTGAGGACTAAGGAGATGTTTCTCGATTATGGAGGTGATAAAAGAGTTCGTCGTAAAAAGTTACATCGATGCAAGCTTTTACGCCGATCCAGATGACTCTAAGTCTGAATCTGGATACATATTGAAAGTGGGAGAAATTAGCTAGAGTAGCTCCATGCAGAGCATTGTAGACATAGAATATTTGCAAAATACATACGACTCTGAATGTGACAGACCCGTTGACTAAACTTCTCTCACGAGCAAAACATGATCATACCTTAGTACTCTTTGGGTGTTAATCACATAGCGATGTGAACTAGATTATTGACTCTAGTAAACCCTTCGGGTGTTGGTCACATGACGATGTGAACTATGGGTGTTAATCACATTCAGATGTGAATATTGATGTTGAATCACATGATGATGTGAACTAGATTATTGACTCTAGTGCAAGTGGGAGACTGAAGGAAATATGCCCTAGAGGCAATAATAAAGTTATTATTTATTTCCTTATATCATGATAAATGTTTATTATTCATGCTAGAATTGTATTAACCGGAAACATAATACATGTGTGAATACATAGACAAACAGATTGTCACTAGTATGCCTCTACTTGACTAGCTCGTTGATCAAAGATGGTTATGTTTCCTAGCCATTGACATGAGTTGTCATTTGATTAACGGGATCACATCATTAGGATAATGATGTGATTGACATGACCCATTCCGTTAGCTTAGCACACGATCGTTTAGTATGCTGCTGTTGCTTTCTTCATGCTTATACATGTTCCTATGACTATGAGATTATGCAACTCCCATTAACCGGAGGAACACTTTGTGTGCTACCAAACGTTACAACGTAACTGGGTGATTATAAAGGTGCTCTACAGGTGTCTCCGAAGGTACATGTTGGGTTGGCGTATTTCGAGATTAGGATTTGTCACTCCGATTGTCGGAGAGGTATCTCTGGGCCCTCTTGGTAATACACATCACTTAAGCCTTGCAAGCATTGCAACTAATGAGTTAGTTGCGGGATGATGTATTACGGAACGAGTAAAGATACTTGCCGGTAACGAGATTGAACTAGGTATTGAGATACCGACAATCGAATCTTGGGCAAGTAACATACCGATGACAAAGGGAACAACGTATGTTGTTATGCGGTTTGACCGATAAAGATCTTCGTAGAATATGTGGGAGCCAATATGAGCATCCAGGTTCCGCTATTGGTTATTGATCGGAGACGTGTCTCGGTCATGTCTACATTGTTCTCGAACCCGTAAGGTCCGCACGCTTAAGGTTTCGATGACAGTTATATTATGAGTTTATGAGTTTTGATGTACCGAAGGAGTTCGGAGTCCTGGATGAGATCAGCGACATGACGAGGAGTCTCGAAATGGTCGAGACATAAAGATCGATATATTGGACGACTATATTCGGACTTCGGAAAGGTTCCGAGTGATTTAGGTATTTTTCTGAGTACCGGAGAGTTATGGGAATTCGCCGGGGAGTATATGGGCCTTATTGGGCCATACGGAAATAGAGGAGAAAGGCCAAAAGGAAGGAGGCGTGTGCCCCCCCTCTGGTCCGAATTGGAAAAGGGGCGCAGCCCCTTTTCCTTCCTCCTCTCCCCCTCTTTCCTTCTCTCCTACTCCAACAAGGAAGGGGGGGAGTCCTACTCCCGGTGGGAGGAGGACTCCTCCTGGCGCGCCCCTCCTGGCCGGCCGACCCCCTCCCCCTGGATCCTTTATATACGGGGGCAGGGGGGCACCTCTAGACAGAACAACAATTGATCCCTTGGATCTCTTAGCCGTGTGCGGTGCCCCCCTCCACCATAATCCACCTCGATAATACTGTAGCGGTGCTTAGGCGAAGCCCTGCGACGGTAGAACATCAAGATCGTCACCACGCCGTCGTGCTGACAGAACTCTTCCCCGACACTTTGCTGGATCGGAGTCCGGGGATCGTCATCGAGCTGAATGTGTGCTAGAACTCGGAGGTGCCGTAGTTTCGGTGGTTGATCGGTCGGGCCGTGAAGACGTACAACTACATCAACCGCGTTGTTATAATGCTTCCGCTATCGGTCTATGATGTTATGTGGACAACACTCTCCCCTCTCGTTGCTATGCATCACCATGATCTTGCGTGTGCGTAGGATTTTTTTTTGAAATTACTATGTTCCCCAACAAAAACATGAAAAGGAAAGAGAACCATGGGTTCAAAAGCCTATGCCCTTTCCACCTAAGTCAACTAAAAATAAAGATGATGAAGAATTTGAACCTTTGCTGAAATGATTAGGCCAGTCTTTTTGCGCACTCGCTTGACTAATATCTTGAAAATGCCTCCTTATGCAAAGTATATGAAAGACATCATCACCAATAAGAGAAAAATACCGGAAGCTGAAATCTCCACTATGCTTGCTAATTACACTTCCAAAGATGGAGTACCTAAAAAACTTGGAGATCCGAGAATACCAACTATACCTTGCTCCATCAAAACAAACTATGTGAAAACTGCTTTATGTGATTTGGGAGCTGGTGTTAGTGTTATGCCTTTCTCTTTATATTAAAGACTTGATTTGAATAAACTCACACCTATTGAAATATCATTGCAAATGGCTGACAAATCAAGTGCCATACATATCGATATTTGTGAGGATGTGCCCGTTGTTGTTTCTAATGTTACTGTTACTGACTTCTTTTATACTTGAGATGCCCGAGGATGAAAACATGTCAATTATCCTTGGTATACCCTTCTTGAATACCGCAGGGGCTGTTATTGATTGCAACAAAAGCAAGGTCACTTTTCATATCAATGGTAATGAGCATACGATGCACTTTCCGAAGAAACAATTCCAAGTGAATGGTATCAATGTTATTGAAAAATCTCCGACAATCACTATTGGGAGTTTTCAACTACCTCTACCTACTGTCAAAAGAAATATGAAATATTTATTGTTGGGGACATACATATCCCCATTGAGGTAACTTAGTGATTTACAGAAGTTCTTCAGATTCATGCTAATCAAAAGTGGTTGTTAATAAGACGTGATCAACCTTATTAATGGATCATTTTTGAGAGGTATGAAGTTGATGAATTTTGTAAGCACTACCTTCTGTCCCTACCTATTGTTTTCTGTTTTTATTAGCTAAATAAAATAAAATGCCATGCTTTGTCTGTTTTCTGCTTTTCCATGCAATAAAAAATGACCCAAAAATAAAAGTTCTCGGAATGCTCTGAAAATCTGGAACGATTTTTTTCTGAATATTTATGAATTTCTGGTGCAAATAATACCTGAGGGAGGTGCACCAGGTGGGCACAACCCACCTGGGCGTGCCAGCACCCCCAGACGCGCCCTGGTGGGTGCTGCCCACCTGGTGGGCCCCTCACTTACTTCTTCCTCCCACACCACTCCATTCACCCAGAAAAAAATCACCAACACTCTCTCTCTCTCTCTCTCTCTCTCTCTCTCTCTCTCTCTCTCTCGTGTTCTTGCTCCTAAGACCGCGGATTTCAATCTCTTTGCTCGAAGCTCCGTTTCTGAAATTGTTTCGGGGAATTGTTTCTTGGTATGTGACTCCTCCATGTGTCCAATTAGTTTTTGTTTTAATGGTTTATATTTAGAATAATTAGCTACTCTTGGTGCTGTTGTATATGAGCTTGCAGGTTGAATTCTTAGAGTTCTAAGTAGTTTGAATGCTTGCTATGGCCTCTATACACCCCTATGAGTAGTTGCTATCAATTCTGTGAAGTTTTGTTGAGAAACATTTTGTGGAGTAAAAATTTCAGAATTTTGTTCATAGGAAAAAGATGAATATCTTTAGGAAGTTTGCTTCCAAGAAGAACTCCAAGGGGGTTATTGGGCAATCTTCTGACAATTATCTTCGTACCCCGAGGTTGGCGGAACTACGGCCGTGTGAGTGGCCGGACAATGATTTCTTGGAAGAGGCCAGAATCCTCCAAGAGTTCAACCATTATGCTGCTAATGCCAGCCTCACCAACTTATCGTAGTTGAATGCAAACAGTATCATCTCCTCACAAATTCCTTTATGCAAAACTTTCAGTTTCATTCTAGGGATAATCCTCCTGAGGTGTCATTTAACTTATATGATGAACCCCGCCGAATTCCTGTAAGTGCATCTAGTGCCACCCTAGTTGGTTTTGGAGTATTGACGACAAACTTGGTTGAGGGACTAATGTGTTTGTGAGAATTGCAGGATAACACAAGTAGTAGTCCCATGTTGATTCAGTTTACCTACCAGAGATGACCCCTAAAAATGTGTGAAGACATTGAAGACAATGGTGGTATGTCAAGACATTCACATTGAAGACTATGACAAGAGAAGACATCGCGTGAAGACTATGGAGTGCGAAGACATAGTTGTTTCCTAGTTTCCTTTTCTTCTTTATTGAGTCATAGGAACCACCGTACTGTTAAGTGGGGTCCAAGTGAACAAAGTCAGAGTGACTGATGTGATGCTCAACCAAATCCTATGTCTTCGAGCAAAGACAATGAGAGCAAATCTTATCCAGAGCTGTATGAGTCAGCTTTACTTGTAGCCCAAGTCAAGCTGCAGCGTGTGTTTGAAATCTGACCGTTGGACACGTGTCAGTTCCTTAGTGACCCAGGGTCATTTCGGACAAATCAGGTCGGGTTGCATCCTCGCTATAAATAGCCCACCCCCTACACCATAAATTGGTGGCTGCTCAGAGTTAGTGCACGGCTTTTGTCGTTTGAGAGCAACCCACCTCCGAACCCTTTGAGAGAGAATCCTTGCGAGGACAAAGCCCAAAACACCAAGAGCCAAAGAGTGTTAGGCATCACTGAAGTCTTTTGTCCGCGTGATCTGAAGACTTATTACACTTGAGGATTGTGAATCCTCCAGCTGGTTAGGCGTCGCGTTCTGAGCATCCAAGAGTCATTGTGGATTGCCGGTGAACGAAATCTGTGAAGGTTTGGAAGTCTCCCTTGAAGACTTACTAGAGTGATTGGGCGAGGACTAAGTGTTCTTAGCTCAAGGGGAATAAGGTGAAGACGTGGTCTTTTGAGTTAAATCTCAGCCTCCCTAACCAGACGTACAGTTGTCACAGCAACGGGAACTAGTCCAACAAACCCCTTGTCCTCTCCGAGCAACTGGTTCTATGCTACCTCTCTCGCCTTACTTACAGTTTGTCTTTGTGAAGTCTTTGCCTACTTGCCTTACCTGTTTGACTTCACTGTGTGAAGACTGTTGTCTGTTTGGCTTCATACTATCTTCCATCCTGATCCAATCTACCTAGCTGCTTATAGTCTTCCTGCTTTGACTTCATTACTTACTTGACTATAGCTTGTCTAGTGTAGTCTACCTTCCGCTGCATATCAATAGGGTCATTTCTACCGTTTGTCTTTGAAACACCCATGTTTTGAAGACTTTCATAAAAATTACCTATTCACCCCCTCCCCTTTAGTCGAATACTAGCACTTTCAATTGGTATCAAAGCAAGGTGCTCCCCTTGTTCTGTGTGATTCGGTTTAACCACCTGGAGTTTAGCTATGTCGACTGCAGGGATAATCAAAGTCTCCGCTGCGTGCCTTGTCTTTGATGGCACTGATTACCCCTACTGGAAGAATAAGATGTGCATACATCTTGAAGCCATTGATGTTGATCTCTGGTATGTCGTCAATAACGGCGTTCCCAAGACTGGTGAAGGTGTCACTCCTAGTGATGTCAAGAAGTTTGTGCAACTGGACTCAACTGCCAAGAACATCATCTGTTGTCATCTGACCAAGGGGCAGTATGGTCATGTGAGTGCTCTGGAAACTTCAAAGCTGGCCTGGGACTGGCTCTCTAAGGTCAATGAAGGCGTCTCAACACAAAAAGATTCAAGGATCAGTGTTCTTCGCAATCTCTTCAACCGCTTCAAGAGAAATGACAATGAGAATGTCCAGCTCACATTTGACCGCCTCACTGATATCACCAATGAGCTTCATGCACTCGGCGCCACTGAGATCACCAAGCATGAAATCGTCAAGACACTACTGAGATCTCTCGACAGCTCATTTGACACCCTAGCCCTGATGATTCAAGAGCGCCCTGACTTCAAGACTCTCGATCCGTCTGACATACTGGAGAGGCTCAACACACATGAGTTCTAGCTATCTGAGAAAAGAGATATCTATGGTCCCAACTATGGCTGTACTTGTGCTTTGAAGGCAAAGGCCGTCTCCTCGTCTGAAAAACAATCTGACTGTAGTTCTAGTGATCCTGAAGATATTGGAAAGGAGCTCGCTATGCTTGTGAAGAAGTTCCCAAAGTTCATCAAGAAGAAAGACTTCAGAAAGTCTTCAAGATCCAGCTCAAGGAATGATGAAGCTTCCTCTCGTGATCACAAGAAGAGAACCTGTCACAAGTGCAAGAAACCTGGTCACTACATCTCTGAGTGTCCACAGTGGGACAACGAGACAAAGAAGAAGAAGAAGAGCAAGGAATATGATTCTGATGACAAGAAGAAGAAGAAATCCTCAAAGTCTTCTTCCAAGTCTTCGTCGAAGTCTTGTTCACACAAGAAAAGCTCATCTGGCAAGGCTCGTGCATTTGTTGGCAAGGAGATGGATTCAGAGGAGGAGTCTGCATCTGAGGAGGCAGAGGTGGAGTCCGAGGAGGAATCTCCTTCTAGAGTGGCAAGCCTGGCTCTAGCTTCTGCATACGTCGCCAAGTCCATCTTCAACACTGAAGACAATGGCCTCGTCACCAACGCTGATGCCAAGGATGAGGATGACTCTATTCCCACCTACTGCTTCATGGCACGTGGTGCCAAGGTAAACTCACGTGATGCTTACTTTCAAACATCAAGTGAAGATGACTCTGAATGTGAATCTAAACCTAGCTACAAAACACTTGCTAAAATTGCAACTGAATAACAGAATGCCATGGAACATATTCAAAACTATTAGACAAAAGCGATGACCTGTTGGACGCGGAAATGACCCGATCTCAGTCCTTAATTGAAGACATTAAAAATCTTCATGTTAAGTATGAGGAACTTGAAACTCGTCATGAATTGCTCTCAACCTCTCATGAAAAGCTTTCCTATGATTATCTTCAAAGGAAGCAAGAACTTGAGAAATTGAGATCGGATCATGAAGATCTTCAAAAGGAAAATGAGTCGCTCCGCGCTCAACAGATCAGTTCCGCTCAGGAAGGATTTGAACCACCATGTCTAAAATGTATTGAGCGTGATAATGCTGTCTCTGTTGCTGAATGTTCAACTGCTACTACTGCTGTAATATCTTCAACTGATGATGTGGTAACTAACCCCTCATCTGAGGATACCACTACTATTGCTGATGAGAATGCCAGGTTGAAGTCATTACTTGAGACATGAATGTACAAAAGTCTTAAAGGGCATCAGACACTATGTGATGTCCTTAGAAAGCAGATTCTGAACCGAAACCCTAGGAAAGAGGGTGTTGGGTTCGAGAGGAAAATGAATGTTGATGGTTCTTACTGGATGCCTAAGCAGTACCCCAAAACCACATGGGTTGCTGCTAAGGGACCTTCAGTAGATCCATCTACCTTATCTGGCTTCACTAGTGCTAACCCAATTATCATTGATGAATCCTTTGATGCAAACTATAAACTGTTCAGGAATCAGAATGGTGAAGTGTTTGCCAGGTATATTGGTACTAACTGCAGGAATGGACCACCTCTTAAGAAGATCTGGGTACCCAAAAGGTGTCCCGAAAGTCTTCCCGTGAATGTAGTTACGACACCACCTGGGAAGAAGACAAACCCCAGGCCAAAGGCTTTGTATGGTCCAAAGGCCACATACAGACAGAAGACTCACCTGAGTCACCCTAATGCCAATGTTTTGCAGGGAAATCATACTCAAAACTTTGAATATGAGCGTGTTTCTTCAAACCGCTATGTTCATAAGTCCAAGAACTTTTCCGCTTATTCCTATGAGTATTATTCTCCTCCTTCAAGGCTATTTGCTAGGGCTTCAAAGCCAAAGTTCTCAGATGCTGCACTTAGACTCATTGCTTCTAAGCCACCCTGGAAATGTGGGTGGTTAAGAAAACTTAAATCTCTTTTGCAGGGAAGGGTATCCAGCCGGAAATCAAAGGCGTCTGATGCTTATGCTTGGGACCTTAAACATCTTGTTGGGCGCAAGATAAAATGCCCAAATGGACTCACTATGTAATTTGTCCTGGGATTCCTTGACACTCATCCTATCTATCCTAACCAAGATCTGAACTTCTATGTTCCACTTGTTTGTCAAATGTTTATGCTTCGCAACTCTCTTTGTGAAGCCTATCCCCCAAAGTGTATTGTAGGCTATGACACTCATGCTTCAAAATGGATTGTGGATAGTGGCTGCACCAACCACATGACTGGTGATCAAAGTCTTCTGATGGATTCAAATCTTCGGCCGTCTGATAAGAGTCATATCACATTTGCTAACACTGGTAAAAGTAAGGTATTGGGTCTTGGTAGAGTTGCAATCTCAAAGGATCAGCACATGGATAAAGTGATGCTTCTTGAATCCCTTGGTTTCAACTTAATGTATATATCAATGCTATGTGACTTGAATATGATTGTGATATTTAGAAAATATCGTTGCCTTGTCCTTATGGAATCTAACAAATCTCTAGTCTTTGAAGGGTATCGAAAAGATGATCTGTATATGGTAGATTTCTCAGCAGGACCACAACTTGTCGTATGTCTTCTAGCAAAAGCTTCGGAGTGCTGGCTCTGGCATCGGAGGCTAGGACACGCGAGCATGAGGAACTTGTACACTCTCGCAACGAAGAAGCATGTCATGGGCATCAAAGGCGTCAAGTTCAAGAAAGACCATCTGTGTGGTGCCTGTGAAGCTGGGAAGATGACTAGGGCCAAGAATCCCTCGAAATAATCATGACGACATCTCAACCCTTTGAGCTGCTTCACATGAACTTATTCGGCCCTACTCATTACTCTACTCTTACTACTACTGCTTGTCTCTATGGTTTCGTTATTGTTGATGATTACTCAAGATATACCTGGGTGCATATAATTCTCTATAAGAATGAAGTGCAGGATGTCTTCAGCCGCTTCGCCAATCGTGCCATGATGAATTATGGTGTCAAGATCAAGCAAATCAGAAGTGACAACAGCATAGAATTCAAGAACACCGGCCTCGACACTTACCTTGATACACTTGGCATCACTCATGAGTTTTCTGCTCCCTACACACCTCAGCAGAATGGCATCATGGAGCGCAAGAACAGAACCCTCATCGAGATGGCTCGGACGATGCTAGATGAGTACAAGACACCAAGGAAGTTCTGGCCAGAAGCCATTGACACTGCATGCCACATCATCAACTGAGTTTATCTACACAAGCTTCTAAAGAAGACATCATATGATCTGCTAACTGGTAAGAAGCCAAACATCAGTTACTTTAGAGTATTTGGTGCTAGGTGCTGGATCAAGGATCCACATCACACTTCAAAATTTGCACCGAAAGCACATGAAGGTTTTATGCTTGGATACTGAAAGGATTCGCACTCCTACAGAGTCTTCAACCTCTTTCACTATAAAGTGGTTGAAACTGTGGATGTGCGGTTCGATGAGACTAACGACTCGCAAAGAGATCACCTGCCAAATGTGCTAGATGAAGTTCCCCCTAGTGAATCTATCAAGCTCATGGGTACTGGAGAAATCATACCGTTCGAACCTCAGGCTAAAGATGAACTTATCATTGCACCAAGTCAACCTGACGACAATGCTCAGCCTGAAGTCAATGTTGAAGCTGAAGACAATGATCTGCATGTTGGGGAACGTTGCAGAAAACAAAAATTTTCCTACGGTTTCACCAAGATCCATCTATGAGTTCATCTAGCAACGAGTGATTAGATGCATCTACATACCTCGTAGATCGCGAGCGGAAGCATTCAAAGAACGGGGATGATGTAGTCGAACACGACGTGATTCGAATCACCGGAGATCCTAGCACCGAACGGACGGCACCTCCGCGTTCAACACACGTACGGAACAACCACGTCTCCTCCTTCTTGATCCAGCAAGGGGAGAGGAGAGGTTGAGGGAGATGGCACCAGCAGCAGCACGACGGCGTGGTGTTGATGGAGCTGCAGTACTCCGGCAGAGCTTCGCTAAGCGCTATGGAGGAGGAGGAGGTGTTGGAGAGGGAGAAGGAGGAAACCAAAGGCCAAGGTATCAAGACCCTCCTTTCCCCCACTATATATAGGAGGGCCAAGGGGGGGTGGCCGGCCCTAGGAGATCCAATCTCCTAGGGGGGCGGCGGCCAAGGGGGGTTTCCCTCCCCCCAAGGCACCTAGGAGGTGCCTTCCCCTCCTAGGACTCTTCCCCCTCACCCTAGGCGCATGGGCCTATGTGGGGCTGGTGCCCTTGGCCCATGCAGGCCAAGGCTTACCCCCTACAGCCCATGTGGCCCCCGGGGATGGGTGGCCCCACCCGGTGGGCCCCCGGGACCCTTCCGGTGGTCCCGGTACAATACCGATAACCCCGAAACTTGTCCCGATGCCCGAAACAGGACTTCCCATATATAAATCTTTACCTCCGGACCATTCCAGAACTCCTTGTGACGTCCGGGATCTCATCCGGGACTCCGAACAACATTCGGGTTACTGCATATACATATCCCTACAACCCTAGCGTCACTGAACCTTAAGTGTGTAGACCCTACGGGTTCGGGAGACATGTAGACATGACCGAGATCGCTCTCCGGTCAATAACCAACAGCGGGATCTGGATACCCATGTTGGCTCCCACATGCTCCACGATGATCTCATCGGATGAACCACTATGTCGAGGATTTAATCAACCCCGTATGCAATTCCCTTTGTCAATCGATATGTTACTTGCCCGAGATCCGATCGTCGGTATCCCAATACCTCGTTCAATCTCGTTACCGGCAAGTCACTTTACTCGTACCGTAATGCATGATCCCGTGACCAGACACTTGGTCACTTTGAGCTCATTATGATGATGCATTACCGAGTGGGCCCAGTGATATCTCTCCGTCATACGGAGTGACAAATCCCAGTCTCGATCCGTGTCAACCCAACAGACACTTTCGGAGATACCTGTAATGCACCTTTATAGTCACCCAGTTACGTTGTGACGTTTGATACACCCAAAGCACTCCTACGGTATCCGGGAGTTACACGATCTCATGGTCAAAGGAAAAGATACTTGACATTAGAAAAGCTCTAGCAAACGAACTACACGATCTCACGCTATGCTTAGGATTGGGTCTTGTCCATCACATCATTATCCTAATGATGTGATCCCGTTATCAATGACATCCAATGTCCATAGCCAGGAAACCATGACTATCTATTGATCAACGAGCTAGTCAACTAGAGGCTTACTAGGGACATGTTGGTGTCTGTTATTCACACATGTATTACGATTTCCGGATAATACAATTATAGCATGAATAAAGACAATTATCATGAACAAAGAAATATAATAATAATGCTTTTATTATTGCCTCTAGGGAATATTTCCAACAGTCTCCCACTTGCACTAGAGTCAATAATCTAGTTACATTGTGATGAATCGAACACCCATGGAATTCTGGTGTTGATCATGTTTTGCTCTAGGGAGAGGTTTAGTCAACGGATCCGCTACATTCAGGTCCGTATGTACTTTACAAATCGCTATGTCTCCACCTTGAACATTTTCACGAATGGAGTTGAAGCGACGCTTGATGTGCCTTGTCTTCTTGTGAAACCTGGGCTCCTTGGCAAGTGCAATAGCTCCAGTGTTGTCACAGAAGAGCTTGATCGGCCTCGATGCATTGGGTATGACTCCTAGGTCGGTGATGAACTCCTTCACCCAAATTGCTTCATGTGCTGCCTCCGAGGCTGCCATGTACTCCGCTTCACATGTAGATCCCGCCACGACGCTCTGCTTGCAACTGCACCAGCTTACTGCCCCACCATTCAAAATATACACGTATCCGGTTTGTGACTTAGAGTCATCTAGATCTGTGTCGAAGCTAGCATCGATGTAACCCTTTACGACGAGCTCTTCGTCACCTCCATAAACGAGAAACATTTCCTTAGTCCTTTTCAGGTACTTCAGGATATTCTTGACCGCTGTCCAGTGTTCCTTGCCGGGATTACTTTGGTACCTTCCTACCAAACTTACGGCAAGGTTTACATCAGGTCTGGTACACAGCATGGCATACATAATAGAACCTATGGCTGAGGCATAGGGGATGACACTCATCACTTCTATATCTTCTGCCGTGGTCGGACATTGAGCTGTGCTCAATTTCACACCTTGCAAAACAGGCAAGAACCCTTTCTTGGACTGATCCATTTTGAACTTCTTCAAAATCTTATCAAGATATGTGCTTTGTGAAAGACCTATGAGGCGTCTCGATCTATCCCTATAGATCTTGATGCCTAATATATAAGCAGCTTCTCTAAGGTCCTTCATTGAAAAACTCTTATTCAAGTAGGCCTTAATGCTGTCCAAAAGTTCTATATCATTTCCCATCAAAAGTATGTCATCTACATATAGTATGAGAAATGCTATAGAGCTCCCACTCACTTTCTTGTAAACACAGGCTTCTCCATAAGTCTGTGTAAACCCAAACGCTTTGATCATCTCATCAAAACGAATGTTCCAACTCCGAGATGCTTGCACCAGCCCATAAATCGAGCGTTGGAGCTTGCACACCTTGTCAGCATTCTTAGGATCGACAAAACCTTCCGGCTGCATCATATACAATTCTTCCTTAAGGAAACCATTAAGGAATGCCGTTTTGACGTCCATTTGCCAAATTTCATAATCATAAAATGCGGCAATTGCTAACATGATTCGGACGGACTTCAGCTTCGCTACCGGTGAGAAAGGCTCATCATAGTCAACCCCTTGAACTTGTCGATAACCCTTAGCGACAAGCCGAGCTTTATAGATGGTCACATTTCCATCCGCGTCTGTCTTCTTCTTAAAGATCCATTTATTTTCTATGGCTCGCCGTTCTACGGGCAAGTCAGTCAAAGTCCATACTTCGTTTTCATACATGGATCCTATCTCGGATTTCATGGCTTCTAGCCATTTGTCGGAATCCGGGCCCGCCATCGCTTCTTCATAGTTCGAAGGTTCACTGTTGTCTAACAACATGATTTCCAAGACAGGGTTGCCGTACCACTCTGGTGTGGAACATGTCCTTGTGGACCTTCGAATTTCAGTATGAGCTTGATCAGAAGTATCTTGATCATTATCATCAACTTCCTCTCTAGCCGGTGAAGGCACCTCAGGAACATTTTCTTGAGTTGCGCCATTTTCCGGTTCAAGAGGTAATACTTCATCAAGCTCTACTTTCCTCCCACTTACTTCTTTCGAGAGAAACTCTTTCTCTAGAAAGGATCCATTCTTGGCAACAAAGATCTTGCCTTCGGATCTGAGGTAGAAGATATACCCAACAGTTTCTTTAGGGTATCCTATGAAGACGCATTTTTCCGATTTGGGTTCGAGCTTTTCAGGTTGAAGTTTCCTGACATAAGCATCGCATCCCCAAACTTTTAGAAACGATAGCTTAGGTTTCTTCCCAAACCATAATTCATACGGTGTCGTCTCAACGGATTTCGATGGTGCCCTATTTAAAGTGAATGCGGCAGTCTCTAAAGCATAGCCCCAAAAAGATAGTGGTAAATCGGCAAGAGACATCATAGATCGCACCATATCTAATAGAGTGCGATTACGACGTTCGGACACACCATTACGCTGAGGTGTTCCAGGCGGTGTGAGTTGTGAAACTATTCCACATTTTCTTAAGTGTGTGCCAAACTCGTGACTCAAGTATTCTCCTCCACGATCTGATCGTAGAAACTTGATTTTCCTGTCACGTTGATTCTCAACTTCACTCTGAAATTCCTTGAACTTTTCAAAGGTCTCAGACTTGTGTTTCATTAAGTAGACATACCCATATCTACTCAAGTCATCAGTGAGGGTGAGAACATAACGATAGCCACCGCGAGCCTCAACACTCATTGGACCGCACACATCAGTATGTATGATTTCCAATAAGTTGGTTGCTCGCTCCATTGTTCCTGAGAATGGAGTCTTGGTCATTTTACCCATGAGGCATGTTCGCACGTGTCAAATGATTCGTAATCAAGAGACTCTAAAAGTCCATCAGCATGGAGCTTCTTCATGTGTTTGACACCTATGTGACCAAGGCGGCAGTGCCACAAGTATGTGGGACTATCACTATCAATCTTACATCTTTTGGTACTTACACTATGAATATGTGTAGCATTACGCTCGAGATTCATAAAGAATAAACCATTCACCATCGGAGCATGACCATAAAACATATCTCTCATATAAATAGAACAACCATTATTCTCGGATTTAAATGAGTAGCCATCTCGAATTAAACGAGATCCTGATACAGTGTTCATGCTCAAACTTGGCACAAAATAACAATTATTGAGGTTCAAAACTAATCCCATAGGTAAATGTAGAGGTAGCGTGCCGACGACGATCACATCAACCTTGGAACCATTCCCGACGTGCATCGTCACCTCGTCCTTCGCCAGTCTCCGTTTATTCCGCAGCTCCTGCTGTGTGTTACAAATATGAGCAACGGCACCGGTATCAAATACCCAGGAGTCACTACGATTACTGGTAAGGTACACATCAATTACATGTATATCAAATATACCTTTGGTTTTGCCAGCCTTCTTGTCCACTAAGTATTTGGGGCAGTTCCGCTTCCAGTGACCACTTTCCTTGCAATAAAAGCACTCAGTCTCGGGCTTGGGTCCATTCTTTGGCTTCTTCCCGGCAGCTTGCTTGCTGGGCGCGGCAACTACCTTGCCGTCCTTCTTGAAGTTCTTTTTACCCTTGCCCTTCTTGAACTTAGTGGTTTTATTGACCATCAACACTTGATGTTCCTTCTTGACTTCTACCTCTGCTGATTTCAGCATAGCAAATACTTCAGGAATGGTCTTTTCCATCCCCTGCATATTGAAGTTCATCACAAAGCTCTTGTAGCTTGGTGGAAGCGACTGGAGGATTCTGTCAATGACCGCATCATCCGGGAGATTAACTCCCAGCTGAGTCAAGCGGTTATGTAACCCAGACATAGTGAGTATGTGCTCACTGACAGAACTATTTTCCTCCATCTTACAGCTGAAGAATTTGTCGGAGACTTCATATCTCTCGACCCGGGCATGAGCTTGGAAAACCATTTTCAGCTCTTCGAACATCTCATATGCTCCATGTCTCTCAAAACGCTTTTGGAGCCCCGGCTCTAAGCTGTAAAGCATGCCGCACTGAACGAGGGAGTAGTCATCGGAACGTGCCTGCCAAGCGTTCATAACGTCTTGTTCTGCAGGGAGGACAGGTGCGTCACCCAGCGATGCTTGTAGGACATAATCTTTCTTGGCAGCTATGAGGATGATCCTCAGGTTCCGGACCCAGTCCGTATAGTTGCTGCCATCGTCTTTCAGCTTGGTTTTCTCTAGGAACGCGTTGAAGTTGAGGACTACGTTGGCCATTTGATCTACAAGACATATTGTAAAATATTTAGACTAAGTTCATGATAATTAAGTTCATCTAATCAAATTATAATGAACTCCCACTCAGATTTGACATCCCTTTGGTCATCTAAGTGTTACACGATCTGAGTCGACTAGGCCGTGTCCGATCATCACGTGAGACGGACTAGTCATCGTCGGTGAACATTCTCATGTTGATCGTATCTTCCATACGACTCGCGTTCGACCTTTCGGTCTCCGTGTTCCGAGGCCATGTCTGTACATGCTAGGCTCGTCAAGTTAACCCTAAGTGTTTTCGCTGTGTAAAACTGTCTTACACCCGTTGTATGTGAACGTAAGGATCTATCACACCCGATCATCACGTGGTGCTTCGAAACGACGAACTGTAGCAACGGTGCACAGTTAGGGGAGAACACTTCTTGAAATTTTGTAAGGGATCATCTTATTTACTACCGTCGTCCTAAGTAAACAAGATGCATAAAACATAATAAACATCACATGCAATTATATAAAGTAGTGACATGATATGGCCAATATCATATAGCTCCTTTGATCTTCATCTTCGGGGCTCCATGATCATCTTGTCACCGGCATGACACCATGATCTCCATCATCGTGTCTTCATGAAGTTGTCACGCCAACGACTACTTCTACTTCTATGACTAACGCGTTTAGTAATAAAGTAAAGTAGTTTACATGGCGTTCTTCAATGACACGCAGGTCATACAAAAAATAAAGACAACTCCTATGGCTCCTGCCGGTTGTCATACTCATCGACATGCAAGTCGTGATTCCTATTACAATAGCATGAACATCTCATACATGACATATAGATCATTCATCATTCATCACAACTTTGGCCATATCATATCACAAATCACTTGCTGCAAAAACAAGTTAGACGTTCTCTAATTGTTGTTGCAAGTTTTACGTGGCTGAAGTAGGGTTCTAGCAAGAACGTTTTCTTACCTACGTGAAACCACAACGTGATTTGTCAACTTCTATTTACCCTTCATAAGGACCCTTTTCATCGAATCCGCTTCAACTAAAGTAGGAGAGACAGACACCCGCCAGCCACCTTATGCAACTAGTGCATGTTAGTCGGTGGAACCGGTCTCACGTAAGCGTACGTGTAAGGTTGGTCCAGGCCGCTTCATCCCACAATACCGCTGAAGCAAGATAAGACTAGTAGCGGCAAGAAAGTTGACAAATCTACGCCCACAACAAATTGTGTTCTACTCGTGCAAGAAGAACTACGCATAGACCTAGCTCATGATGCCACTGTTGGGGAACGTTGCAGAAAACAAAAATTTTCCTACGGTTTCACCAAGATCCATCTATGAGTTCATCTAGCAATGAGTGATTAGATGCATCTACGTACCTCGTAGATCGCGAGCGGAAGCGTTCAAAGAACGGGGATGATGCAGTCGAACACGACGCGATTCGAATCACCGGAGATCCTAGCACCGAACGGACGGCACCTCCGCGTTCAACACACGTACGGAACAGCCACGTCTCCTCCTTCTTGATCCAGCAAGGGGAGAGGAGAGGTTGAGGGAGATGGCACCAGCAGCAGCACGACGGCGTGGTGTTGATGGAGCTGCAGTACTCCGGCAGAGCTTCGCTAAGCGCTATGGAGGAGGAGGAGGTGTTGGAGAGGGAGAAGGAGGCAACCAAAGGCCAAGGTATCAAGTCCCTCCTTTCCCCCACTATATATAGGAGGGCCAAGGGGGGGTGGCCGGCCCTAGGAGATCGAATCTCCTAGGGGGGCGGCGGCCAAGGGGGGTTTCCCTCCCCCCCAAGGCACCTAGGAGGTGCCTTCCCCTCCTAGGACTCTTCCCCCTCAAACCCTAGGCGCATGGGCCTATATGGGGCTGGTGCCCTTGGCCCATGCAGGCCAAGGCGCACCCCCTACAGCCCATGTGGCCCCCGGGGATGGGTGGCCCCACCCGGTGGGCCCCCGGGACCCTTCCGGTGGTCCCGGTACAATACCGATAACCCCGAAACTTGTCCCGATGCCCGAAACAGGACTTCCCATATATAAATCTTTACCTCCGGACCATTCCGGAACTCCTCGTGACGTCCGGGATCTCATCCGGGACTCCGAACAACATTCGGGTTACTGCATATACATATCCCTACAACCCTAGCGTCACTGAACCTTAAGTGTGTAGACCCTACGGGTTCGGGAGACATGTAGACATGACCGAGATCGCTCTCCGGTCAATAACCAACAGCGGGATCTGGATACCCATGTTGGCTCCCACATGCTCCACGATGATCTCATCGGATGAACCACTATGTCGAGGATTTAATCAACCCCGTATGCAATTCCCTTTGTCAATCGATATGTTACTTGCCCGAGATCCGATCGTCGGTATCCCAATACCTCGTTCAATCTCGTTACCGGCAAGTCACTTTACTCGTACCGTAATGCATGATCCCGTGACCAGACACTTGGTCACTTTGAGCTCATTATGATGATGCATTACCGAGTGGGCCCAGTGATATCTCTCCGTCATACGGAGTGACAAATCCCAGTCTCGATCCGTGTCAACCCAACAGACACTTTCGGAGATACCTGTAATGCACCTTTATAGTCACCCAGTTACGTTGTGACGTTTGATACACCCAAAGCACTCCTACGGTATCCGGGAGTTACACGATCTCATGGTCAAAGGAAAAGATACTTGACATTAGAAAAGCTCTAGCAAACGAACTACACGATCTCACGCTATGCTTAGGATTGGGTCTTGTCCATCACATCATTATCCTAATGATGTGATCCCGTTATCAATGACATCCAATGTCCATAGCCAGGAAACCATGACTATCTATTGATCAACGAGCTAGTCAACTAGAGGCTTACTAGGGACATGTTGGTGTCTGTTATTCACACATGTATTACGATTTCCGGATAATACAATTATAGCATGAATAAAGACAATTATCATGAACAAAGAAATATAATAATAATGCTTTTATTATTGCCTCTAGGGAATATTTCCAACAGTCTCCCACTTGCACTAGAGTCAATAATCTAGTTACATTGTGATGAATCGAACACCCATGGAATTCTGGTGTTGATCATGTTTTGCTCTAGGGAGAGGTTTAGTCAACGGATCCGCTACATTCAGGTCCGTATGTACTTTACAAATCGCTATGTCTCCACCTTGAACATTTTCACGAATGGAGTTGAAGCGACGCTTGATGTGCCTTGTCTTCTTGTGAAACCTGGGCTCCTTGGCAAGTGCAATAGCTCCAGTGTTGTCACAGAAGAGCTTGATCGACCCCGATGCATTGGGTATGACTCCTAGGTCAGTGATGAACTCCTTCACCCAAATTGCTTCATGTGCTGCCTCCGAGGCTGCCATGTACTCCGCTTCACATGTAGATCCCGCCACGACGCTCTGCTTGCAACTGCACCAGCTTACTGCCCCACCATTCAAAATATACACGTATCCGGTTTGTGACTTAGAGTCATCTAGATCTGTGTCGAAGCTAGCATCGATGTAACCCTTTACGACGAGCTCTTCGTCACCTCCATAAACGAGAAACATTTCCTTAGTCCTTTTCAGGTACTTCAGGATATTCTTGACCGCTGTCCAGTGTTCCTTGCCGGGATTACTTTGGTACCTTCCTACCAAACTTACGGCAAGGTTTACATCAGGTCTGGTACACAGCATGGCATACATAATAGAACCTATGGCTGAGGCATAGGGGATGACACTCATCACTTCTATATCTTCTGCCGTGGTCGGACATTGAGCTGAGCTCAATTTCACACCTTGCAAAATAGGCAAGAACCCTTTCTTGGACTGATCCATTTTGAACTTCTTCAAAATCTTATCAAGATATGTGCTTTGTGAAAGACCTATGAGGCGTCTCGATCTATCCCTATAGATCTTGATGCCTAATATATAAGCATCTTCTCTAAGGTCCTTCATTGAAAAACTCTTATTCAAGTAGGCCTTAATGCTGTCCAAAAGTTCTATATCATTTCCCATCAAAAGTATGTCATCTACATATAGTATGAGAAATGCTATAGAGCTCCCACTCACTTTCTTGTAAACACAGGCTTCTCCATAAGTCTATGTAAACCCAAACGCTTTGATCCTCTCATCAAAACGAATGTTCCAACTCCGAGATGCTTGCACCAGCCCATAAATCGAGCATTGGAGCTTGCACACCTTGTCAGCATTCTTAGGATCGACAAAACCTTCCGGCTGCATCATATACAATTCTTCCTTAAGGAAACCATTAAGGAATGCCGTTTTGATGTCCATTTGCCAAATTTCATAATCATAAAATGCGGCAATTGCTAACATGATTCGGACGGACTTCAGCTTCACTACCGGTGAGAAAGTCTCATCATAGTCAACCCCTTGAACTTGTCGATAACCCTTAGCGACAAGCCGAGCTTTATAGATGGTCACATTTCCATCCGCGTCTGTCTTCTTCTTAAAGATCCATTTATTTTCTATGGCTCGCCGTTCTACGGGCAAGTCAGTCAAAGTCCATACTTCGTTTTCATATCAGAAGAGAAATACCTCAAAGACTGCCTGAAGAAGTTTGGTATGCAAGACTACAAAGGATACTCGACGCCAATGCCAACCAAAAGTCATCTGGGTCCTGACGACAATGGTGAAGAGTTCGATCAAAAGGTATACTGCTCCATGATTGGTTCCTTACTTTACTTATGTGCATCTAGGCCAGATATAATGCTTAGCATTTGCATGTGTGCCCGATTTCAAGCGGCACCAAAGGAGTCGCATCACCTAGCGGTGAAGCGAATTCTTCGATATTTGGCTTACACCCCAATGATAGGATTATGGTATCCAAAGGGCTCAACATTTGATCTGATTGGGTATTCTGATGTTGATTATGCCGGTGACAAGGTTGATCACAAGTCCACCTCAGGAACATGTCACTTTCTCGGTCGATCACTTGTCTGTTGGTCTTCAAAGAAGCAGAACTATGTGTCACTCTCCACTGTTGAATCTAATACATTGCTGCTGGATCGTGCTGTGCTCAGCTTCTATGGATGAAGCAAACTCTCAAGGACTATCTCATCAACATGAAGAATGTGCCACTCTTCTGTGACAATGAGAGCGCCATCAAGCTTTCCAAGAATCCAGTTCAACACTCGAAGATAGAGCACATTCAGATCCATCATCACTTTCTCAGAGATCATGTCAACAAGGAAGACATTGATATCATTCACATCAACTCTGAAGAGCAATTGGCAGATATCTTCACTAAGCCCTTGGATGAGAAAAGGTTTTGCAAGTTGCGGTGTGAGCTAAATATCTTAGAATCCTTGAATGTCCTGTGAATGGACACACATCCTAACGCTTATGCATGTTGATGACTTAGATGTGCAACACCCGAAGTAATGTATATCTTCAATCAATGAAGACTTACCCTCTAAGTGTGAATACATTAATGTGGAATTTGACTTCGGAGCGCCACGATAATTGTGCATCGTGTCTGGGTCTAATACTTCCTATACGGTGGATAACGCCACCACCAAAATTCTTATTGAAGTGTTTCTCTTGGCGTTACATTTGCAGAGTCTTCGCATTTGGATTATCTTCAACATTGATCTGTCTTCATGATTTATCTTCACAATGTTGATTTGGTTCATATAAATATATGTATATATTTGTGTTTCTGTCCTCTATAGCATTCACGTATAGCTATGTATTCACTCCTGAATCTTTTAATCTAAGTGAATGTGATCGGACCCTAACCTGTTCTATGCTTCTACCTCAACTCTATCTGTCCAAATCATATGCATTCTATTGAAACCTGTCGATTGCCTTCTCTGAGTCCTTGTCGGCAGATGACAATCTGGCAAACATTCAATCTGTTTTTAATGCTGCATCCTTATTGCCTGAAAACCAGAGAAGCCGGAGTGACCACCCGACAATCCAGGCGTGCGTGGGAACATGGAACATCTTCCAATGTGTTGCATGTTTGCCACATGTCCCTCAGATGTGAACCGCCAGGGGCACCTGAGTAATTGTGCTGTGCTGTCCCTTTCCTTATAAATACACATCACATCACGGTAAAAATCCTTCTTCCACCTCCACACCTCGCTCAAACCCTAGCGCCACCGCTAGCTCTTGACGACGCCGGCGATGAAGCGCTTAGCTGCCGCGACCTTGTCGACGCTGTCCTCACACCGGCCGCGAACCTCGTCTTCTGCGCCGCTGCCGTAGGTGTCTTCCGTCGCCAAGTTAGGGCATAGGAGATTGAACTGCTCGGCCTCCTACTCCGTTTTGTCTAGCAGTTCTTCGTGTGGTAATTAAAACTTACTTTTTACTGCCTTTTTGATCCGACAGATTCAGCCTTCGCTACCAAAAGTGGTTTCTATGCTTACAAAGTTGAATCTATCTTGTTCTGCATCTCATATTATGCCTAGTATATTCACTTATGCTTCACTACAAGTTAGATTCCTCACTTGTACCTATTCTTGGATCCGTACAAATCTCGAACCAACTCTCAACAAATAAGTGAATGTCTTCGCGTTATGAGGTCAATATCTTCAAACTGATTTATCCTCAAAATCTTCTGAGAATGCATATGACCTCTTCCCCTTCCCTCGCACCTCTAATGCTGTCACAGGTACATGTCCATGGGAGAATCCCTTGGTTCTCATAGGCTGCATTCATTTGCAGAATTCTTACAGTGTCACATAAATTCTCCTGAAGCCAGTTCCTGTCTGACCAGCCATCGGAAGCCTTTGCAAGTTCTGAAGCCATCCAGTTTAAACTTCATGGTAACAGAATAGTCAGCTAGAAAGGGTGGCAGACAACATTGTGGGAATACATCCAAAGATTCGCCACCAGATCTGTATGAAATGTACAAGATAGACCCTGAAGAAACCTATGGTGAACGCAAAACTCAAATCCAATGGATTCAAAGATATTGGGCAGAGGAATGGTTTAAGTACAGATTTGTCACTGTTGAGTATGCCGGGAAGAATGCCATCAAGTGACCTTGGGGAGATATATTATACAAAAATCTTCAACACAAGTCCCTGTCCGAAGCCATTGATCAAGGCTTCTACCCGTGCATGGTTCGCGGACCACAGCCAGAGAATGCTGACCCATCTTCTCTGCTATGGTGTCGTGAAGACAATCTGTTCAAGTGCAACTTCAAGTTTGCCAAGGATTCTGCTGTGAAGAACAAGAAAGCATTTGGACTCGACTTCAACCCCGGTTTGTCTGCTCCTCGGGCTGATGGCACCCATGATGCCAATCCTAATGTCATTGGCCCCTTCTACAACCTCGAAGGCCTCATCACTCCCATTGCAGTTCAAGGGGCCGCCGTGGATCACTCAGCTGATGATGCAGATTCTGATGAAGTGCCTGCTCCACCTAAGCCACAAAAGCATAAGAAAACTAAAGCTTCAAAACCCTCTGTCGCACCAAAAGCTTCACGTGTGAAGCCATTGGCAACTGCTCCTCTTGCATCCAGTATGAAATTTGAAGATCTCTCACGCATCTCCAAGAAGATGGAGAAGTCTATACAAAAGAAGAAGCCCATCCTGAGTTCTGGTCAAGCACTGACCCCAGCTGTCGTTCTGAGGAATGAGAATGAAGCAATTGATCTGTCCCGTGACGATGATCTTGGTGAGGATGCTCTTGAGCTGCTGATAAAGAGCAAACAAGAGGCGGAAATCTTCAATGATTTGCCCCTCTTTGATGTGGACATCCTCAATAACTTCATTGATGAGTGGTTTGCCAATCCGGATCTCAGTATTGATGATCTTCAACTTCCCATTGGCATCAGTGTCTCTTTCCACAGTGCCATTGCAAATGAGCTAGCTCTGGCTCAAAAGATAGTTGAGCCGAAGAACAAGATTGACTATGAAAAAGCTCAATTCAAGAAGCACATGGCCAAGCTCAGTGTCACTGATGTTCAGAACTTCAAGAAGCTGCTGCATGATCTCAAGGAAGCGTTTCACAAGAAACGTGAAGAAGCAAAAGGTTCAAGAGAACGGATGAGAAACCTCGCTGCAAAATGCGTTCATGCTCACAATGAAGCTGAAAAGCGCAAGGCTCTTGGGCGTCCAGGCATCGACCCCAAGATGGATGCCAAAAAGAAGAAGCCAACTGTGGCACAAGCTGAAGCGTCAGGGCGGGTGTCGGTGTCAAAACCGGCGGATCTCGGATAGGGGTCCCGAACTGTGCGTCTAGGAGGATGGTAACAGGAGACAAGGGACACGATGTTTTTACCCAGGTTCGGGCCCTCTCGATGGAGGTAAAACCCTACTCCTGCTTGATTAATATTGATGATATGGGTAGTACAAGAGTAGATCTACCACGAGATCGGAGTGGCTAAACCCTAGAATCTAGCCTATGGTATGATTGTTGTTCGTCCTACGGACTAAAACTCTCCGGTTTATATAGACACTGGAGAGGGCTAGGGTTACACAGAGTCGGTTACAATGGGAGGAGATCTTCATATCATATCGCCAAGCTTGCCTTCCACGCCAAGGAAAGTCCCATCCGGACACGGGACGGAGTCTTCAATCTTGTATCTTCATAGTCTGGGAGTCCGGCCAAAGGTCTTAGTCCGGCCATCCGGACACCCCCTAATCCAGGACTCCCTCAGTAGCCCCTGAACCAGGCTTCAATGACGACGAGTCCGGCGCGCAAGTTGTCTTCGGCATTGCAAGGCGGGTTCTCCTGCAAATTTTCTGTATCCTTCTAATAGTGTCCGGCTTCCAGTGTGTGCTGTCCTCCTCGGCTTCTGTGCCCCATAATGACCATCTTCCACGTGTCAAACGAATGCGAAAAGCCAGGGGGTTTTCTTTTCACTTACCCCCCTGGTTGCGTTAATGAGCCGCCCATAAAAGAGATGGGGATTTAGATCCAACTCGCACCATCTTCCCTCCGCGAGTCTTCATCAGAGTGCCTCTGACAGAGATCCATTCCAACATGGCCAGTCGATGCCGCTCCTCCTCTCGCTCCTCCAGCCCTCGGCCCGGAGATTGGGGGCGGTGCTCCATCCCGCATAGTGAGTTAGTAGTGCTTCAGTCCAAGGGGCTTCTCCCCCCAGCATATATGGTCCCTGTTCGAGCCCGGATTGCTGCCTATAGCGGCGGGGAGCAGGCGGAGGGCGTTCCCAATCCCTCTCAAGGAGAGCGGGTATGCCTAGTCCCTTATTTGATGAGAGGACTAGGATTTCCAATTCATCCGTTTCTCCGAGGGTTGCTAGAGTTCTACGGCCTCCAGCTACATAACCTCACGCCCGCCTCCATTTTGCACATCGGGGGCTTCGTGGCCCTCTGCGAGCTGTTCTTGGGTGTTGAGGCCCATTTTGCACTGTGGAAGAGTTTGTTTTTCCTTGTGCCCCGTTCTCAGGAGGGGTCTATTTATCAGGTGGGTGGAGCCGAACTATGGCGCATCGCCGGGACCGGATATCTATCCGGCACCCCAAAGAGGGCATCCGAAGACTAGCCCTCGGAGTGGTTTTATATAGATGACGTCCCCCTGCCGGACCCTGTACGGATTGGACTCCCCGAGTTCAATAATGCCCCATTGAAGAAGCGCCTGAGTTGGCGCCCACGGAACCCTCAGAGGGAAGCTGACAGGGACGTCCTGTACCTGATGAGCCGGATAAGGTTGTTGGCTCACTCTGGACTGACCATGATTAAGGTCATGGCCGTATGCATTACGCGAGGGGTGCAGCCGCTTCAATACAGAGGCCACCCCATGTGGGATTTCAACGGGGAGGATGACGCCACCCGGTGCGGTCGCAAGGGGCCAGATTTGGCCGCCACTTTAACGAGAATCTTATCCACTTTGTACAAGGGGGAAGAGGAAGAATTCCTCGGTGTCAACCCGGAAGGCGGATTCTCTATGTACAATCCTCCTAGTTGGGTGAGCGGACACTTTAACTTGCCTATCCATTTGTGAAATTCCCGTAGTTGAGTACTTAGACTTAGTAATGTTCAAACGCAGGAGCTGCACCGGGCTGTGAAGGAAATAAACAACCCTGCTCCACAACCCGAGGACCCGGGAAGGCCCCTCGATCCGGACTCCCAAGAAGATCCGGACTTATGCGTGGAGTTGATTGATGGAGTATTTCATCAATTGAGCAAGGATAACTCCTTAGTGGCCATCATGGCCGACTATCCCGGACTACTTCCAGCCTCCAAGGTAACTAAGACCGAAGTCCCAGTATTCTAATGTTTTATCTTGCATGCCGTGTACTAACAATGTTTCGCAGGGTAAATCCTTGGGGCGGAAGGCCGAGCCCGCGGTGGGCAGCCAACAAGGGCCGCTGAAGCCAGGTGGGCAAAAAAGAAGTGCGGACCGGATTGAGATTCCGGCGCAACGGTATGGCATGCGGATTTAACGCCTAGGGTTTATGCCCTCGAGTCTTACTAATGCTCATGATTTTCTTAGGAAGAAGAGAGTCCGCCGGACTATGTCCGCCGGCCAAGGTTCGAGGCCGGGTCCGGAAGCGGAGGCGGACACGGGACACGCCTCGGGCGCTCCTCCGATAGAGGGCGCCGACGGGCTATCTGCCACCAATTTGGAGGTGGAGAGTGCCCTGAACCACAGGCGTTGCCGGACTATTCTTCATGACGCGTGTTTTTCCCCAGAGGCGTTGGACTCCTTTAATACAGGAGATGTGTATCTCCGTGCTGCTCAAAATGGTCTAGCCAGAGCCACGGAGCAGTATGTGAAAGACATACATGTGAGTAAAATTGAAGGTTATATATGTCAGTAGCCCCCAAGACTTGAAACAGTGAAGATAACTGTTTGAAGGATCATGTGCTATGTAGTGTCTTACAAAGAAGAACACGCAATTGTCCCAGGAGCTCGAAGAGTGCAAGGCTCAGCTCGAGGCCGCATTGGCCACTTCAGAGAATGTCAAGGGGACGCCCCCAGGTAATATGTGCTTCGAAAGGTACTTCCGTTTTGAATGCGGCAGGCGTGCAACCCTGACGATAATAATGCAGATGAGGCCGGAGTAAATCCGGACCAGCAACAACTCCTACGCCAACTAAAGGCTGGCGAGAGCGTGCTGACGAGGGTGAGGCAAGAGAAGAACAAGCTTCAAGACGCCAATACCCAGCTAGGCGAGGAACTGAAAGATGTTCATATTCAGCTGTCTTCTGCCGTGAAGGAGAATCAGCGACTTCGACGCGGCATTTTTAGTAAGTGCTTGAACGAATCTTCGAAAAAAGAATTCAGCGAGGAAGTCGATTGACAGAGCTATGTCTGTAGGTCTGCTGACGGGTCGTCCAGCGGAGGAAATGCCTAGTTCATTGGGAGACCTTCTTCCCGAGCTGTTGCAACTACACGAGCGAGTTCGGCAGGCAATGCAAAGCATCATCCAGGCTATGTGGCCATCCCTCTCCGTGCCCGATGGCCTTGAGGAGCTTGCCAAGAAGCTGGAGGGAGTGCGGCAGCGCTTCCGGTTGTGGAAGATATCGGCTTGCCTTCAAGGTGCCAGGGAGGCCTGGGCCATGGTGAAGACTCGGTACACGAAGGCTGACCCAAACCACATGGCCGAGGTTGGCCCTATAGGTCCGGACGGAAAGGAGATCCGTCAGCTTAGCATATGGCCAGGTGGAGCTGGCTGCAAAGTATTCCCAACAGGACTGTAAATTAGACCGCCTGTTGGATGGCGTTGAAGAAGAATATGCCGAGTCGAATTGACTCTATAAAAATGACATAAAAAATGTCTTCTAGCCGGATTGTAGATCGTTTGTCATTGCGGACCTTTTCGCTTCGACCTCTGGACCCTATAGTCCGGGGTGTGTCTGAATACCCTCTCGGTTATGTAAGAACCGGGGCATGCATGGAGACAAGGCGTAGGGGTCATAAGTGCTTTAGCAGACCAGTGCCCAACTAGTTATGTTATATTACATGGTTAGTAAGAAACATCTTCCAGAGAGAATAGTTCCGTTAGGGGTTCCTTTCCCTGGGAGGCATGCCCTAAAGTGCATGTCCGAACTGCCGGAAAGAGCAAAAAAGCATCTAGGGCAAATGAATGAATACGAAAGATCATCTTTTAGTTCACCGACCGAATATTCCCTTAAGAACGCTAGCTTTCGGCTTCACCCAGTCTGAGGTACACATCCGGCTGACCCGGCAGTAACAATTGCAAAGGTGCTCCCTTTACCACCTAGCCGAACGAACGGGAATGTAGGGGTAAGCACAGGAGCCAGGCAACCCAGCTTGGCCAAAACTTAAGTCATATCGATGCAGATAATGGTGTATAAAAGGTTCATGCGGAAGCATCACACATGTTTTGGGCATGAGGCCCGTTTTATATAAACTTCTTGGTAGAGAAGCCCCCAGGTATTATGGGCGCAGGTAGCGCGTCGGGTATGTGCGAATATTGCACATGCAAGCCCCTAAGGGCTTGTGAAAAAAAAGGGTAGGGATGAGGAACAAAATCCCAGACTGCCAAAAATAAAAATAAAAAATAAAACAAAGGGACTAGGGAAGGAAACGAACACGGAGTCCGGCGCTAGGCGTAGAACCTTCGTAGGCGTGCTGCGTTCCATGGGTTCGGCTCGAGTCGGTTATCCGATGCGCTTCACAGACGGTACGCTCCGCCGGTCAGTACTTGGTCGATGATGAAGGGCCCCTCCCATTTGGGCTTTAATTTATCCTTTTTCTTGTCCGGCAGGCATAGAACTAGTTCGCCAACGTTATATGTTTTGGCCCATACTTCTCTGCTTTGGTATCTTCGAGCCTGCTGTTGATAGAATGCGGAACGAGCCTTTGCCACGTCGCGCTCCTCTTCCAATGCGTCCAAGCTGTCCTGCCGATCGAGCTCAGCTTCTCTTTCTTCGTAAATGCGCACTCGAGGTGAGTCATGGATTATGTCGCATGTCAGTACTGCCTCTGCGCCGTATACCATAAAAATGGTGTGAATTCGGTAGTGCGATTCGGCGTGGTCCGCAGCCCCCAGAGTATGGAGTCAAGCTCCTCTACCCAGTGCGTGTGAGATTCCTTGAGGGATCGCACTAGTCTGGGTTTGATGCCGCTCATAATGAGACCATTGGCCCATTCGACTTGACCGTTAGTTTGAGGGTGATAGACTGAAGCATAGTCGAGCTTGACGCCCATGTTTTTGCACCAAAGTTTGACTTCATCGGCCGTGAAGTTTGTGCCGTTGTCGGTTATGATGCTGTGGGGGATGCCGTAATGGTGTACGACCCCGGATATGAAGTCTATCACTGGTCCGGATTCGGCCGTCTTTACAGGCTTGGCTTCTATCCATTTGGTGAATTTGTCCACCATGACCAGTAGATATTTTTGCTTGTGGGTTCCCCCTTTAAGGGGTCCGACCATGTCAAGCCCCCAGACCGCGAAAGGCCAGGTAATGGGTATAGTTTGTAGGGCGGTAGGCGGCATGTGGCTTTGGTTGGCGAATAACTGGCAACCAACACATCATTGCACTAAGTCCTGAGCGTCTGCCCGGGCCATTGGCCAATAAAATCTGGTATGGAAGGCCTTGCTTACAAGGGCCCGGGCTGCGGTGTGGTGCCTGCCGAGTCCGGCATGAATTTCAGCCAAAAGGTCTCGCCCTTCCTCTTCGGAGATACACCTTTGAAGGACTCCAGTTGTGCTTTTCTTGTAGAGCTCTCCCTCGTGGACTTTGTAGGCTTTAGATCGCCGCACTATGCAGCGGGCCTCGTTTTGGTCCTCGAGAAGTTCCTGCCTAGTTAGGTAGGCTAGGAATGGTTCTGTCCAAGGGGCAATGACTGCCATTATTGCGTGGGCTGACGGCGTTGTTTCGTTGGCGGAGCCCCCAACTGTGTCAGAATGTTCAGTGAGGGGCAGTGTAGTTGTGTCCGGGCTATTGTTTCCGGATTCTCCTTCCCATGATACAGATGGCTTGAACATCCTTTCTAGGAAGATGTTGGGAGGGATGACCTCGCGCTTGGCGCCAATGCGTGCCAGCACTTCTGCTGCTTGGTTATTTTCCCGGGCTATGTGATGAAATTTGAGCCCCTCAAACCGAGCTGACATCTTTAAGATGGCGTTGCGGTAAGCTGCCATTTTTGGATCCTTGGCGTCGAAGTCTCCATTTATTTGGGATATTGCGAGATTTGAATCCCCGCGGACCTCTAGGCGCTGAATGCCCATGGAGACTGCCATTTGGAGGCCATGTAAAAGGGCCTCGTATTTAGCTGCGTTGTTGGAATCCGTGTACATTATCTGAAGTACGTATTGGACTGTGTCCCCTGTTGGGGATGTCAAAACGACACCAGCCCCCAGGCCAGCCAACATTTTGGAGCCGTCGAAGCGCATGATCTAGTTGGAGTATGCGCCGTATTCTTTAGGGAGTTCAGCTTCAGTCCATTCGGCGATGAAGTCGGCCAAAACCTGCGACTTAATAGCTCGCCTTGGCTTGTAGGTTATGTCGAATGGGAGGAGCTCGATGGCCCATTTGGCAATCCGGCCCGTTGCGTCGCGGTTGTTTATAATATCATTAAGGGGTACTTCGGATGCCACTGTTATGGAGCACTCTTGAAAGTAGTGTCACAGCTTCCGGAATGCCATGAACACCGTGTATGCTATCTTTTGATAATGCGGGTACCATGACTTGCATGGAGTTAGCAGAGTGGACATGTAGTACACTAGTTTTTGGAGGGGGAACTTGTGTCCGTCCGCTTCTCGTTCGACGACGAGCACCGCGCTTACAACTTGATGGGTTGCCGCGATGTATAATAGCATTGGTTCGCCCATGTTGGGCGCGGCCAGGACCAGATTTGTTGCCAGTATGGCTTTTATTTCTTCGAGTCCGGCCGTGGCGGCATCCGTCCACTCGAAGTGGTCGGTGCACCGCAGGAGGCGATAGAGGGGTAATGCCTTTTCTCCTAAGAGGGAGATAAAGCGGCTTAGAGCCGCCACACATCCTGTCAGTTTTTGTATTTGTTTGAGGTCCTTTGGGGTATCCAATTGTGACAGAGCTTGGATCTTGGCTGGGTTTGCTTGAATTCCTCTACCGGATACAATGAAGCCCAAGAGCTTTCCGGCTGGTACGCCGAAAACGCATTTTTCCGGGTTGAGCTTAATGTCATATGTTCAGAGATTGTCGAACGTGAGCCTCAAGTCGTCTACTAGAGTATCGACATGTTTTGTTTTGACGACCACGTCATCTACGTATGCTTCGACTGTTTTGCTGATCTGGTTGGCCAGACATGTCTGAATCATGCGCTGATATGTTGCGCCCGCGTTTTTGAGCCCGAAGGGCATCGTGTTGAAGCAGAATGGGCCGTATGGGGTGATGAATGCCGTTGCGGCTTGGTTTGACTCTGCCATCTTGATTTGATGGTAGCCAGAGTATGCATCGAGGAAACACAATGAGTCGTGTCCTGCGGTGGCGTCGATGATTTGATCAATTCGGGGGAGTGGGAAAGGCTCCTTTGGACAGGCCTTGTTTAGGTCTTTGAAATCGACACATAGGCGCCAAGATTTGTCCTTCTTTGGTACCATCACCAGGTTTGCTAGCCAGTCCGGATGTTTTATGTCTCTAATGAATCCGGCTTCCAGCAGTTTTGCTAGCTCCTCTCCCATGGCTTTTCTCTTGGGTTCGGGAAAACACCGTAGGGTCTGCTTGACAGGTTTAAACCCTTTTATGATGTTCACACTGTGCTCGGCCAGCCTGCGTGGGATTCCTGGCATATCCGAGGGGTGCCAGGCGAAAATGTCCCAATTTTCTCGCAGGAAGTCTCTGAGTGCGGCATCTACATCGGGTTTTAATTGTGCCCCGATGGAGGCCGTTTTTGTAGGGTCCGTTGGATGGACTTGGAATTTGACTATTTCGTCCGCTGGTTTAAAAGAGGTGGACTTGGATCTCTTGTCTAGTATCACATCGTCCCTATCCATCGTAGAGCGCAACACCGTTAATTCCTCGGCCGCTAGGGCCTCAGATAATGCCTCCAGGGCCAGTGCGGCTGTCTTGTTTTCAGCGCGGAGCGCTATGTCCGGATCACTTGCGAGAGTGATGATTCCGTTGGGCCCGGGCATTTTGAGCTTCATGTACCCGTCAATGGGGTATGGCTTGGAAAATTGTAAATGCTTCTCGCCCTAGCAGAGCGTGGTATCCGCTGCTGAACGGGGCCACTTGAAACGTGACCTCCTCAGATCTGTAATTATCCGGCGTGCCGAACACCACATCCAGTGTGATTTTTCCTGAACAACACGCTTCCCAGCTTGGGATTATTCCCCTAAAAGTTGTGTTGCTTCGCTCAATGCGGCTCCAGTCAATTTCCATTTTTCGCAGGGTTTCCTCGTAGATGAGGTTGAGTCCGCTGCCACCATCCATGAGTACCTTTGTAAGTCGGAAGCCGTCCACTATCGGACTGAGGACCAATGCGGCTGGTGCTCGGGCTGTCCGGAATTTAGGTTCATCACTTGCATTAAAGGTGATAGCCATGTCACTCCATGGGTTTATTGTTGCTACTTGGTAGACTTCGGCAAGGTTGCAGAGCATTCGTTTCCTTGCATTGTTTGATGTGAAGGTCTCGAAGACTGTCAACACCGTACTGGGGAGGTATTCTTCGGGTGCTGGAGTTAAAAGCTCCTCGCCACTTCTGGCCACCTGCCGTAGTATCCAACATGCTCTGAGGCTGTGCGTTGGTGTGGCTTTCCCTGAATTATGAATTTTACAGGGTCCATTGAGCCATCCTTCCAGTACGATCCCGTACCCTGTAGAGGTTTTTTTTTTGATGTTTGGCTTAGATGCCTAGCGATAATGCGCCCTTTTGTTTCGGACTCGTGTTATATTCGGGGCCGGATTGTCCCAGAATTTATCTTCGGTTTTCCGAGCGCTTTTAGTCGCACAGTACGTTCGTACTATGGATGCCAAGTTGGCGAATCGTGTAATTTCGTGGCGAATTATGTCGTTGAGGATTCCGATGTCCGTGCAGTTGTTGAAGAAGAGTGAAATTGCTTCTTTCTCACGATAGTCCTTTATCCTGTTCATAACCAGGAGGAATCTGGCCCAGTAGTGGTGTACTATTTCTCCGGACTCTTGCCGTATTAGGGATAAATCCCGTATATTTGGGTGGGCGGGTGGAATTAAATCCGGAACCCTGCCCGACGTAAGATTCAGGGGCCGAGCGGTTTCCGAATTCGGAAGCTTGCTTTCTCGGATATTATTCAATGAATCGGGCCTGCTGCCTGACTTTAGGTTCAGGGTTTGGGCGACACCCTCCCCTTCGCGGGTATCCGGCTTGGAGGGATCAGGAATTCGGACGCATCTGGTCCTTAGGGTGGGTGAAGACTTGCCGCATTGTTCTTCCACCACTTCGACGTTGTGGGTAATCTGGGGAGAGTCAATCTCTCTCTGATCGGGTTTAAGCCCAATCTGGTCGTAATCAGTAGCGACTCCCAGGGCCGCGATGCGATCCAAGAGCTCGTTCAGGGAGAAGAGCTCCATCGGATCTAACTGCTCGGCAAGCTCCGAGCTGATGTGAAGATTGCTTTCGATGGCCCGAGAGGTCATCGTCGGCGCGACGGTCGGACAGGCGGTCATCAAAAACCTGCCTAGACGGAGAGTTTGGCCGACAACCAAAGCTCCTTTAGCAATGACGCCGTCTTTAAAGATGGGATGTGGCATCCTTCCTGATGATGACGACACAGCGGAACTCTCAATGAAAGCACCAATGTCGGTGTCAAAACCGGCGGATCTCGGGTAGGGGGTCCCGAACTGTGCGTCTAGGCGGATGGTAACAGGAGACAAGGGACACGATGTTTTTACCCAGGTTCGGGCCCTCTCGATGGAGGTAAAACCCTACTCCTGCTTGATTAATATTGATGATATGGGTAGTACAAGAGTAGATCTACCACGAGATCGGAGTGGCTAAACCCTAGAATCTAGCCTATGGTATGATTGTTGTTCGTCCTACGGACTAAAACTCTCCGGTTTATATAGACACCGGAGAGGGCTAGGGTTACACAGAGTTGGTTACAATGGGAGGAGATCTTCATATCGTATCGCCAAGCTTGCCTTCCACGCCAAGGAAAGTCCCATCCGGACACGGGACGGAGTCTTCAATCTTGTATCTTCATAGTCTGGGAGTCCGGCCAAAGGTCTTAGTCCGGCCATCCGGACACCCCCTAATCCAGGACTCCCTCAGCGGGAAGCACCTTGCATAGTCTTCCCTGTCAGCATGACAAGCTCGAAGCCTAAGGTCCCCACAGTGGCTTCGGAACTGAAGAAGACAAGGGCGGCCAAAGCCGAAGCCAGGAAACGCAAGAACAAAAATGCCTCTGATGATGCACTACTGAACAAGAAGCGGAAGACAAAGTCTTCAAAGAAGAATCGGTATGCTCCTTTAGAGCCCCTTCTTGTCGAGCCCCTCTCAGTTGCTCGTCCTGCATCCCCCCACCAAGAGCGTCAGCTAGTACTTCACGAGCCTGCTTCCATAGAGGCTCCTGTAGCTGAAGAAGTTCCAGCTGTTGACCCCACTGCAGCAGAAGACATTGGTCCCAAAGATAATGTAGAAGATGATGTAGTTCTTCCTTAATCGAGCACCAAAAGGTGTCATCGTCTGTTCTCACGAACAGCGAAATCATCAGCATTGGTCATCCCCTGACACCAATCGCTCAGGATGCATCGTGGGCTGATCGCCCCCAACCAGAAACTCCAAGTCATAGTTCATCCAGCATTCCCCCACCTCAAGTCACCACTCCGGTGCTTGATGATGATGACTATGTGGTCAAGACAACTCCCACTCCAAAAGCATCGCCTGCATTCCGTAGGCTTCGCAAAGGACCAAGGCCACAAGTCGCTATGCCGAGAATTCCAGCAGGACAAGTGCAACCCAACTTAGTAGCACGACAAGTGTTTCCTGAAGCCACTCCTACTATGAACGTCTCTGAGTCTGAAGCCAAGGCTGCTGAAGACATACCGGCCGCATCAGCCGAAGAACATCAAGAACCCCGTGAAGAAACAGAGCGTGTTGTCACAACCCCCACCAATCAAGAAACTGCTCTTGAGGAGAACGTGTCTGTGCCCTACCCTCCAGCTCCTCAAGTGGAGGTTGAAAGTACTGAGGCGGCCACCAACAACACTACTGAAGCCTATGACGTTGTCATGGCTGAAGCTAATGTGGCGCCTACATACATTAAGTTGCCAAGGTTTCCAGGTACTGCATCTTCGCCAGGATCGTTTAACGTGAATGGCTTCATTGAACACAACACCTTCCTTGATAGTGCCAAGAACCCATATTCATGGCCAAGGATTTCATCTGATCGGTTCTGGAGCTATCAGCAACACAGTTATTATTCTTGTGTCTTATACAATCAAGGGCGCATTTTTCCTCATATGCGTCTAGACTGTGAAGCCATTTCTGGACTGCCCTGCTTGGAAGAAGCCCTAGACTGCTTCAGAGATGCTGGCCTTCTGCAGTTTGTGACTGACAAAGAAAATTGGAATGCAGAGTACTGCTACAATTCTATGCTACACTTCACATTCGCGGCTACAATAGGGATACAAAAACTTGGGTCCTTGAGTGGATGACAGGCAATGTACACCATGAAGCCAAAGCTCTTCATATCATTGAGCTTATTGGCATGCCCACTCCAGGTGAACTTTATGAACCTGGTTGTCAGCTTCACCACAATGCTTTAGAGAGCATATTCCAGAAGCCTGATCCCAATATGAGCCAAATGTTGATTATGATGAAGCCACTGCCACAAGATGCTGAATATCCGAAGGAATTCTTTGTTGAAGACCTAGAGTATCTGCCCCGCACCATCTATCACATTATCTGGCGAACTCTAGGGCCCATCAAAGGACATTCTTCTGCAGAAAACCTTGAAGGCTCAATGAAGACATTGGTCTTCTATATTCTCAATAGCATCGGCTTCAATGCTCAGGATTTCTTCATCCGACAACTTGCTGCATCTGGCTCTTGTTGGAGATATGCCCTAGAGGCAATCATGTATGATGGTATTTCCTATGTGTTTATGAATAAAGATAGTCCTTGGACATTATCAATGATGTGTATCAGCAAGTACGTGACTTGTTTGTGGGACTATGCATTGTATGATGACTGTCCTAAAAGGTCCCTAGTCGAAAGGGCTGTGTGGACGCGCAGCCGACTAGACTAGCATATGACACGGTCGATGGCTTGGTCTCACTAGCCATGGAGCATTGGATGCTAACCAGATAATATGGACTTGGAAAGGTCTGGTCGGATTCGACATAGTCGGATCCGAGTCGAGATAAGGTCCAAGTCGGACAGACCCAACTACGAGACGCAGCTATATGTCATCTGTGAGTCTCTAGTACAACATACGTTCTATGTTCTAAGACTGAGCTGACGCGTGTACTCGAGATGGTGACATACTTGCTTTGGGCCGACCAAACGCTACTCTGTGACTAGGTAGCTACAAAGGTAGGTTTCGGGTTTGTCCAGTCCCATGCTACGAGACATGGTCGAGCAAGATGGGATTTGCCCCTCTGACCAGGAGAGATATACTCTGGGCCCCTCATGTGATCCGACAAGGATAAGCATGGCCATGCGACAAGGATTATGAGATAATCCGGTTTGTGGTCGGTATCACTGGAACGAGAAAGAGGTCAGGCTAGCACAAGGATGACAGTCTCGCCTTGAGATCGACAACATATATCGTGAGGCAAAGGGAACAAAAGTGTGACACGTTGTACATGTTCGCCTAACCAGCTTCATAGTCTGCTTGGTGGTCGACACGCCTTGCTAGAGGCCGCTACCAACCGTGCAGGTCGGAGGTGATCCAAACTGCGACCAAGCCGACTTGAACCTAAGGGGTCGCGCGCTTAAGGGAAGGAACCTACGAGGTCGGTTCATAGGACACTGGTCGGATGTGATCCGAACTGGACTAGGAACATGACCGAGTAGACTTTGGGCTTTAGGGTCCGTGCGAGGCCCAAGTGTTGAGCCTGCGACGGACGCCTATATAAAGTGGAGGTGCAGCGCACTTATTTGGTTGATTGCTTCGGCGCTACGACTAGGGTTTGCATGTGTTGCAAATAGACACCTCCACTCGCTGCCGACTGTGTGATCGGACCTAGCAGTCCGGCACATGGTGTTCCTCCTACACGCGCGGATAAAGTTAGAGGCGGTGCACTTGCGCTGTTCTGGCGAGCTTGTACGTGGGATCGGACGACCAGCTGCACGAGGGAGATCGGACGAGGAGGAGACGATCTAGGCGGACGCGCTGCCCCAACTGTTCTTCCGCTGCACGACACTACGCGTCTAGTGGTAAGAAACTGTGATCCATCTCCCGTAGTATGTTCTTGGTTGTTCTGCGCGTAGGAAATTTTAATTTGTAGTTGACGCACCCTACCGTAGACCCCAACAGCTCTGATATATTTGGTCTGAAGTTTTATGCTCCATGGGTAATGCGTCTTATCAAGCTTCACTCTGCTATCAACTATCAGCCCTCTGCGCGCAATCATCTCATATTCCTGCCAGAGGTGGATATGTCTGTCGAAGCCATATACCCAGAGCCTGCCAAGGAGCCAATTTATCTTCACAATGTCAATCGTCAAAGTTTCACTCAACATATTGAAGGAGTTCATGCTGCAACTCGCGTTTATCCTTTGGCTGGAAATACACGCGCACCTCATCATGCCCATACTGAAGCCACTGAAAGCACTATTGCTCAAAGGCCTCGGAAGAGATCTCGTGTGCTCAATGACCGAGAGATTCTCGTGGATTTACATCAGAAACAAGATAAGCATCATTACTGGCTCAAGCGTCAAATGCAGAGTCTCTTGGTGGATGTTAATCGCATTCGCAATCTAGCCACCAAAAATGCATTTGTGACTCATGAAACCTGTCGGCGGCCGTGGAAGAGTCTGACATTACTCAGTTCTGAAGATGATCTTCATCAAGATGGCTTCACAGAGAGATTCAAATTTGATTCCACTCCTCCCAGGAATGCTGTCTTGCACCGGACTCCATCGCTCGAAGACTCTGAGTACTCCTCGTCTGCGGCCACTGTCAATGCCAGAGTCATTGATGATGAAGATGATGCTACTTCACCAACTACCACCTCGGCGCGTATCGACACTGCACTAGGCCCCTCTGCACCACCAAACTCCAACATCGACCCTGCTCCTCCATCTGCTCCTTTCGGGAACAAGCAGATGATTTGTCTTCAAAACTTTTTGGTCATTACTGACAAAAGGGGGAGAAGCATATGAGTTGATAGTCTTCAAGCAGGTCCTTATGGGTGGCTGCATTACTTTTTTCCAAGTCTTACAACTCTCGTCTTTTGATACATTTGGTTCTCTGAGTTGTAACACTTAAACTTGATGGTCGTGTGCTGCTTTATCTGCTATTCTGTAATGCGATGATAAATCCCGCATGAAGTCATTCTACAGACGTCCATTTTTCATTATGCATATCATTATCTTCGTTATTTTCTTATATGCATAATGCATTGTCTTCTTACTTTGATGATGGCCTCCACAAGCAAAACCTGCCATGTGCATTTGCATTCAGACGCAAATCATTTATATGCACATCTTCAGCGGGAGCCTCGTCTTATGTATGAAGACAATACTCACAACACTAAACTTTCACATACTTTTATTCCCGTTGAAAACTTCAACCAGTTTGTCAACAATCACCAAAAGGGGGAGATCGTAAGTGCATCTAGTGCCACCCCTAGTTGGTTTTGGAGTATTGACGACAAACTTGGTTGAGGGACTAATGTGCTTGTGAGAATTCCCACATTGATTCGGTTTACCTACCAGAGATGACCCCTAAAAATGTGTGAAGACATTGAAGACAATGGTGGTCTGTGAAGACATTCACATTGAAGACTATGACAGGAGAAGACATCGCGTGAAGACTATGGAGTGCGAAGACATAGTTGTTTCGTAGTTTCCTTTTCTTCTTTGTTGAGTCATAGGAACCACCGTACTGTTAAGTGGGGTCCAAGTGAACAAAGTCAGAGTGACTGATGTGATGCTCAACCAAATCCTATGTCTTCGAGCGAAGACAATGAGAGCAAATCTTATCCAGAGCTGGATGAGTCAGCTTTACTTGTAGCCCAAGTCAAGCTATCGCGTGTGTTTGAAATCTGACCGTTGGACATGTTTCAGTTCCTTAGTGACCCAGGGTCATTCCATACAAATCAGGTCGGGTTGCCTCCTGGCTATAAATAGCCCACTCCCTACACCATAAATTGGTGGCTGCTCAGAGTTAGTGCACGGCTTTTGTCGTTTGAGAGCAACCCACCTCCAAACCCTTTGAGAGAGAATCCTTGCGAGGACAAAGCCCAAAACGCCCAGAGCCAAAGAGTGTTAGGCATCACTGAAGTCTTTCTATTCGCGTGATCTGAAGACTTATTACACTTGAGGACTGTGAATCCTCCAATCGGTTAGGCGTCGCGTTCTGAGGATCCAAGAGTCATTGTGGATTGCCGGTGAACGAAGTCTGTGAAGGTTTGGAAGTCTCCCTTGAAGACTTACCAGAGTGATTGGACGAGGACTAAGTGTTCTTAGCTCAAGCAGAATAAGGTGAAGACGCGGTCTTCTGAGTTAAATCTCAGCCTCCCTAACTAGACGTACAGTTGTCACAACAACTGGAACTGGTCCAACAAACCCCTTGTCCTCTCTGAGCAACTGGTTCTATCCTACCTCTCTCGCTTAGTTACAGTTTGTCTTCGTGAAGTCTTTGGCTACTTGCCTTACCTGTTTGACTTCACTGTGTGAATACTGTTGTCTATTTGGCTTCATACTATCTTCCATCCTGATCCAATCTACCTAGCTGCTTATAGTCTTCATGCTTTGACTTCATTGATTACTTGACTATATCTTGTCTAGTGTAGTCTACCTTCCGCTGCATATCAATAGGGTCATTCCTATCCTTTGTCTTCGAAACACCCATGTTTTGAAGACTTCCTTAAAAATCGCCTATTCACCCCCCTCTAGTCGAATACTAGCACTTTTAATTCCACTTACTGAATTTTGTGACATACGCATGCTTCCTTCTGATGGGGGTTTGGTAGAGCCTAGGCCTTCAGAGTTTGATGATTTTTACCGTACTCTGACAGTAGGGGATGAGAGAGGAGTATCGGCAACCACTGCCACTAGCTTGCAGTTTCCTGCCGTGCATTATTTTGCTTTATTTATCGCAAAGTGCTTGCTAGCGAGAGATAAGGTGGGTTCACTTAGCGCACCAGACTTTGCTATTTTACGTCACACACTTTATGGCGACAACACTTTTAGCTTGGGAGCTATTGTGGCACGTCGCCTTCACCTTAACAGATTCAAGGGTAAAATACATGGGGGAATTTACGCTACTCGTTTGGCTACTCACTTCAATGTGTAGATACACCAACATGATAACCCCTTGCCCAAGGTTTACCTTGACAAAGCATCTATGTTGGATCATCATTTTCTTGATGTCGATAGCCCTGATCTTAACTTACATTATAATTTAGTTTTTAGTGAGACTACTCGTGATGTTATCCCCTTTCCTGCACCTACTTTGTTTGATTATGTTACCAAGAACGGATACAGAATCATCCCTGAGGACATTGACGCTTACCGGAACAACCTGGCGGCAGCACAAGTGGAGCCCCAGCAGTGGGACCCTATGGTGCCTGCTCCCCAGCACTTTAACATTGGACCTCATGGCTTCTACGACTGGTGATTACCAAGCTAGGCCAAAAGCCTAAACTTGGGGGTGTACATATTCGCACCGACATTACATTCGTGTTCACACGTTTCATGCCAGTTGTCGGTGTCCACACTTTTTCATTGTATCATCCATGTTCAATTATATTTCTCGCTTTCTTTTTGTGTGTTTGAAAAACTTTGAAAAAAATCCAAAAATATGTTTCTTGCTTCTTTTTTATTTTTCTTCCTAGTTTAAATTATTGTAGCACTAAAAGAAAACCCAAAAAGATTTCCTTGTTCTTCTTTTGCTTGTTGGGAGCTCTCCCGTGTAAATAGTTTTTTCTCACTTTTGCTTTCCTTTTTTTGTTTGCTTGCTTTCAGAAAACCAAAAACTCCAAAAATATTTTAGTGTGTTTCTCTAAATTTCTTTTTCTTTCATCGAGTCATACCGAGGAGAAGACCATGATGAAAATGTTGAGTGGCTCTTATTTGCATTATTTTTGATCTAACAAAGAGCCCATATTACCTTGTCTTCTCCTCTTGAATAAATGTTTGCAGATTCCAGCTTAGTCCATGGCACTCTTGCACTATTATTATTTCAAATTGTTCGGTCATGCAAGTGAAAGGCAATAATGACGATATTAGATGAACTGACCATGGCAGAGAGAAACATGTATGAACTCGACTTGTTCTGTTTTTGTAAGTATGTTTAACCTAGTATCCATGCTTCAGCCTATTATGATCAAACATGTTTGCAATGACAATTAGAGATTATAGTTTCTCATGCCATGCATGAGTAGCTAGGAGTGAATACTTACTTATCTTGGATATCAACATTGCGTTAAAATGATTCTGATGTAGTATGATGATATGGTATCCTCCTCTGAATGTTCGGGTGGCTTGACTTGACACATGTTCATGCATGTAGTTGAATCAAAACCAACATAGCCTCTATGATATTTATGTTCATGGTGTTCATATCCTACTCATGCTAGTATCCAATGTTACTTATGCATAATGCATGTTCATGACTGTTGTTGCTCTCTAGCTGGCCGCTTCTCAACCTATTTGCTAGCCTTCGTCTGTACTAAGTGGGAACTCTACTTGTACATCCAAAAACCTGAAACCCAAGTTATTCCAGATGAGTCCACCATACCTACCTATATGTGGTATTACCCTGCCGTCCTAAGTAAATTTGCATGTGCCACCTCTAAAAACTTCAAATAATTATCCTTTTTGTGTGCCTGGATCGTTCGTGGAATGACAGGATGTAGTCGGTATCTTCCATGCTAAGCGGGTTATTCACAGGTCGAGTGTTTATTCACGCCATCACACGAGAAAAGGGCAGTAATGGGGATGCCCAGTCCCAAACTGCAAAAAGAAAAGAGCTTACAAATAATCAAAGAAAAACTCCCAATGGAGTCATTTTTTTCCGAAAAGGAGGATGACCCCCGGCCTCTGCATCTGGGAGATGCATACGGCCACTTTATTAATTATTCTCGAGGACCTTACAAAGTATTACAAACAATATTCCTGAATCCACCATCTCAGCAACATATGCCGCTACTCTTATCCATATGATGAAGGGATGCTAGTTGGGCCACTACCCAAACCACTCACCTAAACCTAACATCAAAAGCCGGAAGCCCCAACCGAGCCACATACCGGGTCTGGGGCACAATCCGGTCAGACACACTCTTGTGTCGTCGTAGCCATCTTCCACAGGCCCGTCTTCAGAATATATTGAGTCTTCTACCTTGTGTAGGCCACTCCGCCATCGACGTCACCATGACGCCAGACAGCTACCTCCTTCTGCGCGAGTCCATCTCCGCGCATCGGGCGGCGCGCCTCCACAGCGCCATGCCGCCGATCTTCGCCGCCATCAATGAGTGAGATGAAGTACCGCTCCACCACGGCATGTACTGATATAGAGCGCTAGACAGAACAGCTCAAAGGCAACAGCAGCTGCGAAGTAGCGCTAATGCCATCACCCTACACACGGCGCAGGACGAAAGCCGTTGGAGCAGCCGCAAGTGAACAAGGCCGGCACAAGCCACCAGCCGCCACCACCAGAACCACCACTGCACGCCCGCCACCACTGCTATCCCCGGACGACGCCTCCAAGAAGGAATACGACGTTGCCACGCCGTCTCCGCCCAACCAGGGGACCAAGGTCTTCACCACTAAGAAGGGGGCAGGAAGAGGAGGAGGGGAACCACACCGAAGCCTCCAAGGAGGGGATCAGCGCCAATGGCGTCGACTTCGCTGTGGCCGCCGCACTGGCCAAGGGGTTACCCCGGTTCCAACTCACAACCTCGAACTCCCAACCACCCGAGCCGAAGGACAGCATCAAGAGGGACGCCGGCCACCAGAATCAGAAGGGGATCGAGCAGATCGGGCAAGATGAGGCGGGCCTTCTCCACAAGACACCAATGCGGTCCGCGAGGAGACCACTGCGTCGCGACCCACGCCCACTGCCCCCTTGCTACCCACGCAACTAAGAGGACAGCCATCCAGCGCCCACCGGCGCCACCTGCCGAGGGATCCACGCCGGGCACACCATCCAGGGCCGCCGCCCCGGTGCCCTAGGCCATCCACGAGATGCAGAGCAGCCAGATCCCCGCCGCCACCATCATAGATGACGCGCGTGCGAGCCGGGGGCGCACCTCAGGCGGCGGCAGAGTGGAAGGAGGAGTGGGGAAGGGGGGTGGCGGTGCTAGGGTTGGGAACCCTCGAGTCGCCTCAGAGAGACAGCGCGAGGGTCGGGCTACCCAGTCCCAATGGAGTCATAACCTTTACCTTTCCGCTTGGGAACCGCCACTAGCGTGCTTAGCATGGAAGATACTGATAATTGATGGTCATGAAGTGAATAAGAAGGGTGCATGTCTCAACATATCATTTACCTATGTTTTAAAAACTTGAGCTCTGGCACCTCTGCAAATCATTGCTTCCCTCTGCGAAGGGACTATCTATTTACTTTTATGTTGTGTCATCACCTTGTCAAATAAGCGCTAGAACCTGAGAGCACCACTGTCATGCTGATGCATTGTGTATAGCTAATGTTGGGTGCATCATGTCTGGATCTTTTCTACCAGGAATTACAATGTTTAGTCGCCGGGGTGCTCTGGATTTATGTTTTGCGGTCTCAGAAAGGGCTAGCGAGATACCACTATTGTCATATTATCATGGTTGTTTTGACAAGTGTTGCTATTTGAGATATCTTATTATTGCTCTCTAGTTGTTTATGTCATTAATATGAGTTAATATAATTTTTAAGAGTTATTATCGACATGGTTAGTTATAATCTTTGCTGAAAACCTGGGTGATGTTTAAGCTTATTATGAAACAAGAGCAAAAGAGTTCGTAAAAGTTTTTCTTTTTCACTTTCAGTTTATCAACTGAATTGCTTGAGCACAAGCAAAGGTTTAAGCTTGGGGGAGTTGATACGTCTCCAACGTATCTACTTTCCCTAATGCTTTTCCTCTTGTTTCGGACTCTAATTTGCATGATTTGAATGAAACTAACCCCGGACTGACGCTGTTTTCACTAGAACTACCATGGTGTTGTTTTTGTGCAGAAATAGAAGTTCTCGGAATGGAACAAAACTTTGAGAGGATTTTTTATACAAGAAAAGAGAATTTCTGGAGCCAGGATGGACCTGAAGGGAGCACCTGGGTGGGCACAACCCACCAGGGCACGCCAGCCCCCCAGGCACGCCCACGTGGGTGCTGCCCACCAGCTGGTGGCCCCGCTGACCTCCAAACCGATTCTATAAAATCCCATATTTCCAGAAAAAAATCAGGGAGAAAGATTTATCATGTTTCACGAGTCAGAGCCGCTACCAAGCCCTGTTCTTCCTCAGGAGGGCAGATCTAGAGTCCGTTTGGGGCTCCAGAGAGGGGGATCTTCGATCTTCATCATCACCAACACATCTCCATCACCAATTCCATGATGCTCCCCACTGGGAGTGAGTAATTCCTTTGTAGGCTTGCTGGTCGGTGAGGAGTTGGATGAGATTCATCATGTAATCGAGTTAGTTTTGTTAGGGCCTGATCCCTAGTATCCACTATGTTCTGAGATTGATGTTGCTATGACTTTGCCATGCTTAATGCTTGTCACTTTGGGCCTGGGTGCCATGATTTCAGATCTTAACCATTTATGTTATCACCTTTATATCCATGTTCTAGATCCGATCTTGCAAGTTATAGCCACCTACTACGTGTTATGATCCGGCAACCCCAGAGTGACAAAAATCGGGACCACTCCCGGTGATGACCGTAGTTTGAGGAGTTCATGTATTCACTGTGTGCTAATGCTTTGTTCCGGTTCTCTATTAAAAGGAGGCCTTAATATCCCTTAGTTTCCAATAGGATCCCGCTGCCACGGGAGGGTAGGACAAAAGATGTCATGCAAGTTCTTTCCATAAGCATGTATGACTATTTATGGAATACATGCCTACATTAAATTTATGAACTGGAGCTAGTGCCGTATCGCCCTAGGTTATAACTGTCTCATGATGAATATCATCCAACGAGTCACCGATCAAGTGCCTACGAATTTATCATATATTGTTCTTGCTAAGTTATTACTGTTGCTACTGCTATCGTTACTACTACAATATCACTGCTACTAATGTTACTGTTACCGTTACTACTGCTGCTATCATCAAAACTATCATACTACTGTGCTACTAATCACTTTGCTATAGATAATTAATCTGCAAGTGTGGTTTAATTGACAACTCAGCTGCTAATACCTTCAAATATTCATTGGCTCCTCTTGTGTCGAATCTATAAATTTGGGTTGAATACTCTATCCTTGAAAACTGTTGCAGTCCTCTATACTTGTGATTATCAATAAGCTAACATACTTTCTCTTCTTGGATCATATGCACTTATGATTGGAACTCTAGCAAGCATCCACAACTACTAAAGATCATTAAGGTAAAAACCCAACCATAGCATTAAAGTATCAAGTCCCCTTTATCCCATACGCAACAACCCCTTACTCGGGTTTAAGCTTCTGTCACTCTAGCAACCCACTATAAGCGAATCATGGACGTATTGCAACACCCTACAGCGGGAATGCTTCACGTGTGCACAGCACGAAAGGCACCATCGGATAGCACCAAAATAAAAATACAACTCAAACCAATCTAGATCATCAATCAACCCAAAAGACAAAAGAAATCAACTCAGAACATCATAGGATGGCAACACTGAAGGAAATATGCCCTAGAGGTAATGATAAAGTTGTTATTTTATATTTCCTTATATCATGATAAATGTTTATTATTCAAACGGAAACTTGATACATGTGTGGATACATAGACAAAACACAGTGTCCCAAGTAAGCCTATACTAGACTAGCTCGTTAAATCAAAGATGGTTGAGTTTCCTAACCATAGACATGTGTTGTCATTTGATGAATGGGATCACATCATTAGGAGAATGATGTGATGGACAGGACCCATCCATTAGCTTAGCATAATGATCGTTAAGTTTTATTGTTATTGCTTTCTTCATGACATATACATATTCCTTTGACTATGAGATTATGCAACTCCCGGATACCGGAGGAATACCTTGTGTGCTATCAAACGTCACAACGTAACTCTGTGATTATAAAGATGCTCTACAGGTATCTCCGAAGGTGTTTGTTGGGTTGGCATAGATTGAGATTAGGATTTGTCGCTCCGAGTATTGGAGAGGTATCTTTGGGCCCTCTCGGTAATGCACATCATAATAAGACTTGCAAGTAATGTGACTAATGAGTTAGTTGCGAGATGATGTATTATGGAATGAGTAAAGAGACTTACCAGTAATGAGATTGAACTAGTTATGAAGATACCGACGATCAAATCTCGGGCAAGTAACATACCGATGACAAAGGGAATTACGTATGTTGTCATTGCGGTACGACCGATAAAGATCTTCATAGAATATGTGTGAGCCAATATGAGCATCCAGGTTTCGCTATTGGTTATTGAACGGAGAGGAGTCTCAGTTATGTCTACATAGTTCTCGAACCCATTGGGTCCGCACGTTTAACGTTCGATGATGATTTGTATTATATGAGTTATGTGATTTGGTGACCGAATGTTGATCGGAGTCCCGGATGAGATCACGGACATGAAGAAGAGTCTCGAAATGGTCGAGAGGTAAAGATTCATATATAGGACGTTGATATTCGGACACCGGAAGTGTTCCGGGGGTACCAGGTACATATCGGGTCACCGGAAGGGGTTCCGGGCACCCACCAGCAAATATATGGGCCTATTGGGCCAAGAGGGGAAATGTAGCAGCTAGCATAGGAAGTTGTGCCCCCCATGTAGGCTGAATAGGAATGGAGGAAGGAAAAGGGGGAAGAGAGAAAGGAAGGGAAGGGATTCGGCCTCCCCTTTCCTTCTCTCCCCCTCCTCCTTAATTCTCCCTCCGGAAAACATGGTAAGGGGGGGGGGGAATTGTACTAGGCCCCCAAGTAGGATTCCTCCTACTTGGGGGGCCCTAGGGCTATTTCCCTCCCCCTCCCACCTATATATACGTGGGGAGGGGGCGCCTAGAACACACACCAACCATTGTTAGCCGTGTGCGGCGCCCCCCTCCATAGTTTACGCCTCCTGTCATATTCACGTAGTGCTTAGGCGAAGCCCTGCGCGGATCACTTCAGCATCACCGTTACCACGCCGTCGTGCTGACAGAACTCTCCCTCGACACTTTGCTAGATCAGGAGTTCGAGGGATGTCATCAAGCTGAACATGTGCAGAACTCGAAGGTGTCGTACGTTCGGTGCTTGATTGGTCGGAACGAGAAGAAGTTCGACTACATCAACCGCGTTGTCAAACTCTCCCGCTTTCAGTCTACGAGAGTACGTGGACACACTCTCCCTCTCTCGTTGATATGCATCTCCTAGATAGATCTTGCGTGAGCATAGGAATTTTTTTCGAATTGCATGCGACGTTTCCCAACAGTGGCATCTGAGCCAGGTCTATGCGTAGATGATATGCACGAGTAGAACACAAAGAGTTGTGGGCGGTGATAGTCATACTGCTTACCACCAATGTCTTATTTTGATTCGGCGGTATTGTTGGATGAAGCGGCCCGGACCAACCTTACATGACCACATTCATGAGACCGGTTCCACTGACAGACATGCAACTAGTTTTGCATAAAGGTGGCTGGCGGGTGTCTGTTTCTCCTACTTTAGTTGAATCGAATTTGACTGCGGTCGGTCCTTGTTGAAGGTTAAAATAGCAAACTTGACAAAACACCGTTGTAGTTTTGATGCGTAGGTAAGAACGGTTCTCTCTAGAAGCCCGTAGCATCCACATAAAACTTGCAACAACAAAGTAGAGGACGTCTAACTTGTTTTTGCAGGGCATGTTGTGATGTGATATGGTCAAGACATGATGTGATATACATTATTGTATGAGATGATCATGTTTTGTAGAAGTTATCGGCGGCTGGCAGGAGCCTTATGGTTGTCGCTTTATTGTATGTAAGGCAAACGCCATGTAATTGCTTTACTTTATCACTATGCGTTAGTGATAGTTGCAGAAGCAATAGTTGGCGAGACGACCACGATGCTATGATGGAGATCAAGGTGTCAAGCCGGTGACGATGGATATCATGATGTTGCTTTGGAGATGGAGATCTAAGGCACTAGATGATGATGGCCATATCATGTCACATATTTGGATTGCATGTGATGTTTATATTTTATGCATCTTATTTTGCTTAGTACGGCGGTAACATTATAAGATGATCCCTTACTAAAATTTCAAGGTATAAGTGTTCTCCCTGAGTATGCACCATTGCGACAGTTCATCATGCTGAGACACCACGTGATGATCTGGTGTGATAAGCTCTACGTTCACATACAACGGGTGCAAGACAGTTTTGCACATGCGGAATACTCGTGTTAAACTTGACGAGCCTAGAATTTACTGACATGGCCTTGGAACACTGGAGACCGAAAGGTCCAACGTGAATCATATAGTAGATATGATCAACATAGAGATGATCACCATTGAAGACTACTCCATCTCATGTGATGATTGGACATGGTTTTGTTGATTTGGATCACGTGATCATTTAGATGACTCGAGGGATGTCTATCTAAGTGGGAGTTCTAAAGTAATATGATTAATTGCACTTTAATTTATCATGGAATTAGTCCTATGTTTTTTGATAGTATTTGCGAATTAGGTTATAGATCAATAGCTCGCGTTGTAGCTCCCCTATGTTTTTTGATATGTTCCTAGCGAGAACTAAGTTGAAAGTTGATAGTAGCAATGATGCGGACTGGGTCCATGATCTGAGGATTATCCTCATTGCTGCACAAAAGAATTATGTCCTTAATACACCACTAGGTGACAGACCTATTGCAGGAGTAGATACAGACGTTATGAACGTTTGACAAGCTTGATATGATGACTACTTGATAGTTTAGTGCACCATGCTTTACGGCTTATGTCGTGGAAATATCACGTCAGATGTCCTAATGGAAGGACTTAGTCGTGGAGCCATCGCAACGAGATTAGCTTGAAGGGGTTAAACCGGACAAGGTACACGAGAGTTTTATATTAGTTCGGCCCCTTACGATGAAGGTAAAAGCCTACGTCTAGTTGTGATGGAATTACTTGGGTTTCGATGACCAGGGAGCGAATACGCTTTGCCTAAGTCTCGAGTTGTTGTTTCTTGTCCCTGAACCACTGCCGGGTCATCCCTTTATATACATAGGTTGACGCCCGGCCGGTTTACAGAGTCCCGAGGCCGGCTCATACAAGTGTCCGGCTCGGTCTCTCCCTTTCCTTAACTTACAATACAAGTTGTACAACTATGGCGGTTTACAACTATGGGCCCTAATCTGCCTTTGGGCTCTGGGCCTCTTAGCGTTAACAGTAAAGCGCCATCTTCCATGTCTTCATGGGCTTCAATATAAATGAGTGTGAACCGGCCCCTCCTGGGCGGTTTACACTCAGTAGTTATATCCTCAACATTAGGCCCAGATTGATTTGAACCTGTTCATGTCAATCTTCAATACTTCAAAAAATTCTGTGAACATCTTCTTACGATTCTTGTAAACCGCCATGATGTCTTCTCCCTGTAAACTTTGGTAAACCGCCATGATGTCTTCTCCCTGTAAACTTTGGTAAACCGCCATGACGTCATCTTCTGAAACTGCAGTAAATCGTCATGACGTCATCTCTGTATAAAAAGATTATAAAGATTCCCTTCATTAATTAACTTCCGAAGATCGAGGCAACAGCTGCGCCCCATTTTACCGCTTCGGCTCCGCGATTCTCGCGCTTGCCTACTTTATCCATTCGCCTTTTAAATAGGCTCTGGGGTCCTCCACTTTTCCCCGTCCACACTTCTTCTTCTTCCTCTCACCGCTCAAGCCCGCCAGCTCCGCCGCCGCCGTCAACCTTGAAGCTCTGCCTCATCCCTGACCGCTGCATCAACCTGAACGCACCAGAGATCCACGGCTCTCCTCTGCCGCTCCTGTGAATCCGGTAAGCCCTTCTCCCTCAACCCTAGATCTACATTAGGGTTTCAGTACTCGGCTGTGTTCATCAGTGTTCGTCCGTGCTCTTTACTCTGCCCTTGCTATCTTATTGAATCTAGGTCAATCCTGACCCGTTTCTTCTGTGGCCAAAGCTTTTAGTTTATTTCACCTCAGCATAATATCTTTAAGATCACAAACAAATCTCATCTGGCTCCTTGCTGTTCTGCTATTGCCGTTGTTAGGGCTCAGAAAATTTTCTTTACTAGGCCGCGGTAGATCCAAAATTATAATACCATCTTGCGAAACCTGTTTCTCCAGCACTTAATGAATTTCAGATCTGCTTCTTCCACTGTAGGTGGTTTAACTTTTAGAAAATCATAATCCGTCACACACCATTAGCCCTCACTTAAACCGCCAATTTGACTTGAGCATGAATATCCGGTTTAACGTGCATACACGTTCTGATTAAATCCCCCGATTTAACACCGGTTTATGCATATCAATCTTGAACCGTGAACCGGCATTCAAACTTCCTTTACAGCTTGTCATAAAAAATGGCCAAACAATTTGCTTCTTGCAATTGGGTTCCTTCCCGGATCAAAGAAGAGCAGCTTAATGGGTATGTTCTGACTGGTGCTTTAGCCAAGAAGGAGGTCATTCATTGGCGAGTCCCTGGCCCTAAGTGCCCTCCTGAACCTCAAGATGGAGAAGTGGTTGTATTTATGCAGCATCTAGACTGGGGATTTAGCCCTCCCAGATCAAAGTTTTTCCGGGATGTACTTGCCAACTTCCAGCTCCACCCTCAAGACATTGGACCAAATTCTGTGTCCAATCTTTGCAACTTCCAAGTGTTCTGCGAAGTTTATCTACAAGAAGAACCGACTGTTGAACTTTTCAGAGATTTCTTCCACTTGAACCGCCGTACTGATATTTCTGACGGCCCCAACACTGAACTTGGCGGAGTGTCAATTTAGAAAAGGAAAGAAGTTAATTTTCCTCATGCCAGACTTCACAGCCACCCCAAGGATTGGAATCAGACGTGGTTCTACTGCTGGAACACTGCACCTGCTGATGAAAATCCTCTGCGGGTTACCGTGTGCACCGACCCAGCAATGAACATCCATTGCCTCAGCGGCTTACTGCCAGAGAGCGACAAACATATGCACCACAACTTGCCAAGCTCCGGGCTTTCCTTGCAAACGGTTTAACTGGCATTGACCTTGTCCGTTGCTGGGTTTCATGGGGTATCCTGCCCTTAAGCCGTTGCCTTGGATTAATGCATGAATACACCGGGGATGTCAAAGACCCTCAACGGCACACTAAAATACCGATGACTGACGGCGAGGTCACTGAGTCCGTGAAGAAGATGCTGGATGAGCCGATCGCTGAGTGCAGCAAAACTGGGCTATGTCCCTTTTATGCCAAGAACAAACCGCCAGCCGTATGAACTTTATCATTCTGTTTTTAATCCGTCCTCCTTTTAACATATTCTGAGTTCCTTTTGTTCATTCTTACAGGCCAAAGACCCATTCTGGAAGAGGAAAACACAAGACAAACCGACAAAACCCCAAGACAAACCGGCGAGAGCTCCTCGTGCAAAGAGCAAGGCAACAAAGAAGCCAGCAAAAAAGAAAACCGCCGAGTCTTCTGATCCGCCCGAAGATGTTGACAACTCAGAGTCAGAGGTAGAACTTGACTCCCTTGGTTAATTTTTCATACACCTTATTGACAATGACTATTATCAGGATGATGCGGAAGCCAGCCATGTTGACCATGTAGAGGTAATCTCCCTTTCCTCCGATTCAGATCATGTGTCGGTTCAAAAACTTTGCCTTGCAGTTCAGAAAGTAAAACACTCACATCCTCTTGCTCATTTGGATCCACAACTTTCTTTGAAGGCACATCAACATGAAGGTCGTCGCACAACCCGACACAGTGGCCAACAAGTCACTTCCTCCGGTTTACCAGACACCCCAAACCGGAAGCGTCGTCCAGAGGTCTCTTGTTATTCTAATAATAAATCTTATCCCTTGGCGGGTTGCTTCCGATATCCACTTAATCCGTCTGACTCGAATTATCAGGTAACTTCCAATTCTTCTTCTGGCGATTCCTCAACCACTCAAATGCCGCCCCTCAAGACCGTCCCTGGGTAAGTATAATTATTTTAAGCTTTGCCTTTTTACACCGGTTTACCGTACTGACCTCTGTTTGATACTGCAGCCCCAAAGCCAGACTTAGCAAGAAGGCAAAAACAAATACTCCTACTAAGGAACTTGAACCGGAGAGGACCGCAGAAGATGCTGGTGGAGATGCCGACATTCCTATGGATGTTCCAGTACCCCAAGGTCAGGATACTTATGTTGATCCGCCAGAAGTCAACCCAGCTAGTCTTCGTGCTGATCCACCAAGCCCAATTGCTAACCGTCCAAGTACAGCTGCTGATCCGCCTAGCCCAGCCAAAGCCTCAGATAAGCCGGCGAGCCCAAATAAAACAACTGATGATGTTGTGATTACCGGGTTTGGCCACACCTCTCCTGGCAACCCCGTCGTTTTGTCCAAGCATAGTGCCAAAGTGGAATCTGCTGCTGTGGAGAAAGGCAAATGGAAGACTGATTCGACAAGCTATGCTCATCTTAGTGCTCAGGAGCTTCATTCTGGATTTCTAAACCGCCTATACACAAGCCGTGACTATGAGGCCGGTTTAGTCAACATGATGAAGGAACGCTATGAGGTAACTTCCATTCCAAACCCCTGTATATGAACTCCATTGTAGCCCCCAAGGGCCAGTTTGTCTCTTCAAGATGAACCGGGACTTTTAGATAAAAATACTTCAACTGTGCAGCCCCCAAGGGCCGGTTTATCGTGTCAAGATGAACCAGGACTTTCTGTTCAAAATTTATCCTTGTTGAATTCCTTTGCCTTTGATTTTCTGATCAATTACACATTAGCCCCCAAGTGCCAAGATGAATACTTGTATTGAGCATTGGGACTTTAAATAACAACCAGAAAAGAAACAATCCGCATTAGCCCCCAAGTGCCAAGTGTATAACTGGTGATATGCTTGGGACTTTGAGAAAAATATTAACATCCTCATCATCTGTCTTTTGCAGGCTGACATAAGCAACAAAGATTCCCAAATTGCCGGTCTTCAAGAGAATATCAAGTCCCAGCAAGCAGAAACCTCCAAGGCCAAAGATGAACTGAAGGTCGCTTTAACTGCCATGGAACAATTAAATGATGGTTTCAAAAGCGAGCGGGCGGACTGGGAAATCGAGAAGGCTTCTCTGTTAAAGCGGGCTAAAGATGCCGAATCATCTCTTAAACCGGTGGCGGAAGAACTATCTGGCCTAAAGTATCAAGTCAATGCTATGACTTCTGCAATTTTTGGTAAGTGCACTTTGTAAGAACCTTGCTAAAACATCTTGGAAATTGCCGGTTTGACAGCAAATTCTTGAATCGTTGCAGGTGGTCGTGTTGCTCATCTGGGCTCGGATATGCGGATGAAGTTGAAAGTTGCTTACACATTGATAGAACAACTGTATACCGGCGCTCAACAAGTCATCTGTGCATCCTCATATAACAAACCAGCACCAATCTTGATCAAGGATACGCTATCCAAATTATCTATGACCCCAGCCCAGATGGAAGAGGTAAAGCAGTCTGCCACAAGAGCTGGCGCTTTAACAGCCCTGACTCGGGCCAAAGCATGGATTGCTGATCTTGATCCGGCAGACATCGCAAAGGGCTATTCTGGTTAACAAGAAGACGGATCAGACTTTGATAATGAAGCCCTCAAAGCCTTGACAAAAGATATGCGCCCACTGGCAAGCCAATTGGCTGAGGAGGTTGACTTGTCTGTCTATCGGTCCAGCTACGACGCAGACAACAAACGGGTTGACGCAGCTGTGAAAGAAACACAAAATCTAATCCCTCCAATCTGTAAGCACACCTATGCCCCTGATATTGAACCGTCCAACCTTATAAGCAACGAAGCTGTCTTTCAAGCCTTAACCAGGATTGGTTGGACCACCCTTGACTTCCAGCCACTGGGTGAGGAGGAGGAGGTTGAACCGGTGCAAGATGATCCTTCAACTTCACGTCAGCCTGGCGATGAATCGTAATCCGACAGCCGGTTTAATTTTCTCATTTAGCATGGTGGGCAACAGACAATTATTCTTTTGGGCGTCAAAGCGCCTTGTAATAGGCTAGCTGAAATACTTTGATCTTGTGCCATCATGTACTGCTACATGACACTGCAATCCTTTATGATTGTTGCTATGCTTGCTGATATGCCTTTATATCTTTTATAAAATCCCGCCTTCTGCAATTGGAAAACTTAAATGTGTCCTGGTGGTTTACTGCCAGACGGGTTATGATATCCAATACAGAACTAGAGTTTTTATAACCAAGGCTGTAAAGTAATAACATATGAAATATATCATACCTGTGATATGAACCATGTTGTACTGGTGCATAATAAGCCATACTGGGTTATGATAAACTCCGGATGATCATCCTGGCGACATGTAGTCAAAGCCAGACCGGGTTATGAAACACCGGTTTAATAATGAATATGGTCTGGCAACTTGTAGCTGAAAACCAAGCCGGGTTAACAAACACCGGGTTATTATGATGACTGATAGCCATGCCGGGTCAATAGACGCCGGTTCAATATAAAATTGCATGAAAGAACAAAAATTGTCAAAGGAAAATAAGACCGTGTAGTCGAGGCTTTTCAAGGGCTGCTAGGCCCAAATTCGAGGCTTTTCATGGGCTGCCAGGCTGTTGAGTTAAACCATTTTGCAAAGCCTTTCAAGATGGGCCTCCAACTAACCAATCATCGTTTTAACTTTGACAAGTTCAGGGTCTGTATAAGATTGACTTGTCAAACGTTCGATGGGTCATGCCAGGATTACCTGGATAGGAGTGGCTTACTTTATAAAGGCAGGTTAACCTGGGGTTTTAGGTGAATACACCAGGCTTCCAAGCCGTGCTTGATAGCATATTACAAGGGTCCTTTCAAACTCTTTGTTGCAGTGCACAAAGAGCCCCCAAGTAACTTTGTGAGCTGTGCTCAATGGTGCCTATGTTTGAGCTATGCATAGCAACCAGACTCTCTTTGGCCCCTTGGGTGTGAAGCTCCCCAGCTGTATTGTGGCGTGATAGCCGGTTTAATAGGTGGAACTCCACTTTGTCAGCTGAAGCCCCCATGTAATCAAAAGATATTGGGAAAACAGTAGAGGCCCTACTTATAGCATGGGTGCCGGTTTATTATATTTATCATAATATATACATTGTCAAAATATATACATAAGAGGAGCCTATAGCTCAGGTGTAGTAAGGCCAAAGGAGAGCTATGTTCCACGGCCGCCGGGTCTCCTCCTCAGATTTGCGTGAGTCTTTGTGCTCTCGAACGTCAATGAGGTAGTATGATCCATTGTGCAGGTTCTTGCTAACCACAAAGGGCCCTTCCGAAGGTGGGTATAACTTGTGCATATCGGTCTGATCCTGGATGAGCCGGAGCACTAAGTCGCCTTCTTGAAAGGTTCTTGTTTTAACCCGGCGGATGTGATAACGCCACAGGTCTTGCTGATAAACCGCCGAACGAGCTAGCGCCATGTCCCGTTTTCATCCAACAGGTCCAGTGCTTCTTGCCATGCTTGCTCATTGTCCGCTTCAACTTAATTGGCAACCCGAGGCGAGTCATGACGAATATCACTTGGAAGGACTGCCTCTGCCCCATAAACCATGAAGAAAGGTGTATAGCCCGTAGACCGATTTGGGGTGGTGCTTATGCTCCATAACACAGATGGTAATTCTTCCACCCAACAACCCGACGTCCGTTTTAAAGGAACCATAAGCCGGGGCTTGATACCCTTTCAGATTTCCTGATTTGCTCTCTCAGCTTGTCCATTAGACTGAGGGTGTGACACTAATGACACATCAAGCCGGATATGCTCTCTTTGACAGAAATCCTCCATCTCTCCTTTAGACAGGTTCGTGCCATTATCCGTGATGATGCTGTGTGGAAAGCCAAAGCGGAAGATTACCTTCTTGAGGAATTGAACCGCCGTGGCTGCGTCACATTTGCTTACTGGCTCCGCTTCAACCCATTTAGTAAACTTATCAACTGCCACCAACAGGTGGGTCTTCTTATCCTTGGAGCGCTTAAAGGGCCCTACCATATCAAGCCCCCAAGTAGCAAACGGCCAAGTGATTGGAATCATCCGTAGCTCTTGAGCCGGAACATGAGCTCGGCGTGAAAACTTCTGACAAGCGTCGCACCGCTTTACCAGGTCCTCAACATCAGCATGAGCCGTCAACCAGTAGAAACCCTGACGAAAAGCTTTAGCAACCAGGGATTTTGAACCGGCATGGTGACCACAATCTCCTTCGTGGATCTCACGCAAAATCGCTTGGCCCTCTTTAGGAAAAACACAACGCTGGAACACGCATGAAACACTGCAGCGATGTAACTCGCCATTGTGAATAACCATGGAGTTTGACCGCCGTACTATCTGCCTGGCCAGAACTTCATCTTCTGGTAACTCGCCTCGGTTCATATACGCCAAATATGGAACCGTCCAATCCAGAATTACATGTAAAGCGGCAACCAACTGTGCCTCCGGATCAGGAATAGCCAAATCCTCCTCTGTAGGCAACTTTAGAGACGGGTTATGCAGGATATCCAGAAAGGTATTGGGTGGTACCGGTTTATGCTGAGACCCCAGCCGGCTTAAGGCATCTGCTGCTTCGTTTTTGCACCGATCAATGTGCTCAACCTGATAACCCTTGAAGTGACCAGCCACAACATCCACCTCTCATCTATAAGCCGCCATGAGGGGATCCTTAGAGTCCCAAGTGCCAGAAACTTGCTGAGCCACCAGAGCAGAATCTCCAAAGCATCGAACCTGGCTTAAGTTCATTTCCTTGGCCACACGGAGACCGTGGAGTAAGGCCTCGTACTCAGCTGCATTGTTAGTACAAGGAACCATTAAGCGGAGAACATAACAAATTTTATCACCTCGAGGGGAAGTAAGGACAACTCCAGCCCCCGAGCCCTCCAATTGTCGGGACCCGTCAAAGTGGATAGTCCAGTATGTGCTGTCCGGTTTGTCTTCCGGTGCCTGCAACTCTGTCCAATCATTGATGAAATTCACAAGAGCCGGAGACTTGATGGCTGTGCGAGGCATGTATTGCAAACTGTGTGGTCCAAGCTCAATAGCCCACTTGGCAACCCGGCCAGTTGCCTCCCTGTTCTGGATTATATCCCCCAAAGGAGCGGAACTGACCACTGTGATGGGATGGCCCTGAAAGTACTGTTTAAGCTTCCGACTTGCCATGAAAACCGCATACACTAGCTTCTGCCAATGCGGATATCTTTGCTTTGACTCAATTAGCACCTCACTGATATAATAAACCGGCCTTTGAACCGGATATTCCTTCCCAGCCTCCTTGCGTTCCACCACAATGGCTACGCTGACAGCCCGAGCATTAACAGCCACATATCATAACAGCGGCTCCTTATCAACCGGAGCAGCAAGAACCGACAGTTCAACCAATTGTCTCTTCAAGTCCTCAAACGCCGCATTAGCTGCGTCACTCCAGACAAAAGTGTCTGTCTTCTTCAACATCTGATACAGAGGGATTGCCTTCTCTCCCAAGCGGCTGATAAACCGGCTTAGGGCTGCAATTCGACTCGCCAGTCGCTGAACATCATTGATACACGCTGGTTTAGCCAAAGATGTAATCACTTTGATATTTTCCGTATTGGCCTCAATGCCTCTGTTAGACACCAGAAAGCCTAAGAGCTTGCCTGCCGGAACACCAAAAACGCACTTGTATGGATTGAGCATAATTTTATAAACCCGAAGAATGTGAAAGGTCTCCTTGAGGTCATCTATCAATGTCTCCTTCTTCCTGGATTTTACCACAATGTCATCCACATAGGCATGAATGTTGCACCCAATCTGAGTATGGAGACAATTCTACACAAAGCGCTAATAAGTCGCCTGGGCACTCTTGAGCCCAAAGGGGATAGACACATAGCAGAAGGCTCCAAAGGGAGTGATGAAGGCTGTCTTCTCCTGGTCCTTAACTGCCATTTTGATCTGATGATAGCCAGAATAAGCATCCAAGAAACTCAAACGCTCACAACCCACCGTAGCATCGATGATCTGATCAATACGCGGGAGAGCAAAAGGATCTGCTGGACAAGCTTTGTTCAAGCCTGTGTAGTCCACACACATACGCCAAGTGCCATTCTTCTTAAGCACTAGCACCAGATTGGCCAGCCACTTAGGATGAAAAACTTCAACGATAAACCCAGCAGCCAACAGCCGGGCTACCTCCTCTCCAATGGCCTTGCGTCTTTCCTCGTTGAAGCGGCGAAGAAACTGCTTGACCGGTTTAAACTTGGGATGAATATTGAGAGTGTGCTCAGTGAGTTCCCTTGGTACACCTGGCATGTCAGAAGGCTTCCATGCAAAAATGTCCCGGTTCTCACGGATGAACTCGATGAGCGCGCATCCCTATTTCGGATCTAGATTTATGCTGATACTAAACTGTTTGGATGAATCGCCAGGAACGAAATCAACAAGTTTAGTTTCATCAGCCCGTTTGAACTTCAGGGTTAGGTCATGCTCTGTGGTGGGCTTCTTCAGAGGAGTCATATCTGCCGGGTCAACATTGTCCTTGTAGAACTTTAATTCTTCTGTTGCACAGACCGACTCAGTATATGCCGCATCACCCTCTTCACATTCCAAAGCGACCTTACAACTCCCGTGCACCGTGATGGTCCCCTTATGACCTGGCATTTTGAGCTGCAAGTAAATATAACAGGGCCTCGCCATGAACTTTGCGTAAGCCGGCCGTCCAAACAGGGCGTGATATGGGCTCTGGATTTTCACCACTTCAAAGGTCAATGTTTCGGACCTGGAATCATGCTCATCACCAAACACAACTTCCAAAGCTATCTTGCCAATAGGATATGCCGATTTACCTGGTACTACACTGTGGAAAATATTGTTCGACAGTTTAAGATTTTTATCCGTCAATCCCATGCGACGGAAAGTTTCATAATACAAGATGTTGATGCTGCTCCCTCCATCCATGAGCACCTTGGTGAATTTATAACCTCCCACCTGAGGTGCCACTACCAAAGCCAGATGACCCGGATTATCAACTCGGAGTGGATGATCCTCTCTGCTCCACATAATGGGTTGCTCGGACCAACGCAAGTAACGGGGTACTGCCCGTTCAACAACATTAACTGCCCTCTTGTGAAGCTTCTGACCGCGTTTACACAAGCTAGTGGTGAAAACATGATATTGCCCGCCATTCAACTGCTTTGGGTGACTCTGAAAGCCTGACTGCTGCTGATTCCCCTGATTGTTCTACTGGTTTTGACCACTTTGGTTGTTCTGGTTGCCCTGATTATTCTGAAATCCAGACTTTGAACCGCCGCCGCCATAACCCGGCCCGTGAAATCCTGGACCTGAACTGCCAGATGGACCCTGGTCATACCGGAAGAGATCAAAATTTTTGAACTCCTTCATAATGAAGCAATCCTTCCAGAGGTGCGTGGCCGGAACCTCCTTTGTTCCATGCTTTGGGCAGGGCTAGTTTAATAGGTGCTCTAGATTCATGCCTCCACCGCGCTGAGGCGGTTTACCTTTACGGCGCTGCGCATTGCCCTGCACATTGGTGTTAGCCACAAAATCTGAATTATCCGCTTTACGCTTACCATTGTTCCCGTGACCCGCCTGGTTATGCTGTCCCTTTGTACCACCGTTCTTATTTCCCTTCTCCGGTCTCTCTGTGTCAGAATCGGGATCCTTGGTATTATCAGAATCGGCATACTTAACCAAGGCTGCCATAAGCGTTCCCATGTCATTGCAGTGGCGTTTGAGCCGTCCCAACTTCATCTTCAGCGACTTAAACCGACAATTACGCTCCAATGTTACAATCGCTATGTCAGCATTGATGCGGTCCGATGAATGCAGGACTTCAGAAACCCAGCGCACCCAATGAGTTGTTGACTCATTCTCTCCTTGAACTCAGGCATCTAGATCTACAATGGACATGGGTTGTTTGCACGTATGCTTGAAATTCGCTATAAACCGGGCCTTCAATTGGTCCCATGACCCGACGGAGTTAGCGGGCAGGCTCTTTAACCAAGTGCGAGCTATTCCTTCCAACATCATGGTAAAGTATTTTGTGAATGCCGCTTCGTCCACATCCAGCATCTCCATAGCCATCTCGTAGCTTTCAACCCATGACTTGGGGGGTTGATCGGCGGTGTAATTAGGTACCTTGCGCGGGCCTTTGAAATCCTTGGGCAACCGCACATTGCAGAGAGCCGGGATGAGACACGGCACTCCCCAGGAGCTGAAGGCAAGTCCTCTTTCTATTGACGCCGCTGGTTGAACCGGGGCGGGTTGATGATGACCCGCATACTGTGCCATTAATGCGGCCTCCCTTCGCGCTCTGCCATTATCCACCACGTCCTGAGCGTTTGCACCACCGCGTGCTGGATTAGGCCCTCGAGGGGCGTCACGGTTCCGCGTGCTGCTTGATATAGCCGGTTCATCCATGTGCCTGCTGTAGCTCTTGCTCAGGCGGGGGGTGGAGTGAATCATGTCTCGGCTATATGAATAGGCCTGTTGCTGCACCATGGCAGTCTGAAGAAAAATCCCTGGCCCGCCACGTCTCCACCGTTGCTGGTGACTCACCCTCCATCGGAATAGCTGCCAACCTGGATGCTGTAGCGATCATGTTATCCAAAGGGGTGGAGAAGTGACCCGGCGGGGGTGTCGTATGCTGCGGCGGGTTATTTGTTCGTCGAGGCGTACCCATCATCCGCGGCTGATCCGGCGTTTCGGTCCTAGGCGCTGCAGTCCGGTTTACCACTGCCGGATTGCTGGTCCCTGCTCCTGGCATATTGAAGAGATTCATCGCATTGTAATCCGTCGGCAGGCGAGACTGATGCCTCCTCCGCAATACTTCGTTTGATGCATTCTGATCCAACATAAGCCGGTAATTCTGCGCTTGGATCTGCTGTGACTGAGCATCTAAAGCGGCCCGCTCTTTAGTCATCCTAGCTTCCTCAGCTGCCAAGTCCTCCTTGGCCTGTGTTATCTGGTCCTTCAGCTTGGCAACCTCCGCATTATGTCGATCTTGAGTCTCCGGGGTAACTGCCGTAGTCAACAACATCGACCAGGCATCCAACAGACCGGAAAGAACTTGAGCCGGTCAGCACACAGGGCCTCCTGCCACGGCTGCAGCTCCGGAACTCATTGCCGCTGTGGATGAAGATTGTAAGGTGGGCTGTGTTCCGACCATGAAGATTGCAACTCGGTTTGGCGGTTCAAAGAATTCCGGAATACTGTTGCCATCGGAATAACCCCCAAACAGGCCACCCTCAACTTGATACAATAACTCAGTTTCTCCGGTAGATGACCCGCCATTGGAATAGATAGCCGTCTCACCATCAGATACTGGTTTAGATTCAGTAACGTGGATGCATCCTACGAACGCCCGCTTCATGGTAGGCTGAAACCAGGCAAGGCTTGCACGCTAAGCCGTCTCGACGAGGTCGGTGCAGTTGTACGGCTCAGGGCCCGGTTCGCCGATCTTGCCGATGAAGACATGAATTCCTCCAAAGGGGACCCGATACCCGTACTCAGTTGAGCTGGCCTCGGGGCCCCAGCCTTCGTCGTCGATGTAGAGTTTTCCATCACGACTCTTGGTCATCTGGCCAACGACGTACCCTTTGAGTCCCTCGAAGTTGCTCTTCAAGAACTCGAAACCATCGTGCGATAGCCCCATGGTGGGCGCCAACTGTCGTGGAAATATCACGTCAGATGTCCTAACGGAAGGACTTAGTCGTGGAGCCATCACAACGAGATTAGCTTGAAGGGGTTAAACCGGACAAGGGACATGAGAGTTTTATACTAGTTCGGCCCCTTACGATGAAGGTAAAAGCCTACATATAGTTGTGATGGAATTACTTGGGTTTCGATGACTAGGGAGCGAATACGCTTTGCCTGAGTCTCGAGTTGTTGTTTCTTGTCCCTAAACCGCCGTCGGGTCGTCCCTTTGTATACACAGATTGACACCCGGCCGGTTTACAGAGTCCCAAGGCCGGCTCATACAAGTGTCCGGCTCGGTCTCTCCCTTTCCTTAACTTACAATACAAGTTGTACAACTATGGCAGTTTACAACTATGGGCCCTAATCCACCTTTGGGCTCTGGGCCTCTAAGCGTTAATAGTAAAGCGCCATCTTCCATGTCTTCATGGGCTTCAATACAAATGAGCGTGAATCGGCCCCTCCTGGGTGATTTACACTCAGTAGTTATATCCTCAACAGCTTAGAACCGGGAATTCAAAAACGTTTTGAACGCCACGGAGCATATGAGATGTTCCAAGAGTTGAAATTGGTATTTCAGACTCATGCCCGTGTCGGGATGTATGAGACCTCTGACATATACTTTGCCTACAAGATGGAGGCGAATAGCTTAGCTAGTGAACATGTGCTCAGAATGTCTGGGCACTACAATCACTTGAATCAAGTGGGAGTTAATCTTCCAGACAAGATAGTGATTGACAGATTCTCTAGTCACTATCACCAGGCTACTAGAACTTCGTGATGAACTATAATGTGCAAGGGATAACGAAAAGCTCTTCACGATGCTGAAATCAGCGAAGGTAGAAATCAAGAAAGAGAATGGTTAACAAGACCACTAGTTTCAAGAAAAAGGGCAAAGGAAAAGAAAGGGAACTTCAAGAAGAATGGCAAGAAAGTTGCCACTTACATGAACAAACCCAAAGCTAAACCCAAGCCTGAAACTGAGTGCTTCTAGTGCAAAGGAAATGTTCACTGGAAGCGGAAGTTCCCCGAATACTTGTTGGATAAGAAGGATGACAAGTGAACAAAGGTATATTTGATATATAGATTATTGATGTGTACTTTACTAGTGTTCATAGCAACCCCTGGGTATTTGATACCGGTTCAGTTGCTAAGATTAGTAACTTGAAACGGGAGTTGCAGAATGAACAGAGACTAGTTAAGGATGAAGTGATGATGTGTGTTGGAATTGGTTCCAAGATTGATATGATCATCTTCGCACACTCCCTATACTTTCGGGATTAGTGTTGAACCTAAATAAATGTTATTTGGTGTTTGCGTTGAGCATGAATATGATTTGATCATGTTTATTGCAATACAGTTATTCATTTAAGTCAGAGAATAATTGTTGTTCTGTTTACATGAATAAAACCTTCTATGGTCATACACCCAATATAAATGGTTTATTGAATCTCGATCGTAGTGATACACATATTCATAATATTGATGCCAAAAGATGCAAAGTTGATAATGATAGTGCAACATACTTGTGGCACCGCCGTTCAGGTCATATTGGTGTAAAGTGCATGAAGAAACTCCATGCAGATGGACTTTTGGACTCACTTGATTATGAATCATTTGATACTTGCGAACCACGCCTCATGGGCAAGATGACTAAAACTCCATTCTCCGGAACAATGGAACGAACCAATGACTTATTGGAAATAATCCATACCGATGTATGCGGTCCGATGAGTGTTGAGGCTCGGGGCGGGTATCGTTATTTTCTAACCTTCACAAATGATTTGAGCAGATATGGGTATATCTACTTGATGAAACACAAGTCTGAAATGTTTGAAAAGTTCAAGGAATTTCCGAGTGAAGTGGAGAATCATAGTAACAAGAAAATAAAGTTTCTACGATCTGATCGCAGAGGTGAATATTTGAGTTACGAGTTTGGCCTTCATTTAGAACAATGTGGAATAGTTTCACAACTCACGCCACCTGGAACACCACAGCGTAATGGTGTGTCCGAACGTCATGACCGTACTTTATTAGATATGGTGTGATCTATGATGTCTCTTACCGATTTACCACTATCGTTTTGGGGTTATGCATTAGAGACAGCTGCATTCATGCTAAATAGGGCACCGTATAAATCCGTTGAGACGACACCGTATGAACTATGGTTTGGCAAGAAACCTAAGTTATCGTTTCTTAAAGTTTGGGGTTGCAATGATAAGCTCGAACCCAAATTGGAGAAGTGCGTCTTCATAGGATACCCAAAAGAAACTGTTGGGTACAGCTTCTATATCACAGGTCCGAAGGCAAGATCTTTATTGCTAAGAATGGATCCTTTCTAGAGAAGGAATTTCTCTCAAAAGAAGTGAGTGGGAGGAAAGTAGAACTTGATGAGGTAATTGTACCTTCTCTCGAATTGGAAAGTAGCTCATCACAGAATATCGTTCCCGTGATGCCTACACCAACTAGAGAGGAAGCTAATGACGATGATCATGAAACTTCAGATCAAGTTACTACCGAACCTCGTAGGTCAACCAAGAGAATGTTCTACACCAGAGTGGTACGGTAATCCTGTCCTGGAAGTCATATTACTAGACCATGACGAACCTACGAACTATGAGGAAGTGATGATGAGCCCAGATTCCGATAAATGGCTTGAGGCCATGAAATCTGAGATAGGATCCATATATAAGAACAAAGTGTGGACTTTGGTGGACTTGCCCGATGATCGGCAAGCCATTGAGAATAAATGGGTCTTCAAGAGGAAGACGGGCGCTGATGGTAGAGTTACTATCTTCAAAGCTTGAATTGTCGCAAAAGGTTTTTGACAAGTTCAAGGTGTTGACTATGATGAGATTTTCTCACTCGTATCGATGCTTAAGTCTATCTGAATCATGTTAGCAATTGCCACATCTTATGAAATCTGGCAAATGGATGTCAAAACTGCATTCCTTAAATGGATTTATTAAAGAAGAGTTGTATACGATGCAACCAGAAGGTTTTGTCAATCCTAAAGGTGCCGACAAAGTGTGCAAGCTCCAACGATCCATCTATGGACTGGTGCAAGCATCTTGGAGTTGGAATATACGCTTTGATGAGTTGATCAAATCATATAGTTTTACACAGACTTGCGGTAAAGCCTGTATTTACAAGAAAGTGAGTGGGAGCACTACAACCTTTTTGAAAGTATATGTGAATGACATATTATTGATCGGAAATGATGTAGAATTTTCTGGAAAGCATGAAGGAGTATTTGAAAGGAGTTTTTCAAAGAAAGACCTCGGTGAAGCTGCTTACATATTGGGCATCAAGATCTATAGAGATAGATCAAGATGCTTGATAAGATTTTCGATGAGTACATACCTTGATAAGATTTTGAAAGGAGTTCAAAATGGATCAGTCAAAGAAGGAGTTCTTGCCTGAGTTGTAAGGTATGAAGTTGAGTAAGACTCAAAACCCGACAACGACAGAAGATAGAGAGAGAATGAAAGTCATTCCCTATGGCTCAACCATAGTTTCTATAAAATATGCCATGTTGTATACCATACGTATTGTGTACCTTGCCATGAGTTTGGCAAAAGGGTACAATAGTGATCCAGGAGTAGATCACTGGACAACGGTCAAAATTATCCTTAGTTACCTAAGAGGACTAAGGAAATGTTTCTCGATTATGGAGGTGATAAAGAGTTCACCATAAAGAGTTATATTGATGCAAACTTTGACACTGATCTAGATGACTCTAAGTCTAAATCTAGATACATATTGAACGTGGGAGCAATTAGCTAGAGTAGCTCCATGTAGAGCACTATAGACATAGAAATTTGCAAAAATACATACGGATCTGAATGTGGCAGACCCGTTGACTAAACTTCTCTCACAAGCAAAAGACGATCACACGTTAGTACTCTTTGAGTGTTAATCACATAGCAATGTGAACTAGATTATTGACTCTAGTAAACCTTTTGGGTGTTGGTCACATGGCGATGTGAACTATGGGTGTTAATCACATAAAGATGTGAACTATTGGTGTTAAATCACATGGCGATGTGAAATAGATTATTGACTCTAGTGCATGTGGGTTACTAAAGGAAATATGCCCTAGAGGCAATAATAAAGTTGTTATTTTATGTTTCCTTATATCATGATAAATGTTCATTATTCATGCTAGAATTGTATTAATTGGAAACTTGATACATGTGTGGATACATAGAGAAATCACAGTGTCCCTAGTAAGCCTCTGCCAGACTAGCTCGTTAAATCAAAGACGGTTAAACTTCCTAACCATAGACATGTGTTGTCATTTGATGAACGGGATCACATCATTAGGAGAATGATTTGATGGACATGACCCATCCGTTAGCTTAGCATAATGATCGTTAAGTTTTATTGCTACTGTTTTCTTCATGGCATATACATATTCCTTTGGCTATGAGATTATGCAACTCCCGGATACTGGAGGAATACCTTGTGTGCTATCAAACATCACAATCTAACTGGGTGATTATAAAGATGCTCTACATGTATCTCCGAAGGTGTCAGTTGGGTTGGCATAGATCGAGATTAGGATTTGTCACTCCAAGTATCGGAGAGGTATCTCTAGGCCCTCTTGGTAATGCACATCATAATAAGCCTTGCAAGCAATGTGACTAATGAGTTAGTTGTGGGATGATGTATTAAGGAACGAGTAAAGTGACTTGCCGGTAACGAGATTGAACTAGGTATGAAGATACCGACGATCGAATCTCAGGCAAGTAACATACCGATGACAAAGGGAATTACGTATGTTGTCATTGCGGTACGACCAATAAATATCTTCGTAGAATATGTGGGAGCCAATATGAGCATCCAGGTTCCGCTATTGGGTATTAACCAGAGAGGAGTCTTGGTCATGTCTACATAGTTCTCGAACCCGTAGGGTCCGCACGCTTAACATTCGATGACGGTTTGTATTGTATGAGTTATGTGATTTGGTGACCGAATGTTGTTTGGAGTCCTGGATGAGATTACAGACATGATGAAGAGTATCGAAATGGTCGAGAGGTAAAGATTCATATATAGGACGATGATATTCGGACACCGGAAGTGTTCCGGGGGTAACGGGTACATATCGGGTCATCGAAAGGGGTTCCGGGCACCCCCCGGCAAAGATATGGGCCTATTGGGCCAAGAGCGGAAACGCAACAGCCAGCATGGGCTGCTACGCCCCCATGTAGGACGAATAGGAAGTGGAAGGAAAAGGGGGAATAGGAAAGTAAGGGGAGGGATTCGGCCTCCCCCTTCCTTCTCTCCCTCCTCCTCATTCCTTCTCCCTTCGGAAAACATGGTAAGGGGAGGGGGGACGAATTGGACTAGGCCCCCAAGTAGGATTCCTCCTACTTGGGGCGCCCTAGGGCTGTTCCCCGCCCCTCCTACCTATATATACGTGGGGAGGGTGTGCCTAGAACTCACACCAACCATTGTTAGCCGTGTGCCGCGCCCCCCTCCACAGTTTACGGCTCCGATCATATTCACGTAGTGCTTAGGCGAAGCCCTGCGCGGATCACTTCACCATCATAGTTACCATGCTATCATGCTGATGGAACTCTCCTTCAACATTTTGCTGGATCAAGAGTTCGAGGGACGTCATCGAGCTGAACGTGTGCAGAACTCGGAGGTGTCGTACGTTCAGTGCTTGATCGGTCGGAACGAGAAGAAGTTCGAATACATCAATCGCATTGTCAAACGCTTCCGCTTTTGGTCTACGAGGGTACATGGACACACTCTCCCCTTCTCGTCGCTATGCCATCTCCTAGATAGATCTTGCGTGAGCGTAGGATTTTTTTTGAACTTGCATGCTACGTTTCCCAACAAACACATCATTGGATCATAATATGTGGCATAAAGCACCATGTTCAAGTTGGGATTACAACGGGGTGCGGGAGAGTTGACATCGTAAAAGAGATGAGGATGGTGATGAAGATGGTGATGTTGATGAAGACGATCACCGGGGCGATGGTTCCACCGATGGAACTCCGGCGCCACCGAGAGAGAGGGGGAGAGGTTCTCCCCTTTTGTGCTTCCTCCTCCATGGCCTTCCCCCTAGATGGGGAGAGGTTCTCCCTCTGGTCCTTTGCCTCCATGGCGATGATGGCCCCCTTCGAGATCCTCCTCCATAGCCTCCGGTAATGATGACCCCCTCCGATAGGGTGCTAGAGAGGGCCTAGAATGATTTCTCATGGCTACAGAGGCTTATGGCGGCGGAACTCCTGATCTAGGTTTCGTTATGAGGTTTTTGGGATTGATAGAAGGTGTTGGCGTCGGGGACAAGTCAAGGGGGACCGCAAGGTGATGACAAGGCAGGGGGCGTGCCCTAGGGGGGGTGCGCCCCCACCCTTGTGGTTGCCTCGGGACTCCTCTCTGGTATCTTTTTGCTCCAGTATTTTTTATATTTTCCAAAAGTATTCTCCATAATTTTTCAGCCCATTCCGAGAACTTTCTTTCTACAGAAAAACAACACCATGGTAGTTCTGTTGAAAACAACGTCAGTCCGGGTTAGTTCTAATCAAATCATACCAAAATCATGTAGACTTGTTGTAAACATGGCATAAATACTTCATAAATTATAGATACATTGGAGACATATCAGCATCCCCAAGCTTAATTCCTGCTCGTCCTCTAGTAGGTAAATGATAAAAGAAATAATTTATGAAGTGTGAATGCTAGCATAGTGTATAAGTTTGATCAATGATAGTTCTAAACACTTTTTCTAGCATCATTATATATCATAAATAGTAGCTCATCTCATAAAACTTCTCATGATCAAGTAGCAAGCTATTCACGAGTTAAAGTATAGACCATAAAGTTTCTTGAAAACTAACAAACCATGTTCTTAGTCATCAAACAATTGCAATTCATCTTATTTTCAGGAAGGGTCTATGTAAGAGCTTTGATTTAGCAAATTCCACATACTCAACCATTATATAGTCTTCCATGATTGCTAACACTCAAAGCATATTTTCAGAACAAATAGCATCTGTCAAACATGGAGAAAGATAGGGGCTTAATGTTTCTCCTCCCAACTTATTTATCATATAGATAATTGTCAACACTAATAATTCATGATCAAATATATTTGAATGGCCATATATGCTTGGGTCTTTCCCCACCACATGATGCTTGCCAACTAAAGAATAATTGAGGTTGAAATAGGAAGGGATACTATTGACTCTTGCATAAAAGTAAATACATTAAAGTAAAAGATAGGCCCTTCGCAGAGGTAAGCAGAGGTTGTCATGCGCTTTTAAATGTTGGATGTGCAAACCCTTAAAGCAAAGGAACGTCACGTTGTATTGCCCTTTTGAAGGAAATATGCCATAGAGGCAATAATAAAATTGTTATTTTATTTTTCCTTATATCATGATAAATGTTTATTATTCATGCTAGAATTTTATTAACCGGAAACTTGATACATGTGTGGATACATAGACAAAACACCGTGTCCCTAGTAAGCCTCTACTAGACTAGCTCATTAATCAAAGATGGTTAAGTTTCCAAACCATAGACATGTGTGGTCATTTGATGAACGGGATCACATCATTAGGAGAATGTTGTGATGGACAAGACCCATCCATTAGCGGGAGATTGGATGATTTGCCCCACTTTACTTGGGCTGATTTGCCCCACTTTACATAGGATTAGATCATTTGCCCCACTTTTCATTTTTCTTTTGATGATTTGCCCTTTTCAATTACTGTAATCATTTTCAAATTTCTATCCCTTTTTTCATCATGTGAAAAGACAAAGTTGCCCCTATGGCTAATTTACAATTCTTCTATAATCTTCTTTGCTTTTGGACTGGTCCTAATTCCATCGACGAGCTCACCATTCTCCAGTTCAACGCCTTTCCTCTGTTCTTCATTCCCCAATACTCAGAGGAAGCTATTGGAGGAGGCCGACCAGGGCACCTTGGCCCCCATGTTGGCAGCAGCGGCCCGGCGCGGCAGCTCCCGATGCAGATCGTCGGCCCGGCGTGGCGGCTCCCGCTGCAGCTCCGGTGCCGGTGCAGCAGCTCCTGCTGTAGATCGTCTGTCCGGTGCGACGGCTCCCGCTGCAGCTCCTCAGCCCGGGGAGGTGGCTCCCGTTGCAGCTCGGCCGCCCACCGCGGTGCCTCCCGCTGCAGCTCGGTGGATCGGCGGGTCCCGGAGCTCCCGCTGCAACTCAGAGCTGCAGATGGTGCGCTCATTGCTGGTAAAATCTAAGTTCTTTCAGTGATTCATGGATTTACAATTCTTTGTGTGTGAGCTCGTTGTGTTGCCAGTAATAGCCATGGCCGGGCGACAATGTTGATAGTACTAATTACCCTAGCAGCTCATACTGCTTCAATCATGGAGCTGGGTACATTGTATAAAACACTTCGTTCAGTTATCTCCCCCAAATGCTTCAGAGTTTAATTGTATCACACGGAAAATATATATGCTTCATCTGTTGCTGAATCTCCTTTAGTAACAGGTGAGAGATCTATATATATGCGGTGGATCTGCCTCTCCACTAGCCATGAACATGACGATGCAAGCAACAAAATCAATCTATGATTTGTGAGTACCTGGTTCCGTTGGGTACAACCATGTAAAGAAAGTAGATATGATTTGTTCCCTGTTAATTAGTTGCTTCAGTTGGACACGTCCTTGTAAAGAGAAAAGATTTGTCCGGTATCAAATTGTAAATCAGCCACAGGGGCAACTCTGTCTTTTCGCATGGAGAAAAAAATCAATAAATATTCGGAAATGATTACAGTAATTGAAAAGGGCAAATCATCAAAAGAAAAATGAAAAGTGGGGCAAATGATCTAATCCTATGTAAAGTGGGGCAAATCATCTATGCCCAAGTAAAGTGGGGCAAATCATCCAATCTCCCATCCATTAGCATAGCATATTGATCGTTCAGTTTTATTGCTATTGCTTTCTTTATGTCAAATACATACTCCTTCGACTATGAGATTATTTAACTCCTGAATACCCGAAGAATACCTTGTGTGCTATCAAACGTCACAACGTAACTGGGTGATTATAAAGATGCTCTGCTGGTATCGCCAAATGTGTCAGTTGGGTTGGCATAGATTGAGATTAGGATTTGTCACTCCGAGTATTAGAGAGGTATCTTTGGCCCTCTCGGTAATACACATCATAAGAAGCCTTGCAAGAAAGTGAATAATGAGTTAGTTGCGGGATGATGTATTACAAAACAAGTAAAGAGACTTGCCGGTAACGAGATTGAACTAGGTATGAAGATACCGACGATCGAATCTCGGGCAAGTAACATACCGATGACAAAGGGAATAACGCATGTTGTCATAACGGTTCGACCGATAAAGATCTTCGTAGAATATGTGGGAACCAATATGAGAATCTAGGTTCCGCTATTGGTTATTGACCAGAGAGGTGACTCGGTCATGTCTACATAGTTCTTGAACCCGTAGGGTCCGCACGCTTAACGTTCGATGACGATTTTGTATTGTATGAGTTATGTGATTTGGTGACCGAATGTTGTTTGGAGTCTCCGATGAGATCACGGATATGACGATGAGTCTCAAAATGGTAGAGAGGTAAATATTGATATATAGGACAATAGTATTCGGACACCGGAACTGTTTCGGGAGGTACCGGGTACTTATCGGGTCACCGGATGGGGTTCCGGGCACCCCCGGCAAAAGATATGGGCCTTATGGGACAATAGGGGAAACGCACCAGCCACAAGGGGCTCGTGCGCCCCCCATATGGGCCGGCCAATGAGGAGAAGGAAAGGAGGGAGGGGAATTAGGAAGTACTACTTCTACTTCCATCCCTCTCCCCCTCTTTCCTTCCTCCTCCAGCAAAATGGTTGAGGGGCCGAATTGGACAAGGCTCCCAAGTAGGATTCCTGCTACTTGGGGCGCCCCTTTTTCCACTCCCTCTCCCTCCCACCTATATATATGAGGGGAGGGGGCCTAGAACACAAAACAACAATTGTTAGCCGTGTGCGGGGCCCCCTCCATAGATTACACCCTCGGTCATATTCTTGCGGTGCTTAGGCAAAGCCTTGCGTGGATCACTTCACCATCACCGCCACCACACCGTCGTGCTGACGGAACTCATCTACTTCCTCGACACTTTGCTGGATCAAGAGTTTGAGGGACATCATCGAGCTGAACGTGTGCAGAACTCGGAGGTGTCGTACATTCAGTACTTGATCGGTCGGAACAAGAAGAAGTTCGACTACATCAACCGCGTTGTCAAACGCTGTCGCTTTCGGTCTATGAGGGTACGTAGACACACTCTCCCCCTCTCGTTCCTCTGCATCTCCTAGATAGATCTTGCTTGAGCATAGGACTTTTTTTTTGAAATTGCATGCTACGTTTCCCAACAGTGGCATCTGAGCCAGGTCTATGCATAGATGATATGCACGAGTATAACACAAAGAGTTGTGGGCGGTGATAGTCATACTGCTTAACACCAACGTCTTATTTTGATTCAGCGGTATTGTTGAGTGAAGCGGCCCGGACCAACCTTACATGATCACGTTCATGAGACCGGTTCCACCGACAGACATGCAACTAGTTTTACATAAAGGTGGCTGGCGGGTGTCTGTTTCTCCTACTTTAGTTGAATCGAATTTGACTGGAGCCGATCCTTGTTTAAGGTTAAAACAGCAAACTTGATAAATCACCGTTGTGGTTTTGATGCGTAGGTAAGAACGGTTCTTACTAGAAGCCCGTAGAAGGCACGTAAAACTTGCAACAATATAGTAGAGGACGTCTAACTTGTTTTTGCAGGGCATTTTGTGATGAGATATGGTCAAGACATGACGTGATATATGATATTGTATGAGATGGTCATGTTTTGTAAAAGTTATTGGCAACTGGCAGGAGCCTTATGGTTGCGCTTTATTGTATGAAATTCAAACACCATGTAGCTTTTACTTTATCACTATGCGTTAGCGATAGTTGTAGAAGCAATAGTTGGCGAGATGACCATGACGCTACAATGGAGATCAAGGTATCAAGCCGGTGACGAAGGAGATCATGACAGTGTTTTGGAGATGGAGAACAAAGGAACAAGATGATGATGACCATATCATGTCACATATTTTGATTGCATGTGATGTTTATCTTTTATGCATCTTATTTTGCTTAGTACGGCGGTAGCATTATAAGATGATCCCTTACTAAAATTTCAAGGTATAAGTGTTCTCCCTGAGTATGCACCATTGCGACAGTTCATCGTGCTAAGACACCATGTGATGATCGGGTGTGATAGGTTCTACGTTCACATACAACGGGTGCAAGACAGTTTTGCATATGAGGAATACTTGGGTTAAACTTGACGAGCCTAGCATGTACAGACATGGCCTCGAAACACTAGAGACCGGAAGGTCGAACGTGAATCATATAGTAGATATGATTAACATAGAGATGTTCACCATTGATGACTACTCCATCTCACGTGATGATCGAACATGGTTTAGTTGATTTGGATCACTGATCATTTAGATGACTCGAGGGATGTCTATCTAAGTGGGAGTTCTTAAGTAATTTGATTAATTGAACTTAATTTAGGGATTTTTATTTTTGTGCCCCTGGTTCCTTAGCTCTACTCATTCATCCCCACTTTGTTAACTTTTGCTCACTTTTCCCCACTCCCTTGCTCGAAACCCTCAGAACAGGTTATAACGGACGTTGCCGTCGGATCAATGCCTTTGACCGTTAGCTGACGAGTGGGGCCGCGTATACATGGGCGCATGCAAGACCGTGACCGTGGGGTAGCACGTGTCCATGGACATGCCCTAAATTTTCCATCATATAAAGAGGGCAACCACCTTCATCGCCCCTACCATTCCGCCCCCCCAAATCCCTCGCTGCCGCATCGTCTTCCTCTCCCCAACCGACGTCGTGTCGCTCTCCTCCACTGCTTCCACCGCACCATCTTGCTCTCACCCACCACATCCTATTCCTGACCTTCATCGCCTCCATCTGTCAGATGGCCGACGCTCGTGGCGACGCCGGCGCAGTGGCGGGAGATGTGGTGGAGCTACAGGGTCAGGGCGCGGTGACCGCGGATGTCGACGGCGTCCACAACGGTGCGGGGAAACTCGCAACCGCTGCGGATGTGGCGGTCTCCACCTCATCACTGCAGAAGGTGATGGCGTCGAGCAGCACAGTACATCCCGATGCCCCTGTTGCGCCGCCTGCCGTGGAGGAGCAGGTATTTGCACTTGCTTAGCTTGTAGAGTTAGTTGCTCACTAGTTGCATTGGTTAGATTGTGATTCATACAGTAGTTCATATGATTAGAGTAGTTGGTTTGACGGATGGGCCGGGGTTGGGGGGATGGGGTTTTTTGGACTAGAGTTTGTTGGATAAATTCGTTACAAAAATGCTAGCTACATGTTGTGAACTATGATTTTAGGTGCTGCAATGATTGGGTTTTTTAGATTTGGATAAATTCGTTGCAAAAATGCTAGATGTTGTGAACAGATTGGGGTTTAATACTATGATGCTTATTAGATTTGTTTTTAGTGCTCACGGATTGGGGTTTTTAATGCTACTCAGATTCGTTGCCTTAGATTGGGTCCCTGTTAGATTTGTTTTTGAATGCTACTCAGATTGGGGTTTTGAATGTCATATGCCCAAATGGAATCCATTGATTAAGAAGTTATTTGATTCATTAATATATAAATTTTTCCACAATATGTAGTTATATTAGCTCTGTTCTTCAATGTGGGTGCATGACCAATGATCAATGTGTTATTTGAATGTCATATTGGGGTTTTTGATCAATGTGTGTAGAAATCTAATACATTGATACACTAGTGATGGGTGTGGTTTTTGAATGCATAGAGCTAAGGGGCACAGAAATAAAAAACCCCACTTCTAAAATATTTCTGATATTGGGAGTATATTAGCCCTATGATCAATGTGTCATGTGTGCATATCTAAATTTTCAATTGGCTACTAGTGATGGATCTAATTGTATATTCAGGAGGATTATGGTTGGGGGGGGGGGAGAGGAAGCTGGCCGACTATGACCCGTATGAGGGGGCGTTTAGTGACGATTCTGAATATGAGGTAATCATATCCCTTGTTCATTTAGTTCCTTTGACATGGTGTATATGAATCTATAATGTATTAATGCAATTCATTCATGTGTGCAGTATGATTCTGGAGATGATGTGTACAAGGGCAACGTCGCGCCCTTCACAGCCAAGGAGGTGGAGAAGATCAAGGTCAAGGGAGTTGCTTCCTTCTACAACCGCAAATTCAAGAAGTGGCACTGCCCCTACTGCACCACCAAGCCAAAGCCAAGGGATGGCCGCTTTGATCACCTTCTATCTCATGCTGAGGATGTGGCGATTCGCGGGGAGGACTACATGATCAGGGGAAGCATGCCGCCCTCGCGAAGGCCCTGACTCCGGCGTGATGTGATCGATGATGTGATGCTGTGTTACTTTTGGTTTGGTTTGTAGAACCGTTGGTTTACTTTTGGTTTGTTGAACTGAATCTCGTTGGTTATGATTTGTTGAATTGAATGTCTCGTTGGTTATGCTAGTAATCTGGTTGCTATCTATATTTGTCCTTAAATTTGCATGTGGTATATTTGTCTGTCCTGAATCTATGGTTAGTTATGTTTAGATGTTGTGAACTATGATCTTAGGTGCTGCAATGATCACACATGTTGTGTAGGAAATCAAATGCATGCTCCAAATGAGATCATGTAAACCTGGGCAAACCTAGACAATACAAATTCAAGAAAATGCAAAAACAAGTAAAACCTTGGCAAGCTATCTATGTTTGTGTAGGAGATCATGTCTGCAAAATTTGAATGATTTAGAGGAGGTCAAATAAATTTGAATTTGAGAAAATGTGCTCCAAATGAGCTCCCAAGCTAGGGTAAACAACCCATTTGTAATTAAGTTTTTTTGAACCTACTCTAAATGAGCCAAATGTTTTTTTATTAACACATATTCACTTTCCATAGTGTAGATTCAAAGTCTCACTATTTTTTCATATTTTTACATTTTCTTTTGAAAACATATGCTTTAATATAAAAACTATTAAAAACACATTTTGAAATATGAAAATGGAAAACTAACTTCAGATCCTTCTTATTCACTTTAAAATAAAGCTTTAGTGATTTTTTTGATTTTTTTTAAATTTTTCAAAAACAGAAGGTAACACCACCTCCTCTCCTTGAACTGTATGAAATCATGTACATGATAGCTCATATGTGTGAAAGTTTTCTCATGAAAATGACCATAGACTAAGTTTATGATTTTTGGTTGGTAACATGTCACATAAGACAACATTGTGCGCAGGTTTTATATATTTTTGATTATTTTAAAATTAATGGTGCTCATTTGACCTGGATCGTGCCAGCTAGGGTTTTTTCATGAAAATGACCATAGACCAAGTTTAGTATTTTTCCTTGTTAGTTTGTCTTATAAAACAATGAACGGCGAAGGTTTCATATTTTTTCAATTTTTTGTAAATTAGTTATGTTCAGTCAAAGCCATTGAAACCCCATTGACCAGCTCAAAACCCCTCTAAACCCCGCGGGGTTTCGCCTAACCCTAGCTCCCAACGCCAGCCGTCCGATCATACCCTCGTGCCAAGCGACAACCCTCAGATCTAGCCTTCTAGAAGGAACTAGGTGGGATGGCTGTGTGCAGGCTCCGCGCCGTTGGATCACAAGGACGGCTCCACATCGTTGGATCATGGGGCGATCCGCGAGAAGCGATCCTATTGGTTGTGCTCGGCTACTCACCCACCACTGACTCCGTGAAAAAAATGTTGTTGTTGGGCCCAAAAGGAAACCAAGCTCTGGTTGGGCCGTCGAATTGCGTCGTTTTTTTTGCATCGTTTGCTTTGTTTTCTGTGAACGTGTTGGCTCTGTATTCTTGCATCATTTGCTCTATTTTTTGTGAACGTGTTGGCTCTATATTTTTGCATCGTTTGAAATCAATTGACATTGTATAGCAAATGACCAATTTTTAAGGGCCAAATTTATTTTTATCATGTAAAATGGCCACAAGCTATTCAAAAATTGTATCTTTTGTTCATATAATATATATGACCTCGGATTCCCACAAGTGCAATTAACTTCTTTTTATTTTTCTTTTTCAAAACCACCTTTTCCCACGCGTGTATACTCCCGATGCTGCGGCGGGTTTGAAAATGGGTTACTTCACATTTTACCCCATTACTGCCACGGCCAAATAACACGTAGCACTACGGCTATTTAAGCCACCCTCTACCCCTGCCATCCCTCATCCATCTCCCTTCTTGCTCTTAGACCCCTTCTTCGTCTTCTGCACATCCCTCAGCCATGTAGTTCACTGGACCAGCCTACCGCTTGCCACCCACCGTGCCGGAGAGGCTCTACCCTACCGACGTGTACGTTGATCGCACACTACATGTGTGGGTGATATCAAGGCTGAGGACCGCAAGGAACTTCACCGAGTTCTTCCTCGCGTGCCGCTACCACCACCTCCCGAGGGGATCTACAATGATGTTCCGCGTCGAGGAGGTCATCTAAAACCAGGTGGTGGTTGCTCTCATTGCCCACTTCACCAACACATTCGACGCCTTCTACCTCCTCGGCTAGGTGTTTTGGTGTGGCTCCGAGTTCATCACTTTCACCACCCACAACAGGTTCACGGAGTACAACAACATCTTCCCCACCACGACGCGCATGCACACTCTTCCGTACCTCATTGACAACGCCCTGGAGGAGCGGTGAAAAGGCCGCCCGGAGGAGGAGCGAGGTGGAGAAGGTGGCGGCTAGGGTTCTAAACCCTCTATCTTTTTTTAATCTATGTTATGTTAAGTTGTAATTGAACTATGTTGGAGTTGCTATGGGCTTGTTGGCCCTTTTCTTAAATTCTATTATTAAGTTTTCTATCTATTCTATTATTAAGTTCTTCCTAGTTTGAGATATGTGATCGTGCTATGGGCTTGTTGGCCCTATATTGGGACTACATATTTGTTGATCATTTTCTTAGAGAGCTCGGCTTGTTAGTAGGGTTCCCTTGTTAGTAACCACCTAGTGCATGCAAGCAAGCTTTGTTAGTAGGGATGAATGAGTACAACTAAGCAAGGGAGTGATCTTTTTTTACACAAGCCACAAATATGTAGCCACCTAGCTAGAAGAGAGGAACCAGTGACAGTGACCGTCGCTGCATCCGTGGCGGCTAGCGTGCAAGAAAGCTGCTCGGTCAGTGCATTGTGGAGGATGCATCAGCGCATGCAGGCTCAGTCGGGACATGCATGCTCGGTCGATGCATCGTGGGATCGTGGCATCGGTGCATGCAGGCTCGATCGACGCATGCAGGCAGGCTTTGTTGGGTGCATGCATAGAAGGCTTCTGTCCTGGCGGCGAACGCAGATGTTTAATGCAAGGGACGGCCCAAGGAAACCACGGCCCAACGGTTGAACAGTGACACCACCCAATGCGTCCCCACTTGTCAGGTTGAACGGACGACACAGTCTAGTGTGGCCCCACTAGTCAGAGTTAACGGTCAAGCCTTTGACCCAACGACAACGTCCGTTGTGCCCAGTTATGAGGGTTTCTGGCAAGGGAGTGGGGAAAATTGAGCAAAAGTTAAGAGCGCGGGGATGAATGAGTAGAGCTAAGGAACCAGGGGCACAGATGTAAAAATCCCCTTAATTTATCATGAACTTAGTCATGATAGTATTTACAAATTATGTTGTAGATCAATAGCTCGTGATGTAGCTCCCCGTTTATTTTTTGATATGTTCCTAGAGAAAAATAGTCCGTGATCTGAGGATTATCCTCATTGTTGCACAGAAGAATTATGTCCTTGATGCACCGCTAGGTGACAGACCTATTGCAGGAGCAGATACAGACGTTATGAACGTTTTGCAAGCTCGATATGATGAATACTTGATAGTTCAGTGCGCCATGCTTTACGGCTTAGAACTGGGACATCAAAAACTTTTTGAACGCCATGGAGCATATGAGATGTTCCAAGAGTTGAAATTGGTATTTCAGACTCATACCCATGTCGAGAGGTATGAGACCTCTGACAAGTACTTTGCCTACCAAATGGAGGAGAATAGCTCAACCAGTGAGCATGTGCTCAGAATGTCTGGGTACTACAATCACTTGAATCAAGTGGGAGTTAATCTTCCAGATAAGATAGTGATTGACAGAGTTCTCTAGTCACTATCACCAAGCTAATAGAACTTCGTGATGAACTATAATATGCAAGGGATGACAAAAACAATTCCCAAGCACTTCGCGATGCTGAAATCGACGAAGGTAGAAATCAAGAAAGAGCATCAAGTGTCGATGGTTAACAGCACCACTAGTTTCAAGAAAAAGGGCAAAGGAAAAGAAAGTGAACTTCAAGGAGAATGACAAGCAACACTACAAAAAAAAGACACATCCGTGACATTTTGGGCCAAACGATTTTTTTTCTGTCATACATATGACACTTCTATGATGATAATTGTGACAAAACCCGGTATCATCATAGATGTGGTGGGCTCCTACTTCTATGACAAAAAATCATGACAGAAAATGGGCTTTTCGTCCTGGGCGGACCAGAGACGCAGCTGATGACATTCTTTGGGCCGTCCATGATGAAAAAACCATGGTAGAAGTGAGGGCGAGGTAAATTTCGGGGAGTTCCCGGTTACGGTGGGAGGTCAGGGGCCGAGCGATGCGCGTTTTTCTTGTACACACGCGCATGTGTGCGAGGCGTTGGCTCTAACTGAACCCGAGCGAGGCGTTGGGCTCTAATTTAACCCGAGCGATCGATCGATGGCTGTTAACTGAACCCGATCGAGCGATTCCTTTGCTACTGCTGCTAACCGAAGCCGATGGATGCTGCCTCTCTGGATGAACAGTGAGCATGGGGGGGGGGGGTTGGATGAACAGTGAACGGTGGCGTTGCCTCTGGATGAACAGGACTCCATGGTGTGGAGGGCTGGATGAACAGGACGACCCCGTGGAGGGCTGGATGAACAGTAGATGATGGAAGGGTGGATGAACAGTAGCCCGTGGAGGGGTGGTTGAAAAGGATCCCGTGGAGAGGGGTGGTTGAACAGTAGCAGGCGGAGTAGCACGCGGTGGAGGCTGGATGAACAGGAGCCCGTGGATGAACAGTCGCAGGTGGAGGCTGGAAGAGGTCGACAGTGGATGAACAGTAGCCCGTGGAGGCTGGAGGAGATCGACGGTGGAGATGAACAGTATCCCGTGGAGTCCCATTTTGCGGTACGCCACACCCCTCCCGATGAACAGGACCCCCGTTTCGACCGTAGCGCTCCAACACAAGTCTGTTTCGTCCGTTTTGCGGTATGCCACACCCCTCCCGATCAACAGGACCCCAGTTTCGACCGTAGGAGGTCCGTTTCCTCCGTTTTACGGTACGCCGCACCCCTCCCGATGAACAGGATCCCATTTCGAACGTGGCCGGTCGAACACAAGGCTGTTTCCTCCGTTCTGCGGTACGCCAGGCCTCGTTTCCATCGCCTGTTCCGTCCAAGCCCTCCCGATGAACACGACCATGCATTCTGTTCCGACCCAGCCGGTTGGCTCCCCATGAACACGACGACGACGTTGTTTCTCCGTTTTGACCCAGCCATGTACACGAGCCCTGGCCGTACGTATGCGTGAGTAGGCATTCGAGACCCTTCCCGTATGTACACATACGTGGCCATATTTTCTTTCTTGCGCACTGGCCGCTGTACGTACGTGTACATGCTATGTGCGCGCCTCTACTACGACACGTGCGCGCCTCTACTACGACATGTGCCGCCTCTACATCGACCAGTATATATGTACATACACGTTCACGACCAGAATGACAACGCTATGTACGCTTTGACCAGGTGGGTCCCAACTGTCAGGCACTTCCTTGCGTGCGAAGATGTAGCTGGTGGGTCCCAGCAGTCAGGGGGAAACATTTTTTTCGCGAAATACGGTGGCCCGTCCAGTGGGTCCCCGCTGTCAGGTGGATGAATAATTATTTTGCACGTAATAAGGAGGCACTTCCTTGCTGCGGCCATGGACCCAGCTGTCAGCCTCTTCACGTACAGTCCATGTCTGATGGAAGCCGTTCCTTGACCATGTTGACCACGCCGCGCCGAGAGCACCAGGGCGGTGGATGACGGCGAGGCTTAGAAAGGGGACGACGCGGAGCCGGGGAAGACGCGACAGTGGATGTCCATGCGTAGAAGAGTACGAGGGTTCACTGGTTCACTGCGATGTGAGGCTGCCGTCGCTGCAGAATAACAGGGGGTGTGGGTGAGTAGAGGGATGGCCTGGCCAGAGGTGGGAGTAGTAGGCGGCGGTGAGGCCTCCGCCGCATCGCAGCCGGCCACAGGAGGTAGGAGCACGAGGCACAACCAGCGCTGGTTTGGGCGGCTGGAGCAAGAAGACCAAAGGTTGAAGAAGCACTACGGCCATTGGATGGACATCGTACGGTCACTGGAGCTAGAATCGTGCATATTGACTAACTTGACAAAGCCCTGCATCCCCGTCAACTTAGTAGGCCCACAAGTCAGCCTGCCACTATACTGGTCCCAGCTAACAGGGGGAGTAATAATTTTTTTGTGCGTAATAAGGAGGCACTTCCTTGTGTGCAAAGATATAGCTGGTGGGTCCGAGCTGTCACCGGCGGTAATGTTTTTTTCACGAAATATAGAGGCCCTTTCGGTGGGTCCCTAATGTCAGGTGGAGGAATCATTATTTTGTGCGTAATAAGGAGGCATTTCCTTGCGTGCGGCCATGGACCCAGTTGTCGGCCTCTCCACGTACAGTCCACTTCAGATGCATGTCGGTCATTGACCACGTTAACCAGGCTACGCCGAGAGCACCAGGGTGGTGGACGACAGCGAGGCCTAGGAAGGGAACGACATGGAGGCAGGGAAGACTCAGTAGTTGTTTCCCACGTGGAGGGGAGTACGACTGTACGAGGGTTTACTAGTTTGTTTGCCGTCGCAGGAGAATAACAACAGGTGTGGGTGAGTAGAGGGATGGCTAGGCCAGCGATGGAAGTACGGTGGGGCGGTGAGGCCCGCGCGGCAGCATAGCCGGCCGCGGGGAGGAGGGAGCAGGCAGTCCCGCCGGCGCTTGTTTGAGCGGCTGGAGCAGGTAGAGCAGAGATTGAAGAAGCACGATGGCCGTTCGATGGACATCCAACAGTCACTGCTTGTGCGTCAACCTTTTTTTTAGGAAAGCCTCAAATCTGTGGAAAACAGCATACATCCCATCTGCCATTATTTCTAATAATTTACAGCTCATTTGCTAATTCTTAAGGTTTTTTTTGGAGCCCATATTCTTTTTGTTAGCATTTTAGCCCATATTGTGGCCACGGTTAAAAAATTATACAAAATTTTGCATATTTCAGTGCGGTCCGAACTGTTTTTAATCCCGAAATTTCGACTCACATTCAAACTGATTTTAAAAATAAATGTATATCAATATAAAATCCAACAAATTCTCCACGCATAAAAATTAATGTAATTTAAAATTTCGAAATGAAAAAAAGATATTTGACACTAATTGCCAGTTTGATGTGTTTAAAAAATGTACAACCCATTTCTCATTACTGATAGGCCATTTTCTCGGCCAGCCGAATGAAGCTCTCCTCGTCTTGAAAGATTTGCAACCCAATAGGCCTGACAAAGCGACTTACTTGGCAAATCACAAAAAAACTGGGCTGTGGCCATGGACCCAGCTGTCAGCCTCTCCACGTACATTACTCTTCCGATGGAAGTCGGTCGTTAACCACATTGACCACGCCGCGCCGAGAGCACCAAGGAGGTGGACGACAGCGAGGCCTAGGAAGGGGATGACGCGGAGCCGGGGAAGACGCGTCAGTGGATGCCCACGCGGAGAGGAGTACGAGGGTTCACTGGTTCGGCTGCAGCGTGAGGCTGCCGTCGCCGCAGAATAACAGGGGGTGTGGGTGAGTAGAGGGATACCCTGGGCCAGCAGTGGGAGTAGTAGGGGCGGTGAGCCCTCCGCGGCATCACAGCCGACCACGAGAGGCAGGAGCACGCGGCACGACCGGCGCTGCTTTGGGCGGCTGGAGCAAGAAGACCAGAGGTTGAAGAAGCACTATGGCCGTTGGATGGACATCATACAGTCACTGGAGCTAGAATCGTTCATATTGACTAAGTTGACAAAGCCCTCCATCCTCGTCAACTTAGTAGGCCCACAAGTCAGCCAGCCACTATGGTGGGTCCTAGCTAGCAGGGGGTATTCATTTTTTGGTGCGTAATAAGGAGGCACTTCCTTGCGTGCGATGATATAGCTGGTGGGTCTGACCTGTCAGCGGGGGGAATGTTTTTTTCGTGAAATACAGAAGCCCTTCCCACGTACAGTGCACGTACAGTGCGTAATAAGGAGGAACTTTCCTTGCGTGCGGCCATGGACCTCATGGGTCCCAGCCGCCAGGCTCTCCACATACAGTCCTCTTCCGATGACTCTCGTATGTTGACCACGCCGCGCCAAGCGTACCGAGGCGATGGACGACGGTGAGGCCCCAGACTGGAACAACCCGGAGATGGGGAAGACGCGGTAGTGGAGTCGCAGACAGAGAGGAGTGGGAAACTTAACTGGTTCGGGTGCAGGGTGGGCCTACACTCGGCAGAGAATAATAGGAGGTGCGGAGTGGAGGGATGGCCTGGCCGTCGGCGGGGTAGCTTTTCGCTGAGGAGCGCAAAACAATACCGCTGGACACTGAAGGCTAGAGCAGGCGGTTTCGGCAGCGCTTGGGGAAGAAGACGAGAGATTCAAGAAGAATGCCGGCCGTTGGATGTAAATCCAACGCCTTCTTAGGCTTCGACCTACTGGCCCACATGTCATTCAGTCAATTTGTTTTTTAGTCCATTTGGTGGGCTGGGTGAAACAATGATGTAGCATCTATGCAGCCCGTTTAAATCCCATTTGCATTTTTCTCGAAATCCGTGGACTTGTTGGGCTGGGTGAAAATATCATGTTGGGCTAGACGGAGAAATGTTATAAAAACATAAATACATGATTGCACGTCAGTAAAATCTTTGCAAGCTTATGTACACAATAACTAGGAGTTAACTTGCCAAGTTATATATAAACAATTATTATTATTATTTTGTAAGAACTTTCAACTTACGAAATAAAATATATTTTTAATTTGATGAGTTAATAGTATGTGGGGTATTATTATTTTTTAGGCTAGACATGGGATAGTTGAGTTGGTTCTAGGGGAAAGTACTGGGAGAAAATTCAGTTTACATCGAAAAAGAAAGTGGGAGAAAATTCAGAGACCTGCTGGGTCCACCTAAGGAGGGGAATATGTTGGGAGGAAGGATATTCAAAGCACAACAGCCGAGTGAACTAGTTTTTTTTACGGACAAGTGAACTAGTTTACATACATAAGCAAATAGCCACTAAAAAAGCAATCAGGTTAATGGATTCTTAAAAGAAATATTTCGGACAAAATAGATAATTACGACACATAGGCTAATGCATGAAACACTCAGATGATAAAGGTGCTTATAAACAGATAAAGTACAACATCTAGACCTTCCTGGCATGCTTGATCATGACACTGCGGCTGTCCGTGTACTCGTCGGTTATGGGAAGCAGACACGCCCTCATGTCCAAGATTTGCCTGTACATATCGTAGCATGCGTATGTGTCCTTGGCCGCGTAGGTTATGTAGGCTAGATTCAGAGGTACCTCCCACATGTTCAGGTCGTCTTCTTTCATGTTGGCGTATCAGGGGTCGATGATGGTCTCAGCGAGGTCAACCACGGAGTCCCTCTCCTGTCCGTTGCTGATGATCTTGTATTGCTTCTGGATGTCGACAAGCTTGTTGCACCAGATGGCTAAATTGTTGCGTTCTTCCTTCTCTCCACTGTAGCGAAGGTGCAGATGGTGCTGCCGATGAAACGGGTGAATGCTCCAGAACCTGGTGCAGCCATAGGACTGAGGCGAGGCAGAGCTTCACCGAGTCCGTATCGTTGGTGTACATCACATTCAACTTGGTGCAGCCATAGGACTGAACGGCGAACTCAAAGGGGAACTCCTTGCTAAAGTCCATATCCAGCAGGCTCACTCCTCGGATTGCCATTGGAGTCTCTTCGAGTGAACGAGTGTGTAGGGGGCGGCGACAGATCGTTTTTCAGCTCTTGGGGAACTGGATTCAACAGTAAGCTGAGTGTGTACAGGCGACAACAGTTACTACCCCTCCCTCGTCCACTGCACGCCCGGCAGAAGATGCACCCTCGGCGCATTGAAACGCCTCCATTGAGTTAGTGGTCACTTTACTTAAATTTAATTAGCTTTAATAGAAATTTATACTTAAAACAAGCAATGCATTCGCTCGTTCTATCAGTGCCACAGGATCAACATGCACAACAATTAGAATTATTATTCTCAGGACGCACACGATCAACACATTTTTCGCACTTTCACAAATATAATACTACCAAGTTTGAACTGTTTGTTATGGTTGTTGTCCTCTGCATCATCATGCCGCGTTTCCCAGCTTTCAAGATTCAGAACCAACAAATAAGATCCAAATAATAAGTGCAACAAAGATGCCTACACATCTCATTGATTCCCAACTTGCAAGATTCAGAACCAACAAATAAGATCAAAATAATAAGTACAACAAAGATGCCTACACATATCATTGATTCCCAGCTTGCAAGATTCATAACCAAAAAATAAGATTCAAATAATAAGTACAACATAGATGCCTACACATATCATTGATTCCCAGCTTGCAAGATTCATAACCAAAAAATAAGACTCAAATAATAAGTACAACAAAGATGCCTACACATCTCACTTATTCCCAGATTGCAAGATTCAGAACCAACCCATTAGAGCCTTTTGATAAAGTGAATATCGGGATTAAATCCATCTCGGCTAGCCATGTCATACAATCGAAGAACTTGGCGAATGGTCTTGACTGTCACAACATCTGTAGTTGAGTATTCCTGTTTGCACAACATTTTTGCACAACACAAACAAGGAGACAGGAGAGCATGATTTCGGTTTAATAGCGGCCTCCTTGAACTCAACCTCCAGCTCTACTTGGATGAGGTCTGCCTGGAGTTCCATGATTCAATTCATGCGCCTTTTTCTGCAGTTCACCTGAAATGAAGCAAAGATTGCATCATTCAGCTAGCAAGAAGTACTTGCTCTTGTGAGCTGGCAGGTTCTTCTTTAGTAGTTGCACTAAAATTGAGGAACATTAAGGTTGGTTGTCCGGCTCATGTAAGGTGCAACTATAATTTTCTTATCCTTTTGTGCAGTTCCACTAAAATAAAGTGCCATTGTGGTGACAGTGACGGTCCATCTTGCAAAGGCTAATAAAATGTTGCATGAGATTACCGGCAGAACTTGACGGAGATTTTGGAAACTCCATTCACCATTTTGTGCAGTTCCACCAAAATTGAGAGATGTTGCTCACGTGACATTTTAGTTGAACTGCACAAGACACTCATTCAAAAAAAAAAGTGTTTTGTGCAGTTCACCAAAAGGTCACAATAGCAACAAGGTGAAATGGATATCCCTATCTGCACAAAAAGATAGAAAGTAAATAGTTGCTGGTCAATAAGAATATACAAAACATATACAAAATGAAAAGAAGCATCTTAATTATGTTCATGGAAATCACACAAGGACAGTAGAAATTTTAAAACGTTAGCAATGCTTCATGTTACCAGAAGCATTACGATCAACAATGAGATTCCTCAAATATGGGATTACTTTAATGGTGGCATTGCTTGTTTACCAGACACAGTAAATCAACAGCAGCTAAAGAGTTGGTTTAAGGGCATAGGACCATGGGGACACCAGGACACTCTGCAGCGTAAAGGAGCAACTTACTTATCATACTGGGGAAAACAGCAGGAGTGCCATTTGTAACACAGTTTAATTTCATCTTCTCACTGGAGGCATTAGATTAACAATAACACTGGTTAGACATGTCCCTAAGGTAACGGTGTGATCACTTCATTTTACATGCGCCCTTACATTAACAACAGCAAAAGGTTGGTATAAGGACATGCGACAGTGGACGCATCAGCACAATGTACCTACAAGGAGGCATAAAGTGGTGATGCCGAGTTTGTTCATGCTATGTGAGGATAGCAAACCTAATCCTGGAGACCTTGTACTATGTGAGGGCAGAAAATATAATCCTGGAGACCTTTTACTATGTGAGGGCAGCAAATCTAATCCTGGAGACCTTTTACTATGTGAGGGCAGCAAATCTAATCCCGAGCCCTTTTACTATGTGAGGGCAGCAAATCTAATCCTGAGACCTTTTACTATGTGAGGGTAGCAAATCTAATCCTGAGACCTTTTACTATGTGAGGACAGCAAATCTAATCCTGGATACCTTTTACTATGTGATGGCAGCAAATCTAATCCTGGACATACTCTGTTGACTTGTCCACCAGCCGCCACTTTCTATCTTTTTTCAACCAATAATAGATCTGTTCCTTATCCAGTTTGTACTGCTTTTTCCCATTATTTCCCTTTTCAACCAAGAGACCGGTTGGTATCCGGTCTCTACTACTTTCACCATATTATTTCCTCTTTGAATCAAGTCCTAGCTCATGCTACAACTTTTCCCCCTTTCTTCATTGTTTGAACAAAGCCCTAGATTTGAATGCATGAAGTAGCTTTACCTCTAATAATACTAAAAATTTAGGTGGCTTTGGAAGAGCTGATGGGAGTAGAAAAAGATGCGCATGTAGACACGTGGGGAGCTGGGGCAGTAGAGCAAGGCCGTTTTCGAAGAACTTATACCTGAGGGTCGCCGGGATGTCGGTTGCGGCATGTCGGATCTGCGGGCAATACGGCAGGGAGGAAGAAGGGTCGGAGGACCTCTCGAGCCGGCACTGTGTCGGAGAGAACGGCACGGGCAGAGGATCGGGCCCCTCCGGCAGCTGTGAGTTCCTCCCTCGATGGCGATGACCGCGTGAACGATGCACCTTTTAGTCCTCTACACACACCGGCCGAAGGGATCCGGCCGGATCTGTGATCAGCGGTGAGCAGAGAGAAAATGTCGCTACTGTTGTCTTGTTTATATCTGGAGAGGATGAGAGAATGAAGAGAGCAACCCTAGTAAAGCAAGCGCTCAGGCCCCTGCGTCCATATATAGTGGAGTGATTATCTTTTTTCTCTCCACAACAAGCGTTTCAATTTGTGTACGTGGCATTAAAGAAAAGAAACTCTCTATTTAAGGTGACTACTGTACGAATCCTACTTACTACTAGTAGTACTATAGTATTGTTCACTTGTGCTCCCCGCCCCTCCATTGAACAACCCCATGGGTGAATAAACATACAGTAAGTACTGTATTTATATAGAACGAACAAGATTGAACTATTTTCGCGTAGTTAAAAGTTGAGGGCGGGGCTTTTCCCGGGCAGTACGCGCAGCAGTTTTCGGGTAGGCGATTTGACAGAGAAGCGAGGAGGGTGAGCGAGTGGGGCTGTGCAATTTGACAGCGCGTTACTGCTGGAAAGACTTGTGATATGACCACTCACTATAGTCATGAATTACTGGCGCTCCGACCGGGGTGATGCCCCCCTTCCATTCCACGCTCTAATCTGGTGCATGACACGTCGACCCGGATGCTGGCTCTCCCACATGTCTGAGTGGTAAGAAGGAGCAAAGAATGATGCGGTATATACTAGTACTATACTGTACTACTCAGGTCGGAGGAGTGCGAACCACGGCAGCCCAGTGAACCAGCAGTGCGAACCACGGTAGCCCAGTGAACCAGCAGTAGAAAACAATGTGGTGATATGGCCATAAAAAACAATGTGCTACGGTCCACACTGTAGCATGTACAATAACACTCCTCTTTGTTTGGATCCCTGAGTTGGAGCTAGTTTGGGTTGAAATAGCCTCAATTATTGAAACAAGAGGGGTTAGTTTGAGCTAGTTTGCTCTAACCCAGCTAAAAAAACTAGCCCGATGGAGAGGTTCTAATTGGGTTAGTTATCCTCGGGCCCACTAAAAGAGAACTAAAAAAATCTCCCCTGCCCACACCAAATCGCTCCCCCCCTCTCGCGCGACTCCTCTCTGTTCCCCATAGGGCCGCCCGCCCAAGCGCCGCTCACCCTACCTCTCATTCGGCCGCCCTCTCCTTCCGGCCTCCGCCGCCCTACTCCGGCCGCCCTCTCCCTCCGGCCTTCGAAGGTCGCCCCGCTCCCCTTTCACCGGTCGTTTTTCTCCCTCTATCGTGTGCGGCGGCGGCGCATCTACCAGGGAGGTCGTGAGAGGGGTGAGTTTGGTCGTTCCTTCTCTGTCTCACGGCCATATCATTGATCTTGCTTGCTCTAGCACTAATTTTGATTTGGAAAAGTAGATCCTGATCAAACTTGGTATAGATTTGTCGTGCATGCATGGAATTGTTTGATGCTACTTGAGTAGGTAATAAATCTTTCTAGAGGCCCAAAGATTCAGGTCACCTTTCTAGGTATTTCAATTTCATGCTTGCATTATTTCTAGAGGCCCAAAGATTCAGTTCACCTTTCTAGGTATTTCAATTTTAGGCTTGCATTATTTCTAGAGGCCCAAAAATTCAGTTCACTTTTCTAGGTATTTCAGTTTCAGGCTTGCATTATTTCTAGAGGCCCAAAGATTAAGTTCACCTTTCTAGGTATTTCACTTTCAGGCTTGCATTATTTCTATAGGCCCAAAGATTCAGTTCACCTTTCTAGGTATTTCCGTTTCAGGCTTGCATTATTTCTAGAGGCCCAAAGATTCAGTTCACCTTTCTAGGTATTTTAGTTACATGCTTGCATTATTTCTAGAGGCTCAAAGATTAAGTTCCCAGTCGACGGCAAGCGGCCCTGCTACCCATGCCGGTGTCGACCTCAACTCGCAAGGGCCGGCGTCGAAGGGGTTCCCGGGGCTTGGGCTCTAGAGAGCCTTCCTCCAGAGCGACGATGGCGAGCTCCTCCCTCGGTGCGACAGGGGCTCCGGGCTCCCTCCCTATCATGAGTGACTTCTGTGATGAGTTAGCTCATTCTTTGTTTCACGAAGTGTTTTTTTTATTTTGTGAAGCTTGATTGACGACTTGTATGTTTAAGTGGGATATCTCATTTGTATGGACAAAGTAAAAATTATCATGTTTTGCATGCTTGATTTGTATAGATGGTTCGTTTATGTCAATTGTGAGCGGCAGGAGGCCACAGAAGAGCCGACCACAAATCCGGCAGGAAATAGGGTCCAAAGTAGTCAAATGATTGAGATAGAGCATTTATTGTCAATGTAACCCTGCCATCCATACACCTCTTTGGCCCTGTTTGGATCATGGGGTTAGAGCTAGTTTAGGTTAGTTGGGGGCTCAAATAACCCAAAAGTATCCAAACAGGGAGGGTTAGAGTGGGTTAGTTCCATCTAGCCCAACAATCCTGGTGGAGAGGTGCTTATTTGGGTTAGAGTGGGTTAGAAAATAACTCTAACTCTAACTGTGTTAGAATATCCAAACAGGGCCTTTGGTTTAGAGTTAGTTCAGGGTTAGAATCTAACTCTAACCTCTAACTGAGTTAGAGTTCTCCTCGTCTCGGTTCATCGCCATCATACTTTCCTCATTCCTGTGTTTTCAGTATCCTGCGAATCAAAGAGGCCCTTAGACTGGTTTAGGTCCGGTCATTTTTTATAAACGTGTTATGTCCAAAATTTAATGAACGTGCTCCGGTTTCCATGAAAATAATCTGGTTTCATGTAGTAATTCATTCATTTATTTATTCTTCTGCGGGGGGTTTGCATGTAATTCGTGAGGTCTGAAATGTAAAGTACCCCGGCATATGGTCTGAGTCGTGCATGCACTACGACCCAGATGCTCTATGTCCCACATGTTGGCGAATGGGAGCACGTGGAAATAGCCTAGTAGTACATATAGGAGGATAAATGCGTGAAAAAATATGTACTGTGAACTGTGAAGCGTAGCCACGGTTCGAAAAGGAGACCTAAAGTGATGACAGCTATAGGTCGCACACACCCAACTAGTGGTACTCCCTCCATTTTTGTATACAAGGCCACTATCAAATTACAATTTGCAACTATACAAGGCCATTAACATGAATCGAGGTAAAATTGATGAGGTTTGCCTCATACTAGCAACCGAGGACATTAATACCCTTGCATGCATGTGGGAGTGAGAAGCTTGGTTCTCATGTATCACATTAATCAACCAACGAGGAGTGAGAGGGTTGTCTTGTTGTGCGTTGAAAAGAAAAATACACATTAATTAACACGTCGAGCGAGGTGAAAAGACAAGCTTGCAACATTGGCTTAAGTAAGCATTAATTTCTACCTTGGTAGCTGTAATATGGGTTTGTGGCCTTGTATACAAAAATGGAGGGAGTACTAGACATACGACTAATTTTTCCCTAAAAAAAAGAGGCACGAGTGCTCAGTACTCCTATTCTATAAACACGAGTCCCATCTGACAACAGCGTCCGTGCTACAACTAGCTCTCCTCCCTCGTTTCTCTCTTCTAATTCTAAACTCGGCCGATGCCCGGTGGGTGGGGTGGGTTTGCTCAACTGCGGCCCCACCTCACAGTGAAAATGTTATGACTGGAATAAAAATGCCATATACTCCCTCCGTTCATAAATACTCCCTCTGTCCGGAAATACTTGTCGAAGGAATGGACGTATCTAGACGTATTTTAGTGTTAGATACATCCATTTTTAGTCATTTTTACGACAAGTATTTCCGGACAGAGGGGGTATAAGCCTTTTTAGATACTATTTCAAATGGAATACAACATACAGATGTATGTAGACATAGTTTAGAGTGTAGATTCACTCATTTTGCTCCGTATGTAGTAGTCACTTGATGGAATCTTTAGAAAGACTTATATTTGGGAACGGAGGGAGTACTATACAAATAAAACATTAACGCCACGAGGTGATGCAGTGCTGGTTACAGGAGGCAAGAAGAAGAGATGCATCCATCAACGATGTCCACCTCCTCGACTCAGGGCGCCGGCCCACCAAATGACGCCTAAGTAGCAGCGGCTTTCGTGGCCAGGTCGACGTGCTTCTGAACAATGGCATCCAAAGATTCTAGCCGCTGGAACAAGGCCAACATATTTCAGTCCTCGCTTGCCTTGTAGACGATTTCCTTGTAGACGTGGATGTTCAGGTCGACGGTTTCTTGCATGGTGAGGCGCTGATTGGCGAGCGCGGCCTCAAGGTGCACATTCTTCGTCGCGACCTCCGGAACCTGCAGGACACCAGGGATTGAAAGAGTTTGGCACCATGGAGGCCGATGAGGGTGGCAGGCAATGAGGAGCCTGGGCGCGCGGGCTAGAGCAGTACGGCAAGGTCGTCCGCGCGCTTCTTGACGGCGGTGAACTTGCGGATGGAGTTGACCATCATGTCGTCCATGCGAGAGGCGAAGCCGGCGTCGGCGAGGGCTACGATGCCTGCGGTCGCCAGCACCGTCTGCAAACGCTGCATGGTGCGGGGCCGCAGGCCGGCGCATTGGATGATTTGGCACAGCCGACTGCCGCTCGCGTCCATCGCCTCCATAGGTGCTTGTGGCTTCTGGTCACTTGGTCTTCGATTGGAGTGAGCAGTGTTGCGCAGAGACTTGGGAGTAGATGGATTGGAGTGGTCGGGTGCCTTTATTATATGAGAGTCCAAACTCTGTTGCATTCACATCGTGCTGGCTCTATTCTACTTCTCCAATTAATTCCCTCTGCATGTAATTAAGGATGCATCATTGACCGTTCAACATCTCGGGAACCGCTACCCTCTCCCTCCTTGGCATTCAAGCACCTATGGACCCGTCGACGACGAGGTGCCTATGGTGACTTCATAAATTTCAAGATGATAGTGCGTGTATATGAGCGCTTGCGTCTGTATTGTGTCAAAAAAACGTAAATGCGTGTCAAAAAGAGACTAGTCAATATACTCAATATTGTGTACCTCGGAGAGGAAAACGATAGAACTAGTACGTATTTATTTACGGTGCAGATTCACTCATTTTGCTCCATATGTACTCCGTCTCGGTGTAGTCTAGTCACTTGTTAAAATCTCTAGAAGGGCAAATACCCCTTTCTGGTTTACAGGGCTATACTAGCAAGTAGTTGTAGTACAATAGTGGGCTCACATAGCAATTTTGTCTCATGCAACATTCAATTTGCGCTTGGCTCTTCGCCTCTTCGAGAAGACGAACAATGCTGTTACTACTACTGGTTCTACAGTGTCGAACCCACTGCTGCATGTCCGTCCACCGTGAGCGGGACGGATAGCTTGTTGTATACTACTAAGCAAAAGCATGTCCTCGTTTGCGAGCAACCGCGCGCATGGGCGAGGGAGAAGGCGTGTAGTAAAATCAAGCTTCTCCTCGTTGTATGAGTTGACGCGACACATCATAGCAGCGGCCCCACATGCTTGCCTCTAAACTTGGCTGAAAGACCCGCAGTGTACAATATATTTGCTGCAACCTCTAAAATTTACCCACCACAAATTAAAATATATGTGGCCGTATGCATCGTTCTGATGCAGAGGCCGGGGAGTCCCCCCTTTTCGAAAAAACAAATTAAAATATATATTCCTGTGTTGACCAGATGAGCGTGCAAAGTACAATCACCAGGGTGACAGGTAGGTCCAGAAGACTATTTTAAATTTTTTAAAACTTCAAGACGGCCACATAGCATGCAGCCGACCCGAACGATTCTAAGCTTACGGCCACGATACACGCTATCCTAGACTACTCTACACATGAAACTGCCACACGAGCGTTCGGGCTGCGCTTGGCTCTTCGCCTCTTCGGGAAGTCGAACAATGATGGAGTACTACTGCACTGGAGGAGTACTACAGTACGCTTCTGGCCATCTGACACCGATTGAACTGCTGCATGTCCACCGCGTGCGGGAGCGAGAGCGTGTAGCGAAAGCTTCTCCTAGTCTTGCCAGCCACCACGCCCATGGGCGAGGGAGGGATGATCCTGCCTTTGTGTGTATGACATGTGGGCCCGAGAGGTGGGTGGCCAACCTGTCATACAGCCAAAGGGATGTGCAGTTAAGTCCGCGAGGGAGAGGATAATCAAACTTCTCATTGATGTACAAATTGACGCGACACATCAAAGCAATGCACTCGATATATTTCAATAATTTGCAGTTACCGATGCATTAATTACAAAGCATGCATGCATGCCATGACTCTCCTTTTGATACTTGCATGTGTTGATTTAATGCACCTTCAAGTAGTACTGCCTCCGATTCCTTTTACTTTGCGTATAACTTTTTCTTGTTTTTCTCAGATTAGTCTGCGCGTCCGCGTTGGTTTCCATCTATGCCCCCGCTCAATTAGTTCTACCCCCATTAATCGCGCCAGTTTCCAAAGAAGAAAATGGCTACAGGCAAACGCATGCAGCGCCAGATGCGGCTTGACTGCCTGGGGAAGCCAACTCAAGCAAAAAGGAAGGAGGACCAGCCAACCATTGCGTGCGCATTTGCTGTCGATATTTATGCAGCTTACTCATGCACAGGGGCAAATTTGTCCAGAAAACTCAAACAACTGCCTTCCTTGTTATGCGGGAGGAGAGTTATGCGCAGAGTATAAAATATGTGATGGTAAAGCTTTGTAATGCCCCGGCCCAAGCGAGAGATGGTTGTGCACGAGTAGGGCGAGATCATGCAGACGGAACAGGAACCGATGAGCGAGCTCACTAAGGTCTCCATGGACCTCACCGTGCTCCACTGCCCTTGTGCCTCCGCCCTTGACGCCTCCAGTGTATGAGGTTCGAATACACCTCGTCCATTCGGCTGATTGAGCAAGGTGCAGGTTTCTTGATTGATGTGTTGTTCGATTGATTTCTACAGTGCAAGGAAGGGCACCTGGCCTGTGCGGACTACCGCGTTGAGCGCCCCGGGAACCAGCGGCAGTGCCAGAAGTGCGAGCACGGCGGTGCTTCGACGTGCGGAGCACGGCAGTGGAAGCCGTCGTTTCGTCGCTGAGGGTGGTGTGCCCGCATGAAGGTTGTGGGTTCTACGTCACTTACCAAAAGATCGCCGATCACCAGAGCGTGTCTCCGCTCGCGCCCTGCAAATGCCCCGTGCCTGTCTGCGGCTACGAAGGCCCGCCGCCGGTGCTCTACCACCACATCAGCAACGCGCATCCCATGCCCATGCACAGGATCCAGTACAACAAGGTGCTCTAGCTGCAAGTGCCACTATCGGAGCCCAAAGGCATGACCGACGCCGTCAAGGTGGAAATGGAGGTGACAAGCAGCAAGGATCCCGGCGACGTCGACGTGCAGGAGCTGACCTTCTTCACAGTTCCGCCCAAGCTGCTGGCCGAGGCTAAGCTGGTGTCCCTCCACATTCAGATTGACAAGCTCACGTCCTAAATGTTTCCACAATGCCTTCTGTTTATCTTAGTAATATGCTAATATAGGGATTACCTTGGTATACTTTAGCTTAAGAAATGGTGGGTTTTGGTGGTGATGTAGCAATTACTTCAACATCCGATCAGTAATTTCGAACAGTCGAACGGATATTTTGTGTCTGTTGGATATAAAGTTCCTTTGGGTAAGAAGTACTAGATAAAAGGAGATGTATGTAAACGTATTTTAGTTTTAGATATGTCCCTTTTTTTCCATTTTGATGACAAGCACTCCCTCCGTTCCACAATACATGCCTTCCATTTGTCAAAATATAGATATATCTAGACATGTTATAGTATATAGGTACATCCATGATAGAGCCATTCGAATGGTTGAGAACACTACAATTCGTAGCTACAGATGCGTGTGTGACTCCCATAATGTAGAAGCCGGGGGTCATCATCCTCCTTTTCGAGAAAAAATAGACGCGTGTGTGAGAGGACGAGTGCGTGCGTGCACCTCTTCTCTTCCTGTATAACGTACTAAACTCAGAGTACAAGTTTTTGTGGGTGGCACGATGGTGCGTGCAAGAAGTCCCGAGAGATAGGTTTAATGCGTCTAAAAAAAGACTAGCCTATAGCTCGCCACGTGTCTATTCCTGTCGAACGCCCCATTAACCGTAAGATATGTATAGGACGGTGCCAGTTATTGCACGTACACAGTAGAAAAAGTACACCACGGCTAAGAACACGTGCCCACGTAACGCCATCTGGGAATAGTGTCGCACTTCGAAACTAGAACCGTCAATAAATTTTGAGCTTGCATCATGTCACATTCCAAATTACTCCACGCTATATTGAATTGCAAACCTGTTCACACCGATCACAACCTAAACGGTTTCCCACTTAGGAGCATATTAGTACTCGGTTATAAATACTAGTATGCCAAGATGACTGCACATTCCTCCTCAACTCCTCATCCACAAAAACAAACAAGTCATTTAGCATCCTTCCCTTGCGTCTGTCATGGCCAGTGTGAGTTCTGGGTCGAGAGATTGCCACCAGGGAGAGGCGAGTATGGATGCATAAGCACGAGAGATGTCCCGCCTTGCTGCGAAAGCAGCCGACATGTCCCACCGTGCAGAAGTAGCAGCATAGAGGTCCCACCGCGCCGCTGAAGCAGCACGGAGGTCCAGCCACGCCGTCGATGCAGCAGATTGGTCTGGCCGCGCCGTGGAAGCAGCAGAGATGTCCCGCCATGCCGCGAATGCAACATAGATGTCCCGCCGCGCCGCGGCGGCCTGGGAAAATTTCTCGCGCGCAGGCGACGACTGTTACAGGCGCATGCATGCGATCGTCCATAGCCAGATGGATCAGATCTATGGCTGGGCGAGGTTGCAGGACGACATGAAAGCCTCATTTGAACAGGCTACCAGCGTCATCCGGCAACTAAGGGAGGGCAATGAGAGGCTCCGGGCCAAGCGTGACCTGCTGAGGGCGAAGATCGTCCGAAGTGCAGACCAGCAGGAGGAGACTAGTGCCTTGTTGAAGAGGACCGGCGTCATCGTCAAGAAACTTATGGATGAGAATGACATGCTCTGCATCGAGCGCCAAAGGCTGGTGGAGGAATCCGTGGATGTTCTCAAGCAGCGTCTTGAGGACACGAAAGAGCTCATCACCGCTCGCCGCGGAGACTAGTTCCCGCAGCCTGCAGCAACGCATCAAGAAAGTAGAGATCAATGAGCCAGATCCTTGTCTTCCTTCTTCTTTTGCCCTTGTGTATTCCGGGCGTAGCCGCATGTGGCTTTTTTAATTATCTTTCTAATTATGTAAGACAATTAATCGTCCTTATATATTCATCAGTCTTGCTATAAGTCACAGTAGATGCTATATAGGTCCATCGGATCTTACATAAAGATCTGTGCTATCAGATTTTCTTTTTTCTCTCTTAAATCTCAGTCGAGTGAGACATAGCCACGCCATTAAACAGAGGCTCGGGCACCATTAATGGAGACCTTGGGAGAGAGGTAGACGGCAGATGGAGGTCAAAGGGCTCTCCTCCCGATAAGCACGCGCAGGGGTCTGATCGCACACCTCTCGTACTCAAATAGCTACCCTGCACGGTGCCTCCTAGATAATAAAAAATGGGAACGCATGGCGGCACGTAAATGGTAGTAAATAGAACACTCACAGTTTCAATAATACTTGTGTTTCCGATTGTAACGTGACAACACTTGTTCCAAAATGACTTTGTTGATTATTAATGTGTGTGCCTTCGCAAATCGGACAGGGCACCAAGCCAAGTTTCACTATATTCATGCGTGTTTTGGATTTACAGGAATTAAAAAACTAAGTTTCTCAATGTTTCTAGCCCAGTCACGACGCCCAGAATTTTGAATTTCATTCCCATTTCTTGCATGGAACCTAGAAATTTACCCGAGGACACACATGTGATTTTTCAACCAACTTTGGTGCACTAGAATTTGTGCTTGTATTTCAAATTTGAATTATGCACACAAAGGTGACACGTTCCCTCTCAGAACCACAAGCCTTCTTGACAGAAGCTCTGATTTGCAAGAACCTTATACCCAAATCTGTTCCTATTCGGCCAATTTTTTTACCACGGCATGGTACTACCATGACATGACACCATGCCAAGTATCATGATTTTAAAACCAAGGTTCTCAATGTTCTCGACTGAGCCACGATGCCCAAATGTTTGAATTTTATTCTCGTTTTTTGCATGGGACCTAGAAATTCACCTGAGGACACAAATGTGATTTTTCAACCAACTTTGGTGCACGGGAGCATGTGCTTGTAGTTCAAATTTGAATTACGCACATTAAAGGACCAAAAACTCAATTAATGTGTAAAAAAGGCCAAACGAAGCCGGAATGATTTCAAAAATTTAACAGGGCACTCATGTAGTTCTATGTTGCCTTTGTAAATAAACTCAAGGGGGACAACGTATATCGTTTCGCACTCAAAGGTGGCACGTTCCCTCTCAGAACCACGAGTCTTCTTGAGAGAAGCTTCGGTTTGCAAGAAGCTTATACCAAAATCTGTTCCTATTCGGCCAATTCTTTTACCACAACATGGTAGTACCATGACATGATACCCATGCCAAGTTTCATGATTTCCAGCTGTGTTTTGGATTTACAAGAATTTAACCAAGTTTCTCAATGTTCTCGGCCGAGCCACGATGCCCAGATGTTTGAATTTTATTCTCATTTCTTGCATGGGACCTACAAATATACCCGAGGACACAAATGTGATTTTTCAACCAACTTTGGTGCACGAGAGCATATGCTTGTAGTTCAAATTTGACTTATGCACATTAAATGACCAAAAACTCAATTAATATATATAAAACGACAAACGAACCCGGAATAATTCCAAAATTAACAGGGTACTCATGTAGTTCTATGTTGCCTTTGTTAGGAAACTCAAGGGTGGGGGGAAGCGTATATCGTTTCACACTCAAAGGTGGCACATTCCCTCTTAGAACCACAAGCTTCCAAATCGGCCCAATTTTTTACCACAACATGTTAGTGCCATGACATGACACCATGCCAAGTTTCTTGATTTCTAGACGAGTTTTGGATTTACACGAATTTAAAATCTAAGTTTCTCGATGTTCTCGGCCGACTCATAATGCCCAAATGTTTGAATTTCATTCTCATTTCTTCCATGGGACCTAGAAATTCAACCAAGGACACACATGTGATTTTTCAACCAACTTTGGTGCACCGGAGCATGTGCATGCAGTTCATATATAGATTATGCACTTTAAAAGTCCAGAAACTCAATTAATGTATAAAAAGGCCGAACGAACCTAAAATAATTCCAAAATTTAATAGGGTGCTCATATAGTTCTATGTTGCCTCTGTAAAGCAAATCAGGGGGGAGGCAGCGCATGTCGTTTCACACACAAAGGTGACACGTTCCCTCTCAGAACCACAAGGCTTGTTGAGAGAATCTCCAGTTTTGCAAGAAGCTTATACCAAAACTTGTCCCAATTCAGCCAAAAATTATACATATGAAAACAGGGTTTAGATTATCCCGAACATCTCGCTACCTAGACCAATAATGTACTATGATTTGAATTCAACATAAAATGGATACAAGTATTTGAATTGGAGAGCGTATGGTACATGTAGTTCATAGTGAAATATGATTACTGCTATATGCATGTTTTCTGGTATCAAGATAATATTTAAATTATTGTATAACTTGACAACAGTCGTATTCAAATAAGGAAAATTGATTCAAATTTAGTCCATATGGTAGACGACAATATATATGTTCACATGGTGGAGTAAAATGTTCATATATGATGGAAGATCAAAATGTACGACTACATCAATTATAAATCGCAAGGTCACCTAACAATATATTCGAATTCAACATAACGTGGATTAAAAAAATTGAAATTCGAGATCATGGCATCTGTAATCATATAAAAAGGGACATTACTCTTTATTTGGTGGGAATTGATTTGTTTTTTGTTGTTGTTGAGGGAAGTGCGAATCGATTTGGTACTGTGCAGGGTAATCTTGTTCTCCCGATTTTTTTTACATTTTTCTTGTAGTTTTTTCAATGGCATCTATAGCAATATAGTACAAGGGACATGACTCTCTTGTGTATTGCATGAATTGTTTTTTTACACGTTAAGTTTGTTCTGTCGAACAAGGAATCCGCACCTTGTTATCCCGAAATTTTCAAGCTCGAGTATATTTTGTCTCACCTGCTTTGAAACTCCCGCTTCTTCAACCCGCGCCGCGGCTTGTTATCCCGAAATTTGGACGTGCGCGAGAACTCCCTCCTCATCCGAAATCGCTCCTGTAGCCCAGACACGCGAAATCCCCCTTCTACCCCTCAACCGGAAATGAAGCTCCACGTCGCGGTGTCAAAACCAGTGGGGGTACGCTGGTAACTTACCCTATATTTCGGACAAGCGCGTCCCTAAGCTTGGCTCCCCCTCCCCCTTCGCCCCCCCATTCGTACACCGAGGCCGACAAAACCCGCAAAACCCCACGCTCCTCCGTTGGCCTCCCGACCGCCGCCCAGCCGGAGACTCTTCCCCGACTATGTCGTCCACCGCAACAGCTCGCCGTCCCTCATCCACCGCACCGGATGAGGATCCGTTGTCGATCTCATCGTCCCTTCGGATCAGCCGCCCTGTCCTCCACCTCCAAGGAGCTGCCCCGACGTTCACCTCGTCTATCGCGCCACCTCAATCCCCACAGTGCTGTCTTGACCTGCCCCACCGGAACCGCATCACCCTCACCAATTCCTCCGATGAAGCCGAGGCCAACTCGGTGCCACCAAGGAGGTTCTGCGCTCACCGCTGCATTTTATCTTTTATTAGATCTCACGGGACTGCCGGTGCTCAATACCGAGCAGACATGGCGAGTCTCCATCGACGACACCGTCGCCGGCCACATCATCCACGGTGTCTCTCCCCCATGTCGTTGCTACCTCGGCGGCGACTTCCACAATGGCACTAGCTGCAGTTGCTCCGTCTCTCGCTCGCGTTGCGGCTCTGTTCTTGCTGTCGGTCGCGCTGCTGCACTACTCCTGCTTTCGTTCGTGCTGCTGCTCTGCTCTTTCTCTCGCTTGCGTTGCTGCTGCTGCTGCATGACCTCTGGGAGCTACAGGAGTTGCTGCTTTAGTACTCGCTCACGGTGCTACTGCATGACTTGCTCTCTGCTAGTGCGTTCCCTGCTCGAGCGTCTGCTGATTTAGATCACTGCTTCTCTGCTACTAGTGCTCGAACGCCCTAAACATCTATTGCAATGCTCTGTTACTAGTTCAATCAGTTTCGACATTAAAATTCAGTTTCGACTGTGAAGTTCATTTTCTTCAGTTAAGTTTAGAGTGAACAGTACTTACAACATCTGTCGGAGCGGCCGTGGCGCGGCTGATGCGTTTTACATCTAGCACTTTTTGGTGATGTATTTTACATCATCTATTGCAGATGATATTAGGGTCCCACTTCCGATTAACGTTGTCTGTCTTGTCATGCTTCAGCCTCGTCGCCGTACACCTTAGCGGAGCTGCTCCAACGACGGAACCGTCCATCACAACGGAGCAGTACCCTCGGCGCCATTTCCAGAGGCCTCGGATCTTCTTCCCTGCCTTCGACAGTCACACCAGCATCATCACCATCCTCCACGTCCAACCCAATGATGCTGAGGTCCACAAGGCTATGCCAAAGAGGTTGTACACTCGTCGCATCACTTTTTTTCTCCATTCCTCTGTTCTTCCAATTCATGTGAGCCAAACACCCAGGTTGACTGAAATCCTATGTTTCCAAATGCTTTGTTTTGCACGTGCATTCATATCCTATTCCTGTGTTTTTCTTGTCCTTGCGTTTATAGAATCCTCCAATTCTAAGGAGCCCTTACAGATTTACTTCATTTTCAGATAGGCGTCAAAGAAAACTCTGTGTGTTATGTCCTGCTCCTGCCGTGCCGTTATCCACCCCACCCGAGGTGCACCATCAACAGAAGCGTTCACTGCAGCAGAGATCCCCCCTGCAGACTTTCTTTCGCCGCCTCAGATCATCTTCCCCGTTGACGGCACCACACCAACTGCATTATCATCATCGACTGAGCATATGAACCTGAGGACTACACAGTTCCGGAAGAGAGGTCGCAGTCTTTCATGTTTGCTTACGTCTACTTTATTGTTCAATCTTGAGTTTTGAATTGCCCATGGGTCTCATATCGAGCTAGCAACAAATAGTATCTGTCTACTATCTGGTTCATCTGGGGTCTTCTATGTGGTTCATGTTGGGTGGGCAACAAACAATAGATGATCTATTGTCTATCTTTTTAAATTGAAGCTATAATCTACCTGCTATCATTAGTTTTGGATCCATCCACTCGTTTGCTACCATCAGTCTTGATTTTTGCATGCACCCCTTAGGCCTTACAAAATCTAACTATTTTTTTATTATGCATGTCAGATATTGTACACAATCGTACTGAACATGTAGAGAAAAAGAGAAGACCGTTGCGTGCGAATATAATGTCATGCAGACGCCGCTCCATGGTGGGTGAAGTGCCCCCCTCTTGCATTTCTAGATTATATTCCAGAGGAAGATTGTTCAGATGGAGATTCAGAAGGAGCCGACCACGCCTGTTTACCACCTGAGGTGTTTGCTCTAACCTGGCATGCTGATGTTGGTCATATCATGCATATGGCGCCTTGCATTGCTTACATTATACATCTTATATGTCATCAGCTTAGTTTAGATTTGCTTGTGTGAATGCCACCTGTTTGGTTTCTATATCATACTCCCACTATTCCTAAATATTTATCTTTTTAGAGATTTCAACAAGTGACTACATACGGAACAAAATGAGTGAATCTACACTCTTAAATATGTCTATATATATCCGTATGTGGTAGTCCATTTGAAATCTCTAAAAAGACAAATATTTAGGAACAGAGGGAGTATATGGGAATTATGCAATGTCATCTTCTTTAGCCAGGCATCATATACGTGAATCATGCAATGCCATCCTGTTTAGCCAGTCATCGTATATGTGAATTGTATCATGCCATATTTTTTTCCATAATGTATTCCATTTGTCAACAATGTTTATACATTCATCTACTCTTCCTGTGCATCAGCCATTTGAGTCGGTCATGGGAAAATCTGGAGTGAAAACAAGGTCTTCTGAGCAGTCAGTGCTACCTGTCGATGCCGATTTCTTGCTGGTTACAGATAGCTCCTCAGAGGAGGATTCAGAGAGAGATGACCAGTCGTATCCCCCTTCCCCCGAGGTGCATGCTCTAACTTGGCTGGGTTATATTGCTCATATCATGCATATGGTGTCTTGCATTGCCATGCCATCTGCTTAGATTAGACATGCTTTGTGTGAATGCCTCCTGTTTGCTTTCTATATCAGATATGTGAATTATGAAATGCCATGTTTTTCAGCCAGTTATCATATATGTGAATTATGCATCACCATGGAGCCAGGCATCATATATGTGAATTATCTCATGCCATATTTTTTTATTACGTATTCCATTTGTCGACAATCTGTGTATATTGAACTACTCTTCATGTGTATCAGCCATTTGAGCCGGTTATGGAAAAATCTGGAGTGAAAACAAGGTCTTCAGAGCAGGCAATGGTACCTGTTGAAGCATATATCTCGATGGTTACAGGGAGCTCCTCAGAGGAGGATTCAGAGATAGATGACCAGTCCTATATTCCACCTTTGGTGTATGCTCTAAGTTGCAATGTTTATATTTCTCATATGATGTATAGGGTGTCTTGCATTGCTTAGTTTAGACATCATATGCACAATATTGAATTCTATCTTCTTAGTTTAGAGATCATACATGCGAGTGCAAGCTGCTTAGTATATGAATCAATTATGTCAATTATATCATGCCATCCTGTATACTTAGACAACATGTATGTGAATTATTTCATCCCAACTACTTTAGAAAGACATCATATAGTTTTGTCATGTCATCCTGTTTAGGTACTCATCATATGTTGAATAATGCCATTATATCCTATTAAGTTATCCATCATATATCTAAAACTGTGTCATGCTATCCTGTTTAGTTAGGCATCATATATGTGAAATTGTGTCATGCTGTCCTATTTGGTTAGACAACATATATGTGAATTACCACATCTGTCTATCATACAATGTCTGTACGTTTAATTTCTTTTCTTGTTTATCAGCCATTTGAATTGGAGGGGATGATGGCAGTATCTAAGGGAGCAAAAACTCGTTCTTCACAAAAGACAGTGCTACCCGTTGATGCAGATAGAACCATGGTTGTACTGGCCCACAAACTAGCCCCACCACACATAATCGAGACTCTTCCAGATTGCACACTTACACCGTTGGGCAGAGAACCAGCTACAACCCATCTAACCGCAACCCCAGCGGATAGTAACCCACTTATAGTTGACAAAGCACCATGTCCACCACAGAGTACCCCCACACGAGCAGTTTGTAAAGCTACTGCAGTGCCCAAAGCACGAAGACCACCACAGCTAACCCAAACTCCACGTTTAAAGCAGAAGAGCAACTGTTCTCAGGTCAGATTCCGTAGCTATGGTCCACACTCCTTTTTTGTTGCATCACTGTATTTAATCATACCAACTACTTTCGAATTTGAAGGATCCAATTGAAACTCCAATGGTGCAATAGGTATGTTTTAAACCTATTTCTTTAATTGGATTGCTGTTCTAAGTTCTTGCTCTATGTGGATTTCAGTTTAAGTTGTATAAATAGTTATGTTCTCATATGATGCACATTACAAGTGCTGCCAATGATGTGTAGTTTCTCACACTTATATTTTGTCTATGCTGCTGTGTCTTAAAAATATATGAGTTGAACTGTGTCTCTATCTTGATTAGGGAACATAAACTAGAATGATATGGACAATACAGTGACCATAGTACATAGATATATGTTTGTTTCATGCTGTTATCCTGTCCACCTTACTACTGAACCAGTTTACCAAAATGAGTTTCGTATACTACAAGCTAAACATATGATGTGTCTGCTTGTTTCTCTTGTAGTATGCAAACAAAATATTGGAGAAGAGCACCCCACTATGCAACGGTAGAGAAAGTAATGCAGATAAGGTTCAAGATAGTGAGACAACCCTGTTGGTCTCCAAGAAAGGTGATAAAAACGATTTTGTAGACAGTGAGAAAACCCCACAGTCCTGCGTTGATGTAGTGTTTGAGTTACTGGCCAGTACCGCTGGCACAAGCTCTTCAAACTCGCTGCCTGAATCACTTCGGCTTCTTCAGTCTCAGCTACAAGCTGAAAGGCATCAGTCAGCTGTGCTGCGGCAAGAAGCCGAAGGACTGAGGAAGTCCCTACAGAATTCAGATGCGTACTTTCTTGTGCAACAGCAAGCGCTGGAGGATTTAAGTGCCAAACAAGAGAAAGTTAATAAGCTTGCTAAGCATCTTTCCAGCATTATGGGTACCCAGGATATTGTTTCTTTAACTCTTCTGAAGTGGTTTCAGTTCTGGACTTGTTTTGCTGCGGCGTTTATATGCTGCTTTGTTCCCTATATTTGCACTCGTGGCGAACTTTGATGCCTAGTGGATGTAATATGTGTAATAGCCGTGATAGCCTAGCATAAGTTGCTTGCTTATTTATTTCCTTGTTGTCTTGTTTATTTGTTTGCTTGTAGTCAGTGCAGTTCTTTTTCCGCGGTTTGCTAGTGGCTGCAATAACCTATTTTTTAAAACTAGGCCACAAGAACCATGGGCTAATACTTACTGTAGTGACACTGGGCCTCCTACGGGCCGTAGAAATAGTGGGACTTCTACGGGCCGTAGAAATAGTAGGCCTTCTACGGGCCATAGAAACAATGGGCCTTCTATGGGTCGTATCATCAATGGGCCTTCTACGGGCCGTAGAAACAATGGGCCTTCTACGGGCCGTATCATCAATGGGCCTTATACGGGCCGTATGATTGGCCAAACATGGGCCAATAACAGGCCGCATTATGGCCGTAAATTGGCTAGAGTTTGAATCGTCCATTCATGGGGCGAACATAACGGGCCATCGTTAATAGGCCGTATTTGATGACGCTTTGAAAACGGCCCAATGTATTAATGGACCACAAATGGGCCGACTGTAACCACAGGCTGAATTTGGCCCACAAGCAGAAAATGACAATAATGGGCCGTAAGTAAACAAATGCTGGAAATGAGCCCAAGAATAAATGGGCTCTGAGAAGGCCGAAAGATAACATGGGCTGGAAACGGCCCAACGAAATAACGGGTTGTTAATGGGTATAAAGTGATGCACTGTTCATTACGGGCCAGTTTCACCATGGGCCGTTATTGGGTATAAAGTGATACACTGTTCATTACAGGCCAGTTTCACCACGGGCCGTTAATAGGCCAAGAGTTACATAGGGCCTCATATGGGCCAAAAGACGTCATGGGCCATACATGGGCCAGAAGTGAAAACGGGCTGGAATCATATTGGATGGCCCAGATGACGCTACTGGGCCTAATTCGGATAGGGCGTAACAGGCCTTGGGTTAGTGGGATGTAAATGGGTTATATGTGAACAGGCTGTTAACAGGCTTTCCATGGGCCGGCCCGCCACCTTTTGACCAAGTCAACTGGGTCGGCCTTTTCACAGGAATGGGCCTCTGTTGGGCCATGCCACGTGTCGACGTATCATAGGCGACTTCTGTCCAATGAGTGGATGACATCCGTCCCAACGATGAGCCGACACGTGTTTCCTCCAGCCAATGATGATTTTATAGGTGGAAAATCCCCATTGGTCGGGGCTGTTAACGGGTTATCAGATCCAAAACCCGACCCGATAGCTTAATGGCGTTCCGTTACGGTGGATGCCACGTGTTGGTCACCCTTGATGAAAGCACTTCTATGACGCGCGATTTATCGTCATGGAAGTGGACACTTCCGTGATGATAATTTTGGTAATGTCATGGAACACTTCAACGATAGCACAGGTATGACTATCTTGATTCTGTCATAAATTTTTCATGGATGTACATGCATGACAAAAAACGCGACCTACTGTGACAAACACGTATCATCACGGAAGTGTATTTTTTTGTAGTGCAAGTTGCCACTCATGTGGAGAAGCCCAAAGCTAGACCTAAGCCTGCTTCTACTACAAAGGGAATGGTCACTAGAAGCGGAACTACCCCAAATACTTGGCATATAAGAAGGATGGCAAAGTGAAAAAAAGTATATTTGATATATATGTTATTGATGTGTACTTTACTAGTGTTCATAGTAACCCATGGGTATTTGATAACGGTTCAGTTGCTAAGATTGGTAACTCAAAATAGGAGTTGCAAAATGAACAGAGACTAGTTAAGGGCAACGTGACAATGTGTGTTGGAAGTGATTCCACGGTTGATGAGATCACCATCGCACACTCCCTCTACCTTCGGGATTAGTGTTGGACCTAAATAAATGTTGTTTGGTGTTTGCGTTGAGCATGAACATGATTAGATCATGTTTATTACGATAAGGTTATTCATTTAAGTCAGAGAATAATTGTTGTTTCATTTACATGAATAAAACCTTCTATGGTCATACAACCAATGTAAATGGTTTATTGAATCTTGATCATAGTGATACACATATTCATAATATTGATGCCAAAAGATGCAAAGTTGATAATGATAGTGCAACATATTTGTGGCGCTGCCGTTTAGGTCATATTGGTGTAAAGTGCATGAAGAAACTCCATGCAGATGGACTTTTGGAATCACTTGATTATGAATCAGTTGATACTTGCGAACGATGCCTCATGGGCAAGATGACTAAAACTCCGTTCTTCGAAACAATGGAGCGAGCAAATGACTTATTTGAAATAATACATACCGATGTATGTGGTCTGATGAGTGTTGAGGCTTGCGGTGGGTATCATTATTTTCTGACCTTCACAAATGATTTGAGCAGATATGGGTATATCTACTTAATGAAACACAAGTCTGAAACAGATGAAAATTTGAAAGAATTTGAGAGTGAAGTGGAGAATCATCATAACAAGAAAATAAAGTTTTTATGATCTGATCGTGGAGGCGAATATTTGATTTACGAGTTTGGCCTTCATTTAAAACAATGTGGAATAGTTTCACAACTCACGCCACCTGGCACACCATAGCATAATGGTGTGTCCGAACATCATAACCACAATTTATTAGATATGGTGCGATCTATGATGTCTCTTATCGATTTACCGCTATCATTTGGGAGTTATGCATTAGAGACAGCTGCATTCACGTTAAATAGGGCGCCGTCTAAATCCATTGAGATGACACCATATGAACTGTGGTTTGGCAAGAAACCTAAGTTTTCATTTCTTAAAGTTCGGGGTTGCGACACTTATGTCAAAAGGCTTGAGCCTCATAAGCTCGAACCCAAATGAAAGAAGTGCGTCTTCATAGGATACCCTAAAGAAATAGTTGGTTACACCTTCTACCACAGATCCGAAGGCAAGATCTTTGTTGCCAAGAATGGAAAGTTTCTAGAGAAGGATTTTCTCTCGAAAGAAGTGAGTGGGAGTGTCACATCCCTAGTCTGGTATGACCTAGACTAGCTAGTCATTTGTGCATCATGTTTAAATTCCATTTAATTTTGAAATGAGGATTTGTGAAACCCTCAGAATCATCTCTGAAAATGACCCAAATAAAAATTGTTCCAAAAAGGTCCAAGGAAATGTTCATGTTGCTCTCTGAAAATATTGGTCAGAGGTAAAATTCAAACAAATATTTTAGGAGCTCATGGATATTTAATTTTGGCCATTTGGATTAATCCGATAATTATTTGCTTTGGATATATATTGTTATATATACAAAATATGGTCCAAAAATTATGCCACTTGTTGAGGAGCTCTGGAATAATATAGTTAGCTCCTGCAAAAATTGGCATAAGATAATAAATTGATTTAGTATGTTCATTAAATCAAAACATATGTCAGTAAAATAGAAAAGGAAAAAGAAATAAAAGAGAGACTTACCTGCGGCCCAGCTCCTGTGCGGCCTGGCCGGCCCAGCTGGCCAGCCCGGCCCAGCCGCCCCTCCTCTGTCGTCTTCGTCCTCGACAGGGGGACGGGCGCGTGCACGACGCGCGCGCGCTCCACCGCGCCACGCCACCAGCCTCCCTGCCTGCCTGCCCTCTCCCCTCCTCGTCTGGATGCCCCGGAGACGCCACGCAGCCACCCCGACCTCTCTCGCACTCTCCCTCGCCCTCGTCCTCTCCTCTGTCACCCTCTCTCGCACGCAACCGAGCGCAGCCGACGCCACCACTCGCCGTTGCCGCGGCCACTGCCTCCCCCTCGTCCCTCCGTCGTGTCCACGCGCTCCGCCGCTGTGGGCTATGCCTCCTCGACGAGACGCACAGCGCCGGACGCCCTGGAGCGCCGCCATCGCCATCGTCTTCGCCTCCGGCCGCCGCAGATCGTCTTCGCCGCTCCGCCGTCTCCAGCACGTTCCCGGCCACACCGAGCAACCCTGCGAGCCCGCTGTGAGCCCTGCCATCTTCTCCCCCTTCTTCCCTGGCCTTCTGCGCCCTCTAGCCCCCTTGACTGCACGAGCCGAAGCTCACCTCCGCTCGAGCTCATCGCCGGTGACATTCTGGCGACCCCAGGGCCACCCCACCATGCCCAACGGCCTTTTGAGCTCGCGTAGAGGCCTTAGGAGGCAAGAGCCATGCGTTCTGCAGCCCGTCGACTCGACCTCCTCCTCGGCCGAACTCCGGCCGCCGCCGAGGTCGATGCCGCCGTCGCCTCCGTCCACCCCACGGCCTCCCACGTGAACCATTGGATGCGCGCGAGCCTGGGCATCGCGTAGGTGGTCTCCGCCACGCGTTTGGTCGCCGGAGGGCGATTTCCGCAGCCCGCCGCCGCGTCTGGCCTCGCCGGCGTCAAGTCGCCGGTGGGGTTAGCCCCGGTTGACTGGGTTTGACCCTGGCTGACCAGGGTTTGACCACCCTGTGTCACTGACGCGTGGGGCCAGCCCCGTTAATTAAACAAGTTTAAGTTTAACTTAATTAAGGTTAGCCACAGTCACTGACAAATGGGTCCCACTGGTCAGGTTTGACCTGGACCTGGCCGTTGACCCGCTGACGTTACGCTGACGTCAGGCTGACGCAATTAGTTATTTTCTGGATTTAAAATAAATCAGGAAATTCCAGAAAATGATTTAAACTTCAAAAATTCATAGAAATTCAACCGTAGCTCAGATTGAAATAATTTATATATGAAAAATTATCAGAAAAATGCAATCTTTCCATCTGTACTAGTTTCATGCATGACAAACCAACTTATATGTTCTGTATATTAGAAAACACATTATGGCATATATAAGAGCTTATTTTGGAGATGCATTTGAGCTTTTGGTTCAAATGGACTTCAAACCAAATGAATACTAGTTGCATTAGCTCAAACAGCATCACATCTTCATGCCATGTTCATGCATCATATTGTTGCATATGCTTGTGTATTGATTGTTGGCACCGTTCCTTCTCGATAGGTCTTGCTCCGGAGCCGTTCCAGAGTACCTGTCTGTGAAGCAGTGCCTCCTCTGTTGATCTACCAGGCAAGCAAACCCCCTTGTTCATTCCGATACAATCCTACTCTCTCGCTCCTGCTCTCAGTTATTGCACTAGGACAACAACGATTCATCTGCTACTTTGTGCTGCGGTAGTTGAACCCATTCCTCTGCATGACCTGTCATTGCCACAGTAAATAGTTGAAACCCACTAGGATGTGTAGGAGTTGATTGAGCCATGTTTTGTTCCTACCATGCTATGCCTGCTATTGCTTAGAGTTGTGTCAGGTCTGGTTCGTTGGGAATGAATTGTAGTGTTACGATATGTTTTGATGCTGAGAGTGAAGTGTGTGAACACGATTTGGTAAAGGTAGCGGTGAGAGGCCATGTAGGAGTACATGGTGGGTTGTCTCATTGGAACCGTCCTTAAGCACTGAGTTCTATGTATGTTGTCCAATGACTCGATACTACCACACATTGGGTTCCGGTAACTCGACCCCTTTCGACTTATTAACCAACTTGATCTCTGTCCAGGAGTCGCAACTAGTTTCTGGTGTTTGTAGGTAGTGCTATTTTTCTACCAAGTGGCACCCGGCAGGGTGGGCTTGGGACAGACTAGGCACAGGTGGCACGGTGTACCAAGTGGCACCCGGATGGTGGGCTTGGGAACCCTGCTCACATCGTTTGGGGCCGTGAGCGACACCCCGGCCGGATCTCCTTACGGATGGAACCCGAATAGGCGATAAACCTGGGCTAGAGTCTTGTGTGGTTAGTCAGGTCGTGGCCGACACCCTCGCCAGGCTTCCGCTTGAAGGTTGCCGAGATACATGACGTGTACATGGCGGTAAGTGGCGAGAGCGTGTGTGAAGAAGTACACCCCTGCAGGGTTAACATGATCTATTTGAATAGCCGGGTCCGCGGTTATGGACTTCTTGGATGCTTACAGAGTCAAAGCTATGGATGGCCTTCTCGTAGGGAGACGGGGATGAATCCATAGTAGTGTATTGTGTGGTGATTAGTGGACTCGTGTGCGCCATATCACCTCAAAGAAGTTCTGGTAGTCGTAGAACAGGATAGCCACAGAGTCAAAGCTGGCTTGCTGCAACTAAACCCCACATTACCCTCTTGATACAACTGCATGTATGATAGGATCTGATGTAAGTCTTGCTGAGTACCTTTGTACTCATGTTGCTTTATTTATGTTTTTGCAGTGGAGACTTCGGTCTTACTAGTGTTCTCATGGACTTCGACAAGTAGCTTGTACCTCAGCTACGATCTTGATCGGATGTTGTAGATAGCCAGGCTCTTCGGCCTTTTTCATTTGTAGATGTCTATACCCAGACATGTAATGCTTCCGCTTGTTGCTTGTATGCTCTGTATGATGGGTCCTGCGACCCCTGTTTGCAATAAATGCTATGATGGCTCTTCTGAGCCTTTATCTATATGAGTTGTTGAGTTATGCTGTGATGCCATGTTGTACAGCACATACTTGCATGTTATGCATACGTGTAATGTGTATTGCTATGTGTGGGATCTGACTATCTAGTTGTTTATTCTTAGTAGCCTCTCTTACCGGGAAATGTCTCCTAGTGCTTCCACTGAGCCATGGTAGCGTGCTACTGCTCCGGAACACTTAGGCTGGCCGGCATGTGTCCTTCTTCGTTCCTGTGTCTGTCCCTTCGGGGAAATGTCACGCGATGAATACCGGAGTCCTGTTAGCCCAGCGCTACAGCCTGGATTCACTCGCTGATGACCGACACGTTCGATGCTGGGTCATGGATGCCTGTCCCTGTAAGTTTGTGCCACTTTGGGTTTACGACTAGCCATGTCAGCCCGGGCTCCTTATCATATGGATGCTAGCGACACTATCATATACGTGTGCCAAAAGGCGCAAACGGTCCCGGGCAAAGGTAAGGCGACACCCGTGGGGATACCGCGCGTGAGGCCGCAAAGTGATATGAGGTGTTACATGCTAGATCGATGTGACATTGAGTCGGGGTCCTGACAGCTTTGGTATCAGAGCCTGACTGCCTGTAGGATTACCAAGCCAAACTGGTCGAAGTTGAGTCTAGAAATTCTTTAGTTATGTAAGGGAATTGATTGTGGGTTGGAACGTAAGGCTCTTTTTACTCCTTATACCTCATGCCCTCTGATCTGAGTCATCTTATCTTCCCTACGGGGTTAAGGAACTAGGCTATCTCTTCCGTATATTAGGATCACGTGTTACTACTCCGTAGTTCCATAGGATTGGTTGATCAGAGTCTTACCCCCAGTTTCGAGTATTTCCGGTGTAGTCTGTTTAGTCTGATCTTAGAACCTTGGACGATGATGTTGAGTATGTTATTACCCCATTTTAGTAGGATGTCTCATTCTGAGTATTTCACTGCCGTTATGCTGCCGAAATTGCCCGAGAAGTTCGAGAGTTACTAATTATCCTATCCTACATTCTATACCCTATAGATGCTGCTGATTCCGTCCTTGGTTTCATTTCTCAGGATGTCATCAGCTAAGCGAAGTTCTGTTGCTCGTAGCCAGAACCACGGATATGGTAGGGATGAGGATCCTCCCGACCAGCCTTCGTTGACAGAGTTCATGCTAGAGTTGGAGAGGAACAAGCGTGAGTCTAACCGCTTGTTGGCACGCATCGAGGAGAACACCGCACATCAGTTCAAAGGGTCTGCTACCATTCATGATTTCATTCGTTTGCACCCACCCACCTTTCATCATTCTATTGAGCCACTCGATGCAGATGACTGGCTCCGTATCATCACTCATAAGCTGCATTCCGCGAACGTAGCTGAAGATGACAAGGTCACCTTTGCCACATACCACCTGGAAGGTCCTGCTAGTCTTTGGTGGCAGAACTATGAGGCTATGCTTCCAGCTGGCCAGATTCCTACTTGGAGGGTTTTCACTGAGGCTTTTCACGAGCATCACATTTCCCAGGCCCTCCTTGATCGCAAGAGAGAAGAGTTCTGTAGCTTCACCCAGAGTAAGATGGCTGTTGATGCTTACAGCAGAGAGTTTGAGAACCTCGCCCGCTATGCCACAGAAGAAGTGTCCACGGACGCCAAGAAGCAGGCTAGGTTCCGGAAGGGTCTCAACCCCAAGTTGCGTCGTGATCTCCACCTACATCATTGTGATACATTCCAAGCTCTTGTGAACAAGGCAATTAATGCAGAGACAGCTCAGCTCACTTACGAGGAGTCTCGTAAGCACACCCGTGATTTGGGATCTTCTTCCGGTTCTGGTTCTCAGAAGCGCCGGATTTGGGTTCCAAACTCCGCTCTTCCTTCTGGATATACACCGAGGCCATCTCATGTGGTGCCTCCCCCAGCTCAGTCGTATGTTCCACCCAGGCCTACTGGTAGACCGTTTGTCAGTGCGGGTCCACGTCCAACCTCGGGGACTTGCTTCACATGTGGGAAGCCAGGACACTATGCACGTGACTGTTCTCAAACTAGTTATGCTCCACCCCAGCCCGAGAAGACTGTTGGCTGTGTTAAGCCGCCGAGTAAGACGATCAAAGCCAAGCCAGTTCACACTAAACGTGGACGTGTGCATCACGTCTCAGCTAAAGACGCTCATGATGATCCGGATGTCGTTCTTGGTACACTCCTTGTCAATTGTCATCCAGCATCGGTTCTGTTCGATACTGGAGCATCTCACTCTTTCATTTCTGAGAGCTATGCTAACTTGCACAACATGTCATTTTGTGATATGCCCTCTCCACTAGTCATTCAAAATCCCGGATCCAAATGGCAAACCTCTAGTGTAAGCCATGGTAACGAAATCCTTGTTGATAGACTTGTATTTCTGGCATCACTTGTAGCCCTCAAGTCCTCAGATATTAACATCATCTTGGGTATGGACTGGATGACAGCTCATCATGCCAAGATTGATTGTTACACCAGATCTGTTCAGCTTACACACCCATCCGGCAAGATAGTCACTGTCTCCACTAGAGTTGCAAAGCGTCAGCTCTATTCTCTTAATGCCAGCCCTCTCCCAGACCTAGAAGATATCCCGGTAGTCCGTGACTTTCCGGATGTTTTTCCAGAGGAACTGCCAGGTGTTCCACCTGACAGAGATGTAGAGTTCGTCATAGATCTTATCCCAGGAACAGCTCCGATCTCTAGGAGACCTTACAAGATGGCACCCTTAGAACTAGCCGAGCTTAAGAAACAACTTGATGAGTCCTTGCAAAAGGGTTTCATCCGTCCTAGTTCTTCTCCTTGGGCTTGCCCGTCCTCTTCGTCAAGAAGAAGGATGGTACGGACCGGATGGTTGTAGATTATCGTCCCGTTAATTTGGTCACGATAAAGAACAAGTATCCGCTCCCCAGGATCAACGACCTGTATGATCAGCTCGCTGGATCCTCAGTCTTCTCCAAGATGGATTTAAGGTTAGGTTACCACCAAATCAAAATCAGAAACGGGGACATTCCCAAGACAGCCTTTGTTACTCGTTATGGTCAGTACGAGTACACCGTCATGTCCTTTGGTCTAACCAACACTCCAGCTACATTCTCCCGCTTGATGAACTCGATCTTCATGGAGTACTTAGATAAGTTCGTCGTGGTTTACCTCGATGATATTCTTATTTACTCGAAGAACGAAGGAGAGCATGCCGAACATCTTAGACTTGTATTAGAAAAACTCAGAGAGCACCGCCTTTATGCCAAGTTCTCCAAGTGTGAATTTTGGTTGCCAGAAGTGACCTACCTAGGCCACGTAATCTCTGGTAAGGGCATTGCTGTCAATCCCGAGAGAGTTCAGGTTGTTCTCGATTGGACTCCACCTGAAACCGTTAAACAAGTTAGGAGCTTCCTTGGTCTAGCCAGCTATTGTCGCTGCTTTGTTGAAAACTTCTCCAAAGTAGCTAAACCCCTCACGGAACTTCTCAAGAAGGATAAAAAGTTTGAGTGGTCCCCACAGTGTGAGTACAGTTTTCAGGAACTGAAAAGACAACTGACTTCTGCTCCCATACTTGTGCCACCGGATTTCACTAAAGACTTTGTTATCTACTGTGACGCCTCACGACAGGGGCTTGGTTGCATCCTTATGCAGGATCGTCATGTGATTGCCTATGCATCTCGACAGTTGCATCCACATGAGGATAATTATCCTACACATGATCTAGAGCTTGCAGCTGTAGTCTATGCACTCAAGACCTGGCGACATTACCTTCTTGGTAAACGTTGCGAGATCTACACCGATCACCAGAGTCTCAAGTATATCTTCACCCAACCGGATCTGAACCTTAGGCAAAGACGTTGGTTGGCGTTGATCACAGATTATGATCTAGGGATTACCTACACCCCAGGCAAAGCCAATGTCATGGCTGATGCTCTAAGCCGTAAATCCTATTGCAACAATCTCATGTTGCAGCAAGGCCAACCCCTTCTCCATGAGGAATTTTGTAAGCTTAACCTTCACATTGCTCCTCACGGATTCCTTTCTACCTTGGTGGCGAAACCTACTCTTGTAGATCATATTATAGAAGCCCAGAAGCATGATACGGGGATTACCCGGATCAAGAGAAACATTGCCAAAGGTGTTGCTGGTAGCTTCTCTATAGATAATCGAGGTGTTGTTTTCTTTGGGAACCGCCTGGTGGTCCCCAAGAAGCAACATCTTTGACAATTAATTCTTAAGGAGGCGCATGAATCTCCTCTCACGATTCATCCCGGTAGTACTAAGATGTATCAGGATCTACGCCAGAGGTTCTGGTGGACTAGGATGAAGAGAGAAATCGCTCAGTTTATCGCTAACTGTGACGTTTGTCGTCGCGTTAAGGCAGAACATCAAAGACCTGCTGGCACCCTTCAGCCTTTAGCTATTCCCGAATGGAAATGGGATAAAGTTGGTATGGACTTCATCACCGGCTTTCCCAGGACCAAGAGAGGGAATAATGCTATCTTCGTAGTCATTGATCGTCTCTCCAAAGTGGCACACTTCCTACCTGTTCGAGAGAATATCACCGCTAGTCAGCTCGCTGAATTATATATTTCTCGAATAGTATCACTTCATGGTGTTCCACTAGAGATCAATTCAGACCGTGGCAGTCTTTTCACTTCTCATTTTTGGGAGAGTTTTCAAACTGCCATGGGAACCCATCTTTCCTTCAGTACCGCTTTCCACCCTCAGTAGAGTGGTCAGGTGGAACGGGTCAATCAAATTCTCGAAGACATGCTCAGAGCTTGCATTATCTCATTCGGTATGGATTGGGAGAAATGTCTTCCTTTCGCCGAGTTTGCTTATAACAATGGCTATCAATCCAGTCTCAAGAAAGCTCCTTTTGAGATTCTCTATGGACGAAGGTGTCGAACACCTCTGAACTGGTCAGAAACCGGTGAAAGACAATTCTTTGGACCAGACATGATCCAGGAGGCAGAAGAGCAAGTTCGCATCATTCGTGAGAATTTGAAAACAGCCCAATCTCGTCAAAAGAGTCAGTATGACTGTCGTCATAAGGAAGTGGCTTATGAAATTGGCGACAAGGCTTACCTTCGGGTTACTCCTTTGAAGGGTACCCATCGTTTCGGTATCAAGGGCAAGTTGGCTCCTCGTTACATTGGTCCCTTTCGCATTCTCGCTAAACGAGGAGAGGTTGCCTACCAGTTGGAACTACCCCCACATCTTTCTCGAGTTCATGATGTCTTCCACGTCTCTCAACTCAGGGGTTGCTTCTCGGATCCCATCCGCGGAGTAGACCACGAAACGCTTGATCTCCAAGATAACCTCACATACCGAGAGTACCTGGTTTGCATTCTTGATCAAGCAGAGCGTGTTACCCGACGTCAGAACATCAAGTTTCTCAAGGTTCAGTGGTCTCATCATTCCGAGAGAGAAGCTACCTGGGAGCGAGAAGATCGTCTTCGACTGGAGTACCCCACTTTCTTTCCGTCGACCCCTGAATCTTGGGACGAGATTCTTTCAAGTGGGGGCGAGTTGTCACATCCCTAGTCTGGTATGACCTAGACTAGCTAGTCATTTGTGCATCATGTTTAAATTCCATTTAATTTTGAAATGAGGATTTGTGAAACCCTCAGAATCATCTCTGAAAATGACCCAAATAAAAATTGTTCCAAAAAGGTCCAAGGAAATGTTCATGTTGCTCTCTGAAAATATTGGTCAGAGGTAAAATTCAAACAAATATTTTAGGAGCTCATGGATATTTAATTTTGGCCATTTGGATTAATCCGATAATTATTTGCTTTGGATATATATTGTTATATATACAAAATATGGTCCAAAAATTATGCCACTTGTTGAGGAGCTCTGGAATAATATAGTTAGCTCCTGCAAAAATTGGCATAAGATAATAAATTGATTTAGTATGTTAATTAAATCAAAACATATGTCAGTAAAATAGAAAAGGAAACAGAAATAAAAGAGAGACTTACCTGCGGCCCAGCTCCTGTGCGGCCTGGCTGGCCCAGCTGGCCAGCCCGGCCCAGCCGCCCCTCCTCTGTCGTCTTCGTCCTCGACAGGGGGACGGGCGCGTGCACGACGCGCGCTCGCTCCACCGCGCCACGCCACCAGCCTCCCTGCCTGCCTGCCCTCTCCCCTCCTCGTCTGGATACCCCGGAGACGCCACGCAGCCACCCCGACCTCTCTCGCACTCTCCCTCGCCCTCGTCCTCTCCTCTGTCACCCTCTCTCGCACGCACCCGAGCGCAGCCGACGCCACAGCTCGCCGTTGCCGCGGCCACTGCCTCCCCCTCGTCCCTCCGTCGTGTCCACGCGCTCCGCCGCTGTGGGCTACGCCTCCTCGACGAGACGCATGGCGCCGGACGCCCTGGAGCGCCGCCATCGCCATCGTCTTCGCCTCCGGCCGCCGCAGATCGTCTTCGCCGCTCCGCCGTCTCCAGCGCGTTCCCGGCCACACCGAGCAACCCTGCGAGCCCGCTGTGAGCCCCGCCATCTTCTCCCCCTTCTCCCCTGGCCTTCTGCGCCCTCTAGCCCCCTTGACTGCACGAGCCGAAGCTCACCTCCGCTCGAGCTCGTCGCCGGTGACATTCCGGCGACCCCAGGGCCACCCCACCATGCCCAACGGCCTTTTGAGCTCGCGTAGAGGCCTTAGGAGGCAAGAGCCATGCGTTCTGCAGCCCGTAGACTCGACCTCCTCCTCGGCCGAACTCCGGCCGCCGCCGAGGTCGATGCCGCCGTCGCCTCCGTCCACCCCACGGCCTCCCACGTGAACCATTGGATGCGCGCGAGCCTGGGCATCGCGTAGGTGGTCTCCGCCACGCGTTTGGTCGCCGGAGGGCGATTTCCGCAGCCCGCCGCCGCATCTGGCTCGCCGGCGTCAAGTCGCCGGTGGGGTTAGCCCCGGTTGACTGGGTTTGACCCTGGCTGACCAGGGTTTGACCACCCTGTGTCACTGACGCGTGGGGCCAGCCCCGTTAATTAAACAAGTTTAAGTTTAACTTAATTAAGGTTAGCCACAGTCACTGACAAATGGGTCCCACTGGTCAGGTTTGACCTGGACCTGGCCGTTGACCCGCTGACGTCACGCTGACGTCAGGCTGACGCAATTAGTTATTTTCTGGATTTAAAATAAATCAGGAAATTCCAGAAAATGATTTAAACTTCAAAAATTCATAGAAATTCAACCGTAGCTCAGATTGAAATAATTTATATATGAAAAATTATCAGAAAAATGCAATCTTTCCGTCTGTACTAGTTTCATGCATGACAAACCAACTTATACGTGCTGTATATTAGAAAACACATTATGGCATATATAAGAGCTTATTTTGGAGATGCATTTGAGCTTTTGGTTCAAATGGACTTCAAACCAAATGAATACTAGTTGCATTAGCTCAAACAGCATCACATCTTCATGCCATGTTCATGCATCATATTGTTGCATATGCTTGTGTATTGATTGTTGGCACCGTTCCTGCTCGATAGGTCTTGCTCCGGAGCCGTTCCAGAGTACCTGTCTGTGAAGCAGTGCCTCCTCTGTTGATCTACCAGGCAAGCAAACCCCCTTGTTCATTCCGATACAATCCTACTCTCTCGCTCCTGCTCTCAGTTATTGCACTAGGACAACAATGATTCATCTGCTACTTTGTGCTGCGGTAGTTGAACCCATTCCTCTGCATGGCCTGTCATTGCCATAGTAAATAGTTGAAACCCACTAGCATGTGTAGGAGTTGATTGAGCCATGTTGTGTTCCTACCATGCTATGCCTGCTATTGCTTAAAGTTGTGTCAGGTCTGGTTCGTTGGGAATGAATTGGAGTGTTACGATATGTTCTGATGCTGAGAGTGAAGTGTGTGAACACGATTTGGTAAAGGTAGCGGTGAGAGGCCATGTAGGAGTACATGGTGGGTTGTCTCATTGGAACCGTCCTTAAGCACTGAGTTCTATGTATGTTGTCCAATGACTCGATACTACCACACATTGGGTTCCGGTAACTCGACCCCTTTCGACTTATTAACCAACTTGATCTCTGTCCAGGAGTCGCAACTAGTTTCTGGTGTTTGTAGGTAGTGCTATTTTTCTACCAAGTGGCACCCGGCAGGGTGGGCTTGGGACAGACTAGGCACAGGTGGCACGGTGTGCCAAGTGGCACCCGGATGGTGGGCTTGGGAACCCTGCTCACATCGTTTGGGGCCGTGAGCGACACCCCGGCCGGATCTCCTTACGGATGGAACCCGAATAGGCGATAAACCTGGGCTAGAGTCTTGTGTGGTTAGTCAGGTCGTGGCCGACACCCTCGCCAGGCTTCCGCTTGAAGGTTGCCGAGATACATGATGTGTACATGGCGGTAAGTGGCGAGAGCGTGTGTGAAGAAGTACACCCCTGCAGGGTTAACATGATCTATTCGAATAGCCGGGTCCGCGGTTATGGACTTCTTGGATGCTTACATGGTACATAGACAACTTGAAGTGAACACTCTAAAATGCTCAAGACAAGTGTGAGTGCTATGGATGGCCTTCTCGTAGGGAGACGGGGATGAATCCATAGTAGTGTATTGTGTGGTGATTAGTGGACTCGTGTGCGCCATATCACCTCAAAGAAGTTCTGGTAGTCGTAGAACAGGATAGCCACAGAGTCAAAGCTGGCTTGCTGCAACTAAACCCCACATTACCCTCTTGATACAACTGCATGTATGATAGGATCTGATGTAAGTCTTGCTGAGTACCTTTGTACTCATGTTGCTTTATTTATGTTTTTGCAGCGGAGAATTCGGTCTTACTAGTGTTCTCATGGACTTCGACAAGTAGCTTGTACCTCAGCTACGATCTTGATCGGATGTTGTAGATAGCCAGGCTCTTCGGCCTTTTTCATTTGTAGATGTCTGTACCCAGACATGTAATGCTTCCGCTTGTTGCTTGTATGCTCTGTATGATGGGTCCTGCGACCCCTGTTTGCAATAAATGCTATGATGGATCTTCTGAGCCTTTATCTATATGAGTTGTTGAGTTATGCTGTGATGCCATGTTGTACAGCACATACTTGCATGTTATGCGTACGTGTAATGTGTATTGCTATGTGTGGGATCTGACTATCTAGTTGTTTATTCTTAGTAGCCTCTCTTACCGGGAAATGTCTCCTAGTGCTTCCACTGAGCCATGGTAGCGTGCTACTGCTCCGGAACACTTAGGCTGGCCGGCATGTGTCCTTCTTTGTTCCTGTGTCTGTCCCTTCGGGGAAATGTCACGCGATGAATACCGGAGTCCTGTTAGCCCAGCGCTACAGCCTGGATTCACTCGCTGATGACCGACACGTTCGATGCTGGGTCATGGATGCCTGTCCCTGTAAGTTTGTGCCACTTTGGGTTTATGACTAGCCATGTCAGCCCGGGCTCCTTATCATATGGATGCTAGCGACACTATCATATACGTGTGCCAAAAGGCGCAAACGGTCCCGGGCAAAGGTAAGGCGACACCCGTGGGGATACCGTGCGTGAGGCCGCAAAGTGATATGAGGTGTTACATGCTAGATCGATGTGACATTGAGTCGGGGTCCTGACAGGGAGGAAAGTAGAACTTGATGAGGTAACTGTACCTTCTCTCGAATTGGAAAGTAGCTCATCACAGAAAACTGTTCCCGTGATGCCTACACCAACTAGAGAGGAAGTTAATGATGATGATCATGAAACTTCAGATCACGTTACTACTGGGCCTTATGGGTCGAACGGAGCACATTCCGCACTAGAGTGGTACGGTAATCCTGTCCTGGAAGTCATATTTCTTGATCATGACGAACCTACGAACTATGAAGAAGCTATGGTGAGCCCAGATTCCGACAGATGGCTTGAGGCCATGAAACCTGAGATGGGATCCATGTATGAGAAAAAAGTATGGACTTTGGTGGACTTTCCCGATGATCGGCAAGCCATTGAGAATAAATGGATCTTCAAGAGAAAGACGGACGCTGATAGTAGTGTTACTATCTGCAAAGCTCGACTTGTCGCAAAAGGTTTTCGATAAGTTCAAGGTGTTGACTACGATGAGATTTTCTCACTCGTAGCGATGCTTAAGTCTGTTCGAATCATGTTAGCAATTGACGCATTTTATGAAATATGGCAAATGGATGTCAAAACTGCATTCCTTAATGGATTTCTGAAAGAAGAGTTGTATATCATGCAACCAAAAGGTTTTGTCGATCCTAAAGGTGCTAACAAAGTGTGCAAACTCCAGCGATCCATCTATGGACTGGTGCAAGCATCTCGGAGTTGGAATATATGCTTTGATAAGATGATCAAAGCATATTGTTTAATACAGACTTATGGTGAAGCCTGTATTTACAAGAAAGTGAGTGGGAGTTCTGTAGCATTTCTGATATTATATGGGATGACATATTGTTGACTGGAAATGATGTAGAATTTCTAGATAGCATAAAAGGATATTGGAATAAGATTTTTTCAATGAAAGACCTCGGTGAAGTTGCTTACCTATTGGGCATCAAGATCTATAGAGATAGATCAAGATGCCTTATAAGACTTTCAATGAGTACATACCTTGACAAGATTTTGAAGGAGTTCAAAATGGATTAGTCAAAGAAGGAGTTCTTGCATGTATTGTAAGGTGTGAAGTTGAGTAAAGACTCAAAACCCGACCACGACAGAAGATAAAGAGAGAATGAAAGTCATTCCCTATGGCTCAACCATAGGTCCTATAAAGTATGCCATGCTATGTACCAAACCTGTTGTGTACCTTGCCATGAGTTTGGCAAGGGGGTACAATAGTGATCCAGGATTAGATCACTGGACAACGGTCAAAATTATCCTTAGTTACGTTAAAAATGACTAAGGAAATGTTTCTCGGTTATGGAGGTGGTAAAGAGTTCGTCCTAAAGAGTTGCGTCGATGCAAGCTTTGACACTAATCTAGGTGACTCTAAGTCTCAATCTAGATACACATTGAACGTGGGAGAAATTAATTAGCTAGCGTAGCTCCATGTAGAGCATCGTAGACATAGAAATTTGCAAAATACATATGGATCTAAATGTGGCAGACCCGTTGACTAAACTTCTCTCACAAGCAAAACATGGTCACACCTTATTACACTTCGGGTCTTAATCACATAGTGATGTGAACTAGATTATTGACTCTAGTAAACCCTTTGGGTGTTGCTCACATGGCGATGTGAACTATGGGTGTTAATCACATAAAGATGTGAACTATTGGTGTTAAATCACATGGCGATGTGAACTAGATTATTGACTCTAGTGCAAGTGGGAGATTGAAGGAAATATGCCCAAGAGGCAATAATAAAGTTGTTATTTTATATTTCCTTATATCATGATAAATGTTTATTATTCATGCTAGAATTATGTTAACCGGAAACTTGATACATGTGTGGATACATAGACAAAACACCGTGTCCCTAGTAAGCCTCTACTAGACTAGCTCATTAATTAAAGATGGTTAAGTTTCCAAACCATAGGTATGTGTTGTCATTTGATGAACAAGATCACATCATTAGGAGAATGATGTGATGGACAAGACCCATCCGTTAGCATAGCATATTGATTGTTCAGTTTTATTGCTATTGCTTTCTTCATGTCAAATACATATTCCTTCGACTATGAGATTATGCAACTCCCGGTTACCTTAGGAATACCTTGTGTGTTATCAAACGTCACAATGTAACTGGGTGATTATAAAGATTCTCTATAGGTATCTCCGAAGGTGTCTGTTTGGTTGGCATAGATCGAGATTAGGATTTGTCACTCCGAGTATCGGAGAGGTATCTCTGGGCCCTATCGGTAATACACATCATAAGAAGCCTTGAGAGAAAAGTGACTAATGAGTTAGTTGCGGGATGATGTATTACGTCTCGAGTAAAGAGACTTGTCGGTAACGAGATTGAACTAGGTATGAAGATACCGATGATCGAATCTCGGGCAAGTAACATACCGATGACAAAGGGAATAATTTATGTTGTCATTACGGATCGACCGATAAAGATCTTCATAGAATATGGGGGAACCAATATGAGCATCCAGGTTCCGCTATTGGTTATTGACCGGAGAGGTGTCTTGGTCATGTCTACATAGTTCTTGAACCCATAGGGTCCGCACACTAAACGTTCGATGACAATTTTGTATTATATGAGTTATGTGATTTGGTGACCGAATGTTGTTGCGAGTCTCGGATGAGATCATGGACATGACGAGGAGTCTCGAAATGGTCGAGAGGTAAAGTCTGATATATAGGACGATAGTATTTGAACACCGGAAGTGTTTCGGGAGGTACCGAGTACTTATAGGGTCACCGAAAGGGGTTCCGGGCACCCCCGGCAAAAGATATGGGCCGAGAGGGTAAACGCACCAGCCACAAGGGGCTGGTGCGCCACCCATATGGGCCGGCCAATGAGGAGAAGGAAAGGGGGGAAGGGAATTAGGAAGTACTACTTCTACTTCCTTCCCCCTCCGACAAATATGGTAGGGGGTGAATTGGACAAGGCTCCCAAGTTGGATTCCTCCTACTTGGGGCGCCCCTTTTGGCTGCTCCCTCTCCCTCTCATCTATATATATGAGGGGGGAGGCGCCTAGAACACAAAACCAACAATTGTTAGCCATGTGCGGCGCCCCCCTCCATAGATTACACCCTCGGTCATATTCTCGCGGTGCTTAGGCAAAGCCCTGCGTGGATCACTTCACCATCATCGTCACCACACTGTCGTGCTGACAGAAATCATCTACTTCCTTGACACTTTGTTGGATCAAGTGTTCGAGGGACGTCATAGAGCTGAACGTGTGCAGAACTGGAAGGTGTCGTATATTCAGTACTTGATCGGTCGGAACGAGAAGAAGTTCGACTACATCAACCGCATTGTATAACACTTCCGCTTTCGGTCTACGAGGGTACGTAGACACACTCTCCCCTCTCGTTGCTATGCATCTCCTAGATAGATCTTGCGTGAGCGTAGGATTTTTTTTTGAAATTGCATGCTATGTTTCCCATCACCTTTGTGATAGCAACATTTATTATGTAGTCCGTCGCTTTTATTTCTTTACCACCACAAGTTCGTGCAACACTTATTTTCCCTTACAATAAAACATCATACATATTTAGGAGCAATTTATTTTGATTTTTTCACGGATGATAACTTACTTCAAGGATCTTATTCAATCCATAGGTAGATATGGTGGACACCCATGGCATGAAACTAGGTTTAAGGGTTTTGGATGCACAAGTAGTATCTCACCTTAGTACAAAATTTTGGCTAGCAAAAGATCCTAAACAAGCACCACATGTTAGAGGATCCATAACAATATAACTTCTATGCAAATATACCCAAACATAACTCGTTACATAGTCTTCCTTGTCCAACTTCAACTAATTTTCTCAAGTTTGAAAATAATTAATGGGGCTCACAATCATAGAAGATGTCCAAGATAGTATATTTATATGAGAAATCTCTCTTTCTTCAATATTGTTTCATGAATTGTTCAAGTGACCAATGTTGAGTTTGCTAACTTTCTATAAATTTTACCACCTACACTTCTTATAAGTGAAGTCATTACTCCTCATGGGATAAGCATATGAAGCATATATAATTTCAGATCTATGATATTCAATTCATTCAACCATTTACTCATAGGACATAAGTGAAGCACACGAGTACATAACAAACTACTCCAAAAAGATATAAGTGAAGAACACTAAGTAGTCAAATAATTAACTAGCCATGGGAGGACTCTCTCTCTCATTCAAGATTTCAGAGCCAATGGTTTTATTCAAACAGCAAGTAAAATTAAAATACGCTCCAATCAAAACACATATCATGTGACGAAAAAATATAGCTCCGAGTAAGGTATACCGATGGTTTTGAAGACGAAAGAGGGGATGCCTTCCGAGGCATCACCAAGCTTAGGCACTTGACTATTCCTTGATTATTACCTTGGGGTGCCTTGGGCATCCCCAAGCTTAGGGTCTTTCCACTCATTATTCTCCTCATATTGATATCTCACCCAAAACTTGAAAACTTCAATCACACAAAACTTAACGAAACTTCGTGAGATGGGTTAGTATGATAAAGAGTAAATCATTCACTTTGGTAATGTCGAGATAAGATTCATAATTTTTATCACACAATGCCTACTGTACCATATCATTTCTACAATTTATATTGAGCAATATAAGCCATAGAAACCAGAAATCAAGCAAACTATGCATTGAAAACAGAATCTGCTAGAAACAGAACAATCTGTAATGATCTAAACAACAACCATACTTATGCTAATCCAAAAATTCTGAAAAAATTAGGACAACCTAGGAAATTTGTAAATAAATTTTATGTAAAAAATTTAGATCAAAAGAAATCTTCTGTGAATTTTTAAAATTTTGGTAATGAGTGCAAAAGTTTCTGTTTTTCGGCAAGATCAAAACAACTATCACCGTAAGCCATCCCAAAGGTCTTACTTGGCACTTTATTGAAACAAAAGCTATAAAACATGTTTACTACAGTATCTTAATCACGTGAGCACACAAAAACAGTATGGATAAATATTGGGTTTTCTCCCAACAAGCGCTTTTGTTTAATGCCTTTTTAGCTAGGCATGATATTATAGTGATGCTCTTCCAAGCCCAATTCCGATGATAGTTTTATTCATACTCCAAAAGATATAAGTGAAGTTCATGGATCATTCTACAAATCAATGAAGGTCTATCTCACACTAGCATGGAGCATGAAGGAAAAGAAAAGAGAAATAAATAAAAGACGCATATCATGTGAACAAAACAAAAAACGAGGTATACCGATAATTGTTGAAGAAGAAAGATGGGATGCCAACCGGGGCATCCCCAAGCTTAGATGCTTGAGTATTATTGAAATTTTTACTTGGGGTTCCTTGGGCATACCCAATCTTGAACTCTTTCCTCTCCTTATTCTTCTCGTTCTTCCAACACTTCATCCACACAAAACTTAACAAAAAACTTTGTGAGATCCGTTAGTATAATAAAGCAAATCTCTACCTTTAGGTACTATTGTAAACTCATTCCAATTTCATATTAGCATTATATCTATTGTATTCCAACTTCACCATGGTTCATACCCCCCGATACTACCCATCAATTCATCAGAATAAGTGAACAACACATACAAATAGAATCTGTCAAAAACAGGACAGTCTATAGTAATCTGGAAACTCCGTATACTTATATAACTCCAACATTTCTAAAAAATTAGGAAAACCTAAAAAATGGTATAGAACTACTATCCAAAAAGTTTTAGAAGATTTTGACATTCCAGTAAAAAATATAAATTCACGCACTACAGCCATAGTTTCTATTTTTGCACCGAACATAGCAAACAAGCAATCTAGACATCCTAAAACCAAATATTGGCACATTATTTTTATAATACAATGGATATTTACAAGGGGATAATTGTTTTTGAGAAACTTCCATGAAAATTTCTACATTGTTTTCATGAGCATGAACACAAGTGTTCAAGGTCGACCCTCACTTCTCCAATGCATAACCTTCCAATCGCTTCTCTTTTTGAAAAAGGATTTAGGCATGAGAAGCAAGTAATTTTTTTTTGTATTTTTCATTATTATTATTTTGTTTCAACCACAACTGAAGAAAACAAAAATAAAAGGGAAAACAAAATCTACTTAGTGAATAAAGCAAACAAGCACACACGAAAATATCAACCCCATGCTATTGCTCCCCGGCAACGGCACCAGAAAAGAGCTTGATAGTCCCCAAGTGCAAGGAATAATCATAGCAATTTGCAAATGTGGAAGTGATAAGTATGGAGTGTCGAACCCACAAGGAGCTAATGGTAAGATCAATATTCTCTCAAGTCCTATCTGCCATTGATACGACTCTACATACACCGAACGTTTGCTTCCAACTAGAAACGAGAAATAAAACTACGTTGTGGGTATAAAGAGGATAGCTTTGCATGATACCAGAGAACTAAAATATAAAAGTAGGTGCTATTAATATAAAGTTAGAATATATTACTATATATCATAAATAGAGAGTGTGGAATAATGATGGATCGGTGTGCGGAATTGTCCTAGGCAATTGTTAACAAGATCGGCAATCATTATTGCAATTTCATATGAGGGAGAGGCATAAGATGACATACTCTATCTTCTTGGATCATATGCACTTATGATTGGAACTCTAGCAAGCATCCGCAACTACTAAATATCATTAAGGTAAAACCCAACCATAGCATTAAAGTATCAAGTCCCCTTTATCCCATATGCAACAACCCCCTTACTCGGGTTTAAGCTTCTGTCACTCTAGCAACCCACTATAAGTGAATCATGAACGTATTGCAACACCCTACAACGGAAATCCTTCACGTGTGCACGGAACGAAAGGCACCATAGGACAACACCAAAATAAAACATACAACTCAAACCAATCTAGATCATCAATCAACCCAAAAGACAAAAGAAATCTAAAAGCATCATAGGATGGCAACACATCATTGGATCATAATATGTGGCATAAAGTACCATGTTCAAGTAGGGATTACAACGCAGTGCGGGAGAGTGGACCGTGTAAAAGAGATGAGGATGGTGATGAAGATGGTGATGTTGATGAAGACGATCACCGCGGCGATGGTTCCCCCGATGGCACTCCAGCGCCAGCGAGAAAGAGGGGGAGAGGTTCTCCCTCTTTGTGCTTCCTCCTCCATGGCCTCCCCCCTAGATGGGAAGAGGTTCTCCCTCTGGTCCTTGGCCTTCATGGCGATGATGGCTCCCTCGGGATCTTCCTCCATAGCCTCCGGTGATGATGGCCCCCTCCGGCAGGGTGCCAGAGAGGGCCTAGATTGATTTCTCATAGCTACAGAGGCTTACAACGGTGAAACTCCCAATCTAGATTTTGTTGTGAGGATTTTGAGATTTATAGAAGGTGTTGGCGTCGGGGACAAGTCAAGGGGGGCCCGCGAGGTGATGACAAGGCAGGGGGGCGCCCTAGGGGGGCACCCCACCCTTGTGTTTGCCCCGGGACTCCTCTCTAGTATCTTTTTTCTCCAATATTTTTTATATTTTCCAAAATATTCTCCATAAATTTTCAGCCCATTCTGAGAACTTTTATTTCTGCACAAAAACAACACCACTGTAGTTCTGCTGAAAACAACGTCAGTCCGAGTTAGTTCTAATCAAATCATACCAAAATCATGTAGAATTGTTGTAAACATGGCATGAATACTTCATAAATTATAGATATGTTGGAGACGTATCACACCAACACTTGATAGTTCCTTGAATCAAAAGCATAATTGCAATGATGTTATTATAAAATCCATTAATATTAATTGTTTTAATGATATGCAAAACCCTAAGCTTGGGGATGCTAACTTTTCTATGTCTACTACTTGTTGCAATAGTCATGATTGGGGTGATTCTTCTTATGATCTTGAAAATTTATTTAAGCCCCATGGTGAATATGAGATTGATAATTTTTTTTGCAATAATATTGAAAGTGGGTTTGGAAGAGTGTCAACTTTAGATCCCACATATTTGAAGAATGTTCAATCTAATGATTTTTTTTTGATAAAAGTGGGTTTGGAGAGGTCATGACTTTAGTTAATGTTAATCCCACTATTTTGGAACAGTGTCAACTTCGCATGCATGTGGATCATGTTGAGAGTATGTTATGTGATAGCTATTTTGTTGAATTTTCTTATGATCCTACATGTAATTATGATGAGAGAGTAAAATATGGTTGTAAAATTTTTCATGTTACTAAAGTACCTCTCTTCATGTTGAGGTTGCTATCATCTCTTTCTTCTTCCTTGCATATACTAGTTTTTTCTTGCCTTGATAATTTGTTTGCTTATGGAATGCCTATGCATAGGAATTATGTTAGACTTAGATGTGTTTGTCACATGTTTTATGATGCTCTCTTTGTCCTTAAACTCTTGTCTTTCATGTGAGCATCATTGAAATCGCAATGCCTAGCTAAGGGCGTTAAACAATAGCGCTAGTTGGGAGGCAACCCAATTTTTTTTGACCTTGAAAACAGCAGGAGAGGCTCCTACTATGATATATTAAAAAAAACGGAGTTACATAGTATGTACATGCTCTCGAGGGAGAGCCCTCAAGGAGGAAAGGATAGGTGTCAACAAGGGGAAACTAATACAAGGGGTGGGTGACTGAAAAAAATCAGTGGAGAAGGTAAAATTACAAAGCTAAGGAAAATAAAGTTATCTAGTCCCAATGAGCTTTGTCCACTCTAAATTTGCACCAAAGAAGATCTGCCTTGGTTCTCTCTCTCCAAGCTGCCAAAGATGGTGCTATGTGCCTGAAAATAAAGTTGTTCCTTTCCTTCCAGACATTCCAGGCCACAATCCCCACAATTTCAAAGAAAAGTTCCCCGTTAAAAGAACGTCTGGTAGTTTGGATGGCATCAATTCTGTAGCGGTTCATGTTCCAAGCGATCCCCACTTTCAACCAGCAGGAAGAGCTGAAGGGACACGTGAAAATTAAATGCTCAATAGTTTCTTCGACCCCAGAGTTACAACGGACGCAGTTGAATCCTTCATTGATGTTAAAGTGTCGTCTTCTGAGCATATTCCTAGTATTCAATCGGTCTGCCAGTAAAAACCACATAAATACTTTAAGTTTCATGTGCACTTTTGACTTCCATATCCAAGCAAAAGGAGGTGCCGCCACAATGTCCTTATGACAGTGCTCATAGAATTTTTGGGGAAAATACACTTGCCCCCAGACATAGGTCCAAGAATCCACCACTGCATCCGAGTGGTTAAGACTTTCTGGCTTCAAAGCAAGCACTAATTGAAGTTCCTCGAACGCTTCTGGCGAGAGGGGAATGTGGAACATGTCGGACCAATCATTAGCAACATAGAATTCTGCCACCGAGCAGTCCTCATTAATGACAAAAGAAAAGAGGCATGCAAAACGATCTGCCAGAAGCACCTCATGCCATTTGTCATGCCACATGGCAATATTATTACCATCCCCAACCAACAGAGAAGCTATGCCTCTGAAAATTGGCATTAGCTTGTAGATTTGTTTCCACCAAAAAGAACCACAAATCGGAGACGCGTGAGGAACAGAGTTCAAGTAGTAAGAGTCCCATATGAGTCTAACCCATGGCAGATTGGCCCTGTTGTAGAATTTATCAAGGAATTTGAGCAGGAGACCCTGATTCTAGACTTTGATATTGACAACACCAAGCCCCCCATGCGCCTTGGGATAGCAAACTCTTTGCCAAGCAACCAAAGAGTTACAAGATTCACCTGGCTCATTCTTCTTAGTCCAAAAAAATCTTCGTCTCACCTTATCAAAGTATTGCAAAAAACCTGCATTTAGTTGCAGCGTGCACATAGCAAAGTTGATCATGGAAGTAGCAACAGAGTTGACCAAAGTTATCCTAGAAGCATGACAAAGGAGAGAGCAAGTGCTGGACAATCTTCTCTCAACTCGATCCATAAGAGGCAATAGATCAGTCATACAATTTATTTTTGTTCTTGGTTTTTGGTTTTGCTTTGCTTTAAATAATTTATCTAGCTTCTTGTTAGATGTTTTTTTGTGTTTTAGTTAGTGTTTGTGCCAAGTAAGACCTTTGGGATGGCTTACGGTGATAGTTGTTTTGATCTTGCTGAGAAACGGAAACTTTTGCGGCCAGGAAAATAATTTTCATAATTCACAGAAGCGTGATTTTGATCTGATTATTTTTGAACCTGATTGGTACACAAATTTCCCAGTTTGTCCTAATTGTTCAGAATATTTGGAGTTATAGAAGTATCTGAAGTTTCCAGATTGCTACAGACTATTCTGTTTTTGACAGATTCTGTTTTCTATGTGTTGTTTGCTTATTTTGATGAATCTATGGGTAGTATCGAGGGGTATGAACCATGGAAAAGTTGGAATATAGTATATATTACACCAATATAAATAAATAATGAGTTCACAACAGTATTTTAAGTGGTGATTTATTTTCTTATACTAACGGATCTTATTAGATTTTCTGTTGAGTTTTGTGTTGTGAAGTTCTGACGTTTTGGGTAAGGATTTGATGGACTATGGAATAAGAAGTGGCAAGAGCCTAAGCTTGGGGATGCCCAAGGCACCCCAATGTAACATTCAAAGGACAACCAAGAGCCTAAGCTTGGGGATGCCCCTGAAGACATCCCCTCTTTCGTCTTCATCCATCGGTAACTTTTCTTGAGGCTATATTTTTATTCACCACATGATATGTGTTTTGCTTGGAGCGTCTTGTATAATTTGAGTCTTTGATTTTTAGTTTGACAGGATCATCCTTTCTGTACACACCTTTTGAGAGAGACACGCATGAATCGTGATTTATTAGAATACTCTATGTGCTTCACTTACATCTTTTGAGCTAGGCGATTTTTCTCTAGTGCTTCACTTATACCTTTTTAGAGCATGGTGGTGGTTTTATTTTATAGAAATTATTGAGCTCTCTTGCTTTACTTATATTATTTTTAAAGTATCTAAAAAGCATGGTAACTTGCTTTGGTTAAGAATTTAGTCCTAATATGATAGGCATCCAAGGGAGATATAATAAAAACTTTCATATAAAGTGCATTGAATACTATGAGAAGTTTGATTCCCTATGCTTGTTTTGAGATATAAAGATGGTGATATTAGAGTCATGCTAGTAAGTAATTGTGAAATTGAGAAATAATTGTGTTAAGGTTTGTGATTGCCGTAGCATGCATGTATGGTGAACCGTTGTGTAACGAAGTTGGAGCATGATTTATTTATTGATTTCCATCCTTTGTTCGGGATCGCACGATGGTTAAATCCTACCAACCCTTCCCCTAGGAGCAGGTGTCTAATACTTTGTTTGATGGCTAATAGATTTTCGCAATAAGTATGTGAATTCTTTATGACTAATGTTGAGTCCATGGATTATACGCACTCTCACCCTTCCACCATTGCTAGCCTCTCTAGTGCCGCACAACTTTCGTCGGTACCAAACACCCACCATATACCTTCCTCAAAAAAGCTACCATACCTACGTATTATGGCATTTCCATAGCCATTCCGAGATATGTCGCTATGCAACTTTCCATCATTCTATTTATTATGACACGTTCCATCATTGTCATATTGCTTTGCATGATCATGTAGTTGTCATCGTATTTGTGGCAAAGCCACCTTCATCATTTTTTATACATCTCGCTCTTGAGTCATTGCACTTCCGGGTACACCACCGGAGGCATTCATATAGAGTCATATTTTGTTCTAAGTATCGAGTTGTAATTTTTGAGTTGCAAGTAAATAAAAGTGTGATGATCATCATTATTAGAACATTGTCCCAGGTGAGGTTATAAAAAAGGAGAGTCCAACGAAGCCTAAAAAGAGAGGCCATAGAAGCCTAACAAAACAAAAAGAAAAAAAATAGAAAAAGAGAGAAGGGACAATGTTACTATCCTTTTTCCACACTTGTGCTTCAAAGTAGCACCACGATCTTCATGATAAAGAGTCTCCTATGTTATCACTTTCATATACTAGTAGGAATTTTTCATTATAGAACTTGGCTTGTATATTCCAACAATGGGCTTCCTCAAATTTCCCTAGGTCTTCATGAGCAAGCAAGTTGGATGCACCCCCACTTAGTTTCTGTTTGAGCTTTCATAAACTTATAGCTCTCGTGCATCTATTGCATGGCAATCCCTACTCACTCACATTGATATCTATCGATGGGCATCTCCATAGCCCGTTGATATGCCTAGTTGATGTGAGACTATCTCCTTCTTTTTGTATTCTCCACAACCACCATTCTATTCCACCTATAGTGCTATGTGCATGGCTCACGCTCATGTATTGCATGAAAGTTGAATTTTTTTGAGAATACTAAAGTGTGAATACATTTTCTTGGGTAATACCAGGGTTGTGCATGATTTGAATATTTTGTGTGATGGAGATGGAGCATAGCCAGACTATATGATTTTGTAGGGATAACTTTCTTTAGCCATGTTATTTTGAGAAGACATAATTGCCTTTTAGTATGCTTGAAGTATTATTGTTTTTATGTCAATATTAAACTTTTTTTTTTGAATTTTATGGATCTGAACATTCATGCCACAATAAACAAATTACATGGATAAATAAGTTAGGTAGCATTCCACATGAAAATATCTGTTTTTATATTTACCTACTCGAGGACGAGCAGGAATTAAGCTTAGGGATGCTTGATACGTCTCCAACGTATCTATAATTTTTGACTGTTCCATCCTATTATTGAAGGACCTATGCCCTATAGGCAATAATAAAGTTATTATTTATTTCCTTGTTTCGTGATAAATGTTTATTATTTATGCTAGAATTGTATTAACAGGAAACATAATACATGTGTGAATACATAGACAAACATAGTGTCACTAGTATGCCTCTACTTGACTAGCTCATTAATCAAAGATGGTTCAGTTTCCTAACCGTAGACATGAGTTGTCATTTGATTAACGGGATCACATCATTAGTAGAATGATGTGATTGACTTGACCCATTCCGTTAGCTTAGCACTTGATCGTTTAGTATGTTGCTATTGCTTTCTTCATGACTTATACATGTTCCTATAACTATGAGATTATGCAACTCCCGTTTACCAGAGGAACACTTTGTGTGCTACCAAATGTCACAACATAACTGGGTGATTATAAAGGAGCTCTATAGTGTCTCCAAAGGTACATGTTGGATTGGCGTATTTCGAGATTAGGATTTGTCACTCCGATTGTCGGAGAGGTATCTCTGGGCCCTCTCGGTAATGCAATCACTATAAGCCTTGCAAGCAATGTAGCTAATGAGTTAGTTACGAAATGATGCATTATGTAACGAGTAAAGAGACTTGCCGGTAACAGGATTGAACTAGGTATTGAGATACCAACGATCAAATCTCGGGCAAGTAACATACCGATGACAAAGGGAACAACGTATGTTGTTATGCGGTTTGACTGATAAAGATCTTCTTAGAATATGTAGGAGCCAATATGAGCATCCAGGTTCCGCTATTGTTTATTGACCAGAAACGGTTCTCGGTCATGTCTACATAGTTCTCGAACACGTAGGGCCCGCACGCTTAAGGTTTCGATGACAGTTATATTATGAGTTTATGAGTTTTGATGTACCAAAGTTTGTTTGGAGTCTCGAATGTGATTACGGACAAGACGAGGAGTCTCGAAATAGTCGAGACATGAAGATTGATATATTGGAAGCCTATATTTGGATGTCTGAAGTGTTCCGGGTGAAATCGAGATTTTACCAGAGTACCGGGAGGTTACCGGAACCCCCCGGGGGCTTAATGGGCCTACATGGGCCTTAGTGGAGAAGAGGAGAGGAGGTAAGGGCTGGGCCGCGCTCCCCTCCCCTAGTCCGAATAGGACAAGGAGAGGGGGCGCCCCCTTTCCTTCCTCTCTCTCCCTCCTCTTTCCCCCCTTCTCCTACTCCAACAAGGAAGGAGGGAGTCCTACTCCCGGTGGGAGTAGGAATCCCCTTGGCGCGCCCCTCCTAGGCCGGCCGCCCCTCCCCCCTTGCTCCTTTATATACGGGGGCAGGGGGCACCTCTAGACACAACAATTGATCTCTTGATCTCTTAGCCGTGTGCGGTGCCCCCATCCACCATAGTCCTCCTCAATAATATTGTAGCGGTGCTTAGGCGAAGCCCTGCGACAGTAGAACATCAAGATCATCACCACGCTATCGTGCTGACGAAACTCTCCCTCGACATTCGGCTGGATCGAAGTTCGAGGGACATCATCGAGCTGAACGTGTGCTAGAACTCGAAGGTGTCGTAGTTTCGGTGCTTGATCGGTCGGGCCGTGAAGACGTATGACTACATCAACCGCATTGTTCTAACGCTTCCGCTTTTGGTCTACGAGGGTACGTGGAAGACACTCTCCCCTCTCGTTGCTATGCATCACCATGATCTTGCGTGTGCGTAGGAATTTTTTTTGAAATTACTACGTTCCCCAACAGTGGCATCCAAGCCATGTTTTATGCGTAGATGTTATGTGCACGAGTAGAACACAAGCGAGTTGTGGGCGATACAAGTCATACTGCTTACCAGCATGTCATACTTTGGCTCGGCGGTATTGTTGGATGAAGCGGCCCGGACCGACATTACGCGTACGCTTACACGAGACTGGTTCTACCAACATGCTTTGCACACAGGTGGTTGGCGAGTGTCAGTTTCTCCAACTTTAGTTGAACCGAGTGTGGCTACGCCCGGTCCTTGCGAAGGTTAAAACAGCACTAACTTGACGAACTATCATTGTGGTTTTGATGCGTAGGTAAGAACGGTTCTTGCTCAGCCCGTAGCAGCCACGTAAAATTTGCAACAACAAAGTATAGGACGTCTAACTTGTTTTTGCAGGGCATGTTGTGATGTGATATGGTCAAGACATGATGCTAAATTTTATTGTATGAGATGATCATGTTTTGTAACAGAGTTATCGGCAACTGACAGGAGCCATATGGTTGTCACTTTATTGTATGCAATGCAATCACCCTGTAATTGCTTTACTTTATCACTAAGCGGCAGCGATAGTCGTAGAAGTAATAGTTAGCGAGACGACAACGATTCTACGATGGAGATCAAGGTGTCGCGCCGGTGACGTTGGTGATCATGACGGTGCTTCGGAGATGGAGATCACAATCACAAGATGATGATGGCCATATCATGTCACTTATATTGATTGCATGTCATGTTTATCCTTTATGCATCTTATTTTGCTTTGATTGATGGTAGCATTATAAGATGATCTCTCACTAAATTTCAAGGTGTAAGTGTTCTCCCTGAGTATGCACCGTTGCGAAAGTTCTTTGTGCTGAGACACCACGTGATGATCGGGTGTGATAGGCTCTACGTTCAAATACAACGGGTGCAAAATAGTTGCACACGCAGAATACTCAGGTTAAACTTGACGAGCCTAGCATATACAGATATGGCCTCAGAACACTGAGACCGAAAGGTCGAGTGTGAATCATATAGTAGATATGATCAACATAATGATGTTCACGATTGAAAACTACTCCATCTCACGTGATGATCAGACATGGTTTAGTTGATTTGGATCACGTGATCACTTAGATGATTAGAGGGATGTCTATCTAAGTGGGAGTTCTTAAGTAATATGATTAATTGTACTTAAATTTATCATGAACTTAGTCCTGGTAGTATTTTGCAAATTATGTTGTAGATCACTAGCTCGCGTTGTTGCTTTCATATGTTTATTTTGATATGTTCCTAGAGAAAACTGTGTTGAAAAATGTTAGTAGCAATGATGTGGACTTGGTCCGTGATCTGAGGTTTATCCTCATTGCTGCACAGAAGAATTATGTCCTTGATGCACTGCTAGGTGACAGACCTATTGCAGGAGCAGATGCAGACGTTATGAATGTTTGGCTAGCTCAATATGATGACTACTTGATAGTTTTGCGCACCATGCTTTATGGCTTAGAACCGGGACTACAAAAAACGTTTTTTGAAATGTCGCAGAACATATGAGATGTTTCAAGAGATGAAATTGGTATTTCAGACTCATGCCCGTGTCAAGAGGTATGAGAATTCTAACAAATACTTCACCTAAAATATGGAGGAGAATTGCTCAACTAGTGAGCAAGTGCTTAGATTGTCTGAGTACTACAATCACTTGAATCAAGTGGGAGTTAATCTTCCAGATAAGACAGTGATTGACAGAGTTCTCTAGTCACCATCACTAAGTTACTAGAACTTCGTGATGAACTATAGTATGCAAGGGATGAAGAAAATGATTCCCGAGCTGTTCGTGATGCTGAAATCGACGAAGGTAGAAATCAAGAAAAGAGCATCAAGTGTTGATGATTGATGAGACCACTAGTTTCAAGAAAAAGGCAAAGGGAAAGAAAGGGAATTTCAAGTAGAATGGCAAGCAAGTTTTAACTCCCGTGAAGAAGCCCAAAGCTAGACCAACGCCTGAAACTGAGTGCTTCTACTGCAAAGGAAATGGTCACTGGAAGCAGAAATGCCATGAATATTTGGTGGATAAGAAGGATGGCAAAGTGAACAAGGGTATATTTGATATACAGGTTATTGATGTGTACCTTACTAGTGTTTATAGTAGCCCCTTGGTATTTGATACTTGTTCTATTGCTAAATATTAGTAACTCGAAACAGGAGTTACAGAATAAATAGGGACTAGTTTAGGGTGAAGTGATGATGTGCGTTGGAAGTGGTTCCAAGATTGATATGATCATCATCGCACACTCCCTATATATACTTTTTGGATTAGTGTTAAACCTAAATAAATGTTATTTGGCATTTTCGTTGAGCATGAATATGATTTGATCATGTTTATTGCAATACGGTTATTCATTTAAAGTCAGAGAATAATTGTTGTTCTGTTTACATGAATGAAACCTTCGATGGTCATACACCCAATGAAAATAGTTTGTTGGATCTCGATCATAGTGATACACATATTCATAATATTGATGCCAAAAGATGCAAAGTTGATAATGAAAGTGTAACTTATTTGTGGCACTGCCGTTTGGGTCATATCGGTGTAAAGCGCATGAAGAAACTCCATATAGATGGACTTTTGGAATCACTTGATTATGAATCATTTGATGCTTGCGAACCGTGCCTTATGGGAAAGATGAATGAAACTCCATTCTCCGGAACAATGGAACGAGCTATTGACTTATTGGAAATAATACATACCGATGTATGCGATCCAATGAGTGTTGATGCTCGTGGCGAGTATCGTTATTTTCTGACCTTCACAGATGATTTGAACAGATATGGGTATATCTGCTTAATGAAACACAAGTCTGAAACATTTGAAAAGTTTAAAGAATTTCAGAGTGAAGTGGAGAATCATCGTAACAAGAAAATAAAGTTTCTACGATCTGATCGTGGAGGAGAATATTTGACTTACAAGTTTGGCCTTCATATAAAACAATGTGGAATAGTTTCACAGTTCATTCCACATGGAACATCACAGCGTAATGGTGTGTCCAAACATCGTAACCACACTTTATTGGATATGGTGAGATCTATGATGTCTCTTATCGGTTTACCACTACGTTTTGGGGTTATGCATTAGAGACAGCTGCATTCACGTTAAATAGGGAACCATCTAAATCTGTTGAGACGACACCGTATGAACTATGGTTTAGCAATAAACCTAAGTTGTCATTTCTTAAAGTTTGGGGCTGCGATGCTTATGTGAAAAAAATTCAACCTGATAAGCTCGAACCCAAATCGGAGAAGTGCGTCTTCATATAATACCCAAAGGAAACTGTTGGGTACACCTTCTATCACAGATCTCAAGGCAAAATATTTGTTGCTAAGAATGGATCCTTTCTAGAGAAGGAGTTTCTCTCGAAAGAAGTGAGTGGGAGGAAAGTAGAACTTGATGAGATAACTATACCTGCTCCCTTAGTGGGAAGTAGTTCATCAGAGAAATCAGTTCCTGTGATTCCTACACCAATTAGTGAAGAAGCTAATGATGATGATCATGAAACTTCAGATTAAGTTACTACAGAACCTCGTAGGTCTTCCAAAGTACAGTCCGCACCAGAGTGGTACGGTAATCCTATTCTGGAAGTCATGTTACTAGACCATGATGAACCTACGAACTATGAGGAAGCAATGATGAGCCCAGATTCCATGAAATGGCTTGAAGGCCATGAAATCTAAGATGGGATCCTTGTATGAGAACAAAGTGTGGACTTTGGTGGACTTGCCCGATGATCGGCAAGACATTGAAAATAAATGGATCTTCAAGAGGAAGACAGATGCTGATAGTAATGTTACTATCTACAAAGCTCGACTAGTCGCAAAAAGTTTTTTTTGACAAGTTTAAGGTGTTGAATACGATGAGATTTTCTCACTCGTATCGATGCTTAAGTTTGTTCAATCATGTTTGCAATTGCCACATTTATGAAATCTGGAAAATGGATGTCAAAACTACATTCCTTAATGGATTTATTAAAGAAGAGTTGTATATGATGCAACCAGAAGGTTTTGTCGATCCGAAAGGTGCTAACAAAGTGTGCAAGCTCCAGCCATCCATTTATGGACTGGTGCAAGCCTCTCGGAGTTGGAATAAACGCTTTGATAGTGTGATCAAAGCATATGGTTTTATACAGACTTTTGGAGAAGCCTGCATTTCCAAGAAAGTTAGTCGGAGCTCTGTAGCATTTCTAATATTATATGTGGACGACATATTGTTGATTGGAAATGATATAGAATTTCTGGATAGTATAAAAGGATACTTGAATAAAAGTTTTTCAATGAAATACCTCGGTGAAGCTGCTTACATATTGGGCATCAAGATGTATAAGATAGATCAAGACGCTTGATAAGATTTTTTTCAAATGAGTACATACCTTGATAAGATTTTGAAGTAATTCAAAATAGAACAGTCAAAGAAGGAGTTCTTGTCTGTGTTGCAAGGTGTGAAATTGAGTAAGACTCAAAACCCGACCATGGAATAAAATAGAAAGAGAATGAAAAGTCATTCCCTATGCCTCAGTCATATGTTCTATTAAGTATGCTATGTTGTGTACCAGACCTATTGTATACCTTGCTCTGAGTTTGGCAAGGGAGTACAATTTTGATCTAAGAGTAGATCACTGGACAACGGTCAAGAAAATCCTTAGTGAGGACTAAGGAAATATTTCTCGATTATGGAGGTGATAAAAGAGCCCGTCATAAAGAGTTACAACAGTGCAAGCTTTTACACCGATCCAGATGACTATAAGTCTCAATTTGGATACATATTGAAAGTGGGAGCAATTAGCTATAGTAGCTCCATGCAGAGCATTGTAGACATAGAATATTTGCAAAATACATACGGCTCTGAATATGATAGACCCGTTGACTAAACTTCTCTCACGAGCAAAACATGATCACACCTTAGTACTCTTTGGGTGTTAATCACATATCAATGTGAACTAGATTATTGACTCTAGTAAACCCTTTGGGCGCTTGTCACATGGCGATGTGAACTATGGGTGTTAATCACATGTAGATGTGAATATTAGTGTTAAATCACATGGTGATGTGAACTAGATTATTGACTCTAGTGCAAGTGGGAGACTGAAGGAAATATGCCCTAGAGGCAATAATAAAGTTATTATTTATTTCCTTATTTCATGATAAATGTTTATTATTCATGCTAGAATTGTATTAACCGGAAACATAATACATGTGTGAATACATAGACAAACATAGTGTCACTAGTATGCCTCTACTTGACTAGCTCGTTAATCAAAGATGGTTAAGTTTCCTAACCATAGACATGAGTTGTCATTTGATTAACAGGATCACATCATTAGGATAATGATGTGATTGACTTGACCCATTCTGTTAGCTTAGCACTTGATCGTTTAGTATGTTGCTATTGCTTTCTTCATGACTTATACATGTTCCTATAACTATGAGATTATGCAACTCCAGTTTATCGGAGGAACACTTTGTGTGCTACCAAACGTCACAACCTAACTGGGTGATTATAAAGGATCTCTACAGGTGTCTCTGAAGGTACATGTTGGGTTGGCGTATTTCGAGATTAGGATTTGTCACTCCGATTGTCGGAGAGGTATCTCTGGGCCCTCTCGGTAATGCACATCACTATAAGCCTTGCAAGCAATGTAGCTAATGAGTTAGTTACGGAATGATGCATTACGTAACAAGTAAAGAGACTTGCCGGTAACGAGATTGAACTAGGTATTGAGATACCGATGATCAAATCTCGGGCAAGTAACATACCGATGACAAAGGGAACAACGTATGTTGTTATGCGGTTTGACCGATAAAGATCTTCGTAGAATATGTAGGAGCCAATATGAGCATCTAGGTTCCGCTATTGGTTATTGACCGGAAACGGTTCGCGGTCATGTCTACATAGTTATGGAACCCGTAGGGTCCGCATGCTTAAGGTTTCGATGACAGTTATATTATGAGTTTATGAGTTTTGATGTACTGAAGTTTGTTCGGAGTCCTAAATGTGAGTACGAACATGACGAGGAGTCTTGAAATGGTCGAGACATGAAGATTGATATATTGGAAGCCTATATTTGGATATCAGAAGTGTTCCGAGTGAAATCGGGATTTTACCGGAGTACCGGGAGGTTACCGGAACCCCCCGTGGGCTTAATGGGCCTACATGGGCCTTAGTGGAGAAGAGGAGAGGAGGCAAGGGCTGGGCCGTGCGCCCCTCCCCCTAGTCCGAATAGGACAAGGAGAGGGGGGCGGCGCCCCCCCTTTCCTTCCTCTCTCTCCCTCCTCTTTCCCCCCTTCTCCTACTCCAACAAGGAAGGAGGGAGTCCTACTCCCGGTGGGAGTAGCACTCCCCTTGGCGCGCCCCCTCCTAGGCCGGCCGCCCCCTCCCCCCTTGCTCCTTTATATACGGGGGCAGGGGGCACCTCTAGACACAACAATTGATCTCTTGATCTCTTAGCCGTGTGCGGTGCCCCCCTCCACCATAGTCCTCCTCGATAATATTGTAGCGGTGCTTAGGCGAAGCCCTGCGACGGTAGAATATCAAGATCGCCACCACGCCGTCGTTCTGATGGAACTCTCCCTCGACACTCGGCTGGATCAGAGTTCGAGGGACGTCATCGAGCTGAGGAGGTGTCGTAGTTTCGGTGCTTGATCGGTCGGGCCGTGAAGACGTACGACTACATCAACCGCGTAGTTCTAACGCTTCCGCTTTCGGTCTACGAGGGTACGTGGACGACACTCTCCCCTCTCATTGCTATGCATCACCATGATCTTGCATGTGCATAGGAATTTTTTTGAAATTACTACGTTCCCCAACAATTATATTATCTGTTTTGGATGTTTTATATGCATTAACATGTTGTTTTATATTATTTTTGGGACTAACCTATTAACCTAGGACCCAGTGCCATTTTGTGTCTTTTCCTTGTTTTTGAGTTTCGTTGAAAAGGAATACCAAACGGAGTCCAAACAGAATGAAACCTTCGCGATGATTTTTCTTGGACCAGAGGACACCCTAGAGACTTGGAGATCAAGTCGGAAGAGCCACGAGGCAGCCACAAGGGGGGAGGGCACGCCCGGCGGGTACTGTGCACCCCCCACCCTTGTGGGCCCCTCACAGCTCCCCTGGCCTAATTTTGAGGCCTATATATTCTCAAATATTTCATAAACAATAGAGGAGCCCACGAAAACACTTTTCCACCGCAGCAACCTTCTGTACCCATGAAATCCCATCTAGGGACCTTTTTCGGCACCCTGCCGGAGGGGGATTCAATCACGGAGGGCTTCCACATCAACACCATTGCCCTTCTGATGAAGCGTGAGTAGTTTACCACAGACCTACGGGTCCATAGCTAGTAGCTAGATGGATTCTTCTCTCTCTTTGATTCTCAATACCATGTTCTCCCTTATGTTCTTGAAGATCTATCCGATGTAATCTTCTTTTCGGTGTGTTTGTCGAGATCCGATGAATTGTGGATTTATGATCAGCTTATATATGAATATTACTTGAATCTCCTCTGAATTCTTTTATGCATCATTTGATATCTTTGTAATTATCTTTAAACTATCTGTTTGGTTTGGCCAACTAGATTGGTTTTTCTTGCAATGGGAGAAGTTCTTAGCTTCGGGTTCAATCTTGCATTGTCCTTTTCCAGTTACAGTAGGGGCAGCAAGACACGTAATGTATTGTTGCCATCGAGGATAAAAATATGGGGTTTTCATCATATTGTTTGAGTTAAGTCCTCTACATCATGTCATCTTAGTTAATGCGTTACTACGTTCTTCATGAACTTAATACTCTAGATGCAGGCAGGAGTCGTTCGATGTGTGGAGTAATAGTTGTAGATGCGGAATAATTTCGATCTACTTGACACGGACGTGATGCCTATATTCATGATCATTGCCTTAGATATTGTCATAACTTTGCGCTTTTCTATCAATTGCTCGACAGTAATTTGTTCACCCACCGTATTATTTGCTATCTTGAGAGAAGCCTCTAGTGAAACCTATGGCCCCGGGGTCTATTTTTCATCATATAAGTTTCCGATCTACAATATTAGTTTCCGATCTACTCTTTTTGCAATCTTTACTTTCCGATCTATAAACCAAAAATACCAAAAATATTTACTTTATCGTTTATCTATCTCTATCAGATCTCACTTTTACAAATAATCGTGAAGGGATTGACAACCCCTTTATCGCATTGGGTGCAAGTTTGTTTGATTGTTTGTGCAGGTATTCCGTGATTTGTGCGTTGTCTCCTACTGGATTGATACCTTGGTACTCAAACTGAGAGAAATACTTATCTCTACTTTGCTGCATCACCCTTTCCTCTTAAAAGGAAAAACCAATGCGAGCTCAAGAAGTAGCAGCGTCGATCTGGATATGTGGTTGACATGTGTTTTGCGGTGATGCCGTGGGAGTTCTGTGGTGGTGGTGGTTAGCGCTCTGCCCCTCATGCTCGAGTTGCTAAGTCGGCTTTGTCCATTTGGCTCTAGGGTGAGCACCCTGCCTTCTGATGGTACAACATGAAGGAAATATGCCCTAGAGGCAATAATAGAGTTGTTATTTTATATTTCCTTATATCATGATAAATGTTTATTATTAATGCTTGAATTGTATTAACCAGAAACTTGATACTTGTGTGAATACATAGACAAAACACCGTGTCCCTAGTAAGTCTCTACTAGACTAGCTCGTTAGTCAAAGATGGTTAAGCACTACTAGGGAAAACCCTAGTAGTAGCACGGGTTTTAATGCTATCAGTAGTGCGGGTGGCCGCACTACTAATAAGGCGCTAGAACTAACAGATAGTAGTAGCGTTGTATGTACCAGCACTACTACTATTGACTATATCAGTAGCGCTTTTCCCACATGCACTACTATTAAGTAGTTGTAGCGCTTTTCTTTCCCCGTGCTACTGTTGTATCTTTCAACATTTTTTCCTGCTTCCTATTGATCTAGAATAGTACCCCGTTTCAATAAACTGCAATTTTACATATACCAGATAACAATATCATTAACCACAATACCATATAGTCATACAATATCATTAAGCATTATAGGTACTCATATATAGTCAACATGCATCCTCACACACATATATGGTTCATACAGTAGCATATATGATAAGCAGTACTAGGTAGTCATACAACATATAGCAGTCTACTAGGGGTAGTCATACAGCCACACACGTATGTAGTTCTAGATGATATCAACAACGACCATCATCCTCAAGCCATGGCGGTGGGTGTTCCTGATAGTAATTAGGATGACCTGTCCAACACGAAGATTCTTGCTAACGAGGAAGTTCTTCCACCCAACCGAGCTGAAGTATGTGCGACTGTCTGTGTCCACGCCATACGCACGGGTGGTGACGGAGCCCCTTGCGGTTAGGCGTATTCCAGCGGAGCCTTCTTCATCAGGCTTGATACCACAACTCATAGATAGGCTCTTCGGCAATTTCTGAATAAGAAAAACATATCAATTAATAAGTAGCCACGCACATACTCTTGCAAATATATTTCTACTAAGTATAGATTTCTATGCTATCAAAAATAGTACTACATTTCTACTAAGCTTGAATTCTACTGTAAGTGCATCTAGTGCCCCTTAGTGATTTTGGTGTATTGAAGACTTATAGGTTAAGAGACTGATGCGTTTGTGAGTGTACACAGGTCTATAAGTCTATGAGGAGTTTGATATTTACAGAGAAAATCGACCCCTAAAAATGAAGTTCTTGATCTGAAGACTTTGGATTTCTGAAGACTTTCTGAAGACTTTGAAAGTGAAGAAATTGGTGTGACCTTGAAGACTTGGTAATCATTCGAGGAACATGAAGTGTGAAGACTTTTGTTTTTACTGTTTCATTTTCTCTTCCTTGAGTCATAGGAAACACCGTAGTGTTAAAGGGGGTCGAGGAAATACTAAGGAAAAATTTCCATGTGATGCTCAACTCAAAATCCTACACCTACCAATCCTTTCGAGTGAAGCCATTGGAAATCTCGCACAGTTCAGCCATATTCTTCAACAACAGAGATGAAGTTCTTCTGGTCTCTGAGGAATTTGTTCTGACTGAAGAGTTAGGAATTCGCTAGTGTGAATTGCCTACCAAGTGAGGAACATGATAGCCCTGAGGAATTCGAACCTCAAATATTCCGACCGTTGCTATGCTACGCGCCAGCTGTCCCAAAATATCTACCCACCTAACGGTCATATCAGACAAGGGCATTTATGTCTGATCATGTCGGGCTGCTCCCCAGCTATAAATAGCTGCCCCTACAACCACTAGCTGGTTGGCTGCTCCGAGAGAAACTGACACTTGTCATTTGAGAGCAACCCATCCTCCGAGGACTTTGAGCGAAAATCATCAAGTGAGGAAATCCCAGACCCAAACCTACAAAACCCCAAGTGATTGAGCATCACTGAAGAGATTGATCCTGCATGGATCCGACGCTTGTTTCCTTTGAAGACTGTGCTTCTTCGAGACGGTTTGGCGTCAAGGTCTAGAGCATCCAAGAGGAATTGTGGATTGCCGAGTGACCGAGTTTGTGAAGGTTCGGAAGTTACCTGAAGAGTTACCATGAGTGATTGGGCGAGGTTTGTGTGACTTTAGCTCAAGCAGTATACGGTGAGGACTGTGTGTCCGGGACTGGGTGTCCTCGAGTTTAAATACTCAGCCGCTCCAACCAGATGTACAACTGAGACAGCAGTTGGAACTGGTCTACCAAATCATTGTCTTCACCAAGCTAACTGGTTCTATCTCCTCAACTCTTTCATTTACTCATGTATGTTGTTCTATGTTTGTTCATATCTGTTTGAAGACATTGACTGAAGACTTTCTCAATTTCCTCAGTTCTATTTCTTCAGTCTGATCGTCTTCTTCCTTGTGTTATCCTGTGTTTACGCTTTCTGTACTCTGTGCTTGTCTTCATTTCATCATGATGACTATGCTTGTGCTCTGTTATGTTCCTTTCTGAGTATTTATTCTGCTGCTAGTAGTTCTTCATTTAGGAATTTCCTCACCAGCAAATTCCTCAGTGAAGAATTCATAAAAATCGCCTATTCACCCCCCTCTAGTCGATATAACGCACTTTCAATTGGTATCAGAGCAAGGTACTCCCTTGTTCTGTGTGATTTTGGTTTAACCACCTAGAGTTCTAGTTATGTCGACCGCAAGTATGATCAAGGTCTCTCTGGGTGTCCTACCTTCGATGGCACGGACTACCCCTACTAGAAGAATAAGATGCGAATGCATCTTGAAGCAATTGACAACGATCTCTGGTACGTTGTGGAAAATGGTGTTCCCTCAGTCAAACCTTCTCTGAATGCTACTAATGTGAAGAGATTCAAGCAACTCGATTCTCAAGCGAAGTATATCATATGTGGCCATCTGAGTAAAGGGCAGTACGGTAGAGTGAGTGCTTTGGAAACTGCTAAACTCATCTGGGATAGGCTCTCCAAAGTAAACGAAGGAGTCTCAACTCAACGTGACTCTCGTGTTGACGTTCTTCGCAATCACTTCAACCGCTTCAAAAGACTCGACAATGAAAATGTTCAGCAAACCTTCGATCGCCTCACTGATATCTCAAATGAGCTTCAAGCGCTTGGTGCCACTGACATCACCGACCATGAGGTGGTGAAGAAATTGTTGAGATCGCTCGATTCTTCATTTGATACTCTGGCACTGATGATTCAAGAGCGTGGTGATTACAAGTCACTTGATCCCGCTGATATCCTCAAGAGTCTAAACACTCATGAGTTCCAGCTTGCTGAGAAGAGAGATCTCTATGGTCCGAGCTATGGCAAACCACGTGCTCTGAAGGCCAAGGAAGTCTCTGAGTCTGGGGAAGAAGACTCTACAAGCAGCCTTGGTGATCCTGAAGAACTGAGCCAAGAACTAGCACTGCTCGTGAAGAAATTTCAGAAGTTCTTAAGACGTGGTCGTTTTGGAAAATCCTCAAGGAGCAACGATTCCTCATCCAGTGAGTACAAGAAAAGGCTGTGCCACAAATGCAAGAAGCCTGGTCACTACATTCAAGATTGTCCTCAGTGGGACAAGGAATTAAAGAATAAGAAATACAAGGATTACAGTTCTGATAATGCGAAGAAGAAGAAGAAATCTTCAAAGTCTTCATCATGAAAATCCTCAAAGTCTTCATCTCACAAGAAGAGCAGCTCCAAGAAGGCTTGGGCATTCATTGGCAAGGAAATGGATTCTGAGGCTGAATCTGAGGATCATGAGGAAGAGGAGGCATCCGAGGAGTCTGAGTCTGGTGTGGCAAGTCTAGCTCTTGCTACCGCATTTGTCAGCAAGTCTATCTTCAACGCTGAAGAAAATGGCAACACCAACAATGCTGATGAAGGCAATGATGACTACGCTCCCACCTATTGCTTCATGGCAAAGGGTGCCAAGGTAACTAAATACCCCTCCTCTGAATCAAGTGAGGATGAATCTGATGAAAATCTTAAGCCTAGCTACTCTAAACTTCCTAAGATTGCTGTGAAACAACAAAAGGCTATTGAAAAGCTTCAGAACATGCTTGACAAAAGTGATGATATGTTGGGTGATGAAATGGACCGCACTAAAGACTTAACTGAAAATCTTCAAAGACTTCAGTCTAAGTTTGACAACCTTCAAAGTCGTCATAACACTCTGTCATCTGATCATGAGAAGCTTTCCTATGAATTTCTTCAAAGAAAGCAAGATCTTGAGAAGCTAAGAGTGTGTTATGAAGATCTTCAGAAGGATCGCGATTCATTACTTGCTAAACAAATCAGCGCTACTCAGGATGAATTTGTTCCTCCATGTCTTAAGTGCATTGAACCTGAATCTGCTAATTCTTCACCTGAATGTTCAAATGCTTCAAATGTTACAAATTCTTCACTTGTCTCTACTATCACTAATTCCTCATCTGAGGACATTGCTAGTACTACTAATGATGCAGGGTTGAAGGAATTGTACACAACAAGCATGTACAAAAGCCTCAAAGGGCATCAGATTCTTTGTGATGTGCTCAAAAAGCAGATCCTCAACAGAAACCCTAGGAAAGAGGGCATTGCCTTTGAGAGGAAACTAAATGCTGATGGAACATATTGGAAGCCTGAGCAGTAACCCAAAACCTCATGGGTTGCTGCAAAGGGACCTCCAGTTGATCCATCCAACTTATCTGGCTTTACATGTGAATCTCCTCATTCTTCTGATGAGTCATTTGACTCCAACTATAAATTGTTCAAAAATCAGAATGGTGAAGTATTTGCTAGATATATTGGGGCTAACTGCAGGAAGTTATCTTGAAAGTCTTCAGGTGAATGTCCTCATGACACCACCTGTGAAGAAATTCTTCATATGGATCAAATTCCTCAAATGGATCAAAGTCCTCATATGATCATCATTGTGTTAACCCTTCTGTTTCGCAGGGTAGAGCTAAGGGCTATGAATATGCGCATTATTCTTCAAATCATTATGTTCATAAGTCCTCGAAGAATTTCTCTGCTTATTCATATGCTTACCCTAAACCCTCTTATGTGAAACGAAGCAGACTAGCTTCTATGCCACCTTTCTCATATGGTGCTCGCAGAGTGATGAATTCTTTGCCACCCCTTCAGATGTGGGTGGTGAAGAAAAAGAACTAATCTCTTATGCAGGGTCAGGTCTCCAGACGTGCTCAAAACGTGTGAAGAATTTGCTGGATACCTGAATAGTGCCTGAAAGGACGCAGGCTAATCATGAAGAAATGAATTTTCATTTCTCACGTCCTCATAATGTTTTATCTGTTATATTGCTTGATGAAATTGAACTGATGATATTGATGTCATATTCTTCACTGATGAAGTATATGAGTTCGTAAGTTGCACTAATTCATCTGCAGGATGATCAACCCAAAGCGAATGAGTGGGTCCTCGATAGTGGATGTACAAATCACATGACGGGTGACAAGAATCTATTGATGGATGCTCCTTTATCACTGTCACATCTGAAGCATATCATCTTCGCTGACAAAGGCAAAAGTCAGGTATTGGGCCTAGGTAAGGTTGCGATCTCAAAGGATCGACACATGGACAAAGTCATGCTTGTTGAGTCATTAGGATACAACCTCATGTCTGTCTCAATGCTTTGTGATCTTGATATGGTTGTTGTCTTTGGAAGATATCTTTGTGTTGTGGTCATGGAAGCTGACGATTCCAAAGTCTTCGAAGGCTTTAGGAGAGGAGATCTGTATATTGTTGATTTCTCTACAGGACCACAACCAGTCGTGTGCTTACTTGCAAAAGCTTCAGAAGGCTGGCTATGGCATCGACGACTTGGTCATGCTGGCATGAGGAATCTGCACACGCTTGCGAAGAAGAAGCATGTCATTGGCATTGAGAATGTCAAATTCCTCAAGGATCACTTATGCGGAGCTTGTGAAGCTGGAAAGATGACAAAGGCCAAGCATCCAGCGAAGGCTGTCATGACTACCACTCGTCCATTTGAACTGCTTCACATGGATCTCTTTGGTCCTAATCATTATTCTGCTGTTTCAAATGATGCATCCCTATATGGCTTTGTTATTGTTGATGACTATTCTCGTTGCACATGGGTACACATTGTCACTTACAAACATGAAGTGCAGGAAGTCTTCAAATGATTTTCCTCGAGGGCTTCAACCAACTTTGGTGTGAAGATCAAGCACATCAGAACTGACAATGGGACTGAGTTCAAGAATTCCGGTCTTGATGGCTATCTTGATGAACTTGGTATTACTCATGAGTTATCTGCTCCTTATACTCCTCAGCAGAATGGCGTTGTGGAGCACAAGAACAGAACCCTCGCTGAAATGGCTTGCACTATGCTTGACGAATACAAGACGCCTCGTTGTTTCTGGATTGAGGCAATTGATAGTGCGTGCCATGTCATCAACAGAATTCTATCAAGTTCAAGGCTACTGAGGATGTCATTCCTATCGAAGAATCTGCTGAAGAATTCATTCCTGATTGTGATGATTACCGAGCTGGCGCACCTGAAGAAAATGGTGCTGAAGGAAATGCTCCTGAAGGGAATGCTGATCAAATTCCTCGAAGACAACCCACTCATCCTCGCATCGCTAATGAAGTGCAAATTGAGAAGTTCATTGATGACATTGAAGCACCAGGTCCTCTCACTCGCTCAAAATCTTTACATTTATCTAACTTTTGTGGGCACTTTTCTTTTGTCTCTATCATAGATCCCACTAAGGTAGATGAAGCATTTCTGGAGCCTGAGTGGATTCTGGCTATGCAAGAAGAATTACATCAGTTCGAGCTCAACAATATCTGGGAACTGGTCAAACGTCCAGATCCTCGCAAGCACAACATCATTGGCACAAAGTGGATCTACCGCAACAAGCAAGATGAAAATGGCCTTGTGGTGAGGAATAAGGCACGGCTTGTAGCTCAAGGCTACACACAGGTTGAAGGAATTGATTTCGATGAAACTTTTGCACCTGTTGCTAGACTTGAGGCTATTCGCATATTACTTGCTTACGCTAACCATCATGATATTATCTTACAACAAATGGATGTGAAAAGTGCATTCCTCAATGGTAAGATTGAGGAAGAAGTATATGTTGCTCAGCCCCCAGGTTTTGAAGATCCAAAGAATCCCGACAAAGTCTTCAGACTCAACAAGGCCCTGTATGGCCTCAAGCAAGCCCCTCAGGCATGGTATGACACTTTAAAGGAATTCTTCACGAAGAATGGCTTCAAACCCGGTTCACTCGACCCAACTCTTTTCACTAAATCTTATGACGGTGATCTGTTTGTGTGCCAAATATATGTTGATGATATTATCTTTGGCTGAACTGACCAACATTATAGTGATGAATTTGCCTATATGATGAGTGAAGAATATCAAATGTCTATGATGGGAGAATTGAAATTCTTTTTAGGGCTTCAAATTCGTCAACAGCGCAATGGTATATTCATATCGCAGGAGATATACCTCAAAGAAGTATTGAGGAAATTCGGCATGCAAGATTGCAAAGGGGTCAAAATTCCAATGCCCACAAATGGCCATCTATGCACTGATGAAACTGGTCAAGACTTCGATCAAAAGGTATACCACTCCATGATTGGTTCTTTATTGTACCTATGTGCATCTAGGCCAGATATTATGCTTAGTGTTTGCATGTGTGCCTGATTTCAAGCTACACCGAAGGAATCACACCATAAGGCTGTGAAGCATATTCTTTGATATCTAGCTCACACACCAACACTTGGATTATGGTATCCCAAGGGCTCTTCATTTGATCTCGTTGGATATTCAGCCTCTGACTATGCTGGCGATCGCATGGACCACAAGTCAACGTCAGGCACTTGCCATTTCCTCGGACGATCTTTGGTCTGTTGGTCCTCGAAGAAACAGAACTGCGTATCTCTCTCCACTGCAGAAGTTGAGTACATTGTTGCTGGGTCATGATGTGCTCAATTATTATGGATGAAGCAAACTCTCAAGGACTATGGCATCAACGTGAAGAATGTGCCTCTCTACTGCGACAATGAGAGCGCAATCAAGATTTCTCGCAACCCAGTTCAGCACTCGAAGACAAAGCACATCCAAATTCCTCATCATTTTATTCATGATCATGTGTTGAAGGGAGATATCTCCATCTGCCATACAAGAACTGAAGATCAGCTGGCCGATATTTTCACTAAGCCCTTGGATGAGAAGAGATTTAGCAAGTTGCGGTGTGAGCTAAATATCCTAGAGTCTTCGAATGTTCTCTGAAATAGGACACTCATTCTAACACTTATGTTGACTTGATGACTTAGATGCGCAACACACGAAGTAACGTTTTTCTTCAATCAATGAAGACTAACCCTCTAAGTGTGAAGAAATTAATGAAGAAATTGACTCTCAGAGCCCTACGACAATTGTACGCGGTGTCTGAAGCCAACTTTCTTATACGGTGGGTTACGCCACCACAAAACTTGAAAATCTTCAATTTGAGTTTTTCTTCGTTTTTGAAATTCCTCAAGTTTTTCAAATTCTTCAACTTGAAATGTCTCCACTATTTCCGTCGTTTGTCTTCAGTTGAATATATATATATGTATGAGTTTATGTCCTCTACAACATTCACTTATTGCTAATTGTTCAAGTTGACTTTTTCCGCTAAGTGAATGTGATCGAACCCTTTCCCCCTCTATGTTGAACTCAATCCAATCTTTTCACAAATTCTTCATGTGCGTTCTGATTTGAAACTCATTCAAAATCTTCAATGTGTCCTTGACAGCTGAAGAAATTGCGAACGGTAACTTAAAACTTATCGTATCTAAATTTTCGGCTTTGCCGCTCAAACCGTTCCGCTTCTCACGACAAATACTTATCTATTCACCCACGTTCCTACACGATCGCCACCTCACAGTACGTGGGTGACACATGTCATGTGAATGGGAAAAGCTAGGGGCACGTTCGTCCGAAATCCTCGGGCGCATAGTTTTTCACTGCCGCTATAAATACCCCTGTCTTCGCCTCACTTCACTTTTACTCAACTCGGCCTCTCTCTCCCGCTCGAGCTTCCCAAACCCTAGCGCCGCTGCTACTTCATCGTCGCCGGTGAGGAAGAGCTTCACTGCCTCGACCTCGTCGCCGTTGTACTCGCGCCGGTTGCGGATCTCTTCACTCCGTCGCCGCCATAGCCGCCTTCCTCTGTCGAGTTAGGGCGTGGAAGATCTGAACGGACGAACTTCACCTCAACACTTCTCAGTTCATCGTGTTCTTCACTTCGGGTAATTAAAAGTTACTTTTATTGCCCACTTTGATTCATGTGTTTTCATAAAAATCTTCAAAGGTGTTTATTCTTCAAATCTTCACACACTAAAACACCTCACATGTTATCTGTTCTTGATTCGTTTCTCTAAGCAATGATTTTCTTCAAGATTCCTCAACTGTGTGGATTTCCAAATCTGTACAACTCTGGAACCTAAGATAAAGAACGCTTAGTGAAATTCTTCAAGACTCATCGGTCAAATTCCTCAAACCTATTCTCTTTTTAAAAAATGTTCTGAGAACGCATATGACCTCTCCACATTCCTCGCAACTATACTTTGTTCACAGGTACAAAATGTCCGCTGCTGAATCACTAGGTTCTCATCAACTTAACTCAATTGCAGCATTCCTTGAAGAAAAGTTGCATACCTCTTCAGAATCTTCAGTTGTTAATCCTTAGCTGAAGAAAATGGCTGACGACAGGAAGCCACAGAAGGGAGGAAAAAGGCCTGAGGTCAACACAGCATTTGAAATCCCTGAGGATATCTATGCTGGATATTGCACTCCATATGAGGCCAAGTTTGGCAAGGAGGACAAGAATCAGCGCAAAGTGCGCATACAACGAATTGAGAGGAGATGGGCTCGAGAATGGAGGGAGTACAGATATGTTACTCCCAAGTACATGAAGAAATTCACGCTCAATTCTCCATGCTCAATACCTCCATTGAGGCCTGGCCAACTGGCGGATCCCACCAGCCTCAAGCACGGTGAGGACTATGCTACTGAATGGGCTAGGCGCCAGGCCAAACTAGCCAAGCAAGCAAAAGAGGCAGTGAGGAAATTCAATGAAGATTCTGCTGCTGCTGCTAACGTTGCTGAGGCCTCTGGCAGTAAGCCCAGAAAGGCTATGCCAAAGAAGCCTGCCCACAAGTCTAGTGCTTCTCCTTCAATGCCCTCACGGCCAAGCTCCTCAGCAATGCCCTCACGGCCAGCATCTTCAAAGCCCTCACAGCCAATTCCTCAGTCTGCTCCTCCTCCTCCGACAAAGTCTTCGGCTGCTTCGACAAAATCTTCGGCACCTGTGCATCTTGTCACGTGCCAAAGGACTCAAGGCTTCTCTATTGCCTCGGGAGCATCTGCAAGCTCCTCGGCTGCTCGACCTTACTCAGCTGGTCCCTCACTGCTGAAGAAAAAGGCCATTGCTGGACGAGGTATTCGACCAAGTCCTCACAAGAAGCAAGTCGCTTTCCAAGTGCCCTCTGATGATGATGAGGCGGATGATGATGAACTTGCTGAAATCATCAGAGACAGGCAAGCAAGGGCCGCTAGAGCCAAAGGCAGCAATATGCCACTACTTTTGGATCCCAAGTTGATCCTCGATTTCATCGACTTATGGCACAAGAACCCAGCTACACCTTTGCCAGAGATGAACCCCACTCCTGGTCAAAGCCATGTTCTCACTCACTTCATTGAGGAAGAGAAATGGAAATATGAAGAAGGGCGAAGGCTGAAGAAAGCGCAATACAAGAAACAGCGCTACCTCAAGGACAATGTCCTCACTCTTACCCCCGAACAACTCATTGTTGTACAAGCCGAAATCAAGCAACTGGGTGATGATTTCAATCGATATCATGCTGATTGGAAGGGAGCAAAGGTTCGTTTCGTCAATTTGACAAAGATTTTCTCTTCAACTGCCTCTGCACCGGTGCATGTTGAAATTCCTCAGGCTAAAGAATCTGCTCAGCCCACTGAAGAACATGCCAGCATCGCTGATGTCAGTATGGCTGCTGAAGAAAATGAGAGTACCAGGGCTGATGACTCCATTCCAGCCGCTAATGATATTGCCAGGGCATCCACTAGTGATGCGCCTGAAGAAAGTGAACAAATCAGGGCAACTACAATAGTTGCGCCTGAAGAAAATGCACCTCCTGTGCCTACACCAACTCCGATCCTTCCATCTGCATCTGATGTGAAGAAGACCAAGGCTGCAGAGCGTGCAGTGATGAAGAAAAGGAAGGCATCAGCTTAATCAAATTCTTCAGCTCTGAAGAAGATGGAGACTCTTATCTGTTCAATTGACATTCCAATTGATGTCGTTCCTGTCTCATCAATGCCATCAAAGGACCTTGTTCCTTTTGATGAAGAATATGAGATTCCCGAGGAATCTGATGAAGAAACTCCATCTGCTGCTTCAACAGAGCAGTTGGACGAAGAAATTGAAGTGGATGAGATCCCTTCAACCCCTGTCATTTCCTCACCTATGCCTCAGTTTACTCCTGAAGAGGCAGGTGTTGAAGAACTTGAAGATGAGGATGTGGACATTGGATGTACCACTCCTGTGCTCAATGATGAATTTTCGGACAGTCAACATCCAAACTCACCCATGTTCACTCCTCTCCAAACTGTTCCTCAGTCCCCAACCACTACTGAAGTAAAAGTGGGATCTGATGAACCTCGTGCAACCCCCTCTATCCATGAGGAAATTCCAGCCACTAGCGCTGATGAAAATGTGAATGAAGAAGTGATGACTCCGGCTGAAACTGCAGAAGAAACTGAACTTCCTCGGCATGAGGAACCTGAGATTGCGATTCCTGAGGTGATACTGCAAATCACTAACACTCCTCAGCCCAAGCCAAAGAATCCCTTCTCCAAGAAGCCAAAATTCAAGGCTGATGATTTCTTCGGCGAGCACATATTCTTCACTGAATTCAACCCTTATGACGATGCTCGTCTTAGAAGGAAGCGTTTCTAGACTGCCAGCCAGGCAAACTTCTATTCCTCAGTTCTATTTGACAAGGACAAAGTCTTCGACCATGAGCACATTCCTCACGTGGACATGGAATCCATACCATGCTTCACGCCGGTTCTCAGTATGCTTCACGATGCAGGCTTGCTGAATTTTTGCACTCACATCGTTGATTGGAATGAAGAGCTTATTCTTCAGTTCTACGCAAGTTTGCATATCACATGCGATGTTGCTGACGTCAACTCATGGGTGTTGGACTAGATGACTGAAAACACTCATTACAAGGCACCATCCTCTGAATTGCTTCGTGCCTTGCCAATCAATCCTCCATCAGAAGGCGCTCGCTGTCTGTATGATGAACTTGAACTTACTGATCATTATATGCAAGTGCTAATGAAGCCGCTGAAGCCTGGACAAGCTCAAAGGACCAAATTCCTCGTGAAGAATTTGCTCTATGTGCCCAGAACCATATATTGCATTCTGACGAAGACTATCAGCCCAATCAAAGGACATGATTCTTCAGATGAAGAAATTGTGGGGATGATGAAGAATATGCTCTTCAACATCATGCATGGTATTCCTATCAATTACCATGATTTCTTCATGAGGATTCTTGCAAACGTTGCACTTTCTCCATTTGAGCTGAAGCCTTACGCGCCGTGGATCATGAGATTCCTCAGAACAAGGTCTTCACTCAACTACAAGGCTGATTTTCAGAATCACCTCAGCTACTTGCCCCCAATTGAAGTCCTCAAGCGGACAATTTCCTCATCTGATGAGAAGGGCAAGTCACCAGCTGTGATCAATGAAGGCATTCGTCCATTGGATGGTCAGTTCTGCAAAGCTGCATCTTATTCCACCAATGATGACTCTGCCACACATGATTCTGCTGCCAATGCTCCAAAGTCAAGTCCTCAAGCTACTGCTCCACGTGTGATGACTGACCGTGAACTGCTCATAAGTCTTCACCAGATGGTCGATCGGAATCACAAAAGGGTTAAGTGTCAGTTTGGCTCTATTCTTCACAACATGACTTCTACACATAATGCAATGAAGAAAAACCACTACTACCTCCATGAAGTGTTTGATCGCACCTGGATTATTTTGTCACATCTATATGGTGAAGAAGATCTGAAGCAAATGGGCTTCAAGGAAGACTTTGAATGGTCTGCACCTCCTCCGAAGAAATTCAAGAAGGTCAAGGTTCCTTCCTTGGTGGCCAGCTCATATTCTTCATCACGCGCCACGAACGAGAATGAAGATTTGTACGACACTGCAGCAGGCCCTACAACGACTCAAGACCCTAACAACGCCGACGCTTCTCCTTCATCATGATATTCTTCAGGGGCGTTAGTCCTCAGTTTCAACCCTTTTGGTCATTCGATGACAAAGGGGGGGGGGGGAATTTGAGTTAGTCTTCAAGTGGGTCTATATATGGGCGTTTTTTTTTGCTAAGTTACAACTCTCGTTCTTCTAATGACTTTGCTGGATCGAGTTGTAATCTTAAACTCTATGGTGGCTTGATACTTTTGATGTGTTCTTCTACATGCTTATTCCTCATTAATGTTAATGCACGCATGCTGAATCACATCAGTCACCATATTTCGTCATGCATTTCAAATTCCTCATATTATATGTCACATGCGTGTATGAATTACAAGATATAGGGGGAGATATCCATGATTAGACTCTTCAAGTGTGCATTGCTTCAAAAGCAAATACCTCACGATGCACATCTTCAGGGGGAGTTCTTCTATATCTTGCAATCAAATTCCTCAATATCAGTATTTACACTTCACATGTTTATCCCCGTTGAAAACTTAACCTATATTGTCATCAATCACCAAAAAGGGGGAGATTGTAAGTGCATCTAGTGCCCCTTAGTGATTTTGCTGTATTGAAGACTTATAGGTTAAGAGACTGATGCGTTTGTGAGTGTACATAGGTCTATAAGTCTATGAGGAGTTTGATATTTACAGAGAAAGTCGACCCCTAAAAATGAAGTTCTTGAACCGAAGACTTTGGATTTCTGAAGACTTTCTGAAGTCTTTGAAAGTGAAGAAATTGGTGTGACCTTGAAGTCTTGGTAATCATTCGAGGAACATGAAGCGTGAAGACTTTTGTTTTTACTGTTTCATTTTATCTTTCTTGAGTCATAGGAAACACGGTAGTGTTAAAGGGGGTCGAGGAAATACTAAGGAAAAATTTCCATGTGATGCTCAACTCAAAATCCTACACCTACCAATCCTTTCGAGTGAAGCCATTGGAAATCTCGCATAGTTCAGCCATATTCTTCAGTGACAGAGACATAGTTCTTCTGGTCTCTGAGGAATTTGTTCTGACTGAAGAGTTAGGAATTCGCCAGCGCGAATTGCCTACCAAGTGAGGAACATGATAGCCCTGAGAAATTCGAACCTCAAATATTCCGACCATTGCTGTGCTACGCGCCAGCTGTCCCAAAATATCTACCCACCTAACGGTCATATCAGACAAGGGCATTTATGTCTTATCATGTCGGGCTACTCCCCGGCTATAAATAGCCGCCCCTACAACCACTAGCGGGTTGGCTGCTCCGAGAGAAACTGACACTTGAGAGAAACTGACATTTGAGAGCAACCCATCCTCCGAGGACTTTGAGCGAAAATCATCAAGTGAGGAAATCCCAAACCCAAACCTACAGAACCCCAAGTGATTGAGCATCACTGAAGAGATTGATCCTGCATGGATCCGACGCTTATTTCCTTTGAAGACTGTGCTTCTTCTAGACGGTTAGGCCTCAAGGTCTAGAGCATCAAAGAGGAATTGTGGATCGCCGAGTGACCGAGTTTGTGAAGGTTCGGAAGTCACCTAAAGACTTACCACGAGTGATTGGGCGAGGTCTGTGTGACTTTAGCTCAAGGAGAATACGGTGAGGATCGTGTGTCCGGGACTGGGTGTCCTCGAGTTTAAATACTCAGCCGCTCCAACCAGATGTACAACTGAGACAGCAGTTGGAACTGGTCTACCAAATCATTGTCTTCACCAAGTTAACTGGTTCTATCTCCTCAACTCTTTCATTTCCTCATGTATGTTGTTCTGTGTTTGTTCATATCTGTTTGAAGGCTTTGACTGAAGACTTTCTCAATTTCCTCAGTTCTATTTCTTCAGTCTGGTCGTCTTCTTCCTTGTGTTATCCCGTGTTTACGCTTTCTGTACTCTGTGCTTGTCTTCATTTCATCATGATGACTATGCTTGTGCTCTGTTATGTTCCTTTCTGAGTACTTATTCCGCTGCTAGTAGTTCTTCATTTAGGAATTTCCTCATCAGCAAATTCCTTAGTGAAGAATTCCTAAAAATCGCCTATTCACCCCCCTCTAGTCGATATAACGCACTTTCATCTACTATTAAGTATGGATCGGATAGTAAGAATATCATCAATCAGACAGTAAGCATGTCATTGGACTCTAGACTAATTAAGCATGTCATCGGCTAGCTTCTACGCATCATATCATTGGACTCTACACTAAGCATATTATCGGATTCACTAAGCATATCATTGGACTCTACACTAAGTAAGCATGTAATCGGATTCTACACTAAGCATATCACTAGATTCGACACTATGCATATCATCGGATTCTACATACAGATAATTTGCATTTGTAAGTATAACAATAAGGCATATAATGAAATTACTATAGTAAGTATAACATACCATAAAATGTCGATCAACCATGGTACTTGTCAGGCGGGTCACGAATGGCACCCCGACAAAGTCAGCACGTGGCGGAATTATGTCCCATAGGTTGCACACCTCCTCCTCGCTCAGCCTCATTCTTCGAGTATAGATGGCTTCATTTAGTGGGTCATCATCATCTTCATCCGTGTTGAGATAAATGATGGCCAGCTTGGGTCTTTCTGCTCTAAAGGAGAAGCTGATCAACTCACCACCAGTGATACCCATGTGGGAGATGAAATGGTCCCATCCATCTCCCATCTGCGACATATTTCGTCCTTTCTCAACCTCCATAGTGTAGGGGCCCAGGAGCCTCAAAGGTCACAGTGTCTCCGGTTAGCTTGTTGAATTCCAACCTCGGATTGGGCACCAATTATGGAGTTCATCGTCGCGGATATCTTTCAGCACCCACCCTTTGGTGACGTGCTAAGCTCTTTAAGGTCTCTCTCTTTGTCAGGGGACTCTTGGCCGAACTATGTCTGGCTCGAGGGGGATTCGGACGACGAAGAAAATCGCCGCCCACCCACCACCCATTCAATAGACACTCTCGATGACCTAACAGACACGCTTGACTTCGACTCCTACGACATCGACGGTATGGACGACGATGGAGGGGACGATCTGGAACCACCGCCCACAGGGCACTGGACTGCCACTTCATCATATGATATATACATGGTGGACATGCCCAAGGAGAACAACTGCGACAAAAAGTACACAACGGAGGATAAACCCCACAGACAAAAGCCAAAACAACAGCGCAGGCACCGCTCCAAGTCCAGTCACAGTAAAAATAGTGATAATAGCGACAGGAAAATTGACACCCCGGTCGGCTCCGAAGGCAACAACGACCATATGGACCCAACGATGGAGCAGGATGAGCTAGGTCACACTGAACACAGCCCGGAGCAGACGCCTGATCACAGTGATCCCGAGGGTCGAACCCACAAACCCGCCTTCGGAGAGGAGGACACTCCGGACAACGATACATTCATCATCCCGAAAAAACGCCTGGAACAAGATAACCTCCGCAGAAGGCTGATGGCCGTGATGAGGAGCCTAAAGAAGCAGAAGCAAAGGCTTAAGGCCACGCAGGATACGCTCAACCATAGGTGGAAAAAAGTGTTAGACACCAAAGAAAAATACGGCAACGATCGCCGTACAAAGAGCTACGCAAAGCGCAAGCTGCTGCCCGAATTCGATGATGAAGCCGTAGAGCCCATTCAGCCGAAGAACAATACGGCCAATCGGTCGGACCAACCACTTCATGGCCGCGATAGAGCAACTACTGACGACGCACACGATTTAGGTGAGCTCCTGAACAAAAAGGCCGGCATGACCAGGTCTATCTATGGATCTAGAGGACATGCTCTGGCGCGGGATTATGATCAACAAGACGATCACATTGATCGCGTACCAATTCGGAATCAACACCGGACACAACACCAGTTGGCAGCATGCCACTACATGTCCAGATACAGAGGGGCGGCGCACGCTTTGTGCTTCACCGACGAGGTACTAGATCACGAATTTCCATAGGGATTCAAACCCGTGAACATAGAGGCATACGACGGAACGATAGACCCTGGGGTCTGGATTGAGGATTTTATCCTTCATATCCACATGGCTCGTGGGGATGACCTCCATGCCATCAAATATCTACCCTTCAAGTTGAAAGGGCCAGCTCAGCACTGGTTGAAAAGCCTCCCCGGAAATTCAATCGGAAGTTGAGAGGAACCTGAGGACGCTTTCAGGGCCAATTTTCAAGGGACCTATGTCCGACCTCCGGACGCAGATGATTTAAGTCACATAATAACAACAGTCCGGAGAGTCAGCCCGTAAGCTTTGGAACAGATTTCTCACCAAGAAGAATCAAATTGTCGATTGTCCGGATGCCGAAGCCCTAGCGGCCTTCAAGCACAGTATCCGAGACGAGTGGCTCGCCAGACACCTCGGCCAAGAAAAGCTGAGGACAATGGCGGCCTTAACAAGCCTTATGACCCGCTTCTGCGCGGGTGAGGACAGCTGGTTGGCCCGTAGAGGCACCAGTGACCCGGGCACATCCGAAATTAGGGATGGCAACGGGAAGCCACGGTGCAATAAAAACAAGCGTCGAAACAAGGAAGACAGTCCGGACAACCCGGCGGTCAACGCCGGATTCAGGGGCTCTCGACCTGGTCAGCAAAAGAAGCCATTTAAAGGCAGCAAAGAAGGACCGTCCGGCCTGAACAAAGTCCTGGACAGATTGTGCCAAATTCATGGCACCCCCGAAAAACCTGCGAATCACACTCACAGAGAATGTTGGGTCTTCAAGCAGGCCGGCAAGCTAAATGTTGAACACAAGGGAAGAGAAACACCAAGTGAAGACGAGGATGAGCCACGCCAGCCGAACACCGGGGGACAGAAAAAATTCCCACCAGAAGTCAAAACAGTAAACATGATCTACGCGACTCACATACCAAAGAGAAGGCGTAAACGCGCGCTCAGAGACGTATACGCTGTAGAACCCGTCGCCCCCAAATTCAACCCCTGGTTGGCCTGCCCGATCACCTTCGATCACAGGGACCACCAGACTAGTATCTGGCACGGAGGATTGGCTGCCTTGGTGCTCGACCCAATAATCGATGGATACCATCTCACTCGCGTCCTCATGGACAGCGGCAGTAGTCTTAATCTGATATACCAGGACACTGTCCGCAAGATGGGGATAGACCCATCCAGAATCAGCCAAAGTAACGCCACCTTTAAAGGATTGATACCAGGCGTTGAGGCCTGCTGCAAGGGCTCCCTCGTATTAGAGGTGACATTCGGTTCTCCCGACAACTTCAGAAGCGAAGAGTTACTATTCGACATCGCTCCCTTCTGAAGCGGGTTATCATGCATTACTCGGAAGAACGGCCTTCGCTTGCTTAAACGCAGTACCGCACTACGCGTACCTTAAACTCAAGATGCCCGGTCCATGGGGCATCATCACTGTTAGCAGAAACACAGAGCGTTCCCTACGTGCGGAAGAGTATGTGGTGGCTCTTGCAGTCGGACACTAAGCGGCCTCTCCTACCAGACTGCATGATCGGTTGTTAAGACGACGGACACAGTTAGACGAGTCCGGCACACCACCGTTGGTAACAGCCCAGATAAACCTGAGCTGGGTGCTATACATATTCCCCCCATAGATGGAACCAGGGGCTGCAAAAATGTAATAAAGCCCACAATTCGGCTGGACCTTACTAACATGCCAATGTTTCACATTTCTACTATCCATTGAGGATAAACCAACTTTTCAAACGCTTACGCCATACTCTTTTACGTGAGTTTTCCTCTTTACAGGCACCATTCGTGTGACACCCATCCAGGACACGGCACAACGGAGACAAAGGCACAGACGTGCAGCAGGGCCCCGCTCAAAGGTTTCTCTTTAGATTAAGCCCCTGTGTAAACCTTTTTTACTGTCTCTTGTTGCTTGACATCCCACGGGTATTCAATACACCCACAGGGGATACTGGCGTTATTGGCATTTTGCCATGACCGGTTAATGCATGTACCTGGAAATGCAGGGTTCATAATCAAGGGCGCTACCCAGCCCAGTATATGTTATAAAGTCTGAATACCTTCGGGAGTGTTCAGCGTCGCGAGTTTGGCCTTATATGCATCAGCTCCGAATCATGTCCTTTTTCAAATGTTGGGTTTGCTTGGCTCCTAGGTTTGCTGCCTTATGTTCCGTTATATCGGCTAAGGCGGCCAAAGGAGAACTACTCCGATTGTGCCCTGGTTATTCCGGATGAGCACCTCAGTAGAGAAAGCCAAAAACTGACTGTCATGATATAGCGAGAGATTGGTCAACCACTCGAGGACTAATCGAAATGTTTGGGATTCCTCCGCATTAACGAAGGACCATTTTGCGGTCATGTACATACGCGCCCCGTATCCAGATGCACGCGAAGGTACCTGGGGCTTTATAGTAGCCCCACCATCAAACTCCTATGGCTAAGTAAAAGTGTTAAAGCTATATACTCCGGTTGCCTAGTTCGACGTGCGATCACCTCCTTAATGGACCAAGACGTTAGATCAAGTGTGATTACGCACATTTTTGCGAACACCCCTGCATTATGTGCGTGGGGGCTGAAGCCAACGACTGCTAACTTTCAGGATATATACATACTGAAAAATGGCCGCAGAGGAGGCACTATAAAACTTTCGGGCGAAAGTATAAACATAGCCTTTATAAACAAAATATAATTGTTTTTACAATTGAACGACTTGTCACTCGAACATGACATTCTTCGAGCACTGAGCCTCTATTAAACAGGCACCTTATGTGACTTGCTCAAAATAGTGCTCGGCTGGGTCCTGGCTTCCTGCCGGACGCTGGGTTGCAACGCCGGTGGCCTCCATATCCGCCCAATATGTCTTTAACACGGGCAGGAGCCATCCGTGCACCCTGTATGCACGCCGACCTCTTTATGGCATCGATTCATGATACGGCGCCAAATAATTGTTGCACTAAACCAAAATAACTGTCTGGCCTCTGTCCCTTCGGCCATAGATGGTCTATTACAGACCTCATTGCAAGACCGGACAACCTATGGAGCTCGGCCATAGCGGCCATCCTCTCACTCAATGTCAATGAGCGCGTTAGAGCACTGAATTGCGACCAGAATAGCCTTTCTATTTCATTATCTTTATGATCCTTGAATAACTTGGTCGCATTAGCCGTACTTCTTGCCAGATCTGCATACGCATTTGCAGCGCTCCAAAGCCGATCCAGAGGAGCATACTTCGGATCCAAGAACTTCATATGCAACAAATAGGGGCTTCCAGCCGCGATTTCTCCGGCCTGTCGAAGCTCCTCCCGCGCGTCTCTAATTTCAGAACGCGTCTCCTTGGCCCCATCAAGGGCCTTCTTCGGGTCAGCCGATTTCGCCTGATTCTCCTTTTCAAGGAGCTCATACCGGCCGGCGACGTTCTTCAGCTCCACAGCCATCTCAGCTATTTTATCTTCGCTTCGGCGATGAGCAGCCTATTCGGCTCTCAAATCTTCGGCCGCCTTTAGGGCAGCCGCATTACTAGCCCGGGCTTGTTCCTTGGCCAGGGCAAGTTCCGCCTTCAGGGCCTCCACGGCAGTAGCTCCGCCTGCAGCCAAAAGCATAGTAACAATATGCTCCTCCTCTTAATATTTCCTAAAGTAAATGAGGAAAAAAGAGCACACACTCTGTGACTCGTCAAGCCGCTCATTTACAAGCATGATGTCGGTGTCCACCACATCAATCTGTCGCCTCAGTTCGGCGAATTCAGCGGTCCGGTCTATCGCCGACCCCTTAGCCACCTGCGCATGAATGCAGTGCGATCATTACTTGAGAGTGTGATCCTCCGTTTGCCACCTAGGGCTAGCAACCAGAGTCTCAGGGGCTACTATCTATAGGGAGCACACCTAGCGTGTGTGATATAATCGAAAAATTATGTATTTCATTACGTACCTTAAAGCCTTTGAGCAGGCTCACAAAAGCTTCATTCGACCCGCTTGTGGCGGATGAAATCTTCTCAAAAACTGTACCCATCAACATACGGTGATCCTCCGATAAAGCAGCTTGCTCCAGAAGGCCCATCAGTGTGTCCAGCTGGGCGCCGGACTATCTTGGACCCTTCCTATTACCCCCCATGGGAGCCGAACACTCCGGGCTCGGGGCGGCCGAAGTATTAGCTTCTGGTCTCGGCGGATCTGGACTCCTCCATGACGACACCTCAGGGTCGCCTGCCTCATGGGGCGGAGAGGCAGGTGGGTTTTCACTCTCCATCATCTCCGGAAGAAGGTCCCCCGAAGACGAACTCTGTTGAGAAGATCTACTAGCCGAACTTCAAAGGATAGATCCTCGTTATTGTTCTCGGAGGAAGAAGCGATAACTTTTTATTCATGATTAACTTATAGCTTGGTGGGGGGCTGGCCCGTTTGCGGGCATGGTGCGGTGAGGATGCCCTTCGGGACAGGCCCCCCTTGTGAAGTTTTCTTCCCTTGTTTAGGCACCTCCGTTTCCAAGTCTTCGGAGGCGGCCCTTTTCTTCCCGCGGGGGGGAGGAAACCTTGGATTCACCTCCCCGGTTATCCTCCTTCGAGGAGGCAGTAATTCCCCCGGTTTGGATGCGCAATGTGTGAAGCTCGGCTTCTTATTCTTCCCTTCGTCTTTCCCCGAGGGCACTTGACTTAGCGCACGTCTAAGCATCCTGGCTATTGCAGGACTAGGCGAGCCTTCGGGAAGTGGGGCCAGACACCTGATCCTTTCCGCCTTACTGAGCCAATCCTGGCCGTGGATAGGTTTTCAGAATAATGTTGTGATAAATATAAAACGAAGTGTTCGGTTACAGAGGGTTTCTTACTTGGGTATCTGGGCGGTTGCAGCCCAGGCCCGCATCCTCGGTGGGGTCCGGACACTTTATTCGTGGTCCGAAGAATAACCTATACATCCCTTCAAGCGTCATGCCGAAGAAGTGCTGGATAGTTCGCGGACCTTCTGGGTTGAACTCCCACATACGGAGAGGTCGTCGTTTGCACGGCAGGGTCCGTCGAACTAGCATTAACTGAATTATCCTGATAAGATTGATATCCCTTTCAAGAAGCTCCCAAATGCGGCTCTGCAATGTCGGTACATCATTAGCAGGCCCCCAGTCCAGTCCCACGTTGGCCCACGACGCCAGTTGAGGCAGAGGGCCCAAGCGGAAGGCGGGGGCAGCCGCCCACTTTGTGCCTCGGGGAGCTGCGATATAGAACCACCTCTGTTGCCACAGATCATACACCTCTGGGAAGGAACCCTCTGGCCATGGGGCATCGGTGTTTCTGCTTATTGCAGCTCCTCCGCACTCCGCGTGTCACCCCTCGATCACCTTCGGCTTCACATTGAAGGTCTTGAGCCATAAGCCGAAGTGTGGGGTGATATGGAGGAAAGCTTCACACACGATGATAAACAACGAGATGTGAAGGATGGAATCCGGAGCTAGATCGTGAAAATCTAGCCCATAATAGAACATGAGCCCTCTCACGAAGGGATCAAGGGTAAATCCCAAGCCTCGGAGGAAGTGAGAAACGAATACAACGCTCTCGTTGGGTTTGGGAGTGGGGATGACCTGCCCTGGAGCAGGAAGTCTGTGCTTGACGTTGGTGATTAGATATCTGGCCTCCCTGAGCTTCGCAATGTCCTCCTCTGTGACAGAGGAAGCCATCCACCAGCCTTGAAGGTTGGATCCGGACATGATTGAAGATCCGAGGTGCCTAAGCTTGAGCTTCGGGTGTTGCAACTCGAGATGCGGAAAGGCGCAAGCATGGTAAGAAAGAGGGATAGGCCTCGGCCCCTCTATAAAGGGGGTGAATATCAAGCGTCCTTGGCGTGACCGTTTGGGACTTTCCTAAAATTGGGGAATCATACCAACAGGCGCAGTTGGGTTACCCACACACGTATTGATGAGAATCCCGCGATAAGGGGAACACGATCTCTGCTTCGACAAGACGTGCCAATAAAACCACCTCGCAACACGTGTAGTGGCAGGCTGGGAAAAACGGTTCATAGTAACCGAGCTACAACGTGGTGTCACGCTAGGAAAAGCTGTCAGTGGATTGGATTTGTGGAATATTATGCTCTCTACGGTGGTATGTGGAATTTATTTTGCAGAGCCAGACACGATCCTTGTGTTCGAAATCTTCTATAGAGTATTCGGAGATGGAACCCGCCTCGCAATGCCGAAGATAATCTGCACGCCGGACTCATTGTCATTGAAGCCTGGTTCAGGGGCTACTGAGGGAGTCCTGGATTAGGGGGTATCCGGACAGTCGGACTATACACTTTGGCCGGACTGCTGGACTATGAAGATACAAGATTCAAGACTCTGTCCCGTGTCCGGATGGGACTCTCCTTTGCATGGAAGGCAAGCTTGGCGATTCGGATATTAGATCTCCTCCTTTTGTAACCGACTCTGTGTAACCCTAGCCTCCTCTGGTACCTATATAAACCGGAGGGTTTAGTCCATAGGAAAAGAACAATCATAATCATAGGCTAGCTCCTAGGGTTTAGCCTCTACGATCTCGTGGTAGATCAACTCTTGTAATACTCATATCATCAAGATCAATCAAGCAGGAAGTAGGGTATTACCTCCATCGAGAGGGCCCGAACCTGGGTAAAACATCGTGTCCCCTGCCTCCTGTTACCATTAGCCTTAAACGCACAGTTCGGGACCCCCTACCCGAGATCCGCCGGTTTTGACACCGACAGTGACCGAATGTTGTTAGGTGTCCCGGATGAGATCACGGACATGACGAGGAGTCTAGAAATGGTTGAGAGATAAAGACTGATATATTGGATGATATTTTTCGGACACCGGAAGTGTTCCGGAATGTATTGGGTACATATCGCCATATCGGAGTACGGGGGGGGGGGGTACCGGAACCCCCCAGGGAAAGATATGGCCATATGGGCCTTATGAGGGACCACACCAGCGCACAAAGGGGTGCCCCCCAAGGAAGGAGGCCGAATAGGATTAGGAGGAGGGGGCGGCGCCCCCCTCTTTCCTTCTCCCCCTCTCTTCCCTTCTTTCCCCTTCCGGTAAAAGGAAAGGGGAGGGGGCGAATCCTACTAGGAGCCCAAGTAGGATTCCTCCTACTTGCGCGCACCTAGGGCTTCCTCGCTCCCCCTCCCTCCTTTATATACATGGGGAGGGGCGCCTAGAATACACATCAACTATTCCTAGCCATGTGCGGCGCCCCCCCCCCCCCCCCCCACAGTTTACGCATCCAGTCATATCTTGTAGTGCTTAGGCGAAGCCCTGCGCAGATCACTTCATGCTACCTCTTGAGTACAGCGTTGGTTTTCGCTTGAAGAGGAAAGGGTGATGCAGTAAAGTAGCGTAAGTATTTCCCTCAGTTTTGAGAACTAAGGTATCAATCCAGTAGGAGGCTCCTCAAAAGTCCCTCGTGCCTACACAAACAAACAAGAACCTCGCAACCAACGCGATAAGGGGGTTGTCAATCCCTTCACCGTAACTTGCGAAAGTGAGATCTGCTAGAGATAAAAAGATAAGATAAATATTTTTGGTATTTTTATGATATAGATTAAAAAGTAAAGATGCAAATAAAAGTAGATGGGAAACTTAAATGATAAAAGATAGACCCGGGGGCCATAGGTTTCACTAGTGGCTTCTCTCAAGATAGCATAAGTATTACGGTGGGTGAACAAATTACTGTTGAGCAATTGATAGAAAAGTGCAAAGTTATGAGAATATCTAGGCATGATCATGTATATAGGCATCACGTTCGCAACAAGTAGATCGAAACGATTCTGCATCTACTACTATTAATCCACACATCGACCGACTCCTGCCTGCATCTAGAGTATTAAGTTCATAAGAAGATAATAATGCATTAAGCAATATGACATGATGTAGAGGGATAAACTCATGCAATATGATATAAACCCCATGTTTTTATCCTCGATGGCAACAATACAATACGTGCCTTGCTGCCCCTGCTGTCACTGGGAAAGGACACCGCAATATTGAACCCAAAGCTAAGCACTTCTCCTATTGCAAGAAAGATCAATCTAGTAGGCCAAACCAAACTGATAATTCGAAGAGACTTGCAAAGATAACGAATCATACATAAAAGAATTCAGAGAAGATTCAATTATTTCTCATAGATAAACTTGATCATAAACCCACAATTCATCGGATCTCGACAAACACACCGTAAAAAGAGTTACATCAAATAGATCTCCAAGAAGATTGAGGAGAACTTTGTATTGAGATTCAAAGAGAGAGAAGAAGCCATCTAGCTAATAACTATGGACCCGAAGGTCTGTGGTAAACTACTCACAACTCATCAGAGAGGCCTTGGAGATGATGTAGAGGTCCTCCGTGGTTGATTCACCCTTCGGCGGATACAGAAGATTGCAGCGGTGGAAAGAGTTTTCCGTGGTGCTCCTGGATGTTTTCGGGGTATGTAGATATATATAGGCGAAGGAGGTAGGTCAGGGAAGCCACGAGGGGCCCACAAGGGTGGGGGGCGCGCCCTCCTGCCTCGGCTGCTTCTTGACGTCCACTCCGTCTCCTAGATTGTGTTTATTCCAAAAAGATCGCTCCCGAAGGTTTCATTCCATTTGGACTCCATTTGATATTGCTTTCCTTCGAAACACTGAAATAGGCAAAAAAACAGCAATTCGGGCTGGGCCTCCGGTTAGTAGGTTAGTCCCAAAAATGATATAAAAGTGTAAAGTAAAGCCCATAAACATCCAAAACGGGTAATATAATAGCATGGAACAATCAAAAACTATAGATACGTTGGAGACGTATCAAGCATCCCCAAGCTTAATTCTTGCTCGTCCTTGAGTAGGTAAATGATAAAAATAGAATTTTTGATGTGGAATGCTACCTAGAATAATTCTCAATGTAATTTTCTTTATTGTGGCATGATTGTTCAGATCCAAATGATTCAAGATAAAAGTCCATAAAACATAAAAATAGTAATACTTCAAGCATACTAACAAGTAATCATGTCTTATCAAAATAGCATAGCCAAAGAAAGCTTATCCCTACAAAATCATATAGTTAGGCCATGCTTCATTTTCATTACACAAAATACTCCCATCATGCACAACCCCGGTTTCAGCCAAGCAATTGATTCATACTTTTTAACGTGCTTCAACTTTTTCAACTCTTACACAATACATGAGCGCAAGCCATGGACATAGCACTATATGTGGAATAGGGTGGTGGTTGTGAAGACAAAAAGGGAGAAGATAGTCTCACATCAACTAGGCGTATCAACGGGCTATGGAGATGCCCATTAATAGATATCAATGTGAGTGTGTAGGGATTGCCATGCAACAGATGCACTAGAGCTATAAATATATGAAAGCTCATCAAAAGAAACTAAGTGGGTGTGCATCCAACTTGCTTGCTCACGAAGACCTAGGGAATTTTGAGGAAGCCCATCATTGAACTATACAAGCCAAGTTCTATAATGAAAAATTCCCACTAATATATGAAAGTGACAACATAGCAGACTCTCTATCATGAAGATCATGGTGCTACTTTGAAGCACAAGTGTGGAAAAAGATAGTAGCATTATCCCTTCTCTCATTTTTTTATTTTTTTCTTTTATTTTTTTATTTGGTGGGCTTATTTGGCCTTTTTTCCTTTTTTATTTTGGCTTCTTTGGCCTCTTTTATTTTTTTATGAAGTCCGAAGTCTCATCCCGATTTGTGGGGGAATCATAGTCTTCATCATCCTTTCCTCACTTGTGACAATGCTCTAATAATGAAGATCATCACACTTTTATTAATTTACAACTCAATACTTCGAAAAAAATATGACTCTACGTGGATGCCTCCGGCAGTGTACCGGGATATTCAATGAATCAAGAGTGACATGTATGAAAAATTATGAAGGTGGCCTTGCCACAAATATGATGTCAACTACATGATCATGCAAAGAGCAATATGACAATGATGGGGCATGTCATAATAAATGGAACGGTGGAAAGTTGCATGGCAATATATCTCGGAATGGCTATGGAAATGCCATAATAGGTAGGTATGGTGGCTGTTTTGAGGAAGGTAAATGGTGGGTGCATGATACCGACGAAAGTTGCGCAGTATAATAGAGGCTAGCAATGGTGGAAGGGTGAGAGTGCGTATAATCCATGGACTCGCATTAGTCATAAAAAACTCACATACTTATTGCAAAAGTCTACTTGCCCTCGAAGCAAATACTACTACGCATGCTCCTAGGGGAAGGGTTGGTAGGAGTTAACCATCGCGCGATCCCGACCTCCACACATAAGGAAGACAACTAAAATAGCACCCCATGCAACAAATTTGTCACACAACTTTTACCATACGTGCATGATACGGGACTTGCCAACTCCAACACAAGTGTTTTTCAATTTCATAATTACCCAACTAGCATGACTCTAACATTACCACCTTTATATCTCAAAACAATTATCAAGCATCAAATTGATCATAGTGTTTAATGCACTTTCTATTATAGTTTTTATTATACCCAACTTGGATGCTCATCATTCTAGGAACAAATTTATAACCATAGAAAATACCATGCTGTTCTAAAAGACTCTCAAAATGATATAATTTAAGCATGAGAGATAAACAATTTCTACAAAATAAAGCCACTGCCGTGCTCTAAAAAGATATAAGTGAAGCACTAGAGCAAATCTTGTCTAGCTCAAAAGATATAAGTGAAGCACATGGAGTATTCTAATAAATTCCAAATCATGTGAGTCTCTCCCAAAAGGTGTGTACAGCAAGGATGATTGTGGTAAATTAAAAAGCAAAGACTCATATCACACAAGACGCTCCAAGGAAAACACATATCATGTGGCAAATAAAAATACAGCTCCAAGTAAAGTTACCGATAGACGAAGACAAAAGAGGGGATGCCTTCCGGGGCATCCCCAAGCTTAGGCTTTTGGTTGTCCTTGAATATCTTGGTGTTCCACGGGCATCCCCAAGCTTAGGCTCTTGCCACTCCTTATTCCATAGTCCATCAAATCTTTACCCAAAACTTGAAAACTTCACAACACAAAACTCAACAGGAAATCTCATAAGCTCCATTAGTGCAAGAAAGAAAAACCACCACATAAGGTACTGTAATGAAATCATTCTTTATTTATATTGGTGTTAAACCTACTGTATTCCAACTTCTCTATGGTTCATACCCACCGATACTAGCCATAGATGCATCAAAATAAGCAAACAACACACGAAAAACAGAATCGGTCAAAAACAGAACAGTCTGTACAAATCTGTAACTTCAGAATACTTATGGAACTCTAAAAATCCTACCAAAATAGGAAGTCCTGGTAAATTTTTCTATTGATCCAATGCAAAAAGAATCAACGCAAAATCACGTTTCTGTGAGTTGCTAAAATTATTATCGTGCGCGCAAAAGTTTCTGTTTTTTTAGCAGAATCAGATTAACTATCACCGTAGGTTATCCTATAGGTTCCACTTGGCACAAACACTAATTAAAATATAAAACCACATCTGAACAGAGGCTAGATGAAATATTTATTTAATAACAGCACAGAAATATATTGGGTTGTCTCCCAACAAGCGCTTTTTTTAAAGCCTTTTAGCTAGGCATTGATAATTTTAATGATGCTCACATGAAAGACAAGAATTGAAGCACAAAGAGAGCATCATGAAACACGTGACAAATACATCTAAGTCTAACATACTTCCTATGCATAGGCATATTATAAGTAAACAAATTTGCAAGGCAAGCAAAAACTAGCATATGCAAGGAAGAAGAAAGAGACAATAGCAATCTCAACATGACGAGAGGTAATTTAGTAACATGAAAATTTCTACAACCATATTTTCCTCTCTTATAATAATTACATGTGGGATCATAAGAAAATTCAACAAAATAGCTATCACATAAAATATTTTCAACACGATCCACATGCATGAAACTTGACACTCTTCCAAAATAGTGGCATTATCATTAACTAAAGTCATGACCTCTCCAAACCCACTTTTATCAAAAACTTCATAAGTTTGAACATTATCCAAATATGTGGGATCTATAGTTGACACTCTTCCAAACCCACTTTCAGTATTATTGCAAACATTATTATCAATCTCATATTCATCATGGGGCTTAAATAAAATTTCAAGATTATAAGAAGAATCACCCCAATCATGATCATTGCAACAAGTAGTGGACATAGCAAAACTAGCATCCCCAAGATTAGGGTTTTGCATATCACTAACACAATTGACATTAATATAATTTATAATAACATCATTGCAATCATGATTTTTATCAAAGGAACTACCAAGTATGGGTGCAATAGCAACGATCTCATGTTTAACATAAGGAACTATAGCAAATTCATCTTCATAAATATTGGCATCATGGCCACAAGAATTGCAAGCATCATGTTCATCAAGGGATATTTCAATCAACTCATCGGAATCATTATCTATAGATTCATGCATATCATTATTTTCTTCCAAAGCAACAGTCATTCTCTCAATAAATTCTTTGACATAGACATTATAAGCATAGTTTTCATAGCAATATTTAAGTATGTCAAAATTTTCAGATTCGTAGAGAGTAATATCATACTTTTCAATCAAAGAAGCAACTTCATAAGCACCCTTAAAAGTAACAAATTCTTAAATTTGTTCGATATCATAGTAACTATAAACACCCTTTGCATAAGAAGATAAGATTTCATTATCATTAAACTCACATAGGTAGGGAAGGTGTTTTTTAGGGTTCTTAGAGCAACAAATAAAATTATATATTTCATAAAGATTCCAAGCATAAGAAAACAATCTGTTTATTTGATCCCATAAGAGTCTCCCTTTTGCAGACAAACAGTGACGCACAAAATGAGCATGCTCATCTAAAGATTTCCCATCAACTAGGCTAGTTGGGGTTTCAGCACGAGCTCATAAGGATCGAAGATGATCCAAGTAGAATGCTTTAAGTGGATCCATATCAATAGATTTTTAGCAAGCAAAGATGCAAGCAAATAGAAGGCACATGGAAACACAAACAAAAAGACATACATGAAGAAGGCGAAGAAAAGGCAAAGGTTTTCGAAAATCGTTTTAGAAGTGGGGGAGAGGAAAACGAGAGGTGAATGGAAAATAATGTAATGCGAGGGAGATGTGTTTGTGATGGGTACTTGGTATGTCTTGACTTGAGCGAAGACCTCCCCGGCAACGGCACCAGAATACCTTCTTGCTACCTCTTGAGCACTGTGTTGGTTTTCCCTTGAAGAGGAAAGGGTGATGTAGTAAGTAGCGTAAGTATTTCCCTCAGTTTTGAGAACCAAGGTATCAATCCAGTAGGAGCTCCTCAAAAATCCCTCGTATCTACACAAACAAAACAAGAACCTTGCAACCAACGCGATAAAGGGGTTGTCAATCCCTTCACGGTAACTTGCGAAAGTGAGATCTGATAGAGATAAAAAGATAAGATAAATATTTTTGGTATTTTTATGATATAGATTGAAAAGTAAAGATGCAAATAAAAGTATATGGGAAACTTATATGATAAAAGATAGACCCGGGGGCCATAGGTTTCACTAGTGGCTTCTCTCAAGATAGCATAAGTATTACGGTGGGTGAACAAATTACTGTCGAGCAATTGATAGAAAAGTGCATAGTTATGAGATTATCTAGGCATGATCATGTATATAGGCATCACGTCCGCAACAAGTAGATCGAAACGATTCTGCATCTACTACTATTACTCCACACATCGACTGACTCCTGCCTGCATCTAGAGTATTAAGTTCATAAGAACAGAGTAACGCATTAAGCAAGATGACATGATGTAGAGGGATAAACCCATGCAGTATGATATAAACCCCATCTTTTTATCCTCGATGGCAATAATACAATACGTGCCTTGCTGCCCCTGTTGTCACTGGGAAAGGACACCGCAAGATTGAACCCAAAGCTAAGCACTTCTCCTATTGCAAGAAAGATCAATCTAGTAGGCCAAACCAAACTGATAATTTGAAGAGACTTGCAAAGATAACCAATCATACATAAAAGAATTCAGAGAAGATTCAATTATTTCTCATAGATAAACTTGATCATAAACCCACAATTCGTTGGATCTCGACAAACACACCGCAAAAAGAGTTGCATCGAATAGATCTCCAAGAAGATTGAGGAGAACTTTGTATTGAGATTCAAAGAGAGAGAAGAAGCCATCTAGCTAATAGCTATGGACCCGAAGGTCTGTGGTAAACTACTCACAACTCATCGGAGAGGCCTTGGAGATGACGTAGAGGCCCTCCATGGTCAATTCCCCCTCCGGCGGAGCGTCGACGAAGGCTCCAAGATGGGATCTCACAGATACAAAAGGTTGCGGTGGTGGAAATAGTTTTTCGTGGTGCTCCTGGATGTTTTAGGTGTACGTGGATATATATAGGCGAAGGAGGTAGGTCAGGGGAGCCACGAGGAGCCCAGGAGGGTGGGGGTGCGCCTGCCCCCCTAGGGCGCGCCCTCCTGCCTCGTGGCTGCCTTGGCTGCTTCTTGACGTCCACTCCAAGTCTCCTGGATTGCGTTTGTTCCAAAAATATCGCTCCCGGAGGTTTCATTCCGTTTGGACTCCATTTGATATTCCTTTCCTTCGAAACACTGAAATAGGCAAAAAAACAACAATTCGGGCTAGGCCTCCGGTTAGTAGGTTAGTCCCAAAAATGATATAAATGTGTAAAGTAAAGCCCATAAACATCCAAAACAGGTAATATAATAGCATGGAACAATCAAAAATTATAGATACGTTGGAGACGTTTCAAGCATCCCCAAGCTTAATTCCTGCTCGTCCTCAAGTAGGTAAATGATAAAAACAGAATTTTCGATGTGGAATGCTACCTAGCATAATTCTCAATGTAATTTTCTTTATTGTGGCATGATTGTTCAGATCCAAATGATTCAAGATAAAAGTCCATAAAACATAAAAATAGTAATACTTCAAGCATACTAACAAGTAATCATGTCTTATCAAAATAGCATAGCCAAAGAAAGCTTATCCCTATAAAATCATATAGTTAGTCCATGCTTCATTTTCGTTACACAAAATACTCCCATCATGCACAACCCCAGTTTCAGCCAAGCAATTGATTCATACTTTTTAACGTGCTTCAGCTTTTTCAACTCTTATGCAATACATGAGCGCAAGCCATGGACATAGCACTATATGTGGAATAGGGTGGTGGCTGTGAAGACAAAAAGGGAGAAGATAGTCTCACATCAACTAGGCGTATCAACGGGCTATGAGATGCCCATTAATAGATATCAATGATAGTGAGTAGGGATTGCCATGCAACGGATGCACTAGATCTATAAATATATGAAAGCTCATCAAAAGAAACTAAGTGGGTGTGCATCCAACTTGCTTGCTCACGAAGACCTAGGGCATTTTGAGGAAGCCCGTCATTGGAATATACAAGCCAAGTTCTATAATGAAAAATTACCACTAGTATATGAAAGTGACAACATAGGAGACTCTCTATCATGGAGATCATGGTGCTACTTTGAAGCACAAGTGTGGAAAAAGATAGTAGCATTGTCCCTTCTCTCATTTTTTATATTTTTTTATTTTCTTTTTTTATTTGGTGGGCTTCTTTAGACTCTCTTTTTTTCCTTTTTTATTTGGGCTTCTTCGGCCTCTTTTATTTTTTTATAAAGTCTGAAGTCTCATCCCGACTTGTGGGGGAATCATAGTCTTCATCATCCTTTCCTCACTTGGGACAATGCTCTAATAATGAATATCATCACACTTTTATTGATTTACAACTCAAGAATTACAACTCAATACTTAGAACAAAATATGACTCTACGTGGATGCCTCCGGCGGTGTACCGGGATATGCAATGAATCAAGAGTGACATGTATGAAAAATTATGAAGGTGGCCTTGCCACAAATATGATGTCAACTACATGATCATGCAAAGAGCAATATGACAATGATGGGGCATGTCATAATAAACGGAACGGTGGAAAGTTGCATGGCAATATATCTTGGAATGGCTATGGAAATGCCATAATAGGTAGGTATGGTGGCTGTTTTGAGGAAGGTAAATGGTGGTGCATGATACTGGTGAAAGTTGCGCGATATAATAGAGGCTAGCAATGGTGGAAGGGTGAGAGTGCGTATAATCCATGGACTCACGTTAGTCATAAAGAACTCACAACTTATTGCAGGAATATGCGAGGAGTTGTTGGCTACCGATGCTGGTGTCTTTTTGATTTTCACCCTGGTGTTGGTGTGGCTTCTAGTTTTAAGAGTTTGGCCATGGTGATTTAGGCTAGGCTCATTTCCATATTATGTTTGCATGTTTCAAAATTACGTTGTAAACTTTTCCAGTACTCTCTATCTTTCTCGTCTTTTGTTTTCTTCTTTGTATAACCTTTCGATGTGATCTTGGCCAGCTGATGGCTTTGTTAATTGAAAGTCGGGCTAGGTTAGAGCCTTAGTTTAGGCTCGGTACTAGAATATGCAAATAGCCCTAGGGCTGAAATGGTTCCCTAGAGCCAAAAATGGACACCCTAGGGACATAAAGTTTACCTAGGGTCTTACTTGACAGCCCAAGGGAGCGCATTGTTTCCTTAGGGTTCACTAGCAGACCCAAGGGAGATTCACTACATGGGACCATACCAAAGCCACGTTCGCAACGTTCCCTATGGGTTATAGCTTAAACCCTTAGGAAAGGCCTATACCTAGGGTGAAGAAATGCAACCCTAGGGAGAGTCCATCCGAAGCTAACGATGGTCTTCCACTCCCACTAACACTCTAAAGTATCCCTAGGTTCCTAGTGTTAGCGCTAGGGATGTTTGCACACATTTGATTTTCCAACATATACACTTTACCTAAAAATTACTTGCTAAATATACTGACCAGACATATATAATTTTAAATATGTTTATGGGAAAATACAAGTGGAAAGAAAGATGAACTTGGGCGAAAAGAAAAATATAAGTTGATTGATCATTTTTTTAAATATAAGTTGACCAATTCTTTTTTGTGCACACACTTGCTGCAATAAAATATACACATGTTAGTGAAAGGTGACTGCTAGGCGCCGGTGCGCCGGCCCAATAGTTGGGCCGGTCGCATCCCAGCCGCCCGATTAAATCAGTTTGCATCATGTGATCCCCTCTGAAAAAACATCACCTACCTTTCTCTTTGTCAACGAAACAAAAAATCCCCCTCTATAATGAATGCACGCATACGGCCTTCGAGGTTGCCTCGCCGTCGACGCCACCTCGCCCGCCTAGCGCCGCCATGAGCAGTTGATGTGATTGAAGAAAAGCTTCCACCCCTTACTCCCCCGCATCGACACCCTGCCTTGCAACATCTTGTTCATCCATGGCAGTGCTACTCCTTGTAGGGGGAGCACCGTCATGAAACGGATGTAGTTCCTTCTGTTCACGCTCCCAGCACCGCCCGACAAAGCAGATGCAGCTTTCGTTAGTGTGGGTTGCAGCTCCGGCCCACGATGGTTGCAGCTTTGCGCTGTCTCGCATTTTTTGGTGCCGCCCTTGCTAGCCTTTTCCGTCACTGGTTCCAGCAAAAAAAGTGTTGGTTCCAGCAATTCCATGTTGGGTTGCCCCGCCGAGCATCCACGGTGGCTAGTTGCATCTCCACCATCACCCACCAGGTTGCAGCTCGGTCGCTTGTGGTTGTAGCACCCCACGGGGACCATCCCAGCTAGCCATGGTGACGGTTCCAGCAAAATCGCAAGCACCATCATAGCTCGCCGTAGTCACCGCCGCCTGTTGGATGCAGCCTCGCCAGCTGTAGGCTGCAGCTCTCGGTCCTCATGGTTGTAGCATCTAGTTGCCGTTTGTAACCTTCACTATCTGTGGTTATACCATCATCATAACTGCCATCGTGGGTTGTAGCTCCTTGCCAGAAAACAATTGTTGTCGCCGGATGCAGCAAAAATAACTGCTGGTTCCAGCAAAATAGTGATGGTTCTAGCTCCGGTGACGGTCGGTTGTAGCAAAAAAGGCAGCTGGTTCCTAACCTGGTCGGTTCCAGCAAAACAAAACAGCCGTTGGTTTTGCATCGCCGTTGCACCACCCCACAGTTCTAACTCCCTCTCCGATCACGCTGCTGTCTCCTCCTACCCATCATTACTAGTTGCAGCGCATCCCCCCTAGCCGTTCCAGCACCTCAGGGGCGCCGTAGCGCTGCGTGTGAGTAGCGGTGAGGTGCTCCATGAGGAGGAGAAGGAGGTGTGCAGAACAAATGAAGAGAGATGGGGAAGGCGTGTGCGGTGCTCCATGAGGAGAAGGAGGTGTGCTGAAGAAACAAAGAGAGGTGGAGAGGCCATGTGGAGTGGATCTCGTCGAGAGTTGGGGGTGCAACAGCGCGGCTCGCCAGGTTGATGGCCATGGTGCCCGAGTCGACGGAGCATGGAGTGGGGATTTTGCTGGGTTGCGTCAGAGAAGAGAAGAGAGGAAAGCGTTGGTGTCGGCCCCATACTTGCGTGGAGAACCGTGGGGCGCCTTCGCGGTGTATGCACGGTCGCAAGATCACCCGCGATCCAACACAGCGCGCTCGCCCGGTCGAAAACTTGGCCGGTCTACCGGCTGTAAACGTTTCCCTTAGTGAAATAGGTGAAAATAGATATACAAAATATATTTTTTATTTTGAATATAGTGGGAGCAGATAGCTAGTTGTGCCATGTGGTGGATACAAAAATAAATAATCATACTAGTTAAGTAGTAGTACAATATTGTGTTAAAAAGTAGTAGTACTATATATTTTTGACCTTGACAGTGCCACACGTGTGGGCTGAAGGAGGTCGGGCCACATGTGTGGCACTATCGGCGATGGAGCCGCATCGAGCTCGGGTGAGGTGATGATTCTTCATTATTTTCTTCGATGACTGCTGTGGTGGTGCCGAAGGCAGGTGACGGGCGTTGGTGTCAAGCTGAGAGATGTTCTGCTATCTTTTCAGTTTTGCCATGTCGGTCTTTACGTAACTTGTACTTTGTACTTTGTGATATGAATGAGACATGTTATTACCATGCAAAAAAGGAGGTCGCTTCACACGCCTTCTAGCCACCTATTGTGACATGTCAGCTTTTTTGTTTCATGCACGCAAGCAGGAAATAAAATTGATGATGTCAGCGGGAATCTTTTGAGTTTTTCAAACTTTAAAACGATTTATCTTTTAAATGACAAATCCGATTGAAAATTCGTTTTCATCATTAAATCCATCATGACGAGAACTTCAAAATTAGATCCTATATCGATAAGTTCCGATGACATTTTTTGGCGATCAAAAGTTGCCATGTCTATTACACATAAATTTCCATTGTGTTTACACGAAAATTGCCATGATACGTTCCAACTACTTTTTCTTCTATGTTTAAAATAAATTTTGACATGTTATAAAAAAAGAAATTATGAAACTAAACTTGCCATGATGAATTACTAAAATTTGCCATGTTCCATGAAATATTTTGACATGGTTCATAATTAAAAAGAAATTCCGCCATCAATTACTTTAAAAATGCATGGCCAATGACTCAAATTTGCAACGAACCAGAAACTAGAATAGTCATCGTGAATTACTTAAATTTTCCATGCTACATGCACAAAAATTTGCCATGGTTCATACAAAAAATAATTTTCGTGGTCAAAATATTAGAATTGCCTTGGTCAAAATACTTGCCATGATCTATAAACTAAAATTGCCATCATAAATTACTAAAAATTGCCATGATACATGAATTAAATTTACCATGTTAATTACAAATAATTGCCATGGTCAATTAATATAATTTGCCATGAAAAATAGTTGAAATACAATAATAGTTTAGATCTAGAAGAAAAAAAAGATGAAACATATAATGGCAAATTTAGTGTAAACACTATGACAAGTTCAGTGTAACATCATGACAACTTTTGCCCGCCAAAAAAAGTCGTCGAAACCTATTAATATGGGATCTAGTTTTGAAGATTTTGTCGAGATAGATTTAATAATGAAAACAGATTTTTAATCGAATTTTTATTTAAAAGATAAAATATTTTTATGTCCGAAAAACCAAAAATATTACGCTGATGACATCTGTTTGACGTGACAAAATAGATGATAATGAGGACGCTTGGACCATGTTGTTTTGTGTCACGTGTTTTGGGTATATTTAGGCAGATGCTAGTTCAATAGTGCCAAAATTGACCGTACGCGTGCAAGACCAAAAAGAAGAAGGGCAACCTAAGAGCATCTCCAGCCATTCGGCCCCCCAGGGCGCTGAAAAAGAGCGTCCTGCGAGTGCGCCGGTGATAAACTCAGCGCTGGGAGCGGTTCGGCACCCAGCCGTCGCCCCCCAGGCGCCGAATTCAGCCCAGCTTTTGGCCCAAATATGTCCAAAAATGACCCGATAACTGCGTGAATCGACCCATATTCGGCGGGTTTCGGTGGGTTTCGGCGTGAATTTCCGCAAACAAATAGGAATCAATTAGCTCCTCACATAGTTCGGCGTGTTTCGGCGTGTTTCATCACATAAATCAAATAGTTCACTACAAATTATATCTTTTAACAAATAAAAATTCAAGTTTCATCACATGTCATTCCTGGCCTCACCCTTGAGCCTCCACAGGTGCTCCACCAGATCGTGTTGCAGTTCTTGATGCACCTGTGGGTCTCGGATCTCCTAGCGCATATTGATGTAGTCAGTCCAGTTTGCCGGTAGTTGATGATCAAGGGCAAGAGGACCCTGCCTGTGGTATGGTTTAGTGTCAAACACTGGCTCTTCCTGCTCGCTCTCAATGATCATGTTGTGCAAGATGACACAGCAAGTCATGATCTCCCATATTTGATCTTTCGACCAGGTCTGAGCGGGGTACCAGACAATAGCAAATCGAGATTGGAGCACACCAAATGACCGCTCGACATCCTTCCTGCAAGCCTCCTGGATCTTCGCAAACCAGATGTTCTTGCCTCCTGGCACAGGGTTTGAGATGGTCTTCACAAATGTCGACCATCTCGGATAGATGCCATCAGCTAGATAGTACCCCTTGTTGTACTGCCGTCCATTGACCTCGAAGTTCACCGAGGAGAATGACCTTCAACAAGCTTGGCAAAGACTGGGGAGCACTGCAGGACGTTGATGCCATTGTGAGTTCCTAGCATCCCAAAGAAAGAGTGCCAAATCCAGAGGTCCTGTGTGTCCACCGCCTCAAGCACCACAGTGCAACCGCCTTTGGCGCCTTTGTACAACCCCTGCCAAGAAAATGGACAGTTCTTCCATTTCCAATGCATGCAGTCAATGCTTCCAAGCATCCCAGGAAATCCTCTTGCTTCATTCTATGCTATGATCCGAGCAGTGTCTTCCGCATTGGGTGTTCGCAAGTACTGCGGTCCAAACACTGCCACCACTGCCCTGCAGAACTTGTAGAAACACTCAATGGTGGTGGACTCGGCCATGCGCCCATAGTCGTCAAGTGAATCACCGGGAGCTTCGTATGCAAGCATCCTCATAGCTGTCGTGCACTTCTGTATCGAGGTGAATCGAAGTGTGTCGGTGCAATCCTTCTTGCACTTGAAGTAGTTATCGAACTCCCAGATGGAATTCATAATCCAGAGCAAAAGCTTTCGGCTTATCTGATAACGGCGCCGAAATGTTTTCTCACCGTGCAATGGAGCATCGGCGAAGTAATCCGAGTAGAGCATGCAGTAGCCTTCCCGACAATGTCGGTTCTTTGCTTTCACCCGCCCAAGCGCCGAGCCACCTCGCCGCGGCTTCTCACTGCTCGCGAGCAGGCCGGCGAGGGCGGTGAGCACCATAAGATGCTCCTGCTCCTGGACATCGACTTCGGCTTCCTCATCCAGCAACGCTGCGAGAGCCTCCTCATCTTCGAAGTCCATCGTCGGCCCGGGAAATTCACCGAACACCTTGTGGGCGAGGTGGGCGCAAGCCCGCCGGCGTACAGGCCCTGCGCGGTCGGAGCGCCGGAAAAGGTGCCCGGGGTGGCGGCGAAGAGGCTGCCTCGGTGACGCTCCTTCTTTTTCCCGGCTGGAGACGGTCTACCTAGCTGCGGCGGGTGGTGGTCGGCGCCAGGATCGGTAGGGTGGCGCAGGGTGGCGGCCGAGCACGGAGGGCAGGAGGGCGAATCTGGGCGGGTGGATTGACTTTTTGCCTGTCAATGTGGCCCCAGGAACACTTTTCCCTTGCGCCGGAGCCCCCAAGCGCCCCCCCCCCCCAGTGCGCCGGGTTTGGCCTGCGAGCGTCGGGCACAAAAATGGACCGAGACGATGGAATTCGGTGTCCTGAGGGTGGGACTGGGCCGTTTTTCGGTGCCGGTGCAAATAAATTGCCTGGGGAGGCCGTCCTGGGGGCGTGGCTGGAGATGCTCTAACCTGCACCTCACCCCAGCCCTGATGGAATTCTCTCCCTCTCCCTCGTGTGGACAATGTATCTCATGCAACGGGTATACTAGTGCAACGGATGCACCGATTGATTCCGGTCCATTGGATAGAGAGTAGATGGAACAGATTTATGACAATCAGGGCTGTCGGTACATTTTATTCTTGGACCTTGCCGATTCATTGAATTGCCTAAGTAGTCCTCAACAAACATACGGTCTCTTCCCCATCTCTTATTCCTCTCTCGGTGGAATCCGCCTTTTCTGTACCAAATTGTTGAGTTGTGAATCGGTGATCCATTATGCTGCGAGATCTCTTCCGCACAACTCCAATCTCTATGGCAGCAACCACCTTCGGTGCGATCCCTCTCCCTCCTTCCCTCCACCTCTTTCCCGTCAGCTATTTCTCTACATGACAGTGCTGGTTAGTTCTTGGCGCTGCCGACGGTACATGCTTTTGATTTGGCATCGCCGCCTGCGTCGAGGTTGTGGGCTATGATTTGACTAAGTGCTTCGCTATTTAGATTGTGATAATAAGTAGGAGTATTACGGAGTACTATTTTTTATGTTGTAGGACCAGTGAAAAAAAGGCTTAGAATATCTGTAGTATTAAAGATTACAGTGAATTCGTCGATTTGGTTCCTACTTGTAACGCCCCGATCTGGTTCAAGGGCGACCAGAGTAGGCTAGATCGGATCGGGGGAGAAAGGGGAGCAGAAACTTGGAGAAGGGGATGAGCAAGGGGGAGAGTAGGTGAGGGAAATATGTTTACTTCTTTCAACATGTCAATACACACCCCTCTCCAGGGTTTAAGTACACACGCAACGCCACAGGCTCCTGGCCTCTTGCAACTTACAGGTGGACCCCACGCACGCTTACACTTGGTCATGCCAACTGGCCATGCCAACTGGCAGTCACATGGTGGTGTGTGCTACCGCTGTGACATTCTCCCCGCCTTGAGAAACGGCTCCTTCTTCTAAGTTGCTGTCATCCCATATTGTTGCTAGGGGATAGCGCCGTCGAAGAACCTCATAGTCTTCCCAGGTTGTCGACGGAGGGTTTGTGTTCCATCCCACTTGAACTTGAACCACCGGCGCGTCACCTCTTTTCATCATTCTCCAGTCCAGAATCTCAACTGGCTTGGAATCCACTGCTGACAGGTCTGTAGTTGTAAGCAGTTCAGAGAACACTGGTGTAGAGTTGGGTGTGAAAGGCTTCAGTTGTGAAACATGAAACACAGGGTGTATGCGACAGTCTGGCAGCAACTCCAGCTTGTATGCCGAGGGACCAATTTTGGCGATGATGGTGAAGGGTCCGAAGAACTTGAATGCCAACTTGGCGCACGGGCGGCTGGCCACAGATTTCTGCATGTAAGATTGGAGTCTCAATAGCACTTGTTCACCAACCTGAAAGACATGTTCGGTGTGATTCCTATCTGCAAACTTCTTGTACTCGGTCAGCGCTCGAGTCAATTGTGCTTGCAAGTTTTCCTTATGCACTGTCCAGTCCCACTGTTCACCGTCCGGCAAGGTTGCTTGAGTTGCTGGCCAAGTGGCCATGCTCCCCTCATTAGCTTCCACCCTGTACAACGCCTTGAATGGAGAGCAACCCAAAGAAGAATGGAAGGAGGAGTTATACCAGAACTCGGCGGAGGGGCAGCCAGCGGCGCCATTGGCGAGGAGTGTCGTGGATGGCACAACACAGATACATCTCCATGCATTGATTCACACGCTCGCTCTGTTCGTCAGTCTGCGGGTGGTACGCCGTGGAGTAAAGGAGCTTGGTGCCTGCACCGATGAGCAGCTCGCGTCAGAGCACACTGGTGAACACCTTGTCGCGATTTGACACGATGGAGGAAGGAATGTCGTGCAGTTTGATGATGTTGTCCCAAAACACCCTTGCCACCTGAGTCGCCGTGAATGGATGTTGCAAGGGCATGAAGTGTGCGAGCTTGGTGAAGCGGTCGACAACCACCATGATGGTGTCGTATCCTTCAGACTTGGGCAAGCCTTCGACGAAATCCATCGTCAGGTCCTGCCATGGAGCCGTTGGAATGGGCAGCGGAGCCAGTTTGCGCAGCTCATGCTTGGCTTGTTGGCAAACCTGACATTGCTGCACGTAGTCGTTGACGTCCTGCTTCATGCCCTTCCACTCGAAGAGTTTCTTGATGCGCTGGTATGTGGCTGTTGAGTCGGAGTGGCCTCCCACATCACTATCGTGCATAGCACTGATCAGCTTCGTGCGCAGAGCGGTGTTGGCGTCGATCCACATCCGCCCGTGGCGACGAATGACGCCGCGATACAGCTCATACTCGTCGTCGTCCGGGCTGTGTAGAGCAAGCTACTGTAGCCATTCCTGGGCATTCGGGTCCGTGGTGTATGAGTTAGCCACCTCTTGGATCCATGCCGGCTGGCACAAGGACAGCGCATTGGCACTAAAATGGCTGCCCACGCGCGAGAGAGCATCCGCGGCGCCGTTGTCGATCCCGCACTTGTACTGGAACTTGAATTGGAGGCCGACGAGCTTGGACATGGCGCGACGCTGGACATCGGTCACCAGGTGCTGATCTCCGAGCGTGCACAAGCTCTTGTGGTCGGTGACGATGGTGAATGGCCCGCGCTGGAGGTAGGAACGTCATTTGTCCACGGCCATCATAACCACCAAGAACTCTTTCTCGTAGGTTGAAAGCTTCTGGTTCTTGACGCCCAAGGCTTTGTTGTAGTAGGCGATGGGGTGGCCCTCCTGAATGAGTACCGCACCAATGCCGGTGTCGCAAGTGTCGGTCTCGATGGAGAACAACTTGTCGAAGTCGGGGAGGGCGAGCACCGGCATGGTCACCATCGCCTGCTTGAGCATGTCGAACGCGCGCAGTGCCGACTCGGGCCACTCGAAGCCCTTCTTGGTGAGTTTCTGCGTGAGGGGCTTGGCGATGATCCCATAATGAGGCATGAATTTGCGGTAGTAGCCATGAGCCCCAGGAAGCTGCGGAGTTCGGTGGCATTGGTTGGGGTAGGCCACTGCGCCCTGCTTGGAGATGACGTGGCCCAGGTAGTCGATGTGATCTTGCGCGAACGAGCACTTGGACATCTTGGCATAGAGCTGGTGCTCGCGGAGCAAGTTGAGGACGAGTCGAAGATGCTCGATGTGTTCTTCCAGAGTCTTGCTGAAAACGAGGATGTCGTCAAGGAAAATGATGACAAACTTACGGGTGTATTTGGCGAAGATGGCATTCATCAGGCATTGGAATGTCACCGGGGCGTTCGTATATCCAAACCGCATAACCCGGAACTGAAAATGACCATGGTTGGTTTTGAACACCGTCTTGTGCTCGTCTTCCTCGCGCATCCGGATTTGGTGGTAGCCCGCACGCAGATAGAGCTTGGAGAAGTAGGCCACGCCAGCTAGCTCATCAAGTAACTCATCGACGACGGGCAACGGGAACTTGTTCTTCACGGTCACTTTGTTGAGGCGCCGGTAATCCACGCAGAAACGCCATGTGCCATCCTTTTTCTTCACCAGGAGCACCGGTGCGGCATACGGGCTGACCGAAAGGGTGATCACGCTGGCGTCGAGCATTTCTTTCACCTGCTGCTCGATCTCGTCCTTTTGCAATGGAGAGTAGCGGTAGGGCCGCGTGTTTGTGGGCTGCGCTCCGTCCTCCAGGGTGACCGTGTGATCATACTGCCGGTGTGGAGGCAGGCCGGTGGGCGCAGCGAAGACGTCCGTGAATTCTTCCAGTAGATCACTGATGGGCGTCTGCGATGGCTTGCGCGACTTGGGTTTTGGGGGCTGCATCTCAACCATGGCCATTGCCCAGATGTCACTGCCGGCAATCAGCTTGCATAGTTCGGTCGGCTGCACTGCTGCGAGAGTGGGTGTCGACTTGGGTCGAACACCTTGTAGCGTGACCATCTCGCCATCATGGAGGAAGGAAATGAACTTCTCTTGCTAGTGACATGTCATTGGACTGTTCTTCTCCAACAAGTCCATGCCAAGGATGCTGTTGTAGGCGCCGGTGTCGAGCTCGTACATCAGCGTCGAGAACGTGTGGCCCTGCCTCCACCACTGGAGCTCCGGGACTTGGCGCGAACAGGTGAGCCGGTCGCCGTTCTCCACCCGTACGTCCAAGGTGGTGATCTCCTGGGTCGTCGCACCAACGCGCTCGACGAATGCCTTGTTGACGAAGCTGTGGGTGCTCCCGAAGTCCAGCAAAAGCAGCATGACTTGGTTGCCCACAAGCCGACAAGCGTGTGGAGACGAATGGTGCTGGGCGCCTCCGAGCCATCCAGTGCGTGCGCGGATATCGTGCAACACTCTGGAGGAGGTGCTTCTTGTTGCGGGGCGTCGAGCAGGTCGAGCGCGTGCACGATGTCGTCGGTGAGCAGCTCGCCGTAGGTGCCCACTTGGATGGTGACCAGCTGTGCCTGCGTGTTGCAGCGGTGATCACGAGTGTACCGATCACCGCACTTGAAGCAGAGTCCGTTGGCATGCCGGAACTCCTTGAGTTTTCGCTCGCGGGCGTAGTCGGCGGGCTGTTGGCATGGCGCGATCGGCGGGCACGCGTGCGCGGGTGGTGGGCGACCCTGCGGCTGCGGTCGTGGGCGCGCCCTGGGCGTGTTCAACTCCTCCTCTTGGATGCTTGCCAGAATCGACGCGCGCGTGATGCTGTTGGGCGCCTGCAGCCGAACTGCTGCGCGCAACTCGTCCTTGAGGCCCAACAAGAACTGGGTGATGAAGAATTTGTTGCTGAGCGATGGTTCAAGCGCCAGGAGATGATACATGTGTGTATCGAACTCCTTGCAGTACTCGCTGACGGTGCTGTTCTGACGGAGTTGCAGCAATTTGTGCATCTCCATATCAAATTTGTCGATGCCAAACTCCTCTGTAATTGCGGCGCAGAACGCGTCCCACGCGAGGCCACCATGTGTTTGACGAAATGCCTGAAGCCAGTGAGCCGCTTGCCCTTCGATGTACAGCGTCACCGTGGTCACCCAACTTGACGGCGGCACAAGGTAGAGGTCGAAATACGCCATGCAGCGGTCGAGCCAGAGGTATGGCGCGCTGCCGTTGAATCGTGGGAAGTCGTGCTTGGGCGGCTTGATGTAGTTGTTGCCATGGTGATGCTGTTGGTGGTGCGCCTCGTAGGTCTGGTGGTACGGCTGGTGCTGGAATTGGACGCCGGGTTGTGGCGCCATGGCCAACAGGGGCGGGCGCTGGTCCGAGAGGCGTGGAGACGACGGGGGCCCGTGTGGTTGCTATGGTGCAGGGGCTTGGGTGCGCGGAGGCAGTGGTGGTGGTGGGTGGATCACCGTCGGGAGTGCAATTCCGGCGGTGAGGGAGATCGCTCCAGCGCCTTGCGGGTTTCGTCGATGTCCGTCTGCCTGAGGTCGACTTGCTTGGCGAGGGAGCGTAGATCTTGCAAGACCTGGGTGTTGAAGGCGATCTGGGCCTCGAGCCGCTTGTCGCTGTCGACCTTTTGCTCGTCGAGGCGCGCGAGGATCGTCTCCATCATGGCCTTGATGCTGGTGGTGTTGTCGTCCATGGCCGCCAGCAATTGTCGGGTCTGGGCGGAGGGCTTGGATGGTGCCGTCTCACACCCCTGCTAGATCGAACCCCGCCGGGGATTTTGCGTGAGCTCGCCAGAGCAAGTCACACCCGAGGCGGTGGGTGTTACCGATCTAAATCAGGAGGCAGCAGCAAAAAAAAATTTTGGCCAGGATCTGAGGCTCTAATTACCAATTGTAACGCCCCGATCTGGTTCACGGACGACCAGAGTAGGCTATATCGGATCGGGGGAGAAAGGGGGAGGAGAAACTTGGAGAAGGGGATGAGCAAGGGGGAGAGTAGGTGAGGGAAATCAGTTTACTTCTTTCAACATGTCGATACACACCCCTCTCCAGGGTTTAAGTACACACGCAACGCCACAGGCTCCTGGCCTCTTGCAGCTTACAGGTGGACCCCACGCACGCTTACACTTGGTCATGCCAACTGGCAGTCAAACGGTGTTGTGTGCTACCACTATGACACTACTCAGAGGAATCCTTACCTGTAGGAGTATATGGGAGCTTCAGGCCTCATTGTGTTCATGAATGCCTTATTTATCCCCAGATAATAACATGGGATTTCCTTTTCAAACCATTTTTTCAAGGGAAAAAACTTATTATGCACTTGCCTTCTGATCAATTGTTTGCATGCAGTCCTTGGAATGGGTTTTGCATCACACAACCTCATTAGTTGAAACCTCCCTGATTGATCATGAAGCAAAACAAAGCATGTTATTTTGTTAGAAATCAGGGTCAAATTTTATCATTTTTTCTGTTAAACATGACATATTTGTGGTGTTCAGAGTTCTCTCATTCCTTATATACTCGTTAAACAGGGAAACCATGATAGGCCAAACAAACTTCCTTTGAGGTCTATTAGACCTTTTGACTATGCCGAGTTATGTCATTCCTTACTTAATGCTTACTTAAGCAAGTGATCAGTTTCTCTCAATGCAGAATGTGTAGGTTATGTTAAAACATGTAGCAGATTTCGACCCTCATGATCTTGCCTCTATTTTCATTTCAACAAAATTGTGAGCTTCAGGTTTTCTGTTTAGAATCTCAGACGTTGTCCCGTTTCCTGCAAGCATGTGGCCTTGTTGTCAATTGTTCAATAATGTCTTGTTTCCCGGTTTCTCCAGTCTTCTAAAATTCCGTTGTTAAAATAAAAATGGGTTTATCCTCAATTTCAGGTAAGGATTCTGACTGAAAAGAGTAGTCAACCAACAACCAGTGGATTAGAGCCCAAACTTCCATTAATTCGAATCAAGGTAAAATATTAGTACACCAGTACAAGTGCTCTGAAAAAATCATGAAGATATATACTCATGTTTGCATGTGGATTACACTTGGTTTACAATAACGAACAAACGATTATTTGGCCAGAAGTACGTCGGCAAGGTACCTTATTCACTGATGTTTGGAGTATTATTATTTTTGAAAGTTCTCCTGTTTGCATGTGGATTACACTTGGTTTACAACAATGAACTAATGATTATTTGGCCAGAAGTACGTCGGCAAGGTACCTCGTTCACTGATGTATTGATTATTGAAGTGATCGTCACAAGCTTACATGAATGAACTCATTTCATTGCCTGTTGTTGTAAGGTTGTGGACCCCAAGATGACATTAGTGAGAAAATAGACTGAGCCATGAGAAATTATGTAAGTGTTTGATCGACGATTAAGGTGCTTGTTGAAACAGACTGCCAAATCCTATCTTTGCGGAATGAACAGGGAAGGCAGCTATCAGTTGGGTGTCAACTCACTTGCAAGATGAAGTTTACTCTATGCATCTAGGACTAGGATTCAAGTCTCAGTTTGCATGACAAAATATAAATGTCGCTGCAAAAATCTGTGCAAGAGAGGCAGAATATGTAATGTGTTCATCAATGAGCAATCATGCAACATTTACATAAGCTGATACGAGAACACCTCGTTTCAATTTTCTAAGATGCAATGCACAGTTTAAAATAAAAAAGGTCGGTCAAACAAATGTATAAAAGAAGATAACACATGCCTTCGTATACAATCTACAGCAGAGTAATACTGCTACTTGAGAAGCAATAAAGATTTTGATACATCTTAAACATTACATATCCTATTTCAGTCCATCATATACAAAGCGGCCATAGATATTTCTTGAACTTCTGGCATGGGTCATGTCAAGATCTTCATCAATTCACTCCTGCTGGACTGCCATCCAGCTACAAGATGGAAGGGGAGATTGACGAACACAGAACGGGAGGTCAATTAGCTCGATTTAGCTATACTTGAAGGTCTATCTTGCAAAGGGTATCAGTGGGTCCCATTGAACCGCATCCTGTCCCTCTCTTTTTAATCCAAGGGCTGATGTAGCAGCGGAGCACCTGGTGCACCAGTCTGTCTGTTGCACAGGATACGTTCTCCCCTCGTCTGCCTGCCTGGCTATTTTTTTAAATAATACATTTTTTTATTAATTTTCATAAATATTACGCTGGGTAAATTTTTTTCAAAAATAATACACCGTCGGCCCGCTGCAGGCCGACTGGGCCTAGTCGGCCCACAGCAGGCCGGATTGGATTCCAGTCGGCTTATAGCTGGCCGACTGGCCCCTGTCGGCCCACTGTGGGCTGATTGGGTCCTGTCGACCCACTGTGCGCCGACTGGAGCTAATTGGCTCGCTGTGGGCTAATTGTTTTTGCAAAAAAAGTAGGCATAAAAAATATATGTTTTAAAAAATATTAATCATGTAATTAAAAAATGTTAAACATGTATAAAAAAATGTTCCTGGTGTATACAAAAAATGTACAATATATATGCAAAAAAGTTGACTAAAAAATATGTTTTAAAAAGTATTAATCATGTATTTAAAAATTGTTAAATGTGAGTATAAAAATATTCCTTACCTATACAAAAAATATAGAATGTGTATGAAAAAAAGTTGACACCAAAAAAATATATTTTTTAATTACATGATTAACATTCTATATTTTTTGTATAAATAAGGAACATTTTTTATACAAACATTTTACTATTTTTAAATACATGCTTAACACTTTTTAAAACATTTTTTTTGGTGTCAAATTTTTTTCATACACATTCTATATTTTTTGTATAGATAAGGAATATTTTTTATACACACATTTAATAATTTTTAATCATGTATTTGAAAAAATGTCAACTTTTCAAACATATTTTTTTTGTGTCAAATTTTTTTCATACACATTCTATATTTTTTGTATAAATAAGGAACATTTTTTATACACACATTTAACTATTTTTAAATACATGGTTAACACTTTTTAAAACATATTTTTTATGTCAACTTTTTTGCATATATATTGTACATTTTTTGTATACATTAGGAACATTTTTTTATACATGTTTAACATTTTTTAATTACATGATTAACATTTTTGTAAACATATATTTTTATGCCTACTTTTTTTGCAAAAATAATTAGCCCACAGCGAGCCAATTAGCTCCAGTTGGGCCACAGTGAGCCGACAGGACCCAATCAGCCCACAGTGGGCCGACAGGGGCCAGTCGGCTAGCTGTAGGCCGACTGGAATGCAATCGGCCTGCTGTGGGCCGACTAGGCGGTGTATTATTTTTGTTTTTTTATCCAGCGTAATATTTATGAAAATTAATAAAAAAATGTATTATTTTAAAAAAAATAGCGCCTGCCTGCCTCCCACCCACATGGCCGCCGCCGCCGTTGACCTCGGTGCCCCACCGCCACCGCCCCCCACCCTCTCCCCATCCCCTCACCTTCTCTCCCTAACCTAGGCGGGGCACCAGAACGGGCAGGCCATGGCGCTTCCAGATCCGTGGAGGAGCGCCGGAGGTCGCGCGCCGCCCGCCGTGCGGTTTTGCGCCATGGCCGGCCGGCCGGCATCTCCACCACGGTCGTACTCTTCCTCCTCTGCACCACCGCGTACATCGACGGCGCTGCCGTGGGCGACCTCAAGCCTTTTCGCCTTCTCCTCGTCTGACGCGGAGGTGCTCTTACCCGACCTCGCTGCCGGGCCAAGGAAACCCCACCCCGCCGCGAGCTTTTCATCCCTCAGGTCGTTCTTCCCCTGCTCGCTCCCTCTCCCTTTCTCTCTGTTGTTGCTGTCGTTGCTGCCCAAGTGCGCCAAGTTTCTACTCCCTCCGTCTCAAAATTCTTGTCTTAGATTTGTCTAAATACGGGTGTGTCTAGTTACATTTTAATGTTAGATACATCTGTTCTAGACAAATCTAACACAAAAATTTTAGGACGGAGTATTTTGTTGGCGCTGTTGTGCGTGGTTGTATTACTCTGGCCGTACTGCTAACGTGCTCATGCTTGGCTGACGTGGATGACCGGATGTGGGAGTGTGAGCACCGTGTGCTGCTGCTACTTGCTAGCTCAAGGGATTTTTTTTCTTTTTGAAAAGGAGGTTTGTCCCAGCCTCTGCATCGGAAAGATGCATACTGCCATATTATTAATAAGTAAAAAGTTCGACGAGCAAAAGAAACAAAAGAGATAGATAAAAGAAACAGGACAAAAGTCTCGTAGTCTCAAGCAAAAGAAACAGGTGTTCAACAAAGAGCACGAAAGCAGAAGCAGGACAGCCACAAATGGCAAGCAAGAGATAGATAGGAAACTAAACACCCATCCTATTACATGACCACCATCCAAACCGGTTGAAGATAGGCCGCGCTATCGTCTTCCTTTAGATAGATCCAGTAACCAAATGCTCCCTGGCCTCCGTCGGAGTGAGTAGCGACCACATACAGATGAGTATAGTGGCCCTGAAGATAACTTGCAAGAAGTGAATATTTGTTGTTCTGTTAAAAACCAAATCATTTCTGCAGTTCCAAATTGCCCATAGTAAAGCACATACTCCTACACGGATATGTCTCACTGTTACTGCATCAATCCCATCTAGCCACATCCCAAATAACGTGTTGATGAAATTCGGAGGAGTTATATTAAACGCTATGTGGACCGACCTCCACAAAATCTTTGCCAAAGGGCAATCAAGAAAGAGGTGTCTGATTGATTCATCACTATCACAAAAACTGTATCTTTTAGAACCCGTCCAGTTTCGCTTCACCAAATTGTCTTTAATTAAGATAACCTGTTTGTGGACAAACCACATAAACACTTTGATTTTTAAAGGCACTTTGACTTTCCAAACATGTTTCGAACTAGGAATAACGCTAGTGTTGATAATATCCATATACATGGATTTAACCGAAAACTCCCCATTCTTAGCTAGTATCCAGCGTAGCTGATCTGGCTGTTGAGAAAGTTGAACGTCCATCAATCTTCTCACAAGATGGAGCCAAGCTTCCCAACAGTTTCCCACTAGCGTCCTTTTGAATTGAATATTTAGATGACTTGACTGTAGTACTGTCGCAACGTACACATCTCTTCGCTGAACAATATTATAGAGAGAAGGATATTGGATGGCAAGGGGCGTCTCCCCTAGCCATGTATCCTCCTAGAATCTTGTGGAAGTACCATTCCCAACTACAAATTTTGTCCTATTTGTAGGACCTTGAAGTAAGTCTAGAGGGGGGTGATTAGACTACTTGACCAATTAAAAACTTAACCTTTTCCCAATTTTAGTTTGGCAGATTTTAGCTATCTTGGGACAAGTCAAGCAATCATCACACAATTCAAGCAAGCATGCAAAGAGTATATAGGCAGCGGAAATTAAAGCATGCAACTTGCAAGAAAGTAAAGGGAAGGGTTTGGAGGATTCAAATGCAATTGGAGACATAGATGTTTTTGGCGTGGTTCCGATAGGTGGTGCTATCGTACATCCATGTTGATGGAGACTTCAACCCAAGAAGGGTAACGGCTGCGCGAGTCCACGGAGGGCTCCACCCACGAAGGGTCCACGAAGTAGCAACCTTGTCTATCCCACCATGGCCGTCGCCCACGAAGGACTTACCTCACTAGCGGTAGATCTTCACGAAGTACGCGATCTCCTTGCCCTTACAAACTCCTTGGTTCAACTCCACAATCTTGTCGGAGGCTCCCAAGTGATACCTAGCCAATCTAGGAGACACCACTCTCCAAGAAGTAACAAATGGTGCGTTGATGATGAACTCCTTTCTCTTGTGCTTCAAATGATAGTCTCCCCAACACTCAACTCTCACTCATAGGATTTGGATCTGGTGGAAAGATGATTTGAGTGGAAAGCAACTTGGGAAGGCTAGAGATCAAGATTCATATAGTAGGAATGGAATATCTTGGCCTCAACACATGAGTAGGTGGTTCTCTCTCAGAAATGGTAAGTTGGAAGTGTAGGTTTAGTCTGATGGCTCTCTCCACGAATGAAGAGGAGGTGGAGGGGTATATATAGCCTCCACACAAAATCTAACCATTACACACAATTTACCAAACTCGATGGGACCGATTCAACAGACTCGGTCGAACCGATTTAGTAAACCTAGTGACCGTTAGTGATTTTCGGTGGGACTGATATGCAACTCGGTGAGACCGATTCGGTTAGGATTAGGGCATAACGTAATCTCGGTAAGACCGATTACACAAACTCGGTAAGACCGATTTTGGTAATAAGCAAGAGGCTCATTAAGAAACACCTCATCCCTCCTTGATAGTATTGGCTTTTCCTATAGACTCAATGTGATCTTGGATCACTAAAATATAAAATGAAGAGTCTTTAGCCTTTGAGCTTGAGCCAATCCTTTGTCCTTAGTATTTTGAGGGATCCTCTTTCATCATCCATGCCATGCCATTCATTGAGCTTTCCTGAAATATATGTCTTGGAATAGCATTAGCTTAATGAGCTATATGTTGTTATGAATTACCAAAACCACCTAGGGATAGTTGCACTTTCAATCTCCCCCTTTTTGGTAATTGATGACAACATATAGATCAAAGCTTCGACAAAAGGTAATAAGAATAAAAACATCATCGCTTTGAGAAGTATGTGATAAGCAAGAGCTCCCCCTAAATTTGTGCATAGTTTAAAATTTGCTTTGGACTACAAATGCACAAGGAATTAGGCTCATGGGTTACTCTTCCATGTCACATACATCTTCGTGGAGCGCTCAAAATGATAAGTATTGAATACATGCACTCATCACCAAGCAAAGTGAATGATCACATAATATAGATAGGATAATATCATCAAACATGCATAAGTGTAGCTTATGATCAAACACATGATCATCAATGTCTCACAAGCATAGTATCTCAACCAATCAAAAAGCAAACAACTTTAAACCAACAAGGCAAGAGAGAACAAAAGCAACACTCTCTCTCTCTCGAAGCCTATGATCTATACATTTTTCTCCCCCTTTGGCAACAAGTTACCAAAAAGTTCATAGAAAATGCATAGTGCTAGATCGACTCTCAGGCTTGATCTTCAGTTGGTGGTGTCCTGATAACTCCAAGGATGAAGGCTTCAGTTGATGTAGAGGGTGCTGGAGTTGATGCTGAAGCTGGTTGCACTGGAGCTGAAGGGGTAGTAGCTGGTGCTGAAGATGTTGCTCTAGTGTCTGGCACTGGCACAACAGCTGACCTCTGGGCTCTAGGCACTCTGGCAAAGACATTTGTGGTTGTCTTGCCCTTCCTCTCCTGCATGTCATCCTGCAGTTGCTCCACAACTGACTGAATCTCAGTTACTTTGACATCTAGATCATAGAATTTTTGTTCCATGATTCTTTCCAAGCTCTCCTGGTTTTGAGTTAAGGTGGCCAACCCCTTCTCAATCCTCAGAGATGATTCTATCAAGTAACCAAGCTGCTCCTACTTGTTTTTCAAGAAATATTCAGATGCCTCCTCTTGAGTTCGTATCTTGGCAGCCTTCTCCTTACTTGCCTTCTCCTTCTTCTCTTGAGCTTGAACTGATGATGGATCATCCTCATTCATGACAACCTCATTGTCTTCAAAGTCTGGATAGAGTGGAAAATGTTCCCTATCCAGTAGATATTTGTCAGTTCCCATCTTTGAGTTGATCAATTCCTGAATCTGAGGGGCATATCCACAGCTCCTCTTATGATCTGCTGCAGTCCTCTTTATGGTTTCAACTATAAGGCTCATGACTTTGAATTTTTGTGGCACATCAAATAAATGCAACATATTGATGGCATGCCCTCTGATCATGTTGTGGTCACCTGACTTGGGCAACAGAGTGTGCCTCAGAATCCAATTGATAGTAGGCAGCCCTAACAACAGAAAATGGACTGATCCAAAAGTGGAAGTCTCTAGGGCTTTGTCTGGGATCTCCTTGTACATGTGTGCCATGGTATTGTGTCCCATTTTCTTCTTGGCATATACATCCAGATCATCATCATTTTCCTTTGGAGCATTTATCAGTTTTGCCCATTCTTCTACAGTGGATTGGTACCTTGTACCTTCAGACATCCAAACAATTCTTCCATCTGGGTAAAAATGTACTATGGAGTAGAATTGCATGATAAGTTCATCATTCTAGTTTGTGAGCTTTTGCCCAACAAAATCTGCAACTCCACAAGCAACAAAGCTGTCTTGCACTCCAGGATAGTGCTCTTCATTCTCCTTCATGTAGGTCCAGTCGACCCACCTCATATCACAAACTATGGGCTTCTTGTCCAATAAGATTGTCTCATAGAAGTCCTGATGTTCCTTTGTATGGAACCTGTAATCAATAGCAGTTCTTCTCCTTGTGGCATATGGATCTGCCATCCTCCATATCCTCAATCCTGAGTCTTTTCTGATGTTCATGTCCTCAACCACAGGATGGGCATCATCGTGATCTGGTATCTTTGGCTTGAGCTTCCTTAGAACCTGTCCTTCTTCATCTTCCTCCTCAACAACCTCAGGCACTGGGGCGTTGTTCTTCTCAGCAGCTGGAATACTCCTGGTATTCCTCTTTGGTGCAGACTTGGCCTTGGGGGCAGCTTTGGGTGCTTCCTTGGGCTTAGATGTTGCAGCCCCAGATTTAATAGCATCACCCATAAGCTTTGGTGCCTTTGGTGCTGGTGTAGAAAGCTCTTCCTCTTCCATCATGGAAGGTTGCCCAACAACTCTGGCCATGGTCTTCTTGACCCTTTCCTTCCTCTTCTTGCTTTCATCAGCTGGCTCTTTGGGATCAGGATTTTCAGGCAGTTGAGTTGATGCTCTGGCCTTGGGCATAGGTTGCCTTCTTTCAGGCCTTTTAATCTTCATGCATGGCTTTATATCCTTTGCTGAGCCATATTTCTTCTTTAGCACCACTTTCTTGGAAGTAGCCTCATCTTCTTCAGCTTTGTAGTAGTCATCTTCTGAGTCTGAGGTTCTCTTCCTCCTTTGCCTGGTAGCAGCCTTAGGAAGGTTGCTAGGAGTGCTTCTACTCCCTTCATCTGAAGTGCTGGAGGGACTAGTGCCCTCACTCAAGTGAATCTGCTCTGCTGACCTGTTCTGACTGTCACTTAGGTCTGACATGCTGCAAAAGCTGACTGCTGACCCTGTGAAGAGTTATAGATGAGAGAAAGTGGATGAGCATCACAAAATGTAGAGATTTTTCAAAAGAATGATTCAAAAGTTCAGTTTTATTTTTCCACATAAAGCATTTCGGATCAAATGATTTTCAAACTCGGTGATACCGAAGCAGTTTTTGGAACCTAAACTGATGAACTCGGTTGGACCGAGTCACAGTTCGGTGGCACCGAGGCTGCTAGGGTTTCACTGAATCCTAAAATCGGTCGCACCGATTATTAATTCTCGGTCAGACCGAGAGTCACTTGTGCAATGGCATATGCCAAATCGGTGAGACCGAGTTTTTCAATTCGGTGGGTCCGAGATGGTTTCGGCGGAAACCTAACCCTAAAAATTTGAATCTAATCTATTCTACGGACTACTTTGGCTAGATAGGATTGTTTCAATCGTGGCAAGAATCAATAAGAGTACAATGTGCTAGGAATCAGATGTGGATAGCACAAAGATCGAGTGCATACCCTAGTGCGGCGATGAACTCGCTACGGCGGCAACGGTGGGGGTTGAATTCCGTTGACGGCGGCGGAGACCAGCGACAGGAGGCGGCTGGCGATGAGGAGACGATCCGGTGACCTTCGATGGGAGAGAGAGCGATTGCGCGGGCGAAGGGGTTCGGAGAAATTCCCAAAATTTTGCCCGTGTCTATATATAGCCTGACCCTGTCGGTGTGACTGAGTGGAACAACTCGGTGGCACCGAGATGCATAACTGTGTTCAGTTACAGCAACTCGGTGTGACCGAAAAGTTCAAATCGGTTGCACCGACATGGAAAACTCAGATCAACTTAATGATCTCGGTAGGACCGAAATGGAGGAATCGGTCAGACCGAGAATCACAAAGAGGTTTTGGAAGTTTAAGTCTATGACAAATCAGGGACTCCGAGTGCTCCTCACACAGAGTGGTTCGAATCTGACTTAATCAAATTTTGTGATGTAGCTTGAATAGAGTTTGAGATGAGAAAAGCATAGATAGCTAGAGAGGGTTCTTAGGCATTCTTGTCCATCTACTTGGCCAAAAGAAGAAAGAACCAAACAATCAAAACAACAAGTGGATGTCCTTGAATGAGTAAAATATGCACCAACATGCTCACACAATAAAATGGCAAATGAAATATGTGGCAAAGCATGCACAACCAATTCTAGCATCTATCAAACAATTGGCGATGACTAGGTCATCTATATATGAGTATATTGACTTAGGAGTCAAATGAGAACATTTGATCATAGGTCATACTCATCGTTTAAGCTCAAGTGGGGTTACCACTTTTACATAATGCATTAATGTGTTCACACCATTAGAGTTGCTTTGACTCAATTTTTTGAGTTAAGCTCCCCCTAGATGTGAGATCCCCCCTTTAGAGGGATGAACTAACCTTGGGTTTCGTCGATGATGACTTCATGTAGGTGTTGAAGATGTGGATGCTGAATGTTGAAGTAGATCATTTGGAGCAATCCTTTGGAATGAGTTGCACTTTCAACTTACCTACATGGGTTAGTCCCACAAGGAACAAACAAGAATATCCATAGACATAGAGTGATGCACACACAAGATGATGTCCATGAAATCATTAGGTTACCTTATCCCTTGCCTTACCAACATGAGGGTTTGTGACTCCTTGAACTAGTGCAAGATGTGGAAGTTGATTGCACTTGTCCTTGCCATAAAGATATGAGTGAAGAATGTTGGCGGAGTCACCCTCAAGAACTCTCTAGTTCTTCTTCTTCGGGATCCACATCATCTTGATGGGAATCCTTGGAGTTGTAGTTGTACTTGATGAAGTAGAACTTGACGTAGTCTTGGGAATCCACTTGACCGAGACCTTAGGTGCTTCTTCAAATGCATCAATCTCTTCTTGAAGCTTGTCCTTGTCTTTGTTCTTGTGGTCTTGTGGAGGAAGATCATCTTGAGCTTGCGTTCCCTTGAAGGAAGTAGGATCATACTTCTCTTGTTGAGGAACAAACTTCGTCTTGGGGTATTGATCTTCTTCCCATTCAACTCCATTGGCATTGAACTTTCGTTCAAAACCAACACCTCGATTCTTCCGGTGTCTTCCTTGCTTGCGTACAATTTCCTCGAATTGCTTACTCCCGGCAAGGCTCTTGTAAACAGATTTCTCTATAATTCCCTTCAATAAGCTATTTTCTTGATCAAGTGTAACTTGGCTAAGAGAATCATTAGTGGAATCAAGAGAACTACTAGAAGCAACAACATTGGATTTAACATTATTATTGTTACTACTAGAGGAAGTATCTTTCTTGTACTTGTTACTAGACTTGACTTGAGGCATGTAAGTAGATAAGAGTAAACGCTTCGCAATGTAAGAAGAACTTTTCTTACGGAGATCATCATTGATTGCCTTTAAGAACTCATGCTCTTGCTCAAGATTGAGCTTTCCAAAGCGTAACTTCTCATGAGCCCTTAAAAGTTCTCGATGATCTTTGAAGATAGTTTCATGAGCCAACTTTAGAGTGTTTAGTTCTTTAGTTAGAAGCTCAATTTTCTCCTTATCATTGTCATTTGTTTGATTAGCATGATTAATTGACATTTCATCATAGTATTCATCACTAGAGTTGTCAACAAGTAAATCATCATCCACAAGCAAGTCATCTTCATCACTATTGAAATCAACATACTCAGGATGTGTTACCTTTGGACCTTTGGCCATGAAGCATCTTCCAATTCCTTCATTTGGTGAATCAAATATGTCGTAGGAGTTGGTAGACACAAGTGCTAGACCGGCAACACCTTCATCTCGAGTATGTTCGGAGTCAGAGTGATAGCTTCTCTCGGAGTGATTGTCGGAGTCGGATACCCATTCACCAACATGAGCTTGATGTCTTCGTTTTGTGTAGCTCCTTGATGACTTGTCCTTCCTTTCCGAATCCTTGCTTCTCCGTGAGGGTCTTCGTTCATAACGATCATCTCTACTCCTCCTCTCTCTTGGTGGTGATTCTTCTCTTTTGCTTCTTCTTTTTGGAGAATCTTCTCTTCTTTTGTAGGGTGACGTACACTCATTGGAGTAGTGTCCAGGCTTCCCACAATTGTAGCAATTGCGCTCTCGACTAGAAGATCTCTTGTCATGATAAGACCTTGACTTGGAGCTTCTTTCTTTGCTTCTACTCTTGTAGAATTTGTTGAAGTTCTTCACCATTAAGCTCAGTTCTTCATTGAAAGTTTGTTTCTCACTTGATGATGTGGGGGCTTCACTTGAGGCTTTGTAAGCACCACTTAACTTGTTGTGAAGTTCCTCCTTATCCTTGAGTGACATCTCATGAGCAACAATTCTTCCAATGACTTCTGTTGGCTTGAGATTTTTGTAGTTTGGCATCATTTGGATCAATGTGCACACGGTATCATACTTTCCATCCAATGCTCTTAGGACCTTCTTGATGATGAATCTGTCGGTCATCTCTTCACTCCCTAAGCCGGCAATCTCATTTGTGATAAGTGCAAGCCTAGAGTACATTTCAGCGACACCTTCACCATCCTTCATTTTGAACTTGTCAAGCTGACTTTGGAGCACATCCAACTTGGATTCCTTGACGGATTCGGTACCTTCGTGCATATCAATCAAAGTATCCCAAATTTCCTTTGCATTCTCCAGACGGCTGATTTTATTGAATTCTTCGGGGCACAATCCGTTGAAGACGATATCACAGGCTTGAGCGTTGTATTGCAGCATCTTCAATTCTTCCGCATTCGCTTCACAGTTCAGTTCTCTCCCATCAAAGAATTCACCTTGCAAGCCAATACAAATAATTGCCCAAACGGCGGGGTTATGTCTGAGAATATGCATTTTCATCTTATGCTTCCAACTAGCAAAATTAGTACCATCAAAGTAAGGACCTCTACAGTGATAATTTCCCTCGCTAGACGCCATACTCTCCTAGGTTGTGAAACCAAGGCTACGACCACCAAAATCTATGGATCAAAGCAAATGGAGACCAAAGCTCTGATACCACTTGTAGGACCTTGAAGTAAGTCTAGAGGGGGGTGATTAGAGTACTTGACCAATTAAAAACTTAACCTTTTCCCAATTTTAGTTTGGCAGATTTTAGCTATCTTGGGACAAGTCAAGCAATCATCACACAATTCAAGCAAGCATGCAAAGAGTATATAGGCAGCGGAAATTAAAGCATGCAACTTGCAAGAAAGTAAAGGGAAGGGTTTGGAGGATTCAAACGCAATTGGAGACATAGATGTTTTTGGCGTGGTTCCGATAGGTGGTGCTATCGTACATCCATGTTGATGGAGACTTCAACCCAAGAAGGGTAACGGCTGCGCGAGTCCACGGAGGGCTCCACCCACGAAGGGTCCACGAAGTAGCAACCTTGTCTATCCCACCATGGCCGTCGCCCACGAAGGACTTACCTCACTAGCGGTAGATCTTCACGAAGTACGCGATCTCCTTGCCCTTACAAACTCCTTGGTTCAACTCCACAATCTTGTCGGAGGCTCCCAAGTGATACCTAGCCAATCTAGGAGACACCACTCTCCAAGAAGTAACAAATGGTGCGTTGATGATGAACTCCTTTCTCTTGTGCTTCAAATGATAGTCTCCCCAACACTCAACTCTCACTCATAGGATTTGGATCTGGTGGAAAGATGATTTGAGTGGAAAGCAACTTGGGAAGGCTAGAGATCAAGATTCATATAGTAGGAATGGAATATCTTGGCCTCAACACATGAGTAGGTGGTTCTCTCTCAGAAATGGTAAGTTGGAAGTGTAGGTTTAGTCTGATGGCTCTCTCCACGAATGAAGAGGAGGTGGAGGGGTATATATAGCCTCCACACAAAATCTAACCATTACACACAATTTACCAAACTCGATGGGACCGATTCAACAGACTCGGTCGAACCGATTTAGTAAACCTAGTGACCGTTAGTGATTTTCGGTGGGACTGATATGCAACTCGGTGAGACCGATTCGGTTAGGATTAGGGCATAACGTAATCTCGGTAAGACCGATTACACAAACTCGGTAAGACCGATTTTGGTAATAAGCAAGAGGCGCATTAAGAAACACCTCATCCCTCCTTGATAGTATTGGCTTTTCCTATAGACTCAATGTGATCTTGGATCACTAAAATATAAAATGAAGAGTCTTTAGCCTTTGAGCTTGAGCCAATCCTTTGTCCTTAGTATTTTGAGGGATCCACTTTCATCATCCATGCCATGCCATTCATTGAGCTTTCCTGAAATATATGTCTTGGAATAGCATTAGCTTAATGAGCTATATGTTGTTATGAATTACCAAAACCACCTAGGGATAGTTGCACTTTCAATCTCCCCCTTTTTGGTAATTGATGACAACATATAGATCAAAGCTTCGACAAAAGGTAATAAGAATAAAAACATCATCGCTTTGAGAAGTATGTGATAAGAAAGAGCTCCCCCTAAATTTGTGCATAGTTTAAAATTTGCTTTGGACTGCAAATGCACAAGGAATTAGGCTCATGGGTTACTCTTCCATGTCACATACATCTTCGTGGAGCGCTCAAAATGATAAGTATTGAATACATGCACTCATCACCAAGCAAAGTGAATGATCACATAAGATAGATAGGATAATATCATCAAACATGCATAAGTGTAGCTTATGATCAAACACATGATCATCAATGTCTCACAAGCATAGTATCTCAACCAATCAAAAAGCAAGCAAGTTTAAACCAACAAGGCAAGAGAGAACAAAAGCAACACTCTCTCTCTCGAAGCCTATGATCTATACATTTTTCTCCCCCTTTGGCAACAAGTTACCAAAAAGTTCATAGAAAATGCATAGTGCTAGATCGACTCTCAGGCTTGATCTTCAGTTGGTGGTGTCCTGATAACTCCAAGGATGAAGGCTTCAGTTGATGTAGAGGGTGCTGGAGTTGATGCTGAAGCTGGTTGCACTGGAGCTGAAGGGGTAGTAGCTGGTGCTGAAGATGTTGCTCTAGTGTCTGGCACTGGCACAACAGCTGACCTCTGGGCTCTAGGCACTCTGGCAAAGACATTTGTGGTTGTCTTGCCCTTCCTCTCCTGCATGTCATCCTGCAGTTGCTCCACAACTGACTGAATCTCAGTTACTTTGACATCTAGATCATAGAATTTTTGTTCCATGATTCTTTCCAAGCTCTCCTGGTTTTGAGTTAAGGTGGCCAACCCCTTCTCAATCCTCAGAGATGATGCTATCAAGTAACCAAGCTGCTCCTGCTTGTTTTTCAAGAAATATTCAGATGCCTCCTCTTGAGTTCGTATCTTGGCAGCCTTCTCCTTCCTTGCCTTCTCCTTCTTCTCTTGAGCTTGAACTGATGATGGATCATCCTCATTCATGACAACCTCATTGTCTTCAAAGTCTGGATAGAGTGGAAAATGTTCCCTATCCAGTAGATATTTGTCAGTTCCCATCTTTGAGTTGATCAATTCCTGAATCTGAGGGGCATATCCACAGCTCCTCTTATGATCTGCTGCAGTCCTCTTTATGGTTTCAACTATAAGGCTCATGACTTTGAATTTTTGTGGCACATCAAATAAATGCAACATATTGATGGCATGCCCTCTGATCATGTTGTGGTCACCTGACTTGGGCAACAGAGTGTGCCTCAGAATCCAATTGATAGTAGGCAGCCCTAACAACAGAAAATGGACTGATCCAAAAGTGAAAGTCTCTAGGGCTTTGTCTGGGATCTCCTTGTACATGTGTGCCATGGTATTGTGTCCCATTTTCTTCTTGGCATATACATCCAGATCATCATCATTTTCCTTTGGAGCATTTATCAGTTTTGCCCATTCTTCTACAGTGGATTGGTACCTTGTACCTTCAGACATCCAAACAATTCTTCCATCTGGGTAAAAATGTACTGTGGAGTAGAATTGCATGATAAGTTCATCATTCTAGTTTGTGAGCTTTTGCCCAACAAAATCTGCAACTCCACAAGCAACAAAGCTGTCTTGCACTCCAGGATAGTGCTCTTCATTCTCCTTCATGTAGGTCCAGTCGACCCACCTCATATCACAAACTATGGGCTTCTTGTCCAATAAGATTGTCTCATAGAAGTCCTGATGTTCCTTTGTATGGAACCTGTAATCAATAGCAGTTCTTCTCCTTGTGGCATATGGATCTGCCATCCTCCATATCCTCAATCCTGAGTCTTTTCTGATGTTCATGTCCTCAGCCACAGGATGGGCATCATCGTGATCTGGTATCTTTGGCTTGAGCTTCCTTAGAACCTGTCCTTCTTCATCTTCCTCCTCAACAACCTCAGGCACTGGGGCGTTGTTCTTCTCAGCAGCTGGAATACTCCTGGTATTCCTCTTTGGTGCAGACTTGGCCTTGGGGGCAGCTTTGGGTGCTTCCTTGGGCTTAGATGTTGCAGCCCCAGATTTAATAGCATCACCCATAAGCTTTGGTGCCTTTGGTGCTGGTGCAGAAAGCTCTTCCTCTTCCATCATGGAAGGTTGCCCAACAACTCTGGCCATGGTCTTCTTGACCCTTTCCTTCCTCTTCTTGCTTTCATCAGCTGGCTCTTTGGGATCAGGATTTTCAGGCAGTTGAGTTGATGCTCTGGCCTTGGGCATAGGTTGCCTTCTTTCAGGCCTTTTAATCTTCATGCATGGCTTTATATCCTTTGCTGAGCCATATTTCTTCTTTAGCACCACTTTCTTGGAAGTAGCCTCATCTTCTTCAGCTTTGTAGTAGTCATCTTCTGAGTCTGAGGTTCTCTTCCTCCTTTGCCTGGTAGCAGCCTTAGGCAGGTTGCTAGGAGTGCTTCTACTCCCTTCATATGAAGTGCTGGAGGGAGCAGTGCCCTCACTCAAGTGAATCTGCTCTGCTGACCTGTTCTGACTATCACTTAGGTCTGACATGCTGCAAAAGCTGACTGCTGACCCTGTGAAGAGTTATAGATGAGAGAAAGTGGATGAGCATCACAAAATGTAGAGATTTTTCAAAAGAATGATTCAAAAGTTCAGTTTTATTTTTCCACAGAAAGCATTTCGGATCAAATGATTTTCAAACTCGGTGATACCAAAGCAGTTTTTGGAACCTAAACTGATGAACTCGGTTGGACCGAGTCACAGTTCGGTGGCACCGAGACTGCTAGGGTTTCACTGAATCCTAAAATCGGTCGCACCGATTATTAATTCTCGGTCAGACCGAGAGTCACTTGTGCAATGGCATATGCCAAATCGGTGAGACCGAGTTTTTCAATTCGGTGGGTCCGAGATGGTTTTGGCGGAAACCTAACCCTAAAAATTTGAATCTAATCTATTCTACTGACTACTTTGGCTAGATAGGATTGTTTCAATCGTGGCAAGAATCAATAAGAGTACAATGTGCTAGGAATCAGATGTGGATAGCACAAAGATCGAGTCCATACCCTAGTGCGGCGATGAACTCGCTACGGCGGCAACGGTGGGGGTTGAATTCCGTTGACGGCGGCGGAGACCACCGACAAGAGGCGGCTGGCGATGAGGAGACGATCCGGTGACCTTCGATGGGAGAGAGCGCTATTGCGCGGGCGAAGGGGTTCGGAGAAATTTCCAAAATTTTGCTCGTGTCTATATATAGCCCGACCCTGTCGGTGTGACTGAGTGGAACAACTCGGTGGCACCGAGATGCATAACTGTGTTCAGTTACAGCAACTCGGTGTGACCGAAAAGTTCAAATCGGTTGCACCGACATGGAAAACTCAGATCAACTTAATGATCTCGGTAGGACCGAAATGGAGGAATCGGTCAGACCGAGAATCACAAAGAGGTTTTGGAAGTTTAAGTCTATGACAAATCGGGGACTCCGAGTGCTCCTCACACAGAGTGGTTCGAATCTGACTTAATCAAATTTTGTGATGTAGCTTGAATAGAGTTTCAGATGAGAAAAGCATAGATAGCTAGAGAGGGTTCTTTGGCATTCTTGTCCATCCACTTGGCCAAAAGAAGAAAGAACCAAACAATCAAAACAACAAGTGGATGTCCTTGAATGAGTAAAATATGCACCAACATGCTCACACAATAAAATGGCAAATGAAATATGTGGCAAAGCATGCACAACCAATTCTAGCATCTATCAAACAATTGGCGATGACTAGGTCATCTATATATGAGTATATTGAATTAGGAGTCAAATGAGAACATTTGATCATAGGTCATACTCATCGTTTAAGCTCAAGTGGGGTTACCACTTTTACATAATGCATTAATGTGTTCACACCATTAGAGTTGCTTTGACTCAATTTTTTGAGTTAAGCTCCCCCTAGATGTGAGATCCCCCCTTTAGAGGGATGAACTAACCTTGGGTTTCGTCGATGATGACTTCATGTAGGTGTTGAAGATGTGGATGCTGAATGTTGAAGTAGATCATTTGGAGCAATCCTTTGGAATGAGTTGCACTTTCAACTTACCTACATGGGTTAGTCCCACAAGGAACAAACAAGAATATCCATAGACATAGAGTGATGCACACACAAGATGATGTCCATGAAATCATTAGGTTACCTTATCCCTTGCCTTACCAACATGAGGGTTTGTGACTCCTTGAACTAGTGCAAGATGTGGAAGTTGATTGCACTTGTCCTTGCCATAAAGATATGAGTGAAGAATGTTGGCGGAGTCACCCTCAAGAACTCTCTAGTTCTTCTTCTTCGGGATCCACATCACCTTGATGGGAATCCTTGGAGTTGTAGTTGTACTTGATGAAGTAGAACTTGACGTAGTCTTGGGAATCCACTTGACCGAGACCTTAGGTGCTTCTTCAAATGCATCAATCTCTTCTTGAAGCTTGTCCTTGTCTTTGTTCTTGTGGTCTTGTGGAGGAAGATCATCTTGAGCTTGCGTTCCCTTGAAGGAAGTAGGATCATACTTCTCTTGTTGAGGAACAAACTTCGTCTTGGGGTATTGATCTTCTTCCCATTCAACTCCATTGGCATTGAACTTTCGTTCAAAACCAACACCTCGATTCTTCCGGTGTCTTCCTTGCTTGCGTACAATTTCCTCGAATTGCTTACTCCCGGCAAGGCTCTTGTAAACACCTTTCTCTATAATTCCCTTCAATAAGCTATTTTCTTGATCAAGTGTAACTTGGCTAAGAGAATCATTAGTGGAATCAAGAGAACTACTAGAAGCAACAACATTGGATTTAACATTATTATTGTTACTACTAGAGGAAGTATCTTTCTTGTACTTGTTACTAGACTTGACTTGAGGCATGTAAGTAGATAAGAGTAAACGCTTGGCAATGTAAGAAGAACTTTTCTTACGGAGATCATCATTGATTGCCTTTAAGAACTCATGCTCTTGCTCAAGATTGAGCTTTTCAAAGCGTAACTTCTCATGAGCCCTTAAAAGTTCTCGATGATCTTTGAAGATAGTTTCATGAGCCAACTTTAGAGTGTTTAGTTCTTTAGATAGAAGCTCAATTTTCTCCTTATCATTGTCATTTGTTTGATTAGCATGATTAATTGACGTTTCATCATAGTATTCATCACTAGAGTTGTCAACAAGTAAATCATCATCCACAAGCAAGTCATCTTCATCACTATTGAAATCAACATACTCAGGATGTGTTACCTTTGGACCTTTGGCCATGAAGCATCTTCCAATTCCTTCATTTGGTGAATCAAATATGTCGTAGGAGTTGGTTGACACAAGTGTTAGACCGGCAGCACCTTCATCTCGAGTATGTTCGGAGTCGGAGTGATAGCTTCTCTCGGAGTGATTGTCGGAGTCGGATACCCATTCACCAACATGAGCTTGATGTCTTCGTTTTGTGTAGCTCCTTGATGACTTGTCCTTCCTTTCCGAATCCTTGCTTCTCCGTGAGGGTCTTCGTTCATAACGATCATCTCTACTCCTCCTCTCTCTTGGTGGTGATTCTTCTCTTTTGCTTCTTCTTTTTGGAGAATCTTCTCTTCTTTTGTAGGGTGACGTACACTCATTGGAGTAAGGTCCAGGCTTCCCACAATTGTAGCAATTGCGCTCTCGACTAGAAGATCTCTTGTCATGATAAGACCTTGACTTGGAGCTTCTTTCTTTGCTTCTACTCTTGTAGAATTTGTTGAAGTTCTTCACCATTAAGCTCAGTTCTTCATTGAAAGTTTGTTCCTCACTTGATGATGTGGGGGCTTCACTTGAGGCTTTGTAAGCACCACTTGACTTGTTGTGAAGTTCCTCCTATCCTTGAGTGACATCTCATGAGCAACAATTCTTCCAATGACTTCTGTTGGCTTGAGATTTTTGTAGTTTGGCATCATTTGGATCAATGTGCACACGGTATCATACTTTCCATCCAATGCTCTTAGGACCTTATTGATGATGAATCTGTCGGTCATCTCTTCACTCCCTAAGCCGGCAATCTCATTTGTGATAAGTGCAAGCCTAGAGTACATTTCAGCGACACCTTCACCATCCTTCATTTTGAACTTGTCAAGCTGACTTTGGAGCACATCCAACTTGGATTCCTTGACGGATTCGGTACCTTCGTGCATATCAATCAAAGTATCCCAAATTTCCTTTGCATTCTCCAGACGGCTGATTTTATTGAATTCTTCGGGGCACAATCCGTTGAAGACGATATCACAGGCTTGAGCGTTATATTGCAGCATCTTCAATTCTTCCGCATTCGCTTCACAGTTCGGTTCTCTCCCATCAAAGAATTCATCTTGCAAGCCAATACAAATAATTGCCCAAACGGCGGGGTTATGTCTGAGAATATGCATTTTCATCTTATGCTTCCAACTAGCAAAATTAGTACCATCAAAGTAAGGACCTCTACAGTGATAATTTCCCTCGCTAGACGCCATACTCTCCTAGGTTGTGAAACCAAGGCTACGACCACCAAAATCTATGGATCAAAGCAAATGGAGACCAAAGCTCTGATACCACTTGTAGGACCTTGAAGTAAGTCTAGAGGGGGGTGATTAGAGTACTTGACCAATTAAAAACTTAACCTTTTCCCAATTTTAGAGTTTGGCAGATTTTAGCTATCTTGGGACAAGTCAAGCAATCATCACACAATTCAAGCAAGCATCCAAAGAGTATATAGGCAGCGGAAATTAAAGCATGCAACTTGCAACAAAGTAAAGGGAAGAGTTTGGAGGATTCAAATGCAATTGGAGACACGGATGTTTTTGGCGTGGTTCCGATAGGTGGTGCTATCGTACATCCACGTTGATGGAGACTTCAACCCAAGAAGGATAACGGCTGCGCGAGTCCACGGAGGGCTCCACCCACGAAGGGTCCACGAAGTAGAAACCTTGTCTATCCCACCATGGCCGTCGCCCACGAAGGACTTGCCTCACTAGTGGTAGATCTTCACGAAGTAGGCGATCTCCTTGCCCTTACAAACTCCTTGGTTCAACTCCACAATCTTGTCGGAGGCTCCCAAGTGACACCTAGCCAATCTAGGAGACACCACTCTCCAAGAAGTAACAAATGGTGCGTTGATGATGAACTCCTTGCTCTTGTGCTTCAAATGATAGTCTCCCCAACACTCAACTCTCTCTCATAGGATTTGGATCTGGTGGAAAGATGATTTGAGTGGAAAGCAACTTGGGAAGGCTAGAGATCAAGATTCATATGGTAGGAATGGAATATCTTGGCCTCAACACATGAATAGGTGGTTCACTCTCAGAAATGGTAAGTTGAACGTGTAGGTTTAGTCTGATGGCTCTCTCCATGAATGAAGAGGAGGTGGAGGGGTATATATAGCCTCCACACAAAATCTAACCGTTACACACAATTTATCAAACTCGGTGGGACCGATTCAACAGACTCGGTCGAACCGATTTAGTAAACCTAGTGACCGTTAGTGATTTTCGGTGGGACTGATATGCAATTCGGTGAGACCGATTCGGTTAGGATTAGGGCATAACATAATCTCGTTAAGACCGATTACACAAACTCGGTAAGACCGATTTTGGTAATAAGCTTTCCAGAGAGTTGGTCAGGTAAACTCGGTGGGATCGATTTGCTCTTTTCGGTGAGACCGAAATGTTACAAAAGGGAAACAGAGAGTTTACATTGCAATCTCGGTGGGACCGATCGCTCACTTCGGTTAGACCGAAACGTTGCGAAGGGAAACAGAGAGATTACAATCCCATCTCGGTGAGACCGAGATCCCTATCGGTAGGACCGATTTGCTTAGGGTTTGTGGCAGTGGCTATGACTTTTGGAATCGGTGGCGCCGGATTGGAAGAATCGGTATGACCGATTTTGGCTTTGGGTTTAGGTCATTTGTGGATGTGGGAAAGTAGCTGAGGGTTTTGGAGCATATCACAAAGCACATGAAGCAAGAGGCTCATTAAGCAACACCTCATCCCTCCTTGATAGTATTGACTTTTCCTATAGACTCAATGTGATCTTGGATCACTAAAATATAAAATGAAGAGTCTTTAGCCTTTGAGCTTGAGCCAATCCTTTGTCCTTAGTATTTTGAGGGATCCTCTTTCATCATCCATGCCATGCCATTCATTGAGCTTTCCTGAAATATATGTCTTGGAATAGCATTAGCTTAATGAGCTATATGTTGTTATGAATTACCAAAACCACCTAGGGATAGTTGCACTTTAAATCTCCCCCTTTTTGGTAATTGATGACAACATATAGATCAAAGCTTCGACAAAAGGTAATAAGAATAAAAACATCATCGCTTTGAGAAGTATGTGATAAGCAAGAGCTCCCCCTAAATTTGTGCATAGTTTAAAATTTGCTTTGGACTACAAATGCACAAGGAATTAGGCTCATGGGTTACTCTTCCATGTCACATACATCTTCGTGGAGCGCTCAAAAATGATAAGTATTGAATACATGCACTCATCACCAAGCAAAGTGAATGATCACATAAGATAGATAGGATAATATCATCAAACATGCATAAGTGTAGCTTATGATCAAACACATGATCATCAATGTCTCACAAGCATAGTATCTCAACCAATCAAAAAGCAAACAAGTTTAAACCAACAAGGCAAGAGAGAACAAAAGCAACACACTCTCTCTCTCTCGAAGCCTATGATCTATACATTTTTCTCCCCCTTTGGAAACAAGTTACCAAAAAGTTCATAGAAAATGCATAGTGCTAGATCGACTCTCAGGCTTGATCTTCAGTTGGTGGTGTCCTGATAACTCCAAGGATGAAGGCTTCAGTTGATGTAGAGGGTGCTGGAGTTGATGCTGAAGCTGGTTGCACTGGAGCTGAAGGGGTAGTAGCTGGTGCTGAAGATGTTGCTCTAGTGTCTGGCACTGGCACAACAGCTGACCTCTGGGCTCTAGGCACTCTGGCAAAGACATTTGTGGTTGTCTTGCCCTTCCTCTCATGCATGTCATCCTGCAGTTGCTCCACAACTGACTGAATCTCAGTTACTTTGACATCTAGATCATAGAATTTTTGTTCCATGATTCTTTCCAAGCTCTCCTGGTTTTGAGTTAAGGTGGCCAACCCCTTCTCAATCCTCAGAGATGATTCTATCAAGTAACCAAGCTGCTCCTACTTGTTTTTCAAGAAATATTCAGATGCCTCCTCTTGAGTTCGTATCTTGGCAGCCTTCTCCTTACTTGCCTTCTCCTTCTTCTCTTGAGCTTGAACTGATGATGGATCATCCTCATTCATGACAACCTCATTGTCTTCAAAGTCTGGATAGAGTGGAAAATGTTCCCTATCCAGTAGATATTTGTCAGTTCCCATCTTTGAGTTGATCAATTCCTGAATCTGAGGGGCATACCCACAGCTCCTCTTATGATCTGCTGCAGTCCTCTTTATGGTTTCAACTATAAGGCTCATGACTTTGAATTTTTGTGGCACATCAAATAAATGCAACATATTGATGGCATGCCCTCTGATCATGTTGTGGTCACCTGACTTGGGCAACAGAGTGTGCCTCAGAATCCAATTGATAGTAGGCAGCCCTAACAACAGAAAATGGACTGATCCAAAAGTGAAAGTCTCTAGGGCTTTGTCTGGGATCTCCTTGTACATGTGTGCCATGGTATTGTGTCCCATTTTCTTCTTGGCATATACATCCAGATCATCATCATTTTCCTTTGGAGCATTTATCAGTTTTGCCCATTCTTCTACAGTGGATTGGTACCTTGTACCTTCAGACATCCAAACAATTCTTCCATCTGGGTAAAAATGTACTGTGGAGTAGAATTGCATGATAAGTTCATCATTCTAGTTTGTGAGCTTTTGCCCAACAAAATCTGCAACTCCACAAGCAACAAAGCTGTCTTGCACTCCAGGATAGTGCTCTTCATTCTCCTTCATGTAGGTCCAGTCGACCCACCTCATATCACAAACTATGGGCTTCTTGTCCAATAAGATTGTCTCATAGAAGTCCTGATGTTCCTTTGTATGGAACCTGTAATCAATAGCAGTTCTTCTCCTTGTGGCATATGGATCTGCCATCCTCCATATCCTCAATCCTGAGTCTTTTCTGATGTTCATGTCCTCAGCCACAGGATGGGCATCATCGTGATCTGGTATCTTTGGCTTGAGCTTCCTTAGAACCTGTCCTTCTTCATCTTCCTCCTCAACAACCTCAGGCACTGGGGCGTTGTTCTTCTCAGCAGCTGGAATACTCCTGGTATTCCTCTTTGGTGCAGACTTGGCCTTGGGGGCAGCTTTGGGTGCTTCCTTGGGCTTAGATGTTGCAGCCCCAGATTTAATAGCATCACCCATAAGCTTTGGTGCCTTTGGTGCTGGTGCAGAAAGCTCTTCCTCTTCCATCATGGAAGGTTGCCCAACAACTCTGGCCATGGTCTTCTTGACCCTTTCCTTCCTCTTCTTGCTTTCATCAGCTGGCTCTTTGGGATCAGGATTTTCAGGCAGTTGAGTTGATGCTCTGGCCTTGGGCATAGGTTGCCTTCTTTCAGGCCTTTTAATCTTCATGCATGGCTTTATATCCTTTGCTGAGCCATATTCCTTCTTTAGCACCACTTTCTTGGAAGTAGCCTCATCTTCTTCAGCTTTGTAGTAGTCATCTTCTGAGTCTGAGGTTCTCTTCCTCCTTTGCCTGGTAGCAGCCTTAGGCAGGTTGCTAGGAGTGCTTCTACTCCCTTCATCTGAAGTGCTGGAGGGACTAGTGCCCTCACTCAAGTGAATCTGCTCTGCTGACCTGTTCTGACTGTCACTTAGGTCTGACATGCTGCAAAAGCTGACTGCTGACCCTGTGAAGAGTTATAGATGAGAGAAAGTGGATGAGCATCACAAAATGTAGAGATTTTTCAAAAGAATGATTCAAAAGTTCAGTTTTATTTTTCCACATAAAGCATTTCGGATCAAATGATTTTCAAACTCGGTGATACCGAAGCAGTTTTTGGAACCTAAACTAATGAACTCGGTTGGACCGAGTCACAGTTCGGTGGCACCGAGGCTGCTAGGGTTTCACTGAATCCTAAAATCGGTCGCACCGATTATTAATTCTCGGTCAGACCGAGAGTCACTTGTGCAATGGCATATGCCAAATCGGTGAGACCGAGTTTTTCAATTCGGTGGGTCCGAGATGGTTTCGGCGGAAACCTAACCCTAAAAATTTGAATCTAATCTATTCTACGGACTACTTTGGCTAGATAGGATTGTTTCAATCGTGGCAAGAATCAATAAGAGTACAATGTGCTAGGAATCAGATGTGGATAGCACAAAGATCGAGTGCATACCCTAGTGCGGCGATGAACTCGCTACGGCGGCAATGGTGGGGGTTGAATTCCGTTGACGGCGGCGGAGACCAGCGACAGGAGGCGGCTGGCGATGAGGAGACGATCCGGTGACCTTCGATGGGAGAGAGAGCGATTGCGCGGGCGAAGGGGTTCGGAGAAATTTCCAAAATTTTGCCCGTGTCTATATATAGCCTGACCCTGTCGGTGTGACTGAGTGGAACAACTCGGTGGCACCGAGATGCATAACTGTGTTCAGTTACAGCAACTCGGTGTGACCGAAAAGTTCAAATCGGTTGCACCGACATGGAAAACTCAGATCAACTTAATGATCTCGGTAGGACCGAAATGGAGGAATCGGTCAGACCGAGAATCACAAAGAGGTTTTGGAAGTTTAAGTCTATGACAAATCGGGGACTCCGAGTGCTCCTCACACAGAGTGGTTCGAATCTGACTTAATCAAATTTTGTGATGTAGCTTGAATAGAGTTTGAGATGAGAAAAGCATAGATAGCTAGAGAGGGTTCTTAGGCATTCTTGTCCATCCACTTGGCCAAAAGAAGAAAGAACCAAACAATCAAAACAACAAGTGGATGTCCTTGAATGAGTAAAATATGCACCAACATGCTCACACAATAAAATGGCAAATGAAATATGTGGCAAAGCATGCACAACCAATTCTAGCATCTATCAAACAATTGGCGATGACTAGGTCATCTATATATGAGTATATTGACTTAGGAGTCAAATGAGAACATTTGATCATAGGTCATACTCATCTTTTAAGCTCAAGTGGGGTTACCACTTTTATATAATGCATTAATGTGTTCACACCATTAGAGTTGATTTGACTCAATTTTTTGAGTTAAGCTCCCCCTAGATGTGAGATCCCCCCTTTAGAGGGATGAACTAACCTTGGGTTTCGTCGATGATGACTTCATGTAGGTGTTGAAGATGTGGATGCTGAATGTTGAAGTAGATCATTTGGAGCAATCCTTTGGAATGAGTTGCACTTTCAACTTACCTACATGGGTTAGTCCCACAAGGAACAAACAAGAATATCCATAGACATAGAGTGATGCACACACAAGATGATGTCCATGAAATCATTAGGTTACCTTATCCCTTGCCTTACCAACATGAGGGTTTGTGACTCCTTGAACTAGTGCAAGATGTGGAAGTTGATTGCACTTGTCCTTGCCATAAAGATATGAGTGAAGAATGTTGGCGGAGTCACCCTCAGGAACTCTCTAGTTCTTCTTCTTTGGGATCCACATCACCTTGATGGGAATCCTTGGAGTTGTAGTTGTACTTAATGAAGTAGAACTTGACGTAGTCTTGGGAATCCACTTGACCGAGACCTTAGGTGCTTCTTCAAATGCATCAATCTCTTCTTGAAGCTTGTCCTTGTCTTTGTTCTTGTGGTCTTGTGGAGGAAGATCATCTTGAGCTTGCGTTCCCTTGAAGGAAGTAGGATCATACTTCTCTTGTTGAGGAACAAACTTCGTCTTGGGGTATTGATCTTCTTCCCATTCAACTCCATTGGCATTGAACTTCCGTTCAAAACCAACACCTCGATTCTTCCGGTGTCTTCCTTGCTTGCGTACAATTTCCTCGAATTGCTTACTCCCGGCAAGGCTCTTGTAAACACCTTTCTCTATAATTCCCTTCAATAAGCTATTTTCTTGATCAAGTGTAACTTGGCTAAGAGAATCATTAGTGGAATCAAGAGAACTACTAGAAGCAACAACATTGGATTTAACATTATTATTGTTACTACTAGAGGAAGTATCTTTCTTGTACTTGTTACTAGACTTGACTTGAGGCATGTAAGTAGATAAGAGTAAACGCTTTGCAATGTAAGAAGAACTTTTCTTACGGAGATCATCATTGATTGCCTTTAAGAACTCATGCTCTTGCTCAAGATTGAGCTTTTCAAAGCGTAACTTCTCATGAGCCCTTAAAAGTTCTCGATGATCTTTGAAGATAGTTTCATGAGCCAACTTTAGAGTGTTTAGTTCTTTAGTTAGAAGCTCAATTTTCTCCTTATCATTGTCATTTGTTTGATTAGCATGATTAATTGACGTTTCATCATAGTATTCATCACTAGAGTTGTCAACAAGTAAATCATCATCCACAAGCAAGTCATCTTCATCACTATTGAAATCAACATACTCAGGATGTGTTACCTTTGGACCTTTGGCCATGAAGCATCTTCCAATTCCTTCATTTGGTGAATCAAATATGTCGTAGGAGTTGGTTGACACAAGTGCTAGACCGGCAACACCTTCATCTCGAGTATGTTCGGAGTCGGAGTGATAGCTTCTCTCGGAGTGATTGTCGGAGTCGGATACCCATTCACCAACATGAGCTTGATGTCTTCGTTTTGTGTAGCTCCTTGATGACTTGTCCTTTCTTTCTGAATCCTTGCTTCTCCGTGAGGGTCTTCGTTCATAACGATCATCTCTACTCCTCCTCTCTCTTGGTGGTGATTCTTCTCTTTTGCTTCTTCTTTTTGGAGAATCTTCTCTTCTTTTGTAGGGTGACGTACACTCATTGGAGTAGTGTCCAGGCTTCCCACAATTGTAGCAATTGCGCTCTCGACTAGAAGATCTCTTGTCATGATAAGACCTTGACTTGGAGCTTCTTTCTTTGCTTCTACTCTTGTAGAATTTGTTGAAGTTCTTCACCATTAAGCTCAGTTCTTCATTGAAAGTTTGTTTCTCACTTGATGATGTGGGGGCTTCACTTGAGGCTTTGTAAGCACCACTTGACTTGTTGTGAAGTTCCTCCTATCCTTGAGTGACATCTCATGAGCAACAATTCTTCCAATGACTTCTGTTGGCTTGAGATTTTTGTAGTTTGGCATCATTTGGATCAATGTGCACACGGTATCATACTTTCCATCCAATGCTCTTAGGACCTTATTGATGATGAATCTGTCGGTCATCTCTTCACTCCCTAAGCCGGCAATCTCATTTGTGATAAGTGCAAGCCTAGAGTACATTTCAGCGACACCTTCACCATCCTTCATTATGAACTTGTCAAGCTGACTTTGGAGCACATCCAACTTGGATTCCTTGACGGATTCGGTACCTTCGTGCATATCAATCAAAGTATCCCAAATTTCCTTTGCATTCTCCAGACGGCTGATTTTATTGAATTCTTCGGGGCACAATCCGTTGAAGACGATATCACAGGCTTGAGCGTTATATTGCAGCATCTTCAATTCTTCCGCATTCGCTTCACAGTTCGGTTCTCTCCCATCAAAGAATTCACCTTGCAAGCCAATACAAATAATTGACCAAACGGCGGGGTTATGTCTGAGAATATGCATTTTCATCTTATGCTTCCAACTAGCAAAATTAGTACCATCAAAGTAAGGACCTCTACAGTGATAATTTCCCTCGCTAGACGCCATACTCTCCTAGGTTGTGAAACCAAGGCTACGACCACCAAAATCTATGGATCAAAGCAAATGGAGACCAAAGCTCTGATACCACTTGTAGGACCTTGAAGTAAGTCTAGAGGGGGGTGATTAGAGTACTTGACCAATTAAAAACTTAACCTTTTCCCAATTTTAGAGTTTGGCAGATTTTAGCTATCTTGGGACAAGTCAAGCAATCATCACACAATTCAAGCAAGCATCCAAAGAGTATATAGGCAGCGGAAATTAAAGCATGAAACTTGCAACAAAGTAAAGGGAAGAGTTTGGAGGATTCAAACGCAATTGGAGACACGGATGTTTTTGGCGTGGTTCCGATAGGTGGTGCTATCGTACATCCACGTTGATGGAGACTTCAACCCAAGAAGGATAACGGCTGGGCGAGTCCACGGAGGGCTCCACCCACGAAGGGTCCACGAAGTAGAAACCTTGTCTATCCCACCATGGCCGTCGCCCACGAAGGACTTGCCTCACTAGCGGTAGATCTTCACGAAGTAGGCGATCTCCTTGCCCTTACAAACTCCTTGGTTCAACTCCACAATCTTGTCGGAGGCTCCCAAGTGACACCTAGCCAATCTAGGAGACACCACTCTCCAAGAAGTAACAAATGGTGCGTTGATGATGAACTCCTTGCTCTTGTGCTTCAAATGATAGTCTCCCCAACACTCAACTCTCTCTCATAGGATTTGGATCTGGTGGAAAGATGATTTGAGTGGAAAGCAACTTGGGAAGGCTAGAGATCAAGATTCATATGGTAGGAATGGAATATCTTGGCCTCAACACATGAATAGGTGGTTCTCTCTCAGAAATGGTAAGTTGGACGTGTAGGTTTAGTATGATGGCTCTCTCCATGAATGAAGAGGAGGTGGAGGGGTATATATAGCCTCCACACAAAATCTAACCGTTACACACAATTTATCAAACTCGGTGGGACCGATTCAACAGACTCGGTCGAACCGATTTAGTAAACCTAGTGACCGTTAGTGATTTTCGGTGGGACTGATATGCAACTCGGTGAGACCGATTCGGTTAGGATTAGGGCATAACATAATCTCGGTAAGACCGATTACACAAACTCGATAAGACCGATTTTGGTAATAAGCTTTCCAGAGAGTTGGTCAGGTAAACTCGCTGGGACCGATTTGCTCTTTTCGGTGAGACCGAAATGTTACAAATGGGAAACAGAGAGTTTACATTGCAATCTCGGTGGGACCGATCGCTCACTTCGGTTAGACCGAAACATTGCGAGGGGAAACAGAGAGATTACAATCCCATCTCGGTGAGACCGAGATCCCTATCGGGAGGACCGATTGGCTTAGGGTTTGTGGCAGTGGCTATGACTTTTGGAATCGGTGGCGCCGGATTGGAAGAATCGGTATGACCGATTTTGGCTTTGGGTTTAGGTCATTTGTGGATGTGGGAAAGTAGCTGAGGGTTTTGGAGCATATCAGAAAGCACATGAAGCAAGAGGCTCATTAAGCAACACCTCATCCCTCCTTGATAGTATTGGCTTTTCCTATAGACTCAATGTGATCTTGGATCACTAAAATATAAAATGAAGAGTCTTTAGCCTTTGAGCTTGAGCCAATCCTTTGTCCTTAGTATTTTGAGGGATCCGCTTTCATCATCCATGCCATGCCATTCATTGAGCTTTCCTGAAATATATGTCTTGGAATAGCATTAGCTTAATGAGCTATATGTTGTTATGAATTACCAAAACCACCTAGGGATAGTTGCACTTTCAATCTCCCCCTTTTTGGTAATTGATGACAACATATAGATCAAAGCTTCGACAAAAGGTAATAAGAATAAAAACATCATCGCTTTGAGAAGTATGTGGTAAGCAAGAGCTCCCCCTAAATTTGTGCATAGTTTAAAATTTGCTTTGGACTGCAAATGCACAAGGAATTAGGCTCATGGGTTACTCTTCCATGTCACATACATCTTCGTGGAGCGCTCAAAATGATAAGTATTGAATACATGCACTCATCACCAAGCAAAGTGAATGATCACATAAGATAGATAGGATAATATCATCAAACATGCATAAGTGTAGCTTATGATCAAACACATGATCATCAATGTCTCACAAGCATAGTATCTTAACCAATCAAAAAGCAAACAAGTTTAAACCAACAAGGCAAGAGAGAACAAAAGCAACACTCTCTCTCTCTCGAAGCCTATGATCTATACATTTTTCTCCCCCTTTGGCAACAAGTTACCAAAAAGTTCATAGAAAATGCATAGTGCTAGATCGACTCTCAGGCTTGATCTTCAGTTGGTGGTGTCCTGATAACTCCAAGGATGAAGGCTTCAGTTTATGTAGAGGGTGCTGGAGTTGATGCTGAAGCTGGTTGCACTGGAGCTGAAGGGGTAGTAGCTGGTGCTGAAGATGTTGCTCTAGTGTCTGGCACTGGCACAACAGCTGACCTCTGGGCTCTAGGCACTCTGGCAAAGACATTTGTGGTTGTCTTGCCCTTCCTCTCCTGCATGTCATCCTTCAGTTGCTCCACAACTGACTGAATCTCAGTTACTTTGACATCTAGATCATAGAATTTTTGTTCCATGATTCTTTCCAAGCTCTCCTGGTTTTGAGTTAAGGTGGCCAACCCCTTCTCAATCCTCAGAGATGATGCTATCAAGTAACCAAGCTGCTCCTGCTTGTTTTTCAAGAAATATTCAGATGCCTCCTCTTGAGTTCGTATCTTGGCAGCCTTCTCCTTCCTTGCCTTCTCCTTCTTCTCTTGAGCTTGAACTGATGATGGATCATCCTCATTCATGACAATCTCATTGTCTTCAAAGTCTGGATAGAGTGGAAAATGTTCCCTATCCAGTAGATATTTGTCAGTTCCCATCTTTGAGTTGATCAATTCCTGAATCTGAGGGGCATACCCATAGCTCCTCTTATGATCTGCTGCAGTCCTCTTTATGGTTTCAACTATAAGGCTCATGACTTTGAATTTTTGTGGCACATCAAATAAATGCAACATATTGATGGCATGCCCTCTGATCATGTTGTGGTCACCTGACTTGGGCAACAGAGTGTGCCTCAGAATCCAATTGATAGTAGGCAGCCCAAACAACAGAAAATGGACTGATCCAAAAGTGAAAGTCTCTAGGGCTTTATCTGGGATCTCCTTGTACATGTGTGCCATGGTATTGTGTCCCATTTTCTTCTTGGCATATACATCCAGATCCTCATCATTTTCCTTTGGAGCATTTATTAGTTTTGCCCATTCTTCTACAGTGGATTGGTACCTTGTACCTTCAGACATCCAAACAATTCTTCCATCTGGGTAAAAATGTACTGTGGAGTAGAATTGCATGATAAGTTCATCATTCTAGTTTGTGAGCTTTTGCCCAACAAAATCTGCAACTCCACAAGCAACAAAGCTGTCTTGCACTCTAGGATAGTGCTCTTCATTCTCCTTCATGTAGGTCCAGTCGACCCACCTCATATCACAAACTATGGGCTTCTTGTCCAATAAGATTGTCTCATAGAAGTCCTGATGTTCGTTTGTATGGAACCTGTAATCAATAGCAGTTCTTCTCCTTGTGGCATATGGATCTGCCATCCTCCATATCCTCAATCCTGAGTCTTTTCTGATGTTCATGTCCTCAGCCACAGGATGGGCATCATCGTGATCTGGTATCTTTGGCTTGAGCTTCCTTAGAACCTGTCCTTCTTCATCTTCCTCCTCAACAACCTCAGGCACTGGGGCCTTGTTCTTCTCAGCAGCTGGAATACTCCTGGTATTCCTCTTTGGTGCAGACTTGGCCTTGGGGGCAGCTTTGGGTGCTTCCTTGGGCTTAGATGTTGCAGCCCCAGATTTAATAGCATCACCCATAAGCTTTGGTGCCTTTGGTGCTGGTGCAGAAAGCTCTTCCTCTTCCATCATGGAAGGTTGCCCAACAACTCTGGCCATGGTCTTCTTGACCCTTTCCTTCCTCTTCTTGCTTTCATCAGCTGGCTCTTTGGGATCAGGATTTTCAGGCAGTTGAGTTGATGCTCTGGCCTTGGGCATAGGTTGCCTTCTTGCAGGCCTTTTAATCTTCATGCATGGCTTTATATCCTTTGCTGAGCCATATTCCTTCTTTAGCACCACTTTCTTGGAAGTAGCCTCATCTTCTTCAGCTTTGTAGTAGTCATCTTCTGAGTCTGAGGTTCTCTTCCTCCTTTTCCTGGTAGCAGCCTTAGGCAGGTTGCTAGGAGTGCTTCTACTCCCTTCATCTGAAGTGCTGGAGGGACTAGTGCCCTCACTCAAGTGAATCTGCTCTGCTGACCTGTTCTGACTGTCACTTAGGTCTGACATGCTGCAAAAGCTGACTGCTGACCCTGTGAAGAGTTATAGATGAGAGAAAGTGGATGAGCATCAGAAAATGTAGAGATTTTTCAAAAGAATGATTCAAAAGTTCAGTTTTATTTTTCCACATAAAGCATTTCGGATCAAATGATTTTCAAACTCGGTGATACCGAAGCAGTTTTTGGAACCTAAACTGATGAACTCGGTTGGACCGAGTCACAGTTTGGTGGCACCGAGGCTGCTAGGGTTTCACTGAATCCTAAAATCGGTCGCACCGATTATTAATTCTCGGTCAGACCAAGAGTCACTTGTGCAATGGCATATGCCAAATCGGTGAGACCGAGTTTTTCAATTCGGTGGGTCCGAGATGGTTTCGGCGGAAACCTAACCCTAAAAATTTGAATCTAATCTATTCTACAGACTACTTTGGCTAGATAGGATTGTTTCAATCGTGGCAAGAATCAATAAGAGTACAATGTGCTAGGAATCAGATGTGGATAGCGCAAAGATCGAGTGCATACCCTAGTGCGGCGATGAACTCGCTACGGCGGCAACGGTGGGGGTTGAATTCCGTTGACGGCGGCGGAGACCAGCGACAGGAGGCGGCTGGCGATGAGGAGACGATCCGGTGACCTTCGATGGGAGAGAGAGCTATTGCGCGGGCGAAGGGGTTCGGAGAAATTTCCAAAATTTTGCCCGTGTCTATATATAGCCCGACCCTGTCGGTGTGACTGAGTGGAACAACTCGGTGGCACCGAGATGCATAACTGTGTTCAGTTACAGCAACTCGGTGTGACCGAAAAGTTCAAATCGGTTGCACCGAGATGGAAAACTCAGATCAACTTAATGATCTCGGTAGGACCGAAATGGAGGAATCGGTCAGACCGAGAATCACAAAGAGGTTTTGGAAGTTTAAGTCTATGACAAATCGGGGACTCCGAGTGCTCCTCACACAGAGTGGTTCGAATCTGACTTAATCAAATTTTGTGATGTAGCATGAATAGAGTTTGAGATGAGAAAAGCATAGATAGCTAGAGGGTTCTTAGGCATTCTTGTCCATCCACTTGGCCAAAAGAAGAAAGAACCAAACAATCAAAACAACAAGTGGATGTCCTTGAATGAGTAAAATATGCACCAATATGCTCACACAATAAAATGGCAAATGAAATATGTGGCAAAGCATGCACAACCAATTCTAGCATCTATCAAACAATTGGCGATGACTAGGTCATCTATATATGAGTATATTGACTTAGGAGTCAAATGAGAACATTTGATCATAGGTCATACTCATCGTTTAAGCTCAAGTGGGGTTACCACTTTTACATAATGCATTAATGTGTTCACACCATTAGAGTTGCTTTGACTCAATTTTTTGAGTTAAGCTCCCCCTAGATGTGAGATCCCCCCTTTAGAGGGATGAACTAACCTTGGGTTTCGTCGATGATGACTTCATGTAGGTGTTGAAGATGTGGATGCTGAATGTTGAAGTAGATCATTTGGAGCAATCCTTTGGAATGAGTTGCACTTTCAACTTACCTACATGGGTTAGTCCCACAAGGAACAAACAAGAATATCCATAGACATAGAGTGATGCACACACAAGATGATGTCCATGAAATCATTAGGTTACCTTATCCCTTGCCTTACCAACATGAGGGTTTGTGACTCCTTGAACTAGTGCAAGATGTGGAAGTTGATTGCACTTGTCCTTGCCATAAAGATATGAGTGAAGAATGTTGGCAGAGTCACCCTCAAGAACTCTCTAGTTCTTCTTCTTCGGGATCCACATCATCTTGATGGGAATCCTTGGAGTTGTAGTTGTACTTGATGAAGTAGAACTTGACGTAGTCTTGGGAATCCACTTGACCGAGACCTTAGGTGCTTCTTCAAATGCATCAATCTCTTCTTGAAGCTTGTCCTTGTCTTTGTTCTTGTGGTCTTGTGGAGGAAGATCATCTTGATCTTGCGTTCCCTTGAAGGAAGTAGGATCATACTTCTCTTGTTGAGGAACAAACTTCGTCTTGGGGTATTGATCTTCTTCCCATTCAACTCCATTGGCATTGAACTTCCGTTCAAAACCAACACCTCGATTCTTCCGGTGTCTTCCTTGCTTGCGTACAATTTCCTCGAATTGCTTACTCCCGGCAAGGCTCTTGTAAACACCTTTCTCTATAATTCCCTTCAATAAGCTATTTTCTTGATCAAGTGTAACTTGGCTAAGAGAATCATTAGTGGAATCAAGAGAACTACTAGAAGCAACAACATTGGATTTAACATTATTATTGTTACTACTAGAGGAAGTATCTTTCTTGTACTTGTTACTAGACTTGACTTGAGGCATGTAAGTAGATAAGAGTAAACGCTTGGCAATGTAAGAAGAACTTTTCTTACAGAGATCATCATTGATTGCCTTTAAGAACTCATGCTCTTGCTCAAGATTGAGCTTTTCAAAGCGTAACTTCTCATGAGCCCTTAAAAGTTCTCGATGATCTTTGAAGATAGTTTCATGAGCCAACTTTAGAGTGTTTAGTTCTTTAGTTAGAAGCTCAATTTTCTCCTTATCATTGTCATTTGTTTGATTAGCATGATTAATTGACGTTTCATCATAGTATTCATCACTAGAGTTGTCAACAAGTAAATCATCATCCACAAGCAAGTCATCTTCATCACTATTGAAATCAACATACTCAGGATGTGTTACCTTTGGACCTTTGGCCATGAAGCATCTTCCAATTCCTTCATTTGGTGAATCAAATATGTCGTAGGAGTTGGTTGACACAAGTGCTAGACCGGCAACACCTTCATCTTGAGTATGTTCGGAGTCGGAGTGATAGCTTCTCTCGGAGTGATTGTCGGAGTCGGATACCCATTCACCAACATGAGCTTGATGTCTTCGTTTTGTGTAGCTCCTTGATGACTTGTCCTTCCTTTCCGAATCCTTGCTTCTCCGTGAGGGTCTTCGTTCATAACGATCATATCTACTCCTCCTCTCTCTTGGTGGTGATTCTTCTCTTTTGCTTCTTCTTTTTGGAGAATCTTCTCTTCTTTTGTAGGGTGACATACACTCATTGGTGTAGTGTCTAGGATTCCCACAATTGTAGCAATTGCGCTCTCGACTAGAAGATCTCTTGTCATGATAAGACCTTGACTTGGAGCTTCTTTCTTTGCTTCTACTCTTGTAGAATTTGTTGAAGTTCTTCACCATTAAGCTCAGTTCTTCATTGAAAGTTTGTTTCTCACTTGATGATGTGGGGGCTTCACTTGAGGCTTTGTAAGCACCACTTGACTTGTTGTGAAGTTCCTCCCTATCCTTGAGTGACATCTCATGAGCAACAATTCTTCCAATGACTTCTGTTGGCTTGAGATTTTCGTAGTTTGGCATCATTTGGATCAATGAGCACACGATATCATACTTTCCATCCAATGCTCCTAGGATCTTCTTGATGATGAATCTATCGGTCATCTCTTCACTCCCTAAGCCGGCAATCTCATTTGTGATAAGTGCAAGCCTAGAGTAGATTTCAGCGACACCTTCACCATCCTTCATTTTGAACTTGTCAAGCTGACTTTGGAGCACATCCAACTTGGATTCCTTGACGGATTCGGTACCTTCGTGCATATCAATCAAAGTATCCCAAATTTCCTTTGCATTCTCAAGACGGCTGATCTTATTGATTTCTTCGGGGCACAATCCGTTGAAGATGATATCACAGGCTTGAGCGTTGTATTGCAGCATCTTCAATTCTTCCGCAGTAGCTTCATGGTTCGGTTCTCTCCCATCAAAGAATTCACCTTGCAAGCCAATACAAATAATTGCCCAAACGGAGGGGTTATATCCGAGAATATGCAATTTCATCTTATGCTTCCAACTAGCAAAATTAGTACCATCAAAGTAAGGACCTCTACGCTGATAATTTGCCTCGCTAGACGCCATACTCTCCTAGGTTGTGAAACCAAGGCTATGACCACCAAAAGCTATGGATCAAAGCAAATGGAGACCAAAGCTCTGATACCACTTGTAGGACCTTGAAGTAAGTCTAGAGGGGGGGTGATTAGACTACTTGACCAATTAAAAACTTAACCTTTTCCCAATTTTAGAGTTTGGCAGATTTTAGCTATCTTGGGACAAGTCAAGCAATCATCACACAATTCAAGCAAGCATGGAAAGATTATATAGGCAGCAGAAATTAAAGCATGCAACTTGTAAGAAAGTAAAGGGAAGAGTTTGGAGGATTCAAACGCAATTAGAGACACGAATGTTTTTGGCGTGGTTCCGATAGGTGGTGCTATCGTACATCCACGTTGATGGAGACTTCAACCCAAGAAGGGTAACGGCTGCGCGAGTCCACGGAGGGCTCCAGCCACGAAGGGTCCACGAAGTAGAAACCTTGTCTATCCCACCATGGCCGTCGCCCACGAAGGACTTGCCTCACTAGCGGTAGATCTTCACGAAGTAGGCGATCTCCTTGCCCTTACAAACTCCTTGGTTCAACTCCACAATCTTGTCGGAGGCTCCCAAGTGACACCTAGCCAATCTAGGAGACACCACTCTCCAAGAAGTAACAAATGGTGCGTTGATGATGAACTCCTTGCTCTTGTGCTTCAAATGATAGTCTCCCCAACACTCAACTCTCTCTCATAGGATTTGGATCTGGTGGAAAGATGATTTGAGTGGAAAGCAACTTGGGAAGGCTAGAGATCAAGATTCATATGGTAGGAATGGAATATCTTGGCCTCAACACATGAGTAGGTGGTTCTCTCCCAGAAATGGTAAGTTGGAAGTGTAGGTTTAGTCTGATGGCTCTCTCCACGAATGAAGAGGAGGTGGAGGGGTATATATAGCCTCCACACAAAATTTAACCGTTACACACAATTTACCAAACTCGGTGGGACCGATTCAACAGACTCGGTCGAACCGATTTAGTAAATCTAGTGACCGTTAGTGATTTTCGGTGGGACTGATATGCAACTCGGTGAGACCGATTCGGTTAGGATTAGGGCATAACATAATCTCGGTAAGACCGATTACACAAACTCGGTAAGACCGATTTTGGTAATAAGCTTTCCAGAGAGTTGGTCAGGTAAACTCAGTGGGACCGATTTGCTCTTTTCGGTGAGACCGAAATGTTACAAAAGGGAAACAGAGAGTTTACATTGCAATCTCGGTGGGACCGATCGCTCACTTCGGTTAGACCGAAACGTTGCGAAGGGAAACAGAGAGATTACAATCCCATCTCGGTGAGACCGAGATCCCTATCGGTAGGACCGATTTGCTTAGGGTTTGTGGCAGTGGCTATGACTTTTGGAATCGGTGGCGCCGGATTGGAAGAATCGGTATGACCGATTTTGGCTTTGGGTTTAGGTCATTTGTGGATGTGGGAAAGTAGCTGAGGGTTTTGGAGCATATCACAAAGCACATGAAGCAAGAGGCTCATTAAGCAACACCTCATCCCTCCTTGATAGTATTGGCTTTTCCTGTAGACTCAATGTGATCTTGGATCACTAAAATATAAAATGAAGAGTCTTGAGCCTTTGAGCTTGAGCCAATCCTTTGTCCTTAGTGTTTTGAGGGATCCACTTTCATCATCCATGCCATGCCATTCATTGAGATTTCCTGAAATATATGTCTTGGAATAGCATTAGCTCAATGAGCTATATGTTGTTGTGAATTACCAAAACCACCTAGGGATAGTTGCACTTTCACTATTGAAAAAGGATGCTTTCACTCACATGAGTCCCTTCCAAAAAGGCGAGTCAGTCGGTCTTAGCGTCACCTGGGACAAGGTTTTGGACTGTAGGTACTTATTACGAAGAATCTGTTCCCACGTGGCATCCCTCTCTACAGATAACTTATACAACCATTTGCTGAGAAGACATCTGTTCTTCACCTCTAAAATTTCAATGCCTAGACCCCCTTGGTCTTTCGGCCTACAAATGATATCCCACTTAGCGAGTCTATATTTTCTTTTTAATTCATCGCTCTGCCAGAAGAAGCGCGATTGATAGAAATCTAGCCTTTTCCGTACTCCAACTGGTACTTCGAAAAAAGACAATAAAAACATAGTCATACTTGTGAGAACCGAATTAATCAGAATCAATCGTCCTTCATATGACATAAGTTTGCCCTTCTAGCAACTAAATTTTTTCTCAAATCGATCTTCAATGCACTTCCACTCTTTGTTAGAAAGCTTGCGTTGGTGATTGGTATACCCAAATACGTGAAGGGTAGAGATCCCAATTCGCACCCGAACGTTGTTCTTCTTTGGCTTTTCCAAAGCAGAACAATTCACTTTTGTGGAAGTTGATCTTCAACCCCGACAATTGTTCGAACAAGCATAAAACCAGCTTCATGTTTCTAGCTTTAGCCAAATCGTGCTCCATGAAGATGATAGTATCATCAGCGTACTGTAGGATAGATACTCCCCCTTCAACTAAATGCGGGGCTAGGCCACCTACCCGACCATCATCCTTGGCCCTTCCTATTAGGATTGTCAACATGTCAACGACAATGTTGAACATGACCGGCGACATCGGATTTCCTTGTCGCAGACCCTTGTGTGTCTGGAAATAATGACCTATGTCACCATTAACCCTGATTCCAACACTCCCTTTTTGCGTGAACAAATCCACCTAGTCTCTCTAGGCCTGATCGAATCCTTTCATATGCAAAGCCTGCTGAAGAAATGGCCATTTACCTTGTCGTACGCTTTCTCAAAATCCACTTTGGAAACCACCCCATCTAGTTTTTTCGTGTGGATTTCATGGAGCGTTTCATGCAGAACCACAACCCCTTCTAGGATGTTTCTGCCCGGCATGAAAGCAGTTTGGGACGGCTACACCATGGAATGCGCAATCTGCGTAAGCCTATTAGTCCCAACTTTGGTGAAGATTTTAAAGCTAATATTAAGAAGACAGATCGGCCTAAATTGCTCAATCCTCACATCCTCTGTTTTCATAGGAAGCAAAGTGATAGTACCAAAATTCAAGTGAAACAACTGCAACTGATCCAAGAAAAGATACTGGAACATCGGAAGCAAGTCCTCCTTGATGATGTGCCAACACTTTTTATAAAACTCCACTGGAAAACCATCCGATCCTGGAGCTTTATTATTTTTCATTTGGGAAATTGCTTCAAACACCTCTTTCTCTGAAAATGGGGCAGTCAAAATATCGTTCTCATCAACTGCGAGTTGAGGAACATCCTCAGCCCTTGACTCATCCAAAGAAACAAAATTGTCCTCCGGAGGCCCAAACAACTGGTTGTAGTAATTAGTGATATACGCCTTTAGGTTCTCCTGCCCTAAAATCGTTCCCTCATCTTGCTCAAGCTGAAAGATCATCTTCTTTCGGTGCTTGCCATTTGCAATCATGTGGAAGAATTGTGTGTTATCATCCCCTTGGACAATCTCGTAGTGCCCATTTTAATTCCTCCTCACAGAGCGGTTCTTTCAATCTTAACTCTGCCTCCACTTTAGATTCCAGCTCGCTATTATCTAAGATGGAGAACTCCACTTTTAAATCTAGGGATTGAATAAGCAAAAGGAGCCTTTCCTTCTTAGCCTTATAAATCCCACTCGGATGTTTAGCCCAACCCCGCAAGAACTGCCCTAAATGCCTGATTTTATATTGCCAACGCTCAATATTCGTTCTCCCTCCTGAATCTTTAGCCCATTCTCTTGCTATTAGATCCAGAAATCCTTCTCTTTCAAACCACGCTGATTCGAAAGAGAACATACTCTTGTTCCCCACATGCGTTGCCTCTCCTGAGTCCACCAACAATGGGGTATGATTGGAGATTGCGCGAGAGAGTGCTTGGACCGTCAGTGGGGGAAACTTATGTTCCCATTCAATGCTCGCAAGGACCCGATCCAGCTTCTCAAAAGTCGGGACTGGTAATGTGTTGGCCCAAGTGAACTTTCTACCAGAAAGCTCAATCTCTCGAAGGTCTAAGCTTTCAATAATTGTATTAAACATAAACGACCATCTGCCGTCAAAGTTATCATTGTTTTTTTCCTCCTGTCTACGGATAATGTTAAAGTCACCCCCAATCAGGATTGGGAGCTGCTTGTTACCACAAATTCGGACTAAATCTGCCAAAAAGTCTGGTTTGAGTTCAGGTTGCACGACACCATATACCGCCACCAAAGCCCAATTAAATCCATCGATCTTTGACCGAACCCGAAACTTAACCGCAAAGTCTCCCATAACCACATTCCTAACTTCCAAAGAGTCGCATTTAACCCCAAGTAAAATCGCACCGGATCTTCCTCTTGGAGGTAGACTATGCCAATCAAAGTCAACCCCTCCTGACAGAGTACTAAGGAACTGGGGGTGAAATTTTCCCTTCCAGTTTCTGAAAGGGCAATAAAATCCAATTTGTGATCGATAGCAGCATCCGCTAGAAATCTTCTTTTAGCCAAGTCCTTAAGACCTCTCGTATTCCAAAAGATTCCTTTCATATTTCATCATGAAATTTTTTAGTGGTTCGGATCCTAGCACTTCTACGCACGGCCGATGCCGGATAAATCCTATGATTCCACTTGCGATTCGGTTTGTTTTGGTCCTCTACCCGGTCCTCATGACCGGGCTCGGTGGACACATCCACCTGGGAAACAACCATAATGGAATCCCTTGGGGAATTAACGTATTCCTCCTCCTCGTTAACAGGAAGAGAAGGTGCCAGATCTGCATAAAGGCTATCAAGCACATTGACCCCCAAAGCATCAATATCAGAATCATTCATAGGTTTAACAGCCGCTAGGTTTCTAATCATCTCTAAAGCGCATTCCGCTTCAAGATCCAATAGATCATTAACGGACTTAGAAACTTCAGTGTTGTAACTACCTAGAGACACTCCCAACTGATTTGTGTTATGAATAATCTCATCATTAGAGAAATGCAAGATAGAATTGGAAGTGTTGACTGACATACCAGTAGTGACCTCAATATCACGAAGCTTGGTCGCCCGCATAGTGCATCGTAGCTGCATGTCATCAACATCCGGCTGATCCTGGAGGCGACAGCTCATCCGTCGCCCATCGGAAACAGGGTCCGGAATCCCTCCAAAAGCGATGATGTCGTCCCGAGTGACTCCGCTCGGGGTAAGGCCTCCTGCCCGACCCCCAACAGGGCTCAGCTGAACTGAACCAGTCGGAGAGCCGCCCTGCGTCGGCAGAACCGGCGAAGCTGCACTGGCCATCACCGCCACCGGGCTCGGCACGCCCGGTGATCTCGGTCCAAGACCACCACTCGGCGCCTGAGGAAGGGCCGCCCCCTCCAGGGACGGCTTGGGAGAGGTAGGGGCGGAGGCCACCTGCCCGCCCCCCTCCCGATCGAGCATCTCCTCCGGTGTGTGATGCGCCCACCAAGGGAGAAGGAGGGACGGTGGCCTCCTGCCCACACCCCCCTCCCGGACCGCCATCGCCAGGAGCGTGAAGAATGTTCGCAGCATCGCATGGCGTCGCCGGACAAATCATCCGCAAAGAAACACCATCCCGATCGAGTGCCGTGGGGGATCGGTGAGCCTCCTGCCCATGATCCTCCCTGCCCTCGCAATGAAGCACCAAAGTCTGACCCAACTCCGTCCCTGGACATACCATCGTCTCGGAGTCCGTCCCCGGGGATGCAGGGAGCGGCGGTGACACACAGCCAGAATCCAACACCGGTGGTAACTCAGATTACACCGGATCGTCCATCTCCACTCGGATGCTCCAAAGACGACTAGGCGCAGGCCGCGCATCAAAAGACCCAAACCGAAGTGAGTTCATAGGAGTCGAGGAGCCGGTCGGCCCCGAAGCAGACTTATCCGCCTTATCAGACAGCGAATCCGACCCCTTAGCCATCTACTGAGATGTGCTCTCTGGCTCCTTACTCTAATCTCCGAGGGCCCCATCCCCCTCAGTCATATCCATATCCTGGGTGTCCTCCACCTCTCCCTCCTGAGGAATCGGAGTATCCTCAATCTCAAGCTCAAGCACGTATGTGACGCTGGCATGTGTCCACTTGACCACATCCGGAACAAACTCCAAGCTGACAACACTAATAGGTAATCTCGCTGCACCATGTGCCCGAGTGAAAGGCATGTCCACCTGTTCCGTCTTCCCAATGAGAGAACCCATGTTCCAAGCTACCAGGAAGTGATTAATGTATTTGCGTGGTGCACCATAGAAACGAACCCAGACCTTCTCCAAAGGCGTTCCCTCAGGCTCCTTCTCCTTCCACTCATCAAACGTAAGGACAATGTTCGTACTCTGAACTCTGCACATGCCCCATTTGAGGATATGTAGCTGGTCCTCCTTAGTGGGAAAATCAACCTTGTAAGTCTGGGTCTCCAACTTGACAAGGTCCCACTGGTGATTACCTGGAACAAGATCCTGCAGCTGTCGCACAATCTGTGCCTCAGTCAAACTCCCATTAGTAACCTTGATGACCGCAGGAAAAGAACTCTCATGCACATGCGTCGAAGGTACCACATCAGGTGACTCAAAAAACATTAGTTCTTGACAACAGACTCCATAAATGGTGACCACTGACTTGGGGCCAGAAAGAAGTGGGCAGTCACCGGATTTATGCTGCGATCTACAACAGTAATCACACAATTTTGTGGTACACTCTGCCACAAAATGTCCTGGCTCTCCACATCTATAGCACGGTAACTTCTTTTTCTTAATATCCCACTTAGACAGCTTTTCACCATTTCGTTTATCCGGAACCTTTTCAGAAATCTCGTCACCAACCTTAGCAACTCCGGTGCTGGTCTCCAGAATGCTAACAGCAGCCAAAGCCCGGACAGTCTCTACAACCACCTCGGGAAGTGCTGGAGAAGGTGCCTGCCCCGTAACAGAAGGCACGACAAATGCCACCCCGGTCGTATCAACCGGCGGTGGAGGAGGCCGCGGTGGAGGTGGGCGCCGCCCCCCTCCTCTCCCGCCACGGAAACCACGGTGAGCTCCTCGGTTAGACCATGCCAGGCGGTCGTTGGACGCCACACCCCGGCCCATTGCCATTGTTCCATCCAGAGCCACGACCACTACCAGAAGAAGAACCACAGTGCAGATCCTCGCCGTACGCATTGTAGCCGTCGTCACCCCACTGGCCATAGCGGTTGTATCGAGCATTACCATCACCGACACCATCCCGACCAGGGCCACCGCCCCGGCCGGTGCCATGGGCGCCCCCATGTCCAGCAACATGGGCGCCACCTCGCCTGGCAGCAGGATTGGCCGTGCGCCCGGCAGCAAGGGTTGCGCCCCGCCCGGCAACTTGACCGGCAGGCAGACCCTCCTGCTGCCCCGCAGGCGCTGGGGCGGGAGGTTGCTTGGTTGGCAGCGGCGGCGGATCACAACACGGAACGATCGAGGGACACGTAGGCTTGGGCCGCTACTTGGGCCACTTGCCCCAAGTCCACAGCTATCGAATCAGGCCCATCCTGGCCTAACAAGAAATTCAAACAAGCTTTTCGAGCCGCCTGGATCCCATCGCGGTGGCACGCCGGCGACACAGCTGCCGTCGGCCGGGACCTTCTCCGGCGATCCTTCACGACCTTCCACAAACCCAAAAAATCACCTAGAGTGAGGGAGGGAAGACATACCTTGGGTAATGGTCCCTTCCAAGGACGAATTGCCGTCGGGGCCGTCCGGCGATGCACCACTCGCCGGAGCACTCCACTGCATCCGCTCCGTTCTTTGGGATGCGATCGGACGGGCGTGAATCGGGTGATGCACCACTTCATACGTAATTGATGGTCTGGAATCCCAAAGAACATTTTGACCAGAGCAACACACAATTAATCTGCTCCTGTTCTTTCAGGAGTTTGTGCCGCAGTATTGTTTAAAGCATACACCGTATGATGAATTTTTCATGGTTAATAACTTAATATATTGGAAGCTCTTTGGATGAACCATTTTACCAGGAAAAGTTGTTTCTTTTACCAATGGGGTGTTCCATATATGAACAACTGAATACTCAACAAAGTCATGACCCCTTGTCTAGTCAGCCACATAAATTTCTAATTCAAACTTTATACGCTCAATAGGCTCACACCTTGATCTTCACCACCCCACCGCAGGTCCTACAAAAGTGTGTTCAAAGGCATGCCACCTAGTTGTGGAAGAGCTGGTTAAGGAGTGGGAGCTCCCTTTTGCGGCCCAACTCACATCGACACACGCCCCCCTCCCTGCTTCCTCTGCGTCTCCGATGGCTTCTTCTTCTTCGACTCCGGCATAGGTAAGCCAATTGGTTTATCTCCTCTGCTTCCTCATGCTCTGTGTGCCAACAGCCATTGAGCCGTGATCAATTTGATGCTAGCCATTACACCATGGCAATTTCCTAGGTTTTGGGTTTTGCTGGTGGTTTTAGGCCATTGTGCTACTGTATATGCTGTTTGTTGGTGTAGAACTTGATATGAAAGGAACAAATCCTTTACTGCATTTGCAGTAGGGTTTGGTAATGACCTGTGTCTAATTTGAGAGGATTTATACGCCTGGGTAGCTATCAGATATAATATAATGCTGACATGCTATGATCTGAAGGTTTTTTTCTCTCAAGAAAACGCAAAGGACTCTTTGCGTTTCATTTCATTGAAAAGATGAGAAGTGAAGGAAATATGCCCTAGAGGCAATAATAAAGTTATTATTTATTTCCTTATATCATGATAAATGTTTATTATTCATGCTAGAATTGTATTAACCGGAAACATAATACATGTGTGAATACATAGACAAACAGAGTGTCACTAGTATGCCTCTACTTGACTAGCTCGTTAATCAAAGATGGTTATGTTTCCTAACCATGGGCAAAGAGTTGTTATTTGATTAACGGGATCACATCATTAGGAGAATGATGTGATTGGCTTGACCCATTCCGTTAGCTTAGCACTTGATCGTTTAAGTATTTTGCTATTGCTTTCTTCATGACTTATACATGTTCCTGTAACTATGAGATTATGCAACTCCCGTTTACCGGAGGAACACTTTGGGTGCTACCAAACGTCACAACATAACTGGGTGATTATAAAGGAGTACTACAGGTGTCTCCAAAGGTACATGTTGGGTTGGCGTATTTCGAGATTAGGTTTTGTCACTCCGATTGTCGGAGAGGTATCTCTAGGCCCTCTCGGTAATACACATCACTTAAGCCTTGCAAGCATTACAACTAATGAGTTAGTTGTGAGATGATGTATTACGGAACGAGTAAAGAGACTTGCCGGTAACGAGATTGAACTAGGTATTGAGATACCGACGATCGAATCTCAGGCAAGTAACATACCGATGACAAAGGGAACAACGTATGTTGTTATGCGGTCTGACCGATAAAGATCTTCGTAGAATATGTGGGAGCCAATATGAGCATCCAGGTTCCGCTATTGGTTATTGACCGGAAACGTGTTTCGGTCATGTCTACATTGTTCTCGAACCCGTAGGGTCCCCACGCTTAAGGTTTCGATGACAGTTATATTATGAGTTTACATGTTTCGATGTACCGAAGGAGTTCGGAGTCCCGGATGAGATCGGGGACATGACGAGGAGTCTCGAAATGGTCGAGACGTAAAGATTCATATATTGGATGATATGGTTAGGCCAAGGGGTCAAGCCCATGAGGCTTTAGGTCGGTGCAAAAGGAGTTTTGCGGAGGCCAGGGGGCCAAACGCCGGAGACCCTAGCCTCTGGCCCTGGGCCAGATGCCGAGGCCCATGGCGTCTGGGCCAGACGCCAAGGATTGTGGCGTTTGGTCCTGGAGTCCGAGTGGGACTCTTGCCTTTCGGGCAAAACCGACTTTGAGGAGGCTTTTGCTCCAAGTTTCGACCCCGGGGCTCAACATATAAATAGAGGGGCAGGGCTAGCACCAAAGACACAACAATTGATCCCTTGGATCTCTTAGCCGTGTGCGGTGCCCCCCTCCACCATAGTCCACCTCGATAATATTGTAGCGGTGCTTAGGCGAAGCCCTACGACGGTAGAACATCAAGATCGTCACCACGCCGTCGTGCTGACGGAACTCTCCCTCGACACTCGGCTGGATCGGAGTTCGAGGGACGTCATCGAGCTGAACGTGTGCAAGAACTCGGAGGTGCCGCAGTTTCGGTGCTTGATCGGTCGGGCCGTGAAGACGTACGACTACATCAACCGCGTTGTGCTAACGCTTCCGCTTACGGTCTACAAGGGTATGTAGACAACACTCTCCCCTCTCGTTGCTATGCCATCACCATGATCTTGCGTGTGCGTAGGATTTTTTTTTGAAATTACTACGTTCCCCAACAGTGGCATCCGAGCCTAGGTTTTATGCGTTGATGTTATATGCACGAGTAGAACACAAGTGAGTTGTGGGCGATACAAGTCATACTGCTTACCAGCATGTCATACTTTGGTTCGGCGGTATTGTGAGATGAAGCGGCCCGGACCGACATTACGCATACGCTTACGCGAGACTGGTTTCACCATTATGAGCACTTGTGCTTAAAGGTGGCCGGCGGGTGTCTGTCTCTCTCACTTTAGCTGAATCGAGTGTGGCTACGCCCGGTCCTTGCGAAGGTTAAAACAACATTAACTTGACGAACTATCGTTGTGGTTTTGATGCGTAGGTAAGAACGGTTCTTGCTAAGCCCGTAGCAGCCACGTAAAATTTGCAACAACAAAGTAGAGGACGTCTAACTTGTTTTTGCAGGGCATGTTGTGATGTGATATGGTCAAGACGTGATGCTATATTTTATTGTATGAGATCATCATGTTTTGTAACCGAAGTTATCGGCAACTGGCTGGAGCCATATGGTTGTCGCTTTATTGTATGAAATGCAAACGCCCTGTAATTGCTTTACTTTATCTCTAAGCGGTAGCGATAGTCGTAGAAGCAATAGATGGCTTAACGACAACGATGCTATGATGGAGATCAAGGTGTCGCACCGGTGACGATGGTGATCACGACGGTGCTTCGAAGATGGAGATCACAAGCACAAGATGATGATGGCCATATCATATCACTTATATTGATTGCATGTGATGTTTATCCTTTATGCATCTTATCTTACTTTGATTGACGGTAGCATTTTAAGATGATCTCTCACTAATAATCAAGAAGTGTTCTCCCTGAGTGTGCACCATTGCGAAAGTTCTTCGTGCTGAGACACCACGTGATGATCGGGTGTGATAGGCTCTACGTTCAAATACAACGGGTGCAAAACAGTTGCACACGTGGAATACTCAGGTCATACTTGACGAGCCTAGCATATATAGATATGGCCTCGGAACACGGAGACCGAAAGGTCGAGCGTGAATCATATAGTAGATATGATCAACATATTGATGTTCACCATTGAAACTACTCCATCTCACGTGACGATCGGACATGGTGTAGTTGATATGGATCACGTAATCACTTAGAGGATTATAGGGATGTCTATCTAAGTGGGAGTTCTTAAGTAATATGATTAATTGAACTTAAATTTATCATGAACTTAGTCCTGGTAGTATTTTGCAAATTATGGTGTAGATCAATAGCTTGCGTTGTTGCTTTCATATGTTTATTTTGATATGTTCCTAGAGAAAATTGTGTTGAAAGATGTTAGTAGCAATGATGCGGATTGGATCCGTGATCTGAGGTTTATCCTCATTGCTGCACAGAAGAATTATGTCCTTAATGCACCGCTAGGTGACAGACCTATTGCAGGAGCAGACGCAGACGTTATGAACGTTTGGCTAGCTCAATATGATGACTACTTGAAAGTTTAGTGCACCATGCTTAATGGCTTAGAATCGGGACTTCAAAGACGTTTTGAACGTCATGGACCATATGAGATGTTCCAGGAGTTGAAGTTAATATTTCCAGCAAATACCCGAGTTGAGAGATATGAAGTCTCCAACAAGTTCTATAGCCAAAAGATGGAGGAGAATCGCTCAACTAGTGAGCATGAGCTCAGATTGTCTGGGTACTTCAATCGCTTGAATCAAGTGGGAGTTAATCTTCCAGATAAGATAGTGATTGACAGAATTCTCTAGTCACCACCACCAAGTTAGTAGAACTTCGTGATGAACTATAATGCAAGGGATGACAAAAACGATTCCCAAGCTCTTCGTGATGCTGAAATCGGCGAAGGTAGAAATCAAAGAAAAACATCAAAGTGTTGATGGTGGACAAGATCACTAGTTTCAAGAAAAAGGGCAAAGGGAAGAAGGGGAACTTCAAGAAGAACAGCAAGCAAGTTGCTGCTCAAGTGAAGAAGCCCAAGTCTGGACCTAAGCCTAAGACTAAGTGATTCTACTGCAAAGGGACTGGTCACTGGAAGTGGATCTACCCCAAGTATTTGGCGGATAAGAAGAATGGAAAAGTGAACATAGGTATATTTGATATACATGCTATTGATGTGTACTTTACTAATGTTTATAGCAACCCCTTGGTATTTGATACTAGTTCAGTTGCTAAGAGTAGTAACTCGAAATGGGAGTTGCAGAATAAACAGAAACTAGTTGAGGGTGAGGTGACGATGAATGTTGGAAGTAGTTCCAAGATTGATATGATCATCATCGTACACTCCCTATACTTTCGGGATTAGTGTTGAACCTAAATTAGTGTTGAACCTAAATTAATGTTATTTGGCGTTTGCGTTGAGCATGAATATGATTTGATCATGTTTATTGCAATACGGTTATTCATTTAAAGTCAGAGAATAATTGTTGTTCTGTTTACATGAATAAAACCTTCAATGGTCATACACCCAATGAAAATAGTTTGTTGGATCTCGATCGTAGTGATACACATATTCATAATATTGAAACCAAAAGATGTAAAGTTAATAATGATAGTGCAACTTATTTGTGGCACTGCCGTTTAGGTCATATTGGTGTACAGCGCATGAAGAAACTCCATAAAAGATGGATTTTCGGAATCACTTGGTTATGAATCATTTGATGCTTGCAAACCGTGCCTTTTGGGCAAGATGACTAAAACTCCGTTCTCCAGAACAATGGAACAAGCTACTGACTTATTGGAAATAATACATACCGATGTATGTGATCCAATGAGTGTTGATGCTCGTGGCAAGTATCGTTATTTTCTGACCTTCACAAGATGATTTGAGCAGATATGGGTATATCTACTTGATGAAACATAAGTTTGAAATAGTTGAAAGGTTCAAAGAATTTCAGAGTGAAGTGGAAAAATCATCGTAACAAGAAAATAAAGTTTCTGCGATTTGATCGCGGAGACAAATATTTGAGTTACGAGTTTGGTCTTCAATTAAAACAATGTGGAATAGTTTCACAGCTCACGCCACCTGGAACACCACAACGTTATGGTGTGTCCGAACGTCGTAACCACACTTTATTGGATATGGTGTGATCTATGATGTCTCTTATCGGTTTTACCACTATCATTTTGGGGTTATGCATTAAAGACAGCTGCATTCACTTTAAATAGGGCACCATCGAAATCCATTGAGACGACGCCTTATGAACTGTGGTTTGGCAAGAAACCAAAGTTGTCGTTTCTTAAAGTTTGGAGTAGCGATGCTTATATGAAAAAGTTTTTTCAACCTGATAAGCTCGAACCCAAATCGGAGAAGTGCGTCTTCATAGAATACCCAAAGGAAACTATTGGGTACACCTTCTATCACAGATCCGAAGGCAAGTTATTCATTGCTAAGATGGATCCTTTCTAGAGAAGGAGTTTCTCTCGAAAGAAGTGAGTGGGAGGAAAGTAGAACTTGATGAGGTAACTGTACATGCTCCCTTATTGGAAAGTAGTTCATCACAGAAATCTGTTCCTGTGACTACTACACCAATTAGTGAGGAAGTTAATGATGATCATGAAACTTCAGATTAAGTTATTACAGAACCTCGTAGGTCTTCCAGAGTAAGATCCGCACCAGAGTGGTACGGTAATCCTGTTCTAGAAGTCATGTTACTGGACCATGATGAACCTACGAACTATGAGGAAGCGATGATGAGCCCAGATTCCACGAAATGGCTTAAGGCCATAAAATCTGAGATATGATCCATGTATAAGAACAAAGTATGGACTTTGATTGACTTGCTCGATGATCAGCAAGCCATGTTAAATAAATGGATCTTCAAGAGGAAGACGGACATTGATAGTAGTGTTACTATCTACTAAGCTCGACTTGTTGCGAAATGTTTTCAACAAGTTCAAGGTGTTGAATACGATGAGATTTTCTCACTCGTAACGATGCTTAAGTCTGTCCGAATCATGTTAGCAATTGCCACATTTTATGAAATCTGGCAAATGGATGTCAAAACTGCATTCCTTAATGGATTTATTAAAGAAGAGTTGCATATGATGCAACCAGAAGGTTTTGTCAATCCTAAAGATGCTAACAAAGTGTGCAAGCTCCAGCAATCCATCAATGGACAGGTGCAAGCATCTCGGAGTTGGAATATACGCTTTGATGAGTTGATCAAAGCATATGGTTTTATACAGACTTTTGGAAAGGCCTATATTTACAAGAAAGTGAGTGGGAGCTCTGTAGCATTTCTGATATTATATGTGCAAGACATATTGTTGATTGGAAATGATATAGAATTTCTGGATAGCATAAAAGGATACTTGAATAAAAAGTTTTTCAATGAAAGACCTTGGTGAAGCTGCTTACATATTGAGCATCAAGATCTATTGAGATAGATCAAGACGCTTGATAAGTTTTTCAATAAGTACATACCTTGTCAAGATTTTGAAATAGTTCAAAATGGAACAGTCAAAGAAAGAGTTCTTGCCTGTGTTGCAAAGGTGTGAAATTGAGTAAGACTCAAGACCCGACCACAGCAGAAAATAGAAAGAGAATGAGAGTCATTCCCTATGCATCAGTCATAGGTTCTATAAAACTATGCCATGCTATGGACCAGACCTATTGTATACTCTGCCCTGTTGGCAAGGGAGTACAATAGTGATCTAGGAGTAGATCACTGGACATGGGTCAAGAATATCCTTAGTGAGGACTAAGGAGATGTTTCTCGATTATGGAGGTGATAAAAGAGCCCGTCGTAAAAGTTACAACGATGCAAGCTTTTACACCAATCCAGATGACTCTAAGTCTCAATCTAGATACATATTGAAAGTGGGAGCAATTAGCTAGAGTAGCTCCGTGCAGAGCATTGTGGACATAGAATATTTGCAAAATACATATGGCTCTGAATATGACAGACCCGTTGACTAAGCTTCTCTCACGAGCAAAACATGATCACACTCTAGTAAACCCTTTGGGTGTTGGTCACATAACGATGTGAACTATGGGTGTTAATCATATACAGATATGAATATTGATGTTAAATCACATGGCGATGTGAACTAGATTGTTGACTCTAGTGCAAGTGGGAGACTGAAGGAAATATGCCCTAGAGGCAATAATAAAGTTATTATTTATTTCCTTATATCATGATAAATGTTTATTATTCATGCTAGAATTGTATTAACCGGAAACATAATACATGTGTGAATACATAGACAAACAGAGTGTCACTAGTATGCCTCTACTTGACTAGCTCGTTAATCAAAGATGGTTATGTTTCCTAACCATGGACAAAGAGTTGTTATTTGATTAACGGGATCACATCATTAGGAGAATGATGTGATTGACTTGACCCATTCCGTTAGCTTAGCACTTGATCGTTTAAGTATTTTGCTATTGCTTTCTTCATGACTTATACATGTTCCTGTAACTATGAGATTATGCAACTCCCGTTTACCGGAGGAACACTTTGGGTGCTACCGAACGTCACAACGTAACTGGGTGATTATAAAGGAGTACTACAGGTGTCTCCAAAGGTACATGTTGGGTTGGCGTATTTCGAGATTAGGTTTTGTCACTCCGATTGTCGGAGAGGTATCTCTGGGCCCTCTCGGTAATACACATCACTTAAGCCTTGCAAGCATTACAACTAATGAGTTAGTTGTGAGATGATGTATTACGGAACGAGTAAAGAGACTTGCCGGTAACGAGATTGAACTAGGTATTGAGATACCGACGATCGAATCTCAGGCAAGTAACATACCGATGACAAAGGGAACAACGTATGTTGTTATGCGGTCTGACCGATAAAGATCTTCGTAGAATATGTGGGAGCCAATATGAGCATCCAGGTTCCGCTATTGGTTATTGACCGGAAACGTGTTTCGGTCATGTCTACATTGTTCTCGAACCCGTAGGGTCCGCACGCTTAAGGTTTCGATGACAGTTATATTATGAGTTTACATGTTTTGATGTACCGAAGGAGTTCGGAGTCCCGGATGAGATCGGGGACATGACGAGGAGTCTCGAAATGGTCGAGATGTAAAGATTCATATATTGGATGATATGGTTAGGCCAAGGGGTCAAGCCCATGAGGCTTTAGGTCGGTGCAAAAGGAGTTTTGCGGAGGCCAGGGGGCCAAACGCCGGAGACCCTGGCCTCTGGCCCTGGGCCAGACGCCGAGGCCCATGGCGTCTGGGCCAGACGCCAAGGATTGTGGCGTTTGGTCCTGGAGTCCGAGTGGGACTCTTGCCTTTCGGGAAAAACCGACTTTGAGGAGGCTTTTGCTCCAAGTTTCGACCCCGGGGCTCAACATATAAATAGAGGGGCAGGGCTAGCACCAAAGACACAACAATTGATCCCTTGGATCTCTTAGCCGTGTGCGGTGCCCCCCTCCACCATAGTCCACCTCGATAATATTGTAGCGGTGCTTAGGCGAAGCCCTGCGACGGTAGAACATCAAGATCGACACCACGCCGTCGTGCTGACGGAACTCTCCCTCGACACTCGGCTGGATCGGAGTTCGAGGGACGTCATCGAGCTGAACGTGTGCAAGAACTCGGAGGTGCCGTAGTTTCGGTGCTTGATCGGTCGGGCCGTGAAGACGTACGACTACATCAACCGCGTTGTGCTAACGCTTCCGCTTACGGTCTACAAGGGTATGTAGACAACACTCTCCCCTCTCGTTGCTATGCCATCACCATGATCTTGCGTGTGCGTAGGATTTTTTTTTGAAATTACTACGTTCCCCAAGGACTCTTTGTGTTTCATTTCATTGAAAAGATGAGAAGATACAAACCTCCTAGGAGGTGGAGGTTACATAAAGATGATCTGAAGGTTTTAGTTTGTAGGATTGTATATTAACAGAGTAGGCACTGTACTTTACCTTGGTGTTCCAATATTTACGTAATCTTGTCATATATATTGTGTATAAGGGTGAAATCATCTAGATGCTTATGTGTTAGTGGTTATATTAAATGTGATTTGTTATCATCATGAATTGCCAATGTCGAGTTGCTTAAGTTGCTATTTTCGTGTATTTGTTCAATCCAGCATCTATATGGGTATGCATGATGCCTCTGTTCTGTTTAGAATCAACGTGTTGATATTATTCGGCATAAATCCATTAATGTGCAGTGCCAACATATGGAGTTTCTTGAGCTCTGTTTTTTGTACTACTTGTTTAGTTTCATCCTCTTTTTTTATAGACGGAAAATGGAGCTGATTCCCTGAGATGGGCTGGCTTGTGGCCAACCGTTGTGCTGGCCATCGAGCCGATGATCTACTGTGGATCTGTGGTGGTGGTATTCTGGCCACCACAATCTTGTTATTGTGTTCATCTTTCTCTTCGACGAAATGTCACAATATTTTGTGCCTTGCAAGATTCTGTGTTGTGCTGCCTATGCATGTTTCTGTTCTGCCTAGGTGAATATGCTTGAGTTATGCCATATATCATTGTATTGGCATTATGCTAAGCCCTGGTTAGTTAAAAGAGATACTACCTCTGTAAACTAATATAAGAGCATTTAGATTACTAAAATAGTGATCTAAACACTCTTATATTAGTTTACAGAGGGAGTACAAATTATCTTTGCCTTGGGATGATTATTATTGATTAGTGTATGCTTGAGCATGTACAACCATGTTTCCTTTGCTGCTGAGATCACCTTATGTATTTATTTCGATGTTCAGTAAATACTCCCTCTGTCTGGAAATACTTATCGGAGAAATGGATAAAAATGGATGTATCCAGAACTAAAATATGTCTAGGTACATCCATTCCCCCGACAAGTATTTTCTGACAGAGGGAGTATTATTTATTCACTGTAATCAATCAACATCTCCACTGTATGTGATCTCTAGTTTGTAAGAGTAATCCTAATGATGTCTTGCTCCTTTTTAGAAGCATGTTTGTTTTATTCATGTCTGTCCGAGCCATTTATGCCATGTGTTGGTGATTTATAAATTGTGGATATTTAGACCCATGAACAGTGCATATCTTGGCTTGTGAACATCTAAACTGCTACTTTAGTCAGTCTTCTTTAAATTCATATTATACTTTTAGATATAGACAGTTTTTTGTTCTATGAAATGAAATGCTACTCTACATTTACTTGGTTAGAGCAACTTCTGGATTTTTCTCTGAGCACAACACTAGGTAAATAACATGTGGTTGTTTCGCAGCACATTATGTCAATTATAGCCTGCTGAACATCAAGTTAAAAACAACATCACCCTTTTAAATGCTATTTCTTTCTTTGATATAGGCATGTAAATCACAACCCTATCACAAAATGGCATTTTTTTAAGATTTTAAATCTGATGAGTTGCTTCTCTTGATTGTAGGAAAATGCATGGTTACATAAAGGGCCCTGCTGCTTCCTCCAGGAATTTGGTCGTCCTGGTCCTTCACGGTAAGTTGGACTTTATTTAAGGTGGTCCTAGATAGAGATTTCTGTGCTACTAGCCTTGGATGCTCTGCAACTTGAGTGTACTAGGATTTAACTCAATTTCTCGTTTAGTCTCCTGAAAACCATTGCTATTTATTTTGTTTTACAGAACATCAATATAAAGCATGTGCTTGATACAATACCTCATTGCTTGAAATAGAGCTTATCCTAACATATCTGATTGGATCTGTTACCTTATTAGTAGTTTTTAGTTGAAGTTTCAACCAGAAATTGTTTATACTCAGCAATGACATCGTGTGGAATGTACTATGTTCATATATATGGTGTTATGGCCTGTTATCCTTTATTGAGTAGATAGATGAAGCAGTAGACTTCGGAAGTGAAAATTCAACTAGGAATCCTTGATAACAGTTGTATGGGTAGGATGTAATCGACATTTGCTTCTTTTTGCAGCACATCAATAGAAAACCTGTGCTTGTTGGAGCACCCATTGCTTTAGACAATGCTTGTTTTAACATATATAATCATTGAGCTGGATCTGTTACCTTGTTAGTTGCTTTCAGTTGTAGCTTTCAACAATAAAATATTTATCTCAGTGGCAATATTGCTTGCACAGTACTATGCTGATCCTTTCTACCCCTATCATTTAATCTATTTGATCTAGTTGTGGCGCTCTGTTTATTTCAGCAAGAATGCTATCTGGGTACGTTACCAAGGCAGGACTGGATACCGAGACATGTACAAGGAGTACCGTGTCGCCACCCCCGTCAAAGAGATGTACAGAGATGGCTTCCCGCCACTGTGCCAGATCCCCCTGCATCCAGATCATCAAGACTGCCACTGTCCACTTCAGCATCTGCAAGCGTGATAACACTAAGCAGTTTCACAAGTCAGACATCACGTTCCGCTGGTCTACCAGAAGGTCAGGCAACCAACCAGGAAGCTGAAGACGACCTTCAAGGCCTCAAGGCCAAACTTGTTCATGTGATCCAAGTCATGCGTCCATAAGCTGTAAGCCCGTCCATTATGAAGTATTGCTAGTTTACTATTATCTATATGCAACATATTGTTTCTTAATGCTAGATAGCAGTTCCATGCAGTGGCCTTTATGGGCTTGACAACACTTGGCTAATTCCCCCGTACTGAATCAGATGGAGAGTTTAATCTTTTTTTAAAATTTCTGGAATGTACCTTGTCATACGTATGTGCTAAGTCTCATTGATTTGCATAATTGGGCATTTTTTATATTTTTTCATACTGTGTCTTAAGTAGTCAAGTTGCTATTAGGAGTGATATTGTTCTTTCATATGGTCATATTTTTTAGTTGCTTTTGTAGGAGATGCTTTGCTTTTGAACATCAATACACCGGTTCCTGTAGATAGCATGGCAACTTTGCCGAGGTTACAAACAGTTAATTTGGTTCCCTCTTTTTCTTTGTTGCCAAAATCATGCTTACTATTGGATGTTTTAATTTTTCATATGCGCAAGCGGGAGCTACATGCACCGGGCTGCCCTTTTATTCATCAAGCTGATGGTTTAATGAATGAGCATCCATGCCAACACTTGTAAAATAAGTTCATATTTAATTTTTTTATGGCCGCTTGCTATACTCACAATCATAGTTTTTGGATCATAATCTCATGATTTTGTGGGGCAACTTTGCCGAGGCTGCCAAGATACAGTTTGATTTCCCCCTTTTCCGTGTTGCCTATATCATTTGTTGATTGTTTGCCCAAGCTCATTGACCTTATTAGGTGTATTATGGTATGCATACTTGCCAACATACTTGGTAGTTCTAGTTCCACACTGCCCATATACTGCAGTGAAGTATGTATATTCTCCAAACTCTGTTGATATATGTGAGTTCTGGACAGACGATCTCATTTACCGTTGGGATCTGGTGCAGCAACTTTGCCCATAACATTGTCAATTGTGTGCTCAAGCTCATTGACCTTCTTAGGTATATGGTATGCATACTTGTGAACATACTCGGTAGTTCTATACTGCCTTTATGCTGCAATGAAGTATATGTATTATGTAGTTCCAAAAGTTATGATCACTAGATCTCATCCTTGTTACAGTAAACATAGTTTTATATGTCCAATGGATACCTATGTTGTAGCTTCATAAGCTAAGATGCACTAGCATATATGTTCTGCTTGGGTCGTGAAACTGACGAGAGTTGTTGTAGATTCCTGCAGGGTCCCAGCAGAGGAGAGCGAGCTCTTTCCATCCCAAGCCCTGGAGCAGGCCACGTGAACATTAAAGGCGGTTCAACGACGTCCGCATCTGCAGGCATGTCGGCCGACAAGAACATGAACCACGCCGTCCTGGCATCAGCATCTGCAGTCGTGTGATGTTTGGCATAGGCTACAACTCTGACGGTAAGTCCTCTGTACTGTGCTCTGTACCTTTCCTTCGAGTTATGACAGCTCTCTGTGCTGGCCAACAAGCTCAAGGTGGTATTTGTGGTGACTTGTTTCGGTGATGATGTACCGGTCATCAATCTTTTCTTAATTGGCTAAAAATCTGCTGGTGTATGTAGCGGTAGCATCTTAGTCCAGATAGTTTTGGTTTGTGGTGACTGGTGAAGAAGATACATCAAGTATATATGACACTTGGTCCAGATAGCTTGGTATAGTAACTAATGGGTCGCGGTCTAGGATTATTTATATTTCCTGCTTAGGTGATCCTTGGTCTTGTTTGATAGGTTTGGGCTTGAAGAGATATTCTTAACTTGATCTTATTTATGTGCAACTTTGCCGATGTTTCCAAGATATAGTTTCGTTTCCTCCTTTTCCCTGTTGCCTATATCATTAGTTGCTTGGTTGTTTGAGCTCATTGACTTATTTGGTTTATGAAAGGCATCATTGCCAACATCTTCCCACTTGAGTCTTGGGGCAAGCATAAAATGTTTTGGAGTACTTTTTGTTAGTTGAAGTGTTCTTTAAGTTGTTCATGTGGTTATGAGGCAACTTTGCCGAGGTTTCCAACGAATAGTTTGGTTTCCTCTTTTTCCCTGATGCCTACATCACTAGTTGCCAGGATGCTCTAGCTTCGTGACCTTCAGGTCATTGTAGGCATCCTCGCCAACATCTTATTTATGTGTAATTTTATCTAGTCAAAGCGCATTCGTTACAAGGAGCGCAAATTCCAATATGTGCAATTGATGTTACTGTTGAACTGATTTGTTTTGACTTGTAGTACAATTGATGTTACTTCCAATATAATTAGAACAAGTCTTTTCTGGTTTCAGTTATGAACTGAATGCTAGCAAATATTTTTGCGCCCAATGTTCAAGGCTGTTGTTATTCTTCCAGCCTACAATACTGTGCCAGATACGATTTCTCCTTAGGTTTCTTTTTTTTAAATGATTTCTCCGTAGGTTTGAAATTGCATGTTGTTTCTTTCTCTGCCCATGATGCCGTACACAACAAATTAGCATCCTTTGACACAATATTATAAATGTCCAATGGATGTATATGTTTTAGCTTTCTAGGTTGAAATAAACTACTATGCATGTTCTGTGTGCGTCATGAAAACTGACAACAGAAGTAAATTCTCGTGATGTTCTGTGCAGCAAATTAGCGTTCTGTGCAGCAAATTAGCATCCTTGTTACAGTAAACATAGTTTTATATGTCCAATGGATACCTATGTTGTAGCTTCATAAGCTAAGATGCACTAGCATATATGTTCTGCTTGGGTCGTGAAACTGACGAGAGTTGTTGTAGATTCCTGCAGGGTCCCAGCAGAGGAGAGCGAGCTCTTTCCATCCCAAGCCCTGGAGCAGGCCACGTGAACATTAGAGGCGGTTCAACGACGTCCGCATCTGCAGGCATGTCGGCCGACAAGAACATGAACCACGCCGTCCTGGCATCAGCATCTGCAGTCGTGTGATGTTTGGCATAGGCTACAACTCTGACGGTAAGTCCTCTGTACTGTGCTCTGTACCTTTTCTTCGAGTTATGACAGCTCTCTGTGCTGGCCAACAAGCTCAAGGTGGTATTTGTGGTGATTTGTTTCGGTGGTGATGTACCGGTCATCAATCTTTTCTTAATTGGCTAAAAATCTGCTGGTGTATGTAGCGGTAGCATCTTAGTCCAGATAGCTTTGGTTTGTGGTGACTGGTGAAGAAGATACATCGAGTATGTATGACACTTGGTCCAGATAGCTTGGTATAATAACTAATGGGTCGCGGTCTAGGATTATTTATATTTCCTGCTTAGGTGATCCTTGGTCTTGTTTGATAGGTTTGGATGAGAAGAGATATTCTACCGAGTCTTGCTGACAAGAACTTGACCTATTCTCATGTGTTGTGACGTGCTAAGTGAAGATAGTAATATGACCGTTTGACCGATGAGCTTGATTATCTGATTTACAAGCAATTCCCTTTCTACGTTTCATGATGTGTGATGTATTAAACTTTCCTTGACATGCATGTGTTGTGCTTCGGATAGATGCACACGACGGTGACAAGTTACTGCCAAACTTTGGCCAAGAGTGGCAAGACACCAAGGAGAGAAGTACCACCGATTGAAAGCAAGATTTGGAAGCACTATGTAAAATGGCAAGACGAGCCTGACATGCTACTTGTGTGATCTGTATGTTGGCCAAGTGCTTGCTACTCCCTCTGATCCAAAAAAAGTGTCGTGGCTTCAACCAAGACACTAGTTTTTTTGGATTGGAGGGGGTAATTGATATGCCTGGTTTGTAACTGGGTTGGCTATTGAACTATCGCTGGCGAGTGCTTGTGCTTTGTTAGTTGGTTGCCGAAGTGTTGGATATTGAACTAGCTTTGAAATTGATCATGATTCATGTCCTTTTCTCCTTGTTTATCATCCTTGATCATTATAGATTTATATACTGGGTCGGTGATGATTTTTCGTGTATGCTAGACTTTTCTTTAGCCTTTGAAAAACAACATATTTTATTTGATATTTGCCATGTATGTAGAGAGCTTCAAATGCCAAGTGTAGCTGATCTTATTGGTAAGGGGACATTTTTTCTAGATCTTGACTGTGATCCAGGATGAGGTGTGGATCATCTTGGAGAAGCGAGGCAACAATCAGTAGATGTGGGAAGAGATCCAACCGTTGATTAGTTATTTTGATACAGAGGGAGTAGTCAGTGTATGCCGAGGGGAGGTTACTCCTGGTTAGCTTGTTAATTATGTGAGGAAGCATATGTCATCCATGTCACTTCCCTAATTCATCCATGTCTGACCCATGCATATGAACAGCTTGCTGCCATTTGGTTCAAAGTAGCCAAAATGTCAAAAGAACGAACTGGCTGACTGCTCAGACAGACAGCAGCAAAAAGAGAACGGAAGGAGAAAAAAAGGGTTCAAATACAGCACCACTGTTGTGATTTTACCTAAAACACATGTGCATTTTTCTGGGTGTTTGCCAAAAATAACCAATAAAATCTTTCCCATCAGTTCATAACCTTTGCATTCTCAAAATGTACCTAAAAAATAGAAACATACATATTCTATCTTTTCCAGGCAGGTTATGCATATGTGAGTTACTTTCAGTACGACGCCAGCTTTCCTAAATCCCCGAAATCATTAGTTGATGAGTACTCGTTGTAAATATCACTCCAACCTTCCCAGGCTGCTACCGCAATCGGGGAGTTTTCCCTTTTTCGTAGTTTCGTTTATTCAAAACGTTTTTTCTTAAACCGTGCGTCCAAATCTCGAACCGCTTTCACCGTTGGATTCCTCGCGTCAAGATCTTCAAAACTAGATCCCATGTTGATAGGTTTTGATGAACTTTTTTTTCACGAAAAAACCGGATGAAAAAACCGAACCGGGGGCACGAGTTTTTTCCCTTTCCGAAAGAGGCATGCCCGTGCCTCTCACGAAATCACAACCGTGCCTCTTGCGGAAGCAAAACCGTGATTCCCGCGGAAAGAAAAAAGAAGAGAAAACACTTTTTTTTTTGTTTCCGAGGAGGCACGGCCATGACTCGCGAAAGCATAACCGTCCTCTCGCGGAAGCAAGACCGTGAGTTTCGCGAAAGAAAAAAAAACAAAAAATACGTTTTTTTTCATTTCCGAGAGGCACGGCCATGACTCTCGTGAAAGCACAACTGTGCCTCTCGCGGAAGTAAAATCGTGACTCTTGCGAAAGAAAAAAAAATAGAAAACACGTTTTTTTCCTTTTTGAGAGGCACGACCGTGACTCTCGCTAAAGCACAACCGTGCCTCTCGAGGAAGCAAAACCGTGACTCTCGTGAAAGGAAAAAACAGAAAATGCGTATTTTTTCCGTTTCTAAGAGGCACGGGCGTGACTCTTGCGAAAAAAAAAGAAAACATGTTTTTTCGCACAATCTTTTTTTTCAATTTTTTTGATCGAAAAGGTAAGGAAGACTGGTGAAAAACCAAAACGTCGAAAAAAAGCCAAAAAAACGTTTAAAAAGCCAACGCGGAAGTAAAATCGTGACTCTTGCGAAAGAAAAAAAAAATAGAAAACACGTTTTTTTCCTTTTCGAGAGGCACGACCGTGACTCTCGCTAAAGCACAACCGTGCCTCTCGAGGAAGCAAAACCGTGACTCTCGTGAAAGAAAAAAAACAGAAAATGCATATTTTTTCCGTTTCTAAGAGGCACGGGCGTGACTCTTGCGAAAAAAAAGAAAACATGTTTTTTCGCACAATCTTTTTTTTTCAATTTTTTTTTATCGAAAAGGTAAGGAAGACTGGTGAAAAACCAAAACGTCGAAAAAAAGCCAAAAAAACGTTTAAAAAGCCAAAAATGTGTGTGGAAAAATAAAAAATAATAAAATCCGAAGGGAGCGCCCAGAGCGCGACACGTGGCAAATGGCTGAGAGCGCGCCAAGTGGCGTTGATCGTTGCCAGGCTCCCGAAGGAGCGCTCGTTAACTAGTTGCTCTCTCCCATACGTCAAGATGGTTGTATCACTAGCTGGCTTGCCTGAAGCCCATATGTTAGAGCAACTCTAGCGGACCCCGCAAAAGGCCCCGACCCGCAAAATAACCGCCAAAATGCGGGTCGGTGCGGAAAATCCCGCCTAAACAGACCCCGCAAACGCGGTCGGCCTGTAAATTTTTTTGAGGGGCACAGCAAAAACTCGGCCCCAACCCGCGTATTCGTGGGTTACCGCCTCGCCCCTGCGGTGCCCCGTATCGTAGTGAAGCAGTTGGCCGGAGGGAAATTTCAGCCCGCGCCCCTTTCCCCACCTCGTTCCTCCGCCGCCCGCCACAGGTTCCGCCCGTCCGCTGGCGCCGATTCCGGCCAAATCTGTGGGCGGAATCGCGCCGCCGGGGCGTCCTTCACCCTTCACCACCGCTAGGCCGCACCATCCCGCGGATCCGGTGAGAAGAGCCGCCCCTCGTCGCTGTCGTCGCCGGGGATCGACCGTCCTCGAGACGCCCCTCGTCGCCGCGGTTAGTGTTTTTTTGTGCTTCGTGTCGATGGAATTGAGCCCGGTTGGTTGACGCGGCGTGCGCTTCTTGTTCATGTTGACGGAATTGAGCCCGTGCGAGAAGTTTCTGCTCTCCGATTCGTCCGATTCGGACGACTCGGATGTTGAAATGATGCTCTCAAACTTTCGGCAGCAAACATTGGTGATGACTCTGCCGTCAAGGAGCACGAAGACGAGAACCGCAAGAGGCGGCGAGGATCGACCGTCGGGCGTCTTTGCATCCCTCGGAGTCGCCATCTCGGGAACGAGATGTTGATGCAAGACTATTTCACGGAGAATCCAACGTATCCACCTCACCTCTTTCGGAGAAGGTACTGAATGCGCCGATCCCTCTTTGTGAGAATTGTTCAAGCTTGCGAGGCCAATTGTCGGTATTTTACTCAACAAAGTAATGCTGCGGGCTTGAAGGGATTTAGTGCATATCAAAAAATCTCGGCAGCTATGCGGGGTGATTGCATATGGCATTCCGGCTGATTATGCCGATGAGTATCTTCACATTGCTGAAGATACAACAATTGAGTCGGTGCGTAGATTTGTCAAAGTGATCGTCTGTGTCTTTTGTCCCGTATATCTTCGGGCATCGAACGAGGACGACACAAAGAAATTGATGGCATCTAATGAGAGGAGAGGTTGGCCTGGCATGCTAGGAGCATTGATTGTATGCATTGGACATGAAAAAATTGTCCGAAGGTATGGCAGGGAATGTATTGTGGCAAGTCCCGTGATGCAAACACCCACTTTCAGCTTCAGGAGGATCTCATTGAGCACCATTGGCAAAGGGCTGGACAGTAACAAACTCATTTTCCCATTCATTTGTATTTGTATTTGTATTCGGGACAAGTTTTGTGTTGCATTATTCGTATTTGTATTTGGTGATTTGAATAATTATTTGTAGTGTGGATGATTGTTGTATTGTGTTGGCATTGATAATTATGGTGTGGTATTGATATTTTTGCGGACCGGTGGGATGCGGGATGTAGTTGTGCAAGAGCAGACCCCGCAAAGTCGACCTGTAAAAAAGTATAATCTGCGAATATCCTTTTATAAGTCTCCGTTTGGGGGGTCTGCCTCTGCGGCCGTCCGCGCCGGTCCGCAAAGACGTTTTTCCGCGAACTACAAACGCGTTTTGCGGGCCAGCGGGATGCAAGGTCTGCTAGAGTTGCTCTTAATTCCTTTGTATCTTGGCCCACCACTTGCATGTTGTACCTGCAAAGGCTGGGTAATTTTTACTCCCACCCTACTCAGGTCCTTCCATAGACTTAAAATGCCAGAACCACATGGAGAGGGGGAAGTTGTGCTATGGAGACAAACCTATATAGCGTGTGCGCTTGCGAATATATGGGTTACCTAGACTTAGGCCGCTTGGCGCTGCGTCGCCGCCCCTTTTGTCTTTTTAAAACTTTTTCACAGCCACTTCATGGTAATCAAGATTTCTTATGAAGTTTTGGAGAGGTCATGTAATTGCAGATTCCTTACGAATGTTGTTATGGATTAACTTATCTATTCAACTTATATTCGCATGATAGCAATTTATATCCGAATGTTGCTTCTGGGCATATTGATGTCGACTAAGTGAAAACTCCACGATGCTATACATTGTTAGGATAGGACAAACGATATCATGCAAGGTTTTATTATAGACACGTATGACTATATACGGAATACATGTATACATTGATGAATTGAAGCTATTGTGTATCGCTATAGGTTGTGATTATTACATGACAAATATCATCCAATACTAATAACCATCGTTGATCCAATGCTTACGCACGAACCTCACGCACTGAAACATCTGCCATGCAAAAAAATTAGAGTGTTTTGAATTTTCCTAGTATTTGTTTTGATTTTACTATTCATGACGGGTTTAGATGAGCTCGGGAGTCAAAGCGCCCCTCTCCAAGAATAATCATACTTCCTCCGTCCCAAAATAAGTGACTCAACTTTGCACTAACTTTGTACTAAGGTTAGTATAAATTTGAGTCACTTTTTTGGGACGGAGGGAGTATTATATATATGATATACATAAGAGTTATATATGTGCATTTTTTTCAGTTTTACAAAGAAAAACTATATTTTAAAATAGACTTGACTCAAGCAACAAAACTATTCCAATTTGAATGGTACCTAAGTTTTTTTTATAGGAAATCCATAAGAAATAATTGCAGAAAATGCAAGATGGGACATCTTGGATATGTTGGGACATCTTTGGATAAGGTCTTGAAGGAGTATGAGCAAGATTTCCAAATTGAGACATATGGATAGAACTCCTAATTAAAACGACAAGACTGATGACCTAATCGATAGCATCAAAATGGGCACACCACGTGTTTTCAGTGCAGTAGGTTGCTAGAGACATACTACCTAAAAATAGTAAATGCATGATGTGACGTTTGTTTGGTATTAATCTCGAACTATCGGCACCCATTCATCAGGTGAATAGGAATAGTGACAATGTTTCTAAGGGCATTCTCCAGCCGTTGCCCCCCCCCCCCCCCCCCCAGGACGCATACAAATCGCCCCCTGGGGGCGAGCCGACGATACACTCGGCGCTGGGGGCGGTTTTGCGTCCAGTCGTCGCCCCCAGCTCGCCCCCAGGCGCCGAAATTGGCCCACTTTGCAGCCCAATTTCGGCGAATAAACGGCCCATATGGGCGAGAATAGGCCCATATTCGACGTGGTTTCGCCGTGTCTCGGCGTTCAATTATCAACACAATTATTCCTTATCACATATTTCATCACCGAAAAATCAAATACTTCAACAAATACTACAACAACAAATAGTTCAATACAAATTATATAGTTCAACAAATAAAAACTCGTATTTCATCACGCGGCGTCCCCCTTGAGCCTCCATAGGTGCTCAATCAGATTTTTCTGCAGTTGATGATGCACCTGTGGGTCTCGGATCTCCTGACGCATACTGAGATAGGCAGTCCAAGTTGCCGGTAGCTGGTGATCAACTTCGGCTAGAGGACCCTGCCTGTAGTATGGTTCGTGTCAAACACTGGGTCTTCTTGCTCTCTCTCGATGATCATGTTGTGCAAGATGACACAACAAGTCATGATATCCCAAACACTGCCACCACTGCCCGACAGAACTTGTAGAAACACTCTATGCTGGTGGACTCGGCCACGCGCCCATAGTCGTCGAGTGAATCACTGGGAGCTCCATATGCAAGCATCCTCATCGCTGTCGTGCACTTCTGGATGGAGGTGAAACCAAGAGCGCCAGTGCAATCCATCTTGCACTTGAAGTAGTTGTTGAACTCCCGGATGGAATTCACAATCCTGAGGAAGAGCTTTCGGCTCATCCGATAACGGCACCGAAATGTTCTCTCGCCATGAAGTGGAGCATCGGCGAAGTAGTCGGAGTAGAGCATGCAGTAGCCTTGCAGACGATGCCGGTTCTTTGCTTTCACCCGCCCCGGCGCCGAGCCACCTCGACGCGGCTTTTCATTGCTCGCCAGCAGCTGGGCGAGGGCGGCAAGCACCATCAGATGCTCTTCTTCCTGGACGTCGGCCGCGGCTTCTTCCTCCAGCAGCGCGGCGAGCTCTTCCTCCTCATCCGAGTCCATCGCCGAGACAGTCAAAACGACGAACACCTTGCGCTCGGTGGGCGTGTACCCGCCGTTAAACCGCGCCTCCGCGGCCGGAAACGACCAGCTGCTGCGGGAGGGGCTGCCGCGGCGAAGCGCTGCTATTTTCCGGCGGGGAATGGCTATCTAGCGGAGTAGGCCGGCGGCCGTCGCCGGGATATAGCTAGTGGTGGCCGAGGGCGCGGGGGGTGCGAGGCGAGTCGGGGAAGAAAACCTTGACTTTTCCCCTGTCGGTGTGGGCCAGGCGTGCTTTTCCCTAGCGCCGGAGCCCCCAACGGCTCCCCAGCGCGCCGGGTTCGGCCTGTGACCGCCGGGCGGAAAAAAGGTCCGAACCGGCGATTTTCGGCGTCCTGGGGGCGCGACTGGGCCATTTTTTCGGCGCCGGCGCCGAAAAAGTGGCCTGGGGGGCCTGTTAGGGGCGCGGCTGGAGATGCCCTAAGATGATGGCTTTAGAGTATCTGATGTATTACTTTATAAGGTTTTTGTGAATAATTAATAAAATGACTTCATGTATTGTCCAGATGAAGAGACCGGAGATCATCCTCCTTTTTTAAAAAAAAAGGACTTCATCAAACATTTTTGTTGTAGGTAGTAGCTCTCTGTCCGAGCATTAATGTTTTTGGGTCGTCTATGCTGTCTACAGTTTATGATGATGTCTGTGGATTTCTGTTATGACAGCTAGGGCGTTTGTGTTCCAACAGAACTGCGGTGATTAATTTCCCTCAAAGTAACAAACACATGCATAACAGCGAGGGCTCTTGGTATTGAATCTACATAGATGGAGAAGACCATCAAGTGCACATGGTCAGATGAAATTACGATAAAATGATAGACACTGCGCGTATAGAAAGGATACAGAGTTGGTCATATAATTATGCTTATATGCTCACTACATTCTATGCTGGAGTCTTTACTGTCGGCATAAGAGGGTTAACCAGACTAACATAATCCTCTATAACACTAAGCTTTCTAATTTTAAAGAGCCCATATTCAATTGAGGTCTCCAATTAGAATTGGGTCACTCGACTTTGACCGGGTCAACAATTTCTCAAAATTTCATCATTCAATTCTTTTATACCATAGACTATGTTTCCTAATTTTTATGGCCTCACAATTAATTGAGGTATTCAATTTAGAATTGGGTCGTTTGATTTTGACTGGGTCAACAATTTTTCGGGCTCTTCCATTCAACTCTTTTAATTCACTATTTTCCCAAGCTCTTTTATTCAGCTGAGGTATTCAATTTTGATTTGGCTTACGATTTTAACTGGGCCAACGATTTTTCAAATCAATCAACAACAATTGACCTATAAAAAACCCCTCGCACCCTCCCATCACCTAGAAAAAAAAGCGCCACCATATGATATTGTAGCATCAATATGGTACAAGTACATACAACCACCGACATAGAAATTTCTTCACATAAATATAGATTGGTTAGCAGATAGCACAAAATCACACCCCGAAAGTAAAGGAAATATGCCATAGAGGCGATAATAAAGTTGTTATTTTATATTTCCTTATTCATGATAAAGGTTTATTATTAATGCTAGAATTGTATTGATCAAAAACTTAAATGCATGTGTGAATACATAAACAAACACTGTGTCCCTAGTGAGCCTCTAGTAGACTAGCTCGTTGATCAAAAATGGTTAAGGTTTCCTAACCATGGACATGAGTTGTCATTTGATAACGGGATCACATCATTAGGAGAATAATGTGATGGACAAGACCCATCGGTTAGCTTAGCACAATGATCGTTCAATTCTATTGCTACTGTTTTCTACATTTCAAATACATATTCTTTCGACTATGAGATTATGCAACTCCCGGATACCGGAGGAATGCCTTGTGTGCTATCAAACGTCACAATGTAAGTGAATGATTGTAAAGATGCTCTATAGGTATCTCCAAAGGTGTTTGTTGAGTTGGCATAGATCGAGATTAGGATTTGTCACTCCGAGTATTGGAGAGGTATCTCTAGGCTCTCTCGGTAATACACATCATAAGCTTGCAAGCAAACGACTAAGGAGTTAGTCACGAGGTGATGTATTACGGAACGAGTAAAGAGACTTGCCGGTAACGAGATTGAACTAGGTATAGAGATACCGACTATCGAATCTCGGGCAAGTAACATACCGATGGACAAAGGGAATTACGTATGCTGTCATAACGGTTTGACCGATAAAGATCTTCATAGAATATGTAGGAGCCAATATGGGCATCCAGGTTCCGCTATTGATTATTGACCGGAGAGGTGTCTCAGTCATGTCTACATAGTTCTCGAACCGTAGGATCCGCACGCTTAACATTCGTTGACGATATAGTGTTATATGAGTTATGTGATTCGGTGACCAAATGTTATTCAGAGTCCCAGATGACATCGCAGACATGATGAGGAGTCTCTAAATGGTCGAGAGGTAAATATTGATATATAGGACAATGATATTCGGACACCGGAAGTGTTTCGGAGGGTATCGAGTACTTATCGGGTCATCGGAAAGGAGTTTCGGGCACCCCGACAAAGATTGGGCCTTATGGGCCAAAAGAGGGAACACACCAGCCCAGAAGGGGCGGGTGCGCCCCTATAGAGGCCAGCCCTATCAGGAGGAGAAGGAAAGTGTGGAGTAGGACTCCCGCTTCCTTCCCTCCCCCCTCTTTCCTTCCCCCTTCTTCATAGAAGGAAGGGGGGGTGGGGGGGGGGGGGGGCAGGAGGGCAGGAGCACTAGGGCCGGCGGCCAGCCCCTTGGGGCGCGCCCTGCCTGCCTCCTCCCCCCACCTATATATATGTGGGGAGGGGGCACCACACAAGTACACAACATTGTCTCAGCCGTGTGCGGCGTCCCCGTCCACCGTTTACTCCCTTGATCATATTTTCGTAGTGCTTAGGCAAAGCCCTGCTGAGATCACATCACCATCACCGTCACCACCCCGTCATGCTGTCGGAACTCATCTACTACCTCATCGTCTTGCTGGATCAAGAAGGCGTAGGACGCCCCCGAGCTGAACGCGGAGGTGCCGCGCGTTCGGTACTAGATCGGTTGGAGCGCGAAGAAAGTTCGACTACATCAACCGCGTTGTGAAACACTTCCGCTTATGGTCTACGATGGTACGTAGACATACTCTCCCCCTCGTTGGTATGCATCTCCATGGAAAGATCATTGCGTGTGCCTAGATTTTTTTTATTTTCCATGCAACGATTCCCAACAGAAAGGCCCACCAAATCACCGCATTATAAATACAAATAAAACACACTCTATCATCTCCCCCACCCGCCAAACTAAATATTCCATCAGTTACGAAATATAAAGGGTATTAGTTTTTCTAGAAAGTCAAGTTTCTTTATCTTTGACCAAGTTTAGAGCAAAAATATCAACATCCACAATATTAAACAAAAAATATGGAAATTCATTTCGTGATGAATCTAAAAATACCGATTTGATATTATGGATTTTGGTATTTTTCTCTACAAATTTGATCAAACTTAAAAGATTTGATTTTCAAAAAAGTAATACTCCTTATATTTTCAAACAAAGTGATTATTTTTTTAAGAAACACAAAAACACGAACGGCGCAACAAAGCGCGCACAACCCTTCTAGTTTCTCACCATATGTCATAGGTTTAAATAACGGGCTACGGCAGCCTAGGTTTGGTGCTACATTAATGCTATAGCACGCTAAATTAACGTTAAATTGCACATGACACGTGTAGCGCGAGGTCCGTCCAAACGCTATAGCGACGGTGTAGTGTCGAAATAGCGCACTATTTAAAACTATGCCATATGTTTTGGCCGTAGTGGGCCAAACAGGGTTATCAATAAGGGATGGGTTACTGTTTCCATATTCTTCTATTATATGAGTTCAAATTGGTTCTTAATTGATTCAGTTTGAGAATTTAAAACTACAAGGCCAACTAAACAACAAGAATAATCATATTATATATGATACATAATTAAGAGTTATATATGAACCAAAATTTTCTTTTATTTTTCAGTTTTATAACGAAAGCTATATTCTAAAATAAATTTAACTCAAATAACAAAACAATTCAATTTTGAATGGTACCTCAGATTTTTATTTTGAAGGATTCCCTAAGAAATAATCACAGTAAATGCAAGATGGGACATCTGGATGCGGTCTTGGATACGGCCCTTCAAGGGTTTGAGCAAGATTTCCAAATGGACGCTTATGGATAGATCTCCTAATTAAAACAACAAGACAGATGACCCAATCGATAGGAGTGCGGCTAATCTGCACCCGGACTCATCTGCACCCACGCTTAGAAAAAAATTCAAAAAAATACTAGAAAAATTCAAAAAATTCCAAATTTTTTTGTGGTCGTAGATAATTTGACGCATGAGGTGCGGCCCAAAAATCAGCTCATTTGAGCATCTGAGCAGCTCTCAGCAAAAAAGACAAAATCAGGGTCTGTAAAAATGTATACTGTTCATGCACTGTTTTGACCCGATTTGTCTTTTTTGCCGAGAGCTGCTCAGATGTCCAAATGAGTTGAATTTTGGGGCTCACCTCACGCGTTAAATAATCTACCACCACAAAAAAGTTTGAAATTTTTTGAATTTTTCTAGTATTTGTTTTGAATTTTTTGCTGAGAGGGAGCAGATGAGCCCGGGCACCACGTGTTTTCAATGCAGTTGGTTGCTAGTAGAGATGTACTACCTAAAAATAATAAATGCATGGTGTACACACACATATATACATATATATATATATATAGGGAAAATGCATATATATATATATATATATATATATATATATATATATATATATATATATATATATATATTGGTGCTCTGGCTCAAGCAGTTAACAAACACACAACACCGCCTTGAGAGATATACAACGCAATGGCAGTCCCAACGGACGCCCAGCTGATTCAGGCGCAGGCTGACCTATGGCGCCACAGCTTGTGCCACCTCACAGCCATAGCACTTAGGTGCGCCGTCCAGCTCGGTATCCCTACTACGATTCACCGACTCGGCGGCACATCATCGTTGTCCGATCTTGTCATTGCACTGTCCCTCCCACCATCTAAGACGCCATACCTTGGCCGTGTCTTGCGGTTGTTGGGCACATCAGGCGCCTTAGCGTCCCCTGAGGAGGGGACCTACTCCCTCGTCCTGCTATCATACCTTCTGGTGGATGGTGTATTCATTGATGGTGAGGCCAGCCAGAAGGCCATTGTGCTTGCCACGACCTCAAGACATTACATAGAGGCGGACTTGGGGCTAGCTGACTGGTTCAAGAAGGACATTGCCCCACCGCCATCACCATTTGAGGATGTGCATGGTGCCACACTCTTCGAGGAGAGTATGGCGCTCCTCGACCCAGAGTCAGACAAGGTGTTTCATGAAGCTTTGGCTGCCCATGACCATTTGGGGATCGGCACCATATTGCGGGAATGCCACGACTTATTCAAGGGGGTGCAATCACTCACCGACTGTTGTGGTGGTGATGGAACAACAGCTAGGGCTATTGTCAAGGCCTTCCCGCATATCAAGTGCAATGTGTTGGACCTTCCAAAGGTGATCGAGAAAGTCCCAAGTGATGGTATAGTTAACTATGTCGCTGGTGACCTATTCCATACCATTCCACCTGCTCAAGTTGTGATGCTTAAGGTATGAAGTGTTGTCTTTGTAAACTTTTCCAAAACAATTTTTCACTCTTGGGGAACTAACTATAGGACTAGTCTCACTTTCTCATTATTTTGAGAGTAACTTTGTTCAGATATGTAATAACTACTTATTAAGATGTATGCACAAATACATTTAATGCCCAAACTTATTAATAATTGCTTGACCATTATTTTTTCATGCTAGCTTGTTCTGCATTTCTGGAGCGATGAAGATTGCATCAATATCCTGGCTCAATGCAAGAAGGCCATTCCGTCCCGCGAAATGGGGGGAAAGGTTATTGTCATAGATATAGTAGTCGGCTCATCATCCAAAGAAATGTTAGAAACCCAACTGTTGGTGGATATGCTCATGTTGGTATGTACAAGAGGACGGCAACGCCATGAAAATGACTGGAGCACAATCTTTACAAAAGCAGGATTTAGCGACTATAAAATCATCAAGAAACTGGGACCTCGAGGTGTCATCGAGGTCTATCCATAAGATTGTGTGCCAAGTGCCTCGATGGTGTGGGTTATGCTTAATGTCGTGAGTTTGATATTGATGGTGTGCTATAAGTAAATAAGGGCAATGCCTAAGTTTGTAACGAAAAATCTAAGGGAACATAACTAGCTAAAGCGATATGCCCGCTTGGCCACATCAGGACCTATATATGTAACTTTAGTTTCAATAAAGTGTTGAAGTCACTTGATGTGAGTTTTCTGGGTGTATGTATGTGCCATGGTTGTATATGCTCCGACAAGCTAAAACTGTTATGTTCTGTTATCTTCTGGCATGTCTATAATTTCATTTAACCAGAATAGTGGTTCGATGAAAAAAAGACGGTGGATAATGTGGTGGGCTAGTGTCATCCATGGCACCACATGTTTACGGATTGCGAGTGCAAGCTCCATCAACATCGGAGACCACAGGGTTCCCTCCGCACCACCGCCTTGGTCCCTCTCTTATCTCATGTCCGGCAGCCTCGTTAATAGCTAGGGGAGTGGGTACCTGTTTTTCGTAGATTTTAGTCTTTGCATGTCCTCCTGTTTCTCTTAAACTTTGTTCCTGCGGTGGCATCAACTAGATGGTGGCGACGGTGGCATGTTGGACTAAAGTCTCTTCGGTTTCTTCCTACATCAACGATGTTTGATTCGCCCCCACCAAAGGGCAAGTGAGGGTAGGTGTTGCCAGATTTATTGGCTCTATTTGAATCTTGGTAGTTGGTGTGCCCATCAAGAGAAGTAGCTGGCTGGATTTTGGTGCCGCAACTTCAAATTCCTCTTTTGTTTTGTTCAGCGACAAGATTCGGTTTCTCCAACCCTTTGGATTTTTTTTTGCGAGGGTCCAACCCTTTGGATTGATGGTGAAGAATTGCAAGCATGTGTTGCTTGGGGTGCTTGTCCAGCTGATGTTCGTTCAACGGTTACCAGATCCCGTTATTCGCAGTGAGTGGCTATAGCGCCTTCAAAATCTTGTATGTTGGGAGTGTAGCAGGTGTCCCTTTCCCTTGCTGCTTTTTCAGTAAGTTTCATGCTCTGGTAGGCGGGTAACAATCGAAGATGACAAATGTGATTTTCGGGGTAACTTTAATTTTTACAAGTCGTTTTGTGATAAGTTGTCATTCCTTTGTACCAGCTCTTGTTTTCCTCGATAAATATCAGGTAAAAGATATATATCAGCGCCTTGTCTTCCTCGATATATTTTTGCAACACATGTGTCTAAAACACGCACACTTGAAATTGTGAGGCTGCTCACGCAATTATCTCTTTATTTCATGTTGTCCCCTGGATGTCATCGGTACAAATTCAGTATGCTCACTCGACGCGTACGCCGGCCAGACATGCATGCAGCATATAATTAAACTCGTCGAAGCTGCACGTAGACATCGATCTCCACGACTCCTCCGCTGGCGACGTCGTAGTCGTAGCTCCTGCTCAGCGCGTAGCCCGTCGCGAAGCGGAAGCGGCCGGTGCCGCCGACGATTATGGACTCCCGCACCGCGGCGCCCGTGTCCACCCTGCCCTTCACCGCCAACGAGCTTCCCCCGTATTCGCCGGCCTCCATCACGTGGTGCAGGCTTAGGTCGTTCACGGCGCCGTGCTCCGCGACGCGCACGGTGAACCCCTGCGCCGAGCCGACTCGTGCGCTGCCGCGCTCGGGTCCCTCCGTGAGCGCGTTGTTCATCACGGCGATGTCGCCGAACCTCCGTGGGGAGGAGGAGGTTGCCTCCTGGTCGGTGGCGCCGTCGTCAGACGGTAGCGGGAGCGGCTCCCTTCCGGTGACGATGAGCGCGGCCGTGGGACGTGGGCCGTCGTAGGCGTCGTGCATGAAGAAGTGGAGGTGTGTGTCGGCGAAGCTTCCGCCCGCGTGGCCTGGCTCACGGCGGATGTAGGCAGCTGCTGCTAGCAGGACCGATGAGATGAGAAGGATCAAGGCGGCCGAGTTAGCCATCACGTCCGAGTACGTACTCGTAGAGGTGGCGAACGATCTACTGAGATGAGTTCTATAGATGAGGTAGGGAAAACAGGGAGGAGTTATATAGGACGCACACGGTGCTACCGTGCCAACTGGTAGTAGCAATTCTCATTAGATCTTTTTTGCGAATAAGCAATTCTCATTAGTTGATGACGATATATTTCCATTTTGTAGGAAAGGAATGGTAATTATGTACGTGCAGGAAAAGGCAGCGTTGTGGTGATGGTCATCGTTAATTATAAGGGCATGCACGTGCTATCTTAGGAGTGCCACTTAGCATAAACGTTGATGTGGAGGAGAAAGAAACCACAAGAAAATGCTTGTCTTATCTTAGGGCCTGTTCGGCCTTCCGCCAGCTCCGCGGATCTGCGGAGCGCGTATATCTCAGCTCCACCTTTTCAGCCTGCAGCTCCGCCGGCTCCGCGAGCTGACTCGGGAGTGGAGGGATTCCGAACGCTCCCTTATTTAAGAAATGATCTCTTAGCATAATATGTCTTACCGTGTTTTTAGGAATAACTAGTTATTGAAAATAAAGCTAAGAAATAATCCAATGTAAACATGTTTTCGTTGTCATATCTAAATTGAATGCAAGATTTAAAATAAGGCTGTCTTATCTATCATTGTATATGCCCTAAAGCCATCGAACAACAACACTATCGAGATGGACCATGGCGTCACTTTGGTAGCATATGTGAGGAAAAAATCTATCCAATAATATGCAGTGTCGCTACTGTTTTGGTAAAACTAAGATGCTATTGAGAAGAATATACCTGCGTGACACTCCTAAGATAGCACCGGAAGTGTCATGTAGGATAAATGGTGAGGTGGAGAAGAAAGAATTCATAAAAAAGGCTTATCTTCTTTTATTTAAGAGAATACAAAAGATGGTCTCTTAGCATAGCACAATATGTCTCATCACGTTTTTATGATAACTACTTATTGAAGATAAGGCTAAGAGAAGATCCATTATAAACATTTTTTCTGTCACCTCTAAATTATATGCAAGACTTAAAATAAAACTATCTTATTAATTATTGTACATGCCCTTACATGCGTTTTACAGAGGAGCTAAACGTTTCCCCACATTAATGTTGTGCCTAGCTTTAGCCGTAAGTGATGAGAATTAATTTATTTCTTAATTCATGTGGCTAAAACTGACAGACCATCTACGTATATTGTATTCAATCTGTTATTTGAGGTCTAGATTAGTCCCAGTTATTTTCTTTCTTTTTTGTTCGTGCTTGGTTCATCTTCACACATACTCCCTTCATTTTAAAATAGACGATCCAACTTTTTACTAACCTAACTTTTTACTAAAGTTAGTATAAAGTTGAGCCATTTATTTTGGAACAGAGGAAGTACTACCTAAATTATGCGTGTTTATGCGTGCGTGCGCGTGTGCGTGTGCGTCGTGCGTGTTACATACCAGCGATGGGAGTAAACCTTTTCCCACATAAATGGTGTGCCTAGCTTTAGCCATGCCGAGGATTAATTTAATTTCTTAATTCATGTGGTTAAAGCTGGCAGACCATCTACATATTGTATACAATCTGTTATGTAAGGTCTAGATTAGTACTTTATCTCATTCTTTGGGCATGTATAATGGTTCTATCTTAGCAATGCCATATAGGATAGATGACGAGGTGGAGAAGAGAGAACTCATAAGAAAAGGATTGTCTTCTCTTATTTAAGAGAAAACAAGAGGTGATCTCTTAGCACAATATGTCTCACCACATTTGTAGGAATTACTAGTTATTGAAGATAAGGTTAAGATACCCATTGTACACAATTTTTTTTGTCATCTCTAAATCACATGCAAGACTTATGATAAGACTATCTTATCAACCATTGTACATGCCCTTTGTTCACTCTCGCCTCATCTTCACGAAAGTGCTATTTTGCTCCCGAGCTCATATGCTCTCGTATGAATAGTAAGACCGAAAAAAAGTAAAATATTCAAAAAAAATCTAATTATTTTTATGACAAACATTGATGAATGTTTTAACTTCATGCAAATTTCAGATTGAAATGACATTTGTGGAGGTTTGGGCGAAAATAACAAAATCGATGCTCCAAAATGCTTCCAACAATAGTCTTTTTGGAGCATCAATTTTATTCTTTTCGTCCAGACCTCAAAGAATGTCATTTTAGCCTGAAATTTTGCACGCAGTTAGAAATTTTGTCAATGTTCATCACAAAAAAAAAATCAGATTTTTTTGAATTTTTTTACTTTTTTTTATTTTACTGTTCACGCGGGAGCATATGAGCTCGGGATCAAATACTCCATGTCCCTCATCTTCACACATACCTAAACTATTCCATTTCCTCCTTCAAAACTTGATAACCAACATGTTGTCAACACAATTCCCCCCCCCCCCCCCCCCTTACTTTTTTTTATTTTACTGTTCACGCGGGAGCATATGAGCTCGGGATCAAATACTCCATGTCCCTCATCTTCACACATACCTAAACTATTCCATTTCCTCCTTCAAAACTTGATAACCAACATATTGTCAACACAATCCCCCCCCCCCCCCCCCCCCCGCTTTATAAATAAAGCCCAAACATCCAAGCCGATACAAAGTGATGAGAAAATTCTTTTACAAAAGCATGTTAAAATAAAATCGACATCTGAGAGAGGGGTGAAGAAGCCACAAACTCAAAGCCAAGCAAGAAAACATGAGAATTCACACCCAACAATAAGTACCCGAGACCATAGACTAGGAACGATAAATATGCCTTCTTGGGAACCACTACACTGTTACGTGCCGCACACAACAAGCAACCACCCAAGATTGCCGCCGCACCCTCTCAATTCGAGTCGTGGAGCGCTGACCTGCATGCGGATAGTAAGGACTGAGAACGGTAACAACTATTATGTTTTAAAGTAAGAGACCAACAAGACCGCCCCATGCCAGAATCAAAGAAACTTCACTTCAGGATCCATGCCCGAAGATGCACGTTGCAACCTGAAGTTACCCGAGCTCCACCTTACCCTTAGAGGATAACGATGCAACGTTCTGCCACCGCGGAGGCTGCAAAGAAGGACTAGGGTTTTCATCCGGAGCCCTGGCACGAGGAGGGGAACCATGACGACACCTTCACAAGGGACTCGACACCCACAAGCATTGCCAGCAGCGCCGTACCGTGGAGCTTTCACTTGGAGTCACACAGAGGTACCAAGGTCACGAACCCAACCCGAGGGAAGGACCACTGATGCTGGAATAAGGACTCCATAAGGGCATGTACAATGGTGGCATATAGATACATATGCCTCATGACAAAAAGTAATTTGAAGCACCTACATTCATTTTTCCTCTCCAATGCAAGCTATCACTAGTGGCCCTCATTAAGAAATAAAAAGTAAAGACTCTAGTACACATGCATCTCTACTTTTCACTCCAACTTTTTTAGCTTTTGTCACCGGACCACGCTTTTTCTCTTCAAGCACCCGCCTCCTGAAGAGGATCCTGCTTCCCTATCCGAACCTACTTTACGTCATATCCGATCCTACATGGCATGCGAGGCATCACCTTGAGGCTATGCATTGTACATGCCCTAACAAGACCATGAAGCCGCCACCACAAAAGCACCGACAACACTGGGATTACCCTCCACCCCACTCCTTGCCATCCACATAACCAAGGAGAGATGCCACCACCATTGCAACGCTACTCACCGTAGAGCTAACCGCTCACCCTCACCTACCGGGGTTGTCGTCGGGCATCCAAGACAGACTCTGCACCAACATCAGGACACCAAGCCGTCGGAAAAGGCACCTTGGCATGGACAACGCTAGCACGAGACCGTCGTGTTGCAGCACACCATTGGCCAGGACCGAACATCACCAGTGTCGGACCACGATTAGAGGAATACCTAGATCGCACCTGGATCCAACCTCCACATTAAATCTCGCCAAGGATGGGGATCACCGGCGGTAGGCAGCACCACGTCGCGGGCCGTCAGCAACCGAGGTAGTAAGTCTCCACTGAGAGCATCTACAACTGGACCTCTCAAACCCACCTCGTACGCCCCGGCGGGCAGACCGATTACTGCCCTATCATGATTTTTTGATCCAGACGGGCCTCTCAAACGACCCTCAAATGCCCGGACTGACTGGCACCCCCCATATTCAGCCTACATATGGGGCGAATATGTATGGGGGCGCCCGGGCCCGCCCGCCACGTCGGACTGACGAAGGGGTCCCAGCCGGAAAGACCCTCAAACCCGACGGTATGAAGCTCGTCTCCTCCGTGGGACCGGTGGCGCCGCGTGGCGCAGCTCCGGCGGGCCGCGTAGTGCATTGCCCGACTATTTAAGTCGACCGGCGGCACCGAAACCCTACCATCCATCCACATTTTCCTCCTCCTGTCCGCTGTCGCCGCCACTTTTCACCCCACCCGTCCGACTAGTAGCTATGTCTCCACGCCGCCGGGTGAGGAGCGAGCCCTTTCTGACATCGGGGCGCCGGCTCGAGCTCCTTGAGCAGATCCGGGCTAGGCACGATGCCCGGATCGCCGCGGGGCTACCTCCGGACGCAGTGGATCCGGAGGAGGAGTTCGAGGAGGAGGTGGAGGAGGAGGAGGACTTTGAGGAGGAGGATGATGAGCCGGAGGAGGAGGTGTGGGGTACGCTGGCGACGGGGATCTGCAGGCGGAGTAGCAGGCCATCCTCGATTCCTTCCGGTCGGAGTCGGCTGCAGAGGCAAGACGCCGTCGCCAGCAGGAGATGGAGGCGCAAGAGGCTGCGGAGGAGGCGGAGATGTTCGCCTACATGGATGAGATCGAGTAGGAGGAGGATGATCCGGAGCCCTCCTACCCGCCCGTCCAGCCGGCACCCAGCGCCGTCGTCGTGGACATCTCCGACAACGAAGAATAGCTAGGATAGTATGTAGATATAGTACGTAGGATTAGTTTTGCATGTTTTGTATGGATCTAGGGAATAAAATATAAAAGAGCCGGACGCAAAGTGACTAATTTGAGACGTGTCTAGTCAATGCTCGCGAACGCGTCCGAACGCATCCGCGAGCGTTTGAGGGACCGGCTTTGCAAAGTCCGTTGTAGATGCTCTGACCCAATCTGGTCCTCTAGATCCGGCCAAGAGCGGACCCCCTTATGCACGCCACATGAGACGTCAGGCTCTAGAGCCTCACACGCCGACAACTGAACACCGCCGCCCAGCATGACCAACCTCGCCGATATATCACAATCTTTTACTATACTCTGTGTCGTTTAATTACTAACGCTACAATAGCAAGTTGAAGATTTATAAGCCAGATATCACGGTTCGGAATTATTTTTTCTTTTCTTTTAAAAAATACAGAAATAGCTAACCGTGGTATGCATAAGTTACAACTTACCTATGTGATAAACTGCTGTTTGCATCTGTGCTAAATATAGTTAGATTCCCAACTACGTCCACGAGAAACACCACTCAATCGTAATTGGTGTTATTCTGTCACCACATGTTTTTGTTTCGTCAACGAAGGCATTGAGCGGCAGGCATAACATTAACGGTTCCCTGATGTTTGCCGTGGATCTCGTTTCTAACATGGTCATATGTGGCCATTGTTTGCAATTTTGGAATTGGCTAATAAATGATCTGTTGAAATTGAATCTACATTGCATTGTTAAATTGTTCCTTTAAATAGATAGCCGGTTTCGGTGGCACTACGCAAAAAGATTTGGTTAAAGATCTGATGTCTCTTCATGAAGCTTTTGCCATACACTAAGTGTCGTCGTGACCAAAGTTGTTGGATTTGTTCATACCAAAAAAGCTATTTATTTATGCTACAAATATGCTTTGAAAATCGGATATCCATTTTTGAGCACAAGACTCGTCTGCACCCGGTCAAGAAAAAAATCATAAAAAATACAAAAAATAATAAAAAAAAACTTTTTTAATGGTAGATAATTTGGTGCATGAGATGCACTTTAAATTTCAGATCATTTGGACATATGAGTAGCTCTCAGCAAAAAAGACAAATTGGGTCAAAATAATACATGATCAGTGAACTTTTTTACAGACCCGAAATTTGCTTTTTTTTTTGCTGAGAGCTACTCAGATGTCCAAATGATCTGAAATTTGAAGCGCGCCTCCTGCATCAAATTGTCTACCATGCAAAAAAAGAATTTTAAAAAAATTCTAATATTGTTTTGAATTTTTTCTTCATCGCAGGTGCAGATGAGGCTGGGCACCGAATCGCTGCTCTCTTTCAAAATAATGTTTTGTGCAATGTAACCAAAATATCAGAGCGGTGACGCAGCGGTTTCAGTATCAGATCTGAAGAATGATTCGAAGCTGACAAGGCTCCAATTATAAGAACACCGCAGCAAGAGTGATGTGTGTTGTCTGTCCTTTTTGTTTTCCATAAAAGGGATATAATTCCATAAATCTATCTACCTCAGTGACAATCAATAGGAACGCTCTAACTAGACCAGTCCAATAATGCACACGTCCCAAGTCTTAATTTAAATTCCGGTAGTTGAAAAGAAGAAGCGGCCAAATTTTCATGTGGAACACGAGGAGGTGAAATAGTGATGCTATCGACGGGATAGCATCAAAAAATCCAAAAAATATCTAGTGTTTTAATGATAGATAATTTTGTGTGTGAGATGCGCTTCAAATTTTAGATCATTTGGATATATGAGTAGCTCTCAATAAAAAACATCGAATTGGGTCAGAACAATAAATGAACAGTAAACTTCTTTACATACCCTAAATTTGTCCTTTTTGCTGAGAGCTACTCGGATGTCAAAATGATTTGAAATTTGAACCCCACCTCTCGGATCAAATTATCTACCATGTATTTTTTTTTTTTTAGTATTTGTTTTAAACTTTTTCTTCACCTCGTGGGTGCATATGAGCCTGGGCACCCAATCACTGCTCTCTTCCAAAATAATGTTTTGTGCACTGTAACCAAAATATCAGAGCAGTGTCTCTGACGTTTCAGTACCACAGAACGATCAGATCTGAAGAACGATTCGGAGCTGACAAGGCTCCAATTATAAGAACATCGTAGAGTGATGTGTGTTGTCTGTCCTCTTTTTACACAAAAGGAATATAATTCTATAAATCTATCTACCTCTGTGAGACTGTGACGATCAATAGGGACGCTCTAACTAGACCAGTCCAATAATGCACATGTCCCGAAGTCTTAATTTAGATTGCGTTAGTTGAAAAGAAGAAGCGGCCAAATTTTCATGTGGAACACGAGGAGGTGAAATAGTGATGCTATCGACGGGACATCATGTTGTGTTTCTTGCATCTTTCTGTACCTGAGTCCGCATGTTTGACGTGCAAACTACTGGAAACAAAAAATAGTCAAAGTTTTACCATGCATTCATCCCGCGAAAGCATCGGATCAACAGCTACAGCCGGCCGGATGGATAGGAAAATACGAGCATATAGCGAATTGGCTTGAGACTATCTTGTCGATGTCAAAACTGTAGGAGCAGTGGAGCAATCATGGACTAGCGAGGAGTGGTTGCTCTATCGACGACATGCAAGTAATGCTCAAGCTTTCCTTAGAAGTAATGCTCGAGCTTAATTCTGCACCGTCCATGTTGGTACGGGAGTCGATCATGACGTCTGCGGCACAGTATAGATAGCAGTACTAGCTGCAGGTAGACTATCTTAGTGCTCGAGCTTAATTCTGTACATGTTGGTACGGGAGACAAATCACGGGGCCGGATTTGCGACACGGTATGGCTAGCAAGTGGCGGGGGCAGCTAGCAGCCATTAAAACCACTGATCTAAGGAAAACAGCTGCAGCATGTTGGCCTGTCTCCGCCTCTCTGATCTAAGGAACCCATTTCTAAGTTTCAACAAACTATGAAAAAGTTTATGCGTGCTTTTCGGACTCCTTTGATTCAAAGAAATTTCATATGATTTCTGAACTATCTGAATCCTTAGGAAGTTTTTCCACGTCGGTCGTTTGATTGCTACGATTGAATCCTATAGGTTTTTCCTAGGGAATTATATTTATACTACATTTCATAGGAAATCTAGTATCTACCCCATCTTTTGGAAAAAATCCTTTATTTTTCTTGTGATCCAAATAAACTCGAATCTTATAGGATTCGAATAGGTATGTCATTCCAATCCTATGTTATTCCTTTCTGCATTTTTATTATCCAACAAATCAAAATATTTATATTTCTTTATCAAAGTTTGTAGGGTTAAGTACCTTATTTTTGTAGAGGCACTTTCATTGAATTTTCAACCATATGCGCACATGGATGAAGTTTCTTCAACTTGAGCATAAGTATGAATTTTGCTAACAATAGAAAACTTACCCATATATCCAGACTCCATACAAGTCTTTCGCGGGAGAGAGCATCAGTTTTGTCGTCATATCAGCAAAAGCTGACATGAATACTGGTTGGGAGATGCATGAAGGAAACATAAGAGCGAATCAACGGAAAAACAACTGAAATTTGAGGTTGTAAGAGCATCTTCAACTTGATTGGGTCATTTTGATCCCTGATATATCTGCGAACGTGTCCGTGGATAGGAGAGGCTCGACCCTTATTTGTGTGCCCCCACAATCATCCCCCTCATATCCAAATCCTCAAATTCATACAAGCCAATGCAATGTAGATCAGTACAACGTTGACAAATAAACACATAGTACTTCATCATACAACTAGACATGGCAAGTTCGAACGATAGCTATTTCACAAAAAGGCCCACCTCAACATGCAACCATGCATGGAGCAAAGTTCACCACAACATGCAATCATGAATGGAAAAATGCTTTCTATTTGACTTCATAAGTATCTCACAACTATATAGTATCAAATGCAATAAATCATATGTGTTTACCATTTTAATTCTCATGTTATTAACTTAAATATTCATGTTCCATACAACCAAATCTCAATAAAATACATTACAAGCAATTTCCATAGCAACGCTTGGGCTATCATCCAGTTCTTTCAAAAAGTTCGTTGTAGGGACCTGGAGACCTTCCCTGCCGCATTCCTTTCAAAATAAAGTAAAACTAAAGCAGATTGTGACCAAGAAAAGGACATGATCAAGAAAATTAGTCTGTGCCAATCAGTTACTAACGTTTTTACCATCGTGCAAATCGTGTTAATTATGCAGCTTCCCTTCAAGCAGATAGAGCCTTGAGTGACGTCTGTTCCCTTTCCATATAGTATAAAGTTCGAGTACACAACACCCAAACCTCAAGGCTTCACCATAATTTCCTATGGCTTACTCCATTCTCCTCGGGGCAGTACTTGTGTTGCTTGTAGCTGCAGTTGTCCAACTCCTTTACAAAAACTTCTACAGGCTCTACTACTCAGCCTATAAGCTGCCTCCTGGTAATCTCGGCGTGCCGGTTATCGGCAGTACTTTCTCTCTCCTCCGCGCCTGCCGCAGCAACACCGACGACCAATGGTTCCGAGACCAGATCAAGAAATACGGCCCGGTCTCTACCATGTCGCTGTTTGGATCGCCGACGGTGCTACTGGCTGGGCCGGCGGCGAACCATTTCATATTCGGCAACGACGGCCTAATCTTGACGCAGACAGGCGCGCTGAGAGCCCTCGTTGGGCGGTCGGTACTGGCACTCACGGGCAGCGAGCTGAAGCTGGTCCGCAGCGCCCTGCAGGATTACTTGAAGCCAGAGATGGTGAGGAGATACGTCTGCAAGATAGACCATGAGGTCCGGAGCCACATCGAGCTAAACTGGGTCGGTTGTGACTCTGTCACGGTATGGACAAACGCTTACTGCTCGAGTATATCTTTCATTCACATACAGAAATTATAGGTCCATATCTTCAAAAATATACTCCTCAACGGAAGTGGTGCTAACAAGAAGAAACCTATATGAAGTACAGTACATATTTTGCTCACCTTATTTGGTCCATTTTCCCGAGCTGATTCCAACTCCCCTAAATAACAATGGAAATCATACTGTATTTAAGAGACAATGTCATATACTCATATAAGTAGCTCACTCTACATTATCGTAGAATATACTGTTTTTGTTGCACACTGTTCACTAATAGAGTATTCTTCTCTGAGCTTCCAAAAAATATTCTTCTCTGGCATTACAAAGAGGAAGGGAAGTATTCTTCTCCTTCGGTTATTGAGAGGATGGTTACGTTTATATGTCTACTCCATTCGTAAAGAAGACGGTAGAAAAATGAAAATATAAATCAACAAAAATAAAAAATAAAAGCTAGGTAATCTAAAATCCGGCCGGTAAACCATTTATTGTGGACAAGAACTGAGAAGAGTAAAAGCAAGCACTCGATGACTCGTCATGTTTTCCAGCAACAATGAAAATGATAAAAATACCCATAAATTAGGTGTATTTGTTCAGGCATTTATCAATTTATATTGCCTCAAATTGCATGACGATATATTTGGTAATTTAGAGATGAAGCACACTAGCTCCTTAAGAGATGATGAAGGGAATTTTCTACTTGTGTAAAAGGCTAGAGGGTCAATATGATAATATCGAGGGGCACCATAAGATAATTGTATTTCTCGCAAGGTGATGCAATACACTACTAAAATTGAGATATTCACAAGAATTTTTGAAGAAATAAATACGACAAGATTTTTGTAAAGGTTAAAATACAACAATCTAGAAATGTCGTAATGGATTTAAGAAGACCTGCAGAACGAATTTGAAATGAGTAGTTGATGATTTTACAGGTCCTGCCAACAGTGAGGAGACTTTCACTTGCTATCATATGTTCGGTTGTCTTGGGACAAGAGTCAACTACCATCAAAGAAGGTTTGTGCACAGATTTTGTTACTCTTGGGAAGGCTATATTATCATTTCCGGTGAATATACCATTCACCCGGTTCAACAAAGGTATGGCTGCAAGTGCCAAGATACGAAAGGCTATCACAAATATTGCACACAAGAGGGAAGACTCACTGTTGCAGGAAGCAAATGCCACTTCTGATAATGACTTCATCAGCTACATGCTCATTCTTCGTTCTCAAGGTGCCCACTCCCTCACTCTCGAAGACATTGTGGACAACACGATGGGCCTCATCGTTGGGGCACACGAGACAACTTCTGCTCTTATCACCTTCATGATCCGGCACCTCTCCAATGAGCCAGATATCCTTGACAAAGTTACTAGAGGTCTGTATATTAATATGCTGCTTTGCTTCCATATTTGATTCAAACACTGGTAATTTCTTCTACACCATGGAAATTAATCTGATCTTTATGCCTTTTGATCTTCTGCAGAGCAAGATGAGATTGCACGGAATAAAAACTCGAAAGATGCTCTAACTTGGGATGATGTTGCAAAGATGAAATACATGTGGAAAGTGGCAATGGAGACACTAAGAACAATTCCTCCAGTTTTTGGGAGCTTCCGAACAACTACCAAAGACATTGAATACCAGGGTTACCATATCCCAAAAGGCTGGAAAGTAAGTACATACACGTTCCATAATAAATGATTTCTTTAATACTTCCCAAGAACTCTATCACACACAAGTAACATGGAAACATGCAGGTCTTTGCAGCGCAAAGTGTCACACATATGGATTCACATTTCTTTCATGAGCCTAACAAATTCAATCCTTCTCGGTTTGAGAAATCCGCCCCTCCGTACTGCTACATGCCATTTGGAGGGGGTCCAAGAATGTGCCCTGGTAATGTGTTTGCAAGGGTAGAAACTATGGTGGCCATGCACTATCTAGTAAGGCAGTTCAGGTGGAAAATAACCTGTGAAAAGGAAACCTACAAGAGGGATCCAAAGCCGACACCCGTCCTTGGACTTCCAATTAAACTCAAGTTGAGACCACTTGCCAAAAACGTCCAAGCTAACAATATGGATACCGGAACAGGTTAAACCCATGACAAGCAAAATTATGGTGATACATGCATGGTCTACGTTATGAGGACTAGACTAAGAATTCTATATGTAAATATGTGCTTCTCATAAAAGGCAATCTATTCCATGTTGGGCTTGTACACTTCTATTTACAATATCGTACAATGTAAAGATGAATCTCCTAACTTTGAGCTATATATTTCATTCCCCCCAACATAGAAATTGCAATCGATAAAACAACATTCTTTGCACAGGATGCAATGGTAATTCTGTTAGTTACATGATCCACATGATGTGGGATCAAATCATCGTTGATTTGTCTTCTGTGAGATTATTTAAATTTTACTCTCTTCCATGTGGGACCTAGCCGGTGATTAAAATTTGAATAAATCTAGCTTGATGGAAGGGTCGGATTAACAACTAGTGGATTGCATAGGAGTGCTCTTTCAATTGAACTACGCTAAGCACTTCACATAAGTAGTTGGGCATGACAAAGAAGATCATGCATCGACCCGTAGAGGCGTGTGCTTGAATGCGCCGGCCCCGGATGCCTCAAAACGAGAATGCTACGGAGACTAGTATACTTTATCATGATGATCATAACAAAAAATATTTTGTTTTGGAAATTTTCTGTGAATTAAAATTATTTTAACTCGGGATATTTTAGTGATCCAAATATAAGATGGACATGGTACTCTGTATAAGGGTTAAACTCCATTAAACTTCAGAACTCTTCCTCTTTTCTCATCCTACGCACTCCAAGTCGAATATGGATTAATCTTGGGATGCAGATACATTAAAACATATCAATTTATTTTCAAATTTAATTATGTATTTTTATTTCCATGTTATCTAATGGATTTTTTATGATTTTGGGAACTAACCAACTAATAAATGTCAAAAACAAAATTCCATTTGAAGTGTTATTATGTACAAGTCCTATTGTTGGTATCCAATTGTCCAAGTACAAGAATTTTTAGCAAGTGAAAGTGCGTTATGTCAACTAGAGGGGGGGTGAATAGGCGATTTTTATGAATTCTTCACTGAGGAATTTGCCACTGAGAAAATTCCTTAGCGAAGAACTATTAGCAGCGGAATAAGTACTCAGAAGTAAGCATAACAGATTACAAGCATGGTCATCATGATGAAGTGAGGACTAGCACAGAGTACAGAAAGCGTAATCACAGGATAACACAAGATGAAGACAAACAGACTGAAGAAATTGAACTGAGGAAATTGAGAAAGTCTTCAGTCAAAGTCTTCAGACACAGATATGAACAAACACTCAACACAGTAATGAGGAAATGAAAGGGTTGAGGAAATAGAACCAGTAGGTTGGTGAAGACAATGATTTGGTAGACCAGTTCCAACTGCTGTCTCAGTTGTACGTCTGGTTGGAGCGGCTGAGTATTTAAACTCGAGGACACGCAGTCCCGGACACCCAGTCTCTGAGCACGCAGCTCAGGACACCCAGTCCTCACCGTATTCTCCTTGAACTAAGATCACACAGATCCCGTCCAATCACTCGTCATAAGTCTTCAGGCGACTTCCAAACCTTCACAGACTTGGTCACTCGGTGATCCACAATTCCTCTTGGATGCTCTAGACCTTGACGCCTAACCGTCTGGAAGAAGCATAGTCTTCAAAGGTAACAAGCGTCGGATCCACGCAGGATCAATTTCTTCAGTGATGCTCAATCACTTTGGGGTTTGTAGGTGTTTGGGTTTGGGATTTTCCTCACTTGATGATTTTCGCTCAAAGTCCTCGGAGGATGGGTTGCTCTCAAATGACAAGTGTCAAGTTCTCTCGGAGCAGCCAACCAGCTAGTGGTTGTAGGGGGCGGCTATTTATAGCCTAGGGAGCAGCCCGACATGATAAGACATAAATGCCCTTCAATGATATGACCGTTAGGTGGATAAGATATTTTGGGACAGCTGGCGCGCAGCATAGCAACGGTCGGAAATTTGACTCTCAAATTCCTCAGGGCTATCACGTTCCTCACTGTGTAGGTCATTCGCACTGGCGAATTCCTAACTCCTCAGTCAGGACAATTCATCAGCGACCAGAAGAACTTCGTCTCTGTCACTGAAGAAAGTGGCTGAACTGTATGAGATTTCCAAAGGCTTCACTCGAAGGGATTGGTAGGTGTAGGATTTTGAGTTGAGCATCACATGGAAATTTTTCCTTAGTATTTCCTCGACCCCCTTTAACAGTACGGTGTTTCCTATGACTCAAGAAAGAGAAAATGAAACTACGAAAACAAAAGTCTTCACGCTTCATGTTCCACTAATGAATATCAAGTCTTCAAGGTCACACCAATTTCTTCACTTTCAAAGTCTTCAGAAAGTCTTCAGAATATCAAAGTCTTCAGTTGAAGAACTTCATTTTTAGGGGTCGACTTTCTCTGCAAGTATCAAACTCCTCATAGACTTATAGACCTGTGTACACTCACAAACGCATTAGTCCCTTAACCTATAAGTCTTCAATACACCAAAATCATTAAGGGGCACTAGATGCACTTACAATCTCCCCCTTTTTGGTGATTGATGACAATATAGGTTAAGTTTTAAATGGGGATAAATATATGAAGTGTATACACTGATATTGAGGAATTTGATTACAAGATATAGTAGAACTCCCACTGAAGATGTGCATAGTGAGGAATTTGCTTTTGAGGCAATGCACATTTGAAGAGTTGAATCATGGAGATCTCCCCCTATATCTTGTAATTCATACACGCATTTGATATATAATATGAAGAATTTGAAATGCATGATGAAATATGGTGCCTGATGAGATTCAGCATGCGTGCAATGTCATTAACGAGGAATAAGCATGCAGAGCATAATGCAACAAAAGTATCAGTGCACCATCGGGTTTAAGATTACAACTCGATCCAAATAAAAGTTTCAGAAGAACGAGAGTTGTAACTTAAAAAAATGCCCTTAATATAGACCCGCTTGAAGACTAACTCAGATTTCTCCCCCTTTGTCATCAAATGACCAAAAGGATTGAAACTGAGGACTAACGCCCCTGAAGAATTTCAAGTTGATGGAGGAGCGCCAGCGTTGTCGGGGTTGTTTGTTGGAGCAGGGCCTGCCGCAGTGTTGTCCAAATCTTCATACTCATCAGTGTCACGCGATGAAGAATAAGAGCTGGCCACCAAGGAAGGAACTTTGACCTTCTTAAATTTCTTCGGTGGAGGTGCAGACCAGTCAAATTCTTCCTTGAGACCCATATTCTTCAGATCAGCAGTGCTGTAGACATGAGAGAGAACAACCCAGGTGCGGTTGAAGGTTTCATGGAGGTAGTAGTGGTTCTTCTTCACTGCATTGTGTGTTGAGGTCATGTTGTGAAGAATTGAACCAAACTGACGCTTGACCCATTTATGATTGCGATCAACCTTCTGATGCAGACTGAGGAGTAACTCACGGTCAGTCATCACCCTGGGTGCTGTGGCTTGAGGATTTTGCTTGGCTGAGGTATTGGTGGTAGAGTCATGTGTGGCAGAATCGTCATTGGTAGAGTAAGATGCAGCCTTGCGAAATTGACCATCCAATGGACGAATGCCTTCATCGATCACAGCAGCGGCCTTGCCTTTGTCATCAGCTGATGAAACTGTCCATTTGAGGACTTCAATGGGAGGCAAGTAGCTACCATGATTTAGAGTGTCAGCTTTGTAATTCAGTGAAGATCTTGCCCTGATGAATCTCATAATCCAAGGAGCATAGGGCTTCAGCTCGAATGGTGACATAGCAATATTGGCCAGAGTCCTCATGAAGAAATCATGGAAGTTGACGGGAACGCCATGAATGAGGTTGAAAAGCATATTCTTCATGATGCCAACGACTTCTTCATCATTTGAGCCGTGGCCTTTGATAGGACTCATTGTCTTCGTCAGAATTCGATAGATAGTCCGAGGCCAATAGAGTAATTCCTTGACGAGGAATTTGGTTCGTGGGGCCTGCCTTGGCTTCAATGGCTTCATCAGCACTTGCATATAGTGATTTGAAAGTTCTGGTTCGTTGTAGATACAACGAGCATCATCAAGTGGAGGACTGAGTGGTAGAGCACGAAGCAATTCAGTTGCAGGTGCCTTGTAGTGAGTATTTTCAGACATCCAGTCTAATACCCAGGAGTTCACGTCTTCAGCGTCTCCGGTGATGTGCAGAGTTGCATAGAATTGAAGAATGAGTTCTTCATTCCAGTCACAGATATCAATGCAGAAATTCAGAAGTCCTGCATCATGAAGAACACTGAGGACTGGCTCAAAGCCGGGCAGAGACTCCATGTCCACATGAGGAATATGTGCATGACCGAAGACTTTGTCTTTGTTGAAGAGCAATGAGGAATAGAAATTGGCTTGGCTGGCAGTCCAGAAACACCTCTTCCTTATGCGAGCAGAATCATATGGATTGTAATCAGTGAAGAATACATGCTTGGCAAAGAAATCTTCAGCCTTGAACTTCTGTTTTCTTGAGAATGGATTCTTTTGCTTTGGCAGAGGGATGTCAGTGAGTTGCATCACCACCTCAGGAATCGCAAGCTCAGGTTCTTCAGGCTGAGGAATTTCTTGTTCCTCAACAGGTGCAGTCCGAGGATCAGCAGCAGCAGGTTCATCAGCACTAGTGGCTGGAATTTCTTCATGCACAGAGAGAGTAGGTTGAGTTTCTTCAGAGCCCAGTTGAACTGTTGGTGCAGGGGACTGAGGAATCTGTTGGAGCGGGGTGAAGAGAGGAGTATTGGGATGTTGAATTTCCCAAAAGTCATCATTCATCACAGGTGTGGTGCATCCTATATCCACATCTTCATCTTCAATTTCCTCAACACCTGCCTCTTCAGCTGTGAACTGAGGCATATATGAGGAAATGACTGGCGTTGAAGGGATTGCGCCCACTTCAATTTCTTCATCAATCTGCTCTGACAAAGCAGCAGAATGATGTTCTTCATCAGATCCGACTGGGATCTCATAGTCTTCTCCAAAAGGAACAAGGTCCTTTGATGGCATGTAGGAAATTAAAAGAGAATCAATTGGATTTTTGAGTGAGCTGGTCATTGGCTTCATTTTCTTCGCAGCCGAAGAATTTGACACAGCTGATGCCTTCCTTTTCTCCCCTCACCTCGCTCTGCAGCCTTGGTCTTCTTCACATCGAATGCACATGGAAGAATTGGAGTTGGTGTAGGTGCAGATGGAGCTGAGGAATCTGGTTGATTTTCTTCAGGCGCAACTGATGCAGTTGCCCTGACTTCTTCAGTTTCTTCAGGCGCACCACTAGTGGATGCCCTGGCAATTTCTTCAGCGGCTGGAATGGGATAATCAGCCCTGGAACTGGCATTCTTATCAACAGCCTGAACTTCATCAGCGGTGCTGGCATGTTCTTCAGTCGGCTGAGCTGAGGCTTCAGTCTGAGGAATTTCATGTTGCATTGAGGCTGCAACATTGGTGAATTTCTTCGTCAGGTTGACGAATTTGACTTTGGCCCCTTGCCAATCAGCATAATAAGCATCGAAGTTTTTGCTGAGGTCTTGAATTTCAGTCTGGACCTTGAGAAGTTCTTCAGGTGTCATTTTGACAACATTTTTCTTTAGGAACTTCTCCTTTCTATATTGAGCTTTCTTGATCTCTCTTGCCTTTTCAAATTTCCATTTCTCTTCAGTGATGAAATGGGTCAGCATGTGATTTTGACCAGCGGTCAGATGAAAATCAGGCATGGGGGTGTTTGGATCCTTGTGCCAGAGATCGATATAATCGAGGATTTTTTTCGGATCCAACAGCAGTGGCACAGATGTGTCTTTGGCTCTAGCGGCCTTCACCTATCTGTCTCTGATGATTTCTGCGAGTTCATCATCAGAAGCTTCATCATCAGATGGCACATGGAATGCTACCTGTTTCTTCTTTGGACTTGGCCGAGGACCTCGTCCGGCTGTTGCTTTGGTCTTCAGCAGAGTCAGGCCAGATGATGAAATTGGTGCAGCTGAGGAACTTGCTGAGACACCAGAGGCAATCGAGAAACCAGCAGTCCTTTGACATGTAGTCAGATGCACAGGAGCTGAGGACTTTGTCAGAACTGCTGAGGACTTGGGTGGAGCAGGAGCAGTGTGAGGAATTTGCCGTGAGGGCGCTGCTGAGGAGCTTGGCCGTGAGGGCGCTGATGGTGAAGCACTTGGCTTATGAGTGGGCTTCTTTGGCATGGATTTCCTCGGTTGGACCGAGGCCTCAGTAACAGTAGCAGTGGCAGAATCCTCATTGAATTTCTTCACTGCCTCCTTGGCCTGTCTTGCCAATTTGGCTTGGCGCTTAGCCCATTCTTCAGGAAAGTCCTCACCACGTTTGATGCTCGTGGGCTCAGCTACTTGGCCAGGTGCCAATGGAGCTCTTGGGCATGGAGGATTGAGGGCGAATTTCTTCATGTACTTTGGAGTCACATATCTGTATTCCCTCCATTACCTTGCCCATCTCCGTTCAATCTTCTGAATGCGCACCTTGCGCTGATTTTTGTTTTCCTTGCCATATTTTGCTTCATCAGGTGTGCAATAGTCAGCATAAATTTCCTCAGGGATTTCAAACGCAGTCATAACCTCAGGTTTCTTTCCTCCCTTCTGAGGCTTCTTACCGTCTGCCATATTCTTCAGTTGAGGAATTTGAACAATTGAGTTCTTTGAAGAAGTATGCAGTTTTTCTTCGAGGAACGCTGCAAATGAGTTAAGTTGATGAGAACCTAGTGATTCAGTAGCAGACATGAGTACCTGTGAACAGAGTACAGGTGCAAGGAATTTGGAGAGGTCTATGCGTTCTGAGAAGGTTTTTGAAAAGAACAAGTTTTGAGGAATTTGACCAGATGAGCCTTGAAGAATTTCACTAAGCGATCTTTGTCTTAGGTTCCAGAGTTGTATAGATCGAGAATCCATACAATTGAGGAATCTTGAGGAAAATCATTGCTTAGAGAAACGAATCAAGAGCATAGTTTGTTTGAGGTGTTCGTATATGTGAAGATTTGAAGAATAAACACCTTTGAAGATTTTCAGGAAAGCTTGAGAATCAAAGCGAGTAATAAAAGCAACTTTTAATTACCCGAAATGAAGAACACGATGAACTAAGAAGAACAGATGGGAAGTTCGTCAGGTTAGATCTTCCTTGCCCTAACTCGGCGGAGGAAGATAGCTACGGCGGCGGCGGAGTGAAGATTTCCGCGGTCGGCGTGAGTACGGCGGCGACGAGGTCGAGGCAGCGAAGCTCTTCCTCACCGGCGATGATGGAGTAGCGGTGGCGCTAGGGTTTGAGGAGCTCGAGCGGGAGAGAAGCGATCGAGCGGAGTAAATGAAGTGAGGAAGGGGAGAGGGGTATTTATAGACACGGTGAAAAACTGTTCGCCCGAAGATTTAGGACGAACGTGCCCCTGCCCTTTCTCCTTCACGCGACATGTGTCACCCACGTACTGTGTAGTGGAGATCATGTACGATCGTGGGTGAATAGAATAATACATCGTGGGATGCGGAACAGTTTGAGCGGCAAAACTGAAAATTTGGATAAGATTTGTTCTAAAGTTTCGTTCGCAATTTCTTCAGCTGTCAAGGACACAGTGAAGATTTTGAACGAGTTTCAAATAGAACGCACATGAAGAATTTGTGAATAGATTGGGTTGAGTATAGCATAGAGGGGGAAGGGTCTGACCACATTCACTTAGCAGAAAAAGCAACTTGAAGAAATAGCTATAAGTGAATGCTGTAGAGGACATAAACTCATATATATATATATATACCCAATGAAGAAAAACGAAGGGAACAGTGAAGATTTTGCAAAGTTGAGGAATTTGAAAAATTGAAGAATTTCAAAAACTGAGGAAAAACTCAAATTGAAGATTTTCAACTTTTTGTGGTGGCGTGACCCACCGTATAAGAATGATGATTTCAGACACCGCGTACAATTGTCGTAGGGTTCTGAGAATCATATTCTTCATTAATTTCTTCACACTTAGAGTGTTATTCTTCATTGATTGAAGAAAAACGTTTCTTCATGTGTTGCACATCTAAGTCATCAATTTTGCATAAGTGTTAGGATGTGTGTCTTTTTCAAAGAACATTCGAAGATTCTAAGATATTTAGCTCACACCGTAACTTGCTAAATCTCTTCTCATCCAAGGGCTTAGTGAAGATATCAGCTAGCTGTTCTTCAGTCTTCACGTGCTCGATGGAGATGTCGCCCTTCAACACATGATCACGAATAAAATGATGACGAATCTGAATGTGCTTTGTCTTCGAGTGCTGAACTGGGTTGTGAGCAATCTTGATGGCACTCTCATTGTCGCAGAGGAGAGGCACATTCTTCACGTTGACGGCATAGTCCTTGAGTGTTTGCTTCATCCAAAGCAGTTGAGCACAGCAAGAGCCAGCAGCAATGTATTCAGCTTCCGCAGTGGACAGTGGTACGCGGTTCTGTTTCTTCGAGGACCAACAGACCAAAGATCGTCCGAGGAAATGACAAGTGCCAGAGGTTGACTTGCGGTCCACACGATCACCAGCATAGTCAGAGTCAGAATATCCAATGAGATCAAAAACAGAGCCCTTGGGGTACCATAATCCTAGTGTTGGTGTGTGAGCTAGATATCGAAGAATATGCTTCACAGCCTTATGGTGTGATTCCTTCGGTGCAGCTTGAAATCGGGCACACATGCAAACACTAAGCATTATATCTGGCCTAGATGCACATAAGTACAATAAAGAACCAATCATGGAGCGGTATACCTTGTGGTCGAAGTCAATACCATTTTCATCAGTGCATAGTTGGCCTTTTGTGGGCATAGGAATTTTGACGCCTTTGCAATCTTGCATGCCGAATTTCCTCAGTACATCTTTGAGGTATTTCTCCTGAGATATGAATATGCCATTGCGCTGTTGACGAATTTGAAGACCTAAAAAGAATTTCAACTCTCCCATCATAGACATTTGATATTCTTCACTCATCATATGGGCAAATTCATCACTATAACGTTGGTCAGTACAGCCAAAGATAATATCATCAACATATATTTGGCACACAAACAGTTCACCATCATAAGATTTAGTAAAGAGAGTAGGGTCGAGTGAACCGGGTGTGAAGCCATTCTTCACGAAGAATTCCTTCAATGTATCATACCACGCCCGACGGGCTTGCTTGAGGCCATAGAGGGCCTTATTAAGTCTGAAGACTTTGTCAGGATTCTTTGGATCTTCAAAACCTGGGGGTTGAGCAACATATACTTCTTCCTCAAGCTTACCATTGAGGAATGTACTTTTCACATCCATTTGATATAAGGTGATATCATGATGATTAGCATAAGCAAGTAATATGCGAATAGCCTCAAGTCTAGCAACAGGTGCAAAAGTTTCATCGAAATCAATTCCTTCAACCTGTGTGTAGCCTTGAGCTACTAGTCGTGCCTTATTCCTTACCACAAGGCCATTTTCATCTTGCTTGTTGCGGTAGATCCACTTTGTGCCAATGATATTATGCTTGTGAGGATCTGGACGTTTGACCAGTTCCCAGACATTGTTAAGCTCAAACTGATGTAATTCTTCTTGCATAGCCTGAATCCACTCCGGCTCCAGAAATGCTTCATCTACCTTAGTGGGCTCTGTGATAGAGACAAAAGCATAGTGCCCACAAAAGTTAGATAAATGTGAAGCTTTTGAGCGTGTGAGAGGACCTGGCGCTTCAATGTCATCGATGATCTTGTCAACTTGTACTTCTTTTGCAACGCGAGGATGAGCTGGTTGACGTTGAGGTATTTGATCATTTTCCTCAGCACCATGGTCTTCAGGTGCAACAGCTCGATGTTCTTCGCGTACTGGAATGAATTCTTCAGCTAATTCTTCAGTATGAATGACATCCTCAGTTGCCTTGAACTTGATAGAATCCTCAGGTGCTGGTTCATCTAACACAGAAGGTAGGTGCTCTCTTTGCGAGCCATTAGTTTCATCGAACCGCACATCTACAGTTTCAACAATCTTGTGAAGAGCGATGTTGAAGACTCTGTAGGTGTGCGAGTCCTTTCCGTAACCAAGCATAAAACCTTCATGTGCTTTCGGTGCAAATTTAGAATTGTGGTGAGGATCTCTAATCCAACATTTAGCACCGAAGACTTTGAAATAACTCACATTGGGTTTCTTGTCAGTGAGGAGTTCATAGGCCGTCTTCTTGAAGAATTTGTGAAGATATACTCTGTTGATGATGTGGCATGCAGTATCAATTGCATCAATCCAAAAATGATGAGGCGTTTTGTATTCATCAAGCATAGTGCGAGCCATCTCAACAAGAGTTCTGTTCTTGCGCTCCACGACGCCATTTTGCTGAGGAGTATAAGGAGAAGATAACTCATGAGTAATACCAAGTTCATCAAGATAGTCATCAAGACCGGAATTCTTGAACTCAGTTCCATTGTCACTTCTGATGTGCTTGATCTTCACACCAAAGTTGGTTGAAGCCCTCGAGGAAAATCGTTTGAAGACTTCCTGCACTTCATGTTTGTAAGTAACAATGTGTACCCATGTGTATCGAGAGTAATCATCAACAATGACAAAACCATATAGAGATGCAGCATTAGAGAATGCTGAGTAATGATTTGGTCCGAAGAGGTCCATGTGAAGCAATGCGAATGGACGAGTAGTGGTCATGATAGTCTTCGCTGGATGCTTGGCCTTGGTCATTTTTCCGGCTTCACAGGCTCCGCATAAGTGATCCTTGAGGAATTTGACATTCTCAATGCCAATGACATGCTTCTTCTTTGCAAGCGTGTGCAAATTCCTCATGCCTGCGTGACCAAGTCGTCGATGCCATAGCCAACCTTCTGAAGCTTTTGCAAGTAGGCACACAGCTGGTTGTGGTCCTGTAGAGAAATCAACAATATACAAATCTCCTCTCCTAAAGCCTTCGAAGACTTTGGAATTGTCAGCTTCCATAATCACAACACAACGATACTTGCCAAAGACAACAACCATGTCAAGATCACAAAGCATTGAGACTGACATGAGGTTGTATCCCAAGGACTCAACAAGCATGACTTTGTCCATGTGTTTATCCTTAGAGATCGCAACCTTACCAAGACCCAATACCTGACTTTTGCCTTTGTCAGCAAAGATGATATGCTTCAGATGTGACGGTGATAAAGGAGCATCCATCAAGAGATTCTTGTCACCAGTCATGTGATTTGTACATCCACTATCGAGGACCCATTCAGTGGTTTTGGGTTGATCATCCTGCAGATGAATTAGTGTAACTTACAATCTCATATGCTTCATCAGTGAAGAATATGATATTAAGTTCATCAGATGAATTTCATCAAGCAGTAAACAGATATAGCAGTATGAGGACGTGTGAAATGAAAGTTCATTTCATCATGGTTAGCCTGTGTCCTTTCAGGCATTTTGTCAGGTCCCCAGCAAATTCTTCAGACGTTAAGGCACGTCTGGAGACCTGACCCTGCAGAAGAGATTAGTTCTTTTTCTTCACCACGCACATCTGAAGGGGTGGCAAAGAGTTCATCACTCTGCGAGCACCATACGAGAATGGTGGCATAGAAGCCAAACCATTTCGTTTCACATAAGAGGGGTTAGGGTAAGCATATGAGTAAGCATAGAAATTCTTCGAGGACTTATGAACATAATGATTTGAAGAATAATGTGCATATTCATAGCCCTTAGCTCTACCCTGCGAAACAGAGTTGTTAGCACGATGATAGTCATATGAGGACTTTGATCCATTTGAGGAATTTGATCCACGTGAGGAATTTGGTCCATATGAGGACTTGGATCCATATGAAGAATTAGGTCAAGAGTTTGTTCTGGGGTTCCCATTCTTCACAGGTGGTGTCATGAGGACATTCACCTGAAGACTTTCAACATAACTTTTGGGAACCCAGATTTTCTTCATAGGGGAACCGCTCCTGCAGTTAGTCCCAACATATCTAGCAAATACTTCACCATTCTGATTTTTGAACAGTTTATAGTTGGAGTCAAATGACTCATCAGAAGAATGAGGAGATTCACATGTAAAGCCAGATAACATGGATGGATCAACTGGAGCTCCCTTTGCAGCAACCCATGAGGTTTTGGGGTACTGCTCAGGCTTCCAATATGTTCCATCAGCATTAAGTTTCCTCTCAAAGGCAATACCCTCTTTCCTAGGGTTTCTGTTGAGGATCTGCTTTTTGAGCACATCACAGAGAATTTGATGCCCTTTGAGGCTTTTGTACATGCCTGTCGTGTACAGTTCCTTCAGCCCTGCATCGTCAGTGATACTACCATTATCCTCAGATGAGGAATTAGTGATAGCAGAGGTAGGTGAAGAATTTGTAACAGTTGAAGCATTTGAACATTCAGGTGAAGAATTAGCAGATTCACGTTCAATGCACTTTAAGCATGGAGGAACAAATTCTTCCTGAGAAGTGCTGATTTGTTGAGCAAGTAATGAATCGCGCTCCTTCTGAATATCTTCATAACTCACTCTTAGCTTCTCAAGATCTTGCTTTCTTTGAAGAAATTCATAAGAAAGTTTCTCATGATCAGATAAGAGAGTGTTATGATGACTTTGGAGATTATCAAACCTAGACTGAAGTCTCTGAAGATTTTCAGTTAGGGCTTTAGTGCGATCCATTTCTTCACCCAACATATCATCACTTTTGTCTAGCATGTTTTGAACCTTTTCAAAAGCCCTTTGTTGTTTTACAGCAATCATTGCAAGTTTAGAGTAGCTGGGCTTGAGATTCTCATCAGATTCATTTTCACTAGATTCAAGGGAGGTGTATTTGAGTACCTTTGCACCTTTTGCCATGAAGCAATAGGTGGGAGCGTAGTCATCGTTATCTTCATCCGGCTTGTCGGTGGGGTCAGTTTCTTCAGTGTTGAAGATGGACTTGCTAACGAAAGCAATAGCGAAAGCCAGACTCGCCACCCCAGATTCAGATTCTTCAGACGCTTCCTCTTCCTCATTTTCCTCAGATTCAGCTTCAGAGTCCATTTCCTTGACAATGAATGCCCGAGCCTTCTTGGAGCTGCTCTTCTTGTGAGATGAAGACTTCGAGGATTTTGATGACGAAGATTTTGACGATTTCTTCTTCTTCTTCGCATCATCAGAACTGTAATCCTTGTATTTCTTCTTCTTCAATTCCTTTTCCCACTGAGCACAATCTTGAATATAATGACCAGGTTTCTTGCATTTGTGGCACAACCTTCTCTTATAGTCACTTGATGAGGAATCACTGCTTCTTGAGGATTTTCCAAAGCGACCATGTCTTGAGAACTTCTGGAATTTCTTCACGAGCAGTGCTAGCTCCTGGCTCGGTTCTTTAGGATCACCAAGGCTACTACCAGAGTCCTCACATTCAGACTCAGACATAACCTTGGCCTTCAGGGCACGTGGTTTGCCATAGCTCGAACCATAGAGATCTCTCTTTTCAGCAAGCTGGAACTCGTGAGTATTTAGCCTTTCGAGGATATCGGCAGGATCAAGAGACTTGTAGTCATCCCGTTCTTGTATCATCAGACCCAGAGTACCAAATGAGGAATCAAGCGATCTCAACAGTTTCTTCACCACCTCATGGTCAGTGATGTCAGTGGCACCGAGGGCTTGAAGCTCATTTGAGATGTCAGTGAGGCGATCGAAGGTTTGTTGGACATTTTCATTGTCGAGTCTTTTGAAGCGGTTGAAGAGATTCTGAAGAACATCTACTCGAGAGTCACGCTGAGTTGAGACTCCTTCATTTACTTTGGACAGCCTATCCCAGATAAGCTTGGCAGTTTCCAAAGCACTCACTCTTCCATACTGTCCTTTACTTAGATGGCCACATATGATATTCTTCGCTTGAGAATCGAGTTGCTTGAATCTCTTCACATCGGTGGCGTTCAGTGAGAGTGAAACAGAGGGAACACCATTTTCCACAACATACCAGAGATCATTGTCAATTGCCTCGAGATGCATTCGCATCTTGTTTTTCCAATAGGGGTAGTCCGTTCCATCAAAGGTGGGACACCCAGCCGAGACCTTGATCATACCTGCGGTCGACATAACTGAAACTCTAGGCGGTTAAACCAAAATCACACAGAACAAGGGAGTACCTTGCTCTGATACCAATAAAAAGTGCGTTATATCGACTAGAGGGGGGGTGAATAGGCGATTTTTATGAATTCTTCACTGAGGAATTTGCCGCTGAGGAAATTCCTTAGCGAAGAACTATTAGCAGCGGAATAAGTACTCAGAAGTAAGCATAACAGATTACAAGCATGGTCATCATGATGAAGTGAGGACTAGCACAGAGTACAGAAAGCGTAATCACAGGATAACACAAGATGAAGACAAACAGACTGAAGAAATTGAACTGAGGAAATTGAGAAAGTCTTCAGTCAAAGTCTTCAGACACAGATATGAACAAACACTCAACACAGTAATGAGGAAATGAAAGGGTTGAGGAAATAGAACCAGTAGGTTGGTGAAGACAATGATTTGGTAGACCAGTTCCAACTGCTGTCTCAGTTGTACGTCTGGTTGGAGCGGCTGAGTATTTAAAATCGAGGACACGCAGTCCCGGACACCCAGTCTCTGAGCACGCAGCTCAGGACACCCAGTCCTCACCGTATTCTCCTTGAACTAAGATCACACAGATCCCGTCCAATCACTCGTCATAAGTCTTCAGGCGACTTCCAAACCTTCACAGACTTGGTCACTCGGTGATCCACAATTCCTCTTGGATGCTCTAGACCTTGACGCCTAACCGTCTGGAAGAAGCATAGTCTTCAAAGGTAACAAGCGTCGGATCCACGCAGGATCAATTTCTTCAGTGATGCTCAATCACTTTGGGGTTTGTAGGTGTTTGGGTTTGGGATTTTCCTCACTTGATGATTTTCGCTCAAAGTCCTCGGAGGATGGGTTGCTCTCAAATGACAAGTGTCAAGTTCTCTCGGAGCAGCCAACCAGCTAGTGGTTGTAGGGGGCGGCTATTTATAGCCTAGGGAGCAGCCCGACATGATAAGACATAAATGCCCTTCAATGATATGACCGTTAGGTGGATAAGATATTTTGGGACAGCTGGCGTGCAGCATAGCAACGGTCGGAAATTTGACTCTCAAATTCCTCAGGGCTATCACGTTCCTCACTGTGTAGGTCATTCGCACTGGCGAATTCCTAACTCCTCAGTCAGGACAATTCATCAGCGACCAGAAGAACTTCGTCTCTGTCACTGAAGAAAGTGGCTGAACTGTATGAGATTTCCAAAGGCTTCACTCGAAGGGATTGGTAGGTGTAGGATTTTGAGTTGAGCATCACATGGAAATTTTTCCTTAGTATTTCCTCGACCCCCTTTAACAGTACGGTGTTTCCTATGACTCAAGAAAGAGAAAATGAAACTACGAAAACAAAAGTCTTCACGCTTCATGTTCCACTAATGAATATCAAGTCTTCAAGGTCACACCAATTTCTTCACTTTCAAAGTCTTCAGAAAGTCTTCAGAATATCAAAGTCTTCAGTTGAAGAACTTCATTTTTAGGGGTCGACTTTCTCTGCAAGTATCAAACTCCTCATAGACTTATAGACCTGTGTACACTCACAAACGCATTAGTCCCTTAACCTATAAGTCTTCAATACACCAAAATCACTAAGGGGCACTAGATGCACTTACAGCAAGCGACTAATCTCCCTTAAATAGATGACTTGAGGTTACCAATCCGCGAGAGGAAATCACAATCAATCTTTTACCTCGAACATCACTTAAATAATAAAGATATTTTATTACGCCACCCTCTACCCCAACTATTTAGTGTGGTCGTCATTCAGAGTAGGCTGCATAGTTATAACTAAGGAATTAGTAGACAATGATATATAAAGTATTTTTGTATTTCCAAAATAAATAATACAGTGTTTTTAAACAATAATTAAATATGTGTGGAGTGTTTTTCTTATATATAAATTAGTCTGGGGTTCATAGATTCACTAGTAGCATATCTCAAGAACATAGTGTTACAAAACAATTAGCATAGGCGTGAGATTTAATCAAGACATTCATCTAGATAATCACAAAAATGATTGCATTTCACTTCATATAGCCGATTGACAGGGGCAATTCTACGTGTAAGGTGTGTGGTCAGCTGACCCCACAACTTTTTTGATTGCAAGCCTAGTTGTATTAATATTTGTGGAAAAGATTATGACATTTTTTGAGATTAGTGTAGTTTAACCCAAAACCTTTTGGTGATGGCACCGCCACTGGCGGTTGATGTCTATCACTCAACCTTACTTCTCGTAGACCTTTGTTGGGCACTCAAATGGAAGGTTGCAACGACATTTTCCCCTTAAGTAGATTATGTAAGGTTTAACGAATCAGGAGGAGGGTGGGGCAAGAAATCTTCTCCCTCAACCAATACTCAAATCAAAAAACAAAAATAAACAAACCTGTGTACCAAACAATTCTAGTGTGGTTGACAAGCATGCTAGTTTTTATAGTTTCCACAAGATTTCAGAAGATAGTGATAGATAAAGCATTTTTTATATTTGAAGAAAATGATAACTGAAAATAAAAAATAAAAAAATAAAAAGTATAGTTTTTCTGGTTTTCTTTATGTCAAAAATTGACTCGGGTTCATAAGCTCCCTAGTAGCTTCCTTCACCTAACTATTAAGTTTGTAAAACACAAGCCATTGCATAGAACATGATGACATATACTCCCTTTGGGTTTAAGGGCCCGGTTCAAATATCTCCCCAACCAAGGTACATGGTGAATTGTGAAATAAATTACATAGTTTGCAAAGTACTCAATTAGTGCGCTTGTTTTCCTAAAATGTTGCTTTTACTGATAATTAATTTGCACTAACTACAATGGATACATGCGTGACCACTAAACGAGCGAAAACTTTTACAAGCATTGGTGAATCTTCCTTCATGAATATCGTGCACCTTGAAATCCAAACAAATAATCGAGACCAATAGAAACGAGAATAAGAAAACAGAAACACAAAGAAAAATGTTAGCTAAATAGACTAGACTCGCAGAAGGAAGATTCAGTGTGCATCTAAAAATCAATCTTTAAACCAAGATGACAACATCGTATGGAATTTCTCAAAACATAACAAAAGATGCACCACAAAAGATACATATATAATGCACAATTGAAAGAGGTGGCTACATTGCTACTGCTAGACGTACATAGTCTAGGTAGTGGACTACTCACACCTCACGCGATGGGTTTCCCACTCCGCCAGGATGCTGAAAAAGTAGTTTGCTCTCTGATTTTTTTATGTTTCGAAAATACCACTCTTTGTTGTTGGCAGACATTCTAGAAAATTTATGGTGGTCATATTTATATAAATGAGGGTTGCGTCTAAATAGGATACGGAGAAAACCTAGATGGGGTCCGCGCACCTTAGCTGTGAACCCGGGGGTAGGATGTGTTGGTACCCCCCCCCCCCGGCTGCTCCTTTTCTTGTGTTTGTGGTCTTTCCTGAGACTTCCCTATAGATTTTCTTGGATTTATATACTTGATGTGTTCTGAGTTTGCTCTAGTATTTTCCCAAATATATAAAAATACCAAGAAAATCATGTACCAATTTTTTTGAAGGATCCAGAAGTCACACAAAAGGACACCTAAAAGAGGCCTCATTGTGCTCGTGCAACTAGTTGGGCATGCTCCGGCTAGTCCACAGGCCCCACCTTGTGGCCCCTTCCACCGCCCTTTAGTCAAGGGTTTCATCTCCTGCAACAGAGTCTCCACCTATTTATTTCAAAAAACTTGATCCCTTGTAACATCCTGATTTTCGCATGCTCAATTTCTTATGAAGCAAAGAAGCTTAAAGTCCATTAGTACTTACTATTTTTAAAATTGAATCAACATTTCTGGTTTAATTTCAGTAAGCTAGAGGGGAGTTAAAGATCTCACATAATCTGATTTGGATTTTATATTTGAAAATATATTGGATTCAATATTCAAAAAAGTTTTTAGGATTTTTCATGAGCATCACTGTCTTTTGGATTTATTATTTTCACAATTCATTCAATTCCAAAAACCATTCTTCATGTCCTCTTTTCTCTTAATTTTGAGAAGTCTCATGTTTATGCTCTTTCCAATTGGCCCATCTATATTTTCTATCTCCGCATAGACTATATGTCGCCTACTGCGCAGCATCGCTAGCTTAAGAGCGCTCCTGAAACTTTTCAGTGCGGTTCAGTTCTTATGATTATTGATTTAGTTTTTCTTGTGATGTGGTATTTTCTATGCAGGAGGTTAGTTTTTCCCCTTTTTATTTTATCTTCTAGTTTTTTCTTTATCCATGTTTTTACCATTTTCCCTTATATGTTGTTTTCCGAAGTTCTTTTTGTTCCTATTTTCTGCCCTTTTTTTCTTTTTTATGCTCCCTTACCATTTTTAGTAATTACTTTGGTATACAATGATGACACTATTTAATACAGAATGAACATTTTTAAACACATGATGAATATATTTGTAATAATTGATGAATATTTTCTTATTTCATAGGTAAAATACATGATGAATGGTTTTTACGAGCTAACTGAACACTTTTTATTGAACACATGGACATATTATTTTTTAAACGCGAACATTTATTTTGGTAGACATGAACATTTAAAAAAAATAGATGAATGCTTATTTTCATACATAGGAAGTTTTTATGAAAGTACATGATTTTTATAGAAGTATATGAACATTTATTTTCGTATGGATGAACATATTTGTTTATAAATACATGAATGCTAGATTTTGTATTTCCTTCCATATGTAAGTGGTGTCGCAGAATGAATATATAACTACAATAAATACCGTAATTTCAACATATCTTAATTTGGTAGATTCATTCAAAACAGTGAGATTTTTAATTCTACTAGATAATTGTCTGTGTGTTGAAACGGAAGGATAAATATTGTAATAGATTAGCCCATGATTTACCATCCCATATTAGTGTGATTGTCTAAATATGTAAAATTTTATTTTATTTACCCTAATTTGGTAAGCATTTGTTGGTTTACCAAAGAGAAGGAACTAATTTGGTATCTCAATAAAAGGTGAGGCAACTGATGTGGTTTTCATGAAAAACTGATGAAAAAACCCATAGAAGGAGGAAAAACTTGAGGTGGAAGACGAGAGGGAGGAGAAATGTAAGTAGGTTGGATGGACGACGAGTGGATGACATAATCTTTTTTGAAGTAGGATATATATTATACACCAATACAACTCTCCTACATTGCTTGATGTTTTGCTGCAGTGAGTATGTAGGCTGCGTAGCTTAGGTGTTTATTGGATTGGCCATATTACAATGTCACCAGTACAACTCTCCTAGATTGCTTGACTATGAGTTGCTTGTCGCGGTGAATACACTGCATAGCTTAGGCCTTTATTGGGCTAGCCATATTACAACGTTCCACAATAGGCGACAAGTAGACATATCCAAGAGCTCCTATGTGATGCACATCAATTTGTCGTTATTCGAACAAAGCATCCTACGAGCGGACTTCATGGGCATGTTTCTTCATTCCTATTTTTTTGTTCGAAGCTAGCCCTTGTTTCTTGTTTTCTTTAGTTCCTATTTCGGGTTATGCTTCGCTCTTTCTTCTAGTGATTTGATGCACAAAGTAACAAAGAGTTTTGAAACAAATGTAGAAACTAATTAAGAAACAATATTTCAAAAACGTATCTTCCAACTCTATACTAGATAGAACTGAAAAATAAAAACAAACATGAATTTGCACTACAAAAAAGTATTTTTGTTCATCGATTCAAACATCTTCCATAGATTCAAAAAATATTCAAGCAATTGAAAAATTGTTCTTGACATTAAAAATTTGTTTATAATTAAAATAAATGTTCAAAACGTGTTCTTGAATTCAAAAAAGATTCGGCGATAAAAAAAGTTGTTCAAAGCATTCAAAAGTTTTCCCTTACTTTGTTTTTGCCACTCTAGCTTTTGCCCACTTTGATTATGCCACTCTAGAATTTAAGATGTCACTTTTGCCACTCTCAACTTTTGACAATAGATCACAAATGCCATTCCGTGGAAAAAAAAGTAATAATTTTTCATTTCACCTTTTCCATTCTTAGCTTTAGAATGGCAAAAGTGAAATGTCAAATTCTAGAGTGGCATAAGAAAAGTGGTCAAAAGCTAGAGTGGCAAAAACAAAGTCCCCCCACCCCCAAAATATCATCCGTACATAATATTACTCATTATTCCAAAAATTGTTCATAGAAATTTGATACTTGTTCATAGATTAAAAAAATTCTTGAAATTTGGAATTTGTTCTTAATTTATAAAAAAATCTTGGAATTGAGAATTTGTTCATAGATACAAAAAATGTTCTTTATTTTGAAAATTGTTAATCATTGTTTTAATTTGTTTTCTATTTAAAAATTGTCCATAGATTCAAAAAAGTATTTAAGCCTTTCAAAAATTGTTTTGCACATTCAAAATGTGTTTATAGTTACAAAAATGTTCAAAGATAAAAAGTTGTTCAAAGTATTCAAAAAGTCTCTCCATTCAAAACGTTGTTCATTACTTAAAAATATGTCCAAGGAATTAGAATTTATTGGGTGACTGAAAATTATTCATATATTCAAATAAATGTTCTTGTAATTTGAAATTTATTCGTACTTCAAATTTTTTGAATAAATGAAAAAAATGTTCTCCGAATTTGAAATTTCTTTGTTGATTCATATATTGTTTGTTTATTCAAAAACATTTCATACATTCAAAATTGTTCACCAAATTTGAGATTAGTTCATCAATTTTAAAAAATGCATAGATTAAAAATATTATTCAGTACATTACAAACTAGAAATTTATAAAAATCATCGAGTGTGAAATTTGTTCATGCATTCAAAAAAAATTCTTCATTCAAAAATTGTTCTAGGAGTCAAAAATGCTTCAGAAAATTTTAGAAAAAATGTTCACACAACAGAAATTGTTCAATGCATTCAAAAAGTGTCCTTGGAATCCAAAATTGTTTTTGGAATTCATAAATTGTCCATAGGTTTAAATTTTGTTTTTGAATACGGTGAAATTCTTCTTATATTGGAAAAAACCTTTGAATTCAAAAGTTTTGGAATTTGAAATCTGTTCTTCAAATTCTAATATGTTAGTGTAGGTTGCCCCATATTTTTTTCCTTTACTTGAAACATGACTAGGTATGTAAACGTGGCACAACAAATGACAAGCATGATACAAATTGCTGGGGATGTACAAATCCATTTGAAGGAAAAATTCTGAATGAATACATTCGTTAATCACTCTCCAGTTTGCCATTATTTTATTGAATAAACAAGATACTGTTTCAATCATTAAATGAAAAAAAGAAACTTGTTGGTGCAATAATTTGCCTCCTTATGTTTTAAAGTTTGTTGACATAAACAGTAAGAGACTTATGTGTTTGCTAGTGCACATAGAGTAACAGGTCCCTGGAGTCAGGAGTTTGATTCAAACGCCAAAGATAATACCCTACGTGGAAGTGAAGGTTATCATCGAAGATTATGACAAGAGTGACCCCTCAAAAATTGCTGACGCAAAGCAATTGGTTCATTGCTCGTGTGAAGGAACTGACTGCGACCGAGAAGATTGAAGACGAAGTGAAGACATAGCATTTATTTCGTTATTTCTCTCTTCTTTATTGAGACATAGGACCACCGTATTACTAAGAGGGATGTAGCATTTGAAGCTTTGATTCTCTGATGGTAAATCCAAGTCCTATATAAGTTGCGAGAGAAATCTCTTTATGTTCAGAGCAAATACTTGCCAGCAAGAGATTGTGATCTTCTTCGCTGCGAGAAATTTGTCTCCGGCCGATGAGTTAGCATTACTTGGTCCTCAAGTAATGTTACCGTTGCTCTTGAAATTTGACCGTTGTGAATGTGTCGGTTGGCCATTGGCTGGACCGCGCGTCCAAAATGGTCATTTCTCACAAGGGAAGGTTGCGGCTATAAATAGACACCCCGCACCGGCGTTGTCCGGTAGCTGCTCCATTTGATTGTGAGAAGATTATTAAGCAACCCCCTCTGCTGAGTGATTTGAGTTTAAAATCCACCGAGGGAAAATCTCCAGACCTGAAAAATTAAATAGTGGTTCAACATCACTCGAATCTATGTCTAGTACGCTCCACCTATTACTCTTGAGAGCTGGAAACTCTCTAGATGGTTAGGTGTCAATTTCTTCGGAGACCAAAAGTAATTATGGTTCTCGAAGAAGAAGTCTATAAAGGTTTGGAGATCACCTCAAGTATCTACCACGAGTGATCGACATTGGTTGACGAACAAATTGTAGAGGAGAATAGGGCGAAGAGAGTTTATCTTCTGTCTTAAATCACAACCTCTCTAACAAGACGTAGTCCTTTTGCAGAAGGGGCAAACTGGTTACCTTTGCTTCCCCTCTTTACTTTTGAACTATTTCAATCATGTGATTTGTCTCGATGCATGCTTTTAGTTTCCATTCATTAGTTTATATTCGCTCAATGTACACTGTTTTCATTCGCTCTGCTATTCGGTTCTAAGAGTTTTGATATTTCCGAAGAAATTTTAAAACTCCCATTCACCCCCGTGGTAGACATACTCCGTTCCTACAAAACTCAACATTATATTTCATCTAATAATTACTGAGCAAACAATGTAGACAAATGCAGAATAAAAACGCGAACTTCATGGATATATTGTTCGAAACCATTTCATTTTATGATGCAATATTTTAGTGTGACTCAAGGATAAGCACAGGAAACAACACCTCACAAACATTTATTATTCAAAAAATCTTCACCGTGTATTTGAAAAAAAGTTGGTCATGTACTTAAAAAAAGTGTTCAAAACAAACATGTATATAATAAAAATAATACAAGATGTATTTTAAAATATCAACGTGTATCAACAAAATGTTTGATGTGTACACTAGATGTACATCATACACTAAAAAACGTAGTCATATTTTGAACAAAGAAGTAACTGATGAAAGCCGACAAAGAAACAAAGAGAAACGAAGAAAACCAATGAAAGCCAAAAACAACATTAAATAAATAATACAGAACAAAACCAATAAAAAGAATGGAAACGGTGAAAACCAAGAAAGAAACAAAGAAGATAGAAAAATAATTTTAAAAACCATAGAAAACAAAAACTAGTGCAAATAAAAAAAAATAAAATTTGAAAATAAAAAACCAGTAAAAGCCATAAAACCAAAGGAAATCGATTAAAAAGCAAACAAAAATAGTAAACCGATGAAGAAAACAAATAGAACCCGATAAAATAGTAAGACAAAAAAGGGAAAAAGTGGACCAAACTTGTATGTCGACGACACAAAGACTACAACCAGTGATCAACGATCAAAAGAAAACCAGTGAAATGGGGTGGCCCAGTTACGATGAGGGAAGAAAAATGTCGGATTCAGGGCTCCGCAGACCCAAAAAAGGTTCGAATTCTGGGGCGTGTGCGAAGAACTCAACTTCTCCAGCCAGCGAACTCGCTGCTCTCATGGCCTAGCTCGATGAACAGGAAGGAAATGGAAGCGACAGTTTACCCAGGTTCAGGCCACCTTGCCGTGTAAAACCCTACTCTTGCTTTGTGGTGGATTAGCCTCGCGGGAGGCTGAGGATGAACTAGTACCAGGAAGAAGAACTTCGTGGGGTCTGCTCTAGGGGTGGATCTGAGCTTGAGGGATTCGACCTCCTGCTATGGTGGTGGCTAGGCTATACTTATAGCGGCCTCGGTCCTCTTCCCCCAAAACATAGGCGGGAAGGGATCCCATAGTGGCCAATTTTGAAGGGGGACAAGTAGTACTTCTTATCCTGACGAAAGGTGGTCTTCCCCTGCAAAGATTCTGGGCGTGACGCCGTGGTGGGCTCGGTGATGACATTTGTCCTGCCGTCCTGGCGGTCTTGGTCTTGTTGCACGTAAACGATAACCTTTGGTTGATTCCTTGGGACTCTGCCCCTGTGCTTGCCTCCCTAGCACCAAAGAGGAAACCTGCTCCTCTGCGCTCGCTGGTGCGTGCCTGGCCCTGGTCGTCATGGCTTGTGTCACCTCAGCCTCATGAGGTTAAGAACCCGCATAGAAATCTCCTCTCCTAAGGAGGCAGCCTGGGGACACTACAAAAAAAAGACACATCCGTGACATTTTGGGCCGAACGAATTTTTTTGTCATACTTATGACACTTCTATGATGATAATTGTGACAAAACCCAGTATCATCATAGATGTGGTGGGCTCCTACCTCTGTGACAAAAAATCATGACAGAAAATGGGCTTTTCGTCCTGGCGGGTCGGAGACGCAGTTGCATGACATTCTTTGGGCCGTCCATGACGGAAAAAACCGTGGTAGAAGCGAGGGCGAAGAAAATTTCGGGGAGTTCCCGGTTACGGTGGGTGTTCAGGGGCCGAGCGATGCTTGTTTCTCTTGTACACGTACGCACGTGTGTGTGAGGAGTTGGGCTCTAACTGAACCCGAGCAAGGTGTTGGGCTCTAACTGAACCCGAGCGATTGCACTAGCTACGTTACTAAACCCGAGTGATTCCTTTGCTATTGCTGCTAACTGAAGCCGATTGATGCTGCCTCTGGATGAACAGTGAGTGTTGCTGGGGTTTTTGGATGAATAATGAGCGTTGCTGGGGGGGTTGGATGAACAGTTCCCGGTGGGGGTGGATGAACAGGACCCCGTGGTTGCCTCTGGATGAACAGGACCCGATCGATCGAGTCGGTTGGGGCTGGATGAACAGGACCCCATGGAGGGCTGGATGAACAGGATGACCCTGTGGAGGGCTGGATGAACAGTAGATGGTGGAGGGCTGGATGAACAGTAGCCCGTGGAGGGGTGGTTGAACAGGAGCCTGTGGAGAGGGCTAGTTGAACAGTAGCCGGTGGAGTAGCGCACGGTGGAGGCTGGATGAACAAGAGCCCATGGATAAACAGTCGTAGGTGGAGGCTGGAGGAGGTCGACGGTGGATGAACAGTAGCCCGTGGAGGCTGGAGGAGGTCGACGGTGGAGATGAACAGTATCCCGTGGAGTCCCGTTTTGCAGTACGCCACACCCGTCCCAATGAATAGGACCCCCGTTTCGACCGTAGCGCTCAAACACAAGTCCATTTCCTCCGTTTTGCGATACGCCACACCCTTCTCAATCAATAGGACTCCATTTCGACCATAGGAGGTCCAACAGAAATTCGTTTCCTTCGTTTTGCGGTATGGCAAACCCCTCCCAATGAACAGGATCCCGTTTCGACCGTGGCCGATCGAACACAAGGCCGTTTCCTCCGTTGTGTGGTACGCTAGGCCTCATTTCCATCGGCTGTTCCGTCCAATTCCTCCCGATGAACACGACAACACATTCTGTTCCGACCCAGCCGATTGGCTCCGCATGAACATGACGACGACGCGGTTTCTCCGTTCCGGCCCAGCCATGTACACGAGTCCTGGCTGTACGTATGCGTGAGTAGGCGTTTGAGACCCCGCCTGTATGTACGTACGTGGTCGTATTTACTTTCTTGCACCCTGGCCGCTGTACGTACGTGTACATGCTACGTGTGCGCCTCTACTACGACACATGCGCGTCTACATCGACCAGTATGTACGTACACGTTCGCGACCAGAATGACAACGCTATGTATGCTTTGACCAGGTGGGTCCTGACTGTCAGGCACTTCCTTGCGTGCAAAGATGAAGCTGGTGGCTCCCAGAAGTCAGGGGGCGAATCTTTTTTTGCCCAGACACACTTCCTTGCGTGCAAAGATGTAGCTGGTGGGTCCCAGCAGTCAGGGGGGAAACGTTTTTTTGCAAAATATGGTGGCCCGTCCGATGGGTCCCTGCTGTCAGGTGGAGGAATAATTATTTTGTGCATAATAAGGAGGCACTTCCTTGCGGCCACCGTGGACCCAGCTGTCAGCCTCTCCACATATAGTACTCTTCCGATGGAAGTCGTTCCTTGACCATGTTGACCACGCCGCACCGAGAGCACCAGGGTGGTGGACGACAGCGAGGCCTAGGAAGGGGACGACGCGAAGCCGAGGAAGATGCGGCAGTGGAAGCCCACGCGGAGATGAGTACGAGGGTTCACTGGTTCGGCTGCGGTGTGAGGCTGCCGTCGCCACAGGGCCTGGCCAGCAGTGGGAATAGTAGGGGCGGTGAGGCCTCCATGGCAGCACAGCCGGCCACGGGAGGCAGGAGCATCCGGCACGACCGACACTGCTTTGGGTGGCTGGAGCAAGAAGACCAGAGGTTGAAGAAGCACTACGGCCGTTGGATGGACATCGTATGGCAACTGGAGCTACAATCGTTCATATTGACTAAGTTGACAAAGCCCTCCATCCCTGTTAACTTAGTAGGCCCACAAGTCAGCCTCCCACCAAGGAGGGTCCCAGCTAGCAGGGGGAGTGTTCATTTTTTTGTGCGTAATAAGGAGGCACTTCTGGTGGGTCCGAGCTGATAGCAAGGGCAACATTTTTTTCGCGAAATACGGTGGCCTGTCCGGTGGGTCCCGACAGTCAGGGGAAAATATTTTTTTGGCAAAATACGATGGCCCGTCCGATGGGTCCCTACTGTCAGGTGGAGGAATAATTATTTTGCGCGTAATAAGGAGACACTTCCTTGCGGCTGCCGTGGACCCAGCTGTCAGCCTCTCCACGTACAGTACTCTTCCGACGGAAGTCGGTCGTTCACCACATTGACCACGCCGCGCCGACAGCACCACGGTGGTGGACGATGGCGAGGCCTCGGAAGGGGACGACACAGAGCCGGGGAAGACACGGCAGTGGATACCCACATGGAGAGGAGTACGCGGGTTTTCACTGGTTCGGCTGCGGTGTGAGGTTGTCGTCTCCGCAGAATAACAGGGGGTGTGGGTGAGTGGAGGGATGGCCTGGCCAGCGGTGGGAGTAGTAGGGGGCGGTGAGGCCTCCGCGGCAGCACAGCCGGCCACGGGAGGCAGGAGCAGGCAGCACGACCAGCGCTGCTTTGGGCGGCTGGAGCAAGAAGACCAGAGGTTGAAGAAGAACTACGGCCGTAGGATGGACACCGTACAGTCACTGTAGCTAGAATCGTTTATATTGACTAAGTTGACAAAGCCCTTGGTATGCGTCAACTTAGTAGGCCCACAGGTTAGACTCCGAAAAGGTGCGCCTCGGATGTCAGGGGGAGGAATCATTTTTTTGGACGGCCGAAGCTAGAATATCCGAGATTGAAGAAGAAGAACGACATCCGTTGGATAGACATCCAACAGCCACTGCTACTAGAACCGTGTGTTGACTATAATAAGTTGACAAAGCCTTGCATACGCGTTAACTTGTTCTTTTACGGGACGTGTCAACTTAGTAGGCCCACAAGCGTGTGGCAGAGAACTTATAGCCCATTTGCGATTTGTAAGAATGTACATCCCATTTTTGAATTCTAATGGAATTTACTACAGCCCATTTACAGTTTGTTAAAAGTACAACCCATTTTCTAGCTAGGACAACGATTAATAATTTCAACCAACCGTTCAAGACAGAATTCAAATTTCCCACATTTTGATGGGATCTGAAATATTTTTAACCCGAAATTTCTAGTTAGATTAAATATAAATTTGTATTATGTAAAAATCCAACGAAACATTATGCACACAACAATTAAAAATTAAGATTTTTAAAATCCATAAATAATATTTTATAAACTAATTTCGTGTTTCGTGCATTTTTTTATAGTTACTGCCCATTTTTTATAATTACATCCCATTTATTATTTATTAAAGCCCATTTTCCTGTTAAGCCTAATGCATCCCTCCTAGAAAAGATTTGCAGCCCAGCGGGGCGGAGAATAACAAGTTGACCTTGCCTGGGTATTCCTCAAAAAAACGTATAGCTGGGTTAGCCATTTTCATATTGAAAAAAAATAATATTTGGGCTGGATATCTGGCCTGGGCTAGACGGGCCACATCCCGCCCATTTAATACCCTGCTCTCCTCTGAACAACAACGAAAACATCGCCAAGAAAAACTCTGCTATGCTCACGCCTCAAAAACACAAATACTGCTCGAGCTGTTTGGTCCCCGCTATCGGCCGCACCTTGTGGAATTCTCTCGTTTATATTGACTACATAGGTTGACAATGGTGTGGGACCGTGATGTCAGGAAACCAGGAGGAAGCAAAAAAATATAGATGTACATAATAAGGAGGCACTCGCGTACGTACGTCTATGGCCCTAGTGGGTCCCTACTATCATCCAGTCAAAATAAAGTCATCTCCTGAATCATCATGTTCGTTGACCATGTTAACAATGCTCGGCGCCACGGCGAGCGCAACAACTCGAAGGACGATGGAGAGGGCCTCGCGGGCCCTATGGATGGTCTGATACAGCGCCCGCTGCTCATTCAGGAAGCCAGGATCATCGGACACCTATGAGCACCTTTGAAAGACTTAGACAACATGAATGGTAAGGCCGTGCTTGGGAGCTCTGGTTTATTTCACACCTGTATTAAGATACAAGTGTAATTTACTTGTCATCAGAAACAACGTGTAAAATACAGGCGTAATGAAACCGAGGGCACTAGGTCTATAAGTAAAATCGGCAGGTTACTCGTGTAATTTGAGAGCCCAGTGTATATTTTACTAGTTGAAATCGACCAACCAAGCGCTTCGCCCGAGACCATCTGCTTTTATTTACAAGCGTCAGTTTTACAAGCGGTTTTGGTTGGAAAACGACGATCAAATCACGGCCTAAGATGATGAGTTGGTCAGAAGATCATATGGTTTCACGTCTAACCTACCTGACTTGTCGTATAGGCTATGAATGAAACATAAGACGATGAACTTCTTAAGCACGGAAACAACAAAAGAGGATCATCTTCTTAACAAGCGAATCACTGGCATTAGATCGACATGCAAAACAATACGAAGCATTATTCTCAGGAGGCACGGTGAACAACTCATGATGACGCATGCCACAACATTCCAAGCTCAACTTTGCAATCAAACACAAGGCCTGGCATTACATAGACAATATTCAGAACAAACTCTTAACACATGAATATCTCAGCAGAGTAACTATTTACTTCTAAACTGAACACAGGAATAGGAAAAAACGATTGATGCTGCTCACAGCAAAGGGCATCTCACTCAAAAATATCAAATGCATGTCTTCTAACTAACATCAATGAGCAAATTTTGACAAGGTTTTCCAATTCCAATATATATTGCACAAGGCCTGGCATTACATAGACAATATTCAGAACAAACTCTTAACACAAGAATATCTCAGTAGAGTAACTATTTACTTCTAAATTGAACACGGGAATAGGAAAAAACGATCGACGCTGCTCACAGCAAAGGGCGTCCCACTCAAAAATATCAAATGCATGTCTTCTGGCTAACATCAATGAGCAAATTTTGACAAGGTTTTCCAATTCCAATATATTAAACTAATGTCTTCTTGCTAACATCAATGATTAAACTTTGACAAGCTTTTCCCATTCAAAATATGTAATGACTATGATTGTGGAGTCCTGTCATGGCTTCTTGTACTATTTTGGGCACTTTTTGCCCAGTGCACTCCACATGTTGTAGAGTTGCCTATGCTCTCTGCAGACTAGTCATGTCAACAGCGTCTACTAATACTCTGTAAAGCTTCTCGGTCATTCCTTCTGTATGTCGCGCAAACAATGATTGCTTCTTTCTGCAAAGTGGAACGACCAACTGGACCCAATAATGTAGCAGTTTGCCTTGGACACATTGGCTCCTTTTGTGCAGTTCAACTAAAATCAAAGTTGGAATAAAACTGAGCTTTAATTTTGATATCCCTATAAGCAACAATAGGTATAAGGGAAACAATTACTGAGAAATAACGGTTGATGACTTGTACTCCCAGAAGAAAAGCATCTACTAATCTACCTTATCTTAATGGGAAACAAAGCAGGAGAGTAGCAATTCTCCATCACTGTGATTCATTCATATTGACTGAGACATTATCTTAACAATGCCTTGTTTCAACATGTATAAAGAACGACCAAGTAGAAAAGTACCATTCCTAAAACAATGCGACTGATTCATTTTAACAGAGACATTATTTAACAATACCTTGGTTAAACATGTAGAAAGAACTACAAAGCAGGATAGTACCATTCGTAAAATAATGCGACTGATTCATTTTAATAGAGGCAAAAAAGGAATCATTTACTGGCCAATAAAGGAGGATGAAACACGCAGCCACAAAAATGGTAATCCCGTCAATTCCTAACAAGTGATGTAGTTTTGAACTAAGATTCGGTAGTTAATTAATTCTGAGAGTGGCATTGCTTAATTTAACCAGCGGCATTAGATTAACAAAAAGCATAAACATTTTCAGGGGAGAGTGGGCGCAACAACATCATGTGCTTCCATCTACTTATAAAGGGGGTGATGCAGAGTTTTGTTGTAACAAAGAAACAAGCATCATGTTTGGGTTGGAATTTTTTTTACTCACTTAATGGTAAAAGACAACAGTTCAATAGCTTCAATGCAACATTTATCCAAAACAGTACCAATATAAGTAGCACAACATCTCAAAGCACACTGCAGCATCATGTGGATGAAAGTCGGTACTGACCTTTCTTGACCAAGATTTGAAACAGCTCGCGAGGAGGACTAGAAACATATCCCAACACATATATGAAATCTCGATCTTCTTTTGTGCACTTCCACCAAAATTAAGCAAAGTCGCCAGTGTGACATTCAAGTTGAACTGTACAAAACACTCTTAAAACAAAAGTGTTCCGCGTAGCGAAGCAAAATGTCGCAATAGCAACAATTTGAATAGATATCCCTGTTTAAACAGAGGCAAGAAAGGAATCAATTACTGGTTAATAAAGGAGGATGAAACATGCGGCCACAAAAATGGTAATCCCGTCAATCCCTAACAAGTGTTGCAGTTTTGAACTAAGATTCGGTAGTTAATTAATTCTGAGGGTGGCATTGCTTAATTTAACCAGCGGCATTAGATTAACAAAAAGCATAAACATTTTCAGGGGAGAGTGGGTGCAACAACATCATGTGCTTCCATCTACTTATAAAGGGGGTGATGCAGAGTTTTGTTGTAACAAAGAAACAAGCATCATGTTTGGGTTGGAAATTCTTTTACTCACTTAATGGTAAAAGACAACAGTTCAATAGCTTCAATGCAACATTTATCCAAAACAGTACCAATACAAGTAGCACAACATCTCAAAGCACACTGCCGCATCATGTGGATGAAAGTCGGTACTGACCTTTCTTGACCAAGATTTGAAACAGCTTGCGAGGAGGACTGGAAACATATCCCAACACATATATGAAATCTCGATCTTCTTTTGTGCACTTCCACCAAAATTAAGCAAAGTCGCTAGTGTGACATTCAAGTTGAACTGTACAAAACACTCTTAAAACAAAAGTGTTCCGCGTAGCGAAGCAAAATGTCGCAATAGCAACAAGTTGAATAGATATCCCTGTTTAAACAGAGGCAAAAAAGGAATCAATTACTGGCTAATAAAGGAGGATGAAACATGCGTCCACAAAAATGGTAATCCCGCCAATCCCTAACAAGTGTTGTAGTTTGGAAATAAGATTCAGTAGTTAATTCTGAGTGTGGCATTGCTTAATTTTACCAGTGGCATTAGATTAACGAAAAGCATAAACATTTCCAGGGGAGAGTGGGCGCAACAACAATATGTGCTTCCATCTACTTATAAAGGGGGTGATGCAGAGTTTGTTGTAACAAAGCAACAAGCATCATGTCTGGGTTGGTCCCATTTTTGTTCACTACTTAATGGGAAAAGACAGCAATACAATAACTTCAATTCAACATTTATTTAAAATTGTACCAATACAAGTAGCACAACATCTCAAAGCACACTGCACAATCATGTGGATGAAGGCCTGTACTGACCTTTCATGAGACGACCAAGATAAAATACGAATCTACCAACATGAATAGGAAATCCAATCTCGTTCTGTGCAGTTGCACTGAAATCAAGCAAAGTGTTTCGCGTAGAGAAGAAAAATGTCGCAATAGCAACAAGTTGAATAGATACCCCTGTTTTAACAAAGGCAAAAACGGAAACAATTACTTGCCGATAAAGGAGGATGAAACAAACGGTGACAAAAAGAAGCATCTAACTTATCTTGATGGAAAAAAGTAGGATAGTAGCATTTCAAAAATGGTTGCATTGATTCATATTAACAGAGACATTCTCTTAAAACAACATTCATTAAAAAATGTAATTTACTTTTAACAGTGGCATTGCTTCAATTTTCCGGCGGCATTCTTAGATTAACAACAGCAAAATAGTTGTATGGGACATGGGACATGGGACATGCCAGCACCATGTGCGTCCACACGTATAAATGGGTGATGCAGAGTATGTAGCCAAGCAACATATCTGCGTTGGTCCCATATTTGTTCTCTTTGAACCTTTTTCCTATGTGAGGGCAGCAAATCTAGTCCTGCACAAACTACTCGACCCCCCAAGTTTCTTTCCCTTTTCAACAAAGAGATCGGTTCCTTACAGATGTGTGTACTGGGTTACCCCCTTTTTCCCTTTTCGACCAACAAAGTGGCTGGATAGCCAGCCTATACTACTTTCCGTACCTCCTTTCCTCATTGAACCACGTCCTAGATTCATGCTCCACCCCACCGCACCCTTCTTTCCTCTTTGAACCAAGACCTAGATTCGACTACACACCGAAAAGATCCACATGCAGCTAGAGCAATGACGGTTTCAAAGAAACTTATACCTTAGGATCGTCGGGATGTGGCAAGGCGTGTGGCGGGAGGCCGGATCTGCCCACACTATGTACGAGAGCGAGGAAGAAGGGGTCGGTGGCCCTCCCGCACAGGCGCTGGGTGAAAGAGAACAGCGCAGCCGGCAATGGATTGCCTCCCTCGCCGAAGGTGATAAAATGAACACTGCACCTCCTCCCCTTCCTGGTGCGACGGGATCCGGACGCCTCCTTCACCAGCTATGAGGGGGAGAGAGAGACAAGGGGCCAACGAAGTCTTGTTTAGATCTGGTGAAGAGAGGGCGAGAGACTGTGAATATAGCAAACCCTAGCAAAGGAACACCGAGCCTCCAGCGTGTATATATATATATATATATATATATATATATATATATATATATATATATATATATATATATATATCTGTGTGTGTGTAGTGCGGCAAGAGTGTGGAGAGTGCAAACCCTAGCGAACAAGCGTTGAGGCTCCAACTTATATATGTACCGTAGTATGGACTGAGCTCAGGTACCTTAACTGCACCTGCTTTTGACTGTATGACAGGTGGGCCAACCACATTTTGGGCCCACCTATCATAAACCCAAAGGCAGGTGCACTAAAGTCAATGAAGCTGCGTCCATATAGTACTTGTGTATACGACTAATATATAGTGGAGTGGTTTTATTATTCTCTCCATAACAATTGTTTTAAATTGTGTAAGTACGAAACGAAACTCTTTATTTAACGTACTAGTGAAGAAAACTACTACTCCCTCTGTTCCTAAATATTTGTCTTTCTAGAGATTTCAACAAATGACTACATATGGAGCAAAATGAGTGAATCTACACTATAAAATATGTATATATACATCCATATGTGGTAGTCCATTTCAAACTTCTTGAAAGACAAATATTTAGGAACGGAGGGAGTACTTCTGATGAACTAATGATCCACACGTCCTGGTGGCACTTCCTGTCCTTCACGTGCGGTACACTACCCTCCCTTAAGTGAACAATCACACATGCGCAAAATTATGGGAAACGTGTGAGAGTGTGTACAAATAAAGAAATTTAATTTCAATTATCAGAAAGGTTTGACAGTATGTACTGTTTTCCCTCTCTAATAATTATGGTTTGTTGTGTTCGGCCTAAACATGGTCAAACTTTACAAAGTTTGACTTCAGTCAAATCTAATATGCGGAGTAAATAATAATGGAGGGCTACTACGTCCATCCGGGTTTTTAGTCCACACCATTTTTTTAATCAAAGTTAATAGTTGGACAAATAAAATTATAGGGGAGCTGGAGACAAAGTTGTGAGAAGGCTTAGAAATCAATACAAAACTTATGCTCTTAGTACCAACGTCGATCCTTCTTCGAGGAAATATTTGGTTCATAGCCAATTGTGTGATAAAATTGCACCAACGTGAAAGACGACTGTGTCTCCAACGCAACCAAGGTGAACTGACGAAGGATATCATCTTTGTGGGTAACAAGCAAAGAGCACTGATGGAAGACAACTTGTTTTTCATTGAAAATCGATCAGCTTCACCAGCCGACGCAACCATGAGCATCAATAGGTCATCATGGTGATGAGTCATCCATTTGGCATCAAGTTTGGGTGAGGCACCTATGAAGTTCGACAAATCCTCATTGTGGTCTGTTTCTTCTCAGTAATCAAGCTCGAGGAAGGAAGAACCATGTGGCAGAGGACAGTGAGGCGGAACAACAATGGCCATCCAATTTTGTGTAGTTTCACTAAAATTGAGGAAGACATGCCCGGGTATGGAGATACACATCGCTGTTTCCAAAAATATAAAAAAGGGATATACAATGTTGTTACTTTGTTTTACAAGATTAACAACGACATCTCAATTGTCAATAAGAATTAATGAAAAGTACACCAACAAACAGAAGCATCATGATTATCTTCATGGGAACTAAACCAGGATACCCGAGAAAAAAAGCATTTCTTCATTTAACCAGTGATAGTATTAGATTAGCAGCAACAATAGGAGCATATGGACAATGACCGCACAGCCACCATGTACTTTTTGTCGAAACAACATGTATAGCTCCACCGAGGCATAAATCAGGACAACTTTTCGAGTGGCATTTCCTCTATAATAGTAGGTGATGTTGGTCCAGCCGACGAACCCTAGCTACTATACATGGGGAGCTGGGGAGTAGTCGCATAGAAGAAAACCCGCATGCTGCAACCTGGGGAGCTGGACCAGTACAAGAAGTTATACCTTAGGTGGGCGAGATGTCGCTTAGGCGGGTGGGCGGGATCTGCCCACACGATGGCAGCGAACAAGGGCACGGAGGACCTTCATCCGCGCCAGCGCAGGCTCCGAGAGGATGGTGCACATCGGCTTCCTCCATCGCCGATGGCGACAACGTCAACGCTGCACCTCCTCACCTCCTGCAGCGGACGGGATTCGGCCGGATCTGTGACCACCGGTGAGGAGAGAGATAGAGTGGACACTGTCATCTTGATTTAATATGGAGAGGGTGAGAGAGCGAGACACAAGAAACTCTATCAAACAAGAGGCTATAATGGAGTAAAAAAAATCTCTCCAGAGCAGTGGTTTTAAATAGAATACGCGCGTTCCCGGAAAAAAGAAACGAAAACTGGCGGACAATTTTTTAACGTACCAAGAAAGAAAACTCGATCAAAAACACGCCCCTACTTCCAGGTCGCGAGAGTCGTCGCGCACACACACATAGACATAGACATGCATATCCGTGTTTACGTAAAATTCCATTTCCATCTCCATCTCCAATCATATTTGTCCAACTGGCACATTATTTACGTTGTTAATTATATACGCAGCAATATTAATGTACAACATCTCTTGTTTGCGGGCGTCCGGACCGCTGCCACGGCCGCTCCTGACCAACCCGAACCCTCTTCATCCCTCGTGCGTGCTTCCCGCCCGAAACGGTCAGTGTCGCATTCATGCCCGGCCAGAGCGGACGCGACCTCTCACTGGCGTCGGCATTGAAGCAGTGCGCCAGCCACTTCCTGGTGCACGCGATTGCTCCGCGTTCAAAGGTCCCAATAGCCGGCCACAACATGCATGTAAAAAGTTCTTGGGAGTTTGTGCTACAGCTAGCTATCCTCCCCCAACTCGTCAATCTCTTCCAGTAGTGATAGTACTCCATGGCGTGATCCATTGACAAGCAGGCGGGAAAGTTATTGTATACTCGGTTTGCGGTTAGTGGCATGCCGAGCGACCGTGTGGGGTCGAGCCGTGGAGGAGGGTGAGACACGAACGCGGCCGACGTGATTTAGACGTTGGTTTTGCTCGATGGCATGATTCAACGAAACGAAATGTTGGTTTCTCTCTGTTTCCATTTTTCTCCGGAAAAACGGAAACTTTCCACTCCATTTTCATTCCTACTCCAAGGTTGCCCCGTTATAACATTCCATCAAATACAAAGGAAAACTAACACGCATGCTGATGCATCTCAATGATTCCCAGATCATAGCCAATATTTACTTCACAACTAAAGACAAAAGTTGTGAGAGAGTGTACGAAAGAAAAACTACTGATGGGGTCACTACGACTTAAACCCTAAACCCTAAACAAGATTTAATTTCCTGGCCAGGTAGAACCTGTCGAAGGAAAGACGGCTGGCACCCTCGGATCATATGATGCTTTTGTGCAGTTCCACTAAAATCGAGCTAAGCATCCCTGATGGCAAAGATATTGAAGAAGTGTGATTAGAATAATAGTACTGGCACTAGTTCATGAGACATAAACTCATCACAAGTAGAAGCTGGTAGAAGTAGAGAAAGATTGACATGGAGATGGAGCTATGTGGGGAGCTGCGGCAGTGGAGCAAGCCGACTCCAAAAGGAAGATGGACTACCCGGGACATTGGGCTGTGGCTAGAAGGGCGGTTGGGACACGGCATCGGACCATACCACGGTAACCCCCGATTGGGACGCACCGACTATGGGTTTTCTCCCTCGCCGATGTCGACCGCGTCTACGCAGAACATTGTTCCCTTCCCCCAGCTTCAGGATCATGCCGGATATGTCACCAGCGGTCTGGCCACCGTCGGTCTATGCTTGTGAAGAGAGCAACCCAAGCAAGCAGGCTTCTAGCTTAGGCTCCTGCTAGTATATATATATAGTGGTTTTTATTTTTCTCTCCATATCAACCATACGTGTCATTGAAGAGTGAAATGATGGTTGCTTCTTCCGACTAACTTACTGTGTGATTTGACTGCTCCTTAGTGGCCCCTACACGTACTCCCCCTAAGTGTATGGAACAGTCACACATACACATGGACGCAAAAACGCGCGCGATGCCCTAATGCATGCATGTCCGAGCACACGACAGAACACACACGGTCACGCTCAAGTGCTCAACCTACACGTGCATGCACACACATACTCAGCCAGGGTGAGCTAGTGACCGTATAAACAGCGGAAAATGTATATATTGAGCGCAATGAGCGTATTATGAAGTCCACTGACCATATTTTTAAAAATATACAGTGACAGACGGTGTATTTATCTCATTTGAAATTAAGCCATATTAACCGGAGAGGAGGCAGTATGGACTAGCATTACTTTGCTATGTCCCATCAACTTGCCGAACAAGGAGAAGCTTGCAGGACGGGAGAAGCTTGCGCGCGGTGGCTCGCAGGACAAGGAGAAACTTTTAACTAATGCAAGCTCTCCCTCGCTCAGGCAGTGGAGGTGCAACAGTTAATTCGGTGTCATATTGCCAGAAGCATACACTATACTAGTACTATTATTGTTCGACTTCCCGAAGAGGCGAACAGCCAAGCGCAAAGTTTTCTAGTACTAGTACTACTACTATAGTCTATAGAGGTATGTACTATACTACTATGGAACCGTATGGAGGAGTGTCTGCACTCTTATTATATTTTTAAAATGTTATAAAGCAATCTTCAACACATTTGGTTCTCTTCGAGGGTTCTCGCATGTGATAATGGAAGTTGATTGCATGGAACACTCGCCATAATTCTCGCTTAATTCTGGCGCATATCTTGTTACAAATAGGAGCGCTCAGTAATATTTCCTCTTTTTTTGTTATTCAGCATGTAAATTGGTCAGCAAACCTTGCGGCGCATCTTTGTGCGAACCGTGCTTGCTGCACTTTGAATGTGGCTGAGAGCTGGCTTGATGAAACACCTCGCTTCCTACTTCTTTTTTGTGGGGTACCTCGCTTCCTAGTGACCAGTGTCTTGGCTAATCGTCCTAAGAATGCTTATATATGAATAAAGCTCTCTCATTTACCCGCAAAAAAGATTAAGCTATATTAACCAAAAAGGAGGGAGTATGGACTAGCACTACTTTTTGGTGTGTCCCTTCAACTCGCAGAACGTGGAGAAGCTCGCTTACGCCTTTTGACTAATGCAACCTACCCTCGCCCAGGCAGTGGACATGCATCAGTTCATTCGGTGTCAGATTGCCAGAGGCATACGCTGTAGTACCGAACATGCAGAGTACCATCATTGTTCGACTTCACGAAGAGGCGAAGAGCCAAGCGCAAGGTTTAGTAGTATGAGTGGTACTACTACTAGAACCGCATGGTGGAGCATCTGTACTCTTATTTTTTTAATCTCTGATAAAGTACACATTTATTCTGGAGAAGGGCGGAAAACAGCAGCCCAACATGTAATGATGATATCGATCAGCCATGCTCGAATATATCTTGGCCTCCGTGCGAGCCCGTCTGTGTGTTCTCGCTCCTCGTCTCTCTCAAGGAACGGCGGGTTGGCCATTTTGCCGTCAATTGAGATTGGTTTGCTCACACTCTGGTCCCACATGTTAGTGATATGCCAAGAGGAGGTGCGTTGACCGATTGGCCATACGCGTACTTGGTTTTGCACCTTCATACTACTCCTCCCTCCGTCACAGTTTACAGGGCGCACTTCATTATGCTGCATTTCTCTCAATGCATTTCCACCACCAGAGAGACTTTAGACACCTTTGGTTTAATGCTCAAGTAATTAGGGCGTGGTAGCCGCAATCAAGTCCACAATTTTCTCTCGATGTACTACGGAGTGGAGTAAGTGCATGCATGTGTGTACCCGGGGTGGAAGCACTGCATGCATGTGTGTACGCATTATTTCCTCTAGTAATAGACGCCGTGCTATAACTACCAATGCTATTTTTTGGCTGATTGCTAGTCGCCTTGGTCCCAGAGAATTTTCTTTTTCTGAAGCGCGATCTATAAACAGTGACGGATGGAGTAGTATGAGCGGATTCAAAGAAGAGCGTATTGATGGTTGCTTCTTCCAAGCAACTTACAGTGGGAAAGGTGGGGCTTATGATTTGACTGCTCATTACTCACTATTAATGCGGCGCAATGACCGGGCCGAGTCTCCCATGCAGTTGTTCACTACCCCCTCGGTTCTTAAATATACTACAGAGTATTTGTCTTTCTAGAGATTTCAAGATTTCAACGAGTGACTACTCAAATATTTGTCTTTTTAGAGATTCAAATGGACTACTACATACTGATGTATATAGACATATTTTAGAGTGTAGATTCACTCATTTTGCTTCGTATGTAGTCACTTGTTGAAATCTCTAGAAAGACAAATATTTAGGAATGGAGGGAGTACACATACGAAGCAAAATGAGTGAATCTACACTCTAAAATATGCCCATTTGAAATTTGTAAAAAGAAAAATATTTAGGAACGAAGGAGTGTAATTTTGTGCATGGCACATGGACCCGAATGCTGAAGAGGCTTTTGGCAATGCTATCAAGCTTCCAACATTTGTTTACATAATTGACGTACTATACACATAATTTTCCAGCGGCATGAAATTTTACAATGGTGTGAGCTTTCAGCTTTTGTTTCGTTTGTCTTGCCATCGATGCTCTTTCGGAAACAATAAAAAACTAACTTCCTTGCTAATGCATCTCAATTATTAGCAGATCAGAGCTAATATTTACATCACAACTGAAGACAAAGTTGTGAGAAGGTGTTAAATTAAAATTTATCCATGCTTTCATTGGCAGCAACGCCCTCCCAGCTCTATCTAAATAAACAAGGCATGTTGGGAAAAAAGTAGCTGTGTGGAGCATGTAACATTTCGATCATTTTGTGTAGTTCCACTAAAATAGAGCTGAGCGTCCCTGTTCCAAAGATATTAAGTGTGATTACGATAATAGAGGACTGCTCATGAAACAATAAACACACAAATAGAAGCCGGTCACCTTTGCAGTCTCTCTTAAGACTAACTAGTTGGAGAAGATTAGGCTCGGAGTTGGATGAGGAGGATAGAGCAAAACCAATCTCCCTTTGTGCAGTTGTACTAAAATGTAGAGACGTTGCCCGTGTGACATTTTAGTACAACTGCAGAAAACACTCTTAAGAAAAAAGTGATTTGTGCAGTTCACCAAAAGGTCGCAATAGCAACGGGGTGAAATGGATAGCCCTGTTTGCAAAAGAAGAGGTAGAAAGGAAACGATTGCTGGCCAATAATAGTTGATGACACATGCGACGACAAAAAAGAAGCATATTCCTTGTCCTAAGGGAAGATAACAACATGATTGTGTTTGTCTAAAACGGTGTGAGGATGAGATTGCAATATGGAAAGTACGTCAGATGAGCTATGTTTTGGGCAAAGAACTATGGAAGATCCACATGCAGCGACGTGGGAAGACGGGCAGTGGAGCAAGGACGGAGGGGATACCTGGAGGTCGTCAGGATGTAACTAGGTGAGCGGCGGTGAGCGGAATCTGCCCATACCGGGGCAGCGAGCAGGTGGCGTAGGCCCTACCGCGCCAGAGCTTGGTTAGAGAGAACAGTATGTAGCGCAGATCGGGATGTGCTGCCTCAGCACCGTCGAATGGAGAAACGATGCACATCCTCCCTTTCCGCCGGCAGACGGGATGCGTCCGGACCAGTGAGCAATGGTGAGAGAGAGAGAGAGGCCACTGTAGCCTTGTGTGAGATACTCTGAAGAGAGACAAACCAGGCAAGTAGGCTCCATTGTGTATAGTGGAGCGGACTACCTTTTTCTCCATAAAAATCATTTTATATTCTGTGTACGTGCCATTGAGCAATATAACTTTATTGAAAAATAACGCGCCAACGCATCAAGTCAAACTTTGTTTCGTGCACGCGTGGTACACGACCTCCATAGGGAAACAACCGCTACACGCGTTCAAATTAGCACGTGGGCTGCCATTTCATACAGAAATGAGCTCCACCGTGTACCCGTGTGGGTGTGGCTGGGCACAAAGCGTGAGTACGTGCACGGTGCACCTATTCTCTTCTTGTATACATACACCACCTACATGGGGTTGTGTGAGATACAAACATAGAGAGATATAGTGTGTGGATTCGTGGGATTTGGGGGGGGGGTCAATAAAAAATGCAACATATGCAATGTGTGTGAAATAGAGTCCTGGATATATCATATATATAGAGGGGGCGATCAACGAGAAGAGAGTGGAGGTATCATCGGCTTGAGGTGTCCATAGAATCAAAGAGAGGGATGATGTGTGTGCGTGTGCGCGCGCGATCAATAAAGAGTGCCATCGAATTTGTGTGTGCCCACGTCAAAGATATAGAGTGGCTGGCCTACTGGAACATGAGAGGGGACATGTGCAGTTTGTATCTGTGGCATGGATACCTACCTATAGCGCTCAACTATCGGTGTGTGGGGTGGTGGTGGAGGGAGGCCTAATTAACTAGAGGTACAATGGCTGGTATATGTGTGGAGGAGGAGAGAGGCCTACCTCATGTATTAAGGGAGATCGATCTACCTCATGTGTTAAGGGAGATCGATCAGCATCCATGCATATGTGTAGGAGAGGAATAAGGTTGGGAGGGAGACAGAGCTAGAGTGTTGGAGGGGGTGGTAGTGGAGTTGCTTCTAACAAATGGTGGGATAGTCTTGCTAGACAAACGGAGGGCACGCCTGCAATATCAATAAGAGAGGGGATGGCTACCTGTCTCTGCACGTGCGTCTGAGAGACGAGTCAGGACGCATGCATGAATGATGAGTGGGGACGATATGGCTGTGGTAAGCAGATGTAACTACATAGGAAGATCAATCGTCCTTTGTAAGAGAAAGGAGAGACATAACTTGTGAGGTATGTCGATCGATGGGGGGGGATAGTTAAAGTCGACCTAGGTATTTGTTGGGAGATCGATCAGTATACATGCATGTGTGTGTTAGAAGCAAATGAGGCATGGGGAGAAGGATAGAGAGAGAGGGATGCATCTAGGAGGTGGTGCGAGAGGCATACTATATCGAGGGGGAGGAGTGTGCAAGTACGAGATTGATGAAAAGAGTGGTGGGAGTGAGGCATGGACGGTGATAAGAGAAGAGGGGAAGCTTGTGTTTGTGCTAGGCACACCTGGCTAGAGAGGCATATCGATCAATGTGTGCCGTAAAGAAGGAGCTGGGGGGCCTACACACACCGTGGGTGAACAACCTAAAGTGAAAAGACGAATTTGGGATAATGTGTGGCTTTTGCAGCTCAGGTCTAAATACTTGTCGTAATGTAGGGGGCGGGGCACTATATTTGTGTGATAAACACGATGTACGTATGGAACATGGTTTAGATTATGAATATATAGTTAGTACATCAGATGTACTATTATTTGGAATCAACATCAAGTGTATTCAAAAAATAGAATTCGAGTTCATGTAGTACACATAGTTCATATCTATCTCTATAGTAATCATGTGGTGTGTTATTAAGGTAATACACGAATGATGTTTGAAGTTGGCAAAAATCATGATTGTAGATTCTTATTGAAATAGAGAAACAAATTCAAATTCATTTCGAATTGTAGCGGTAGTATAGACATTTGGAATGCACTAAAATGTTGGTATGAGTAGGTTACATGCATTACACAGCAAGCGAAAAAAATTAATTGGACATAACATGGATTCATACTCCCTCCTTCCATCTATATAGGGAGTAATGCATTTTTTAAGACCGCCTTTGACTATTGACAAGATTAATAGTGCATGACATGCACGATGTGAAAATTATATCATTGAAAGCTCCTTTCACACACGAATTTAATGGTGTGCTTTGTGTAAGTTGCATGTCGTATATTATTGCTCTAATATTTGGTCAAAGTTAGCATTGAAAAATGCATTAGGCCCTATTTAGATGGAAGGAGGGAGTAGCTTTGACTAGCATTTGTATAGTAAAACGGGGCAAGACTCTCTCTTTGTGTGGTGTGAATAGTTTTATTTTTTCGTTTTCTTTTCGGTTGAGGGAAGTGCGAATTGATTTGGTACGTACAAGTACAATATTACACGTTAGGCTTGTCCCTAAAATTCAACCCGCGCCTTGTTATATCCCGAAAATTCAGATATCGTGCTCCCAAAACTGGCGCCTTCACAACCCGCGCCTTGCTATCCCGAAATTACAACGTGCGTGAAAACTCCCTCCAGATGCCAAATCCCGACACGTGAAATCCCCATTCTAACCCTAAGCCGAAAGGGCCGCTAGTTCAAATCGGCGGGGGGTACTTTTGTAACACACCCTACATTTTGGACAAGCGCATCCCTAAGTCATGGTTTACCCCCTCCCATCGCCTCCTTTTCGCCATTCGAAATCCCAAGCTGCCATAACCTCTCCGCTCCAGCCGTGAAACCCCACCCTCTTCCGTCTGCCACCTCACCGCTGCCCAGCCGAAGCATCTTCCCCAACGATGTCGTCCATCGCAACAGCTCGACGTCCCTCGTCCACCTCCCCGCAGATGAGGATCCGTAGTCCATATCATCGTCCCGCCGGTTCAGCCTCCCCATCCTCCACCTCCAAGGAGCTGCTCCGATGATCGCCTCGTCTATCGCGGCTGCTCCATCCCCACAACGCCGCCTTAACCTGCTCCACCAGAACCGCAACATCCTTACCGACTCCTCGGACGAAGCCGATGCCTACTCGGCGCCACCAAAGAGGTTGTACACTCATTGCATCGCACCTTCCCCTTAACTCGACCTCCCGGCGCCGACGGTGCTCCATCCGACACACCCATGGAGCGGCAACTTGAAGCCAGCGCCGCGGGAAACATCTCCACGGCGGCTCTCCCCAAGTGCGAGACCCCTTTGGCGGTGGCATCTATACCAGCCGGATCTACTGCTGCTGCTCCGGCTCTCGCTCGATCGCTCGCTCGCCCAGCTGTTGCTGCTCCGGCTCTCGCTCACTCGCTCGCGCTGCTGCTCTCCCCCTCGCTCGTGCTGCTACTCTGCTCTGATTTAGCTACACTTCAGTCGACTGAATCGACTTTTGGGTCAGTTGATTTTCAGGGGGTGGGGGGGGGGCTCGCTGGAGTTAAGGAAGAACAACCCGCAGCGGGGACGGGGGCTCACCGGTTAGGTACCCCACTATCTATCTTAGGGTTAAAGGTGCGGGCGGGGGGCCTAGTGGGCTGGCCGGGGCGGCGGCGGACTTGCGGTGTCGTGGAATTAACACGTCAGATGTCCTTAGTGTCGGGACTTAGTCGCGTGGCCAACGCATCTATGTGGTAGCTTGAGAGGGGTTGATCGGGATGAGAGACGCAACACGCAAGACAAGGATTTAGACAGCTTCGGGCCCCGAGAAACATCATCCGGTAATAACCCTACATGTTGTTTGTGGCTAGGTCTCATTATGCTCATGAGAGGAGTCGCCGTAAGCCGGCTCCCCCTTTGTGTCTAGCCCTAGAGATTGTTCTTGTTCCCTCTTTGGGGAGCCCTGCCCCTCCTTATATAAGTTAGAGGGGCGGGTTACATGTGGAGTCCAAATAGGATCAGGACTACCCTATCTTGTACTACAAGCCGGATACAAGTCCGGGTCTTGATTCCTTGTAAGGGAGATATTCCTCACGCCTTTCCTCTTAAGCCGGCCTATCATAACGTAAGCTGGCCTTCTAGGCCTTGAGCCTCCTGGGCCCCCGGGTCTTGTCGCTCCTCTGATCCGCTTGCCAGGTCACCCATAAGTCGCGAGGATCGGGCGGGTCACTTAGTGTGTCGTCCAGCCAGGGCAGGTCATTAGTGAGTCGCCAAGTCCGGCCGGGTTATACTTCCGGCCGAGTTACACCACGGGGTATATCCCCGACATTAGCCCCCAAGTTTAGCTTGGATTTATCCATGGTAAACTTATGGTGCAAAATAAACACAAGAACAAATTTGACAGGTTGTGCTCCGGGTTAAGAATTTTTGTAACCCGGCCCCTGAACATCCTTAAGTCCTTGTTATTTCCTTCTTCTAGAAAAATCCGGTTCAATAGACCAGCTTCACAATCAATTTGCTTGTAGAAAAAATATTGTAAGAAAATAATCCATTTGAGTCGGCTTCCAAAGCGCCGGCTTAAGAAATATTGGTCTTGAAATACTCATCTGATATTCAGCCGGTTTGAATATATAGAACTTGCCGATCTATGATTTCCAAAATCACCGGGCTATAAAAACTGATAATTCCTAGTCATGATTGTTTCCAACGCTGGTTCATGATTGTTACCAATGCCGGTTCATGATTATTGATGACGCTGGGTTATGATTGTTGCAGACACCGGGTCATAATGATTGGTGATGTCGGGTCAATCTGGTTTGCTCAAAACTGAAAATTGGAAGATATTTCTCCCTTATATCCATATTACCTGTAGCCCCCAAGTGCCGGGTTGTCATGCTTGCAGCAACCTGGGACTTCAAATTGCCTTATGCTCATAAAAACTTCAACCAGTGTAGCCCCCAAGGGTCGGGTCATTATGCAATAATGAGCAGGGACTTTATAGATATAACCATGTAAACTTGAACAACAATGTGTAGCCCCCAAGGGCCGGCTTAGTAAGATAATACTGAGCTGGGACTTTATATATACTTCATTGAAAATAGGGATATTCGCATTTGTGCCCCTAGTTGGGTCACGCTCGACTGATTTGCCCCTATTTTTTCAATAATTGTGGTTTTGCCCAGCTCACTTCACTCGCCTTGTGTTTTTGCCCTTCCGGCACGGTTCTGACCAATCACCAGTCACCACGTGGCGAACCGTGATTGGTCAGAACCGTGCCGGAAGGGCAAAAACACAAGGCGAGTGAAGTGAGCTGGGAAAAACCACAACTATTGAAAAAATAGGGGCAAATCAGTCGAGCATGACCCATATAGGGGCACAAATACAATTAATCCTTGAAAATAATATCATATGATGTAACCCTCACCATGGGGCTCGAACCCATGTCCATAAGGTTAAGAGATTTGTACTCTACCAACTGAGTAGTGGACCTTTCAATATAATGGATTAAGACTTGTGTACCTTGAATTGTTGACAGGAGCAATTGGTAGCCCCCAAGGGCCGGCTCGTTACGATGTGATGAGTCGGGTCTTCAATGAGGTGAGCAAAAATGACTTTGCATTAGCCCCCAAGTGTCATGGTGCATGCTTGCAGCGACATGAGACTTGCATATTTGATGTACCTTCAATTTGAATAATGTAGCCCCCAAGTGCCGGGTCGTAAGCCTGTAGCGACTCGGGACTATTCCTTCCATTGTAGAATAAATCATATCCATTAATAAAATAATAGCCATTGCGCTGAAGCGACTTTGAAGACCTCCATCATAATATTGGCTATTGATAACCATAATAAGAATCCAGCCATGTTTTGGCTATTAAAGATTTGAATAATATAATCCGGTATGAAAACCTCAATCATTCAATATCATCATGAAAATCCAGCCAGTTTTGGCTATTAAAGATGTAAATACCTCATCGGTTGACAAGTAAATCTAGAGTTTAAATACCTGGCGGCTCTTGGCCGATGACGACTTAATGCTCTTGGCCGATACCTGGCGGCTCTTGATCGGAATTTTTGTAACCCGGTGGCCTATAGCCCTTGAGAAAATCAATAATTGATAACCCTTTTGAGACACCAATTTCAGTGATGAGCTTGGACTGAAGCATTTATATAAGTCATAGTTCTGCAAATCCTGCACAGAGTTTAAACAACATACGCCCTGGCAACTTAACGTCAAAAGCCAGGGCGGGTAACCACCCAAATGTAGTCTTATTCTGCACACAAGTAGATCACAAGATCCCTATGATCCTTTGAATGATACCTCCGGTTTATGTGACCCGGACAGTGAAGTTGATAACTCAACTCTGTAAAAGCCGGCACATAAGATATTTGTGACAACTCAAATACTTGTGATTGTATAAAAATAGATAAAAATTTTGAGGCTTCTGATTCGAATACGATCAGTAAACCGTTCCAAAGGGGTTAAGCTAAGATTCGAATACGATCATATAGCCCCTAGTGGCGTTGGCGATGCCGATCAAGTGGGTATCGACAATTATGTTCTCTTTGGTTCGAATATGACCTATGTTTGAACAGGAAGCCCCCAAGTGACCTTAAGAGTTGTTTAACGACGCTGATTCGAATACGATCCACATTGATTCCCAAAAGGGGTTGAGCTATGATTCAGATACGATCAAGAAGCCCCCAAGTAGGTTCAACAGTTTGCTAATCAAAAGGGTATCGACAGCTATGTTCTCTTTGGTTCGAATACAACCTATGTTTGAACAGGAAGCCCCCAAGTGACCGTATAAATTTTGGCATTGCGCCGATCAAGAGGGTACTGATGGCTATGCCCGATGAGCAGGAAGCCCCCAAGTGATCATAATAAGATAAGCCGTAAGGCAGGATACCCATGTTTGAACCGCGCATCATGGCAGCAAGTTCTTTTTAGCACCCTTTAATCTTTCTTAGAACTCGAACTTGCGAGAGATTAATTCCTTTTGAACCGGAAGTTAAACCGGATTTGAAAGCTTCAAAAATTTGTGAGGGACAAATTTACCTTGAGCCGGATTTTGAACCTGATTTGAGAGCTTCAGTGCTTTGTGGGAGAAAGATGTCTCTTGAGTCGAATTTTAAACCAGAGTCCTTATTTTGAGCCGGAAATCTTCTGACGGCTTTTAAATTTTCATCGATCTAGCAGTAATCTCCGGGGCCAGGTTATTTTCCCTTCAATGATCTTGAATTTATTGAAACCGGCTAATTTTGCCGAGTCATATCATTGTAGCCCCCGAGTCTCAAGACGACTTGAGGAGTTGGCTTGAGATTCTCCATAATTAACCGTGATATAGACCGGTTTGAATCTTGCATGGGACAACTTGCAAACCAAAGTAATTGCTCTTTTGAAGAAAATAATATGTAATATAAAATATACTGGATGGATTTCACCTGATATGTTAGGCTAGTGATTTATCCACAGAAGGTTGAGGTGACTGCGGCGGGTTATAAATGATCCCGTATGAGCCGTGTCAGCAACTCGGCCAATGGTTCCTTCCAACTGGCTGTTTGAAGTAAACCAAACCGTAGTGTCGGCGACTTGTGCACCTATCCATTGAGCCATCCAATGCACACGACGGTTGATAATATATGATAATTTGCCTCCAATTTGTTGGAAGAGAAAACGGGCTTCCCAAGTAGTGACTTGCTCATACTCAATAAACAGCTCATCCAGAAAAATGCGGCCCGGTGTGTTGATGTAGACCAGGCCGCAAGAGACGGACCGTAAAAACGACCGCAACATCAAAGGCGGCTCAGACAGATGAATCAACCGTGGTGCTGTAAACTGGTGCGGGCGGGTAAGTTGTCCTCCTTGTTGTAAGCCGGCGTGGTCATAAGAGAAGGCCACGGCGTTGTAAGCTGGCGCGGTCGTGAGAGACGGCCACGGCGTTGTAATCCGGTGCGGGAGTCCGTTGAGTAACGACGACCACCTGTGCCAAAAGATGCTGGTGTGTCTCCACCTCCATGGTATAATATCACTTTTTGTCATAAATAATTGCCCTGCATAACCAATACTGCAGACCAAGGCAAAGATAAACTTATTTTTTGACAAAAACAACATGTGATAATAAAACAAACTTGGATGGATATCACCTGATTTATTTAGGCCGAAAATAATCCGCCATGAAATTGATGATCCCTAGGTGAAACCGAAATCCCTCACGGGTGAATCGGCCGCGGGAACAAACCGATAAACCGGCCATGGCATTTGTAAGCCGGCGCAGACGAGCAAGCTGTCATCGACGTTGTAAGCCGGTGAGGACGCGTGAACCGGCCGCGAGGGCGGACGGGCGAGTCGTCCGTGGCGTTGTAAGGTGGTGCTGATGGGCGAGCCGGTCGGCGCGTTGACGTAAACCGGACCGCAGGGGCGATGGCTGTATATAACAACACTATAGGCAGAGTAGTTGTTTTCAAAAAATTAATAAATATTGATAAAAGTAAACTGGATGGACATCACCTGGTATTTTTTGCCGGATGCTGGCGCCGGATAATACATAGTGCTGCTTTTGTTTTTTGACAAAAGAGTTAATTGGTTCTGTGTCTTCCAGTGCCTGGGCTCTCCACATAACCCGGCCGACACTTTTTGAGCCGGAATTTTTGGAACCAGAACTTCTTGATAATCCGGTCGAAACCTTTGATAACCCAGAACTTTTTTACCGGAACCTCTTGATAATCCGGCTAGAACTTTTGATAATCCGGAACTTTTGAACCGGAACCTCTTGATAATCCGGCCGGAACTTTTGATAATCCGGAACTTTTGAACCGGAACCTCTTGATAATCCGGCCGAAACTTTTGATAATCCGGAACTTTTGAATCAGAACCTCTTGATAATCCGGCCGGAACTTTTGATAATTCGGAACTTGTGAACCGGAATGTCTTGATAATCCGGACGAAACTTTTTGATAATCCGGAACTTTTCTGTAGCCTAAGTCGGAACTCTTTGACGACTCGGACGGAACCTTTCAGCGATTCGGCTGGAACCCTTCGGCGATTCGGACCGAACTTTTCGTCGAGGCGATCGGAACTCTTTGGTGATTCAGACGGAACCTTTCGTTGAGGCGGTCGGAACCTTTCGCCAATGTAGACGGAACCTTTCATCGAGGCAGTCGGAACTTTTTGCCGATTCAGCCGGAACCTTTCATCGAGGCGGTCGGAACTTTTTCGACGATTTAGACGGAACCTTTCGTCAAGGCGGCCGGAACTTTTTTGGGGAGCCAGCTGGAACTCTCCGATAAGTCAACCGGAACTTCTTCAATAAGCTGGGTGGAGCTTCTCGATCCCTAGGATAGCGCCCTTCAAGAACTCAACACCACCGTGCGTGAGCCCCGCGGTGGGCGCCAACTATCGTGGAATTAACACGTCAGATGTCCTTAGTGTCAGGACTTAGTCGCGAGGCCAACGCATCTATGTGGTAGCTTGAGAGGTGTTGATCGGGACGAGAGATGCAACACGCAAGACAAGGATTTAGACAGCTTCGGGCCGCGGGAAACATCATCTGGTAACAATCCTACATGCTGTTTGTGGCTAGGTCTCATTATGCTCATGAGAGGAGTCACCGTAAGCCGGCTCCCCCTTTGTGTCTAGCCCTAGAGATTGTTCTTGTTCCCTCTTTGGGGAGCCCTGCCCCTCCTTATATAAGTTAGAGGGGCGGGTTACATGTGGAGTCCAAATAGGATTAGGACTAGCCTATCTTGTACTACAAGCCGGATACAAGTCCGGATCTTGATTCCTTGTAAGGGAGATATTCCTCACGCATTTCCTCTTAAGCCGGCCTATCATAACGTAAGACGGCCTTCTGAGCCTTGAGTCTCCTGGGCCCCCGGGTCTTGTTGCTCCTCTGATCTGCTTGCCAGGTCACCCATAAGTCGCCAGGATCGGGTGGGTCACTCAGTGTGTTGTCCAGCCAGGGCAGGTCATTAGTGAATCGCCAAGTCCCGCCGGGTTATACTTCCGGCCAGGTATTACTTTCGGCCGGGTTACACCGCGGGGTATATCCCCGACAGGTGGTGGGGAGTTGTTTCGGAGGCAAGGCGGCGCTGGGGCCGGCGGTTCGGCCGTTGGTGGCTGGCAGCTCTGGGGAGTGTAGGTTGAAGATGAACTATCGGCCCTCCCTAAACTACATGCCAAGTGCCTCTCTGCTACCATTGCGTTTAGTTTTGACAGTAACATTCAGATTCCACAGTAAATTTCAATTTCGAAAGTTAAGTTCAGAGTCAACAGTTTTTACCTCATCTGTTGTAGTGAGGTGGTTTTTGGTGATGTAAATTTTACATATATATTACATCATCTATTGGAGATGCTATTAGAATCCCACTTGAGATTGGCGATGTCTGTCTTGTGCTACTTCAGCCTTGACGTCTTACGGCTAACAGGAGCTGCTCCAATGACAGAACGATCCATCTGAAGGAAATATGCCCTAGAGGCAATAATAAAGTTATTATTTATTTCCTCAATTCATGATAAATGTTTATTATTCATGCTAGAATTGTATTAACCAGAAACATAATACATGTGTGAATACATAGACAATATAGTGTCACAAGTATGCCTCTACTTGACTAGCTCGTTAATCAAAGATGGTTAAGGTTTCCTAACCATAGACATGAGTTGTCATTTGATAAACGGGATCACATCATTAGGAGAATGATGTGATTGACTTGACCCATTCCGTTAGCATAGCACTTGATCGTTTAGTATATTGCTATTGCTTTCTTCATGACTTATACATGTTCCTATGACTATGAGATTATGCAACTCCAGAATACCGGAGGAACACTTTGTGTGCTACCAAATGTCACAACATAACTGGGTGATTATAAAGGTGCTCTACAGGTATCTCCGATGGTGTTTGTTGAGTTGGCATAGATCGAGATTAGGATTTATCACTCCGATTGTCGGAGAGGTATCTCTAGGCCCTCTCAGTAATGCACATCAATATAAGCCTTGCAAGCAATGTGAATAATGAGTTAGTTGCGGGATGATGCATTATGGAACAAGTAAAGAGACTTTCTGGTAACGATATTGAACTAGGTATTGAGATACGGACGATCGAATCTCGGGCAAGTAACATACCGATGACAAAGGGAACAACGTATGTTGTTATGCGGTTTGACCGATAAAGATCTTCATAGAATATGTAGGAGCCAATATGAGCATCCAGGTTCCGCTATTGGTTATTGACCGGAAATGAGTCTCGGTCATGTCTACATATTTCTCGAACCCATAGGGTCTGCACGCTTAACGTTCGGTGATGATCGATATTATGAGTTTATGTGTTATGATGTACCGAAGGTAGTTCGGAGTCCCGGATATGATCACGGACATGACAAGGAGTCTCGAAATGGTCGAGACATAAAGATCGATATATTGGATGACTATGTTTGGACTTCGGAAGTGTTCCAGGCAAGTTTGGGCATATACCGGAGTACCGGGGGGTTACCGGAACCTCCCGTGGAGTGTATTGGGCCTATTGGGCCCTAGTGGAGAAGAGGAGGGACGACCAAGGCAGGGTCGCGCCCCCTGTCGGTGTCAAAACCGGCGGATCTCGGGTAGGGGGTCCCGAACTGTGCGTCTAGGCGGATGGTAATAGGAGACAAGGGACACGATGTTTTACCCAGGTTCGGGCCCTCTTGATGGAGGTAAAACCCTACGTCCTGCTTGATTAATATTGATGATGTGTGTTAAAAGAGTGGATCTACCACGAGATCAAGGAGGCTAAACCCTAGAAGCTAGCCTATGGTATGATGGTTGTTCGTCCTACGGACTAAAGCCATCCGGTTTATATAGACACCGGAGAGGGCTAGGGTTACACAGAGTCGGTTACAAAGGTAGGAGATCTACATATCCGTATCGCCAAGCTTGCCTTCCACGCCAAGGAAAGTCCCATCCGGACACGGGAGGAATTCCTCAATCTTGTATCTTCATAGTCTTGGAGTCCGGCCGATGATGATAGTTCGGCTATCCGGACACCCCCTAGTCCGGAACTCCCTCAGTAGCCCCTGAACCAGGCTTCAATGACGACGAGTCCGGCGCGCATGTTGTCTTCGTCATTGCAAGGCGGGTTCCTCCTCCGAATAATTTATAGAAGATTGTGAACACCAGGATAGTGTCCGGCTCTGCAAAATAAATTCTACATACAACCGTAGAGAGAATAATATTACACAAGTTCAATCTGCTGACGTATTTTGTGTCGTAATGTCACACCACTACCAAGCCTTCAAATTGTTTTTATTGTTCCATCTCAGCGCGTTTAGCGAGGCGGTTTCCTTAGCACGTCTTATCGAAGCAGAGATCGTGTTCCCCTTATTCCGGGATTCCCATCAATACGGACGTGGGTAACCCAACCACGCCATCAATCGCGACGCTTGGGGGATAAGCGAGTTTTACCAGGCCGGTGGGGACGCGTGTTTCTGTCCGCCCATATAAGGGGATAAAGATCCAACCTTTTTACCTGCGCCTTCTTCCTCCTTGGCTTATCCATCTCTGCGAACTCGAGCTCTAGCGCCCAAGCCCGCACATCTCACCTCAACCTTCTCGAAACATGTCCGGAGCGGGAGGCAAGTGGATGGCCTCCTCCGTCACAGAGGGGCATATCCAGAAGCTGCGCAGCGCCGGATACTTGTCCAGCGACATCGCGCATCGGCTCCCCAACGAGGGAGAGCTCATCCCCACCCCTAGGCCCCATGAGAGGGTAGTATTCCTTCCCCATTTCCTCCGCGGACTGGGCTTCCCACTTCATCCCTTTGTCCGGGGGCTCATGTTCTACTACGGCGTAGATTTCCATGATCCGGCCTCGAATTTTATCCTCAACATCTCGGTGTTTATTGTCGTGTGCGAGGCCTTCCTCTGCATCCAGCCCCACTTTGGCTTGTGGCTCAAGACCTTCAGTGTCAAGCCGAAGGTTGTGCAGGGCAGCCAAGCGGAGTGCGGAGGCGCCATGGTGGGCAGGATGTCCCACGTTACGTGGCTGGAGGGTACTTTCGTGGAAACCATTAAGGGGTGGCAATCAGGGTGGTTCTACATCACCGAGCTGCGTGACCCTGATTGGGCAAGGGCCCCCGAATTCAGATCCGGCATCCCTACACGGCTCACCTCCTGGAAAGAGAGTGGCCGGATCTGGGGTAATTCGGAGGAGCTGACCGGACTCCAAGCCTCTATCCAGAAGCTGGTGGACAAGAAGCTCAAGCTTGTCAACATAGTCCAGGTCATGCTCATCCGCCGAATTCTCCCGTGCCAACGACGGGGCTATAATATGTGGGAGTTCGATCCGGCGCAGCACCAGACTTTGAATGGGCTCTTCGACACTACGTATGAAGAGGTCTGGAAGGTGCTGTTCAAGGGCGCCGAGGCTCCCGCATCCGCTACCGAAGATCGCGGATTCAGCTCGCAGCGTCCAGCTGACGAGGTAAGTGATATTGTCCTTTACGGGATGCTTGTTATTTATAGTTTGACTCTATGCGGGATCTAAACTCCCTTTCCTTTAACAGGACTAGCTGAAGAAGGCCGCACAGGCTATCTGTCCGGCCCCATTGCCAGAGGACCCAGCTGACGCCCGCCTAATGGGGTTGCTGGCTTCGGCACCCCACGTGGTGCCGGAGAAGAAGGCCAAGAAGAAGGCCACGGGGACTCGGAAGAGTTCCCGTTTTCAGGTGCTATCGGGCGATGAATCCGAGGCCGACTCCTCCCACCAAGGTGAGGAGGAGAAGAAGAAAGCCTCTCCCCTAGCGGGGGGAGGGAAGAAAAGGAAGGCCTCCCCAACAAGGGAGGCCGAAGGGTCCAAGAGGGGAAAAACTCTTCCCCCGGACTATTCCACCAACGCCAGTGACGACGACGAGGACTGGCCTCCAAGGGCCAAGCCTCTGGCGAGATCGTAAGTATCCGGACTCCTGAATAACTTCAAGGTTTTCGTTTTCCGCCACATTATGTCTTTCTAATGCCGCATACAACCCTGCAGTCCGCCTAAGGATGATCTCCCCACTTCGTCGAGCGGGTCCTTAGGGGCGTCGGATATGGACTCTCTTCCGACTGCCTCCACCCCCCGTGATGCGGACGATGCCAAGGTGGGATCCCAGGAAGGGACCCACCAGGAGGAGAGGGCCCCGGAGGTGTCGCAGGACAACCTCCTGGACTTTGCACCGGACTCAGCCCCGAAACCCATAGTGGCTCCGGAGTCCAGCGGGCGACCCCTTCGGAAGAAGGGCAAGACCGCGACGCCGGCTGCCTCCGTCCAACCGGAGGTGCCGGATAATTTGCTGGAGGCGCTCAACGGCGCCTCCATCAAAGAGGAACACCGCACTGTTATGAGTGTGGTGATTCAGAAGGTTCAGCTCGCCAAGAGCGGGCTGACCGAAGCCTGCAGCAGCCTTCTAACAGGCTTTGAGGTAAGAATTTCAATATATGTAAAATGGTACCGCATAGACAGTAGCCCCTGATGCTCGGTTCGGTGTTCGGAAAGAAAAGCCGGACTGAGGATCTTTAGAAAGATAATCGCAGGAGTCATGAAAATATGTCAATATGGGATTGCAGGCTGTGCTGCTTACCTCTGCCGCACTGACTGCGGAGGTCAAAACTTTGAAGGAAAACCTCGAGCGGTCCGAGAATGAGCTCAGCCATGCCAAGAAGCAGCTCGAGGAAAAAGAAGGTGAGTAATACCTTATGAAAATTGTACCTTACAGAAAAGGATTTTGGTTGCAAGAAAAATGACAAGGATAACTGGGGTATTGCAGGGGCCAGTAACGAGGTGGCGACCCTGAAGGAGGCGGTGGCCGTGGCCGAACGCAATGCGGCTGTGGAGTGCACCGAGCGAGAGAAACAGGAGGCGCGGATGGCGGAGGTACAACAAGAGCTCCAGGATCTCGTGAAGAAACACGAGAGCCTGGAGCGTGACTCGAAGACTCGAGAGTCCGAGCTTGCAACGGCTCTTGAGAGTGCCAAAGCCTCTAAGGCCATAGCCTACAAGGCCCTCCAGGAGATAGAGGCGGTGAAGAAAATAGCAGCGGGTAACACATATTTCATGCAAAGTAAGCATGTGAGTGTTAATTACCTGTCGCTTACCCGAATTCGGAGCTCTCCAGGAGCGTTCGCAGATCTTCCCAGCAGCGTGTCCGATGCTGCCGCATTCTACCGGGCCGAGGAGGGGAGCTCAACGGAGAAGGTCTTCTGGTCTCAGTATGCTGAGGCCGGACATCCGGTGCCCCTTAGCGACCAGCTGAAGCAGCTGGTCGAGCTCCACAAGGCAGCCGAACAGGCCATGAAGGGCCTCATAGTTCGGCTGTGGCCTAAGGAGGCCATGCCTGGGAGCTACTTCGGCCTGGTGCGGCGGCTGGTGGACGCGTGCCCGTGGGTTGAAGTTATCAAGCACTCCGCCTGTATCGAGGGTGCGCGTCGGGCCCTTGCCCGCGCAAAGGTGCACTGGGGCAAGATGGATGCCCAGAAGCTTGTGACGGACCCACCACCAGAGGGCAAGGAGTATTGTACGCCCGAGATGTATTATAAGAGTGTGCTGAAGGGCGCCCGCACTATTGCGGGTGAGTGCTCCAAAGATGTAATATTTGAGTAGACTCGCATTTTGTTATCCTGTGCGCTGAAAACTTGGTTCATATGTGCTAAGCAACACTTGTTAATTTAAAATATTACCTTCTGTGCGGCTGTTTATCAAATCTGAGAGATGGCAAGTCGTCGGCTTCAGCCACCATGCCACGAGTGCTGGGGTGTTCGGGATAAACTCGAGCGCTCTTTTTCCTATTTTTGGGTCCATCTAGGGAGGCGCTCAACACAACGAACAAGGAAACCGGACTTATAATGCTTGAACACTCTCACTTAGCCATAGAATTCTATAATTTTAAATTTTGGCGAAGCCCCTAGTTTTCGGAAGGCCGAATTTGGGGCGCTATCCACGCCTTGGCCGGACAGAATCCGGCTCCTCGCTCGAAGTGGCATAAGTCTTTAGGGACTCGCAAAGAACCTCTCGAACAGCGACCAGCTCTCGCCTCATCATGACGGTCAGTTTGAGCTTTCTCCACTGAGGCGTTAACCCAGCTCAACTGGGGCGCAATCGCAGTGGGTCTCCCAGTGCTACCTTAGCCGATAAAACGGAAAGTTAGGTACCAAAACATGGGAGCCGGGCAAACCCAACTATTGACCCAAGAACATGATTCGGAGCCGATGCATATAATGCTATAAGTTCGGGTTGCCGCACTTGTGAAAGTGTTCGGACTTATCACACCATAACGTGGGAAACATAAGCCCCTGGTGTATTTAGCCGTACCAAAATGTATGGATGCAACATGTCATAGATGAACATATGTGTAAGAAAGAAATGCAATTAGAAGCAAAAATGTGCTGCATTGCTTTATTCAATAAAAACTGCTGTAAGTGCAGGACGATACAAGTGGTGCGGTAAGCAAGGGATGGGACTGTTTAACATGTCCCCCTCCAGGGGTAGGCTACGAAATAATGCATAAAACAAATTTAATGCTCATGATGGAGACCACCTGGATTTTTGTTGTAGTGTTTCTCCTTCCCTGGCTGTTGCATCGTGGGTTCGGCATGTCTGCTGCCGGACAGGGCCTCTGACGAACGGAGTCCTATAGGTAAAAAATAAAAGGAAAAGAAAAAGAAACGACACACTTAAGAGCCCCTGGTGCGGTTGAGCCGCAGTCTGGGCTTATCGTGGTCGAGCCCCTTGCCCCATGCCCATGGTATCTTCAGAGCGTAATGGAGTACGCGAAGGGTCTGTCTTAATGTTTTACAGGGGCTAGGGTTGGGGCCGCACTGCTACGCGTGCTCGGAACGTGCCAGGTGGTCGTGTTGTAGGTTACTCCGGGCACGCTTAGCTGTGTCCGGCCGCTTGGCAGCCGGACTCGAGAATTGCCTTAAAAGGCTGCTTTGTACTTCTGCCGCGAGAGCCGCTGCATGTTCCTCCGTTTGGAGGGAGCATTCAGTGTTTCCGTTGACCGTGATGACTCCTCTGGGGCCTAGCATCTTGAGCTTGAGGTATGCATAGTGCGGCACCGCGTTGAACTTTGCGAACATGGTACGTCCGAGCAAGGCATGATAGCTGCTGCGGAACGGGACTATGTCGAAGATTAACTCCTCGCTTCGGAAGTTATCCGGGGATCCGAAGACCACTTCCAGTGTAACTGAGCCTGTACAATTGGTTTCTACACCTGGTATGATGCCTTTAAAGGTCGTCTTGGTAGGTTTAATCCTTGCGGGGTCTATGCCCATTCTGCGCACCGTGTCCTGATAAAGCAGGTTTAGGCTGCTGCCACTGTCCATCAGGACTCTGGTGAGATGAAATCCATCGACGATTGGGTCTAGAACCAATGCGGCGAACCCACCATGGTGAATGCTGGTGGGGTGGTCCCTTCGGTCAAAGGTGATCGGGCAAGAGGACCATGGATTGAACTTCGGGGCAACTGGCTCCATCGCATATACATCCCTGAGTGCACGCTTCCGCTCCCTTTTGGGTATGTGCGTGGCATATATCATGTTCACCGTCCGCACCTATGGAGGGAAACCCTTTTGTCCTCTATTGTTCGGCGCTCGGGTCTCTTCCTCATCGTCGCTATGTAGCCCCTTGTCGCTGTTTTCGGCAATTAACTTGCCTGCCTGCTTGAACACCCAACAGTACCTATTGGTGTGGTGAGCTGGCATTTCAGGGGTGCCATGTATCTGGCACAAGCGGTCGAGAATTCGGTCCAAATTGGACGGACCCTGAGTTGTTCTTTTGAATGGCTTTTTCCGTTGACCGGGTTTAGAGCCTCTGAATCCGGCATTGACTGCCGTATCCTCACTGTTATCGCCGTTAATGCGGCGTTTGTTTTTGTTGTGACGCGGCCTACCACTACGGTCCTTGATATCCGGATTGCCAGCATTTTTATTGAGGTTGTTGCTGCGTGCTAGCCAGCTGTCCTCACCCGCACAGAAGCGGGTCATGAGTGATGTAAGGGCTGCCATGGATTTCGGCTTTTCCTGTCCCAGGTGCTGGGCAAGCCACTCGTCACGGATGTTATGTTTGAAGGCCGCGAGGGCCTCGGCATCCGGACAGTCAACGATTTGGTTTTTCTTGGTTAAGAACCATGTCCAGAATTGTTTGGCCGATTCGTCTGGCTGCTGAATTATGTGGCTTAGGTCATCTGCATCTGGTGGTCGCACGTACGTGCCTTGGAAGTTATCGAGGAATGCGGCTTCCAGGTCCTCCCAACTCCCGATTGACTCTGCTGGCAAGCTGTTAAGCTAGTGCCGGGCTGGTCCTTTAAGTTTGAGTGGGAGATATTTGATGGCGTGGAGATTGTCTCCGCGGGCCATGTGGATGTGGAGGAGATAGTCCTCAATCCAGACCGCGGGGTCTGTTGTGCCATCATAAGATTCAATATTGACGGGTTTAAACTCTTCTGGGATTTGATGATCCATTACCTCATCTGTGAAGCACAGTGGGTGTGCGGCGCCTCTGTACTGGGCGATATCACGATGGAGCTCAAAAGAGCTTTTTCTGTTGTGTTCGGCCCAGCCGGACTTACTGTGTCCGGGGTGACGGTGATCGTCACGTATCGTGGGGCACCCACGTGATCCATAGATCGATCTTGATTGTCTTGCCTTATCCTCCAATATGTCTCGCAGGTCCGGAGTGTTCCCCTGTGGCCTTGTGCTTTTCGAGCGATGCCGGGGTACAGGTCTAGTGAAGGGCTTTGAGGCCTCTCTGTCGCAACCACGGGGTGGTCGATCAGCCGTATTGTCTCCTGGTGAAGCGGGATCATATGCCTCCACCTCTAATCGGGGGAGCAGCTTACGTTTGGGGTAGCTTTTGGAGGGGCGTTCAAGTTCATGCTCTTCGGCCGCGAGGACTTCGGTCCATCTGTCGGCTAGCAGATCTTGATCAGCTCTAAGCTGCTGCTGCTTTTTCTTGAGGCTGTTTGCTGTGGCCATAAGCCTGCGTTTGAAACGCTCCTGTTCGACGGGATCCTCAGGCACGATGAATTCGTCGTCGTCGAGGCTTGCCTCGTCTCCGGAGGGAGGCATATAGTCCTCTACCTCTTCTTCGGCCGCTCTCTTATGAGGGCTGGCGTCCCCATCCTCTTGTGCTGGATCTTGCTGGAGTGGGTTGTCTTCGGCGCTATCCGATGTATTATTGTCTCCGGTGCCGGAATCCTCATTCTTGCTATGGCGGGATTTAGAGCGGCGCTGCTGACGCTGGCGCTTGGGCTGTTTCTTGGAGGGGTCATCCTCCGCTATTCCTTCGCCGTTCTCATCCTTTGGGATATCCACCATGTATATGTCGTATGAAGAGGTGGCTTTCCAGTGCCCGGTGGGCGCTGGTTCTTGGTCGTCTCCGGCATCGTCATCCATACCGTCAATGTCCTCAGAGTCGTAATCTAGCATGTCGGTTAGATTGTCGACAGTGGCTACCAAGTGGGTGGTGGGTGGGCTCTGAATTTCTTCGTCGTCCGCATCCCAACCGTCCTGGCCGCAGTCCGGCCAGGCCTCTCCTGATAACGAGAGGTACTTTAGCAAACTCAAGATGTCGCCAAAAGGTGAGTGTTGAAAGATGTCCACCGCGGTGAACTCCATGATCGGCGCCCAATCGGATTCGACTGGAGGGGGCGCGGGAGGTCCGGAGTCCAGCGAGGAGTCTGGCACCTCGGAGTCACGAGCTTCATGGGGGACAAGATTGGTGTTCGGCTCTATCGCCGTAGAGGTTGCAGCCCCTGAGGTGGTGTATAGCCATCCATCCTTGGTCTGCGCAGCCGGCTCCGAGTCGAAGATCGGAGCGGGTTCGAGTGCGGCCTCCAGGGTACTGTCCAGCTGCAGAGCTAAATCATGCCCATCGTGATAGTACGGCACGCTTGGCTGTGGCTCGAATCCGTCGAGGATCAAGTCCCCGCGGATGTCAGCCGTGAAGTTCAAACTTCCAAATCTGACCTGACGGCCAGGGGCGTAGCCTTCGATCTGCTCCAGCTGGCCAAGTGAATTGGCCCGCAGTGCGAAGCCGCCGAATACGAAGATCTGTCCGGGGAGGAAGGTCTCGCCCTGGACTGCATCGTCGTTGATGATCGAAGAAGCCATCGAGCCTATCGGTGACGACACAGAGGAACTCTCAATGAAAGCACCAATGTCAGTGTCAAAACCGGCGGATCTCGGGTAGGGGGTCCCGAACTATGCGTCTAGGCGGATGGTAACAGGAGACAAGGGACATGATGTTTTACCCAGGTTCGGGCCCTCTTGATGGAGGTAAAACCCTACGTCCTACTTGATTAATATTGATGATGTGTGTTACAAGAGTGGATCTACCACGAGATCAAGGAGGCTAAACCCTAGAAGCTAGCCTATGGTATGATTGTTGTTCGTCCTACGGACTAAAGCCATCCGGTTTATATAGACACCGGAGAGGGCTAGGGTTACACAGAGTCGGTTACAAAGGTAGGAGATCTACATATCCGTATCGCCAAGCTTGCCTTCCACGCCAAGGAAAGTCCCATCCGGACACGGGACGAAGTCTTCAATCTTGTATCCTCATAGTCTTGGAGTCCGGCCGATGATGATAGTTCGGCTATCTGGACACCCCCTAGTCCGGAACTCCCTCACCCCCTTCCCCTCTAGTCCGAATTGGACAAGGAGGGGGGGTGCCCCCTTTTCATTCCCCATTCTCTCCTTCTTCCCCCTTCTCCTACTCCTACTAGGAAAGGAGTCCTACTCCCGGTGGGAGTAGGACTCCCCCCTTGGAGCGCCCTCCTCCTGGTCGGCTGCCTCCCACTATCTCCTTTATATACGGGGGGCAGGGGGCACCCCAATACACACAAGTTGATCCTTGATCTTTTAGCCATGTGCGGTGCCCCCCTCCACCATAATCCACCTCGATCATATCATAGCGGTGCTTAGGCAAAGCCCTGCATGGGTAGCTTCTCAACACCGTCAACACACTGTCGTGCTGACGGAACTCTCCCTCAAAGCTCTTCTAGATCGTGAGTTCGTGGGACGTCACCGAGCTGAACGTGTGCAGATCGCGGAGGTGCCGTATGTTCGGTACTAGGATCGGTCGATCGTGAAGACGTACGACTACATCAACCGCATTGTCATAACGCTTCCGCTTACGGTCTACGAGGGTACGTGGATGACACTCTCCCCTCTCATTGCTATGCATCACCATGATCTTGCGTGTGCGTAGGAATTTTTCTGAAATTACTATGTTACCCAACAGTGGTATCAGAGCCAGGTTTATGCGTAGATGTTATATGCATGAGTAGAACACAAGTGAGTTGTGGATGATACAAGTCATACTGCTTACCAGCATGTCATACTTTTATTCGGCGGTATTGTTGGATAAAGCGGCCCGGACCGACATTACGCGTACGCTTACGTGAGACTGGTTCTACTGACGTGCTTCGCACATAGGTGGCTGGCGGGTGTCAGTTTCTCCAACTTTAGTTGAATCAAGTGTGGCTACGCCCGGTCCTTGTTGAAGGTTAAAACAACATCAACTTGACGAAATGTCATTGTGGTTTTGATGTGTAGGTAAGAACAGTTCTTGCTCAGCCCATAGAAACAACATAAAACTTGGAAAAACAAAGTAGAGGACGTCTAACTTGTTTTTGCAGGGCATGTTGTGATGTGATATGGTCAAGACATGATGCTAAATTTTATTGTATGAGATGATCATGTTTTGTAACAAAGTTATCCGCAACTGGCAGGAGCCATATGGTTGTCGCTTTATTGTATGCAATGCAATCACCATGTAATTGTTTTTACTTTATCACTAAGCGGTAGAGATAGTCGTAGAAACAATAGTTGGCGAGACAACAATGATGCTATGATGGAGATCAAGGTGTCGCGCCAGTGACAATGGTGATCATGACGGTGCTTTGGAGATGGAGATCAAAGGCACAAGATGATGATGGCCATATCATATCACTTATATTGATTGCATGTGATGTTTATCTTTTATGCATCTTATTTTGCTTTGATTGATGGTAGCATTATAAGATGATCTCTCACTAAATTTCAAGGTATAAGTGTTCTCCCTGAGTATGCACCATTGCCAAAGTTCGTCATGCAGAGACACCACATGATGATCGGGTGTGATAAGCTCAACGTTCACCTACAATGGGCGCAAGCCAGTTTTGCATATGCGGAAATACTCGGATTAAACTTGACGAGCCTAGCATATGCAGATATGGCCTCGGAACACTGAGACCGAAAGGTCGAACATGAATCATGTAGTAGATATGATCAACATAGTGATGTTCACCATTGAAAACTACTCCATCTCAAGTGATGATCGGTTTTGGTTTAGTTGATTTGGATCACGTGATCACTTAGATGATTAGAGGGATGTCTATCTAAGTGGGAATTCTTAAGTAATATGATTAATTCAACTTAAATTTATCATGAACTTAGTACCTGATAGTATTTTGCTTGTCTATGTTGTTGTAGATAGATGGCTCGTGCTATTGTTCCATTGAATTTGAATGCGTTCCTTGAGAAAGCTAAGTTGAAAGATGATGGTAGCAATTACACGGACTGGGTCTGTAACTTGAGGATTATCCTCATTGCTGCACAGAAGAATTACGTCCTGGAAGCACCGCTGGGTGCCAGGCCTGCTGCAGATGCAACTAACAACGTTAAGAACATCTGGCAGAGCAAAGCTGATGACTACTCGATAGTTCAGTGTGCCATGCTTTACGGCTTAGAACCGGGACTTCAATGACATTTTGAACAGTATGGAGCATATGAGATGTTCCAGGAGTTGAAGTTAATATTTCAAGCAAACTCCCGGATTGAGAGATATGAAGTCTCCAATAAGTTCTATAGCTACAAGATGGAGGAGAATAGTTCTGTCAGTGAACATATACTCAAAATGTCTGGGTATAATAATCACTTGATTCAACTGGGAGTTAATCTTCCTGATGATAGTGTCATTGAAAGAATTCTTCAATCACTGCCACCAAGCCACGAGAGCTTCGTGATGAACTATAATATGCAAGGGATGAACAAGACAATTCCCGAGCTCTTCGCGATGCTAAAGGCTCCAGAGGTAGAAATAAAAAAGGAGCATCAAGTGTTGATGGTTAACAAGACCACCAGTTTCAAGAAAAAGGGTAAAGGGAAGAAGAAGGGGAACTTCAAGAAGAATAGCAAACAAGTTGCTACTCAAGAGAAGAAACCCAAGTCTGTACCTAAGCCTGAGACTGAGTGCTTCTACTGCAAAGGGACTGGTCACTGGAAGCGGAACTGCCCCAAGTATTTGGCGGATAAGAAGGATGGCAAGGTGAACAAACGTATATGTGATATACATGTTATTGATGTGTACCTTACTAGAGCTCGCAGTAGCACCTGGGTATTTGATACTGGTTCGGTTGCTAACATTTGCAACACGAAACAGGGACTACGGATTGAGTGAAGATTGGCTAAGGACGAGGTGATGATGCGCGTGGGAAATGGTTCCAAAGTCGATGTGATCGCCGTCGGCACGCTAACTCTACATCTACCTTCGGGATTAGTTTTAGACCTGGATAATTGTTATTTGGTGCCAGCGTTCAGCATGAACATTATGTCTGGATCTTGTTTGATGCGAGACGGTTATTCATTTAAATCTGAGAATAATGGTTGTTCTATTTATATGAGTAATATCTTTTATGGTCATACACCCTTAAAGAGTGGTCTATTTGTCTTGAATCTTGATAGTAGTGATACACATATTCATAATGTTGAAGCAAAAAGATGCAGAGTTAATAATGATAGTGCAACTTATTTGTGGCACTGCCGTTTAGGTCATATTGGTGTAAAGCGCATGAAGAAACTCCATACTGATGGACTTTTGGAATCACTTGATTATGAATCACTTGGTACTTGCGAAACATGCCTCATGGGCAAGATGACTAAAACGTCGTTCTCCGGAACAATGGATCGAGCAACAGATTTATTGGAGATCATACATATGATGTATGTGGTCAAATGAATATTGAGGCTTGGGGCGGGTATCGTTATTTTCTCACCTTCATAGATGATTTGAGCAGATATGGGTATATCTACTTAATGAAACATAAGTCTGAAACATTTGAAAAGTTCAAAGAATTTCAGAGTGAAGTGGAAAATCATTGTAACAAGAAAATAAAGTTTCTACGATCTGATCCTGGAGGAGAGTATTTGAGTTACGAGTTTGGTCTACATTTGAAACAATGCGGAATAGTTTTGCCACTCACGCCACCCGGAATACCACAGCGTAATGGTGTGTCCGAACGTCGTAATCGTACTTTACTAGATATGGTGCGATCTATGATGTGTCTTACTGATTTATCGCTATCGTTTTGGGGTTATGCTTTAGAGACGGGTGCATTCACGTTAAATAGGGCACCATCTAAATCCGTTGAGACGACGCCTTATGAACTACGGTTTGGCAAGAAACCAAAGTTGTCATTTCTTAAAGTTTGGGGCTGCGATGCTTATGTGAAAAAGCTTCAACCTGATAAGCTCGAACCCAAATCGGAGAAATGCGTCTTCATAGGATACCCAAAAGAGACTATTGGGTACACCTTCTATCACAGATCCGAAGGCAAGACATTTGTTGCTAAGAATAGATCCTTTCTAGAGAAGGATTTTCTCTTGAAAGAAGTGAGTGGGAGGAAAGTAGAACTTGATGAGGTAACTGTACCTGCTCCCTTATTGGAAAGTAGTTCATCGCAAAAATCTGTTCTTGTGACTCCTACACCAATTAGTGAGGAAGCTAATGATGATGATCATGAAACTTCAGATCAAATTACTACCGAACCTATAGGTCAACTAGAGTAAAATCCGCACCAGTGTGGTACGGTAATCCTATTCTGGAGGTCATGTTACTTGACCATGACGAACCTTCGAACTATGAGGAAGCGATGATGAGCCCAGATTCCACGAAATGGCTTGAGGCCATGAAATCTGAGATAGGATCCATGTATGAGAACAAATTATGGACTTTGGTTTACTTGCCCGATGATCGGCAAGCCATCGAGAATAAATGGATCTTCAAGAAGAAGACTAACGCTGATGGTAATGTTACTGTCTACAAAGCTCGACTTGTTGCGAAAGGTTTTTTTGACAAGTTCAAGGAGTTGACTACGATGAGACTTTCTCACCCGTAGCGAAGCTTAAGTCCGTCTGAATCATGTTAGCAATTGCTGCATTTTATGATTATGAAATTTGGCAAATGGATGTAAAGACTGCATTCCTGAATAGATTTCTGGAAGAAGAGTTGTATATGATGCAACTTGAAGGTTTTATCAATCCAAAAGATGCTAACAAAGTGTGCAAGCTCTAGTGATGCTTCTATGGACTGGTGCAAGCATCTAGGAGTCGGAATAAACATTTTGATAGTGTGATCAAAGAATATGGTTTTATACAGACTTTTGGAGAAGCCTGTATTTACAAGAAAGTGAGTGGGAGCTCTGTAGCATTTCTAATATTATATGTGGATGAGATATTGTTGATTGGAAATGATATACAATTTTTGGATAGCATAAAAGGATACTTGAATAAGAGTTTTTCAATGAAAGACCTCGGTGAAGATGCTTATATATTGGGCATCAAGATCTATAGAGATAGATCAAGATGCTTGATTGGACTTTCACAAAGTACATACCTTGATAAAGTTTTGAAAAAGTTCAAAATGGATCAAGCAAAGAAAGGGTTCTTGCCTGTGTTACAAGGTGTGAAGTTGAGTCAGACTCAATGCCCGACCACTGCAGAAGATAAAGAGAAAATGAAAAATGTTCCCTATGCTTCATCCATAGGCTCTATCATGTATGGAATATTGTGTACCAGACCTGATGTGTGCCTTGCTATTAGTTTAGCGGGGAAGTACCAAAGTAATCCAGGAGTGGATCACTGGATAGCGGTCAAGAACATCCTGAAATACCTGAAAAGGACTAAGGATATGTTTCTCGTTTATGGAGGTGACAAAGAGCTCGTCATAAATGGTTACGTCGATGCAAGCTTTGACACTGATCCAGACGATTCTAAATCGCAAACCGGATACGTGTTTTTATTGAACGGTGGAGCTGTCAGTTGGTGCAGTTCTAAACAAAGCGTCGTGGCGGGATCTACGTGTGAAGCGGAATACGTAGCTGCTTTGGAAGCAGCAAATGAAGGAGTCTGGATGAAGGAGTTCATATCCGATCTAGGTGTCATACCTAGCACGTCGGGTCCAATGAAAATCTTTTGTGACAATACTGGTGCAATTGCCTTGGCAAAGGAATCCGGATTTCACAAGAGAACCAAGCACATCAAGAGACGCTTCAATTCCATTCATGACCAAGTCTAGGTGGGAGACATAGAGATTTGCAAGATACATACGGATCTGAATGTTGCAGACCCGTTGACTAAGCCTCTCTCACGAGCAAAACATGATCAACACCAAGACTCCATGGGTGTTAGAATCATCGCTACGTAATCTAGATTATTAACTCTAGTGCAAGTGGGAGACTGAAGGGAATATGCCCTAGAGGCAATAATAAAGTTATTATTTATTTCCTCATTTCATGATAAATTTTTATTATTCATGCTAGAATTGTATTAACTGGAAACATAATACATGTGTGAATACATAGACAATATAGTGTCACTAGTATGCCTCTACTTGACTAGCTCGTTAATCAAAGATGGTTAATGTTTCCTAACCATAGACATGAGTTGTCATTTGATAAACGGGATCACATCATTAGGAGAATGATGTGATTGACTTGACCCATTCCATTAGCTCAGCACTTGATCGTTTAGTATATTGTTATTGCTTTCTTCATGACTTATACATGTTCCTATGACTATGAGATTATGCAACTCCTTAATAACGGAGGAACACTTTGTGTGCTACCAAAGGTCACAACATAACTGGGTGATTATAAAGGTGCTGTACAGGTGTCTCCGATGGTGTTTGTTGAGTTGGCATAGATCGAGATTAGGATTTGTCACTCTGATTGTCGGAGAGGTATCTCTGGGCCCTCTCGGTAATGCACATCACTATAAGCCTTGCAAGCAGTGTGACTAATGAGTCAGTTGCGGGATGACGCATTACGGAACTAGTAAAGAGACTTGCCGGTAAAGAGATTGAACTAGGTATTGAGATACCGATGATCGAATCTCGGGCAAGTAACATATCAATGACAAAGGGAACAACGTATGTTGTTATGCGGTTTAACCGATAAAGATCTTCATAGAATATGTAGGAGCCAATATGAGCATCCAGGTTCCGCTATTGGTTATTAACCGAAAACGAGTCTCGGTCATGTCTACATATTTCTCGAACCCGTAGGGTCTGCACGCTTAACGTTCAGTGACGATCGATATTATGCGTTTATGTGTTTTGATGTACCGAAGGTAGTTCAGAGTCCAGGATATGACCACGAACATGACGAGGAGTCTCGAAATGGTCGAGACATAAAGATCGATATATTGGATGACTACGTTTGGACTTCGGAAGTGTTCCGGGCAAGTTTGGGCATATACCGGAGTACCGGGGGGTTACCGGAACCCCCCGGGGAGTGTAATGGGCCTATTGGGCCCTAGTGGAGAAGAGGAGGGGCGGCGCGCACCCCCTTCCCCT